>CM012449.1:21973150-23212525 GCA_003999625.1 Oryzias javanicus | reverse complement strand
ATTTGTATTTTATCTTTTAGATGATTTATATTTTGAAAATCGAGATTTTATTTTTATAGCTTTGGTTGATGCAACAACAGCGGGACATGCAGGGATTTTCAAATGGATCCAGACAGAACTGAAGGATGAAGCTGCTGGTTTACAGCAGCAACAGAACGTTTAATAAAAGTGTTGATTTGACGACAGTGCTGTTGTTAAACACTGACGCTAGCATGATACTACGATATTAGCCGCTAATGCAATCGAGCTGTTCCCGTGTGTGTCTATAAATGTAAACAGATCGGTTCAAAGTCGGTCGTTTTCACGAAGCGGACTTTAAGACATGGCAGATGAATACAACATGAATTCATAGAACATTTATAAAAACTGTATTTTATAAATATAATAACAGACATAAATCCACTTTGTATTAACTTTATTGGTAGTCTTTTTGTAGCATTGCAGAGCTGCATTGTCAGTGATAACATGGCAAATATTCAAAACATTGAAATGTTTTTAAGCTCTTTTTGATATTTAACGTAAATATGAATCATTTGGAGAAATAAAAAAAGAGCATTTTCTGTCAGTCTGCTCTTCTTTGCCAAATCTGTTGTTGCTTTCTCTGCTTGTTTGGAGTTTACAGTTAGAAGACAATAAAGACATGTTCATACTATTTATTAATTGATTTTATGCTATTTTGTTTTCTTAAAAAATATAGAAAGTATTAAATGTCCTCCTCATCAGGTTTAGGCAACAGGTGAATGACTGACAACTCTCCTCTTAGAGTGTAAAAGTCTTTTTAGCTTTGCTAAAGAAAAGAAACAACTCATTTGTGATAGAATATAAAACTGTCCATAGACATATTTGTAGGAAAGCAGAATGCAAAGACTGATTAGAGATTTAAGAAGTTACTTAAGAAAAAGTATTTTTATCTGAGGTTGTTTTTATGTTGTGACTTATTTTCTGTTTGCATTCAACATATATATTTTTTAAATTAATATACATGTACATTTCTTAGTAAATTAATGTAATAACTTGTCCAGTAGAAAAATATGTTTAGATTTTTTATTGAGTCAAAACTAGATTTTAGTCACTGGTTGTAACTTCAAACTTGGAGCATCAAACCACACACAGCAACATCAGTTCAAAGGCTTTTGTAACCAAAAGCGCTCTGCCAAATGATTATTTTATTTCTCTTTATAAGATGCTTAAGCTAGCAGTAGGTCACAAAACACCTGCTGCATTGTTCTTTAAAAAGAATTTACAGCTTGAATTTAGTTGCACTTTGTCTTTGAGTCAATTTCCAAGACATGTGTTAAAATAAAATAGTTTTTCTTAAAAATATTCTGTCATTTATAACCTTTGTTAAAAAATAACAAAGGGAGGGAAAAAAATAAATTTAAATTGAAAATTGAAAAAATAAAAAAATCAAAATTTTATTTTTTGGCCATAATCGCTCAGATCTAATATAAAGTATTTCACGCACACAATATTTACATATGCAATATCAAATCATTTGGTCATTAAGGCCTATTTATTAAAACAAAATATATTTAAACTTTGAACACAAACAAAATGCTAAATCATGTAGTTTCTGATTACATTTACATGTCTTTAGACCAAATCAACAAAAACTAAAAGAAAAAAACTGCTTAAAAGTAGTGTCGAAAATAAATCTACCGCTTAAAATACAAATTTTGTCATCCCACTCCCCTTTTGTCCAAATTAAATCATAAATAATCATAATAAATACATCATTTACTTCATCATTCAATGCAGAAAAATACAGAATATACTTATTAAAAAAGACAATGTGTTGATTGTGTTCATAAAAGAAGATCAGCCATAAATCACACTTTAGAAGAAATAAAATAAAAATAAAAAATCAAGAATATGTGCAGAATCAGTGGTACATTACAGTTAAGCGAAAGGTTTAAGGCAGGGCTGCTCATTCCTGGTCCTCAAGATCTACCACCCTGCCTGTTTTCCAGCTCTCCCTGTACTGCTTGCTGCTGATTACCTGGACCAGGTGTGTCCTTTCAATCAGATTGTGGAGACATCTGACTGAGCCAATCAGCAGGTGGCAGGGCTTGGAGATCTGGAAAATAGTCAGGGTGGTAGATCTCGAGGACCAGGAATGAGCAGCCCTGGTTTAAGGTCACATAATCCTTCGTTGTCATAACTGCAGACTGCCCTTCAACTAATATATCAAGTAAATTATGCTCAAGTTGTCTGCAAGTCCACTGAAAACTGGGTCAAAGTTCACCTTCAGAAACTATCCATTCTAGGCATCATTTTCTTAAAATCCCATTTCACTCTTACTTTGCATCAATTAAAGGCTCAGACGTCCGTAATCCCACACTTCTCGAAGTCTTTCATACTTTTGATTTCCAGTGTCTTAGCCAGGTCTTGTGGACCAACTGGTTTGACAAAGATCCTGGAGTTCTGCAGCCAAGTGCTTTGGATCTGCCTTCTCTTCCGTAACAGTCTTGCGTGTTTTGCTAGCCCTTCCGCTCTCCTTAGCTTGTTTACATTAAAAGTGGGTCATCTGGACCCCACAAGACAGGGCGTGGAACTTTTTTTTTTTCCACTGATTTTTGAGTTTCACTAATGTCCATGTCAGATATAAAATTCTGTCCCCCTTCATCCACATTTGTCATGGAAGGAATCGCATAACAATGTGATTGGAGCCATCTGGACCCCAAGGAGAGCGGAAGGGTTAAATCGGCATGATATTTCAACAGGTGGTCATTTAGATAACCAGGACCCTTCAGGTGTTTTTGTTGTTTCATCAGCGCAATCTTGTGCTTTTGATTCACAAACCTGATCATGATCACTTGTTTATCCGCATTCTTTCTCCAAGAAAAACCGATGACAGACCTCAATAGTATTTAGATCCAAGGAAATCTCTTTAGACGTAACAAATAATTCAACTTTGCTTTCCACGGTCATGCTAGCATCTGCAATAGCTCCATTGGCATCCATGTTAATGTTAGTTGCACCATGCCTGGCCCGGGGTTTGAGCCCCGTGAGAATTACATTGTTCATTCTTACATGTTGATCCACGTTGTTCATTTTTCTCTCTAGGAGTTCTTGCCAATTATCTCATTGTTCATTACGTGCCTTTTCCTGTCAGAAGGAGCTTAGTCTCGCCGACGATGCAGGCGAGGCGCTGGGTCATCTCAAACACACTTGATGGCAGTCCGGCAGCTTCCAGTCAGGCGGCGATGATGTCAGTACAAAATCATGAGACAGTTCCGCGGTCACAGACTGATTGCCAGCTGGCAGCAGCTCTGACTGTACGATGTATAAATGTCTCAGGACGGCACCGTCCATATCAAGTGCCTTTATCCACCTACCGCCCAGTAGGCCAAGGCAATGTTCCCTGTGCGCACATTCTCAGCGCACAAGAAAATATGCACAGCGCACAAAATAAAATTATTCTTTAAAAAACGAAGTTACAAACTCAAAGTAATTAGCGATTTAGAGTTCACAAACGAACCGAACGTGTCACTAACAGGAACGATGGGGATGGATTTGCGGTCACTTGGGAACCGTTCTTTTTTCTCTCTTTCCACAGTGTTTCCCACATTCAGATAAATTCTCAAACAAGCTCATCCCTTTCATTTCAAATAAAAATATAATGAGTTTTGCCCACCTGATTTAAAATATAACTATCTGCACCTGATTACAAGTGCCACTGAGCGGTCAATGAGCAGCCTCCAATCAAATTTGCTGAAAAACTGGTATTTAAGTTGCCGTGCAGTGACATTTTGGTATGTGACCATAGCTTTGACCAGATCTTTTTATTTTTAAAGAACTAATTGCTCTATTAACTGTCAAAATGCACACTGCAGATTATAACCAGTTGTCAACCCTCTGCCAAATTTGTAAGAAGGAAAGTCCCAATTAAATGGAAAGTGGGGCAAGCGCAGAGGATACTAAAAAGTCAACTTTTGTTCGTCTTTGTCCCATAAAAAATACTGAACAGCCCGTCTGTTCTGCTCTACTTATGATAAACAGGCAAAAAGTCATCTGCATTAAAATGATTTAAATAATTTCTGATCAATGCAAGAAACAATTTAAAGTCAGGTTTTTCTCAAAGGAAAAGTAAAGACAAAGCAGAAAAACTAACAGATTGATACCTAAGGTCTTAGAAACATGAACATAACTTTTACATTTCTCTGTGGCAATCTAAATTGTTGTCAAATTTAGGGTATAAACACTCAAGCAGAGCATGGAAGGCATCACCCCAACATCAGAAAATTTTCACTTTCACTACACTGATCCACCATTTTTTTTTTTTGCCTTGATCACTCGCAGATGGATGCAATTCTGTTCCAGTCACATCTGCGCACACGAGCAGCAGGAGGGTTCACATCCTGCTCAAAGGGAAGCAGGCTGTTAGAGCACAGCCTCACACAAACACACAATGTGCCAAGGATGCTGTGTGGGGCAAGAAGAGGCCTCATGCCCACCATCAATAAAACTAATGTAGACTATAAAAGCGGTAAACAGACAACAACTCCAGATGGACATGAAAAAATAAGTAACATGGTTCTAATCAATTATGAAAACACAAATCAAAGAAAAATATAACAGATCCAACTTTGCTAACTGTACTTTTAAAGGGAACAATAGAGCATGTATATGTATCCATCCATCCATTCATTCATTTTCTGTACACCTGCTTCCTCCTGAACATTTTCAACATTTTCACTGGGGGAACTGAAGCCTATACATGGTGCCTTCAGGGAGAAAGCATGCTTCAACCTGGGCAGGCTGCCAATCCATTACAGCACAGACAGGAACAAATATGACAAACAACCATGCACCCTCAGTCATGATTGTTCCAGAAAGAGAGATCAACCCAAGGTCCGTGTTTTTGGACCGTTAAAGGAAGCCAGAAAATCCACATTTAGTGTAGCTGCAAGGCATCTGCCCTTCTGTTCAGCTGGGTTGCTAATTTTTCTCATCTATGTCCAGTTTTGCATATGTGTATATGTTTGTTATATTCTGTAATCCAGTGGTAAATAAAAAGAAAAAACTAAGTCTCATTTAGTCAACTATGAACTTCTACATGAAGAACAGCCAAAAGTAGATCAAATGTTTTCCCTTTGAAATGGATTTGATATAATAGTAAAGAAGAAAGGACACTCGTACAGCATTGTCCTAAAAGTAAAATAGTAAAATAGAAAGCATTTTTTTTTTCTTTTTTTTCGGGGGTGGGGGGTGGGGATTACCAATAAAAAAAACAAACTTATACACAAATTATAATTGCTCCTGACAGAAAATTGATACAACAATCTCCAAAGAAATGATGACAACACCTTTTAAATTAAAATTTATGGCAGATTAGGCACTTTCAGTTCATAACATGCTTCAACAGAGCTGAATAAAATTGTTTTACATTTCTTTCATTTACCCTGTTCTACTAAAAACTGTGCTATTGCCAGGTATGCATTTATTCCCACACATCTGTCCAGCCTTTGAAGTCTTGCGTGTGTGGTATTTTTAGTGAACTAGTTTGAATCAACTTTCCAGCAAACTATGTTACAGTTAATTAAAATGAGATAAAATAATTAATTTTTTTTTTACAACATTCAATAAACTACAAAATTCAAATGCATATTTTTGGTTTATATAACTGTTTTTGACATTTGATTTAGATAACAGTATACAAAACATTTTACAATCAATATAAAAAAAAAAAAAATCATTACCACAATAAAGGCAATAAGAAGCTTAAAATTGAAAATAATAATATTCTGTTACAATATCTTTGTATTCAGATGGTTTTACTCTTTGCTTGTTCTGTTTCTGACCATGTGCACCATCTGCAAAGTAAAGCCGTTGGCTGCAAATCCTTTTCCATTTGTTGCAATTGCTTCTTGCTTGAACTTTTGCACTTCAAAAAGTTGATGTACAAAATTTGGATCATATTTTCCTTTGTGCAGACAAACAAGCATCATATGTAGGTAAACATCAGGTACATAGCAGCACCTGTTATTGAGTGTAGCAACACTTGGCTCACTGTGTTATTACTGTGTGGGTTTTATGGGCAGCGGAAGTATCAGACTACAAGTGTCTTGTGAGTCAGCAAACCCCTTGCCCCCCCCAATAATGACAAAACCATTTGATACTCACAGAAGCGTTCTTGCCTAAAACTGGTTTTGCTCAAAATGCACTCAAAATACCATCTGCATTCCTCCACTCTTGGTCATTAACTCTCACCAGGAAAGTTAGGAACCCTTTTCAAGCATTAGTTCCTCGTAGGATGGGTGTGAGGTGGAGCTCCATCCCACCATCTATTGCTTACAAAGATCAAGTCGCACTGTAGCTTCATTTTACACTGAAAAATGTTCCAATCTAAGGTAAGATCTGCAAAGATAAAATATGTAAATACTTCATGAATACTTTTCTCACAACCACAAAGCACTAGAGCACTTATGATGAATATTTTTACAGATATTTGATGATTTGGGTTTGCCGCGACTGCAGGCTACAGAAAAAATGTGGAGCCGCATCTAAACGTTTTTCTATCAACACTCGCACGTATTTTCTTTAGGAACTGCCACGATAATTTGTAGTCATTTGAGTATCATTGTGGTGGGATAAATGGGATTTCTGACCATTATTGTTCTATAAATGGATGTGGCTTCATTCTGTAGAAAGCAGCAGGTGGACCGGTAGCGCTTCACCTGAGGACAGGTGTGTCTGTGAGGGCAGAGATGAAACTTCAGCAGCTGATCACTAAATCATGTTTGTTTATGATCTTTATGAATTTAACGGTGTAAAAACAGTCTGTAGAAAACATTCAGATGATGATAGAAATAAGTTTCCTTTAAGTTTTTATTCTGTTCATGAACTTTACGAAAGCGATGACGTCATCAAAGTGAGGCACGGCATTCTGCCTCTGCTCTGCTCCGTGCGCGTGAGTGCATCGCCGCGTGGGCCAACTGAGAGGAGAAAGCTTCCCCTGGGATGTTCGTTGTCCGTCGATGGACCAAGTAAGTTTCTGTTACTATTCTGTTTAGTCAGTAATGCGCAGCAAAATACAGCTAATGAGAAAATAAGTACGGAGCGCACATGAGCTTGCACGTGGATGCGCACGAGTTATGTTTATCTTTTTTCAAGTATTTTAAGCTACAAATATAGTTTGTGTCTTTTTGTCTATTTACAAGTGTGGTGCAAAGGTAGTTTCCTCTGCTAGAATATGTTTCCTGGTCTTAGACATCCTTGTTTTGTTTTGTAAACAAATATTTTGTCCCAAAAAATTCACAATAGACTTTATCGTGGTGCTTTTGGGAGCTTTTTTGTCATATTTTTTAATACTTCCCTAGATATTCTATGTAAAATAACAAAAGCTTTTTGTTTTAAAAAAGAAAAAAAACTACCTTTGTTTGACCCATTCAGGATAAAAACATTTTTTATGAAAGTGACTTAATTATGGAAACATTTAATGTAGCTAAAAGAGCTGCTTTTATCTTATTAGTAATAACAATAAAACTGTTTGAAATGCATGTTTTTGATCCTTTCACTTGTAATTGATTTCCATTGTGCTGTTCTTATTTGCCACCCCTTCAAAGATGTCGCCCCCCTCCTGCCACCCCATGGAAAATGCTCTAGCTCCGCCACTGGTTCAGATCGTTGTCTTGGCAGTCAGTTTGCTTTTGGGTTTGACACTCAACTCCAAACTGCCATCAAAGGTGAGGAAAAAAAAAAAATCAACTTGCTTTGGATGGAGCCTTCTTACAGCACTCCACTCATTCTATGCCAAAGTCTAACTGACCCCGATTTGGTTGCTGAGATCATTCCTCTGCCAACTCCTGGCCCGTTTGTGAAGGTGCCTGACGGCAGACCTGAGAACAGTATGGTTCTGCTGTGAGTGCAAACAAATGCACAAAGAATACCATGAAGGAGTATTGGACTAGTCTGATCACAACTAGGCTAGTCCTGGCCAAATAAAGTAAGCCAGTTAAAGGAGACTCATATTGCTCGTTACAGTGTAACTTTTCTCTAATATGAAAGCAAATTTCTCAGCATTTCTCGTGCAATTGGATAAGGTACAATTATTCTAGTGTTAAAGTGCCCTCAAGTTAGCTTTCAAAATCATCTATCCATTAATTTTCTAAACCTGCTGAATTTTTTTCGAGGTCACGCGGTTGGTAGAGCTTAACCCAGCCACCGTTGGACAAAAGCAGAGTACACCCTGAACAGGTCACCTGTCCACACAACCAATAAATACTCACCAAAGACCAGCTTAGGGTCATCAATTAACCGATGAAGCATGTCTTTGGACTGTGGGATGAAGGCCGGAGTGACTGAAGAAAGAGCACACATGCAAGAGGAGAACTCCACACAAGAGAAGTCCCAGCTGGAATTTGAACCAAGCCCTTCTTACTGTGCGACAAAAGTGCTAACCACTACCTCATTGTGCTGTCTCTTTTTGAATCAGTGAAGGAATATTTATCAAGAACAATAAAATTTTCAACTAATTTTTTCCTCATTTGAAAAAGCAACAAACTTCTATCAAATTTTTTCCAATCACTTTGCACTAAAGATCTGGACTGGCAAATCATTCTTCCTTATAGTTGTGCTAAAAAAAAAAAAATCTTCTAATCAAACCTTCCCTGTTCAAACTAATAACACCAAGAGAAGCTTGCTGACAGGAGTGTCACCTCTTGTGATGGCGAGGTCACTTTGATCGTCAGTCATTCCGATGAGCCACTTACCTCCCGGTTTGAGAGCGGACTAAGATTACACTCCACAGTCCAGCCCCGTTACTCTGCTAGCTGGGCTTTCCTTGAGGCTTTAATTCTAATGGCAATAGTGCTGGCACCACCAGAGGGACCAGACAGAGTGAAAATTTGATCCTCCGACTAAATTGATGTTACAGCTGCAATAAACACCAGAGAGCTAGAAAGCTACCAGAGAGCTAGAAAGGCGGGGGGGGATTTATGAAAACAACAAAGCCCATTTCAGGAGGATTTTCTGCAACATATGCAGCAAGCAGATGAGGTAAAGCACAGGGCACCCATGACTTAACCAAAATAAATAAATAAATAAGGTCTGCATTTGAATTTCCTTAGACAACAGGACTCAATCACAAGGAATTGTTCTTGCAGTAAATATTCCGGTTTTTGTCTCTAAAAAAAGCATTAAATCAACTTCCATTACACACATTTTTTGTGTGTATTTGGGTGCATGAAGGGATAAAAAAACTTAAAAAAAAACAACTCAAACCTATCAATCCTCATCCTTTCTAAATCTGAGAGTCTGTTATTCAGCACGCCGCTCAGATTTGCAGGGTATTGTGACATCACCCACCCAAACAAGAGTGGATTTACAG
Source organism: Oryzias javanicus (assembly GCA_003999625.1). Classification (NCBI taxonomy): domain Eukaryota; kingdom Metazoa; phylum Chordata; class Actinopteri; order Beloniformes; family Adrianichthyidae; genus Oryzias; species Oryzias javanicus. The sequence goes on along the minus strand of CM012449.1, from coordinate 23,203,194 downwards.
TGTAGAGCATTGGTGATTTTATTTCCACACAGTTTCACATCATGCTCTATTTGCTGTGTTCTGGACGAGCAAAGCTGTAACTTCAGATGGGGGTTCACCCTTCAAAAGAAGGGGGCGGGCATAAACCATCCAATAAAACCCAAAACAGGTGTTAAAATATGGGTGTAAAGGGCCTAATTGACAAAAAAAATCCTTGGTAATTGTCATCTTTATAAATAAAAATAAGATTTACGCTAAAACGAAAGAATATTATAAATATCACTTCCAAAGACCATATGTTTCTTCACACTTTGGATTTTCTCCCTGAAATCAGAAAAAAATTCCAACCTCCTACTGTTTCAGATTTAGTGGACTTAGAAGGATGCCACCCTTTAGAGGTTTAACTGGAACGGCCAACTGAGGCCCCAGGGTTGATCCAGGACTTTCCGCAGAGATTACATACACAAGGTGCTTCGAGTGAGGGGAAAGAAGTTTTAGGATTTTTTTTTTTTTTGAGTTTCACTCTTCAACACAGGTGAAGAAAATGTAGCATGTCAAGTGGATTTACGCAATGAAAATAACACTGGTCTCATCCAAGCCATCAATGGATTTAGGATTGTGAACCATTACCACAAGATTCTCACTCATTGTATTTCAACATGACAATCAACAGCTGCAAATGTATGCTTTACAGAATTAACGCATGGCACTAGGGCTGGGCGATATGGCCAAATTCGATTCTCGATTTTAAGCGATTTTTTTTCTCCCTGCTTTTACCTTCTTTAACAAAAATGACAAAATATATTTCACAAAAAATGTTATTTTAACATTTTCCTTGGAAATTGCCTCAAACACGAAGAGCAACTAAATGCAAGCTGTAAAAGTGGTTGTAGAACAATGCAATTGGTGTTTTGTGAGCTACCGCTAGCTTGAGCTCTCATAAGGAGAAATACTGCACGAACTCTGCAGAGCAAATTTGGTAGCAACAAGAAAACAGATTTTGCTGCATTTAGTTTGATGCTCCAAGTCTGAAGTCTCAACACCAGTGACCAAAATCTAAATTTTGACTCACCAGCAAAGTTTTTTTTGGCAGCAGATTATAAAAAAATACCAACCATATTATTAAAATATTTTAACAAGAAAAACCATGGGTGTTTTTAAATAGGTATGTTGAATGCAAACAAAGAGGGTGTGACAACATAATTATAGCAAAAGATTAAAAAAAAAAAAAACCCCCCCAATTTTTTTTCTAAGGAACTCCTGCATTTATTTCTAATCAATATTTGCTTTCTACTTTGGTGTCTTCTTACTGTTAATGAAGTGTTAAATTTTCTATCAAAAATTAGTTGCTTCCGTTTTCTTGTTGAAAAACACCCCCATGAGAAGGGGGGTTTCAGCCACCTGTAGTCACAGAACCAACTGAAGAAAATTACTTTTTTTTTAATAAAATAAAATAAAAGTACTTCATAAATGGCATAAATCCATTTTTGGAGTCATCCAACTGTAAATTCAAAATGTAACACCCAGAGAAACCTAGAACAAATTTACTAAAGGAGTGCAGACTGACAGAAAATAAACTTTTTTCCATATTGGTAAATTGCATTTTAAAGATAAGATATATATGCCAATACTTTTAAAATAGTTAATTTCCAAGAATGGGAATCAGAGCAAGAGCTGATTTACATTGTCATTTAATTTAAATTTTATGTTCAAAAACGTTTTAAACCAATGAAAATCAAGTAAACCAATATAAACATTTTGAAATCCCATTTGCATTTTTTAGTGTGCAACTTCAAGGTTGTACATTAACCATTTTATTGGACTTAAAATTGATCCCAACAAACCAAAACTTAATGAGATACAATCAGGGAAGATACTTTATATCCCCAGTTTACATATTTTTAAGTTAAGAATAAATAGCCTATCGCAACCCAGCGCAGCTCCTTGTTTAAGAAGGAGTGACATTGCAGAGACAAGGATTACTATAGTTTTTAATCTAAGATGGAAGAGCTGCAACTGATACGTCCGAGTTGCCAGCCTTCTGCGGGATTGACCTGAGGGAGCTTCTTTAGCCTCTCACAACTGCGCCATAACCCTGTGAGGGTTACACTTCAGCCAGATGACAGCATTAATCTGACCACAAAAACCCTCCCCTCCATCTGGCAAGACGGTCGAGCATCAACACTAAGGAGCAGCGATGCTGCCAACTCCTCAATGAATGCTAAGCTCACACCTTTACTTGTAAAAAATAATAAAACTGCTTCTTTCCAAATGGATCATTTGTGTCTTCAAAACATTATCCTAAAGTAATTTAGAACTATCATTATCAATGTTGCTGCGGGGGTAAACCCTCAAGTATGAAAAAGAAATCTAAACTAGTCAACTAAGCCAAATAACACGATAATCTTCCTGCGTCCTAGTGGAAAACTCATCTGCTGAAACCACAATTTTTTTATTTTTTTTGTAGCAGTCAGTCGTATTCCTCAGGTTTTTCTTTTTGTTTTTTTAAGATGCCTTTAGTTCCTGTGTTTAAAAAACAAAAACAATAACATTCAATTAAAAACTGAGTTACAGTCTACAGTCCACAATATAGACTGCTCCTTATTCAAAAGCTTTTTTATTGAGAAGCAAAAGCTTAAAATTTAACTTTTTCCACATTGCCATATGAACCACCACCATAACGCCAGTATTAATAGCTTTCTTCAACATTCAAGAAATATTTGTTGGCAAATCAATTGTTTCTGCAGCTGACAGCCAGCAGTATCGTGTGGGTGGGTGTGTGAACATATATATTTATCTGTATCCACAAGTTCACACGCATCTTTTCTATCGGAAGTAAAGATCACATTTAAAGAGGGGATACACTTCATTAGCCTACCGTCTTCCCAGAATGCACCTGTTCTGAATCGCTGCGACCTTCGCCCACGCCTGGGGTGTAAATGACACACTTCTCTAAGATGTATCCTTTATTGCCTTCAGCCAGCAGGGTAGCCAGGAGCTGGAACAAATGTAACTGTCCTAATTTGGATGCCTCCTCTTTTGCAGACTCGTGACTGACTAAGAAACAGTAAACGGACCTCGTCTGTGCTGCCATAAAAGTAGCATGAATAAAAGCTCCAGATTGTGTCGTCTCCACAGTGGAATGGTCACTAGTGGCTGCATCATTAGTCAACACAAGCAAAGAGGTGATGTGTGTGTGTGGGGGGGGGCACACACCTGCTAAGTCTTCCTACGCTTTTAGTCAGTCTCTGCTTCTTTATGAATCCCTTTCCTGATCAGCTGCTTTTGTTTTAACAAGTGACCTTCAGTAGTTAACATTATAGAATTCATACTTATTGCCTTTCGTTGACTCTTGACACAAACTGGCAAAAAAAAAAATCTATACAAGCGAGAAAGCAGTGGGAGTTAATGAGGTGAACATCTGTCACTGAGGTAGATGGAAGATGTTGCTTTAGCCAAACTCAGGTTTCTTCATAACACAACAAGGAAACTTTCTTCTTCTCTACCAGTGTCGTGAATCTCATCGCTTGCAAGCCAGAATTTTGATTACAAGCAGCCAACACATTTTAAATAAAAAAAGGCTTTGTTGCATAAGCATAATGCCAATAAAAAGAATTCAATGTTCAATCTTAATGCAGTACTTTTTGTGGGAACTATGTAGAAAATTGTCCTCTTGGACAGTCCGAACAGGGATTGTTTGTTTTTTCTGCAGTGAAGCGATTAAATTCCCACTTCAACTATACTTTTAAATATTGTAAAATTCTTCCCAGAGGTCTTAATTTAGATTATGCAGTTTTAGCCAAAATCACAAAACCAATGTTATTTCATTTTGAAGAGATTTTCTGCACATTGGCAACAGTTTATCAAAAATTCGACTCAGATAATTGTGGGTGGGACCGTTGTTGCACCTCACCTAAGGGCTCTGTTTGCGCAAGCTTATAGCCTCAAGCTAACAATAACGGTGCCAAAAAAAAAAGGTGAGCAAAATTGGAGCTACACACAGTTTTGAACCAGATGTCAACTTGGACAACAAGGAATATGGAGACATGGGGATAAGGAGGAGAACTGGAGTGGAGCAGTGAGACTTTTGCCTGCCCGTGTCAGTTGCTGCGTCACAAACTTCTACTTTTTCAAATGCAACGTTTTTTTTTTATCTGTTCTTGATCCATCAGGATCTGAATAGAGAAATACTCAGAAGAGTAGATAAATTTAAGCTATTTTATAAATATTCTCCATCATGAGAACAAAAATGATAAAAGAACACTAAAACCACCATTTTCATTGGAGTGGGTCCTCAGCCCTCAAAGGTACTCGAGTCAACTCCACCTAATAAAAAACTGAATATCCTATTGTACTTCCTGAAGGTGGTGGCACACTTGCCTCTTTAGCTAACATTCACCTAATAAAAATGGCCAACATTTGCTTGTGCCAAAAGACATCAGCTTCCTCTGTGTACTTGGAAAAAACAGAATGGAAAGTGACTTGAAGTTAGTTGTATGTCTTTTCTTTTAGGGTTTCTTTGTTGTATGAAAAAAATAAAAGGTGTTTGTCAAAATTGGGTTCTGTTACTGCTTTTACACACAAAAAAATAATTTAAAACTTACTGTACATAAAAATGAGCAAGAAACAGAAGAAATATCTAAAGAGGTTTTTTTTTATAACTGCACCCTATAATGGTTCAGACAATTCTTATGAACATTCAAGAAAACAAGCACTAGAAACCAACATTTTTTATATGCATGTTAGTTTCATTTTGTGGATAAAGTACCCATGGAGGAATCTGTATCTGTATCTGTATCCAACATTATGATTGGGTTACTCCAGACCACCAGAGAAGAAGAGACGCTGGGAACTGCAGAGACCTGACAGTAGTGTCCAGTGTTGGGACTAACGCCGTTTAAGTATAACGGCGTTACTAACGGCGTTATAAATCAAGTAATTTAGTAATCTAACTAATTACTTTCAGTGTTTTTTAAGCCATTTTGTTTAATTATAGTTGTAGGTAAGATACTTGAAGTATGTTAATAGTTGAAACGTTTACCTTTTTTGTGTGAAGTTACATTTTTTATATACCACTTGTTGCAGTGTTTTGTGTGATAATTCTGACAAATAAATATTGAAAATTCTTTCCCTAAACCTTCTCTCATGTGTATCCTAAACTTAGACAATATGACTCCATTGGAAAACTATACCTGTATACTATTGACGGTTATCATCTATTATTGAATGTAAATTATTTTTTTTATTTGTAACGCAGGAAAAAATACAAAATATTACCATATTTAAAGAGAAATTTAAAACGAGTTACTTTGCCAAGTAACTAATTACTTTGAAGATGCAGTAATTGAGTTACTAACTCAATTACTTTTTGGGAGAAGTAACTAGTAACTATAACTAATTACTTTTTTGAAGTGAGATGCCCAACACTGGAAGTGTCACAAGAGCAGGGAAGATATTTTGTGTGTAATTGCTGCATTTCCCTGGTATCAGCTATTCAAAAATTACCTATGTTTAAACCGTAGCTGACTTTCGACATGAAACAGGCAAAAGCTACACCGCACGATGCAACCCTCATTGGCTCTCGCAGCATGTAAACACAAGCACGTGAAGCGATGAGGTTACAATTGATCAGCACTGTGTGCTAATTCCAGTAAAAATAAGCATGGTATGAAGGTATTGATGTGCCTCGGAGCTTTTAAGATTGTTCAGAGCTTCACCATCTGCTGCAACTGAATTGAGAAAGTAGCTAAAAATGCTACTATATGTTGTGTTTTGCCATTTTTTAAGGTCAGCCTCCCATCCCTCAATTTTAGCAGGCACTGGATTTGTTGCGTCGCCTCTTTTAAGACATGACAGCTGGTGTTCCCACATTTATATGTAGTTATAGATCCAAAACGAGAGGAATTGCACTGTCGGCTCGGGTCGGCTTTACAGTTGTATTGTAAATAAAAACTAGTTCCGACATCTGCAGGAAGTATCTCCCATAATTCATGCAAAGGCTCATGGGGGCTTGGAATAAGGTGGATAGATTCATGTTCGAATGTAGTATGCACCAATGAGGCCGTCAGTTTGGTAGCTTGACTGGACAAGGCAGTTCAAGAGCTGCGTCAAATTCCTTTACAAAAAATAGCTCCAAATCCACTTTAAATTCAAACTGATGCTTAGGTACAAAAGTGAAAGAGCAAAACCAATATTAACTATATGTGAGTCTGACTGATGTAACATAATGAGCAGAGAGGTACTGAAAATGTGGGCCTCCTTTTATGTTGAAACATGTTTCAAAGGATTCAATGAAAACTGTTGGAGCTAGAAGTGTGAAAAAAAATGTGTGTATGAATGATAAAACAATTCTATCTGAAATGTAGAGTAGGTACATGAAAAAACATGTGTGCATCCGGTGGGCGGGGGTCAATAATGTGTTTGAGTAAGTCACAACATATAAGGCCAAAAACATTCACATCTCAATGCTCCAAACAAAAAAAATCCTGTGTGTACATGTACAGACTTAAACTTAATTCTGGTAATATTATTCAGCTAGAATGTCCAGGTATTACCCAAAACTGTACAGTTTTAAGCACAATGTCTCTATATTGTGCATTAAACTTCCACCCGAATGTACATATCAGTGTATTTAAACATATGTTGGAACACCACCTATTACACTCAGATGTTTAAAATGTTAAGTCTCCACTATTCAAGAGCAGAACAGAATTTTTTTCATTATTCATTGACAAACATTGATAGTTACAGCACTTTTCCTCATGTTTGGATTAATAAAACATGTTTGCCCCTGTTTTAGCCCATCGCAGTCAGGGACAACGGATCAGAGTTTCAAAGTAAGAGTGCTGCATCTCATTTCACTTGTGTAAAAAAAAAAAATCTGTTGTGCAGATTTTCTGTGCTTCAGCAAAGAGTTCTCGATTGTTAAAAACAACTGAGCAGGCTGCTTCTTCTCTTGGAGGTTATTCTGAAGTTTGTGTTAAATGGTTCCCTCATAAATAAAAGACCGTAGCACTGAATTGTTGGAATGTGTGGTGGATTGGCAGCCAGTGAACTAAACAAAACAAGTCAGTTTAGCTGATTGGTTTAGTGAGTGGAATGCTTAACGATGTGCGTCACATTTGTCTTTTATATCTGAGAAAGAATGTGCAGCTGAATATAGTAAGCAAAGTGCAACCAACAGACTGTAGACACATAAAAATTGTGACAGTAGCATGTAATATCTAAAGAAAATGCAATTATTTTTGCAACAGAATGAGGCGTCACTGTCTGAACCCTGACTATGAAAACTATACTGGGTCAACTAACATACTTGCACATCCATAGGAGATCACGTGTATGAAAGTCGCATCAGCTCAGCAAGCTGCCACAGAAAATTGCAATAAACACCTGTCGACCTCCACCGCTGCGACCGTCCACACGGATGACTTGATTTGACATTCACTGCAGTAAATAGAGTCAAACATGTAGCAGCTGTTGTGTGAGGGGACACATCTCTGTTCACCAATGTTCTCTTTATTGTGCAGAGAGCATTAGCCAATTAAACTGACCTAGTTTTGAGTAGAACACTTCCTGTTGCTCGAGATCCCTCTCCAGTCTTCCTGCACCCTCTACAGGGGTCTTTGGCTAGATCCTGATGCTCTGCGAAGGCTGTGGTCAATTAGGCTCCCTGATCAAACACCCACACCGAGGTGGGTTTCGGGACTGTCAATGTAGCGGTACATGAAACTGATGGCAATTTATCAGTTTTCATCAGAAAAGATGAGTTCAGCTCTGATGGAGCTCAGGAGATTTTTTAATACCTGGTTGATTTCACAGTGGCAGATGATGAAAAGGGATCTCTCCTGCATGTGAGATTTTATGCTTATTTATATGCTAGGAAGACAAATGCAGCAGTTTGTATGGGGGGGGGGGGGGGGGGGGGGCATTAAATCTAAAAAATCATTACACATTAAACATTGTTGGGTAGTCAACAATAGAGTTTTTGTTGTTTTATTATTAAGTGCAGTAGTGCTGGGCTATATGGGAAAAAATGTATATCGCGATATAAAATATTTTATATCACAATATGATATACAACAATAAAGTATAATTTCAGCTATTCTCTGAAAATATACCTGATGTTGCAGCCTTTTGTGAAAAGTCGGGACAAAAGTTGCAATTTTTTTAAAGTAACCTTTTTTGAAAAGTGCCTAACAAATGTTAATTATGAAATAAACTTCACATTCTCAATCTCACATTCCAACTCTTTTTATTGTGACAGATGCACTAGGAAAATACTTCATCATCACTATATAAAATGTTGTTGTGCTGTCGTTTAGCTTGAACGGAAAACAAAATGAACTTTTGGCCCTTGCTGCTCATAATAAAACAAATATTTGCATCGTGTGTACGTTTGCGCTCAGCGCACCTCTACGTCGCTGCGTGAACGTTTGCGCTTAGCGCACTTCCACTCTGCCACTTGCATGCTCGCTCTCAGCGCACCTTCACTCCGCCGCGCTTAGCGCACTTTCACTCTGCCACGTGCACGTTAGCGCATGACGCACCGCCACCACCCCGTGGGGCGACTGTTCACGCGTGTCTTGAAAAGAAAAAGACTCAGGACTAAAGAGAGGTAATAAAAGAAAGCATGACTCTCTGTAAAGAGTCAGAAGGGAAACAGTCACAAAGCTGCGTCGTCATCCATGACTGTTGTCACGGTAGATTGGTAAAGTTACGGTGAAAATAAAAAGTTGTAGGGTGAACAAAACAAATCGCGTGAAATCCTGGAGGGTCTGATTAATGATATATTTGGCATAATAATTGATCAAATTAGCTTAGCAATGATATAAACGAAAGAGGAGAAATGCCACAATAGGCACCTTTCTATCGCCCACACGATATATATCCTCTTATTGCCCAGTACTGAAGTCCAGAGTGGTTTCACCCATTTATTTTATAGTGTGATAAATGACTGGTTTGACCAAAGTCAATGAGACTACAGTGAAAATATCTGTGTTTAAAGTGATGTATGGCACCCTTCTGACAACCTACCTGAATATTGTACAAAAATGCCACCACTTATACTTTAGTGTTCCCTCGCTGTATCGCGGTTCACCCTTTGCAGTCTTGCAGATTTTTTTCAGCACGACTGGATGCTTTTTTTTTTTTTTTAACAGTGGTTTGTGCTCTGCATCCTGGTTGGCTGTCAACCTTGTCAATCAATCTCATCTGTAACATGTATCCCGTACAGAATGCATTATACTTTTGCATGTACACAAATCTTTGATCGCAAACAGATCTTTGCCTTAATTTTTTAAAATCTTGTACTTATTATCTATGAAGGTTTGAACTTTGAGTTTAATATTTTCACACTTTTCTCTCGTTTAATGCCTGCCTAAGAAAAGTGTATGAAGTGTAGGGTGAGGAGTTTTAAAGCCTTAGAACATAACCATCGCAATAAATGAGGGAACCCTGTACGTTGGAATTACAATAATTTAAAAAAAGAAAACTAAAACCAAAAAAAAATCAATTGTATGAAAAAACAAATTATAGAGAGAAAAATCTCAATATATTAGCCCATAGTGTATCCTAACAGGAAAAAATAAAAAAGACATTTACCTTTAAAAGTCAAAATTAACACACTGAAGGAAAGAGTCCAATGAAGATTCCTGTACATAAGCTGGAGTGCCTTACAGTTGATGAACGAGATTAAACTTGTGTTTTACAAGTACTGGACACTTAAATGATTAAACAGGAATCACATGCATATAGGTTTTACAATACACAGGGGCAGAATAAAGCAGGAATTAATGGTTTGTCAAAATTTTATTTGAGGATGAAGGTGGGAAAAAAAAGGATTTCTTCTGCTTTAAATTTTGCCAGAAAAAATAATAAAGACTATAACACCACACACTTTAGTTCTCTTATACTAAAATATTGATATACAAATGAAGAAATATGACTTTTTGATTTTTGTGTCATTAAATCACTTGATAAATCAATAAAGCCTCCAGAATTATCTTCGCATCTTCCTTCACGTATGCGCTCTGGAAGGTTTGAATCCCACTGCTCCCTCTGTTCTGTGTCCTTAGTGTGTGCTGTGACAGCAAACCACAAGTGATAAAAATTATTAAAGAAAAAAACCCATAAATAACTACCAACATACCTGAGGAGCTTGGCTCTCCGTTTTAGAAAACCTGGCAGCCTCGATTTAGAAGATCTATTTTACAGCTACACCGTAGGTCCATTAATTTAGAAACTAATCTGCACCTCTGAGCCTCACTGGCAAACCTTTTCTGTTGCATGATCCAGGAAAAATATTGAGAAGTCTACAAAAAAATGTAAAAACGTATCACAATATATAGTCTTGAGAGGAATCAGAGCTCTTGATAGTATCATTTCAAGAACGGTCTAACTAAACAAAAAAAAAAAAATATTGTGGACACAATGAAGGTATATCTTTACTTTTTTTACATTTCTGTCCTGTCCTCAAGTCTGAGATGATGGTTTTCTGCTGCGACCCCACTGTTCCGCTCTTTTGCCTTGCTCTGTGAAAGACATTTGCTGCACACAAAAAGGACTTTCATCTGCAAACAAATTTCAGAGGTTGCTTTTTCTGAAGACCTGAGAAGAGTGAGCTTCAGAAGTCGGCTCATACCCCATTTGTTCTATTGCTTTAGGTCTTACTTTTATTGCTAAATAAACTTACTTGAGTACAAAGAAAAACAGTAGTGCGCAGGGGCATTTTATAACGTTTTCAATCCAAACAAATAGTATCAACCAATACTGGTATTTGTGATAGTTTGGTCAGAAGTTGGAGTTCTAAATGATCCATCATTCAGTACCAATCCACTTTAGCCTTCTGATCACTTATTGGTTTGACTGACAAAAACTAATATATCTCCAAATATCAGATGGATAACAAATAAAAATAATTTTCCTTGAAATTTGTATTTCTTTTTTTTATTATACAGGTACTGTGATTTTATTCTATACAGATAGGCTCCAAGATACAAACTCAAAATCCTTTTTTTTTAATTAAAAAACATGTTTTGGCCAAACTAGACCAAAGAACTGGTCAACTGATCAACCTGGTAGCTTTTAGCTTTATTCTCAATCATAGGCATCTCCTAAAGGCTAAAGATTCAATGCTACTTAATGAGCGAGCCCATTGTTGCCATGGAAACTGATGGTAAAACAAAAGTTAAGTATAGGAAACTAGCTCTAGCACAAAAATAAATAGAAATAATTACTTTTCTTGCAGCATCTCTTTTCCTTTCTGGATTGTTGTGTTCCAGATAGAGAAAAATGAGTTTACATAAAAAGAGGGAAATAATGGCTTTATAGTGGTGCAAAATAATAAGGGATGAATGCAGGGATGTAAATAAAACCGTATGCACCAGTTAGTTTTCTACTTAAAAACTGCAAAAAGCAGAGACAACATGTCAACAGCACAGGACAGGCTGCAGTGAGATTCATTAAGAGACTGTCATCCTTTCAGATTGCAAAAATATATTAAAAGCATGTGTCATTTGGATCCAACTATTTGGAAAAATACAACAAAATATGATTATAACAATAGCAATAAAATAATTAGGTGTGTGGTACACACAGACAAACCCAAGGACTCTGTCTGGACTTTTCACCTATTTTTTTTTAACCCAGGAAATTTTCTGGAGTATTTTTTTATCCTTCAGAATAGAAATACCCCTAATTCTCTTTTCCTTATTTTACAGAAGCTGTTTTTATTTTAGCTAGATAATATTAGAACAGAAGCGTTATACATTACAAAACGAATTATCGAACGAATTACAATTTCTGGCGTGAGAATGAGTCCACATGAGAACATCACACGCCAAGCAACCCAAAATGGACTGAGACCCCATTTTCATCCTCTGGTAGTTGGTGATAGCTGCCAAAGCTTTGCCGTGATTGTTAATTCTCACGCAGAATCCAGCAGGGAATGCTGCTTGTTCCAACTTTGGACCGTGACCGACTAATTTCTTGTTTAGTTAATCATAATCAGAATTACTCTAAGCTCTGAGAGTTCTTCTCTGAAAAGGGATAGAGCTGGCTCGCAAACATCAGCTTACGCCACGGCCAAGTAGCTCCAGTCTCATTACAAAACCAGCCGTCACAATCAGCTGACAACATCACGATATATTTGAGGTGGCGGTAAATCAGACGGAGGAGGAGGGCTGAGTTTAGCCCCGCCACGTCACCTTGGCACTGACCTCAAGTCAGTCTGAGATCTCTGAAGAGGAAGAGTCAGGAGTTTTAGTGTGGATGTATTCCACTGAGTAAAGCTGGGACTTACTTGATGCTAATTGGTACAAAACAGAATTTTAAAGGCAGTCGAGCATTACCAGATTTATTTTAGTGGCCAATTAGCCACAGTTCTTCCCATGTGCAACTGCTGAGCTGCTGCATTTCATCAATACAAGCAGGATTTTCTCAACTCCTTTCATGAAGGACACGTTTGTGACAGGCAGGGTTTGAGATACAGGCGCTTGGCTGAGGAAAAAGGCAAACTGAGGATTCAAAACAAAACTTAGTCTGTTGTTCTCTACAGCACATCACAAATATGTAGTTTTTAACTCAACCCAAATAAAACTAATTAGATATAACAGTGTATTTTTACTTGTAAAATTGAATATAATTGAATATGAAGTTCAGGTGGATACTGGTCTGGTATAAACAATGAGTTCCAAAAAACATGGTTTGCCAAACAGGGAAGAAACAAGAAGAAACAAGATTTTTTATGTTTGAAAAGCTTTTTGAAGCAAAGCTTCTGCAATGTGGGCAGATAAGGATTTCTTTAAATACAGTAAATGGATTTTATTTTGTAATTTAAATAATTTTTTTTACAGGGATTTTGTAATTTTTTTTCCCATTTCAAATCTTTCCTGTGAATGCAACTAAGTTTCAACATCACTTCAAAATCCAACTACTTTGTTCTTCAGCTACGTTTACACCAGCCATGTGACGCTCTAAAAGTGGGTTCCTGAACGCATGTTTAGCATATAGCGTTCACACCGCACAATCAGGATGGGGGTTCTTTTTCTATTATTTATTAGTGATTGTTCGCCACCTATAGTTAGAAGATTGGTATGAAATATGAGTGTAACGGATCGCAAAACTCACGGTTCGGATCATGTCACGGTTTTAGGGCCACGGTTTGGATCATTTTTCGGATCAGTAAAAAGTTAAAAAAATAAAATAAAAAACGAGATAAAAGCTAAATTAATTTCTGGAAACGCTTAAAATCATATTTTCAATAAGCTTATTAAGTACTTCATACACAATATTTATATATGCAACATAAAAACAACACAAACAAATTGAAATGTGCACGTCTTTAGACAGAATCTACAAAAACTGAGGGAAAAGAATGCTTATGAATAATGTTTAAGATACCAAATCTAGCTGGATTATCCCTTAAAATGCATATGTTCTCATTCCACCCGCCAAATGTCCAAATTAAATTATAAATAAAACCGTTTCAATTATTCTTTGGTATGAATGGTTTTATTAAAACTAACTGTGGGAACATTTAAATATTTAAAATAATAATTATCTGTAAAACGTGGCACTTCCACACCCGCTTTTCCTGGAGATTTTTGACATCTTTGGCTTGCCATAGGATCGTCCTGAGACTGCACCGGCAAGTCCGATACGGAGTAGTTGTCTCCTGTGTGCGACAGTTGATGCTTTTAACTGGGAGATTCTTTGAGTCCAGAAATGGAAACTTGTTCTGCTTCTTTTTGACAGCTCTTAAAATGAAATAAACTTGATATCTATTGATCAATGTCCTCCATTGTGAAGTTGAGAAAAGGTTTTGACGAAAGCTCCTCCCACACGCAGTAGGAGCTTCAGATGAACCGAATTTAAGATAACTAAGAAGCAGCTACTTCAACGCTTGTCAAAACAAAGAGGATTTACATGAATTTGACGAGAATTCCATTTGATGTGAACGGACAATTGATTTAAATTATCCTAGTGTGAGGTGTGTGTGCATGGGGGGTAGGGGAGTTGGAGTGGTCCGCGATACACACGTGTCCCAAACCGTGGGCTCCGATCCGTACAGACCACTGATTTTCCGTGATCCGTTACACCCCTCGTAAGAAATGTCGAAGTGGTACAAGTATTGCACCAGGCTTTTTCTTCCAAAGTTCTATTGTGACGTACGAAAGGCTTAATGCCATATAATTACGACTGAGTACAAATCACCACAATAACTAATTTATTGTCCATGATCATGTTTCGAATGATTGGCACTTCCATTGATTAAAAAGGGGTCCTTCCAAACGACAAGACCTTTGGACGCGGAAGCACAAAAACCTAATTTACACACGTTTACAACAACTTTTCCTTGGGAGGAGTCGCTGGAACCCCTGTTGCTGAGGGCAGTGTGAAGAAGGCTTAAGAAGACTGCATTCTCACTTGATTTTCTCTAAAAAAAAAGTTACATTTGTTATTTTTTCCACTGCTAAACTTTATCATTAGTGTCATTTTCCTCCAGGATTTATGACAACTGTGGGCAACAAACCTATAGCTGCATTTAACAAACAAGTTTCTTGAACCCCTCTCAAGATGTAAATTCAGGCAGTGGAGCATGTCCTTTACCGAAGAATTTCTGGATAGATAACATTAACTTAATAATCTAATATCGATTAATTTCAATGTAACAACAAAATTTATTTTATTACCCTTTGCACAACTCATCGCAGTGCAACTGGTGTAATTGATTTGATTGAACATTTTTGTTCACACGATTAATGACAGGATTCACATCTAAAACCGAGTCTGACAAAAACTGGCTTAACTGCAGCAAATTACTAACCCAAAATACAAACAACTCAATCATCTCTTTGTCTTCTTTTAAATAAAAATGTAATCAACCAGAGTTATTGATCATCTGTAAAGGGGATATAACTTTCAAGATTGTAACTACACAAGTTTCTTATGCAGTCATTTCATTGGTAGTCTGTGCCCTCAGCTTTTTTTTTTTCTATCCTCGAGGGAGATGGTAACTACAGAAAAAATAAAATAAAGATATATTTTTTTTAAAAATGACTTTTTAGAGCACTCAGCTAAGCTAAAATGTTATGGTCTGCTGAGGATGCACCAGCTGTGAGTTTAAGAAAGTGTTCAGGTTGTTACTCTTGCATCAGAGTTCACCCTTTTTGTTGAAAACTGTTTTTATTAAGTAAACTTTAAAAATCTTGAGCAGGAAAGAAACTGTTGCTGGACCGTGTGAGAGTGATCCTCCTGAACGCTCTTCAAAGCCACGGGGTTTCTCACACAGGTGTGCAGGTCGCAGGGGTCACAGCGATGGACTTTTACAGACACCAAACATCGACATTTAAGAATAACACTGAGGATTCAAATAGTGGAATAAAAAGAAAGTGTTCTTACCACTTTTTTTTTTTTATCTTAAAAAGGTATTGGGTGAAATGGAAATCGTAAAGGGGGAAATTGTGAGCAAAACCAAGCATATTTTCTTTTTCAGACAAGCTAACATTCGTCTCACGGGTAGTTGTGCCGCTTCACGGTGGCTAAACGATTTAATTAGCTTACCTGGGAAGATCCATATCAACACGAGTATGGCTAGAAGTCTCCTGTTTATCTCCATGACTAAACATCCGCTGACTTCTCTCCTGAAAGCTGAAAGCACACCTCCTCCTCCTCCTCCTCCTCCTCCTCCTGCTTCTCCTTCCCAAATTGCAGCTTTACTTCAGGTGGTAATTAACTGTCCGCTGAAGAAACCACGGAGGCGACGTGTGCAAGTAAAGCTCCCGCTCCTTTGGCCATCCCGCCGACAGACAGCGGCTGACATGACGCAGACAAGCAGGCGCACACGGTCCAAGTTTGCTCTCCCTCCTGCTCCGCTCAACCTCCGCAGAAACACCTTTACTTCTGCGTGTCTCTGCTGGAGTGAGCGCCGCCGCTGCTGCTCGCCTCACTCAACTAACTGAGGGAGCTTATTCACCTACCTGAGCTGCTTGCTGCCGCCCCCTGTCTACGACTACTGTCATTACACCTTCACTATAAGTGCACGTGTCTAGACCCAGAAAGTAAAAGTTACTTAACTTTGATGTTTTTTAAAAAAAAAAAAACAATTATAAATTGATTTAAAAAGTAGCATTTCAAGCTTTTAATAACAAAAAAGGGCAAGAAAGCATTATATATATATATATTTTTTTTGTGGTTAGAACGCAAATTTTGCTGTTGCATAAAAATAATTGAGAAAAGATGGCTTTACCTGGAGCCCATTTAAAGAAGCAAGTTTAACCAATTCAGAGTTCAAATCTGAACTCAGAGTTCACTGACTCATAGTTCACAAACTTAGAGTTTTTGGTTTCAAAACAACTGAAAGAGTTGTTTCAATCAACTCTGAGGTGTGAGCATCATCACCATACATCATACAGTCAGTTGCCACAGTGATGAACTCTGAGTATAGCTTAGGCAGCTTCGTGAAACTGGTTTGGTTTAACCTACTTTCATGGGTTTATGTTACCTCGATTTCTTAAAACGAAAACTCAGAGTTCACAAACTCAGAGTTTGAACAAAACCTGCTTCTTGAAATGGACCCCTGATGATGCTACCATTTCAATAAACAGAAAAATAAATAACTGAAAGGTGGTAACTTTAATTTGCAATGAAGAATAAACATCACATTTAATATGCAGTTGTATTTTTGTCCAAACTTTGAACTCGAGCAGATTTTTCTCCTGAAATGTGTCACTTTTCATTGAATATAAAAATTACAAGCAAAAGAAAAAAAAACAACAGCTTTTCAGGTTTGGCACAAATCTAACTTTTCAAGTTTCTATTATTTTTAAGTAATAGTAGATTTTTGTGCTAATTATATGTGTGTCTGTCTATTGTAGAAGAATAAAAAGAACAAATATTTTAAAATAGGAATTATGGTAACGATTACAAACACTACCTATTGTAGAGCACTGTTTTTTTTATCACTAATTTACGAAAATAAATGCTCTGAGAATCTATTTAATTTTTTATTTTCAAAAAAAGTTAACATTTATGTAACATAACTTCTGAACCTTAATATTTTGTTGGAGAGATTTTACTGTACATGCAAGGAGAAAAAAAAAAGAACTAACATTCAGAATTTTGAAAACTTCTCTGAGTTTTGATGCTCTGCTTTCTTTAAGTCCTTATTTGGGAATGCACCTAACCACTTCTGCTCTAAAATTACCTTAATTTAGTATTTGCATTGAGCTAAAAACAACTAAATAAATTACAAAAATTAAAAAAAAAAAATTCAGACGTTAAGAGGTTAAAATCTACTTGTGGAAGAAAGTCATTTGAAATCTTTGGCTTTTCAGTGCATTATTAACACCAGAAATTGAAAACTTGTTCTAGTCTCAATTATTTAAATTATGTGTGCACAATAGTTTTTTTTTTTTTTTTGCATGAGCCAAATAATGCTGTTATCATCACAGCTAGTTTGAACAATGTACCATGTGTTCTTCGAGTGCTGCTGTTTTCTGAGGATCAATGCATTCACAACGGGATAGCTTATGGTGGAAAAAAGTGTTTCTCTTCAGCAGTTACGCTCAAGCTTTGAGACTGCACTTGGTTAAAAGTAAATAAATAAATGAAGACGCATTACAGATTCAGACATCCGGCAGAAATGTAAGTTCTCTTGTTTGTCCCTTCCACTGTAAATTGCTTTTTAGTGTTCTGCAGCTTCCTGCCGTTTCTGTCTGTTGTTTGTACAATTTTTGTTTACAGACTCTAAAGAATGGACAAAAAAAAGCCTATCAACCATCTTGAGAAGCTGCATAAAACAAGTATTCTTAACGTGATTTTATTTCAAACATATTCATTAAAGCAGTTTATATCCAAAACAGTCATCTAAATAGATAAACTTTGTTCTAAAAAACTTAAATTATACTCATATTTATTGAAATGTAATTATGTCTCAGTTACTAAGGAATTAAAAAGTGTTATCCAAAGCAAACTCAGGTGATAAAGGTCCCACAGACACTTGGAAAGTACAGCAAGAGAGGCTGAAGTTAGGATGAAGTCACAGCAGTCTTATATTAAAGACATTTTTCTGGTGTAATATTGTTATATTAATATGTTTTGAATAATATCATGTATTAATTCTTTGTTTTTTGGAGTTGTACATGTGATAGCACCAAAGTGCTTCCATGTTTTTATTGGTGTTGCTTTAGAAAGTTGTTATTCTGACTCATCTATGTTTTTTTTTTTTTTTATCTTTCTGCAGCTTGAGTTCTTCACTTTACATATTTCAAAGTTCTGCTCAGTAAGAACTTTTTTTTTGCAAATATCCTCTCAGAATTAATGCATCACAATATATTATTCAGTCTGAATCAGTCATAGCACCTTGCATTAATTATATTCCAGCCAAGAATTTCCGTATTTGCACAGACAGATTTAAGCTCCAGCTCAAGAATTAAAGTTAATTTATTTCTGCATTGATGTTATTTTGATCAAATATTTACCAATTTTATATTTGGTGGCAAACGAAGGAAGACATAATGAAACTCACAGGAAAGGGGTAGTCATTTATCTATTATTTGTACACCATCATGTTTGCTGTTCCTTGGGAGAAGAAGAATTATTGAAAAATAAATGAGGGAATAAAAAATAAGACAAGGCTTCTGGGAATAAAGGAAAAAAACATATGCTTAAAAGGAAATACCATCTTATTAATGCTTTACAAGACAAGAAAGCGTTGCAAAAATAGGATGGGAGTCATGAAAGGTTAACATTTTATACGTGTTTTTGTCCCTGGTATAAGAACTTATGTCTAGTCAGGTTTTTTTAACCTGATAAGATAAGACAGTTATTTACACACATCTGTGCTTTTAAAATTTCGATTCATTCAATTCCTAATTTAGAAAAATATTGTTACTGTATTTTTTCCCCAAAAAATGTGCACATTTCTCACCAAATTTAATGATAAATAGTTGGGAAAAATGACAATTTATCTATGAACTAAAATAAAATGACATTATAAAGACATTTGTTTTAAAATCAAGATAAAATTCCGATTATTATGTGTTTCAAATATCAGTTTCTGTGAATATGTGTAGACAAGCTAGATTTCTGCTTCAAATCATAAATCCTTTGCAAAATTTTCTAGCGCTACCCCATTCAGGCAAATGTCCCCCCCATGTGTCTTACATCAAAATTCAGCTTCGATGTCTTTATCCCCGCGTACGACTCAAAAAACTCATGAATGCATGAAGAAATAGACTTTTGGTGGCTTGTGTGAATAATTGATGGCCAAAGTGTGAACGAGGCACTGATAGAAGGGAAAACTGCACGGCTTGCATGTTCTTTCCAACCCAGTTTTCCTTTAAACACACATTTTCATGAGGTTATGTGCATTTCAGAGGTTAATTTGGCACAAATGTTTCCGACTTACTGCACAGTGTGTGTGTGTGCGTGTCTCATCTGCACATGACAAACTGCTGCAAGAAAAGCCTCTGACATGACAGAATCTAATCACAGCTGACATTTAGAAATGAATGATATCATCAGTGCCGCTCAGATTTATGTTAGTGGCTATCAGTATAAACAGGAACCCTTCCTCCACGTTTATTCACTGCATTCATTGTTGAAGCCTCTCTGCAAGTTGATAAAAAGTTGCTTCGACTTAGCCTTGACTGATCATCTCCTCCTGCCATGACAATAACTCTTTGTTGGACCGTTTCCTGCTTTATGCACCTAAATTACAGAGAACAAAAGATTTTTCCTCAGAACTGACAGTGTTGCTCTGAGCTGCCAAAATCTTTCCATTCTTTTTTGCCATCTAGTGGCATCCAAACAAATCGCCACATGTTCCTTGAAAATTATTCTCTTTTTTTATAAATATTTTCAATGTCTTCTATTAAGATTTTAAACTGTTGTCACTAGATGAAGAACATAAATCTTGAAAATCATGAACCCCACAGTTAGACTTTAAATTAATAACTCACTTAAAATAAATCTCATATCATCTATGGTTAAATTACCATAGATTTAAACCTTTCAGATCTAGTTGGATCAAAATTTGGGAAAAACCAAAACAAGGAACTGAAAAATAATTAAACACACTGAACAAGGTTAAAAAATAACAAGCTTTTTGACCTCTCCTTTGCTCTCCTCTGATGCTAGCCTCATCTGCATATTCCTCAATTTATGTTTTCCTCTGCTGCTGTGAAATTGCATAATATTGCCATCTGCTCTCCTCAGACAAGACTCTTCAGGTGATTGCCGTGCATTAAAAATGCAGTTTTCAATATTTATTCAATTCCTACCATTTGGCTCCTTTAGCTTGCATACGTTTCAATGTTAGATGCTCTCTTAGTGTCAGTGTAGTCGGCCAGGATGAAGTCATTAAAAATTTGGATTATAGAAAATGCAAAGGCACTCTTAAATCAATTTATAAATTTACTGTTTTCCACATGTTTAAATATTTTATTGAATTAAGAAATGCACATTTTCTGTAGCCTTCAAGGATCAATTTAGGGTTTAAAAATTTTCAGTTGAAAGAACAGAAATGATGATGAAATTCAAAAATTGTCCAACAACAGTAGAAGCATTTAAGAATTGAAACAACATCAGCTTTTTCTCTTCAATCCAGACGATGCAGCTTTTAAAGGCCCATTATAAATGTTAACATTAACTTTGCTTTTATGCAAAGTTAAACTGCTTTGTAAAAGTTAATCATACTGCGTTTGAGTAAAGAACTAAAAATAATAGGATCAAATGAGGTTAAAAGCACTTTTTAACTTGTAAACATAATACCATAAAAGCATACTTTGACTAAAAGCTGGTCAGGATGAACACACAAAAAAAAAGAAAATAGTCTTAAAGCTCCTTTTTTAAACAAGACATTAAATTAAAGCCAAATAAATATGTCATTCAAGATGAAGTGCCTCTTCATATACAAACTAGCTTCTTTTTGATCAACTTTTTGATATCCAACAATAAAATGATTCCCAAAAATTAAAAGAGCAAAAGTTTGAACAAAAAAATCAAATGTTTTTATTTATTTATTTACCCACTCCTATATTCTTTTCCTTAAATTTGAAACTTCACAAAGGTCATCTGGTTAGTGAAAATATCACTGGTTACATCGAAAATTTACTTTGTTTAATTGACAGTAAATTTACAACTAAGTTGTTTTCTGTAAACTATTTAAAGGTGTGACATACATGTTGTTTAAAAAAACATTTTTAGGGGTGTCCAAATCCAGGGGCCTGTTTCAAGAAGAAGGTTTAACAAATGCAGAGTTCAAACCTGAACTCAGAGTTCACTGACTCAAAGTTTGCAACTCAGGTTATGTTTTAATTTCCTCCATAATCCCTAACTACAGAAAAACTATACAGTGCGGGACTATGTAGTGCCTGGATTTTAATGGCAATTTGAACACAATGTTCACTACATTTCTTTAGTTTTTCTAAGCGCAGGAGAAGTTTTTCCTAATCCCCCCAACATACACACGAATATCACTCCATGCAAAAAAGAAACACTGTAGCTGCCTGGAATATGATAAAATATTTTAATTATTAGAATTAAAAAAATCTGAAGTTTACTTTATGGGCTAAAAATTTCACTTAGAAAGAAAAATCAAAACCCCCCAATTACTCACAACCAAAGGGGGGTCCTAGTGTCTCCATTCAAAACATTTGATTTACCCACATTAATTAGTATATTTCAAATTTCCGTTGTTGAGGGTTTTAAAAAGAGTAAAAGACAACTTGGAAAGCCCTGGAAAGTGGTATCGCTCAAATAAAAAAGAATTGGGAGACGCCAGGCAATTGACTTCTGGCCTCAGAATCCTCTCCCGATGTAAATTACATTCCCTTCGAATTAATACAGCCTCCTTTTCTATGGGATCCACTTTGAAAGCTATTTTGGTTTCAGTGTGGCCGGAAACATGCAGTCTCTAATGTGAATATTCTCAAAATGTTAATGCGGACGTCCTATTTGAACATCCTTCAATTTGAGAAGGGGCGGAGACAGCAGGGAATTTTAAGTTTCCTGAAGGAAACCTGCTACTGACCAGGTTGTGTTCACAAAATCAGTTGCCATCATGTTGAACTCTGAGTTCAGCTTAGCCAGCGTTGTGAAACGGGTTTGGTTTAACCCACTTTCATGGGTCTAAGTTACCTCAGTTTCTGAAACTAGAAACTCAGAGTTTTCCTTAACTTAGAGTTCACCAACTCAGAATTTCAACAAAACCTTCTTGAAACAGTCCCCTGGCCTCAAGGGCCGGTGCTTTTCAACCAACCTGTCACTGAAGCTCCTTATAGGCTAAGCAAACCTGATCCAGGTAATTGCCAGAAGATAAGGTAAGTTTCAGGAAAACCAGCAGGAGGTCGGCCCTCGAGGACTGGATTTGGATACCCATTCATTGTTGATGTTTTAATTTTATGGTCAAATTGTTTTGGTCAATTTTCTCTCCATTTAAATCTATGGAAGATTGTCCCTCTGTCCAATTTTGCTGAATCAAATCAATTCATCATCTTGGCCACTTTGTCTCTTTTGGGGTCACGGGGGTGCTGATGCTAAGTTGGTGATTCTGTTTCAGAAACCCCAGCTGGGATTTGGAACTGGGGCCAACTCTGGGGAACTCTTGCTGTGAGGCAAGAGTGCCACTGCTCCATCGTGCAGTATCAAATCAAATACATTCACTTAGCAGCTTTATCCCTTTCGGAGAAGGAAGGGCTCACGTCGCAGGGCCTCAAACACACTCATTCACTCCCACATTAATACCTTGGGGCAATTTAGAATCTCCAGTTAACCTATGAAGCATGTTTTTGGATGGTGGGAGGAAACCAGAGTACCCGGTGAAAGCCCACGCATGGACAGGGAGAACATGCAAGCTCCACACAGAAAGGTCCCCAATTGAGTTGGTTTTTCTGATCCCCCAATCGGGATTTGAACCGGAGCGTTCCGGTTAACCACTGCACCGCCTTACTGCCTTATCAAATTGAATTGAACCAAACTAAATCAAATCAAAGCTTTTCAAATCAAACCAAACCAAATCAAATCAAATTAAACATTTCAAATTACATCAAATGTAACCTAAAATTTTCATTTTATTTTGTCTTCACCACACAAAAGTGGAAGCTGCACATAATAAGTACAAACAAGCACACACACATCGATTAAAGGTCCAGTCATTAGAGATCTCAAATGAAGCCGTTCATCAGCACAGACTGTTGGAGAAAATGTGACATTTTCTGTTGACTTTCATGCCGTCACTTACACCGGTAATGCGCCGTGACTTAAAGCCTGTTATGTTTGTTCGACTCCATTAAGTGCATCTTTATTTTATTCAAAAATTCTGATGATAATAGGCCTTTCAAGAGACATGACATTTTGCTGAAAAGCCTTTAAAAAGCAAATAATCTCTGTTTTCTCAATTTGCTTTTAAAACACTTAAACCAGCTCCGACATGAACAAACACCTCTGGTTTTTTCGGAGTGAACATTTTTAATGCATGCAGGTTACTTTTAACAACCTTTTGCATCACCAGGGATACAACCACATGCAGGAAAGTTGCAAAATGTAGTTTAAAAGATGACATGAAAGCCAAATACATCTGCATTTTCCTCACTGTGTTGAGCGGAAAGAAGATTTTAATTTGCCCTGCTATTACCAAAATGCATTCATTTTCCTCTCTTTGACACAGAAGCGCTTCTTTCTCATAAATTATGATAAAACATCAAGCTTTGAAGAGTTCTGACTATGAAATTGGAGCTATTAGTTTGCTTTGGACACTGACTCCATTTCCATTAAGGAGTCGCTCTGACATGCTGGTGTTGTGAAGCCCGAGCGCAGCGCTGAGACAGTCTCTGAATTATCTGTGCCTGCGTGAGGCTGGATGTCATCCGTGCTCGGTGATATGACCCCCTGTGTAATAGGCTTTCAGTCATTTATCATTCTGCAGTCATTATAGGGGATATTAGATTTAGACAGGAGTAGGGAATGTCGGCGAGGCCTAATGAATCCAAACTGGGGACCAAGATTGTTTAATTTTTAAGGCACAAATAATGCTGAGATAATTAATTCTATTGCATTAATTTTGTTTTTTTCAAATCAAAAGTGCAACTCTTATTAGAAAATTCAGACATAATAAAATAAAATGAAATAAGATGACATTTTCAGAACAAAAAATGCAACTACTACTAATAGTAAAGGCTTGGAAAATGCTGCTCAAATAACTAGAAAATGGTACCAGACAGTTTCACGACTCCAATGTTTACTGTCACAACCACACAATGAATCACAGAAGAATCATCTTCACTAAAGCATTACGTTTGATTAATGACGTTCTTCCACCAAAACTCCCCTTCTCTCAGAAATGAAAATCAGATACTGGGCATGTGAATGCACCTCAATGAGCATTTAGCCTTTTTAAATTGACACAAATGGTTGGTATCAGGGATTTAAAGTCCAACCCCACTCCACTGGTAGTTTTTTCTGTCTCCAGTTAATCATGATTTGCAGGTTTTGGCCAACATGAAATTTTTTTTTTTTTGAAGACACATTTTCTGCAGATTACAAAGAAACTCATTTGAAATTTTAACTGTGAGCGGGATGGTTGGGATGGAAGTCCTCTCATTTCCCATCATCCCTGTGTTTACTCTCTCTCCCACCAGCTAACAGGCCCTTGTAAGCCCCTCGTAAAAATTAAAAATAAAAAAAAAAGAATTGGAGCAGAGAAGGGAGACTTTGACCCTATCTGAATTTCTTTCCTTCTCCCTAAACCTACATTTAGCCCTCCAAATTGAGAGTTACAGAAAATCAGTCATTTTCACTCGTTGACGTCCCCAAAAGTCACCGGTCAGCTAGCGTTAGCGTGGAGCTTCCAGTGTTCAAATATACATAGCTCCAGCAGTTTTATAACTTAAAAAAAACGGTTGTGTTGAAACAAAAAGTCATTACTTACGTTTAAATGTAAACCTCTGTGCTTCAGAGCACACCCACGTGAACAAAAGCGCTTCTGCTTTACAACACAGCGTTCATCCTCATGACGGAGGGCTCTGTGTCTCTCTGCTTGGAGGGTGGGATCTTAAAAGACATTTCAGACACCCCTTCCACCACATGTATCCCTTCAGATGGAGGTATAGGGAGAAAGGAATAATTAGAACTGGGGCTATGTCTCGCCTATGGCAGTTGCTGCATCACAAACCTGGGCTTTTTCAAACCCCTGGTTTTCAAAGCGCTGGACTTTAAAGACATCTTATCTGGAAAGTAGCAAAAACTCATTTGTAATTCTCCTCTGAACTGCAGGTGGGACGGTTGGCACAGAAGTTAGCCTTCACTCATTTCCCGTGATCCCTATGATTACGCTCTCTCCTGCTAGCTAACAACCCCTAATAACCCCAAGGCTAATAATAACGTAGCAAAAAAAAAAAAAAAAGCAAAAACTTCAATCAAACAGTCATAGGCTTCACCTTGGATGACTGGCCTCTGAAAGGTGTGCTTCAGGTGTTAGAGTGGTTTTAAGGATTTTAACTGCACACAATACCTTTACACATCCAATTTGTTATCTACAATAAGGAGAAACTTCCATCTCAAGAGAGTAATTTCAGTTCTTTCAAAAACAGCATGAATTCTTCACCATCAGAAAGAAGAAAGGGATTTAATTGGCCACAGTAGGAACACTGCTCACTACAATTGGAGGAAAACATTAGCAAGAGTTAATGAAAGATAGATGTCTACTTTGCATGTTTAATGATCTCCCATGCAAGAAAAGATCCATTCATTTTCAGAATCTCTTTTGAGGTTACTGGAGCTAACCCAGCTACAGTTGGAGCAAAGTTGACATGTACCCTGAACTGTTCACTCTGTTCCAGGGTCAGATACACACATGGACGATTTAGAATCACCAATAAACCTGTGGTGCATATTTTTGGACAGTGGAAGGAAACGAGAGAAAGCCCACACAAGCACAAGGAGGTCCACGCTCGGAACCACAGCCTTCTAACTTTGAGGTGAGAATGCTCTCTGCTATGACAACCTTAACACAAGATAATGTTTTTTATGGAGGTTAAATATAACCAGAGGGACACTCAACCACTGCAGCAAACAACGTAAAAAAAAATAAAAAATAAAAAAACAGTATTCATGTACAAAGGTGTTTAAAAAATAGCCTTTTTTTTTTTTCAAAACAGTGTGACATGCTCTTTCTGAGCTACACAAAGAAAGCATGTTAAGGCTTATGCTGGGGCACACACAACACACTAAAGTTGTGTTTGAATGCCTTCATTGCTCACTACTTAATGTAGTTTATACAGCATTTACTATTAGAGATGTTCAAATCTACAATTTCAAAATCCAGTGGCCTAGAAATTTCCCATAAATCTATTGTAAAAAGCTTTTGTGTCTTAATGGCATAGACTTAAAACATGGTTTATCCTCACTAGATTGGTGAATATGGACCACAATGCATTGTGTTTGAATGACTGTTATATTTTTTTAGTCTTTGTAAATTGTTCATTTGTGTTAGGTTGTTACTTTGGGAAATCGGCAACATCATATTTGACTTTAAAAATACTAAGAATAGTTAAATCAATATAAATCAATGTCTCAATAGCTTTCAAAATTCAGGGCACCAGACAGTCCCGCTCAAATAAGTTTTTAGTGGTTAGGGCTTAGTAGTTGTGACTCTTCTATCCCTTTATTGTGGCTCTTTAGTTTTAAACAGAGATGCCAGTGATTCAAATAAATTATCTTCAAGTTATTTAAGTTTTGTCATTTATTCTAAGTATTTTAATATGTCAATCAACTTTTTTTTTTTTTTTTTTTTAATAATTGGATTCTGGATCAATGATGTTTACATTTGAGAGTAAAAGGAGAAAAATGATGGTGGTGCACCAAAACCTTAATGATAAAAAACATCATATTTGACTATCTGGAATTTCAGTTCAGGTAAACCTGCTGCAACAGAAAGAACTTATTTGATTCAGGATGTGTTTCATTTTGAAAGTTTGTGTTGCTATCAAAAGTAAAATACATATAGAAACGTGTAATTAAACTATTATAATATTTAAAAGCTACATGCCATAAATAAATGCCTAACAGCCAAAAAACAAAACAAAACAAAAAAAAAACATTGTGAATTTTTCTAAATGATAAATTCAGACATAGCCTAGAACTACTTAGCTTAGAACCTACACACAAAAAATCTTAACTCTAAATATAATGAGGAGCATAAACTGGTCAGGGGAAGATTCCTGATTTGTTGGGGTGACCCCTGAAGCAGGCACCCAATGGGCAAAAAAGAAGAAGAAAATATGTGAAGCATATAATTCAATGCATGCAAGCCAATTATTAGTTGTTTACATCAAGTAGCTCCACGTATATTTTGTTTAAATCTAGTTGAACTCCTGAGGGTCGGTTTGTAACTATTCTATTCCTATTTGTAAGCTTTTTGATTTGTAAAGCCTGACCACTGGTTTGAGAGAAACGATCATAACTGGTGGTTCATCGAGCACGGAAAAGTCGACCTTTTTACAAGACCCTGAAATGATTTGTTGCAAGTGATAAAAGGTACATCCTCAAAATGGCTAATAAATAGCAGTTCCTTTGTCTTTTCTTTTTTTTTTTTTAAACCACCCTTCACACTGAGGTACTGAGCTAAAGAAATTGATCTGACCTCCTCTGGGGGGAAGAACATTATGAGCTCAACCTCAAGATGCAATCTCTGTTTGACCAGGAGCTGCTGTTCTGGAAAGTGGTTTCCTGCTCACTGCAGAATACAAACCTCTCATATCAGGAGTTTCAGTGATTCTATCTGCTGTTAGTTTTCTGATCATTGGAAGACAGTTTAGAGTGCTGCTGCTGCCCTTGGTGACTTTTGTGCTACTTTGGATATAGAAGCTGAGACTAAATCTGTCTTTGACAGTCAGATTGACTCCTGTGGACCCAGCACATTTATACTGGTCTAGAGGGGATTCTAATAACCCTCAGTCATTTAGACTCTTTGATAGGCTCCATTGTGCAATCTGATACTGAAGTTGCGGAAGAAACAAGAAATAAGCTCATAATACTTGATGACTTGTTACATTTTTTTTACTTCAAAAATTTCAAAATAAACTTTTTTTTTGTTCTTATTGATATAAATATAGGTTTTCTGGCAAAAACATCCATTGGTTATTTTTTTATATACCGGTATTCTACCCACAGAGTTTTAAGGGGCTGCTGGAGTTTGTCTTTCCTGTCCTTCAGGAATCATTTGGAAAGTTTGCCTGTTAACAGAAAAAAAATGTGTCTGCAAGGACAGTACAGGATATTTGAAAATATGCTGCTATGACCAAAATATATTTACTGAATTTTTTACACACAAAAGTCTTGTAAGCGGTAAGTGCTACTCAGTCTCAGTCTGTCAACACAGTTATCAGACAATGTGCTTTGAAGTCCAACTTCAGCTATATTCTTTTATATTGTAAGTGTTCCCAGTGGTCTTTTAATTATTATTATGAGGATTTGAGCAAAAAGCCTGTGTCATTTTTTAAGACTTATTTTCTTCAGAGCAGCAGGAGCTCATTCAAAATTTACCTCTGAGATGTGGGCAGGGCTATTATAAGTAACCCTTTGTTGATATCCCAGCATTCCTTTGCTCAAACTCTCTCCCGCTCACAACAAAAGCATCAAAACATGATTTTCATCTAAGCTGATTTTTTAAAAGAAATTATAACATTCACTATGAACTTTTCAAGATTCAAGGTATTTATTTGCAATGTACACATCAATTTACTTTGAAGTATATTGGAATTATTGTGCAAAACTTTCAAAGTCAGAGTTTAGATTCAGGGAAACAATTACTGTACAAGTTTAAATAACAGGATCAAGAAGTATTATGATTAACAACATTTTTTCATGCTTATTGTGCTTTTTGGGCTATTTTTTCTATCAAAAATGTATTTTCAAAGAGTTATGATTTCATATTTTGATTGTATTAAAAGTTCCGAAACAAGAAACTACTTCCACATGTTTAAGTAATATTCCATTGATATTGAGTTGAACAATTTTAACACCTAAATTTCCCTCATTACGTGTTGGTAGCTCATGAAAAGTAGAGGAAAGTCATAGATCAATCCTCAATGAAAAAAATCTGTATTTGTAGCTGTTTCACATCAAGTTGGTTGTTCTGGAGTGCTACACTTTATAGAGTACTGTAAGTCACATGTTTTGACACATGGCCCAGGGGCCAGATTTGGCCCACCATGTAATTATATCCGTATTTTATTGTCATTAATGCCCCCATGTTTTCTTCCACTCATTTCTAACTTGTATAATTTTCACAAAATTGTTTTTATTGAGGGTAAAATATTGAAATTTATTTAAAGTTTAAGTTGATTTATTCTGGAATAATGTTCCTGCCTTCTTATTATTCGTAGTTATGTTAAAAAGTTATGTTTAAAATTTTCGTTTTAGTGTGTGTAATAACTGTCTATCTTGTTTGGCCCTTGCCCTAAGGTATGTTTGAGATTTTGCCCCCCCTGTGCGATTGAGTTTAAAACCCTTGCTTGTTGACAGTCGTGGCTTAGTGTAAAATCTGGCCTGAGAAAGAACAAACCTTAAAACCCCCAAAATGGTCAGTATGTGGAGGCTTTATCTAAAATTCTTACCACATTTGATTTGTGGAGCTCATCAGAGGTTTTTTTTATTCCTGTTAGATAGTATCTTCTCTAAAAGTGTTATAAAACTTTATGAAAAGAAACCTTTAATGAATAGCATAAGAAGAGCAATTTAACAGCTGAAACAGAATATTTTTAAAGAATCTATCAAGCTTATTATCATCCATCCGTTGTGTACTTTAATCTATTTTGAGTAAAAAAATATTTTTAAATATGAATTTTTGTTTTTTCATCCACTTTAAAAGAGGGCCACAATGGAGTGAATCAAAGTGTGGCAGCACTGAAGGAAGCAGTCGGAGTGACTCAACGAAATCTAAAACAATTCAAACAGATCTGCCTTGATTTGACAAAACAAATGTTATGTTCTGCTTTCAGAGGTTGAAACAGCAAAGTAGCTTTGCACGGGAGGTTTGGCAGATTTTTATGCCACATGCCCTTCCTTACACACCCCTGTATTTTATCTGAACTTGGAAACAGCACAGGGAGATTCAGGTTTGGACCTCCTTGTTGCTACATAATGAGGCAATAACACAAAGGCTCTTGCCCAAGGACCCACACTTGATGAAGCACACTGAACACCCTGGAAATTGAACTCTGATTTCCTGTGATCTAGATGACCGACTGAGCTATCCAGATGCCAGACAAATAAAAATCCAATTTAGGTATTTTGAAAACTCTCTTAAAAAATGAATTGGCCTAAAATCTGTTTCAAACAAAACAGTAAAGTGACTTCTTTAAAACCTTAATGATAATGTGTTTCCATGTGAAATAGTAATTACAAATGTATGCTTAGCAACTTTATAAAACGTTATAAATTAAGGAAACACAAACATGTTCAGCGAAACAGCCGAGAATTATATATATATATGCAGTAACATCCAATAGCCAGAAGAGGGCCCCAGTAAGCTTTGAGTGAACTGAGCTCCTACAACCATCCAAAGTCACTCTTTATGTATTTCCACCTAGATTACGCACTTCTCTCAATACCCTTTTCATGAACAGTTGCTGGCAAGGTCAATGCTAATGGATCCATGTTTTTAAGAGTGTTTCACAATGTGCAGCACAGCGGAAACTGCACAGGAAAAGAAACTACACTTCAGAGAGCAGAATGAGGATGGGGATTGTGTGTGGGCCTTGTAAGATCTATTCTGAAATGCCTAAAAACACAGAAATGAGGAGAAGCAAGGCTTGAGTCTTGTAATGCAATGTTGCAATATACGCATAGAGGAGACTCTCGAGCACAAGTGGCAATTACAGGAGAGATCTGTTAGAACGGTGCAATCAGCCGCTGGAGATGTCCTATGTTGATGGAACCAGAGTACTTTTTTTTTTTTGCACCGATACCACAATCAGTGAAGGATAGTGTTAAGTGGAGCTGATTTGGTCCCTCAATCACACGCAACAGGACACTCTTTAATTGCTTCGCCATCACTTATAAATCTCCTTAAAATAACACTCGAAAAAGCTGAACTTTCACACACTTTATGACCGTCAACCATGCCAATGTGACAGAAAAGTGAAGAATATCTGCAAGTTGTGTAAATAATTACTAATAAACAGATTTGATTATAGGTGACTAGAGCAACAGATTAAGCAATCTGGACTAGAAAGGATGATTCTGGGTTGACAGCAGCAATCAGCGGCGGCTTGTTTCAAAAAGAAGCCTGTTATAGAGCAGATCAATCAGACAGGCAAAGGTATCCAGGAGACAAAGCAGGGTCAAAAAACACCAGGAGAATCAATACGCTGAGAAGCTCGCACAAAACGGAGCGCTTGTCACTGGAAGAACAGGAATAATGAAGAGGAGAGCAAGCACTCAGACGGTAGAGCAGACAGGAGGAGAAACCCAAAACAGCAGCACAAAAAATCACAATAACAGTCCATGACAGAGGGTAAATAAGAAGTGCGTTCAAATTTGCATCACATTTCGGCAACAAATCTGTGAAATTCACAAGCTTTCAAAAAAAAAATGTCCTTAATATATGTGGGGGAACTAAAAAGACAGGAAATAAAATAAAAATAACTGTTAGAAAATGAAAATGTTTTTTGTGTGGAGATACAGACATTTAATTATATTTATATAAATTAAATTCAGTTTCTTTTCATGGAGAAAGACAGAAAAGATCTTTAAACACGATGATGCTGAGAAGAAATCAGCCTTCACCTTTCAACACTTTACAGGAAGAAGGATAGCATTCATTCAGGTATAAAGACAAAGTAATGAGACACTGTAGTTCTGTTTTTTTTACCTGCAAACACCCACACAAAGTTCAACTAATAAAATAAAATGTATTTTAAACAAAACAAGCATCAATTTCGTAAATTCGTCTATCTAAATAAATTAGTTCAGATTATGTTGAAGCTCACTGGAAGAATTATTCAGCGTTAGCAAAAAATATAGAAAAAAAATTTAATTGGAAATGGGAAAAAAGTACATTTCAAATGATAGTCCATATTATTTGCTGTGGGGCAAATAAAAACCAAACAAAAATGATTTGTACCATTGTATCGCCAGACAAATGTTGAAAAAGGAAATGAGTTTGGAAAGTTGCAGTTAATGTTTTCTTTCCAGGAGCCGTTATCAACGTGAGCAGGCTAAATGGCTCTGGACGTGATCGAATAAGGCTTCTACCAATTAGACCGCAGGAACATGAGAAATGGCACAGAGCGGAAAAAAAAAGTGCTGAGAAAATTAAATAAAGCAGTGATTTGCTGCTCAGGAAAACACAAGCGATGTAAAGAGGAGATTATTGATATAAATGGGGAATAAAGAGGTAAATAGAAGTGTAATGAAATGCCATTCACCTATAGGATGTTTGTGCTTCGTGAGCCGACACCAAGATAAAGCTGTTTATTTTCAACATATGGAGTCAAATCCCATATTTTTTTCTTTTTCAGACTACAAAAACTGACTCCATTTTCTGAAGGACATCTGGTGAAAGTACCTTCAAATAATGTGTTGCTCAGAAGAGCTCAAACCACCACTGTTTAAAGTTTTTCTGGCTTAGATAACCTTCGAGTGACGACGCAAAACACCCTCTCAAATCTGTTTGATAATGTCAAACACTACAAATTAAATGTTCACTCACAGGTCAGGGTATTGATAATAACTTCCAGAATCAATTTGATTCAATTCACCAGAGCCTGGATTAATTCCATTCCGATTTTTTCCCCAATCTACTCAATTCAATTCAATTTTGAGTTGACTTTCTTTACACATTTAAACACATTTGTTTAGAAATACATAAATATCACTATATGTATTAATCTGATACAGTTCTCTATTTATATGGATTGATTATTAAACTTAGATCTATTCAAATGGATTTTGTCAACCCAGCCCTAGTCATTAATACCTAATCAGAGGAACTTCATCAACAAAACCTACACTAATGTTGAAAATGTGACAGGGTGTTTTTGAAGCAGCTTCTCTGCTTTCCACAAACTGGCAGCTGAAACTCAATGTAAAAAATGCAAATGTTTTACCTTGAGAGCTGCAGGACCTCCTCTCTTCACTTCCAATATGCTTACATAAAGTAAGAGGTGGTGCAACACTGTGGTAAAAGTGACCCTTCCCTACACTTCTTAAAAATGTATTACTGGGATTAATGTACACATGGACAGCCTTCAGATTAAAAGAATTGCACATCCTCCTGAGAACCAGTATTTTCGTGTATGTCTTCTGTAGGGGACATTTGTTTTTGGATTAGGTATTCGATTCACTTAAAGTACTCTGCTAAGTCCTGATGTCTTTAAAACAGGACATCATGGTCTTTCCGTTGATACCTCATGTTTGGGTGAGTTGAGGAACTTTAAATACTTGGAAAGACCATCTGGAGATTACAGAGAACATGACTAATTTGTCTGGTTTTCAGGAGGATTTACAATTTTTAGTAAAAGCTGAGTTTATTCCAACTTGAAATTACTGAAAATGTCTGTTGAGATTTTAGAGAGTATTTATGTGTTACCTTCAGCTTCAAACTTTATTTTAACTATTTTTATTATTATATTTCGTCAATCCACCATTTTTTTTATGCCATCTGTGTTCTTGTTTCTGTTTAGAAACACAAGGGAAGATCCACGTTGGGAGGATAGAGCAATCACCCTCAGTTTGTCAGTACTAGACATCCCCTTTCCATTTACTTTGAACACAACAGCAGTATAACAACTACAAACCATTTTATTGGGAGTAAACCAATGTAATTTGTGGTGGTGAACTGATGGTGAACTATATGTGAGCCTCTACACAGTTATCCTGTTTGAAGACCTCCTCCAATGAAAATCATGTTTTTGATGTTTTTAACATGTTCTTGTTTTTAACCTTTTTTGATGAAAGACACGTGAAGAAAATGAAGCTCAAAATTTGCATTTGCATTGGATAAAATAGCACTATAACAATTAAATAGCACAATCATAATTGAAAGACCACAGGTAACTCTTTTACGATTGATCAAAAGATGATCGCAGTGGGATTTTTTACAAACTATCCTGTGTTTTCTTCTCCTGGGAGTTCTTGTCTTCTCTAAAGCCTCGTTTCCACTGAGCGGTCCAATCCGGTAAGGAGTACTATGGTACGCTCCAGTTAATTTTGGAGAGTGTTTCCACTCAGTTCAATCCCCTCCCACTGAGCAGCTTCTTTTCACGATGCATGCGTGTAGACCGCTAGTGTGTCATTGCGTCACTGCAGTGTGACAACAATGGAATTCATCCAGCAGCTCGTCTTTTTCTTCCTTTACTTTTGCCATGTCGTGTGAATTTAATCTTGTTTGAAAGAAGATTTCGGGCGGCTAAGAAATACCGCCGTTGGAAACATCTTAAAAGTCATCATCACATTCTGCTAATCAACTGGTGGCTGCAGTGACTCCGCCCCAATTGTTCCGTTCCATTTTTCGATGGACCTACAAGCAATGGGCGCCCTCAAGAGGTATGGTACAGTACTGTTTAATGGGTCCATTCCAATGGAGACGCTCAAAATACCGGACCGCTCAGAGGAAACGAGGCTTAACAGTGACTTCAGGATCCGTGGTGGTGCACAACTAAACAAATACATGCAGGGATGCTTTAATAACTAATTGCATCATTTGGACCATCATGAGAATCCTTGTTCCATCCATGACTTTCAAAAACCAGCAAATTAACAACTTTTTTAAAACAAGAGGGCACAGGGCTTTATGGGATGTTGACGGTTTTTAGTTAATTTACTTGAAAACTATGACTCATAGTTCAATTTAGATGCTTTGGGATTAATCTCATCTCACTTGGATTTATTTTAACACTAAAATAATATATGGAATCCTTTTGGTTGTGACTATATTCTCATTTTGACTTACTCAAGCAGTTTATAAGTTATGTTTTGGTTGAACTAACAAGGCATTAAGGAGTGAGAGTCGAATACAGCCACAGCAAGTCCCAAAATGAAAGATTCATGTGGGAAAGTGCTTTTCTTTTGCACTGCTAAGTCTCTTGAGTGCAAGACTGTTCATTTAAAGGGAGGAAGAAAAAACCACGTCAAGGGGAGCTGCAGGTCCATAGTTTCATGTAATGGGTTTATCACATAGCAGCTCCTCTAGGGCTCCACCAGCCGGGTGAACAATGGAGAACAAACAAGTATGGAACCATGTAGTTTGAGAGCATGATAAACAGGAGCTTTGTGTTCTCATGTGACGCTCCCTTAGCCTTGAAACTACATTTTGGTGCGATAGCAACTGCTTACCGTGGCATTCTGAAGCAATGAATGTAAATGACTTTCTGCTGTTGGCCCAATGCTATTTTAACACTGCGCCTATAAATAAAACCAGGAGGCCTTCTGGCTATCAGAAACTCCTTTGCACTTTGGCGCACACGCAAACCACAGAGAGACGACACTACTGCTCCTGTGACAAATTCAATCTGCTGACAAGACTCCTTAAGAGGTCAAAAGTGAGGGCCAGCATGGAAAAAAAAAAAAAAAAAAAACACAGACAGCAGGAGCTCTGTCAGAGGCAAAACACCCCAAGAGGGGTGTCATCTTTTATTAGTGAAGTCAGAGAGCATTGATTTATTTATTTTTCAAGGGTTTAGTAATTGTTTTGTCTGCACCACCAGAGTGAGAAGCTATGAGTTTGCCATAATGAGACGCAGCCAGATGGTGATTACAAGCACAAAAGGTCAGAGCCGGAGTGAGAGGCCAACAGCTGAATCTCGCATTCTTCACCACAGTCAGACAAACTGTCACATTGTGCCATCTGTACAATACCTCCCAGAATCATCACTCCGATGCACACACACGTATGTACACACATGTTTGTTCAGTAACCTACCTACACCGGCGAAGAAAAGAAGATAAAGTGATCTCTTTAATCCTGCTGAGTTTGGTGCAACAAACAGCTGAGGAAGTAGAATATGAGGGAATAGGCTCAGTCAGTGTTGTTGTCTGCGTCTGCATATTACATTTTGTAACATGCCAGCTAAATTAGCAAAAGCAACACACGGCTATTTGTTAAATTGATGCAATTGGACCACAATATATATTTTCTCCACAACTCCACTTGTTATTTTTTTTTCTAAAAGCAACAGTGTTATTTATAATCCAGCACCCTATATAAGGATTAATTCCAGTTATGCTTCCTACTGATGGTGAAGTAATTTTTAGAGGTTCACGCTCTGTCAGAATGTTAATTTAATTTTGCAAACAAGGTTGGGTGTCATTGGAAATGCGCTAACTTGGCTAACATGTTGAGATGTAGCGCATACCCGACTGGTTTAGAGTTCCAGGTAATGTGGACATGCTAACGTAGCTAACACCTCTAACGTAAATGTGGCTAACGTATCTATCTATATATCCATATATTATATGTGAACACAGGTAACATAGTCTGACTTATCTCAAAGTAGATGTTAATCTTTGCTCGTTCCTTTCTTTCACTTCTGCATTTTAACCTCTTCTTAAAATATGGACGATACAAATTTTGACAACCAGCGAAATAGCCACTCTCTGTCCATCGTTATTTGCCAAAATTATGAACAAAATATCTTCTATGAATTAAATCAACCTGAAACAATGGGTCTGTACCCTCTAGTGTTCAAACAATGCAAAGGTTTCTGATCTTAACGTATTAGGAACTATCCAGGCAAAATCAACTTTTAGAGTTTTTAAGTGTATTATAACGTTCATTCCTCACTAGAGACAGTATTTTGATCAATTTAGGCATTTCTGAGTATTCCTCTGAAAACCTGCACTCTGAGCACCAGCCCATCCCAACCCATTAAAGCGAGCAGGTCCTCCTGTGCTGAAGTCGCAAAGTGAAAAAAGCTTCTTTCAGGAAGAGTCTGCACTGCCAGCACCGTACCCAGGTCAACGCACTGACAATTTCTCCACTCAGCTCCGCAAAACAATTTCATTTAAAATCCGCAATCATTATGTTAGATGCAGAGATGGCAGGGGCTATTAAAAGCAGATGTAAGGTATGCACATACATCATTAGAAAATTTCAGATGTTGTTTATTTTCATGGGAGAAACAAACAAACGCTGCTGGCGACTCTAGGATTACATCATGAAATGGATGGCACCCAGGCGGAGCGGCAGAGATCGGGGTGTCTTACTTCCAGGTAGGAAAAAACTCACAAAATTAACTCAGAAATACTATTTTCTCTGGTGTGCCAAATGTAATATACGATCATATTCATGGATATAATTTACTCTGAAAGACTTTAAAAACTATTAATATATTCTATGTTTACAAAACAAATAAAAAAATCTAAAAGATGTTACCAGAATAAAAAATGAAGTAATTGAAACAAATATAAATTAACAACATAACAATCAATTATTATACAATTTAAAAACTCATAGACTCTTTTGACTTACTTTTAATTTATCTTATGGTTACGTATGCCGTAGCCTATTCCTAGCATATGGTATAAGGTCCGAAATAGATCATTCATTGACGGTGCTCCTTATGCTGACGGTGCAGCCAACAGCGTGGAAAATACAACACCTATAAACATTCCCCTAAACTGAAGGAAAAGAAATTTGTGAGGAGCCTACAATGATTTGAAGGGCCTATGTCGTGCACGATCAACTTTTTGAACTTCAAAGTGTATTATAATTTTAATTCTTCATGAAAAACACCCCAAAGTGATATTTTGATCCATTCATGCATCTCTGAGCACCAGCTCCTCCCTGTCCCAGACAGTGCCCACGTTCATGCGTATGAAGTTGGTGGAACAGCCCCTTCCAGGAAGAGTCTATGCTGCCGGCACAACCCCCCCCCCCCCCCCCACCCCCCCGGCCGACACACACTTTCTCCGCAGAGCTAGCAGTGATCAGCAAAACATTTTTCATTGTATAAGCACAAAATACATCTTTGCAAAAGTTTGGATGATGTTTGCTTTCATAGGTGAAACGCAGACATGCTGGCGAGGCTGGCTCTAGGATGACATCATGAAATGGGCGGCACCTACAAGGAGTGAAAGGTGATGCCTCGGAGAACGAAGTGTCTTGCTTCCAGGTAGAAAAAGAGCTTTATCATGAATAAAAGCGTACATATCATAAATAATTCTCTCTTTAGTGTACCATGGGAAATATATTATCATATCTGTATGATATATTACTCTGAAAAGCTGAGAAGAGCATGATATAAGCCCCTTAAATAGTAGCGTTTGAAGGCCTAAAGTAAGTGTGGAGCATTTGTTTAACTTAATCAGTTCTCAAACTTTAGGAAAAGTGTTGATTTTCTCCTTGGGTAATAGCTAAAACTGTCAGATTTCTGCATAGAACTAGACAAGCACAAAACAACCTTGTTAAAAAGGCGACATTTCTTTCTCTGCAGATTAAGCTGGAGATCCTGTTCATTTGTGAGGTTACAGATGATGGTGAAGATAAGATGGCATTTACCTTTAATTAAAATGATTTATTTTTTTCAACTGAAGTGGATGAGCACGAAGTACTTCTCAATGGTGCCATCTTACTTTGGAAAGATCGGAGCAAAATGGGCAAAATCAAGATAAACACAAGAAGGGTTTGCATGATTTGTGTGTCAAAAGCACATTTCTATTTATTAGGAAATCTAACCTTAATATCAATATAACAACTGGAAGTGAGAAGCAGAAAATTTCATTTTGTTGTTATTTTTCTCGGCTTGTGAAGAAACACAAATGTTTTGAAAAAATACTTTTTGCTACATTGTCGTTCAAAACTTCTGACCTCTGATACAAATTTCATCTGATCCCTCACTTTATGCCTCAGTCAGACTTACAAAACAACAGATTTGGCAAAAGAAACAAAAGAGAGCAGGCTTTTCTTTACCCCAAAAGCTTCTAGCCAAGTACGCCACCACATTTTTTCTTGACAAACATTGCACAACAGAAAAGGGGGAAGCTCCACACAGCAAAAATAAGCTGATTAAAGCCCAACAGAACTCCAACAGCTTGAATAAAGTTAAGAAAAATGTATGTCTCCCTTTATATAATAAATTTAAAGACCTTTGGCACCAACTTTGCATGTGAAAAGCTAAATGGGATTTAAAAAAAAGATAATGAAGGATGTAACTAAGCGCAGTAAAGCCAAACTCCTTTGAAAGGGGTTTATATTTTTTCTGCTGATTGTTTCTCTGAAGTTTATAGCCCAAAATAAAAACCATTTCCATCTGACACCTCCGAGGCTCCGCCGTTCTCTTTTGGAGATGCCTCTATTTCATGCTTTTCTGGCCATTGTTGGCTTTAATGAGGTCCACATCCTCACTAAAAGTGAGATTGAAGACATTGTAGGCCCCTCTTTCTCGTCCGTGCTTTCCAGCAGACATCTGGACTCCTCTTCTGTTGCCCAATTTCTAACCCCATTCAGAAAGACAAAAGGAGGGGAGGCATCTGACCATCTGAAAATCACCCTCCATCATGTTGGACTCCCACAGCCTGACACCAACACAATGAGTTGGAGGCTGAGGAGGCTGAGCCAGTCTGCTCGGAGTTTTATGATAGGGGAGAGAGCAACAGAGCTCTTAGCCCCCTGGGGAGCTGTTTGTGTCCACAGAGGAAGCCCACTCCAGGCAGCAGAAGATGCAGCCGCTCCAGATTGTAGAGAAGTGGGTGTGAAACAACAGCTGCCGGAGAAAACCCACCACAGAGTCGGAGCGCCGATGCAAAACAGCAGGACTGTGACCATGCGGTGCAAAGAGGACCACAAACACGCTAGCGCACAGTTGACAGTTTCTGTTTACCATCATCAGCTGCAGTGAGATGCTGCTTCGAATTCAGTGTCAATTTATGCTGGAGCAATAGTTTTGTCACCAATTCTAACAGGTGGCATGGACATTTTTACCTTCACTTCGCAATAATACATTTTTCCTATGTGGAAAACAAAACTATGCAAAAACACAGAGTAAAGAGTAAAAACCTTGCTTAAAGTTAAAAAAAAAAAAAAAAATGTCTTCAAAACGCTCCAGAGTGTTCTTTAAAAAACTTTTAAAAAACCCAAACTGCCTATCAAGTTAAACGTTTGAAATTAATCACCACGTAAAACTTGGTTTTCCAAACTTTAAAAAGTCCTTGACGTAAACATTTTTTAATCAAATCATTAGTCCTAAATACTCCGGGAATTTTTCCTCTCAAAAACACGGTTCGGATCATTATTTTCACCATGCCCTTTGCTTTGAGCCCTGTTTAAAAGGGACTTTTTCAGCGTCTTTAGTTTCAAATGAAGCTGCACCCGTCTGAAAAAGCCAACAAGACTTTCTCCTGTTGTCATGGATACCTCATTAAAAACAAAAAGCTCCCTGCATGGTGTTGCCATGCTGGAACAGAAGTTCTGTTTAAGGACACAGTTTCTAAACGGGGACTGTTAGTTATTCTCCGTGAGCGTTTTTTTTTTTTTTTTATACTTCAAAGCCCATTGGGCCTCTGCTATGTGATGTATCGCCACTTTGTCAAATGTGTTTGCCTGCACTGATATAAACCAATAATGCTCTAACCAGTCTTTACAAGGTTATCAATAAGAACTATATATTTTCTTGCTTTCTTCAGCTGACTTTTGGCCGCCTTTGGTGAAACTGGAGAAATGCCCCTATTAAATATTAGTTTTTTTTTTTTGTTATTAATAGATTCATAATTTGTAAAAAATCTATATTTCGAAGCAAAATTAGGCTGTTGGAAATTTAACCAAAACTTTTTTCTTTTCTGTGCACGCTTGTCAGATTAAATCTTTAACAAATTTAGTCTTTGGGTAAACATGTTACACAGTTTTGAAATGGTTTTACTTAATTAAAGGTGGTGAAAGTTGTGGAGACACTGAGGTGCGATCAAGGTAATTTCAGTACAGTAATTTTTGAAAACTAATGACAAATATGATTAAAAACATGCAAGACTGGAGAAAAATCATGACTGAAGCAGAAACCTGACACAAACTGTGAGGTGACCAGTAATGTTAGATGCTTAGGTTCCTGTTTGTAACCGCTAACCAAAAAACACTTTAATCGACAAACGTTTTCATGTTCTCCAAGTGTCTTAAGACACTTCCATTTCATTCTATTTACTTTTATTTAACCAGGAAGTTCCAAAGAGATTAATAATCTGTTATTCTAAAGAGCCCTTGACAATGGATGTCAAAATAGTTTAAAAATCATCAGGGTTTACACTTCAACACCCTTGCAGTAAAACTAACAAAGTAGTTCAGAAAAGCAGAAAAACAAAACAAACCAAAAACCCAACAGCAGTCAGACATGGAAGTGGTAGTGTGATGGTCTGGGTTGCTTTACTGCCTAAGAACCTGCCTAATTTTCTATAACTGATGGAGCTATCCATAAAAAAAAATTAAATAAAGTTGACTTCAAGTTGGCACAGTTGTGTTCTGCAGCAGAACAATAATCCTGAACAAACCAGAAAGTCTAAAGCTACATTCACACCGACCTCAGTAATGCGAATTCAAGTGATCCCTTCCAGTTAAAGGTTTAGTTGAATGAGCATGAACGTGCATTTTCAGGCTTCTGTTTTCAAAACTCTTGCGTTCACACACAGCTACGCAAGGTTTTATGACTGTTTTGGGCTCCACAAACTAACGCATGTTGCAAGATCAACCAGGACATCAAATCAGGTGAAATTTCGACCAATCAGGGACTCTGATTTGGTAGTGACCTGTGGATTCCGTCCCTTTTAATTACATTTTTTAAATGGATCATGGGGTATTCAATAATAATTGTGGTTTGTGCCCAGCTGGAACTATTTGACATACATTATTTCATACATCGCTGTGAAAAAAGTCTAATGTAGCCACTTGGGGGCCCAAGCCAGGGTCTCATTGTGCCGGTCCCAAGCCCGGATAAATACAGAGGGTTGTGTCAGGAAGGGCATCCGACGTAAAATCTTTGCAGAATCAAATATGCGAATCAGACCTACGATATCCATACCGGATCGGTCGAGGCCCGGGGTTAACAACAACCGCCATCGGTGCTGTTCACCGACAGGGTGCCGGTGGAAATTGGACTACTGTTGGTCAAAGAAGGAGAGGAGAAAGGCGGGTTCGTAGGAAGAGAGAAAAGAGGAAAGTCACTAGTGTTGGACTGAGGGTTGGAACTTTGAATGTTGGAACTATGACAGGAAAAGGTAGAGAGTTAGTTGACATGAAGAAAAAAGAAAAAAGACATCAGACTGAAAAAAGTCTGGTGCACAATTTGGGAGATTTGCACCATTTCAACATTTTACAGCAGGCCTCTTCCAAACTACAGTAGATGTAGATGTGTTAGTCAATATTAGAAAATGAATGTCTAATCTGAACACCGTGGGCTAAGTGTGCGACAAATTCCCTGTGTGTTCTAGTCTTATGTTTTTTATTTATTTGAACATTGTTTAACCAAGAAAAAAAAAATCCCATTGAGATCCACCGATCTCTTTTTCAATGGAGTCCTATAGTTCTATTATAGCTTTTACAAAAGCAAAGGAAAGATTCCAGAAATGATGAGTCAAAGTCAAAACTTAAATTTAAGTAACACAGTATTATTTTAGAATATTGGTTCATGACTGATTAAAAAACTAATTCTGCAAAAACAGAGGTGTCAAAAATCCCATCTCATGCAGTTTTCACAAATGGTTAGTAGTTTTGACTGCTACTTAACCACAGATTTAAGGGGAATTTCGGTTATCAAAGCCTTCATGGCCTGATAAGAGTATTTTATTTGATTTAAAGTTTATTGTTCATTTCATTCATTACAAACAACCATAACTGTTTAAAATTCAATGTAATAGTGAATGAAGATGAGCAGGAAAAAAACGCATGCTAATTTGCTCTGCATTGAGAGTTTATTTTGTGTAATAATTAAACCATTTCATGATTTTATGCTTGTAAATATTCCAAACGTAAAACAAAAGGGCATACTTGCTTTCCTCCGCTGTGATTTTCACATTTAATAGTATTAACACTCCCAAATCTCAAGCCTATTTGCTTCTGTGATTCATGTTTTGATGGGGTTGTGTGACTCCTGCGATGTGAGGATCCTCGCAAAGCCCTGCTGTCGTGTCTGTCCCTTTAACTCCGTGACTCGTGGATGCTGGGTTGGGGGGGAGTGGGATGCGCATCGCTGTGAGTGCGCTGCTGCTCCTCTCGGAATGAGCTGCGCTTCACATTCGCTCAAAGCTGCCGCGGAGAAGACTCTTTCCTTTATGACCAGGCTAAAAATAGTTGAAGTGTCTTCTTTTTTTGTGGGGGTTTGTTCTCTTCACCACTGGGGCGTTTTGAAAAGCGAGGGTGATGCGCAGAAGTGATGATGCTGAGTTTAGTAGTGAGCTTTCTCCGGGGCGGTGCTGATGCTGCTCCCGCTGCTGATCCTGCAGCTGACTCCGGCTTCTGGGAGTGACATCAAAGTTTTTCATGGTTATTTTACGCGCTTGAAATATCCCAGCTGAGGCTCCGACTCCGCGCGCGTTCAGTTGGCCCTCTTCTTGAGGAGAATCTGCGCTCGGTCCAATGACCCGAGGTTTGCTTCAATTGATAAACTGACGCGGAGGCTGCAGACCCTCAGAGGGAACTGGCATCACTACAGTGTGGAGATGAACTTTGGAAATTTCCCTCTTGCATTCGCCACTTTCATCGCCATTGCTTCAGGTAAAGTGGTGTTTCGTTTGTTTTGTTTCATCCACTTTCTGTTTTAGCAGGTATTTGCGCGCGCACATGTATATGGAGTGACACGCCGCAGCCCGTGTTTATGCTCCTTCGCTCATGTTTTGATGCTGTTCAGCTTTTAACGACTTGGAAAAGTGACCGCAAACAAATGTCACATTTGCGTGTTTGATACTGAAAGGTCAATGGAGATTGTCAAGAAGATCCATGTTTTGCCAAAATTACGCACAAATTACGCATCTCAGCAGATGTGTGGAAAGGGACTCATTAGCAACAAAAAGTGAAGAAAATAAACATTTTCCCATCTTATGCATATGTGCCCCCCCACATGTTATTGTGGACATGCACTGAAATTATCTGAATGCTTTTAAAAGCTCATGATCCACTCCCATCCTCTCAAAAGAGATTATAATTTTACCATTTTTTAAAATGAAAGTATCTAATCTTAATCTA
Source organism: Oryzias javanicus (assembly GCA_003999625.1). Taxonomy (NCBI): domain Eukaryota; kingdom Metazoa; phylum Chordata; class Actinopteri; order Beloniformes; family Adrianichthyidae; genus Oryzias; species Oryzias javanicus. The sequence goes on along the minus strand of CM012449.1, from coordinate 23,159,054 downwards.
AACCACAAATTCAATCTCATGAAATTACTTTATGTTCATCATTTGTATACATTTTTTTCTGACAATTCAAACTCATCCGAGCATTATGTAACGTAGTTGTTGTTGTGAATCAGAAACAGCTTTGGTCCTGATCAGAGTGTGACAAGTTTCCAAGGTAATCGCTGAATGTTGCATACAGCCCACTGGGTTTCTTACACTGCATGCATGAATGTATTTTGTGTTGCACAATAAGTTTGAGCTCACCTCATAAATGGCAAATGATTCAAGTTTAGGGCTCTCCAACCAACTGAACCATATCTATCATTAAAAAAGAAAGAGGTTTTTGTTTGTGTCATTCTTGAATTTAAACTTTTTTTTTTTTTTTAAATTGTGCTCATTTGAGAGTAAAACTGAATATAATGCTTAGAATCATTAAGTAAAGCAGGCATGCATACACTGGGAGGTTGTCTTTAGTTCATAGAAGGAGCAGTGAAGTTAAAGGTAGTATTTGGAATTTGAATATTAGAAAAATTAAATCAAATCAAACACCTCTTAACGCAAAGATGTCTGCTGATGCACAAATGTCTGGAGGGAAATATGCCAAACTACCTTATAACAGATCACTTTGCAGGATTGAGTCTAGAAGTATAGTAACTGTACATTATCCCTAATCAGTTGTTCTTTGTTGAACTATAAACCAGATGACAGTGTGGGTTAATAGTCTTGACTGATCACGTATCAGAGCATGGCGTTTTCTTGATGTTACTTCTAAGATTCTAGATTTTCGTATTGTCCCTGCAAATCCTACTGCATCAAACAATTGACAGAAAATTATCACTTTTATGATTTTTTTTAACCCTTTGATGAAATCTGCAAAAATAAAAACTAAATAAAACAATTGCAATAATAATTTTTTATGAGGTGTAACACCTCAATCACAATCCATTGGGGTGATTTGGTAAGTTTTTGCTCACAGCAATGTTAACTAAGATACATGACTGTTCAAGCAAAAAAACACCTTATTTACCTGCTGTCTCAAGTTTGAGCCTGCTTTGCCTTCCTGACGGCGGTTAGCTGCCCGGCAGCCCAGAGATTTGCTGCGAGTGCCGTTGTAGCACACGGGATCACTTCATGTACTTATATTTTTCTTTTTCAGTGTCAATGCGGCACAACAGTAAAGAACACCTGTCAGACCCAGTGGCTGTTGGAAACCGCCGTCATTAAGAGACCACAATTGGAAAATATTCATTAGTTTTTTTAAAAGGTGAATAAGAAATGCTTGTACTGTATCAAATATGATATGAGTGGTTAAAGTGAAATTGTTTTTTAGATACAACTTTTTGATACTCTAAAGCATGTTGGACTTCTCCGAGAATTTTTACCTTTTCTGAATGGTAGTACCTTTTTATTTATTTATAAGGTACAGGACAAAAAAATAATTGTTACAATGCCAAAGCATCCGATACCGTGTCCACAGGCCATCTAGCGAACAGCTAATTTTCAGACCAGGTCCTTCTGAAGAAAGAAAATTCAAAAGAAACTAATAGCAGGAAACGCATAACAAACATTCACTTGATCACAACATTTTTTATTTACAAAAAATAGCATTAAGAAAGCTCTTCAAACCCATAAATACTCAAATTAGGTCTTATTTAAGCCACTTAAGAAATTTGGAAAAAACTCCAAAGCACCAAGTAATAAGACCAACTTGATAAAAAAAGAAGTTTGTGAGAAACTTTCGGGTCTTATGCAAACACAGCAACCCTGTGAAGTTTTGTGGCATCACAGCCAAAGGAACATGACAAGAATTCAGCTCTCTTGATGCATTCACGGTTGTTAACATTAACAAACCAACACATGGCCAAGAAGAAGACTGTTTGCAAGTGAGGACAATGCAGGATTTAGACAGGAGCTTTCAGAGAACGGCTTGTACGGCCAATTTGTTAAGCCTCTGTGTTATAAAACGTTACATGCATTCAAGTGAGGAAACTGCAAACAAACATTTGCTTGTGTTAAAGAAAGCGTCAAGCAGCACCACCCAAATCTGTAAACTTTAGCATTTATTTTAAAAGCAAAATGCTAAATTCTCAAGCAACAATCATTAATTATGATACAAATTGATCAAATATCTGTAAAGAATTTTTTGAATTTTCCCTTTTTTTTTCTAAATTCCAGAACATTAACCAACTTGAATCAGTATTACCAGATCATGACTCTGCTTTCCATTTTCATCTGTGATAAATGTGTCTAACCTCTTAATATTAAAGGCACTTTTTAGCCCTCATAGCATCTGCCTGCATCCATTAATCTGGAGTGCTTGTGTGGCTCAAAAATCACCTCTGTGATTGTACACGTTCCTACCAGTAATGTGTGTAATTTCTGCCAAGTAGCCTACTTGAAAGAAGAGGTTTAAAAAAAATCCTGCAGTGAGACATCGGTTAAAAAAAGAAACTATCTGGGCTCAAATGTGGCAACAAGATGAGTTTTGGTTATGGTGATCTTGGGTCAATAAGTTGAGATAGGTACCAGTTTGTTTTTATTTGCTTAAATCTTCCTGTGACCCAGCTGAACAAACAAATCCACCTTTTTTCATTGTTCCGGCAATGTGGAGGAAATAATTCGACAGCATCTTACTGTAATTTGACTCATCTTTGTTTCTGCGATCAGACAGAAACAAATCAATGCCAAACTATCCCTATCTGGTCATTTGTGTCCACTCTGTCCCCGCACTCATTATTTGGTGACAAATGAGGCTGAAGGCTGACCGAAGCCTCCTACAGATCTGCTTGATGAAACAACAGTGGGTGATGAAGGCAGACGCTGCTTTTGTCGTCTCCTGTGCTTCAGTCTTGACTCATTTTCCTGGATGCTGGTGATAGTCTGTTTCTGGTACGGTGGCAGATGACATCATGTTGAGGTTGGAGGAGGGGGGTGGAGGACAGTTGCAGGGCTTGAAAATGGCGTTCTTGATGCCAAATTGAAGCAAAAAGCTGATTCATTGCTGTCCTATAAGGAGATGGACCACTATGTCACAACAAAACAATATAAGAAACTAACCCTGTATTGTATTTATTTTGTAAATATGTTCTCTGACAGTGATCCCAAATAAGCATTCTGGGCAGTTGTTTAGATTGTGTAAGGGGGAAATTTGAAGTTGAGAAGTCTAAAATGTATATTTTGTTTTTATTTGCTTTTGCAACTCCCCACTTCCTCTCAAACAAAAAATGATTCTTATTAGAGCTTTTAAGACCCACTCCAAAGAAAATTGTATTTTTGGTATTTTTTTTTATCATATTCTTAGGGCATTTTCCCTTGATTGAGGACATATATTAAGACAGTTATTTATTTGTATTTCTTTGTTTATGTAACTGTTAATCTGGAGCAGGCAAAAAAAAATGGAGTTGAAAAAAAGCTTGTATCATTCTGATGCTTGATGTGCACTTGTAGACAAATAGATCCATGCACGTCTTCATTTTCTTCATCGGAGCTGGAATCTGGCAAAAAAACTAGCTGGATGGCTCTAACATTGCTCGCCAAATTTGTTGTGTTGGGGGGGCAGCAAGCTAGCGGGACAGAGTGTAAACAAAGGGATGATGGGAAATGAGGGAGGACTTACTCCACCTGGACAGTCCCGCTCTTACAACTTTGAGATAAATTTCTAATAAAGTCCTGCCGCTATAAAGACACAATGTCTTAGAAAAAGTTTTTTTTCTTTTTTTAATTTTGGCTAAAAATAGTATAATCTTAATTAAGAGACTAACTGGATCTCTTTTATAATAGATCAAATTATGATTTCAGTGGATTTTGAATGTGTTGACTCTATATTTGTGTTGTTAGCAAACATCCTCAATATTTTTTATTTTTTACTTTTTAAGGCTCATAAACAACTACAGAAAAACAACATTTTGCACAGTAAACAATGGGATTGCTGGTCCCTTGTTTTCCTGCAGTTGGCCACCTAGAATAGAAGACATGATCCAGTCTCAGACTTGGTCTCTTATATTTTTCTTCAAAATCAGCTCAGGCTCATATCTCCACACTCAGGACGGCTCACCTACAGCTTTCTTGAAATAACCCACCCTGATCACAGGGATTAAAGTGTTCAATCATCTTGAAGCAGATGATGTGTCAGGAGTATTCAACAAATAGGAGTCGTAAATACATGTGAAGCCTGGTTTGCAGGTGTAACCCACCTCACTCTTTAATTCTGTAAGATGGAGGGACATTTATGCCCTCAGGGGTCACTGTGAATCCTCCAGCGGTGCAAAAGAGATAATTTATTGCACCTTTCCCCACACAACAGCTTATGAAATTAGTTTAAGGTCAGACACCTGTTAAATGTAAGATCCACTCATTTATGTATATTTACTTTTCAATATTAAATTAGTATTTTATTAAATATTTGAAATCTATGCAAAGTACATTCATGTGTCCTCAATTAAGAGTTTATACGCAAGGGGTAGGCAATATTTGGAATTTGGGTATCAATCCATCAACAAGTAATTACAGGGCTAGTATCGCTGATATTGATACCAATACTGATACTTTTTTTCTTTAAATATTGCATTATGGAATAATTTTGGAAAAACACATTTTTTATTAATTAACTATAATGAAATAGAGAACTGAGACTTTTTGCAAATAAATATGTTTATTAGCTAATTACAGCAATCTGTACTTAACATACATTGAACATAGACTGTATATATTAATAATGGCATAAAACCATTATAATAATAAGAAAACAGTACCTGGTGCAAAATTTAAAAATATTAAAAATGTAACAAAAATGTAAGTAACTCCTAACAGCAAGAAATGCCCTGGTTCAAATCCCAGCTGCGGGATTTGATACAGAACCACCACAAGGAGATCTTTCTGTGTGGAGTTTGCATGTTCTCTGCCCATGCATGCCTAGGTTTCCTGGACAGACTGGCAGCCTGTCCAGGGTGTATCCTGATAGTTCACCTTGGTATTGATTCTATCAATACTCAGATCTATACGCCCACCCCTATTAAACATTACGAAAGTAATTTAGTTTAGTAAGGGGACTTTTAACGGTCAAAGCAAGGGGTCAGAACTGTTGGGTCACTTTATTTTTCAATTTGCAAGTTTGACACATAGACTGTATATAATAATTGGACAGAGTGAGTGTGACGTCACTCAAAGAAAGTGGTTCCAACCAAATTAAGTCAATTCAGTGGCCATTTTCTCTCGATAGTGTTGAAGCCTGACAGCATCAGTAAGCCGTGATTGGTCTGAATCATAATTGCTACACTAACCGCTCTGGCCAATCAGGAGTGATCTTGTTGGAAGTCTAGACTTTAAAATGAGCCAAGAGAATCAAACTTTTAGAACAATCAAAGTGGGAGCACATGTTTTTATAGAGGCATTTGGTTGGTCAGCTAATTACCTAAATAACTTAATACAAAAAATATCATGAAAAAAATATAAGGTAGCGGAGCCAGAATGGTCATTCAGACAAATACAATGACTGAGTAGTAGCTGTTTTATTCTCAAGAGAAGTCTATGGTGGCTTTTTGGGTGGGTACTTCCTGTTTGGAAGACGAAGACAGAGAGGTCACTCAGTCCATTTTTCTTATACAGTCAATGGTTTGACACCACATTTAGTTAATTTTACCACTGTGTTGCATTCCATCCATTCAGAGTTATGCATAAAAATATTTAGCGATTTTGTGATTAATAATAATTTGAATATTATTATCATAAGATTAAAAAAATATACATGTTTTATTGATTCACAGCTCTAGTTATTATAAAAAAAAATACTTATTCAAATCATAAAATGGAAAAGCTGGAATTTTTTTCTTTTCACCTTGAATTTTGATGCTGACTCTTCAAATATAAATCTTTACATAAATGTACATTAATGATTTTAGCAAAAATGTGTAGAGCTTTAATTTCTCTTTGGAACGACATGTTAAATAGAAAAGGAATTTAATTAGAAGCGACTCTATCTGCTGTTTACCCTCTCAATGCCTTTACAGACTAATAAGAGACAGAGTTAGGGTCTAATGACGGTTTTCACTTGGAATCAACCATAATTGCTAACGCATGAAAGCCTCGCTTTGAACTGTGGGTAAAACTTTCTCCACACCCATGTGAATGTCAGACAAGCGTTGTGTGACACTAATGACATAGAAGAAAGGATGTGACTTTATGTTTTTTTCCTCATAGCAGTCATATTTTTTGATTTAGAGTTTCTGCCATTGTTTACTCATTCAATGATGAATCAAGACAAGTCTGGGGCTGTTTTGAAATTAAAATTAAATCATTTCGTCCCCTGTATTTTGTTCAAATGTTAGAAAAGTTTGGAGCTGCTTTTATTTAAAAAATGTTTTAAAATATTTTCAGATTCCCTCATGAATGTAGTTTTTAATGTGCTGCAGCCTTGAAATGAAACAACCCAAACATATAGCCAAATGAGATTTTGAGCTAAAAGAAACTGTACTTTTCCTTGACATGCCTCCATGTTTTAGTGTGAACGCCAAACAAATTTTTAAGGTGCTTTGCCGAACCTAGATAAGGTTAAAAGGCCCATTTAAGAGTTGATCGTTCAAACTTGACGTTTTCTCTTTGAAATGAAGTTTCTGCACTGCGCAGATTACTTGGCAATGTCACATAAACTGCTTGAATGTTTTTGGCCTTTTCAAGTATGTAAATGAACTGAAATTGAAAAAGACACGAGGAAATCTCACCAGACAGCCACCAGCCCAACAGGCTAGCTGCCAGCCTTCTGCTCCTGTCTCACTTTAACATGCATGCAAAGTCTCTGAGCTTTCTGCAGGTTGCTGCTTCTTTTTTATTTTTTTCCTACAGATATGAAGCTGTGCGCTCAGACAGGTCCCGGTTCTGGCATCTGTTGTTCTGTCAGTAGTTAAAAGACCAAGAAATCTGAAGGGAAGCAGGACTTCTGCTCTGAGGTGTTTTTGTTTTCATGCAGAAGCGTGACAGGAGTACATTTCTGCCCCCGGAGAGTAGAATGCATGGTTAATATTTGTAAAATACTAATTAATGACCCCCCCCCTGCCTCCCACCACCCTATAATATCTTATGTAACTGCAGCCCCAGAAGCCAAGAAACGCCAGATATGGCCTGGATCAACAGGGTTTCAGAGTTCTTCATCTTCCTCGCAGCTCTGTTTCTGCTTGTGCTGTTTGCTAAATGAGGCATGAATGAGGAGATGCCACGAGCAAACATGCAGGCATGTGTCAGAGTTTGCAATTAGGACCAATGCAATAACTTGTCTGTCAGAGCTGTCTGCTACACTAATGTGCTTTGTTTTAACTTAGCAGCCCCCCTTTTTTCCCTCTGTAATTCCATTTTATCACTTCTGAATGAAAGATTGCAGTCTAACCCCACATAACTTTCAATTACGTAATGATGGAGGGTCCATCTAAAGTTGCATTTAATCCCTTTTTATGATTGGAGCACCACTGGAAAGAGAAGAAGTAAATATGAAAAATGTTTTCTGTGCTGACGCTCCCAACGTGGAGCTCAGACCATTCCAGAAGCGCCTCACTTCAGGAAAGCCTCCAGTTAAACGACGGAGAGAAATCAATTTCATTTCAAGTGAAGTCGTCAGCCTGCAGGCGGATATCTGCAGCTCACCTCAGCCGCTTTGAGCAGCTTTACAGTGATTTTGATTTCATTGTTTACCTGTCTGGTCATTCATTCCCTTTTTTTTTTGTTTTTGGCTTTAAACTCTTCTGTGCCTCGATGAGCAGTTGTTATCTGACAAAGAGCTCTCAGTCCCTTCAGCACACTGTCTGATCGGAAGCCTGCAGATTCCGAAGAGCCAGATATTTCCCTCAGGGGTTGATGATGGCGACCAAAAGAAGAGCTCAAAAAGACTTCAAATGAAAGAATTTGGCCACGAATGAAGGCTGTGCAAGTCAGATTTATGCACCTAAAATCTGAAAAAAAACATGTTTTTGTAGATCTTGAAAGACTTGTAGAAGTAAATGTCAAATAATGGCTTAACCTTGCAAAGTCGTGTCGCTTTTCCATCAAAAGCAAAAAAAAAGTACTTATTATAGTATGATCAGGAGAAAATAGTCAACTAGGAAAAAGCTGCATCATAGTTTTGCTATCAAGTTTCAAAATATATTTGTATCTTTTTAATTAGTCGTTGTTTTGGCTTAGTGAAACTGTTCTGTGAAATTTACTCCATTTCTCTCTGAGAAGCATCCCTCACTCCACACAGCCTTGAGAGTATATTAAACAGCGATAACCTTGCATGAGCCGGGCACATTCTCATTCTTAAATCTCCTTCTATTTGGTGTGACAGCTCAAGGTTGACTGCCATTCCCTCTCATGCTTTATCTCCAGTCTATTTCGCCGCTTACCTTCACAGAAGTTGGCGTTTTTGAAAGAATTTGTCTGCGGAAGCACAGAACCGCACAGACGAGGAGGGTTTTGATTGCACCGGTCCGAAACGCTCCCACTTTTTCAGTGGTTAATTAAAGATTTTAGATACTACTTTACTGGTATATATATTTACCAGTGAAACACTGTGGATCAAACGGTGGATTTACATAGAAAAATGAAGACGTCGCTGCTCTGAAAGCACTTTATTTTTCTTTATTTTAGATTGCTTAATGACAGAATTTAATTGTCTTCCATCCGTATTAAACTGAGATTAATACTGATGACTAAATAACATTTTGCTAAATATAAATTAATTTGGTTTCCTTTGTCAGTGTTCTTAGCAGGTATGAAGTGGAGGTAAACAAAAACGAGCTTTTTTAACAAACAAAAAAATTGCGATTGATGTTTTAATTTAGCTTGCTGCAATAGGACCATCAAATAAATCAGCCACTAATTAAAACAAGAATTGAAATACGATGCAACAAGAGCTTTTTTACTTCTATTTTTGTAATCATTATCTCTGAAACTCTTTTTTACTCCGTCCTTCGCTTGTTCATCCCTTGTGAATGTGAAAGTCATTTTACAGAAGACTGCTTCAGATGAAGATTTTCCGTCAAACCACAGTCCCAGTCTAAATTCCCATGTGCTTTTAGATCTCTGTGGACTCACTGCAGGCTCTAATGGCGCGTTTATGATCTGACTAAACACATACCTTCACAGAGATCCCTATCGTCGCCTGTGACATTTATTTTTCGGTGACACAAGCGTTTTCCTCTTTTTTTTTTTTTATTTGCTGAAAGGTGCTTTCAAGTGCAGCACAACAATCTTCCTGCCATGAAGCTGGCGTTACTGGTGAAAATATTCCCTTTCACAAAGAAAATGAGTTTTTGTGGAGGGGACTTTAGCCAGTTGCTCTGGCCTCACTTTGGTCACTTTCATTTCTCTTTTTTCTTTGTGATTCCTCAAGATGTGTCTGCTGATCTAAAAGCCATAGCTGCCACTGTGTCCTTTCATTCATTACTACATTTGGTGTGCGTTGAACCAAGAGCATAAATCGTTCCTAACCGAATTTTTCTTCTTTTCCCTCTGGAATCTTTTTGCATATCAACAAATGCTGATACCTACAAGATGAAAAGAGCTCAATCTTTTACGTTTATGCTTGATTCAAGCAAGTAATTTCTATAATTTACCCAAAGCTAACAAAGAGTCTCCCTCACGGCTATTAGAAATATAAACATTTATGTGCTGTTAACAGTTGATTGCATCGTTAATGGCGGTGTAATGGCTTTACGACATGCTTGGAATGATGAAATAACAATTGGGCTGAGCCTCTTCCTGCTTGTATCTGTACTTAAAGGAGGCTCAATGTTGAAATGTTCATTTTTTTCTGATAAAATAAAGCTTAAAACGTCATTTAAACCAAAATCTTTTTATAAACTCAAATTCAAATTAATTTTAGCACCACTCATGTTAAAAAAAACAGCTCAAGGTGCTATACATAAAAACATAAAGCACCATTCCACATGCAATAAAATAAGATTAGCCGCTCATGATAATAAACACAAAAAGAAACAAATAACATAGAAAAATTAACGCTAAATTAAAGCTAAAGTTGTAGACTTTGACAGTAACCTGAAGGAACTGTATAGTAAAAATAACATCGACTCTATTAAGAAATAGACAGTTATTTCTCAGTCATTTTATTTGTCAGAATAATCATTCTTGCTCTGATACTTTTTTTTTTAATCACGAGTTATTGTGACTCAGTCCCTGACTCAGTAAAAACATGTGGTGCCTGCTGGACCCACCTAGAACATTTAATAGCTTCTCCCAAGCCACTTTCGGTGGAAGGGGTGTGGACTTCCAACAAGCTCCCTCCTGATTGGAGAATGAAGTCACTCTAAAAACGTGTATCAAACCGACTCATATTGATCACTGGCGATGGGTTTCAATCAGAAAGCCACAGTGACGGCATTGGTCTGATTTTGGAGGGTCGGGGGGGTAAGATATTTTATGGGTGATGTAAACCTCGCTTTGTCCAGTGATTAATATATATCTCTGAAAAAGACACCGGGAAAGCTTGTGCTGATGTATCATTAGACGAAATTAGGGTCAAATATTTTTTGCTGTCATTTTGCCAGGATTTAACCTTTTAATAATAATAATAATAATAATGGATTAGATTTATCTGCGCTTTTCAAGGCACTCAAAGCGCTTACAGTGCATACCCATTATTCATTCACACCTCATTCATACTTGGTGTTGGTAAGCTACTACTGTAGCCACAGCTGCCCTGGGGCAGGCTGACAGAGGCGTGGCTGCCAGTTCGCGCCTACAGCCCCTCTGACCATCACCGGGACATTCATACACATTTACATGCCAGTGGAGCCACACTGTTTTCATTTTTTAACATCTGAGATGTCACCTAAAATAACATATTTTCTTTGACCTACTGTAAATCCTCAACCATTTATGCGATTAATGTGAGTCAGCTGATTCTGACATGGAGAGAGGGCAACTTTTCAAAATATTGCTAAGTGTTGCATATCGACTCCAGGTTTTTTCCACTTCAGAATATCCTGGAATTACGTTAAATGCATAAAGGGTTGAAGAGTTACGGTGGTTGAAAGACTATAAAAACTGGTGCTAAAGCTCTGGGGTTAAAGGGTTAACTGGTAGAACTTATTATCCTGTCAAAAACTATAGAAATAGGTGAAGCAAATCAGACTGAGAATTGTTTGACAGGACAAGTTAGGGTAACATGTCTCCCAGGATGTATTTACAGACCACATTATGACATCTCACATAGTCTCAGTTTGTCCAGTGGCCTTTACAGAGCACAACTGGTTCAAATGAAAGAAATGCTTCTGAAATTAAATACATTTTCCCTTACATTTTAACTGTGTTGAAGGACGTCTATGATTGTTTTTCTAAATTCTGGTTTTTATGATGCCTGTTTGTGTGTATTCATGATTCTCCTTGCAATTTCAATTCACTTGCCAACATGCTGAGAGACTTCAAACCAGTCCAAATACAAATTAAAAATATTGTCCACTCTCGATCCTGACCAGAGAAGCAGACCAACAGACTTTCCTTGAATAAATGCCCCCGTATTGCTCGTTTGATAATTTGTGCCTGGCTCCAGTTAATTTTGTTTTCTGACAATTTTCAGTCTGAGGCTCAAAAGACGGAAATATTGTCAAAGAAAAACTATTTTTCTACACTTGTAAGAATCTCGCTTTAGCTTTTAAACAATCGATGTAAGTCAAGCCAGGTTCAAAATGAGAAATTTTCATTTAACTGGGTTACTCAACACGCCCCACCAACTTGTTTCTAAACTCTGTTCGTTTCAACATCTGCTCCACAGCTTCACACTGTTGTTCTCCTCCACAGTGGGAAGCTGTTGGCATAAAAAGATGGAAAAGGCTCTGAGCTGCACCTTCACCGCTAACCTGCAGAGCACTCAACAGCAGACAGATACATTTAGTGACTGGCTGGTGAGCAAAGTGGAGCATCTAACAGCTAATGAGGCATTCATTCCCCAGTGGAGTTAGAAGAGACCCAATCCAGATCTTAAAGGAGATAGATAATTGGACTCACCAGTAAAAGAAACACTAATGCATAAATGTTATCTTTGCTCTATATTTGTTGGATGTGTTATTAGCTAGCACGGTCTGGTGGGAGATTGTGAAATGGGCTCCAAAGGAAAAGCATTGTGCTTGTGCAGATGGACAGTGTGACACCCAGTACGCCTGGCAAAATGATGAAACACAGTTGGAGATTTATTTCATGGCTTAAGACTTTACTCTTATGTGTTCCTATTTAAATGTTTGTTTGAAAAATGGGAAACAAGTCAATCTTGTTCCAGAAAAAGTTGGTGGTTTGTTGTGGCAACAGTTTGCAGTCACACAGTTAAAACTTCCTGACAAGACAGAGTCAAATTTATATCTTAGACACCTCAAGCGTCCCAACTTTTGTTTACATTCCCATAGCAATCATCTTTTGATCTATTGTAAAAGCATTCCCAGAAGTCTTTTAATTATGATTATGCAGTTTTCAGCAAAAATCCAAAAGTTTGTGTCGTTTATTGACACATAATTTCTGCAGGAACTCAACAGAAGTTAACCCCTGGGTGGCCTGTTGACGCAGAAGTAACCCTTAAGTGATCACAGCGTGTCTTTGTTTATACTCTCTCCCATTAGCTTACAGCTTCTCACAAACCCAAGCTAACATTGGCTAACATTACATGAGTAAAGAAATCTTTTGGAAAACTGGTTGGAGAAAATGCTGGTAGGTGAAAGTTTACAACTTTGGTGAATCAATCCACTTGTTTGGACTTCCTTTAACAAAATGTTAGCTTACAGCTTCTCACAAACCCAATCCAACATTAGATTAGCAAAAAAAAAAAAAAAAACGGTGAACAATATTGGAGTGCAGCAGCACAGTTTTGATCCAGAAGCCAGCTCAGACGAGGAAAACAAAGATGTTATTTGTCTTCAAGAGGTAGATTTAGAATTAGAGAGGAGCAGGAAGACTTTGACTTGCCAATGGTAGTTGCTGCATCACGTACCTTAAGCTTTGTTTGCTTCTGATTAATCACTATTTGAATAAAGAAATACTCAGAAATGCAGTTATAATCTCAAATTATTTTATATATGTCTTCCACTATGAGAAAAATGCTACAAGAGCAGGTTTAAAAAAAACAAAAACACAATTTACTATGGAGTGGCTCTTTAATAACTCTTAAGTCCCACTCAGAATATCACAACAACTGCAGTTTAGTGAGTTTTGCAGAACTTGTAAGGATCCTCCGAGGAAAGGACCTCTGTCATTTAGCTTAGTGCAGCCTAAGCAATGCATAAAGATGTTAAACCGAAACACAAGCCTCTGAGAGGTGCCCTTTGGCTTTGCTGTCAATGGCTCCAACGTGGCACCGGCATCCCACTCATCACAACCATCTTAAACAAAATGTTGTTTTTCCAAGCACACATCTATTGCACGCATCTATCTAAGTGCCGTAGATGTTGTGAGATGACTCAGAATGTGACCTATGTGCTCCAGTTACATCGGAAAGTCTGGAAAAGCTGTATGAATATTTTACTGGGTGCCCCGTCTGCTGCCTTCTAGAACACCATGCATGCTCTGTGAGCTAAACATTATGGAGGTGCAAATAAGATGCTTTTGTACTGCTAAAAAAAAGTAAAAAGGTTGAAACATTAAAACCACCTATAATTCCACCTTTGCATTAATAATCTGCTTTTTTTTTATAAATAAAAACAATTACTAATGGATTAAGACAAAAATGCTTGTTTGTTCATGCGACCAGTGCTGGACTTTTTTACTTGGCTGTACTTACTTAATAAGTGTGGGTAATTGCCTAATGTAGCTGCACTTTACATATTTGCTGTGCTAGTTGGTAACCATTCCCGTTTTTGCAATTACTCCTTAAAATACGTGTGACCCACAACAAAATGTAGACTTGAGCGCATATTTAACCCTTGTCCTATCCCAGGCATGTAAACGCTGGGAGTGGGGAGTCTGGGACCCACAAGACAGTGCACAGATCTTTCTTTTCCCAATGATTTTGGATTTTCACTGGTGTCTACAGCAGATATGAAATGTCATGGGAGGGATAACAGTTGAATGTAAGGGTGAGGTCATCTAGATCCGAAAAGATAGCACAAGAGAGAAATACGTGCAGGCAATGCAGCAATGTGTGTCTTCAATCTCCATCAGTTTTTTTGCTTTTGTCGCGGTTAAATATGTACATATGACATCAGCCAAAAATAAAATAAATAAATAACGAAAGACAAAATGAAAGGACATCTAATGGTCACCAGATAACCTTGCAACAATTGTGCCACAAGTAATTACTAGTTTTAAATATTAAAATGACAATCCTATTATGTATATAGGAGTTATACTGTATACACATTAGGGATGCAACTATGCAGTTTGCTCACGATTCAATACATACCTCGACATGAGCATCAGGGTTTAATATGCATTGAGCAGAAGATACAGTATAAACCCTGAAGTCCTACTTTTCCGCAGATGATTTATTTTACAAAGAGAACTACTATGACAAAAATACTGATTTCTTGTTGTGCACAGTTCTTCTCTTATTGGAGAATCACTTTTAAATAGAACTCTTGTAAACATTGCCACTTATATGAACTGCAACAATTTAAGTAGATCTCTTAAGTTTTGACAGCTGGCTGTCATAAACAATCTAAACTGAACCAATTTAAAACACATAGAACTGACTGACTCGTCCAAATAAACAACAGCAACACAAGTAAAGTTCTTTATTCATGTGCCTTTATATATTGTTTTGCAGAAAGAAATAAGTAACTGAATTGTTTTTAGCATTATATATATATATATATATATATATATATATATATATATATATATATATATATATATAATATAATTTAACATAAAAATAAATAAATATTATACATAAATATATTTGCATGATGTTATATTGTATTTTCAGATAATCACAAATGTATTGCAAAACAGAACCAACGTTTAAGATACTGATACTATTAAACGCAAACGGCTGTCTGGACCACAAGTTTTCAGCAAAAAAGCATATCAGGCTTGCAGACAGTGAGACAAATCTGCGTTCTTCCATGCATGCAGTGGATCATGCACTGGTAGGAGTGGTATTGTCTGGCTGAATGAAGCTCCCAGAAAAAAAAATAAAAATGTTGTTTTGGCACATTATACCAAAACGGTCTATTTTTATCACAAAAACAAATTGAAAGACGACACGGCTCATACAAAATACAAATTCTTTCAAATTGTTTGTTAACAGCTTTTATTTGTACAGTGATTTGTGTGAGTCAGACAGCCACAAAGAAAACGATTCCCTTTGTGCTTTTGTGATTAAAAGTCTCCTTGTGTCTGCACATTTACACGCAGAATATGAGACAAATTATAATCCCAAACAAAGCATATAATAATATTGCTCAGGATTACATTAGATATTTCATGTGTGGATTACTTTTTAAGCACGGTGTGTTTTTGTACCCGGATGCCCAGAAGGTGCCACACTACATTTTAATGGCTCAATTGCTATTCACCCACATCCTGCATTAGTGTTTCAAGCTGTCCTGCCTCGTGACCCTGAAGCGTGAGCTGCAAGCTCTCAGATTGCTCTTTAGGCGTTTACCTCAGGTTTATGCATGGATGGTGACTTTTGGCCAGCATGGATAAATCTGCTTACAGCAGAAGCGCCGGTTTATATCCTGATGCCTCTGGGTCAAGTATAATGTAATGACAGCATGGGCACCATTAGGTTACTCCAAACTGCTCCTCTACTATAATAATGAAAGATTTTTATCCAGTGCAATCTGGATCCAGTGCTGACTCTGATGTCTCAGAGAAAGCAGAATAATAATCAGTGACACTGTGACCATTTGGTTCACTCAAAGACGAAGAGGAATCAGAGAAAGAGGGTGCATCTGCTCCTTAGAAGCAAACCTGAAAGCAACATCTTTTTGAATTATTCATTTTTCTGGCTATAGGAAATTCTAGGAGACCTTTGCTTGTGCTCTGAGAGTTTACCACAGGTCTTGAGGCGGTGAGCTTCCTCCTCACAACCAGGTGAAGGTAGTAATGAATCCCCAAGGAGATGGGTATGGGAGTTACCTCTGCTGTTTTCACTCTCACTGCTTGGGTCTTTCTACTACTAAATGCTAAGATGTTTCCTTCTTATTCCTAGCTGATACAGAGATGGGTTATTATCCTGCCATGTGGGTGGTTGCAGGTGCCTTTTTTGTACAGTTATAAAGTTATTTACACTTTGTGTACAAACGCAGGAGGAAATGAGCTGATGTATCATAAAGCAGCAGGAAATATGACCAAAAGAGGAGTTCCCAGAGTTTGTTTCACACAAACATTGAATCTTAAAGGAGAAGCTTCTAAGCCTTCAGATGGCTTTGCTTGTGTGAACATTCCCAAATCAGTTAAGCTCTTTCATGATTGGTATGTGGTCAGCCAGATAGGTAACATCTGTCTTATCTCTTCTTGCAGCATCCCGAGCACGGTTTGAAGATAGTTTCCCTCGGATTGTGGAGGACCCCTCAGATCTGATCGTCTCCAAGGGGGAGCCAGCCACCCTCAACTGCAAGGCGGAGGGCCGACCTACTCCCAGCATAGAGTGGTATAAAGATGGGGAGCGTGTGGAGACCGACAAGGATGATCCCCGCTCTCACCGCATGCTCCTGCCCAGCGGCTCCCTCTTCTTCCTGAGGATCGTACACGGCCGCAGGAGCAAACCAGACGAAGGCGTCTACACCTGCGTGGCCAGAAACTACCTGGGAGAGGCCGTCAGTCGGAATGCTTCGCTCGAAGTTGCCAGTAAGGCTTGAAGTCATTGATAATGAACTCTTTACATAAATCTCAAGTGTGCGGGATCACTGTTGTTTTCCATATATTTGTGAAAGTTTCCCTTTAAAAAAAAAAAAAGTAGTGCAGTAGGTATGAAAATGTTTGCAAAAAAAGTCATTCTAAAAGGTAAAGACAGACTTTTATGGTGTTTGCCACAAAAAGAAACATTTTTAACCACACTTTGCTTTAAAGTCCTGCTCTTATCATCTTTTTTATCTATTTTCAAAGCGCTCCCAGTGATCTTTAATTTACAATTATGTAATTTTCTAAGAAATTTGTCTCTGAGTTGTTGCTGAGACGGTTGGGATGGAGTGAGCCTGCCTTCATTTCCCATCATCCCTTTATTTCTACTCTCTCCCAGTAACTAAGAGCAACAAGCTAACATTAGCGGTGCAATGAAAATGGCAAGCAATATCCAGCTGTACAGTTTTAAGCAAGGTGCCAGGTCAGACGAGGAAAACAAAGGTGTACATAGATCTATTTGCCTACAATAAGGGGCGGAGCAGGATGTTTACCAATATTAAACTGTATAAAAGAATTACACAAATAGTTTTTTTTAAATCTCTCCACTGATAAATAATGTTGGCAAGTGATTCTTAAATATATTTTCAATGTTTTGTGCAACTTTGAAAATAAGAAAGTCAATTCAGTGTTAAAAAACTGGTCTTTTTGTCAAAGCTGCTGTCAAAAAAGGCTGTAAAATCAACAAGTATAGACCAGCTTCAATTTGGGTTTTCAGAGTTGTTGCAAACCTCCTTTAAATGGTGACAAAACAGACTCTATAATATGCAATCCATACTATTACAATATGAGAATCTGACTTTGAATTTTCAATCTGCTAAGTCTAAATGGTATACAAAGCTCTAAGGTCCACTGCCACGCTGGCTGATTTGTTAAGCAAGTATTTACCTGAAATTCAGTGCAAATGAAAATCAAGCTTTGGTTTGTAAGAAACAAAGGGGAAATAAGTTGACTTACAAGTGAACCCCAGGGCAGCTCAGCATTGGCCCATTTATATTCAACAGTTGAAATGTAGATAAAATACTTAGCAGGCCAAAGAGTAGACACAAACAACACAAAGTAATTGATCTGAGCATGGAGCCTTAAGAGAAAAGGAAAAAAACCCACAGTAAGAATCCCAAAAAAGTTTAATTACTAAAAAAAACTGAAAATGTCTCATTTGTGTGCCAGGGAGGTGAAAGCTGCTTGATTTTTTTTTCTTTAATTTTGGCCAGCGCCTGTTTTGGCCAATTTTGCTCTGAAACGAGCAGCTGTTGGAGCTGCATGAGATTTCAAGGCAAAATAATCTGCTTAAGTGTGGAAGCAAGCCAAATCCAAGGTAAGGGGGGACATTTCCAAAATGTCTTACCTGTTCGATCAGATCCTGAATTTAATGTGCCGGGACTTTTAGCCTTTTTAGCCTCGTATTTCAGTTTTTGTTTTTGCAAAACTACACATTTGTGTCAATTTATCTGCAGCTTACCAACTCTTATTATTTCAATCATTTATATAAAAAAAGGAAACTATTTTCATAAAAAAGGAAGATCAGTAAGCTAGCTCATTAAATAAACTGCTTTGTGCCAAGATATTTTAACTGAGGTTAAAGCAATTCATTTAATTCTGGTTTCACGTGTTTGTTTTGTTTAAATTTATGCAAAAGTGAAATAATTATTTTTATATGAATACATAAAAAAACATGGTCTGCACCTTTTTTTGAGACTCAATAAGCAGTTGCTAAAGCATCTTGAAGCTTTTCACAGGGATTGCCATTTAAACACAAATTATGCTTAAAATCTATTTAAGTGTGACCAAATCAGCTGTGAAATGAGCCACATAAAAGTGGTCATTTCGCAAACAGCATGCTAATTGAATGTAGTCAGGTAATGGGAAGTCCTCCAGATTGTAAATAAGCTTCAGTTTATAAGGAAAAAGAAGGACGAAGCTGCAAATATTGACAAATCTCCATCCAGAGTGTGTACACCACAGCCTTATAAAGATCATGAACTTATCTGTCATGTTGGTAAAGACAAGTTAGGTGGTTAATTATCGTCAGTTTGGACTCTTGTTTCTGTAATGCTGCATTCACTCTGAACGTGATTTGCTCACCAAATTCCAGTTGGACGCCTGTCTTTTGTCATATGTCAAATTCACTGCTCGACGCTTGTTCAGAAATGTTTTCATAAACTTGATTGATTTATTGATTGGTTTATTACAAGCATGATTGCTTGAAAAGGAGTGGAAAGAAGCAAACTTTTATACTTGAACCTTGAGACTCCAGACGGGTTTAAGAGGAGCTGATGCCTAAAGCAGTAGATGTTGTTTCAATGATCAACTGGATTGAATCAGCCAAGTTTCCGATTGGCTGAACACATCTGATCCAGGTGTGCAACAATTACTGAAGCAGGGTTGGCTGCAAAACGAGCAGGGTGGTAGAAATCTAGGATCAGAGTTGGTGACCCCTGTTCTAAGGTTTTTAGCCTCATTGCTACATGGGAGCGTTGACTGTGGCTCAGTTACAATGCACAGAAGACACGGATGATGTTCAGAAATCGTCTTAAAAGCTCTACAAAGACTTGATTAATAGTGTTTGGGTTCATGAAATTATTGAGAGATTACCACAGTACGGTTAGGGTCACCAGCTACTGAAAGAGCTTTGTATGAATGACGAATACTTTCAGTGGTTCTTTCGTCTCTCTGTGACTCAGTTTGATGAAGAGGAAAAAAATAAAAATAAAATTAGAGAAACTTTCATTATTGTCTTGTTATAAATAAGAAAAATGTTAAGTTCAGGAGGAGAACAATCAGAATCTCCTCCATGTGGACACCGATCATGTCATCAAGACATCACAGGACAAATCTGAGTCCCTGATTGGTTGATGTGACGCGTCTATTTTGACAAAGTTCAGATATGTGAACTTGCAGACAGCCAAATCGGATCCTCAGATTACATCACAAGATGGCATCTGTACATTGAATTAACCTTGAAACTGGACACCACTGACACGTGAATCACAGTCGGCATTCATGTAATTGTACGTAAATGCGTGATTATGGCGTCCACATATAAAACTGTCAGCCTTTATGCGAAACGTTTTACATTTATTTTTATGAATGTTTCAGGCTCTAAAACACTGAACATATGGTGCTAATTAATACAGGTCAAACTTTGACCAATCAGGGACTCTGATTTAGTAATGAGGTATGGATGGTATCCCCTTTAATTCCAACTGATTTAAAATTAATCGTGGCGGAGAAATTAATAATTATATACTTTTTATTGCCGGGCAGTAATTATATGACGCCAAGTCTTTCATATATCAGAATAAAGCTGTGAAAGAAAAATCTGGAGCAAGACTTGGCAGATTTGCACCGCTTTAACATTTTGCCTGGCCTCAATCATCTGTAGGTGGTGGACATGTACTAGTAAACAGCAGAAAAAGAAAAAGAAGAAGAATCCCCTCCCTGCTTGTCAAGTGTGAACAGCACCGACTAAAAAGAGAACAAGAACATTGTTGCTGTGCGTTCTTGAACACCTCTTTTACCCGATGTTAAGAACCACGTCTTTTCATCGCACAGGAATCAAAGAGCACGACTGGCTTTTTCCACCATTTTCTTGGCATGTTTTCCCTTTCTGAGGACTATGATGGTTGAGTCTGAGCTTATTCCAGGATGTGTTCTCTTGTCTCCCCTCTGCTAATTGTTGCTGTGTGGCTCACCCCCTAAATGAACAGAAGCACTCCTTAAAAAAAAGGAAATGGATTAACCGCTGGTTTAGGGAAAAACTGATTAGAAAGGTTGGATTGTCCTCGTTAAAAACACAAAACGGCAATTTGAGCTGTGTCTTATCTTCCGCCATGCTGAGGCGACCTTACTGGCAGCGAGTTAGTGTGCTGTGTGTGTGTGTGTGTGGTCTTACGGGCGGCTGACTTCATTCTCACCAAACAGGGACATCCTCCTCGGTTCTGATGCATTTCGGGAGCCAAGAGCATCTGTAACTCATGCAGATATCCAAGCTGGGAGCAAATATAATGAATGTACTGTCACATTGCCTTCTTTTAATGCGCTGATAATAAAATTTAGCATTGTGTGCAGCTGTAGATTACAGCACAGTCGTAAAAAAAAAAGAGGGGATGAATCACCTGCAGGCGCCCAGTGACTAACTATATTAATATGTGCCTGTTTTGTTCTAATCTCCTTGCCTGCAGTTATCCAGCACAGAACTAAGACAGTTTGATGGTGGTCTTAGAGGTCCCCCCCTCCCTTTACTGTGAGGCTGTGCTGACTGAGGGGTAAATAGTGACCCAATTAGCAGTGGCAGGAAGGTGGGGGGTGGGGTGGGGGGCATTCAGTGTTAATGAGAGCCCAGTTTTAAGCTGGTGGTCTTGCAGAAATCTGTGTTGGCTGTGATTGCATGTGAGGCAAGGGTCTGGGTAACAACAGGTGGGGGGGAAGGAAGGGCTTTAAACCCCGGCTGAGCAGTAATTAATACGGATGCATCTGTGCAACTGTTGCGGCTCAGGAGAGAGTTCCCTCCTAACCTGGTTTTAATTCTTTAACCGCATTATTTGTTCTTTGGTACGATTGCATCAGAATGTTGGGCCGACTTTTTCGCAGCCACACCACACTCAGCCTGATTGATGTTTTCCTCTAATTACTGCACAAACTTCCTAAATTATTCCAGCGCACTGCAGGGTGTTTTGTGTCACTGCAGACTGAAGAGACCTCATGTTGAGATGTTTTTTTTTTTTTTCCTCCTAAGCGTCTCTGAGGTTTGGGTTTTCATAGAGAAGCTGCTGAAGCAGCTCATAGGAAAATCCATACAACTTGTTGCCTCAGTTGTTTTTGTTTTATCTGTTTGAGTACATTTTTTTTCTTGTTTCACTCGTAAATGAGTCAACTTTCCTACATAAATTCACAGTTTTCTACCACAGATCTTTCCATGTTTACATTGATATGAATATACTACCACAAGTTTTTGAATATTCAAAAACCCACGCAACTCCTTCATATCCAACTTACTCTCAGCGCCCCTGTAACCCTGAACTGGATGAAAGCCCGTTTTATAGTACACGCATGAATGGACCTTCTGCTGTGAAAACACAATCTTTTCCTCTATCAATTTCCATAATAAAAGACCTTCGTAAAACTGTAGCCAAGGTAACACGAGCTAAAGAGGTCAGTTGTCCGTCTTTCAATTCAGAATTTTTTCACATGTGAGGGTTTGATAAATTCTTAAGTGTGTTAGGTTTAAACTCTGATAGACAAATATTGTGCTTCACGGCCACTGAGAGGACACAGGAGTGATGTGTTTAGTGTTGTTGGGTAAACACTTACAGTGAATGTACAGTACAACAATGAAACTGTGCAACATGTTGCAGCAAGCCATTTGTTAATCTATCCTTAATCCATGATATACTGGGCAGCTGTGGTGCAGAGGTAGAGCGGTCAACCTCTGATCAGGAGGACTGCAGGTTTGGCTCCCACCTTTCCTGCTCATGTGTCAGTGTGGCTAGAACCGTAAACCCATGATGATCCTGGTGGTTACAAGTTGGCATCATCAGTGTGTGAATTTGTGTGTTCATGGTTGAATAAGACAGTTATGTATGCATGTAAATAAAACAGCTATAAATGCACATAAGTGGTGGGTTCTGCCTGTTTGGAATATAAATGCATTATTTGAATTCTTAATAGGATTGAGGTACGGAGACTAGCTAAGTCATTACAGACCTTGAAATAAATTTTACAGTGTCACTTGTTTGTTGCCTGGGTGATGTGTTTGGGATCATTATCATGCTGGCAGATACAGCCATGTTTTATCCTGAAAACTCTCACTAGTGGAATGAGATTTTGCCTAAAAACCCATCATATATGACCACATTTATCCTGTCCGGAATACTGGTCACTCATCCAGTCCGTTTTGTAGAGAAAGAGCCCAAAATGATGATGCTCTCACCCCATGTTTCACAGTGGGTTTGGTACTCTTGGAATGCAAATAATTAATCCAAAGAGACAAACTTAGCATGGCTGCAGTTTTTAAAATTGTAATAGACTAAAGAGGCCAAATTAGAGGTTTTTACCTGCAGAATTCATTACGATTCAGTAAACAAACCATCAGCGTAAAGAAATTTCACCGTCCAAGATACAGGGGAATGTTTTTGGCTAGTTTTGGAGTCAACACACCTTGATGTTAAGAGACAAACACAAACTCTTAAAGCGTTTTTAGATCAATTGTCAAACTTGATGTCTGCTGTCTCACATATTTCCAGCTGGCTTATGCAGTAAAAGGATCTTAAGAGCAGCAGTGAAGCTACCGCTGACTAACTGAAAAGAAAAATGATGTCAAACCATATTAGTCAACGTTTTGATCTCAGCTCCATAAAATGAAAAAATAAAAAAAACTGGACCACCGCTTTTAAAATCCCAAAGAGCTGTGGATAAACAAACTCTGAAAAAGCTGGCTGTAGTTTAATAAAAATGTGTCATGGTAGCTACTTTATAGAGTCTAGTGAAAGCCAGAAAACATAATAAAGAAAACACTACCTATAGATCACTGCTGCTATGACGAAGCTCTTAAAGCTTCTGTTTTTCAAATATTTATTCATCCATTTGATCATTTTTGAGTAAAGAATAAAGATGTGTGTAATATCTGTTAGTGTTTCTGATAACACAGTGTTCCCTTCTGAAAACTACGTTGTACTTACATGTTTTAATGACCTGAAACCTGAGGTCTGAGACTCTTCTCACTATTTCTTTAGACTTCCCCAAAAACACAGAGTACGCAGGTGGCCTGCACAAAATTTTAAGATTGTTGACCGGTTGGTGAACTCGTAGAGTGAAAATGTTCGTGCAAGTTTTATCTATGAGCATGCTGCTGGTGACAGGTTCTAGCCAAAACTTGAGCTACTCATGGGGATAAGTTCGAGTGAGTTAGGTGAGATGCAGGCACATCGTATAGATTTTTCAAACCTCCCCAAAGCCTGCACTCTCTGTAAGGGGCCTGTTAGTACTGTTCAAGTGATAAGTGCTTGCTCCTTCTTCACCCGTTGCACACTACATGCTTGCAGCCTGACTGTAAGAATTTGGGAAATTAGACAATTAGAATATAGTTTGTGTTGGCATTCTATAGGCACTACCTGCACGCCCTGTGTGTGCAGTCAGTAAAGGGCCAGTACCTCTCTTGCTGCATTTTTATTAACTATGACTGACTATGCAATATAAATGTACCTAACAGAAACACGGCAATAAAAAAATACACAAAAAAAACTTGCATTTATTAAAAAATGCTTTTATGCTTGGAGAAGGCATATCAAAATTGGCATATTTCGCAAAACTGCAATGGAAAAACTTTTTTTTTAAATTAATGAGTCACATGACCAACAACTGGATACCAGATACTGGTGCCACAAAAATCGGTCCCCTATTTTTCTCTCCGCTCGGGTTAATGTGGGACAGCCTTCAAACTCAGTCACAGAGACACAGAAACAGTGGAAACGGCTGTCATCCAGACACACACCCTGAGTGAGATTAAAGCAACAGTAACTTCTCAGACAAGCTCAGGATCAGATGTTTGACAGGCAGCGAGCAGCGAATTCGCCGCGCAGTGAAAGAGCGGCACACAGCCGGTTTGTGACTCAGAGGTTGTGGAGCTCATATTTAATAGGAACAGGCAGCACATCAAAAAAGCGTAAATTTTTGACACCAAGGTCTTAACTATGCGTCAATATGTGACTTGATAATGAACATGTGTTGATTTGGAAAGATGTAGGCATTATTTTTTCACTGCGGAAGTACTAAAATTGGTACCGATTAGCAACCGAAACCGAAACCAAGGAACTGTGTAGGCACCGGAACTGAATAAAACCCAATTGGTGCCCAATCCTAAGTAACTAGTTAACTTTGGTGAGCGTTTCAATCCAGTTAGGCCTCGCTTCCACTGAGTGGTTATTTTTCATGGTGCTGCAGACCACCAGTGTGTAGTGCGATGACTAAAGAATCAACAACGGAGGTCATCAAGCAGCTCGTCTTTATCTTTCTTCACCTTTGTACATTGTGTAAAACAGGAATTTAATGTTGTTCGAAAGAAGATTGCAGGTGGCTAAGAAGAATACCACCGTAAAGAAGAAAGAAATGCTAGCATAGTGCTATTTTGGTGCTTTCTAATGTCATCATTACGCAGCTCTGCCCGATCCGTCCCGTTCTATTTTTCTCTGGATCTACAACGGATGGAGGCCGTCAAGTGGTATGGGTCGAAACTTTTTTACGGGTCCATTTAACAATGGAAACACTCAAAATACTAGTTTGAACTGGACCGTACCATGCCAGACTGCTTAGTGGAAACGAGGCTAAACCCTAACCCCGAGTGCGTTATCCTGTCCCAAGGGTTGGGGAACCGGGATCTAATGGGAACAGCCAGCACATCAAAAAATGACTTGGGGACACCCAAAATGTTAAAACTGAGGTGTTGAGTGGGCCTGAACCATATGACCATATATGACGAGTTGGGAGGGAGAATGTGTAGCAGGGGCTGTAAAAGACAAATTGGAAGCCCCCTTTCACCCTGGGCTAGAATTAGTTCAAAAAGCATTTTTCTAACATTCGAATTGTAAGGTAGATTTATAATTAAAAACGTCAGGAGACAATTGTCTCTTGGTGGTAAAACTAAGTAATCATAATTAAAATCTGAACCTATTCAAACAGTGAAACAGTTGAAAAATGTCCTTGGTCCAATAAATCCTATGGATATGCCTTAAATGTAATAAACAATGAATATGAAGTTATGATTTACCTAAACAATCCCTTTTAATTTTTTCAGTTTCTATCTTAGAAATTAAAACATTTTTGTTAATCTTGCACCTTTTTGCATGTTTTTTTTTTTTTTTTTTTTTCATTATCAAACGCATGACTATTTGAATCCTCTTGCCTAGTTATTGAGGCCCCTGGGGAAAAAAAGAAAATTGTCACTGTCGTTTGCATAAGTCTGACAGGTTGTTTTGTGACATTGCTGTTCTCTGAACGTCTTACAATAAAGCACACATAATTTGGATTAAAAACGTACATAAAAAGAATGTAAAGACAGGCTTTCAAATTAGAGTCATGGTCATGCAGCAGCTCCTCAGAACATGAACATATTCAGGACATGCAGCTCCTTTAATTTGCAAGTGAATGCTTTCCTCCTCAAATGAACATTTATGCTCCCTGAGGTCCACAAGGGATTATTATGATTATTTTTGGTGGTTGTACCTTCCTCGTGGAGCATGTCACTGTGAGTGGTTTGTACCACTCAGAGTTCCTCGCAGCGATCATTATTCCGTCTTCTTTCCACCGTTTCTTTCACTCCAGGCTGCCAGGAACTGTCTGACTTCCCCGGCAGTTGTAAAAGGCGGAATGCTGGGGGGTGGGGGGTGGTAGGGCTCAAATCCATTCCCTCATTCTTGAGGTGGTTTAAAGAAACACAGTCGTAGTAGTATCCTTTTCAAAATCATGAATGCAAAACCTTGCCTTCCCCTGAGAGCGTGTCACATGGTATGGAAGGGATTAAAATAAAGTGGGACAAATAAAAAATAAAACTTGCTTAAAAGGCTTTAGAGCCAGATGTTCCTCTTACTCCTGATGAGGGATTATGAAGGAATAAAACTTGTGGCTGAGGCTTATTTCCTGTCTTCCGCTAGTGTTTGTCACTCATTGAAAAGGAAGTGCAGGTGTAAATCAACCGCCGCTGCAGAAATAGTTTTGGTGCAGTAATATATGTGTTGGGGGTGTTTTTATGGAGCTTTATTTAAAGCCTCTGCATAAGGGAGTTTTTACGGCAGAGGTTGTCTCATAACCCCGAGAGTGGTTTCTATTCCCCCATCAACACAATCAGACAATGGGTGGATTAAAACAATCTCTGCACTCTGCAGGCCGAGCCTCCATTAGCTACTGTACAGGGCAGTATCACTGCTATAGGATTAGACCACTTCCCTAATGGGTTTACAACTCACCACCAAAAGAACAATTGGAGCAAAACAGAAGGAACAATTCCCAACTTTCCAAAATGTTGTTGGCCTTAAAACTTCCTGTCCTTCCACCCACCTAACAGAGAGGTCTACAGGTTTATCGTCTGTTATCGTTTTGCTAAAAATTGTGTTTTTGGTGTTTCAACATGTTTTTTGTGGCTTTTTTTATGATGGAGGAAGCTTAAATTGCATTTCTGAGTATTTTGTTTTTCAAATTAGGGTTGGACGATACTGAGCATTTGGGTGTCGATCTGATTCCGGTCAACATCACAAATATCGATATCAATATCGATATTTTTCGTAAATGCAGTGGATGGGACTTGAACCTCCAAACCTCAATTGTTTTTAATTGCTTTGAATGTTTTTTTTTTTGCACGTTCCCCTTTTTTAATTACGTGATAAACACAAAAAAGCCCAGAATAAGGATATTATTTTCATTTAAATGGAAAATAGTTTAAAAATGTAATAAAAATTGAAGAAATGAATGCAAAACAGTTAACAATCCAAAATAAAGAAGTAACTATGATGCGAAAATAAATCAAAATGTTTAACTATTAAAAAAAAAATAGTTGAAAATTGAATAATTTATAACTTTTTAGACTTTAATAGAGCAATAGAAAAAACAGGTGAAAAGTAACTTAGTAAAAAACAACTTAGCATTTAAATAGAATGAAATCAGAGAACAATGTATGCTCTTTCTTTGCTGCTGCTGATCTCTCAGGACTGCTGAGAGTGGTGAGGCAGCGACTCAGCTGGGGCCTTTTTGCAGATACAGAAAAGTTTCAAAAAGTGAGTGAAAAGGTCAGTATCAATCCAACCCACTTGAGATCGATACTATTGATATTTTGAATCAATCTGCCCAACACTAATTCAAATCATTGTGACTTAGGAACAGATGAAAACTGCTGTATGAAAAGGAGCATATTTATGACATAGAAAATATGCTAGGCGGGCTACAAGATCCCTGCTCCGATCTCTCAGCAACAGGGAGGGGAAGAGGGAGCTCGCCCACAACTAAGAGATGAATTTATAATGAAGTCCTGCCGCTCTGCAGATACTATGTCCCAAAAAAAACCCAATCTTTTGTACCACTGTTTACCGGTCTGATCAGTGGTTGCTGCCGTAGTGCTTGGGGCGGCATGGGTCCAGGATCACAGCTATGGAGTAGACCCTGTTGTTATCTGGTGTGGGTTTGCAGTGTGGCCAGTGGTAGATTTTGTAGGTTGGGGGCCCCAGGCGAACAATAACATGGGGCACTGCAGCAGTTGTAGTATTATTTTTTAAAGTCCTTGTAGAGGGCAGAGCACCAAATAACTTCCTTTCTGGTTCACTTTTAGACCGCATCAATGTCAGGAGTTTGAATGTTTTGATAAGCACTTAAAAGTTAACTTAACTAAATAATGACTTATCCGTTTCCTTATTAGTTTTGATGAAAGCATAAACAGATATTTAGCTTTGTCTAATGACAAATGTCACTTTGAAATCAAACAATGAATATTCTCCTGGAGATTAAATGTCCTAATCTGTATATCCATAGAAAAAAAAAAAATGAACGGGTGGACTTAGAAAAGACCTCATGGGAATGCTGATAAAAATCATTTTGGGCCTGCATTTGGCATTGTTAACGCTGCCCTGAGGGAATGTGAAGATGTGTCTGTGCAGAAGCGGGGTGAAAACCTCAGAACTGTTCTGCTTGTCTGAACTCGGTGTGGACTGACCACGGCGAGAGGAGAGATTACTCGGCAAACTCGCTCGTGTTATGTCTGGGACGTTGCAGAGGACACCAACCCCTCGGGAAGGGGACTTTGTCTCACCATAAAGTAGCAGATGTCAGATCCACGAAGGAGCTTAAAAGCCGGAGCAGGAAGGGATCGCATCAGCTTCATGCAGCTTCAAAGGAAATTTCTGAGCTTGTAATGTCAGGCGTCTGCTCTCTGACACGTTTCAGCCCTCAAATGTCCCACTTTTAAAGGGTTTGTGCTGAGGGACTGTGGGATTCAAATGCGTTTTTGTGGGTGTGCGCGAGTGTTCGGGGATTAACTGCCTGGTCGTTACTTTTACACTTCAGTCACCATGGCATGAAAACAAAGATCTCCGTGTTGCTCTAGCCAGGCCCTACAGTCAGAGGTCTAAAAATAATGCAGCCTCCTCAATCAGCTCTGCAGAGCATTTCAAACAGGCATCCAACTGAACACAAGTCATTTGGTGAAGCTATTCCAGAGTCTGAATTTGCTTCAAAACTCCTACCTACATTCTTTTATGAGTCTTCTCTCTCAGTTTTTGTTTACCAAGACATACAGCTTCAACTGAACCATAAATTTTACAATTTCTAAAAGGTTATGAGCTTTAAATGCTTTGAACTTTTGTTTATGACACGCTGCAGCACCGCATAACAAAAAAGTAGCCCAATTTATTTACTTGCTAAATAAAAAGGAAACTCTGTGTTTGATTTCTTCAAAGTTCCTTTTAAAACCCAGTTCTTGTGAACGAGGCAGAAAGATAAGCTGAGATGAACTAAGTTCAGGCCCAGAAGAAAGCTGTTTGCTCAGTTAGATTTGTTTTGTTTTTTTTTGAAAGTATGTTGCTGTTCACATGTGGTTAGTTTGAATCATTATCTGCCCACAAATGTGTTTGCACGTCCTTTTCAGATTCGAACAGACTTTTGGTCGATCGTTCTTCTGAAGTAGTGTGAAATTAAAAACTGATTTCTTGCAAGATTTGTACAAATGTTTGAGACTGTTCTGATAAGCGTGAGATGAAGTCTGCAGACAAACACAGAATCATATTTCCCTCTTTTTGGATTTTTTTTTCTTTCTACCAGTTTATTTTCTGTATTTCTTTAAACCTGGATGACAACATGAAGCAATTTCATACAGATTGTAGAGAAAACAAAACAAAAAAACCCCAAACAAACCCACGAGCAGCTTCTTTCATGGTGTGGTGTCCTGGGGAGGCAGCAGCATAATGAGGAGAGAAGTTATTTGATTGCAAAGCTTCTAAAGGAAGGTTAATGCTGAAATGGCTACCAAACAGGAAGTCTTTTCCTTCATGCTCTTAGAAAGAGGAGGTCACCAGATTTTACATGTTCTAATGGACTGACATGAAAATGTCTGAACATCTATCTTTACAGAAAAGGGACGTTCGTAAAGCTACGTTCACATCGCCCTCGGCAAAGCAAATTCAAGTGGCCATTTACAATAAAAAGCCTATGTAAAGATGTGTTTCTGGCTAATGCATTCAAAACTCTAATCAAATAATTTCTGGAAATTACAATCAATACCCAGCCCTAGAAATTACCCAAATCATGGTAATAATCAGAATA
Organism: Oryzias javanicus; assembly: GCA_003999625.1. Taxonomy (NCBI): domain Eukaryota; kingdom Metazoa; phylum Chordata; class Actinopteri; order Beloniformes; family Adrianichthyidae; genus Oryzias; species Oryzias javanicus. The sequence continues at coordinate 23,128,967 of CM012449.1, read as the reverse complement.
GAGCTGTAAAAGAAACAGCCTGGAGATTTGCACCACTTCAACATTTGGGACCAAACCTCTTCAAACTGTAAATAGGAAGAAGCCCCTCCCTGCTTGTCCACTGTGAACCCCATGGTCTAAATGCATGTTTGAGAACCTGCATAGCGCATTTAATATGTTTAGCTCTTTCTTGAACGACCATCACATGACAGGTGTGAACGTAACTTTAGACAGTCATACTTTTGCACAATCATTCATGTTTTTATTCTGTCACACAATCCAGGATTTTATTAGTTGTTGAAATAATTTTTCTTGCTTTTGTTCTTCTTCTGTTTTCTGTTCTTTATTTTGCTATTTTGTTTACCATTTTAACAATACATAAAAAAGTGGTATTTTCTTTTCTTGAGAGCTTCCATCATCTCTTAAAATGTTCTTGCATTTTTTTTACTGCAAGTCACATTTCTTCCAAAGTTTGTTGTTTAAATGATATCAGAGATATGTAAAGAAAAGAGTCAGTAAAATAGGAAATATTTGACAAACACATCAATACTTCACAAAATGGAACAAAAAGAAACCCTAGTGATCTAAAAAAAAGTAACTTTTTTACATTATTTAAGTTTTTAAACATTACCAGTTATAATACAACTACATTTATTTTGAATTTTTCTGTTCTTTGTATGAGGATTGTGCCCTTTTGTCAGTTTGCACTTTTTGTCTCTCCTTTAGTTCCTATTAAAGTTTATTCAAATTTGAGTTTTTGTCACAAGCCTTGTCTCCTGCACATTAGGTCATTCACCACAGGTTCCTGACATCGTGTACATGAAAAATGAAACCACTTTTAATCTATATTTACTTTTTGAATTTTGTTTTGTCATTTTAAAAACAACCTGTTTAGGTTAATCACACATAAAAATGAACTTCAAGAAAAGCAACTGGAAGGTGCGAAACAAACTCAGTATTTTAAAGGCGATTTGCTAAACTCATTTTGTTTAGAGGGTTAAAATTTCTGGCATCTTGACAAATTTATCATAACTTTCTCTTAATTGTTTGGGACCAAACTCAGGGGTAAATTTATGCCGCCGGTTGACCAAAGTGACAGCGGTTGCTGAGAGGTTTCATCAGCATGATGAGTTTCTGGGAGCTAAAACAAAGACAGCACGGGCTCACAGGTGAAAACTTTATTTTTAGCTCATTTAAAATGTCAACTATGAACAGTTTTACCAGCTGATTGGATGATGCAAAGTTCTGCAAAACAACTGGGGAGAAAAACCTTTACGACTTCATCATTTCAATACAAAAAAAGAGAAAGGAGAGGAATCAGTTGTCAATAATAACATTCTTTAAAAAAAGTGAAATTTCCTTATGATCATCTGTAAAAGAATAATTGACTTCTTATTCCCGCTGTGAGTTGTAATGTGGGAATGTTTACAGTTTGGTAAATATCTTGTGAATTAAAAACTCTGGAAGGAATAATACTTGAAGCTGTATGTTGACACAATAAATATTTTATGTTGCAGTGGTTTCTCCACTTGTCATATGTGAAGAAAAATTTGGTGACCCTAGATGAGGTGCTGCAATACACTTAATATAATGTTGACAAAAATAGTTACAACATTTGTTAAGTTTGTAAGCAGTTTATTAATATGGCCTTTGTAGACAACGGCCTAACTTTAGATGTTAACGAAACTTACTATGTTAATAAACCATATTTGGGTTATTGTGCCAATAAATGTTTTATTAGCATCTTATAAACGCATTAATGATGTTTGTTAATGTGTTAATAAAGAGGGTTAAGGGATATTATTATAAAATGTTACCATTTTCTTAAATTTAAAATGTTTAAGTTCAAAAAGTTAAAGAAAAAAAAAACGTTTGTTAATGTGATCAAATATAGATATTATTTTCTGGTCTGATATGACTGAAATAATGTTTAAAAAATTACTTTTGAGCAAATTTTTACATTTTTTTTCTTTTATAATTTGTCAATTTTATGCATCAGTCTGAGATGGTTGTTGGTGTCTTGCTACAAACGTCTGGTGTATTTCCCTCCTGAGATGGTGTTGTGCGTAGCATCTTTTCACACTCATCTCCGAGCTCCTCTGGATCGTCATCTGCAGCAGCTGCAGGTGCTTGTCAGGTTTGGGTTTTGTCCAAATGGATGCCTCGTCTTATTCTGTCTCCATCGCTTTCATTCAGGTCCTTATTTGCTGAGCTGTTCTTTTGAAAGCCTGACAGGGCAGAACTCAGGGCTCCCACCAGCAGCATTTGGATCCATTTTTTATTGTTGTGCTGAACTGTTTTTGCGGTGGGAGTTGGGGTTTATGGCTTTAGCTCATAGTTGTATTGGAGGAAACAGCCTGATTTCAACGATATTACAGCTGATTCTACATTTCGTTTATTTTCACTGGTCCTTTCCATTATTCTGTATTTGATCATATTTCATGAAGATTTGGGCTACTTAGTTACTGACATGGGGAAAATCTCAATATTGATCATAATGTGATCACATGATAATTATGACTCAATTAAATTCACTTTGTTTACGAAGCTCTAAATCACTGTACACAGAAAAATAATCGTCAACCAAGAATAATGACTGATCACTGTTCCGGCCACATCATTTTAATGAGATATTTTCATAAGAATAACTTAATTAAGAGGAACTAATTTTAGACCAATTCAACACAAAAAAGAGCTAAAATACAATTTTAGGTCACACACAAATACGGACATAGACACACATTAGGGATTCAATGATACACTTTCCCCAAGAGTTTCTTCAAACCTCGATTTTTGGGTTGCAGTTTTTGCTTTGGTTCTATATGATTTGTGTATTATAAAACAACAGAAAGCAAAAAATGTGATTTTTTTTTCTTTTTTAAGTTTTCTAAGGAATTAGCAATTACGAAAATTCTATCTGTCAGCTTTTACCAAATCTAAACAAAATATTAAATATAATAAAGTTAGTACAACACAAACGTTTGCAGAAGGGATGTGACTGATGATTTACTGTCCCCACGATTTGGTTCTAGGGTGTAACATACACTTCAGTTTTAAGACAAGAATTGCAGCATCCCAAACGGTATGTTCCCACCCAATGTGATTTGCACATTAGGAGCCTTCAGTTTTAATGATGTTTTGCTGATCAAAAACGAGTCAGCAAAATATTTTGGAATCAAAACATAATTCCTGCACAGGAAAAATATAACGTAATATAATCTTAACCCCTAGGCCACGGCAGCTAGCCAGTGGACACCACCAACTTTAGGCTCTTTATTCAATTAAAACGTCAATTTCGACACGTATGGGACAGAATAAAATAGTGTTTTGAATGTGTGGTTTGAACCCCAAAACTCACAGCTATTTACGTCCATCTTGGGCCAACACAAGGAGGCATAAAATATGAGCAACGTTGAAAACGTCGGTAAAAACTATATTTTTGATGCCCAAAATGTTTTTGTTAAATATGTTTATCTTGATGATTTATAATACCTATTGCTTGCCGTATAAAGCAGTGAATTTGAAGTGTGAACCGCATTCGGTATGAACACAGTATAAGACACACGCATACATAAAAAAAAAAAAAAATAGGGTGAGCTCTTTTTAATCTTTTACTAAAGTTTTGAATTTTTTTTTTTTTTTATTGAACTCTCTATGCTAAAAAAAATATTTATTTATAATTGAAATCTTTGGATTCTGGATTATATTACTGCCATGAGATAAACAAGTCAAATTGAGTGTCAAGTGTTGATACCTGCTGCTGTGCACATAAACGTGATTTCCTAGATAATCAAACTTTGTTGCTGATTGGACTTCATTTGTGTTAACATTGACTCTCTTGCCACATATTGCACACTGACAAAAAATCCCAAGACATTTAATCGTTGCAGCAGTAAAGGTCACTAAAATATTCATGACATCGTAAAAGGAGACTGCAGTTATTGATTATATTGGGATGATACTCCTTAATTTGAAAAAAAAGAAGATCTGCAGGCGGAAGTATGTGGGCTACCATCACCGAAGAATCCGTGTGGAGTGTCTGTGAGCGTGAGCCTGTCATTGTCCAAGAATGAGTTTCCATTGTACAGGAAGTCTCTGGAGAAGGCTCAGTTCACAGTTCAGTGCCACGCTTTCATCTGACAGTTGCAGCAGAAGATTAGAGGATATCAAAGGTCACCGTGTCAGAGCTCTCATCCTGTCCACCTCCACAGGGCGGTGCGGGCTCAGACTTCAGGGCTGACACGAGAATCGGTTTTCTCATTTCGGTTGAGTCAGAGCGGTGCCACGGGTCTGTACGATTCAAAATCACACATACATACCCCCCCTCTCTTGAATGCAGGAGCTTCTCATTTCTACCCCCACACACACAGGGGCTGAATTATGGATGCAATATTATTTGTTTTCTGCATGTTCAGCTGAGGGACGTGCATTATTCATCTGCTCTGACAGGACAGACAGCGGAGAAGGACGCAGACTTGGGAAGCCGCAAAACTGCTAGTCTAACGAGAACATTGAGAGGATTTGAGCAGTTATGCTCACTCAGATGAACTTTGTCACTATGGTCATTTTCCTCAAAAAAATATTTTAAATACATATTTTAAACATATATAGATGTGTATAGAAGGTCGTTTTTTTGCAACCTGCTATCTTAAAATACATCAGACAGAGGGAGGGACATCAGGCTAATTTGATTTGTGTCTTTCTCCTCAGTCCTGAGAGATGACTTTCGGCAGGCCCCGAGTGACGTGGTGGTGGCTGCTGGTGAGCCAGCCGTGCTGGAATGCGTGCCTCCGCGAGGTCACCCTGAGCCCTCCGTGTCCTGGAAACGCAACAACGCCCGCGTCAGCACCAAAGATGACCGCATCTTTGTGAGTTCAACACAAAAGGAATACTCAACTGAACCACAAGGGCGAATAAATTATTTAAATTTTATTTTTTTTTATTTTATCCTAAAACAGATCAAACTTTTCAAAAGTAAAATCCACCATTGAACATTTGCTGAATATTTTTTTTTCAAAATGACAAGATACTATCTTTCTTTATAAATGCAAATACTTATGAGTATCCCGTACGTATACAGTGTAGATCTTTGGTAAAATGTACAAACTCAAAACTAACTCAGTAACTTCCAAAAAAAAAAATCCTTCCCAATTGGCAGATTTTCTTGAAATAGGCAAAAAAAAAGAATAAAAAAATCTGCCAATGGATAATAAAAACGTACTTAACAAGAATAGAAAACAATTCTAGTCACTAAGATATGTTTTGTCACGTTAATAATATTTTGCTATTAAAAAAACTTTCTTGATGAGATTATTTTTCTTGCAAGTCAGAAAATTTTTTATAGAACAAAGGTTCTTAATACTTTCTTAAGATTCAGTTTTTGCAGTGGATAAAAAAAATAATTCTGAATTATTAGTCTTTTAAGAAAAAATGTACTACAGCTAAAACACCAAATATCACAGCTTCTATCTGTTTATGTTAATCTTTAAAACAATGCTGCAATTGGCTAATTTGGTTAAAATGGAGTCTAGAAGAAGTATGTGGTGCCACAGGAAAATCAAATTGTTGAGATGTTCAGGATTGTCAGTCAGATGAGATAAATAAAGTATTAAAATGCATTTCCTAGACTGTTGAATCTGCTGCTGGAGCTAACCCAGCTACATTTGGGTAAAGGCGGGAAGGGTACACCCTGAACAGGTTGTCAGTCTGTTGCAGGGCCACACAATTATACTCACAACCAGGGAGAAATTAGATTAGCCAATTAAACAATGAAGCATGTCTTTGGACTGTGTGATGAACTCAGAGTACCCAAGGAAAAATGTGCAAACTCCACAAAGAAAGGTCCCAACTGGGATTTGAACGTGGACCTGAGATAGCAGCGTTAACCACTGCACCACCATGCCACCCTTTCCAAGTTACAATTTTAAATATTTGTAAGTATTAAAGTGTAACTTAAAGGATTAAAGTCATTAATCTAATGTGTAATTTTGAGGAGGTTCTTCAAAAGGTGTTTGAATACAAGTGGAACATACACTGTTAAAATGAATGAATGAATAAATGAATGAATTAAAGTTTATTTATATGACACTTTACATCTCCTTTCAGTGTACCAAAGCATTTCACAGTAAAATAAAGAAGAACGTTTAAAAAGTAGACAAATTAAGAAGAAAATTTAAAAAAACAGCATACATTTATAAAAGCAGTCTGCATTAAAATACACAAAAGATAAATAAGAATACAATAAAACAAATAAAATAAAATGCCTCTGACGTCTGAGCATTAAAAAAATTCTAAAAATGTAATTTTTTAAATGACATTCAAAACTGTTAAGGTCTGAAGTCAAAAGTGAAACCCTGAATCAATTAACAAAAGCTCTGTAATTTGTTACAATTATTTAAAAATATTATTTTTTATCAAATTACATTTTTAAGTTAAATAAAAAATTAACTTTTTTTATTTGATAAAAACTAATAATTTTAAATGTAAAAAATTACAGAAGTTTTACTTATTGATTCAATGTTTTACTTTTTTTCAGTGTATTAACATATTGTGATTGTATAGTTAATGAGATTTTAATTATTACCAAAAAATTACAACTTCTTCAAATCTAAGATTTTAAAACAGCTGAAATGATCACTAAATAATAAAAAAAAAAATTGAAGAATTGGTTGTGGCTAAAACATGGATATATAAATGTTAGTATGTGGATGATTTGTTTTAACTTTCTCATTTATGATAAATACAGTTAAAAGTTAACGCAGCCGAGATTTAAGGCATCAATTTAGCTTTAACAACATCAACTTTTGCATTTACAAAGTTTACAATTTTTATTTGCTTTGTCTGTCTGCAAATGAACTCTCAAGGTTTACTGTTTGTAAATGTCTTCCATGACTTGCTTCATAAATGCAGTTTTTTTCATTTTGAAGTGAAAGAGAATAAACAAAAAGAGGTCAAAATGGTCGAGTACATTTTTATGACATTTTACTGATATTCTTTCTGATATCCATTCATAAATATGAATCAGTGAATCCTCACAAAAAATGAACTGTCATTAAAATGATGTTCAAGTATTCAGTTAACTGTGGTTAAAATTGTAGTTCTTACTGAAAACCACTGGAGGCCACATGGTTAATAATTCAACCAGTAAAAATTTTATGATCATTTGTCTAAGAATTTTGCTGGTGACAGATTTGGGTCTTCATAAAATGGCGAAAAAGTTTGAAAATGACTAAACAATCAAACATTTCTTCTTTGGGAGGAGCGACCATCACAGCTGTCATTGATTTAGACGTGGAGTCACTGTTGGTCTCGGTGGAAAGACTTCAGCTTGTGCTCGTCTCCCTGCGCTTCTGACCTTGAGTAGCCATGCAAACATCCATTATACAAGGGCGGACACTCATTTTGACTGACAATGGTTTCAAAACACTATAATTCTGCGCAGACGTCTTGCCTGCTGCGATCTGGAAAATGTCTCTGACTCTCAGTGTCACTGTCGTCCTGTTCTCTCATGTGTAAAATCAACGACGTGGCACAATCAGGGACTGTTGAAAGGATTTTTTCAGCGATGTCGGCGGATGCAAGGTGTGCGCCGAGCTGAACCCAGCTCAAGCTGGTCCAAGAATGTTAATTTACGAGACGTGCTGAATGAGAAAACCATTTAACCCATGTACAACCTTGCCCTAAACTATATGCAATCTGCAAGTATAATAACTGCAGAAACTGAATTTGAATTTTTGGGCCAAAAGGCTGAAATGACTGATTTCTTTCAGATGCAAGGAGGCCAGCTGATGATCTCTCACACCAAAAAGAGTGACGCTGGCATGTATGTTTGTGTGGGCACCAACATGGTTGGTGAGAGGGACAGCGATCCTGCAGAGCTGGTGGTGTATGGTGAGCTTCAGATGTTTCTGTCCATAATGTTAAAATGTAAAAAAAAAAGGTGCCCCTGCGTTGATGCTTCGTGGTTCCCGTAGAGCGCCCGGTGCTGGTCCGCAGGCCCGTGAACCAGGTGGTGATGGAGGAAGAGACTGTGGACTTCACATGCGAGGTTCATGGGGATCCCGCTCCCACTGTGCGATGGCAACGTGAGGGAGGAGAGCTTCCCCGTGGGAGGTGAGAGTGACAGGCGTGAGCACTCATCGATAGGAAGTGTAAAGAAAGTGACCCAGAAACATGAAATTTGTGATTATTTTATCAGAAATGTAAGAAAATCTGTTTGTGTGTGCTCATGGAAAATATTATTTTAATTACGGGAATGAGTTCTGTTTTATCATCTTAATTAATGAGAACTTTATAAATCAACCATGAATTAGTGGTTTTCTAGCCATCTAAAAAAAGGAATAATTTTTTCTTCTGCACAAGACAAAGACTTTTATTTAAAAAAAAAATAATAACCTGTCCTTTAAAGATAAATGCATTTAAATTGTTAAATAGATCTTTTTTTTTATCTTTCAGACACAAAAAGATAGAAAAAAAGCCTTTTGTTTTCAAATAGCCAATAGAAAAAGATGTTTAAAATTTTGGGGGGATAATTACCGAGCTTCTAAAGAGGACATCAAAGTAAAAAAAAAGTTCTGGTTATAAACTGGTGCTCAACAGTTACTAACTGGTGTTCAATGAAGAGTTTCTGGTGTGCACTAGTTAGTAGCTGGTGCTCAACAGTTAGTATCTGGTGCTCACTGGATAGTATCTGGTTTTTATTGTTTTTTTTTTACTCAGATTTTTTATGTGTCCCTTTAGAAGCTCTATGCACAATAAAAGCTTTAAATTTAATGAAATTTTAAAATATGTTAATATTCATAAACATGATTGTTGCCTACATGAGAGTTGTGTCATCAACAAATCATCTAACCTTTAGAATGCTCTAAAAACAACATATATATATATAGATTGAATACCTTGTGGTACTCCTTAAGCTGTTTTGCAAAGATTTGAGTTGGTGTTATTTATTACTGTTGTCTATTGTTTTGGTAACTTGTTGCCCATTAAAGAACTTTTGCTCTAATGTTGTATTTGTAGTTCATAAGTAATTTAGTTAAAGCAGCTGTGACTCAGACCTTTCTGTAGAAAATTTTAACAGATATTTTGTCCAATTTTGAATGTTATTGGTGCAAGGTTGTGTTTCATCTGCAGCCTCTCAAAATTTTTGACCACAAAATATATAAAGATGTTTTGTATATTTGTTTGAGGAATGGTGTCCTTCATTCTTCGAGTCTTTTAAACGTGGAACCATGAAATCATAAAATAAACATGTTTTGACCTAGAGTTTTCCACAGACACACTATGTAAGGATATTTAGTTGAATTTATGTTTGTTTTGAGCAACTGGACTTCTGATAATCAACCAGCCTTTACAGCAATAATTGGAAAACAAGTGTAAATTCAGATGAATCAGCCCCGATGAATAGAAATTAGAACTCTATAAAAACATTATTTTTTTTCTTTTCGTCTCTGACTTTCTTATCTTTTATCATGCTTTTTCTTCTTGCTTTTTCTTTTTCTGCCATTAGGCTTAATGAAAAAAGGGATCAAACATTTTATGTTTGCAAAGACACTGACAACTTAATTATATTTATATTCAGTTTTTTTTGTTGGCTCTTTGGAGATAAAATGTTGTTTTCATGCAGCTAAATGGAAAAGCATTCAACACTTTCAGTTAATGGCAACTGTTTCTTGATTTGCAAATATTCCATAAACCCTTTTGATGTCAATGATGATATCTGAGGCACTGATTTTTGCAGAATTATATAACAGACAGTCCTGACAGCAAGTTTTTCAGTCTATTTAGGCTTTATATTTAATCTGGCACAAAAAACAAAAAATCCTAGTTGGTGAAGGTAACATTCACCATCAATGGCAATGCAAATGAGAGATTCTGAAATAACTTTTTTTTTTTTATTTAGTTTTGTCTGTTTTTCCAGCTCTCTGAATGCTAATTTCTTCATCCTCAGGTTTGAAATCCGCAACGGCAACAACCTGCGCCTGTTCCGTGTGAAAGAGCAGGATGAAGGGACGTACACTTGCACATCTGAGAACAGCGTGGGCAAAACGTCGGTGTCTGCCATGCTGCAGGTCCACGGTGAGGAGCATGAGAACAGGCTCGCACGCGTTCATGCGACACAACTGCATCGATCAGCAGCCTGCGCACATGTCAGCGTCCAATGTTCGGTTGGGTTTTTTACATCTGAGTTTGTGTGCCAGTCCAGGGGTGGTGCCAGGAGCTTATGCTAAACCGTATGGATTACGCCATTTGACAGATGTTTGGTGGTTGTGTGCTTTAACTCACTGCCAGAGAGCAGTCACAGTATTAATAAGACATGACTCTCCCTCTTTTCTCCTCTGTCTCTTTATCTCCTTCCTCTTTTTACTTTACTGTCATTCTTTTCTTCGCTTTTTCTTTGCTTTGAATTAAACGCAGTGAGATGACTTCATCCACTAAGCCTTTATCAGTGAAACAAAACCCCAAAGCAGGAGTTTTATATTCTCTTTCTTTGTGTATTCTTTAAAATTTCTTCTTTGTTTTGCTGTTCAGTCTTTTCTTGTCTGTTTCGTTAATGATCCATTTCGTCTTTCAAGCTCCTCTATTATTACTGGAAGTTCGCTCCCTGTAAAAAAAATTTTTTTCATCGAAAAAGAGGCATTTCTTGAGTAAATCAAGAAAAAAATTGTTGCTTTTTCCTTTTTTCCTCCCTTTTCTGTGGTATTTTTAAAGGGTTTTAAAAAGCAACAATCAGAGCTTAGTGGTGGTAATAAGTCCTTCCATTAGATGCTGACATGTTGACAACATGCTTGTTGCTGCAGTCAGGCATTTAGTGTGCCTCAGTCAGAGTGACTTAATGTACAGCAGATTAAAGACTCCTCTTTCACACACACACTCACACACATCTGCTGCGTGGAGGGGAGTGTGTCAGGGTAATGTTACACCATGTAAATCCTTTTCTGCAGTAATGCAGCTCAACGGTCGTCAAACACAACCATAATGTCTGCTGCTTAAATACAGATGCTAACTGGCATTGCCAGGCATTTAACCTAAACATGATGATTTATAAGCACATATGTTTTGACAGATGGCTGTGAAACTGTTCCTCTTAAAGACCCACTCCATTTAAAATTGTGTTTCTTGTGCCATTTCTCTCATAATGGAGGATGTATAAAGAAAATTAAGATTAAAATTGCATTTCTGAGTATTTCTTTTTTAAAATTGTTGAGAATCAGGAGAATGTGAAAAAAAAAAATCAGCTTGAAAAAGCTTGTAGTTGTAACTTAGAGACTTAAATCGATCCATCAACAAATAGATCCATTAATGTCCTTGTTTTAAACATCTGGCATCTGGCCCAAAACTGTACAGCTGGATGACTCCAATACTGCTCGCCATTTTTGTTGCACTGCTAATGTAAAGTTGGGGTTGTGAGGAACTGTAAGCTAGTGGGAGAGGGTAAAACTAAGGGATGATTAGAAATGAAGGCAGGCTTACTCTACATTAATAATAATTGGTAATAATAATATTTAAAAACCCTTTGAAAATAGATCGGAGTGGGACTTTGAGTATTAACTGAAAAGTACCCAAAGATGAACAAAAACTGAGAAAGATAGAAAAACATAAATGATTGAATTTAAAGGTTTGTTTGTTCCTTTAATTTCTTTTAAAGGAAATAATTGTTTTCAAAACATTTTTCATCAAAATATTCATTAGATAAGGCTCAACATACCAGAGAAAGTGAATTCCAAGACTGTCCACATTTTTATAAATACATTTTTTTGAAACAGAAATTGACGGGGTTTTTTTTGTCCAATTTCAGAGTACAATATGCTTCCATGCACATTTGACCAAGTAATGAAACAAGTTCTGCTTTTTCCTCAATCAGGCCTTTTTCACAGCTTCAGCAGTAGTAATAGCAGTCCAAAAGGGAAAAAAAAACTTTATATTGACTTGTTCAGCTATAAGAAAGACAGAAGATTTCAGTTGGTTTTTCAAAATAAAACAGCTCAATCCAGCACATCCACGGACGCGCAGCAACACATTTGATCTCTCCCTCTCTCTTTGTATTTTTCCTTTAACTTTTGTAGTAGTTTTTTGAAAATACCATAAGTCTTTCTTATTATTTTCATATGGTAGCTGTCCATTGCAGCCCTAAGCTTCTGAAACCCACAGCTGAGCTGCAGATGCAGCAGAATTCTGCTGCTTAAGCCCCACAAACATGCTTGATGGGATCCTGCTTCTCTGATTGCACGACTTTAACTCCTGGGAATAGGAGTGTGTGATTTATATAGTCAAGCACGGATACCTTCTTGGTTATGTTGTAAATGGATGTGAGAACAAATACAAAAAAAAGGGCCACAAGCGCACCTTTATTCTAAAACTGCCCCAATAAGGTGTTTCCTTGAACTTGAAAGTGGATTTCTGCACAGCACTGGACAGACTCATTATATCTCAATGAGAATGGGTTGTTATCGTATGTTTTATTCTGTAAATGTGTTAACTTTGACCATAAATGGGTATGTCCTGTAGTTACTAGGCTAAATAAATAAGTTAAATTGAATCTCCACAACAGAAACAGTAAAAATAGTTCTATTAAACTCCTATATAATATCAGTAGCATGAAAACATGCATTATTCATGCTCTATCTATTATCTGTGACATTTGCCCTCCAGTTTGGGAACCCTGGACATCCTAGAACCTCAAAGAAAATGAGTAAAATAAGAATCTATAAAAGAAGAACACAATAAACTACTTTTATGACAGGTTTCTTATTATTTATAAGCGTGAAACAAATCCCAGTACATAGACTAGTCCTCTTTTAAAGATGAGCAATCTCCTCTTTTTATGCCTGATCTATACTTAAGTGATTTTGTAAAATCCATATGATATCCATCAAAGGAAAAAGGTCCTTTTGTTTAGCTAAGATCCAACCCGCCTGTGGCAAATGATCAAGGGTGAAACGATTCATTTTTAGCAACGATTCATATCATAATTGTGGTTGCCAATACGATTCATAGTCGATATTGGTTTATTTAGAAAGATCTGATTCACTGATTTAAAATCAATCTGGGGCATCTTTAGCCAAAACTTCAACTAGATTGACTCAGCCCTGCAAAATAATAAAAAGTAAACTAAATATGTGGACAAACAAACTAGTAAACAAGAGTTAATGTCAAATCCATTCACATTTTTGTATTATATAGTTCAGCCCATTGTCTTTTTTCCACATCAAAGTAATGCAAACAGAGCATTATTAGAACATTCTGTATGTTCACATTTCTTTGCTAAATTTAAAGTGTGTCCACACATTGGACAGTAATGATGGTTTGATCATTTTTTGCTGCTGTCACGTGTGTTGTCTGTTGTGATGGTACTTTTTTGTTTTTAATGTTATGGTAAAATAAACTTACCATGTATCAATCCAAACGGTGTTTTCCAATATCAATCATAGATCAATTGATTTCCTTTAAAAATTATTTTGTGATGTAAGATTAATTTGATTAGATTCCATCAGCAATTTGCCTCAGACAGATCAATCTGGTTTGATAAATCAATTCATTGATTAATCGTGACACCCCTTCAGTTGATCATTGGCGTATCACCAGGACCTGCAAAGTATTTAGTGAGGGCCTGAAATTATCTGAAATTAGTATCTAAATTACAGAATTTTTTTAATGTATATATTTGTCCAAAATATATTTTGGATCATTCCAACTGTTCTATCAGCTTCTCTCACAGCCCTGCACTACAGTCAGACTGCTTTCTCACATGAAACTTTCTAACCAGTCAGATTTTAGCCCTCACTTGTTGCTAGGTTCATGAAAGTCTGCACTACACTCATACAGAAAAGACAGAAAAATTTCCATCAATCACAGAACTACGAAAACTCCTTGATCGGTCTCAGCTGAACAGACTGTCAGACGGCATTTTGCAGGGAAACCTACCGCTGATCTCCTGGAGTTCATCTTTAAATAGGTTGAATTTACTGTAAATAAAAATGCTTTAAATAAAAATACTTATTTTCAAGTTTCATGAGCTGTCAATTCTGCTTTGATGCTTATTACAGCTGTTGCAGGGGAAGAGACTTGCACGTGCAGTTTGTTTTTACAACATGTCAATTCAGTCTATTTAAATTTTCCATCTATGATAACATTAATCCATAAAATAAGTTTCATATATAACAGTAGGCTGTTAGAAACATAGAATAGCTAATATCAACGAGGACGGTTTCATCTCTGAAATGCACGGACAGCCTCCGCAAATGATAATAATTTCTCGTCCAAACACAGGATTGATCAATTGACTATTTATAATGGTAAAAAAGTGTGATAGCATGAATCAGTGGTTTTGATTTAGCTCGTTTATTTCATTTTGTTTCCATTACATAAAGTAATTTGTGGGATAAAGCCTATAAATGTTGCAACACGCATAACTCTAAATGTGGGAATGAAAAACATGGACTGTCAATCAAGTCACTGTCATTTGTGTATAAATCTGTCAAAGTCCCCCCTGCGGTGAAAATCATGTTTTTTGAGTTTTTAACATGTACGTGTGAAATGTAGTTAGAAATCATTTTGCTTCTACATTTCCGAGTATTTCTCCTTTAAAATCTCTGTCAGTCAAACTGTCTCAGAAAATCTCTGTTTGAATTCATGAGTAGTTAATGCGTCACGATTGCTCTACTGCACATGCGCAAACCTCCTTTCTAGCCCAGCTATCATGCCGAGCTCTGAGGTTCCGGAGAAGAGAAGATAATCTTCCCAAAAGAAAACTTAAAACTTAAAAACGTCATTATCATATTTAAAACACTACTGGCAATTTTTTTTTTTTTCATTAAAAAAATGTAATGGGGACTTTAAATATTAGAACAATAAATCTAGAAAACCCAAGCAGTTGTATTTGACCATAGTTTGTTTGTTAATTTAATTTTATTTAATTTAATTTTATTTATTTGGTTGTTGTAAATTCCTGCTACCCAAAATGAGCAAAGAAAAATCCTCAAATTGATTTTTGAAACTCACGAGGTAATTTTTCTGGGGTTCTCCAAGATTATTTTTTTTATTTATCAAAAGAAGAAAACAATTTTTAAAATTATTTTTATTTCTGCTGTAACATTGGGTCATTTTACACGAAAATGTAACTGATTAACATCTCTTTGGAAAACAAAAGCTCCCTACAGGTTAGCTGGTTAACTGATCTGGCTCCACTTCCTTTACTTTGTTACCTGTCTTTGTCAGTAGATCATAGATTTTGTCCTTTTTATCAGATGGTAAACAGAAAAAAACTAACAGATAAACAATCGATGAGCAACTGTGTCTGCGGTCACACTGTGTTACCCTCATCAGACCTCCACATCCTGTGACGAGGAAGTGTCAAAATACATGAAAAAAAAAATCTCATTTTGTGTGTGAGTGAACATCACATTTTCTGAAAGATGTTATCGGAAGGAAAAAAAGAGAATTCACAAAAACATCTCACGTGGCATTGAAGCTGATTAGAGTGTCTCTCGGTGAGAACGAACCACATCACAGACGATTCACTTCTCTCCTGTCTGCGGCCAAATACGTGTTTAAACATTACTCGTGTTGCTCCAGAATCCATTTAGATTACTCGCATGTTTGATGTTTGTCAGAAAAAGATTTGAGCTGGAAGCTGGAGGAAACCCTGCAGAATGAATGATTGTTTTTTGCCGGTGTGAGCGCACAAACACATCGAGCAGAGGTTTGAAGAGAAGGTGAACGCAGGCTGGAGAAAAGTTTCAGCCAATTACACCAAGCGGAGGTTTAGCTGCTGGTCAGTGAGAATCTGCAGAGGATGTTGGCGTGGATCAAGAAGGGATCTGATCCGTGGCAGAAATTGGCAGCTTCATGTAGACCTTTCCAAAAATAACAACATAAAATGTCATCAGGATGAGACTGGATTGTGCTGTAATTGCGTTATTGCATTTGTTTGAGATGATCTGGACTGATAAAAATGGAGTGGATGAATATTCCGTCGCTAAAAATTTCCAGCAAATGCAGCCATTCATTTTTCCACTTTATTTTTTTTATTCATCCCATTTTTTCTTACAAACATGTGAATCATCTCACATTGCTCGATAATTGTGGCATTACCTTTGCACCCTGTGATTGGAAAGGCACTTGACTTCTCAAGTGTACAAAAAGTAGGACCTGCTCCGGCATCAAAAGTCTGCTAATGCCATGACGCATCACTACTGCCAGTCTCAATGTAACAGCATGTTCCTCACGAGAGGCTTTATTATTAGAAAAAAACCCTCCAATTTGAAATGCAAGTCTTTTTTTTTTTTTTCTTTTGCCACTTTGGCTTCTGTAATTTTCCATTTTCCATTTAGCACCACCCCACCCACCAGACTGAAGAATTAGGTTGTTAGCTTTGTAAAAAAGAAAAAAAAAAAAAAAGACAAATGTATTTTTCATGCAGAAGCAAGCCCTCTAATGGATGTTCGCTGTCCCTTTTTACTCCCAGTACCGCCACAGATTGCTACAAAGCCCCGAGACCAGATTGCCACCCAGGGGAGGAGCGTCACCTTCCAGTGTGGCACAACAGGAAACCCTCCACCTGCCATCTTCTGGCAGAAAGAGGGCAGCCAGGTAAGAAACATTAACAGAGCACAAAAACATCCTGGGATGCTGAATAGTGGAGTACAAATTTAGGACAAAAGAATTTGGTTGACATTGAATTGTTATGCATGTGTGCTGAACCTTCTTTTGTTCAGCATACCACTAAAGCACAGTTTTTCACTGCTTTTTTTTTTTTTAAGGCGACAGTGACTCACAGGCAGGTTTTGTCTGAATTGATGATGACACCTTTTTTGTTCAAGCTGCCCACATTCGTTTTAGACACTTTTGCATAAGTAGGGGGGGGTGTCATGTCGGAGGATGTTTCATGTTGACAATAAATGTTCCTTCTGTTTGCAACCAGAGCACACTTACTGGGATGGGGGTGGAGGAATGGTGGAGGTGTGCCAGACGGGAGAATTTTGTTTCCCTGGGACAAACCTGCAGACACACTGCCCTCCTTTTACATTACCCTCAACTATTTAAACAGTCCGGCTCAATTAAAAGCTGGATTCACCAACAGGGACTATGGGTTTGGGTGCCGTCAGTCTCCGGGATACTTGTGGCTTGGCTGCTTGTGGAGTATTTTTCTATATTTGGTGGATTATCTGTAGCCTCATAACCTTGGTCGGTCCGCTGAAATCTAAGCCTCTTAATGCAATGAAATGGATGGCTGAATGGAGTGCTGCCCCCTCCCATTCACATCTATGTTAGTTAAAAAAAAAAAAAAACCAAGATGAGAGAACTGCTATTGAGTACCTGCCTCCATAATGACCCCCTTATTTAGATAATTGTGTTTCTTTATACTTAAAAAAATTAACAACACATTGGATGTTAATTTGCTCGTAGCTTAAAAAAGTAAAAAAAAAAATTTGTCAGTAAAAGATGTGGTGATTTGCTTTTTCTTAAAAAAAACATAATAAGGAACAGCTTCAAAAACATGAAGAAAAACACGTACTGAATAATGAAATGCCAAAACTCGAATTAAATAAGGGATAATGCCTCACAAAATGTGCATTTTCAGAAATGAACACACGCCATGATGTAAGCTTTAAGTTTGTTTATTGTGTCATAATAACCTGTAAGATTTTCTGGTTTTCCTGCTTTCACAAAAAAAAAAAAAAAATCTGGTTTCTTCTTTTTTTTAACAGTATATATTCCACAAGACCAAAACTGTAAAGATGCTTCAAAGATTTCAGACTCATAACAGAACTCAGTGGGAGATGTCTGTAAAGGTTGATGTGGGAAAAATTGGCCACCCAGGCCTTTAAAGAGCTTAAGGCTGACCTTCAGCAATCACAAGTGGGCTCTTTTTGCTGTATCAGAAGCAGCGCACTAAACCAAAGAAGAATCCGTCAAAAAGGGCCAAAGAAAAGACAGAAAAATGAAAGCAAACCACCAATAAGTGATTGTCGGAATTATTTAGTAAAAGTCAAATCTTCTGATCATTTGCTAACAGATAGACTCCGTCATTTTTTTTTTTTTTTACATGTAATGAACAGAAACCAAACACATACATATCCTGTAGTAAGACAACAGTGGTGGTACTATTATGTTCATTGAGAGAGAATTTTACTGTGAATGATGAAAAGTAGCTCCATTTTCTAACTAATCCATGACTTTTGAAACATGTGAAGGAATTTAAAGGTTGAACCAACATGTATATATTTGAAAAAATTGTTTTTTTAATTATATTTTTAAGTAGTTTGATGGTGTTTTTGAATTTTCATTAAGTTATGCAAAAAAAAATAAACGTTTATTAAAATTTCTTTGAAACATGTTATTGATAAAGTACATCCAACATGGCACATATAGCAGCTAATAATAACATTGGGATTACTTGGGATTGGCTAAATTAAGGTACTCGGTTTGAAAATACAGTTTCAGCGTTCATACAAAGTTTAGACCTAACTTAGAAATTTTTGAATTAATTTTACCACAATAATATCAGGCATTGAAGAGACACAACCCACAAATTAGACTAAATCAAGCTTTTGCTTGTGATAACATACATTCAGTTTGTTTGCATTTTTGCTTTTATGAGCTTTGATAGTAACAACAGTGTATTTTCTTGAAATGATTCTGAGAATAATATCCCTGTGTTTGTGAATAATGCAAATGTCAAAAACCATTTCATAGATTTAAGAGTCCCGTAGGCCCAGCATGGTGTTTTTAATCTGAATTGTGTTTTGAGTCATCTTGTTTGTATTCCCTGCAGAGTAACACAGTTGCCCCCATTTTTGTTGTGTACATGTGTCTAGATGCTGTTGTTTCCTGGTCAGCCACCATCACAGTCAGGCCGATACTCCGTTTCCAAGAGCGGAGAGCTGACCATCACGGATGTTCACCCCGAGGACTCGGGCTTTTATGTTTGCCAGGCCATCAGCGTGGCAGGAAGTGTCCTGACCAAAGCACTGCTGGAGGTGGAGGGAGGTGAGACTTTCTTTGATGCTCAGGATCATGTCTGAGCCTTCCAGAGGTTTTACTCCGCATCTTCAGCTAATGAGGGGAAGCGTTCTTAATTGCTTAGTAGGAGCCCATGCTGGATGAGCGATGACTTTAATGTTCTTTGTGCAGCTTGTAAACAACAGATTTATGATTTTTACTGCTGATTGTTTCACGCCTGCTTGGCTTCTAAAGTGTTTTGCATTCATACAGCTGGCACTTTGCTGTTTGTGTGTGTTTCTGTTCTTCTGCCAGGTCCTTCCGGTCGCATCCCCCCAATCATTCGGCAAGGCCCGGCCAACCAGACCGTCTCCCTTGGTGCGACGGTGCAGCTGCACTGTCGCGTGGTCAGGGGTACCTCAGTGAAGATCTCATGGGAGAAGGACGGAGAGAGACTTCAGGGAAATAAACTCCGCCTAACCTTGATGGAGAACGGGACGTTGCAAATCACTGACGTAAAGGTGTGTGTGTGTGTGTGTGAAGAGCGCTTATGGGAAGGGCTTTGGAAAGGTTAGGCTGTGAAAGTATGCCTCCCTTTGAAGAAAAGGAGAACTGAGAGACGGAAACTACAAAAACCCAGCGGAATAATAGGACGTCTCATCTCTGACCTCCTGTCACCTTCTCGGCAGCCCACACGCTGACAGATCTTTATCTAATTTCAATCCCAAATTCCATTTTTGGCGGCAAAATTAAGGTGAGACTGCGTTTCAAAGGGCAGTCTCTTTAAGGCAGTGCATTATCTCTCCAGCGCAATTATGTGCTCATGCGCTGTGTAATTGTAATGTTAATGAAGGCGCTTGTTTATAAATGCTAATGTGCTCTGCCTTGATGGAAGAGGATTCAGGAGCCCCCTTTGTGCTGTAACCTCATCTTGAGGTCAGTGAGTGTGTGCAGGACAATGCAAAAGCAGCATCAATTTCATTAATTGACCAGCTATCGCTGATTAATCATCTAACTGGCTTTTAATTAAATCTTCTCGCTGGACTTTGCCTATTCATCTCCTGGCCGCGCTGGGTCTCAGCGGCAGTGTGCAGTAAACATTAGGGCTCGGTCCGCTGCACCTCTGGGGCGGGGAGGGGGAATCTGCCACGCCAATGTGCTCAATGGAACAGAAAAGATGCATTAGCATGGCATGGAGGGGTTGACATTAGGGAAAAAGAGGAGAAATAGAGATGACGAGTGACGGGCTAAAAATATTCAGCCCACAGATGCCCCCAACAGGTATCAATATTTTAGCTGAAACGCATGAAAAAATAAAAAAAACAGTCCCACCTGCCTGCCTGCCTGCACGCCGCCGTCTGTCATCCAGAGGTCGACTCTGCAGAGGATGATCTCATAGGGTCTGATGGTGGCTCCTCAGACTGGCTCGGGGCCAGAATGAGGCCACAAGCATGCAGGCTCATGCATATGAGTCATGTCAACAGGCATGTTTACAGCTACTGTGACTCCATGAGGTCCCAGTAGGGAGTACCGGGAACTCAGTGTTTCACACCACTGAATATTTAGGAACTGGTTCTAGTCATTGGTTTTTTTTAAATTACACTGGAGAATTGAATTTGTATAATCTTTGTTGGTTGATGTTAGCTTATATAAGTGGTGGAGGATCTAATTGGAAGAGACTGACAGTAAACAAGACAGAAAACTCATTTTTAGAGTATATTCAGACTAGACACATTTGGTTTGTTTAAAGTTGAACCACAGTTCATTTCCCACGATAATCTGGAACAAATTTTTAATACATGTAAGTAAACTCTGATATGGGACCAGGAATCGCTCTCAAACCTATCTTTATAGGTGGTCTTTTTTTTTTTTTTGGACTGAACTTAGGTTCACTCTGAGAGTTCTCATTCTAAATACTATTTACTCATGAAGCAGAATAAGTGAACCAAAACAGCGTCCATAGCCGGGGGTCACATAATGCAAACAGGTTAGGGATAAAGTGAAAGTTGGGCTCTGGACAAATGTAAAGCATTGATTGAGGAAATGATTAATCCAACTGTTTACTTGTTAGACTTTTATTTTAACAGCTGAAAGTGCTTTTCTGCACTTCAACATGCATCTCTGCTGCTGTGACATCATCCTAATAGCTAGCTTTCAGTTCTATGACAGAATTCTCTGAAAATCAATGCTATAACACCACAACAATGAGACACATTGGCATTTGTACTCGGGAGCCGACAGTCACATTTTTACATACAGCATGGTGACTTCGGAAGTTTTAGGAAAAAGTTACACCTTTACGGCGACCGGAGGATTTTTCTCAAAAGTTGACATCGGTCAGGTCAACATTTGGAGGTTGTGCAGTGGCAGTCCATCAACAGGCGGGGACGACAACAGGTTATGATGAAAACAGATCTGCGGCAGCTGGAATCGCTGGGCAACAGCAACTATTCTGATTGGACAATGCGTAAATGTCTCAGGATGGTTGCCGTCCATGTCAAGAGTGTATAAAAATGATGGCCAACGACTATATTTGTGACCACGCCAACAATTAAAAAAAAAAAAATGTGAAGATCCTGCCAATGCCTCCCTATGGCAGTTGTATTAATGACCGTAGCATCACTGTGAGGAGCTTGCTTGGTCTCGTCGTGCATGCATAGGTTTACTTCGGGCATACAGCATATAGTTTAGTTGTTGACTTTAAATTGTCCCTTGGTGTGAATGTGAGTGTGTGTGTTGTTGTGTAGTCCTGAAATGGATTGGTGACCCATCCAGGGTGTACCCTGCCTTCAACCAACAGTGTCTTGGATAGATTTAAGCAACCCCATGACCCCAAAAGAGATTGGAGTGGGTTTGGAAAATGGATGAATGGATGATTTAACATGACCAGTATGACACAAAAAATAACAAACAAAAAGCTTTGACTTTATTCCGACATCAGACAAAGACACCAGAGCAACAGACATAAGAAAAAAGATGGCAAGTTGCCAAAGGAAATGAAAAAGATCATGGATAAGATGGATGGAACTGTTACGGTGGATTACAATTTGTTGTTTGTCAGAGGTAGATGAAGGATTCAGAAATCATATTAAAGAGCAGCATTACTTTAAAACATCGTTACACAAAAAGATGTCAAAAGTTGCCCTTCAATCAATAAGTGGAGACACTGGTTAAAAAAGCAGCATAAAAGCAGAGTAGTAGTTTAGATGTCTCTGATTAATTATGGTCTGAAACTCATGGAATCAAGCAAACAAGTTATTATAATAAAACCAAAGATTTCAGTGTTTTCAGAAAATAAAATGGATGAAAACTGTTGTTAATAGTTTTTTGTTGACAAAATTCTATATCAGGTAATAAGAAAAATGTAATTTAAAACAATTGTTTTCCTATTTTGGATAACAACACAATGCTGTCCTTTCTATTTGTGATAATACGCTTCAAGTTTCAAAGACCCACTTTGATGTTTTTGGTGTTTTAAACTTGCTTTTGTGGCATTTTTCTCATGAAAGAGAACATGTATTTTGAATAGTAAGCTTAAAATGCATTTCTGTCAGGGATTGTGGTGGAGGACCCAAATGCAGGAGACCAGACTTGGTGGCAGAAACAAACATTTACTAAATTTACTTAAACAGGACAAAACCAGGAGCACAAACCAGTGACATGACAGAACGTAGAAGAGCAGATGACCTGACAATGAGAAACTGAAAACCAGACACTTAAATACACTGAGGGCAATTAACTAAATGAAGACAGCTGTGGATGATTAACCTGAACATGGTGAAACTGACAGGGAAAACAGAACATGACAAAACCTAAGCACTAAATCATGACAATTTCTGAGTATTTCTTTATTTCAATTATAATAAATCTGAAAAATGCTGTTTGAAAAAGAATGTATTTGTGACAGAAAATACGCTGGGCGGGCCACAAGCTCCCTTGTGGACAACTATATATCAATCAATCAATCAATCAATTAATCACTTAATCAATCACTTTTTCATATAGGACTTTTCATCAACATACTGTTGGTGCTGAACAAAAAAGACATAAACATTAATTACAAATAAAAGTGGTAAGACACATTATGAAAAAAGAAAGAACAATGAGACATGAAAAAAGAAGATAAAGGAAACACTGTGACCAAGATTTGAGGATGCACGGCATAGATTAAAAAATTTGTTAAAACAATAAAAAGTCACAACAATTAAAATAGACCCATAATAGATAGACGTATGTCTCTGTTTTCCTTGTCTGAGCTTGCATCTGCTATAAAACTGCTTGGCTGGACAGCTTTGATGTTGTTCTCCATTTTTGTTGCACCAGTAAATGTTAGGTTGGGATTGTGAGGGGCTTTAAGCTAGTGGGAGAACATGTAAACAAATGGATGATGGGAAATGAAAGAAAGCTCATTTGGCTACCCCAAAGGTCCCACCCACAACTTAGAGGTAAATGTCTAATGAGCTCCTGCAGCTCTGCAGAGACTATGTCCCAGAAAATTGCCAAATTGTCGAAAAACGGCATAATCCAATTAAAAGACCACTGATTTTGCTTTATAATAGATCTAAAGATTAATTATCTACCCCTCCATCCATGACTACTGCTTTAATAATGTTGCAAAAATGAAATTGTCCTCCTCCTTTTCAAAATCTCTCCACATCCCAACAATGGTAAATTTTGCTTCAGACGTTTAGCCAAGGACATTTTTTTTCTATACTGTCATTTTTTTCAAAGTATTTAGGTATTGAACCAGAAAAATCTGAAAATCAAAAATCCCCAACAATGCACAAATGATTGATAAAAGATTGATTTGACTTCCTAGAGAAAAAAAAAACAGAAGAACAATTTCTAAACAACTTGTAATTCGTGGAACTATCACTGCATACAGTGAAAGAACATCACCGGAGCCATTATGTTCACAACAAGAATCACTGCCTGTGTCCTTCTTCTGTTACCAAACAACCGATGATCAATGATGAGCAAACACGCAGCCGTCTGCCTTCTACAGTTCAGCTCCCAACAATGGAGCAGAGAAAGAGGACAAGACCTCCTTGGTTGATGTTATGCGGAATATTGAGCTGCAAAAATCAATTAACAGACCTCTATTGCACAGTTCAGAAGAAAATAAACCCTGTTAGTGAAGGAAAGCAGACAACCAGCTGACAAAAAAGAAAAAAAGGCCAAAACAAAATAATATTTTTTTTAACCCTTTAACACCGGAGCTCCAGTCTTTATGTTCTTTGATTTACTGTAACTTTTCAACCGTTAACAACGTCTTAAAGGGTTAAACTACACATCAAACAGTAAAGTACTGCTTAGATTTACATCAAACATCACTGACAGATAAAAATATTATATTACAGCTTAGTCGAAGTTAAACAACTCTGCTTCTTTTGTGCAAGGACAAATGTAAATGATTTATAATTACATTTTCTCTGAAATTAACATTTGCGAAGCAAAAGCCTCCAACAGCAGCAACATCGTTCTGGAAGCAACTGATTAACTTTCTTTTGCTTGATTAGTCAAGCAGCTCCGTCAACACTTTTAGAAGAACCAATCCAAAACCACATAATCAAGCTTTTGCTTCTAAAATGTTTAAAGAAGTGTTCACTCCTTTAATAGCGGCGGGATGTTCAACATTGAAATATAATTGATTTGTTGTGTTCTCTTACGTTTATCTCATGTTCACTCTGCAAACAAGAAACTTAAATTGCGGCAATTTTAAGTACTTTATTGTGTTTCTTTATAGAAAATATTTATGGTGTTTTTGCATGAAGTGTATTTAAATTTGAGCTTTGAGCTCCGTATTTTAACAATGAATCATAGATCTGTGCGTGCAGAGAAGGGTGCTGTTTAGCTGTGACAATCCTGCAGGGAGTTATCACACAACGCTGCACTTGCCTGCAGCTCTGTTGAGCTTTTTGATGCGTTTCAGCTTTTTTTTCCCCCCGATTTTATGACCCGCAGTGTTCCCGCTACGGTCTATTCTGGCTGTTCTCATCAGCAACAGGCAGCAGTTTTCAGTGAAAAGATACCAAAGGCTCCACATAAACAATGATTTGCTCCGTTGCTCAAGCTGCGCTACATCCAGCTCCAGTGTTGTGTGCTGCTTGGTTTTGCTGTTTTCTAGCTTTTTAATTGCTGTCTAGCTGCACTTCTTCAGTAATTTCATCAATAATTTTCAGCATGAAAAAAAGTGATGAATGCAATTTGGTCGTAATTAGAAGCCCCTCGGAACAATGACATAATTGGTGTAATACGATGAAGGCTGCATTTACTTAAAAAACAAAAAAACAAATTGCATCTTGTAAAATTCATAATCATAAACTGACGAGACGAAAACATTACAAGATTGCTTTTGTTTCATTTTCTTTTGTTTTGGAAACAATACATTACATTTTTTGACAAAAACATATATTTAAAACAAATTTCCAGGTACAATATTAAAATCCATAAAATGATCACAATCTACCCTATTTTTACACTGCAACTTCATCAAAGTACCCTATTAGATCTGTTAGCATTGTAAAGTCTATTTAAAAATAAGTAAGACTTTAAACTCTTGTTTTCTACGCAAATTAGAAAACTAAACACAGCCCAAACCCAACTTATTTGCCAGCTTATTTATTTATTTATTCATTCATTCATTCATTCATTCATTCATTCATTCATTCATTCATTCATTCATTCATTCATTCATTCATTCATTCATTCATTTATACATTAATCGGAAAAACATACAATGAGTTTTAAACTCAAACATGATGAAAATAAAAAGAAAAATCAAAGGAAGAAAGAAGAAAAACTTTTTTTTCTGCCCAGTAATAATACAACAAATCAATCAATCAATAACAAAGAAAAACACAAAGCATTCTGCCGATTTGGTGTACAAAAAGAGAAGATTTGGAAAGAAAGAAACCAAATATTATAATTGCAACATTGTACGACCAGTGTGAAATGAACACCATATCTCAGGGATGAGTAGTTGTTATTTGTACTAGATAGATTTATAGTCGTTTATTACACTGTTTTAATGTAGTTTTTAAAACTTGATATTGTTGCAGCATTTTTAATTGCTGTGCTCAATTTATTCCATTTATTTACTCCATATACTGACACACATCGCTCCTTTAGCAGCATTCTGTGTTTTTGGTTTAATAAATATTTCATGTCCATTTAGATCAAATTAGCTTTTTTCTTTTCATGTATCTTTTCATTAAGTTAGGACTAAGCTAAAATATAGCTTAGTTAAAAAAATGTATATAAATAAATTAACCATTAATTGTGTTAATAAGAAAACCATGTTTGGATAAAAATTCCTGAAAAGTGAACAAGATCTGTGTTTGTATATTTGTTGGATTAATTTGATGGAAGGGGGGTTTCTTTAATAGACCCCCACTACACACACACAAAAAAAACAAAACAAAAAAAAACGATGCTGTGTTCATCTTCAGAAAAACTGAATATTTTTATAAAAAAATTTTGTCTTAGCTCAGACCAAAAACAGAAGAAATCTTGCTTACCAAGTCTTTCATTGAAAAAAAAAAAATAGTGGACATAGTTTTAAAGAAGTCAAAAGCATTGAAATCTCATTGATTTTAAGTCCAGATTGTCAGATCATGAACAAAAAACATACATTTTTCCCATCAACCTTTGGAGCAATCAAACCACTTTGATAATAATTAATTTCATGAAACAACAGAAACCAAATTCAAAATTGCTTTAAATTGAATCCTATGATGTCCCACACTTACCGGTGATGTCCACCTAATATCCACAGATCTGTAACCAATGGTGGTTGAGGAAGACATATATCACTTTTGGATGTATCTCAATTTAACAAATTAACTTTAAAAACATAACACATCTGCACTGTGAAGAAGTGGTCAGGACTCTTGTCTAACAGAGAGAAGGCTCTGGTTTGCATCCTGGCTGACACCTTTCTGTGTTTGGTTAACATGTTCTCCTAGAGCAGGGGTGGGCAAACTACAGCCCCCTGGGCCACATGCGGCCTGTCAAGCTCTTTAATCTTGTCCAAAAAATTAAATTGATTATGATGATAACCCTTGTTATTGTTTTATCCCCAAAGATGGTGCACCACAAAGAAACTGACTTTTGTGTCGGAAGATTTGTTGTGTTTTTTTTAAACATTCATGTTTTCCGTCCGAGTCCCACACTTATTTTTATTATCTTTCCAACATCGTTATGTATGCAGCGTTTCTATAATTTGTGTTTTACCTCACATCAACTCATTGCTAAAGCTTCTATATTTGTTTAGGAACAGAGGTGAGTGTTTAGGGATCCCAGGATAAATGGAGATCTCTCTTCATATGGCAGGGAAAGAAACCTAGAATTCATTTTTCAGTTTTGTAGTTAAGGAAAGAAAAGGGGGGAGCAACGCTCCCATTAAAACACATCAATAAAAACGGGAGAGTGAAGCTGAGATTATCATTTTGGAGGAAGTTTGGAAAGAAACTTGCATGTCACAATGGTATTCAGTAAATTCACTGGACTGGAGGGAAAACTGCTGGAAATATGTTATGAGATTTTTGAAAGCTCCCCTCCAGGGTAAATATGAATACCTTAACCGAGAGTGTTGAAGGCGAAGTGGTTCGATGGCCCAGGTCATTAGCATGTGTTTTGGGACTGTCCTGAGCTAAACAGATTTTGGAGAGATGTTCATAACATGTTAAAATATGTGTTTAAAGGGTGAACAAACCCTAAATCAACTTTTTTGGTTGTTGACTTCTCTAAAAGTGGCTTTAAAAGTGTCACTGTCAAATTTTTGATGAATTAAAATAAAATTGTTTAATTCTTGAAAATATGGTGAAAACCCATCCATGTGCTGCCCCCTAAACATTGCATTGAAGTATAACAGTTGACTTTTGTGATTGGTCAAACCATGTAAGTTTCAGAAGTCTCAAGTCATGATCTGCAGCTCCAGTAAAATATCAGTCCTGACCACAAGTCCTACTCATCTGACTGGATTTTCAATTGTGGGTGAGGTCAGCCTCCAATTTCTCTGTTTGGTTATTCTTTAAGATCCAGATTGCATTTGACTTTATTTTATCTTTATCTATGTCATGTTGTAGTTCTGGATCAAAGGAAATATAAAAAGCTGCTACAGGTTCTTCTAGCTACAAG
The DNA here is from genome assembly GCA_003999625.1 of Oryzias javanicus. Lineage (NCBI taxonomy): Eukaryota > Metazoa > Chordata > Actinopteri > Beloniformes > Adrianichthyidae > Oryzias > Oryzias javanicus. The sequence goes on along the minus strand of CM012449.1, from coordinate 23,100,905 downwards.
TAAAAAAAAAAACTATAACTAGAAAGTGGAAGAACTCAGTTCCATAACATCAGATAACTAGTTATATACAATATATTGCTCCTTAAAATTGAAAAATTGACATTCAAAATTCAAAAGGAACATTTTTTACCAAATTTGGTCTAAATTTATTAAACACATATCCCCCTACAGAACAGGCTTTGCACTGTATCTACTGAATGCCCAGGTGTAATGTATCCACACTTTCAGTGAAATGTAATTTAAAAAACAGATAAAAACATATATTCTTGTTCAGGTTTTTTTCTTTCATCTTACTTTTTGCCAATGTTGTTGTTTCATTTATTCATTTATAAATCACCTTCCACCACCAGCCAAGGAGGCCCAAAGTGCTGAATACAAGATAAGGAGAGTCCATTGAAAGAAGATAAAACTAAATTTAAAACAAATATCAAGACCAATCAAATAAAAATAAAAAGGCAGCCAGACAGATACTGCAGCGTTTTAATGGAGGAACACTTTGGCTCTAAAAGTCTCCAAGATCGTAACCTCTCTAATAGCCGGTGGCAATTGATTCCACAGTTTAGGAGCCAGCAAAGCAAACGCACAGTCCCCTTGGAACTTATATTTGCTTTTCAGAACCAGGAACATGCACTGGTCCACAAAGCGCAAGGACTTAAGAGGGGAATACTTTAAAAGCAAACTAGAGATGTAAGCAGGTGCAGTACCTGCCAATGGCTTAAAAGCAAAAGAAAGAATCTTCATAAAAATCAAATATCGTACAGGCAGCCAGTTCAATGAAACCAGGATCGGAGTAATGTGGTTGGACTTCTTAGCACCACAAATAAATCTGGTTGCTGCATTTTGAACCAGCTGCAGTCTGGCTATTGCAGCCTTGGGCAACCCGGCATATAAACAATAATTCAGCCTGGACAACACAACGTATGTCACGATTTGAAGATTTGACTTGGATAAAAAAGACTTAATCTTGGGCAAACATTGCAGCTGAAAAATCAAGACCTGGTCACAGCATTAATCTGGAGGTCCAGCATCAAGTTTAACTCTGAGGTTAGAAACCACTGACTGGTCAAACGGGATGAGTGAGAGGAGATCAAGACCATGATCCTTTCAACCACTGGGGGAAAAAATCACAATTACTTTAGTTTTTATTTCATTAAGCCAGATCCAAAATCGAACTTCATCAAGGCAGTCAGTTATTGCCTTAGCTGTGCGATCACAACCCTTGTGTGTAAGGAAATAAATTTGGCAGTCGTCGGCATAAAGATGGAACTCCATCTTATAGTTATGAAGCAGCTTTTCCAGTGGCATGTAAAAAGAAAAAGGCAGTGGGTCCAGAACCGACCCCTGAGGAACTCCCCTCTTCAGGGGTAACACTTGGATGAGCTGGTGGGTCCAGAACCGACCCCTGAGGAACTCCCCTCTTCAGGGGTAACACTTGGATGAGCTGGTTTGTTCTCTTTTTTCAACTTATGTACATTACAACAAAAAAAAAGCCTGAAAAGGATCTTCTAAGGAACTTGTATACTGAATAATGTAAAGCTGTTGTAAATCAAAATATTTTCAAATATAAAAAATATGACAAAAATACTCCTAAACTTCCATGTAAGAAAACTGAATTTAAAAAGGTGTAAATCCTCACGAAATAAAAATGGACCTTTTTTGATTTTAACTCGTTTGCTTGTTTATTATGGGGAAGGAAGGCAGTCTGTCAGCTTTTTTGGTAAAAACCTTTGTTGAGTCAGAGCAATAGATGTAGGCCATGGATTCTAGCCAGCATGACCGTGACCCTAAAAACACAAAAAGAAAGAAACACACTGACGTCTGAGGTTCTTTGGGAGCTGAAGGTTAGAATTAATAAGGATTAGAGAGGCACTCTTTGAAATGTAAATTAATCTGTGATTTTTTTGAATACATTTTTGCTGAATTTATTATGTTTTTATTTTTGAATTTAAATTACTGCAATTACAGAAAAAGTGTTTCTTCGTCAATTGTGCAAAATCATCAGAGAAGAAATACATTTCCTATATCAAGAAGAGATAAAATCCCAAAATATTTTTTTTTTCTTTTTACTGCTTAACAGGACACAGACTCTGGAATGTACACATGTGTGGTGTCCAGCGTGACGGGTGAATCGAGCTGGAGTGGTGTGCTGACTGTGAGAGGTACTCGAACCAAAACTCTCCACTTGCTTTTGTTTCTTTCCCACTTCACACTTTGTCACTCTCACACCTCTGTTGTCACGAAACCACACAGTCTGCCGTTGTTCTCATAACAGCCCCATCTGTTGCCGTAACGAGGATGAAGGTTGGGCCTGCCTCTTTGTGTTTTTGCAGAAGAAGGGACTTCCTCAGGATCCAGAGTTTCTGAGTACATCCAGCTTCCAGGACCTCCGCAGAAGCCCGTGGTGACAGACGTGACCAAAAACACCGTCACTCTCACCTGGCAGTCCAATCCACATGAAGGGGGAGCTGCTGTCACATCCTACATTATTGAGGCCTTCAGGTACTTCATACACACAGACAGTCAGACAGTCTTTATCTTTGACCTCCGTGATTTTAAGAGCAGTTTAGACATTTTAACCTACACTAACTGTTTTTGTGTTATGGGTTATCAAGTCCTAATTGAAAATTTGCTAATACAAAAGGCTTCAATAAACTGCACATAGACTGGATAGAAAATCAGATGTTTAAAGAAAAAATACTGGTATGTTTATTACCAGAATGTAGTTGTATATTCAGGACATAAACCAGAAAGACTACCCTTTTAGAACGGAAATATAGAAGCGGTTCTAATGGCCTGAAATGTGAAAAAAGTACTCAGAATCTCTGATTAGATGTCTGCCATCTTCTACTGTAGATCTATCAGTGAAATCTGTTCTTGCCCAGAAATGAACCAGCTTATGATGAAATACAATGATGAGTTCCTGCTACTTGGGAAATACTTCTACATAAGCTTTTGTTTTTATATTGGTTGGGACTTTTGACAGCTTGGTTAGATTGTTAAAGATGATAAGTTTGAAGTGCTGTTTTTGCCACCACAATGAGATCAAAAGTCACAGTTTTGAAATCAAAATGTCCTTTATTACAAACAAATAGTAACAAATATTCAAACTTGTTTTCAAAATATTTCCCTTGGGTTTTAAAATACATTTTAGTGAAACACAAGAAACCGGAAATGGTAGGTACTATGGGACATCGCTGACTGGATGATACTATTTATTGATCTGTACTAATCATAACTTTTTTATTAGTGTGCAGTCATTGAAAATGTATTTGAAAAAACTTTAAACACTAGAAATCAAAGGTCTTCATCCAATCAGCGATGTCCCATAGTACCAACCTTTTGCCGTTTCTTATTGTGTTTCATTTTGTAACATTTCTTATTGAAATCTGTAAATTACTTTTATTTTCAGAAATATTTATCTTTTACTTTGTTTCTTTATTTTTTTGTAATTGTGTTTTATTTTCAGGAGTTTGGTTTTGATTTTAATTTTTTTTAAGATGTGTTGTGTTGCCTTTTGAATCGTCATGGTGATCTTAACCCATAAAGACCCATTTACATTTTTTCTTAAAAATAAAATTATGTGGAAAATATCACAAACTCGAATTCAAAATTTTCAGATATTTTTTTCTTACACTGATTTCCCAGTGGATTCTTGTGGGCTATGGTGTATTTAGACTGGACACATTTGGTCCGCTTAAAGTGAATCAGCTTTTTTCACCAGATAATCAATAACAAATTTTCTGTCTGAAGACACCCAAGTGGACTCTGATCCGGGACCAGACACCGCCCTCTGACCCATCTTTCAAGGTGGTCTCAGTTTGTTTCCAATTGGACTGAGCTTCTATTTGCTCTGAGATTCCTCAATCAACTGGACCAAAACGGCCACCGTAGCCAGTGGTCAAATGATGTAGATAGATTAGGAATGAAGTGACTGCAAACAAATGTTCTGTAAAGCATTGATTGTCGTGTTATCAAAGATGAAATAATTGTTCCAAATGTTTATTTATTAGAACGTTTATTTTAACAGCTGTTAACGCTTCTTACATGCTCTTCTGTGTGTTGTGATGCGGCAGTCTCCTGGCGCTGCTGTGACGTCATTCTAAAAGCTAGCTTGTAGCTTGAACTACCAATGAGACACAGGAACTCATTGAAATGTAGTCAAGTGAATAAGAACGCATAAAAACAACTTTTAACATGATACACATTCCTTTCCACTGTTTTACAACAATCTATGTCATAAACACAGAGTGTCTTCAAACCTGACGTTCCTCAGTACAGCAGTTGCTAACATCCTCAGAGTTAAAGCATGTACAGCAAGTCTTCTAGCTAGTAGCCGTTTTGCAGCATGACTCCACCGTACCAACAGTAAAAAGTGTTTGTCCTGACGTTCAAAACTGGTAGTCAAAATATGAAGTTTTAATAAATTAACTATCCCAAAAAGGATTTCCAGCTTTCTCTTGCTGTTTCGACCTGCCTCGTCACTGGGCACCTCCTGCCCAATGACTGAAGAGATCTTTAGTTTTGTTGTTTTGGTTTACAAGTGTCGGTCCGAAACAGAAATCTTCAGTAGATACCAGTCAAAATACAGACCAAACGTAATCTTTAGGACTCAATCCAGCACAAATTAAGCAGAGTGTCCAGACCAACTGACTTTTCCAGTCTGAATTCTCCCTTAATGTTTTTCCCTCAAGTAATTTGTTGGTGTAATCTGTAAATCAGGGCCACCGTAGATGGACTATTCCGAGAGGGTTTAAAAGACACTTTGCCAAAAAAGAGCAAAAAAAAAAGTACAATTTAACTGAATTAAGCATAAAAATGAACATTCTGTAATGTGTTCACACACTCTCCAAAAATTATTTACAACCAGTGTGGCTATTGCACTAAGAAAAAATGTCACTACCAGCTTTTTTCACATTTCAGGTCAACATAAAAAACATATATATATAATACATATATTAATCAGCTCCCCCACATGTGCATGCAGCCAAGGTTATTACTAGTAACTAGAACGTAACACATCACAAACTGTTTTGGCTGCTTCTGCAAGGTTACAACTATCACTGTTAGCTGCAGATAAGAGCCCGCTCTTTCTGAGTTGCATGTAATGTGTGACAAACCATGACTGACGCTGTGTGATTGTGGAGAAAAAAAAAAAAAAAAAAAAAAAAACAGCCAGAAGCAAGCTCAGCAGTGGTGCTTCAGGAGGCATCAATTATAATATATTTTTTCTGTGCACTTTCTACCTAATGATGAGTCTCCTGGAGTTGAAGTTCAGCAGACACTCCTGATTAGGATAAAGATCCCTCAGACGGTGTGTTCCCCGGTAATGAAGTCTTCTTCATTAATAGTCGTTTGCCTAAGGTAGACACCGCTCCGTGACGCGGCATCAGGAAGCTGTAATGTGACAGTCGCCTGCCTCAGTCTGCCGCGCGGGTGTCCTGAAGAGAGCCGTTGTTGCTACAACAAACGTCCAGGAGCATCAGCCAGGAGGACAGCCACTGAAAGAGGAAACAATTACCACAGTGGTCAGCCTGGCAGCTCTGTGCTGTCCTGGGGCAATAAAGTGAGGGGATCCATGGCATGTCATTACAGAGCCAAGACTGAAAAAGCCCAAATAAGCACACACACTCATACATACTGTACATTTGGAGTGAAAGAGAAATCTACACTCACCGGTCACTTTATTAGGCAAACCTGTCCAACTGCTTTCAATTTCTAATCAGCCAATCACACGGCACCAGCTCAATGCATTTAGGCATGAAGTGATGGTCGATATGATCTTCTGCCATTAAAACTGAGCATCAGAACGAGAAAGACGTGATTTACGTGACATGATTGTTGGTGCCAGACAGACTGGTCTGAGTATTTGAGAAATTGCTGGGATTTTCACCCACAACCATCTCTAAGGTTTATAGAGAATGGTCAGAAAAAGAGAAAATATCCAGTGAGCTGCAACTCTGTTGATTCTAGAGGTCATAGGAAAATGACCAGACTGGTTCCAGCTGATAGAAAGGCAACAGTAACTCAAATAACCACTCGTTACACCTGAGATATGAAGAAGAAACAGATGCCACTCCTGTCAGCTAAGAACAGAAAACCGATGCTTCAATTCACACAGGACCACCCAAAATTGGATTGTAGAAGACTGGTGATATGTAGTTTTGTCTGATATGTCTTGATTTCTGCCGTTACGCTCGAACGGTAGGGTCAGAATTTAGCATCAACAACATGACAGCATAGATCCATCCTGTATCAACGGTTCAGGCTGCAGGTGTAATGGTGTGGGAGACATTTTCTTGGCACACTTTTATGCCCCTTAGAATCAATTGATCATGATTACAACACCACAGTCTGAGTATTGCTGCTTACCATGTCCGTGCCTTTATGACCATGTGTACCATCTTCTGACGGATACTTCCAGCAGGATAAGGCTCCATGTCATGAAGCTGGAATCATCTCAGACTGGTTTTTTGAACATAACAGTGGACTCAAATGACTTTTATAGTCACCAGATCTCAACCCAATAGACCTTTGGGATGTGGTGGAATGGGAGATTGATATCATGGATGTTCAACCGACAAATCTGCAACAACTGTGTGACGCTATCATGTCAAAATGGACCAAACTCTCTGATGAATGCTTCCAGTACCTTTGTTGGACCTATGCCACAACAGATTAAGGCAGTTCTGAAGGCAAAGGGGGTCCAAACAGGAACTAGCAAGGTGTACCTAATAAAGTGGTCGGTGAGTGTGTTTGAACAAAAGGTGCACTCCTCTGTCATTATCACTCTTGGGTAGGTCCCAAAAGGAACAAAGATAACCCGTGCTCTGTGGTGTTGCATGTCTTTTATACAGCATCACCAACAAGCTGGTTTTTAAAGTCAAACGATGAGAAATCCTAAAAGAGAATTTAGCAAAAAAGCAGATGGTGCAGATTCAATCTGAAAAGCAATTTATAATGCAGCTTGACTCTTTAAATGGTAAAACTGCTTTTTGGGGGAGAAAATTTAGAGAGGGAGGGAAAAAATGCCCTTGATGATAGAAAAAAGCTTTGACCCGTTTGATGTAATTACCTCCCTATTTTCCTCTCTGTGGAGTTGTGGAAAATGTTTCAGCTGCACTCATGCTGTTTGATAGTAGCCATCACCCAGCAAGCTGCTGTGCTTATTTATGAGCAAATTTGCTGCCATCAGGGAAAAAAAACACACAAAATTTTATCCTCGGTCTAAAGACCACAGGTTTTCTTTCGTTATTTTTAATATTGTGTTGTTTTAACAGCAAAATCTTTTTTTTGTTCTTTTAGACAAAAAACAGCTCAAGTTCTTTTTGTGTTATTTCGTTTTGATTAATTTCTGGCTGAGATGACTAAAAAAAATATATCAATGTCAGTTCAAGAGGAAGCACGTTTGGGTTTTGTTCTTTTTTAACAAGCAAAGTAAGATAACATTGTGTTTTAGTAGTTTCTCTCAGATTTTCTTTTTAATATAAAAAAAAGCTCCCATCTTAATGACAAAAAGAAGAAAAATATTTTATTTTAATTCCCAACTATGTTTTTACCCATTTCTACTTAATAGTAGCAATAAATTCAGTTAAGGTTAATCACATCTCATAGATAGTATGGATACATCTATTTTTTATTGTTAACTACTTTTATAAAAAACTAAGATTTTTATTGTACATTTATTTTAAAAATTTCCATTCTAATCCCAAATTAGTTTATCACTAGATTAGTTTATCACTAGATTTGTTTATCAATAGATTTTTTTTTTTTTTATATTAACAATTGTTGTACTTAAATCCTTAAAAAAGTCAAATTTACAGCAAAGCACTGACACAAAAGTACAAGCAAAGTTTCTGATGGGAAAATTTGTGTTGTGGTGAGTGGACAGATCCCACAGCAAAGCAAGAAGAGATGGATATCAGTGAAGGTTTATTAGCCTCACGACAAAAATACAAAGGAATGAACACTGGTAGCGGAGGCAGGGAGCTAGGCCAACGAAAACTTTACTGGGAACCAGGATGTTCTTGAGGCCTTTTTCTGACTATGGAAGGCATATATAAAGAAAATTAAGATTAAAATTAAATTGCACTTCTGAGTATTTCTTTATTCAAATTGTTGGAAATCAGGCAGACTAGATCCATGTACAACCTCGCTTTCCTCATCTGAGCTGGTATCTGTATGAGGTCAAATTTGGATCAGTTTAAAGTGAATGAAAAACCATGTTGTAAATTTGAAAAAAGAAATTGAAAATTTTAAAACTAGACAGTGAAAATGAAAAAAAAAATAAAAACAGTTTTAAATTTAAAAGTACTGTTTTTTCATTCACTTTACGCTGATCCAAATTTGACCCCATAAATCTGGGTCAAAACTGTGCAACTGGATAACTCCAATATTGCTCAACATTTTCGTTGCACCGGAAATGTTAGGTTGGGGTTCTGAAGGGCTGTAAACTAGTGGGAAAGAGTGTAATCAAAGGGATCATGGGAAATAGTGTTGGAGATGTCCCTTTTTCAAGGGAAATTTCCAATGAACTCCTACAGAAACGATGTCCTAGAAAATGCTAACTATATTGAGTTATTCAAATAGTCATACTTTCATTTAAATACATTTAAAACAAAAAAAAAAACATATTTTAGTGATGCTTTAAATTTTGTGACTATTTGCAACAAATCAATTAACGGCCTGAAAATCTAGAGGAAGTTCAATCTTTACCCCAACTTCCTTCATACCTTTGCCTTGAGGTTCCTAAAACATTTTTTAGATGTTTTTGAGAATCAGAGCTATATGTTAATTACCTCATGAAGAGGACTTTGGAGAATTCATTTCATGCACAAACTCAGATCTATCTCTCCGACACCTGCTGTTCCCGTTTCATCCTGTCGTCATATTGGGCCGTGTGCAGTTAGATGAGGGTTTTGATCAAACCCGTATCATTCCAGATAACATACACGATTATAGCAGCGAATCATTATTCTCTTTGAGATGGCAAACATCCTCCTTTTTAATAGTCCAGTCGTGTTCCGGTCCACTCATTCTTTCTCTGCTGTTGGAAAATGAAAGGCGTGATCCTGGGAACTGATATTTTTAGATAATAAACTCTTATCATTTCATAATTTCTTTGAGATTAATTATCTTTTTTTTGTCCTGTAGCCAGTCTGTGGGCAGCACCTGGCAAACGGTGGCGGATCAAGTGAAGCAGGAGACGCACACAGTTGTGGGGCTTTTCCCAAACACGGTTTACCTCTTCATAGTGAGAGCGGTCAACTCTTACGGCCTCAGCGACCCCAGTCCCATCTCTGAGCCTGTGAGAACTCAGGGTGAGTTACACAAGTAAAATAATAATTCAATCAGTGTTTTTTTTTTTTGCATGACACAAATCCCAGTCTTGAGAATGTATTTGAGCTTCTTTTTTTAGAGAAAGAAATGAGAGGAAGTGGATGTAGGACGGCGATAATGTGTGAGAGGGTTTGAAAAATCTAGCTTTGCAGTGTCAGAAGTAATTGCTTTCTCGGTGTGATGTTCTTCTGCCGTAAGCAATATTGAATTTCAACGTTTTTTCTCTTTTTTTTTTTCTCCTTTGCACTCAGAGCTTTTAAGCTGTTCTACTTTTCTGTCTATGACCCGAACTGCAAGGATTTCTCTGTGGTTTCAGACGGGAGTCCGACAGAACAGGGTGTGGACCACAGACAGGTGCAGAAAGAGCTGGGCGAAGTGTCCATCTACCTGCAGAGACCTGTGGTGCTGTCCCCCACCACCGCCAGGATCTCCTGGACTGTAAGTGTCTCAAAGCAGAAACTATTATCACGACTTCTTCACCTCAAAGGGTTGTAGCGATGGGGATTTTTTTTGCTCTGCTCCAATAACTGCAGAAGTATGAAAACTTTTTGAATCTTTGTGTCTCAGGTCGCCCGGCCGTCCCCCTACGTTCAGGGTTACCGCATCTTTTATCGGACTATTGGGAGCTCCTGGATGGTCCAAGACGTGGAGGCCACATCTGACTATAGCAGCGTGTTGGCGAATCTACACAGTAACACAGAGTATGAGGTCAAGATGAGACCTTACTTCAATGAACTTCAGGGTCATGATAGCATCACACTCCTGATGCGAACCCCTGAAGAGGGTAAAGACTTTTCAGTTTGTTACATTTTAAAAAGCTTGTTTTCATTTATTATATTTCACAAAAACAGTTATGCCTAAGTCACATCCACCAATATGGGGGGTCGACACATGAATGCTGTGGCTTTTTAGGTTGTGTAGACCCGTGAAGGGTCGTAGACAAGAAGGGTGTGTCTTGCAGGTCCCTTGTGGCTATCTCACCCGCCATGAGGAAAATGGAACGTAGAATTGTGTGGATAGTGTATCTTTAACTATTTGTTATGGTAGCATACAGTAAGTTACGCGCACTTATTACGAACAGATGATACGTGCCCTTACGCCACACACTCTGTTCAAAGCTGCACATGCAGAGTGTACAGGTGAAAAGTGTCCGTAGGATACCCACACAAACTACGTCTAATTTCCTAATTTCCATCAATCAGGTTGCAAACTTATCACTTGAACAGCAAGTTCCAGGGGGTTGAAAAAAAAGGAAAAATCTGCATGAACCACCTACATCACAGCTACTTCAACCTTACTTACCCTTGCATGTTATTAAAGTGCTGGTTATGATCATAGACTGTATAATTATAAACTGGACAAAGCACATCTTGACGTCACCCATAGGAAATGTCTTACCTCTGACTTTTGCTAAATCAGAGCAGAACCTTACCCTTTAATTCTGTCTACTGCTATATCGCAACCCGTCGACAGCGGTTAGTCCAAGTCGGTCTGAGTCACGCCTTTAGAGGAACCACCGTTGCCAATCATGAGTGAGTTTTTTCCGGCTTGTTCACACATCAAGTCTACACTGAAAGCAAGTTTGGGAGAATCTGTCAATCAAACTGTCAGGGATGGTGGTGAAGGACCCAAACGCAGGAGACAAGAATTGCTGGTGGAGACATAAACATTTACTAAATAAACTCAAACACGACAAAAACTATGAGAGAAACAACCCAATGACAGAGCAGAGCAGATGACCTGATCACGAGGAACTGAAAACCAGACACTTCAATACACTGAGGCTGATTAACTAAATGAAAACAGCTGTGGGTGATTTGACCTGAACATGGTGAGACTGACAGAAAACAGAAGATGACAAAACTGAAGCACTGAATCATGACACAAACGTTTGAGGTGGCAGGCACCATATACTTTCACTGAAGCATCTGATTAGTCAGTTTATAACTTGAATAACTTGCCATAAAGAAAAAGTATCTTTGAAAAAATAAGATTCGAAAGAAGATGTTAAAAAGAATAGATCAGAGCAAGAATGGTTATTCTGACAAATAAAATGACTAAGTAATAGCTGTCTGTTTCTCAATGGAAGCCTATGGGACTTTGGCCGCCTTAGAACCAGCGGGTACCTCCTATTTGGAACGTGAGAGGGGTGGGATTGCCGTTGATTATGCAGTCTATGGCTATGACCTGTTGCCTGCATGCCTATAAAAAATGCATGAACATTTTTGCCTTATGGGCTGACCCAGCGGTAAAGAATCCTAAAATTGTGGACCCCAACCTGAGCGCCCCATACAGATTTGCCCACTTTTTGCCCCCAGACAGCCCGTATCCACCCATAAAGGAAGTTGTAACTAAGGCATTAACTGATGAGTAAATAGAAAGTCACATTTCTCCATTCATTGTGCTAATTTACACTTTCAATTAAAGCTCATTTGTGTATTATATCTCATGTTTGACAGACTGTTATTTTAAACAAAGCTGTGATGTTTTTGAATGCATTAGTGCTCAATTAGTGAAGAAAATTAGAATATTAACACAATAAAGCATTTAGGTTAACTGTGTTGAAGACAACAATTTCAAAGAGATACATTTTGAAAAAAAGCTATATATGTAATTAAACTGTAAAATATTAATTGAAAGTTTAAATGCTAAAAAAGCATTATTTACATATTTTTCAATTAGAATTAACATTTTTACTAAACAACAACACTAAATGAGTATGAAACTATTTTCCTCCATCATCTGAAATGATAGGAATGTTAACAGCTTTACCACAACATTATCTGTTACTGATGAGTCTAATGCGTCTTCTGTGTTTGTCTGGATCCAGTTTTGTGCGCTCCTCCTCGTGCTGTGTCAGTGGTGCAGCTCACCAACAGCTGTAGTATCAGCGTCTCCTGGGAGTCGCCTCCTCACAACATTCAGAGTGGCACCATCCGTGAGTACAAGGTGAGACAGCCTAACAAAGTGGAACAAGTGGGTCTTTTTTTTCCCTCTGCTGTGTTGTCATTTTCCCACTAGCATCGCTCTTTTTTATGAAAAACACAGATTTTTAATTAACATTTAGTAATTACTCACCCATATGAGCTGCCAGTACTTGTCTTGCCATCTGATTTTCTGCTGAACACTGATGCATCTTGTCATATGAAGTTAATCTGTTGGGTTTGGGAGTGAATCTCACACACTTTTTTTTTTTTATTGTGTGGTGAGCCACCTCATAGCATTCTTGACTGAGCTCATGTTCTTCAATCCAACACAACCACAGCCTGCATCTATTTCTTCCTCCAATTTATCCATAGTCATGTACAAACCATTTGAAAACAAATTAGAATATCATGTAAAAGTGCATTAATTTTATTCAAAAAAATTTAGGGGCCCACTGTTTAATTGATTTAAATAATGTGTTTACTGTTTACATAAATTGGGGACCAGGAGCAGATTTGAGGCTTGTTTTGGTAATTTACATTGTAAAAGAAAGAAATAATATGAAATCTGGTCAAGACATGCCTCAATCTTGATTGAAAAGGAGTTTAAAACAGAACATTTTAAAGTTTTTATTTAAAAAAAATGTGCTTTTGTTAACATCTTAGTTCCATTTTCACCAATGGATCGATGTCCCTCAGGGAAAAACTCAGGGAAATGCTGCGTTCATTTGGTATTGGAATAATCTGAAAAAATTATTGTCCGACTCAGAAATCACACATACATTTCAGAAAAACAACAGATCTTCAAACACTACATGAATGTAGAATAACTTTCTTTGCCTCAACAAAGGTGAATTTATTTGTAATCTGTGGGGAGACACTTGAGTTAAAAGGTAGAAAAAAACATTAATACGAGTAATCAAAATCATTTTTTCCAGCAGTTTTGCAGGCAGATAAAATAGTGTGACTATAGTTTGCCTGAACTAAACTAAGACCATTGAACCAAACCGACCCAGTTTAATGACATCTGGGTTAGCTGTGCGGGAGCTTTGAGTTTAGTTGATGACTAGTTGGTGAAACTCAGGTAAAAAAGTTATTCACTGCAGAAATTGGGCAGATTTCTCAACAGTATTCTAATTTCCTGAAACCCTGCTTTTGTAAGTTAAATTTGCAATCTGGAACTCCAATTTATGTCAAAAGAAAAAAATAAATAAATACTTGGCATCATTTAAAAAGTGAGCCCTGAATCTATATTTTATGAAATGTATTTTTTTTTTTTACAAATAAAAATATGGAAATGAGTAAACTTTTTCTACATTTTCTAATAATTTTTTAAAAGGGTCTATAATTCTATGCAGCATTTGCTCCTGTCTCGCCCAGCTCACCTTTTTGCACATTTGTGCTTTCCTTCTACCTGAACATCAATCCATCAATGACGTCTGAGCTGTGTCATCCTGAAAGCCTCCTCATTTTTGTTCATTCATGCCCACATTCCCACCTGCTGACATTTCTCAGCACAACTCAATTTTAGTGGCTTTGTCCTACCTAATTGTTCTGTTAACAAAACTAAAGTGCTTTCCCGTCAGCATCAGCCTAACACTGATTATAATTACTGGTGCAAGAGGACAAAAGGTAATTTTAATTATATCATGTTCCAAAGGGAAAGAAGAAAATGGAAGGGATGGGAAGGTAAACCTTGTTTTTTCCATGAACGAGAATGAAAAGTAAATCTTACATTTAGATTTGAGTTTTGTTGAATAAAAGCAGAATGTGAATGACTGAAGCATGGCTGGATGACAGCTTGGCTGATTCAGAGACATTGGCAATCCAAGGAAGAATGGAGCACAATTACTGAACAAGAATGGCCCAAAGGAACAGACTGGGTACTTTATACCAGAAGCGAATGCTCATGTCAGGAAGTTTAAACTACTATTACATGAAGTACCACAATGAAAACTGGAACAGAGGCTCAAGGATAAAACATAACCTATTTTTTTCCTTTTTCTAAAAAACATAGTTGATCTTGGTTTGATTTAAACACAAAGTCAGATGAATGACATGCTGTTTCCTTGCCAAAAAACCTAAAAAGATCAAGCAGAAACAGAGTTAATAAGCAAAACCAGAATGAAATGAACAAAAGCTGGATTACTATGAAAAGACTGAGTCTTTATGTGAATGTTAAGCAACAGAAAGTGAGAATGAAATATTAAACCACAAATATGATTAGTCATTTCCTGAAAAAAAAAAAAAAGAAAAGAAGACTAAAACAAATCTAAGTTGCAACCAAATTGGGAAGTTTTATGTAATTAAACCTGAACAATATTGCAGAACACATTGAAGCTCATTCATTGTGTCTAAAATGTTTAAACTAATTTAATAATAGGAAACGAGATTCAAGTCTAGATTGCAAAAGTGTGTGACTTTAATACAGAACAGCAGGTTCATTGATTATTTTGTGAAGCGGTTCAGGGAATCTGGGGAAATCTGAGTGTCCAAGTTCAAAAACCAGAAGTGTTACCTTGGAGCCCTCAGGTGGAACACAAGAGTTCCATAGGGGCCACTCGGGCAAGGACTGGCTTAAACAACCATTATCACTCAGAAAAGCATGATGCTGCATCCATGAATGTAACCTTAAACTAAGTAAGGACGAGTCATACATCCTTTTTTTTTTTAAATATATTTTTATCTATAGAGGTCTTTGGGCACAAACCTTTTTTAGATGGATAGGCAGACGTCAAGGTCAACACTAGAATTCTGGGGAGATGTATGCCTCTAAAGGGGAGCTTTTCCTATCTGTGGATTTATTTGGAACATACCAAGTCTCATTTGAGAGGTTGTTTGACTGTCCTTTTTTCTGTGTAACCTGGATTGCTCAGAAAATATTTGATGCATTACAAAGACAATTGTGACTATTACAAGAACACCTGTATAAATAGCAAAAAAAAAGTGTAAAATAGTCTGCATGGTTGTTCGGTGGTTAACTCTGCAGCCTGGAGTTTAGGTTTGAGTCCTGGTAAATACCATATTTACGCTTAGTCCACTGGTTTCCTGTTGGTTGTCTATTTGTGGTACTCGTTGGCCAAATCCTAATTCTTCCCCTACCCCAATGGCATCTTTCTACCCCGACATTTAGTCCCTCAAACAGAGAGTTAGGAAAAAATAGTGTCTTCAAATTTGGATGTCACTCCCACTCGATGACATCATCAGTAGTCGCTCGTCAGCTATGTTAGCAAGGAGTTGTTAGCGCTCAGAAATACAAAATGTTGTTTTTATATCTATAAAAAGGTTGTGTTGAAACGAAAGCCATTACTTGGATTTAAATGTAAACTTCTGTACTTTTGAGCACACCCACATGAAGAAATGTGATTCTCAACCAGCGCAATACTTAACATTCATGCGGCAGAGGGCTCTGTATCCCTTCGTGATGAGGGTTAGCACTTAAAAAAAGGATTTTGGACAACCATATCACTTCAAATGCCCCTTCAATTGAAGGTGTAGGGAGAAGATGGAGAGGTGGGGTAGGAATCCGGGTTTGGCTATTGACTGTATGTATGAACTGGACTGAGTGACCGTGAGACCACCAACAGAAAATGGTTTACCTTTGACTCCAACCAAAGAAATCAATTTAGGTGCCATTTTTTGGGATATGGATCTCGCCATGTTGAAGACAGATGTCGTCAGTAAGCAGTGATTGGTCCGAATTGGTCTGAGTCAGCGTTCCTACTGAAACTGAGCTGAAATCTGTCAAACATTTCCAAACGTTTGTTGTGAGACCACATACTTTTATCGAGTTATCTAATTGGTCAGTTTATGATTTGAATAATTTGCGCTACAGAAAAAAAATTTAGTTATTAGCAAAAAAAAAAAAAGTTGAAAAAAGGAAGCAGATGGTTATTCTGACAAATATGACTGAGTAATCGCAGTTTTTTTCTTTATAGAAGTCTATTTTTTTGGGACCAGCAGATACTTCCTGTTTGCAACATAATGGGAGAGGCGTCATTAAGTCTAGTTCTCATTTACAGTCAGTGGTGGTGCTGTAATGGATTTGTCTAGAGACAGTTGAGTTAGGCTCTAGCACCGCGGTCACTAACCCTATTTCTATAGCGATGCACTGAGAAATGTAGGAAGTAGATCTGACAAAGCTCTGAGATTATTTTGTAAATACTTAAAAACATGAATTCAATGTTGTGACTGTGCTTAGTTACGTCTTTCCTGTGCCCCTTCTGTCATACTTTACTCCACACCCCCACCACAACAGAACAATGTTCTCACTGGGCCACCGGTTCTCCTTTTGTCAGGTCTGGTGTCTGGCCAGCGACGTGGAGTGGGAGAGCCAGATAAACCGAACCGTGGATGGAGCGGTTTTGTCCATCTTGTTGACGGACCTGCTGCCTGACGTCCGTTACACTGTGGTGGTAGCTGCTGTCACCAGCTTGGGTGTGGGCGCCCAGAGCCCGCCTGTCAGCCTGCTTCTCAGTGAGTCACTCAAACTGCTCCTGCTAACACACACAGAGAAAAATATGGCCAAGTGCACTCAGGTCTACAGACGGGGGGAACCTGTGTGAAGAAGGTTATGAATGTGTTAAAAAGAAAAAAAAAGAAAACAGGCAAGTTTATCATCTGATTTTTGGAGTATAATATGCATTAATAATAAATTTATCATGAATTAGATGCTAATTTAATAAATTTCCTCATTATCTTGGCGCTTTTCACCTGTCTGATTTTATCATTTCAAAAATGAAACTTTCTAAACGTCAGAGAATGCCTTGTGATCAGTGGGCCTCGCTAATCTAGATAAAGCTTCAGTCTCTTAGACACAAGAGACCTGGAATTTAACTCATGAATACATTCATGGATCTCTGTCTCGCACTCCTTACCAGGACTTAAAATGCCCATGACTCATCCTCCTGTAACTGTGATGTGAGTGAGAATCTGTTCAGCTTTGTCCGTGAAACAATGCCAAGCCTCATTACACAACCGCCTTTTCCCCTCCTATCTCAACTGTTTTTTTTTTTTTTTATGTACAATTGTGCACAAATGGATCAAGGTTCCTCAAAAGGGGACATGATTGTTTTTCATTTACAGTGTGTTCTACATGGAGGGCAAAATGGCACGGAACACATTTCTTCAGAAAGTAAAAATCCCACTGAATCTACAACGTTTGCTGCTTCATTAACCCATAAACGCTGGAGATGTCTCTGCCGTCATCAAAATAACACAAGTTCCTTGACGTACAATCTGATCGTTCATGCGATCAATGTAAATCAGCTGATTCCGATGCGTAGAAAAAAAACTTTTCATATTGAATTTGCCCCAATACGCACTCATGTAAAGTGTTGTATATTGGAACAAGGCTACCCACTTTGGGTAAATGGTTAAAAAGTTATGATAGTTTATAGAATCTCAACATTAAAGCTGGAGTTAAAGAAATGAATAATCTGTTTAATTCTAGACAAAACACACATACCAATAAATAGAATTGTTAATACCATCAAGCTAACTTTATATTCATGTTTCTCTTATTTATTTATTTATTTATTTTTAAATACTCCATACATGCTTCCGAAGTTGGAAGTTGAACTTTTGGAAAACTGAGAACTGTCACTTTATTTAAATATACTAGAAAGAGAATTATGTTTCTTTAAGTAGTCATTTCTACTTTTGATCAAAATGTTATGAGCTACTTTGAAGCAGACTTCCTGTAAAAATGTCTGCTCTGTTTGCTTTTGGAAAGGCTTTAATTTGGTCACTTGAAAGCACAGTTACACATCAAGGCAAAAGTTAGTAAAGTGAGAGCTGAGTTATATGACTGTATGGTGGCGCCGGATGTCATTAAGGTTTGATCAATACCACTACTCTTATCGATACTGCTTATCAATCTGTTATTATCAATACTTTTCTGTGTGAAAACAAGGAGGAAGAAGACAAACAACAAACTATGTAGATGAAAATCTTTTATTTTTGAAGTCATTTAAAACAAAGTAGATTATTTAACATAATTTGCAACTCTAAAATAAAATTATCGATGAATACAAAATAGTCTTTATAATATTAACACACATTTTAAGGCAACAACTTAAATAAATAAAGCTCCAATTAATAACCAGAATGTGTATATATTAGGGCTGTTATTGTCAACGCCTTAATTAATGTGATTTATTGAAAAAAAAGTTCATATTTATTAATACAAATTAATTACACTTTGTGTAAAAGCCTCCTTCCCCTTCACGTTGGACAATGAGGCTTCCACGGCGTGGATGTAACATGTAAAACTCAGGGGAGGAAAGAAAAATAAGAAAAATATCACCGTTCAGGAGGTGCAGGCTGCCCCCGCTCCCCGCAGCGGCTGTCTGTCTGCAGGCATGTGGAGCGAGCTCCGCTGAAGTCTGGGAGGCTGGCTGCAGCCAGAGAACCACCGCGCTACGACGGGACAAAACGCTCATATTGAATTTGGGTCACTGGAAACGTCACGTGCCCAAAGCTGAGTTCCTGATTGGCTGATGCGACGCAGCAACCTGTCAAAAGCCTGCCCACTATCACAGGAAGGGCAGAAGGATTGTCTTGAACTTTAACGTACTGAATGGACTAGAAGTGATCGACATGTCCGAAGACAAATACACCTTTGCTGAAACCAAGTACCAAAGAGAGTAGATAAAGAAAAGAAGACGAAGCCCCTTCCTGCTTGTCCAGTGTGAACACCATCGCTCAATGCATGCTGAAGAACCCGCGCGTCACACGTAGCATTAGGCATTGTCGTTTTTTCATGAATGCTTCACTAATTTTAAAAAAAATAAACTTTTGAAAGTGTTCCACTTGTCACTTCCAGTGTGTTTTGTTTTTCTGCCAGAAACTGGCTGCAGCTCCTTCACACATATATTTATATATAAATAGAAATGTGTTCTCTGCGTTCACCAAAATAACATTTTCACACAAACAACAGAAGCCATCAAGCTGTATAAAGAAAAACAAGAAAGAAAGACAAAAAAAGTACCCCACACACAGGTGCTTGTGTTTTGCCAGTGTATCATCCTTCTGCATGACCTCTCCCTTCAGCTCAACCGCCAGAGGTGAAGAAAAGCAGCAGCGTCAGCATGGCAGAGCAGATTGTAAATGTCATCCGGCAGCCAGCCTTCATCGCCGGCCTGGGTGTGGCTGCGTGGTTGGTCCTGATGGGCTTCAGTGGCTGGCTGTACTGTCGGCACCGTAAGAGGAAGCAGCTGGGACACTACACCACTTCTTTTGCTTATACGCCAGCAGGTGAGGAAAAAGGCGGAGTTTAACCCAAGCTCTGGTTCAGGTTGACCTGCTGTTAGTCGTTGATGCACTCACAGTTGTCACTAATCATATGAGATAGGATTCTAGAAAAGCCTAAGCTGATTTTTTTTGTGTGTTCATTTAATTTTTTCACATTTTGCCAAGTTCCTCAGTCGTTATTAAAATGTATTCATCTCTAATGGGCTCAGTGAAAACACTGACACAAAATTAAACCAATGTACATCATAATCACAAAAATACATTTCAGAATACGGCTTTTTGTACTGTGCATAAGCCCATAAAAACATCATTTATCCAGAGCCCAAAGCCATTACATTTTCCACTTGATTTTCCACAAGTGCTTCATAATAATTGCACTGTTGAATCATGTTTCTCACACACATTCTGTCCTGTCATTTCCAAAGGAAAAGACTCTAAATGCAGCAGAGGAAAAGCATTTATTTGCATTGCAGACATACTGTGCTGTGTATAGATCTGTTGTGAGCTTCTTAGTGTATGTAGGTCAGCGGTGCATTTTCATAGAAATAAATTCAAATCTGCTTTTTCTGAACCCCATATGGGATAAACTGTTTAGTGGATCATATTGAGGAGTATAATGATTTGCCTTTATCCTCTTGTGAATCTTTAAAAAAGGAAACATCCCAAGGCAAAATCTTTCTTTTTCCTTTTCTTTCCTGCTGTCAAACATGATATTTATCCTTTGGTCTTCTCTTTTTAGCGGGTTTTGCTCACAGTGAGGGATCAGGAATCATCAATGGAGGGTAAACTACATTGTAGTTTGGTTTTGACAGAAAGTACTATGTGTTTTTTTGTAGAAAGGAATATTGATTTGTCTTTACCTCTCTCCCCAGGCCTGGTCTGTTAGGATCAAACATGGGGAATTATCCTTGGCTGGCAGACTCTTGGCCGACTCCAAACCTCACCCACAGCAACAAAGACTCAGTCAACTGCTGCTCTGGAAAACTGGAACCCGACAGATATTACAACTGTAAAGATTTTTAATAATACAACAAACAAAAGTTTCAGTTTGCGATTTTAGAGTGACGCGTTCTTTCGATGTCCAGCTCTTGGGATCATCAGCTATCCAAACCAGACGGGAAAACGCAGCACGGCGTCCAACGACAGTCCCATCTACAGCACCATCAACACAACGGCCGAGGACGACCTGTTGGCGTACTACAACACCTACTCCAGCATGTCGTACAGCCAGGGGCCAGACCCGTACAGCAGCAACCCGGTTCTGTCAAACTGTGGGCTGGTGTGCTTGGAGAAAGATTTGGATCAGTGGACCATCCAGTCTGGTCAGTCCGGATCTGAGTACGCCAAGCTCCAGTACTCCAAGAAAAACCACGGTGAGAGCCTTACTTCTGTAATCTACAGACAGATGGAGAAGAGTTTCACATAAATACAACTCTACTAAAATAAGAATGGTGATTCTAGATGACATACTGGTCAGAGACTGTCCACATTTACATTACTATCCACATCAGATCCGTCAATGTGTGGAGAAAAATAAAATAAAAATTTAAAGACTAAAAGCTTGAAATTTAGAACTCATTTACAGAAAGACTGTTTGGTTCAAATCCGTTTCTTTCCTCAGTCTAATGTGTTTGGGCTTTTATTTCTAAATCTTAACTTTACTTTCACATCCTGTGAGTGTGCTCTCAGAGGAGTGAAGGGTGATACCACACTTTTAAGATTAGATTTTTGCAAAAATATTTGACTGTAATGATTGATAACTGCTAATATATTCTAATTTTTTTGTCAAGCATGTCATTTATTATCCAAAAAGCAAAAGTCATCAAAAACTGTCCAGGTAACAACTTCAATATGCAAAAATAGAAATACAAAAGTGTTCCTTCTAAAATCATGCTGGAGTGTCAAACACAATCACAAAGGGGACCAAAAACCAAAAAGGCACCTTATTTAAAAACGTAACTTTTAATATCACTATGAATAAAAACAGGCAGGAATAATATTCTAGAATAAATCCACTTAAACCTTAAATAACTTTCAATATTTTATATATTTTGTCAAGATTATACAAGTTAAAAATAAGTGCATTAATAACAAGAAAATAAAATGATCTGGAGGGCCGGATATATTTACCCAAAGGACCAGATCCGGCCCAAGGCCTCGCTGCTACTAGCTTTTTCCAAAAGCATTTTTTTAACTGTTACTGATTTACTGTAATTTTAATAAAGAAATACTAAGAAATTCATTTTTAAACCTAATTTTATTTATATATCTCCATCGACATGAGAAAAATACATAAATAATATGTTAAAAGCAAAATTTTAATTGGTATTGGTCTTTAAAGCCAAAAGATTGCACTTTAAATATAAAGCTTTGATTATTCTGGGAGTTTGCATTTAGAATCATTCGAATGAGAAAGCAGGGTCTGTGTTTAAAAGCATAAATGTCTATAAATGTATGAAAATGTAAAGGAGAATAGAGTCCACAAGCCTTGAAATTTATCATCATGTTTTGTTTTCTTTTTAGACAAGCTGCTACAGGAGAAGCCTCCGTCGGGGTCGGCTCCTCTGACCTGGGTGGATGTTTTATCTCTCCCTCTTCCAGCAAACCACGTCAGAGGTCACATAAAATCAGACAAAGAAGAGGCGCACAAAGAGGACAGGTGAGAGTCAGTGCCACGCTGCAGAGTGCTTTTCAAGGTCTTTTCTTGCCATCAGGAAGGGTTTTTGTTGGCATCAAGGCCACTGATTTCACTTCTGTGAAAGAGGGAGTTGATGCAGCTGGATATCAAAGTTGCCCTTTAACGCTGTCAAGGCTATCAGGCAGAACTTAAATGAAGTTTGGAGTCTGGGGAGTTTACAAATTAACTGTTGGTCCTGCGGGCTGTGAGTCGATTGCCCTTTAGGGCGACAAAGGGGAGCGTCTGCTCTAACTTACTCTGACACATTAGACTGAGGACATAACGGGCTCGGCATTGCAGGGGCTCTTCTGCCTGCACTGTGTCTTTGGTAATGACATTAGCCTCCGTCTGACAGGCTAGATTAGTACTTTCCATTTTCAATGGCGTGTCCGTCATTAAATTAGCCCTGATGGCATCGAAGTGACAACAGAAATCATGGAGGTGGATCTCATCGTCTGTGGCTCGTCACCGCCTCTTTGCTTTAGTAGCGCATGGAAATAATTGATGTTTTATTTATTTATTTGTCAGATTCCTCTCTGTCCTTGTGCACAATTTGCATTTGATTTAAAGGAAACCGTGGTCTCAAATTTTATTTTGACGCTTTTTTTTTTCTTTTAATTTAGCTCCTTGCAGCTAAATACCTGCAACCATAATGGTTAATGTGCCAAAAACCTTGTTAAATCAAACTGAAAGAAGAGGCTCCATTCTTCAGGTGCAACAGCCTCCGCTCTGCAAACTTATGAAAGATAATTCAGCACAAGAAACAATCATTTCCATTCATTCTGAAGGTTGTGCAGTTGGCAAAACACTTTACACACCTCATTTGTACACGTGCTGGCTGAATGAATAAGGTCGAACGCAGCATCTTCTCTGTAAGTTGGACTAATAGCACCATTCGTGTTAGAAATGACCTTCTGAAGTTTGTCAGGGACACGTATTGATGCATCTTATGAGAACACAGAGAACCTCTTGCAAGCGCTTCACATTTCAAAGCTGGTTTGAAAGCATTTTATTGACATTCTGCACATGATGTGATCGTCTAAATGCTATTCCAGAGGCTAATTTGTAATTCTCTATATTCCAGACTTGATGCGAATTCAAAGAGGCACGTCTGTCAAAAGTGATGCCGATGTTTATTGGTGTGAAAAATAAGGTTATTGGATTTTATGATTCTTCTTTAGTCGTGTCATCTTCTACTAGCATCAGGCTTTGGAGGGTTTTATTCTGCAAAAACATGGGAGGATTTTTTTTTTTTTTTTGTCTAAGCTGAAACACACCAGGAAGTGACAGTCTATGAATGAAGAGCAACACTCTTTTTAGTGGCTTTCACCCCAAATTTGGCAGCGCAGGCACTTCCCTGTGATGTGATTGATCACTCAAGCTGTTCTGCCACATCCAACTGCAGGCTAATGACAAGAAGGACAGAAACATAATACCATTTTCCAAGCGTTTACATTATTCTATCAGAGGCAAAACCCAAAGTAAAAATTGGATCCTGGTATTAAATGACGAAATGATACTGTGTTTTCCATTCGTCTTTTCTATCCTTAATCCAACATTACACTTGTTTAGTTGTAATACATGCTCCCACTTTAAGAGGGCTGTGGTTCTGTGGTGTGAGTGAGTGTGTGGTAACCTGTTCAGGGCGTACCCCATTATCGCCCAATAGTAGCTGGGATAGGCTCCAGCAACCCATGATAGTTGCAAGACAGTAATCCAAACATTTCGATGTTTCAGATAAAACTATTTTAAAATATTGCACAGTACTGCTTTTGCAAAATATTGTTTACAGAGATGTAAAAGATACATATCAAAATCCAAAAATCAAGCCAGCACAGCGAGTAACAGCAGTATCAGCTGAAAACCACAGATATGAACAAGATTATGTTAATTGATCAGGAAGTAAATATAAAGGACTTCTGTTAGTTTCTCTTCCTGTTGTGCTTCTACTGTCTTTGTCTTTTTATGTACATGGGATGCAAACAAAAAGACGTCCAATCACAGGCTAGCTTCCTCCAAGCTTGGTCTATTACATTCGGCTGAAGGTGAACCACGGCGAGGAATTTGTGTTCATATGAAAACCCTTTTGAATAAAATATTATGGCACTTGTTTATTTTATTTTTTTTACCACAAACAAACGGTCTAATAAATTCCAGGTTTTATATTTGCAGCTAGAATGTCACAAACATTCTGTTTTTCGGTGCTAAAAATAAAAAGTTCCAATGAAAAAAACGAGACATGTTCATTTATATATTTAAATACTAAATGACTAATATATATATATCGTCACAAAGTTAGTTGAATCTTTTATGCATTAATTCAAGGACTGGATATTGAGATGCGTATCAACTTAGCTGTTGAATACTTTTCATAAATTAGATTAGAAATGGTTTGATTCAAGCACTCAAAGCAAGGATAATGTATGTGCAATATAATCAACAGAGGTTTACATCCGTTGACACTAGGCATCAATTTATAAACTGCTTGAAAGGGAGCGAGAATTTATATAATCCAACCCCGCCTCTACCTAACCTTTTCTTTACATGAATTATCAATATCTGGTGCATAACTTATAATCAAATATTTATACTTTACCAACACATATTCAGGTCATTAAGAATCCTTAAGTAACAATAGATCACATGATTAAATAAAATCTAAAAGCTGTAAACCAATTATTTTACGACGGATGGGTTGTAACTACTTTTATTTTCAACATCTACTTCTTTTGTAACTTCTGGGAACAAAAAACAATTTGATGCATCACATTTTTTACTTTTACTTAAGGAAATTTACAGTTAATATTTATTTCACTCATTCAATTAGTTTTATATACCCTGAAAGAATTTCTTTTTACAAATTGTGTCTCATGATGTTATTTCTAAACAAATAAATGCATGTTGTGTAAAGTCTAGAGGCTTTTGAAGAGCTACTTGACTCATGGTTGGATAGATTCTTCTATTCTGTGTTACTCTACTCACCTCTCTAGATTTCAGTACAAACTTCTACAAGTTACCTTTTCCTGTGACTTTTAGAGCTCATTTTATGAGTTCAATTTTTCTGACCCCTCAGGCTGAATTACCCATTCAGCCAAAAGTTGAGCTATAAATCAAATATAATAAAACTGTTATTACATTTTGTATTTTTACTTTTTCTCATCCTTTTTAGGAATCAGACATGTTAGTTCCATTTTCTCTGTCTGACAGGAGAAAACGTGTTTTATAAGGTCTACCACAGTCAGTGCTCTCCTGAAAGGCACATTCTCATGCTACTGTTACTTATGCTCCATCCGACAGCTCCGAGGAGGACGACTGGTGTCCTCCGCTGCCGGCTAGAACCTACCTGATGGACACTTCCAAGGAAGAAATCTCCAGCCTGCCCACTAATCCAGAGGGGCTTTCCTGCACAGCCACACAGAAGTCATCCCCTCAGAAGGATGCCTCCAAAGCGAATCACAGCCCACGCCCGCAGCACTTTGACCTCTTGGCCCGTCACCATTTGGGTTCCCAGGTGTCCCAGTCCAACCCTGACCTGTTTACCAACAGCAAAACCCGAGATATCAGGGACTCACACAACTGTAGCCAGTGGGGAGATAGCTTCAGAGGGGAAAGCCTCAGCAAGGGTCAGTTTGAATTTATTGTAATGGCTAATAAACCACTGAACGATGTGCATTATTTCATTTGAGATGTTATTTCACAAAAAGCATTTGCACGAGGATATCATGCTACATTCACGGGAAATAAAGCTCATAGCTCCTCATTTTGCTTCCTGACGATGACAGCTGCGTGCTTTCTTGTCAGGACAATTTCCTGCCGTAGAGTCGACCCCCACAGCCCCCCAGGCCCACAGATCCAGGAGTAAGAAGAAAGCGCCAAAAGATGGACAAAAGAGACGAGAGCAGCACAACCAAGCGGCTACTATACACGGTGACCCATTCATTTACTTGTTTTACTTTCATCTGTAAAAGAATCAAAGTAACACAAACTTCTAACTTTCATGTTGCTAATTTTGCAACATAACCTAATTTAGCATCACTTTGAAAGGAAAAAACAGTGAAGAATATTTTTTTCATATAATTGGAAAAAAGTCAGGCATGAAGAGGTTAAAAAATAGGGATTGGAGCCTAAATTTTATGGAGAATATCTAACAAAACAGGACTTTTTAGATTTTTTATTTTATAGATGAGGATGGCTACATCTAAGGCCATAATTGAATTTTTTTTTAAAGTTACTGTTTGTGCTAAATTAACTTTTGTGAATGCTTGAAATATAAAATCATGATCACCTTAAGATTGAGATCATTTAACAAGTGTTCACAGCTTTACAATCCCATCACTTATTTAAAGGGTAACCAAACACTAAATCAACTATTTTTGGCTGTTGACCTCTATAAAAGTTCTTTTTTAAATGCTGTCTCTTGGTCTTTGCCAAAACCATCTGTGTGCTGCCTCCTACAGGTTGAAACGAGGTATTTCAGTTGAATTTTGTGATTGGTCAACTGGTAAAAGTCCCACATCATTTCAGAAGTTTCATGTCATGCTCTGCTGAGCCAGTATAGAAGCCACGCCCATCTTTGATTCTATAACAGTTTGTCGTTATCATGTTAACTTTAGCCTGGCTAGTAGGTGTTTCGCCTTCAATTGTCAAAAATCTACCGGAAGTTAGCCACAACAGTGGCTGACTACAATTGGCATTGACTCCAGCAAACTCCGTCCTCATGGTGGAATTTGCAAGGAACGTTCCACTCTGGATTGTTTGCTCACCATGTTAACCTTTATTAGCTTATGATGCTTTTAAGACTGAGACACGGGGTTCTTTCAGTCTGGACCATGAGCGCCTGGCTCTGGAGAAGGTGGAGGAGAAAAATCCTCAACCTCCACAGACAGTTCTGTGGAGACACTGACATCACTTTGCTCTGTACCACTCTCCAGATTGAAGATGTAAAGTGGCTACGTTAGCTCAAGCTAACTTCAATGTCACTGTCAATAACAGATCCAAGCCACACCTTCCCCACTCACCCCCCACACCTTTTTTTGTTGTATTTTTTAAATCCTGGCTGAGAGTGGAGTCAGCCTCTAACTGTCCTGTTGCGTGACCCGATTTTTCTTCTGATGATTTTACAATAATCTGACACCTCTTGTTTACTTTTGACCAAGAATTTAACTTATAGCTCCTGTAGTTTTGAAAATATGCTAAATTTTAGCAGTCTAGTCTTATCTGTGTTTCAGACCTCACCAGAGGTGCAAAACGTAAAATAAGAAAATATTTATATAGTTCAGTTTTCCGCATTGAGTGTCTATGAGAAGTGGACTGAGTGACCCGTCCCCCCCACCGTTCCAAATAGAAATACCCAATGGATCCAAGAAGCCAAAATCTCATAGAATTCTATTGTCAGGATAACTATTATTGCTCTGCTACCTTTGTTTCAACATGTTCTTGCTAATCCTGATTTTTTTTCAAGATATCTTTTTCTTTATTGCAAGTTTTTCAAATTAACTGACCAATCAAATAAAAGGAGTCCAACAATCAAAATGTTTGATTTACAAATTTTGCTTTTAAAAGGTCTGGATGTGGACTTCAATCAAGCTCACTTTTGATTGGTGAGACCGGTTGCCATAGAATTGTTGACTCAACCAACTCAGACCAATCACTGATATAGTCTGGCTCTAATATGATGGCATCCATATCATGAGAACATGGCGACTAAATTGATTTAATTTTGTTGTAGCCGGAAGTAGCCATTTTCTATGAGTGTCGTTACACTCCCTCTGTCCCGTTCTCATATACAGTCAATGGTTTTTCCTTAAAATCTATTCAGTTACCACTATGCTTTTGAATGAATTTGATAGCAAATTTAATTTCCTTGAAAAGCTTTGTAATAATTATTATTTTATGTTTTTGCCTTATTGATTTGCTTTAAGTTTTTTTTATCTTTCTTTTTTGGACCCATTATGTAGAATTAGTTGAACTCAGAAATAGTGTGGATCATTGTGGTCTGTGCAAACAGCCTGGGATTTCTTACCATGCAGCTTTTGTACTCCCCAAACAAACATCATTCAGCATATTAATGGCGGTTTTACACAGTCACTGACACTTTGAAGAAAAGCCACATAAAGAGTTCCCCCACTGTTCCAATCCTTTCAGAGCTGCAGTTTCATGCCTAATCTAAAGTCAAAGCAGATTTTTTTTTTTAATCTGGCTTTCAGTAATAAAATATCAAGCCTTTTTTTAATGAAGTTTTTTTTTTTTTTTTGCTGTTTTTTTTGTGTGTGTTTTATTCATTATGGATCAATCAGAACTCGTCCCTCCGCCTCCCCCTCCTTCCACAGACGACTCCCTGCAGCTCCTGGTGGATGTTTTGAGCCGCAGCCGAGCGGACAGTGAAAGACACGAGGACAGCAATTCTACCACCCTTCCTAAGAGGGGAGAACATTTCTCACCCCAAAGCGAGATTTCTACAAAGTGGTTGCCAGAAGGTACAAAACTCTATTTTCATGCAGTCGTGGGGCTTCAACAACAGGATATTCTCAAATGTTGTGAATGAATATTGTTCTTAAGCGTTATGCAAATCCCTTCAGGCTTAAAAAAAAAAAAAAAAACAGCTGCCATCTTTAAATGCATGCGCTATCCTGTGGTTGTGACTCTAGTTTCAACATCAAGGGGTTTATTTTCAGTCTGGCCCCTTTAGGATTGAACCTGCATGAATACGATTGTCATTTCAGTGATCTCTTTGTGGTCAGCAGATGAAAATGTAATCCCGTACGGAAAACTGAACATCCTCCCCGAGCTCCAGATAATGAGTTATGGCTCTCTGGGCGGAAGAGTCTCTTCTGGATCCTCCCCTGCAGACCAGAGGAGAGAAGAGGTACTTTTAAGTCAAAGCAGGGACTGTGCTAATGGTGTATGCGCGGGGTTCAACGAGGCTCAGGAACAAAGTTAGATTGAGACTGTGAAAAGAGGTTTTCTGGTGGACCAAAACCATTAGTCTAATATTTCAATGTAAATGATAAAAAAATTATTTTAAAAACAAAATAAGGCAAAGAAATAATAAAAGACCCACTGGACCAAAAAAGATGGAAATTTGTATTTATTCCAAACTTTCTATGCTCAAAAACATCAAATTTAGACAAAGCTGGACAACCAACCTAATTTCAGTGTGGTTGGTCCTGCATTTGCGGGTGTTTGATTATGGTGATGGGGGTTGTAAACTGAATATAAAGCCACTGAAGTGAAAATTATGTTTTAGGTTTTTTTAACTAGTTCTTGTGGCATTTTTATTATGCTTTAAAGAAAATTAAACTTAAAATTGAGAATTTCCATATTTTTAAAATTTCAATTGTGAATCAGGAGCAGATAAAAAAAATTATATTTGAAAAAGCTTTGACATAGTTGCTATAATCAGTGGGCAATCTATTCTGATGCATCCACTTGTAGACGACTTGATCCGTGCACGTCTTTGATTTCCTCATCTCGCGGAAAAACGTTTGACTGGATAGCTCTGATACTTTTTTTTTTTTTTTTTTTTTTTTTTTTTTTCATTTTTATTCATTAAAAAGCATACAATATAAACTTGAGTTATAAACTCAATCATGATAGAAAATGAAGGGAAAAAAAATGAAAAGGGGACAGAAAGAAGAAAAACTTATTTTGTCTGCCCCTTTTTACAATCAATACATTAATCTATCAATAAAAAAAGAAAGATACAGATACACAAGCATTACACAGTAAGAGAAAATTGGGTAAGAAAGAAACAAAGAAAAAAAAAAAAAAAAAACCCAAAATCATATAATTACAACATAAACCAGTGTGAAGGGAAAATAATACTTCTGGGATGAGCATGAGTTATTTGTTTTAGATAGTTTTATAGTCATTGATAATACTGTTTTTAATGTAGTTTTTAAAACTTGATATTGTTGAAGCATTTTTAATTTCTAAGCTCAATTTATTCCATATATTAACTCCATATACTGATACACATCGTTGTTTTATCAGAATTCTGTGTTTTGGTTTGACAAATATTTCATGTCCTTTAAGATTAAATTTACTTTTCCTTTTCATGTATCTTTTCATTAAATTAGGAGGAAGGCTTTCCATCTTTACTTTATGCATAAATTTCAAAATATTAAAGTTTATAAGATCATTAAGTTTTAATAGTTTTAATTTAATAAATAATGGATTTGACGGGTCCCTATAATTACTTTTTGTAATGATTCTTATTGCTTTTTTTTGCAATATGTAAATAGGATGAATATATGTTTTATAAGTTGTACCCCAAATTTCTATACAGTAGTTCAGGTATGGCATAATCAAGGAATTATATAATAGATATAATGAATTACTGTCTAAGAACCATTTTACTTTGTGTAGTACTGCAATTGCTTTTGATATTTTGGATTTGACGGTGTTAACTTGTGATTTCCAAGATAGCTTTTCATCTATAATAACTCCTAAAAATTTTACATCTTTTACTCTTCTAATATTAATATTATCTATGTTTAATTCAACTGTATTGTTTGTATTTCTATTACTAAATATCATAAAATATGATTTATCACTATTTATTGATAGTTTATTTCCGTCAAACCACGCTTTAATTTTTCCTAATTCAATCTGCACCACCTCTATCATATGTTCAATATTGTCTCCCGTATAATAAAAGGTTGTATCGTCTGCAAATAAAATGGAATTAATTTTTTGGGATACTGAACTTAAATCGTTTATATAGATAATGAATAGTTTGGGGCCAAGGACTGACCCTTGAGGTACACCACAGGTGATATGGGATAGATTTGGTGTTGTTTATCTGAACATATTGCTGTCGATCTTTTAGATAGCTTTCTATCCATTGTAGGGCCAGTCCTTTAATCCCATATTTACTTAGTTTTTGAAGGAGAACCTGGTGATTTATTGTGTCAAATGCTTTCCTGAGGTCTATGAAAATGCTAATGAGATGATTCTTTTTGTCAATTGCTTCAGATATTTCTTCTGTCAATTCCATCAGTGCCATTGTTGTTGAATGTTTTGCTCTAAAACCGTATTGACTGTTACATAAAATATTTTCTTTATTCAGGAATTTGTCTAGTCTGTCTACATATAATTTTTCTAGTATTTTGGAGAACTGGGAAAGCAGAGAAATTGGCCTGTAGTTGGAAAAAACATGTTTGTCTCCATTTTTGTAGAGTGGTAAGACCTTGGCAATTTTCATCTTGTCTGGAAAGACTCCTACACTGTAAATCCCATTTCAACATTTTAGTTATTTTAATCTGTTATTGTAAGTCAACTGAACAAGCTCTTGGTCATGTCGTTCATATAAATGATAAAATTAAGTCAGACACATCTCAACTAAACAAAAATCCTCAAAATGAAATGTTGTGTTCAATTGATTGAGCAATTTGAGTTGAATCAACTTTTCTGCTTTTGGCCCTTATGATATGTTACCACTAGATGGCGCTAAGTGTGCAAATGTTCGCCTTTCGGTGCGAAGAAGCAGCAGAAGAAGCCACCACTGGGGGAG
This sequence comes from Oryzias javanicus, assembly GCA_003999625.1. Classification (NCBI taxonomy): domain Eukaryota; kingdom Metazoa; phylum Chordata; class Actinopteri; order Beloniformes; family Adrianichthyidae; genus Oryzias; species Oryzias javanicus. The sequence goes on along the minus strand of CM012449.1, from coordinate 23,069,200 downwards.
TTGAAGAGTGCACTGCAGACAGACTCTGAACTTCACGGCTTTTTCAAACGGGTCGTCATTTTTTTCTTTGAAGTGGCACTATATTGAAAAATAAGTTATTTTGGACCCAGACAAGTCACCCCAGCTTGTTTTTTATATTTTCTTGTATTTTACATATTTTCTTCTTACAAATAGCGTAAAAACTCAACATGTCAACACAGAGCCCTAATGAATTAATATTAAAAAGTCTTTGATCATTTTGAATATGGTGGCACAAATATCACTCCATACATGTGGTCACTGCATGAAAATGTTCAGACAGAAAAGTGCTACTATATCTTTATGTTTCACGTCTTCCATTTTACATTTTTTTTCAGTTAACATAGGGAAATAAGAGTCCATTATCAATTCAAATTTTTGTCAGACAATATTCCAATGCATCAAATAATAAATTCCCACAACCCCCCCACACACACTCCTAATGCGTACAAGTGAGCTAAAGCACAAATTGACCAAAACAAAGCCCTGTGTTCAATTCTGCTTCAATTCCGGGGTAAGAGTTTTAATGAAAGCAAAGTCCTTCCTGAAAATGTCTTGAAGAAAACATAAAGGAAATATGTTTAAAATGTATTGTTGTTTTTCTTCTAATCCTACTTGTTTGGATCATCTTTCATTAAGGAATCTTGTTGTACCAATTTAGGCTATTTTAATTGGGTTTATGGGCTGCACGGTGGCGCAGTGGTTAGCGCTCTTGCCTCACAGCAAGAAGGCCCCGGTTCAAATCCTGGCTGGAGGATCAGAAACACCAACAGGGACTTTTCTGTGTGGAGTTTGCATGTTCTCCCCATGCATGCGTGGGCTCTCATCAGGTACTCCAGCTTCCTCCCACCATCCAAAAACATGCTTCATAGGTAAATTGGTTTCTCTAAATTGCCCCTAGGTATGAATGTGTGAGTGACTGTGTGTGTGAATGTGGCCCTGCGACAGACTGGCAAACTGTCCAGGGTAAACCCTGCCTTCACCCATCAGCAGCCGGGATAGGCTCCAGCATCCCTGTGACCCCAAAAGGGATAAAGCGGCAAGGAAAAAAATGAGTGAGTGAATGAATTAATTAGGTTTATATTAGTTAAATAAATATCTTGGTTCTTTTGGCTAAATTTTTTAAGTTAGTTCAATTGAAACACAATGCTTAACATAACTTAAGTTTTTAAAAGAGTTGAGAAAATATATTTAAGTTAAAGCAACAATAACAAGAAGTTAACATGACTTCAAAATTAAAATAAGATTAACACACCAGTACTTTGTTTAAACAAGATATTTCAATTTAATTGAACAAAAGGTTATGTTAACACAACAAATCATGTTTGTTATCTTGACTTAAAATTTTAAGGCAGCCCTTTAACTCATATTTTTAAGTTGAAACAATATATTTTGCTTTACAGTGTAGTGTAAAAGATAAAGAATATATATGGCGTAAAGGATGTATAATATAATCAAGTATGTCTTTTATCAGTATTATATCTAGGTCGTCACAATCAGTAGACCTTTTGTTCTTGCTCCCTTTTACAATATTTTGTATTTCTTCACTAGTTACTGGGTCTAATAGCATGATGTTTGAATTATTCTTTATATTTGAAGTAATATTATAGTCTGGTTTGTTTGGAATAGAGTTTGCCAAGTTTGGTCCAACATTTACAAAATAATTGTTAAATTCATTTGCTATTTTATTTGTTTCATGGATTTCCATTTGTCCATTATTAAAATAATTAGTTACTGGTGGGCCTGTTTTATTCTTTTTTACAATACTATTTATTATTCCCCAAGTTTCCTTGATGTTGTTTCTGTTTTCTTCTAATAATTTACTATAGTAATCTTTTTTTTGTTTTCTCAATATTGAAACTAATTTATTTTTGTATTTTTTATATCTATTTTCAGCCTCCACAGTTTTTAGATTTAGAAAGTACTTGTATAAAGTATTTTTTTTCTTGCATGCGTTTTGCAGTCCTTTGGTCATCCATGGCTTACTTGTTCTCTCTTTTATGGTTATTTTCTTTATTTTGCAGTTTTTTTCATATAGACCACCAAAGATTCTTATAAAAGAATTATAAGCCAAGTTAACATCTTTTACATATACTTCCTCCCAGTTTTGCTGTTCCAGATCTTTTTTAAATGCTTCTACTGCTTTTTGGGATCTATCCCTTATAATTTTTTCTGTTTTAGTATGAATTTTGGTTTGATAGTGCTTATGGACTGTGAAGATTGGTAAATGATCACTGATGTCCGTCATCACAATTCCACTTTCGATCAGTTCTGATGAGAAGATGTTGGTAAATATATTATCTATTGTTGTTGAGCTATGCAAAGTAATTCTTGTCGGTTTGGTTATTAGCGGACACAAACCTAATGCATACATGGAATTTACAAATACATTGATACATTGATACAAATTCATACTGATCACTATATTTGTTGCACAGATAGGTTGGGTTGAGAATAGTGCTTCGATTCATTATTTGTCCTAAAAGGGTGAGTTTATTATGTTTTTTTTTTATTATTATTATATATTTATTTATTTATTTACCATCAATCTTGAACAAATAAAAAAAAATTTTTAAAAAGAACAAAAACCCATCAGGTCCACAATGCTCTAATTTATTACATCAAAAAACAAAAGAAACAGTTTTCTGAGCAATCCAAAAATTATTGAACAGGAGCTTCTAATTAATCCCATAATTCACATGTTGATAAACCTTATTTCACAGTTTATTACTATAGCAAGACAATAGAAAAGAGACAAGAGTGATTTTATAGTTTTATTTGGGTGAATTTCATCATAAAGACTGGGATAAAGCAGAAAAGACTCAGAGAAGAGAATCTAAGCAAGAAGAAATGAAACTCCGTGGAGGAATTGAACTATTTTAATTTTTTCTTTTTTTTTAAATAAACTTTTCCTTCATTAACTGGACAAAATTAACCACTAAGAGGGGAACTTTCCCTCTAAAATTATGACTTTTTTACACTTCTCATAATCACCATTCTCAAAAAGTAGCTAGAGTGGAGCGCGCCTCACGCTGAAGCTGTAACCTTGACAATGTGATGCATCACATATTAAACAATCTGCTTTTGTTAAACACATTTTAAACTTAAAAATAAAACAGGATTGAAGTTATTTGATGTTTATATTTTTCTGAAATGGCCATGATATGAGTGGGATAAACTGTTCCTCCAGGAGTGCAGAATACAGAAGTAACCATCTGGCACAAAAATGAGATTAACACAATTTTTAAAATATAGAGGCAAATTTCAAATTAACTGCTGTCGTGCTGCATAAACTATGTCCTAGAAAACGTGTACAAAAACCAGAGCAACACTTTTACAAAATATCAAAAGATAATTGAAGTGGGAATTTAAGCAAGACCTGGATTTACTTAATTTTCTTTCAAATGATAATAAATAGCAAAATAAATCCCAGATCTCCATTCTACTTAGCTTCAATTCATTCAAAAACATTTTTTCTATTTGTGTTCTTTGCCAGCACAAATGTTTGTTAGTCGCTTTTACATGATCATGAGAGAACAAAACTCTAAAGACCCCTTACACATGACGTCCCAGTGCCCTCAGTCATTTTGGGAGTCAAATTGTGGTAGTCAAATGACTGGGTTACATATTATTAAGATATTCTTATATATTTACAAAAGACAAAAAACATTTATACTAAAACAATGCATTGAGCATCAATAGCTTCAATATTGCAATAATATAAAGGATAGGATAACAGAGAGGATCAAAAAGTGCAACCACCTTCATGCTCTGCGGGAATCAGTGATGCTGCTTCCTCACATCTGCATATTTTTTGGAAAAGTTGGCAAGTTTTCCGTCATTTGTTCACTGATAAAAACAGAAGAAAAAAAGCTACCCGTTCCAGCACTTTTTGAGTTTTGGCACCCTTTTCTGAAGTCAGAGATTGGCACCGGTACCAGATAAAACTCAAAATGTATCCCTAAATAGATATCACTTTAGGACAGATACAATGTCTACTCATCTAACCAGGAGCAAACTTGACACAAAATGTTCACTACAGCCTATAGACTGCCACCTGTCCCATCAATTTCTTTCTTCATTCCGCAAAAATCGAAAAAATAAGACACTTGAGTTGTTCTCGTCAGACATTTCAAAGGTGTTCCTAAAATTGGCAGGCAACGGCGTGCGCGTGATATTACCACAAGGAGTCTATAGATTAAGAAAGTTTGTGTTGCAGGCTGTAATGTCTCAAAGCCACATTCTATTAAAAGATTCAACGCTGCTTAACTTTCTTCCTTTGGTCAAACAGTCAAAGTGGTTATTCAATCTTTATTAACAGAGACAAATAACCTTAAACTTGGGTGTTTCTCTTTTCACCCCGCAGAGCTGCTTCTATAAATTATTTTGTGAATTTCCAAAGTAATAGCAACGGATTAACTGGAAACTTTTGAGGGCAGCATCTGCACAATCAGAGACTTATTAGCAGATGCCTGATCACAGCGTGAGTCCTGTTGGCACAACATCACAGCCTGACAACTTTTATCCTCCAAACTACGTATTTAATCTGTTGTCAATAACGCTTTCTTTCTTTTTTAACTGCTTTCCAAATTCTGCCAAATATATGACTCATAGTTAATAAATGCAAATAATTAAAGAAGGTGAATTTGTCTCCTTATTTATTTATTTAGTCATGTTGACCCTGGAAACAGAAGAGAGGGAGTCCAAATGCAATGCAATCAGCTATTTATTGTTCTTTAATCATGAATTTTTCTATCTGTAGATGAAGTTGCTCCCACTGTGAACTTTTACAGCCAGCTCTGATAAAAACACATCTCTTTTCTTTTTTGAGTCCAATAGGTTTTTCTTTTGTCGTACTTGGTGGGTAGAAGACAGTCAGTGCATCTCTGAAAAGTATTTTTACATTTTCTGTGATATTCTCAATTAGTAAGAATAATTTTAATATTAGTTAATTTTTTGAGGTATGAAAAAGTTCATTTTACCTCATTTTCAACTTTGCATTGTCTCACTTTGCATGATAGAAGGAAATCACAAAAGAAAACAGTTGCACATGTGATACAAAGTCTTTTTTGTTGCAATAATAAGCAGAAAAGAACTTGATTTGCATCCCCAGTCATGAAATCAGCTGCAGGAGGAAAATGCTCAGTAATTTGACACAGTTCAAACTAATCATGTAACAGCAAAAAAAAAAAAAAAAACAATCTGTGTTTCTGTGTGTTTAACACATTTTTGCCTTGCAAATATCAGATTTTGTGTTTTAATTAAGAAATGAATAATTATTCTGGTATGAACAAAGAGTAAATGCCAGCATAAATTTAAACTAGTCAGTATTGGTGTGTTACTGACGTGTTAAGCTGCTCTGTATGTTTGTTTGTGTTTTAAATGTCACTGTTTTTTTTTTTTTTTTTTTTTCTACTGTACTGATTCAATTCCTTTCTGCTCGCATTCTTCTAGAAACTCACCTAGACGGCAGCGAATGGCGTCATGTGACATCCACTTTACCTTTCACTGGATTGTGAAGTCTTCACAAACCATCAATCTGTTGCCATGGCAACCTCCAAACTCCTAAAGACTAAAGGGAACGTGTCAAGGCTGGCTTTTCACAAGTTATTTGGGATTTTTTTTCTTGTTTTTCTTTTGTGTATATAGACATCTTTAATGCATTTTTTTTTAACTTTTGATCAGATATGTTAATAAAACTGGTTCTGAGAGGAATATGTATTTTTTTGGGTGAAGAAGAAAAAAAATAAATGAGGTTTAACCTTGATGTACAGCAGATTATTGAATGTATCCTCTGTTCACTCCTGACCATGAAGTGATGGCAGACAACAATAGCACAAGTTTGACAAAAGACTGGAGAAGACTTAAGGTAGACATTATGTTAATAGTCCATCATGTTGGTGTACGTGCGTGCGTGTGTGTTTCTGTGCACGTGGGCTGTGTTTGTGTGTCTGAATTTGTGTTTTTTATTTCTCACTCATATGTGTTGTACTTCTGCAGATCACTTGTTCGTTGATTTTTAAACAGAACAATAAAGCATTTGTTAAAAAACGTGTTTTGTCACTGTGTGCATATTACCCCATTTGATATTATTTTGAAGCAAATAAATGCAGATTTATTTTTTTTAGTCTATTTCTATTTCAGTTCAAGCTTTTTATATTTATGTTAAAAAAGTCAATAATGTAGATTTATACAAAAGTTTTTTGTTCATAAATGTTAAAGTTGTAATATTGGACACACTTTTATGATTTTCTGCAGCTTTAAAGGCAAAACGCAGGAAAAAATTAGGGCATTGTTTTATGAAGGTCTAAAAATAATTACCAAACTGTGATGTGAATATGGAACCAGTGAAGGGTGACAAATTAGGGTGAAAATAAAAAAAAATGTGACAAAAATGTACTTACAGATGTTTTCAGGAAGAAAACGATGCAGAAATAGATCTGCTATTCCCTCACACTTGCGTAAAAAGGTTTGAGTGTGATGAGCAAATTATTTGAAAAAGATGGCAGAAATGACAGATCCAAGAAATGTTAAAATATATTGCCAGAGGAATGCTGAAGGTTCACTGAAAGTGGTTGCTGTGGTTACAGGGATAATTCAGGTGGTTTATTTATGTGGCATTAAATCACATTAAACATAATTTCAAACAGCCGAGTCTCTAGAAATTGTAAATGACATGTGGTGGTCGACAAGTCCAAGCTGTCTTGCAGCCTGCGAGATAAAACTGTCAAATAAAAAAACAAGTTTGATTTAAATAGAAGAAAGTTCATGATATTTTTTTTCTGTATTCCCCTTGGCATACGTTTTAAATAAACATTTTCTGCTCTACGTGGTATAAGAAGGACCTTCTGCTGTTAACAGACTGTAGACACAAACTATATTAGATGCAGGTACTTATTTAATATTTTTCCTATCCTTTTTGTCATTTGTCTGAGTCAAATAATAATGTTTTAGAAGCAATATGTTATTTCAAATATATTTATCTTTAACGACCCATTCCATTGAACATTTTTTTGTGTACTTTTAACATGTTCTTGTAGCATTTTCCTCATAATAGAGGAACTATTTAAAATAATTTACGATTAAAACTACATTTCTGAGTATTTCTTAATTCAAATCTCGTTGGATTAGAAAACCGGATGCTTGAAAAAGCACAGATGGATGAAGCAGCCACTGAAATGGGTGTCAAAGTCCCCCTCTCCCACCCTGGCCTGCTCACTCTTAAGTGTGTGAGACATGATGAGCGTTCAACACTCGCGCTGTAGCAAATTGCGATTCTGGCTCAAAACTGTATAACTGGATTGATCCAATATTGTTCGTCATTATTATTATGCCTGTATTGTTAGCTTCAGACTATGAACTCACAAGAGCACAAAAAGAGCTCTCAGCAACGGGGAGGGGCGGGGTTTCTCTGTGTCAACTGTCCCGCCAACAACCTTGTATTTCTAATGAGCTACTGCTGTGTAGAAAACGCGCCTTAAAGGGTATCCAAACTCTAAATCAACTTTTTTTGGCTGTTTACCTCTATAAATGGAGCTTTAAAAGTGCTGTTTGTTGGTCATTGCCAAATTTTTGATAAATTAAAATAAAATTGTTTCGTTCTTGAAAAAAGTTGTCAAAAACCGTCTGTATGCTGCCCCCTACAGGTTAAATTAGGTATCACAGTTCAATTTTGTGATTGGTCAGTTTCAGAAGCCCCACAGCATGATCTGCAGCATGAGCTGTAGGTGGAGTCAGCCTCTAACTTCCTTGTTTGGTTACACTTATTAAAAAAATGACAAAGGCTTTTAGTTTCGGGCTAAAAATAACATAATCCTGGTTACGGAAAATAAGGCAAGGACGGAGAAAAGGACAAACTGATGGAGGCTGAAAAAGGAAGAATGAAGCATGACTTTTGAGAGGCAGTTTTAACAGGCTCTGGGTGGTCATGAGGTACTGCTAGAGGACTGAAAACTACAGCTGCTTGGATCAGGGAGACAGGTAGGAGTTTACTTGGTGTTTCATCAGGAAAGAAAGATGATAAGGAAACTTGGTAGTGGAATGAGGAGGTGGAGTAAGAAGTTAGCTAAGAAGAAGTGGGACACTGAGAGGACGTAGGAGAGTAGACAAGGGAGTACAGAGAGAACCAGCATACGGTGGAAGTAGAGGTGTCAAAGGTCAAACAAGGGGCTTATTATGGCTTGTATAATAGGTTGGGTGTTAAAGAGGGAGAGACTGACCTGTACAAATTAGCTAACGCTTGCATGGGATCCTTTAAAAAGTGAGGCAAAAAACAAAGCATACGTAAATGTCTTTGTTTTTGTAATGCAAAAATAAACTGCATCCACTGCAGTTAAGAATAACTAATACTTTATTTTATCTCAATATCAGAAGAAATTATTTTAGTCCAATAAAAACTGGGGTTATACTTTTCTGAAGCCACATGGCAGAAACATGAAATAGCGATTACAGCAAGAGCACCATTAAGACAACAGGGAAAACAGATTTTGGAATTTGCGGCTGGTTATTTTAAAAAATTTCAATTCACAAACCATAACAGCTGATCTTTATAAAATTTTGAAAAATGTCTGTGACAGTTGTCAGATCTATTCTTTCTGGTGGAGTGAAACTTGGCTCCTCCTTACAGGTGTGACGTTTAAAAGTCATCATTTTGTCATGGTGTCAAGTAAATAAGAAAAAGTCCTTGTCACATTTGCAATGAATTATGTGACTATAGTGACAAATAATGTGTTTGGTTTTTTTTCCAGCAGATGACACTAAGCACTCTGGATCATTGGCGAGCCAAAGCAGATTATGTTGCTGGATTAAATGTTTTTCAAATCTTTCCAGCAGAAGCAAACATGCTCAGGTCAAATCAGGTGATGAGGACCGTATGAAGTACAAAACTCAGAAAGTTCTGGAAGATTTTCAGCAATTATAGACTGTCAAAATAACATGCATCGGCTTCATAAAGCTTTAAGCTTCTGATCATTCGTTCAAGTTTTTGTGAATTCGAGTTGGAACTGATCAAACGCAGCCCTGCCATTTAACAAGAAATACATCTTTATTCTGCAAGACAAAGGTTAGATCTTTAGTAAAAGAAACAAAATAATGTTTTTTGAGGAAAAAAAACTCATTATTTCTCAACCACTTTTTCAATAATTCAAATGTAATCTAATGTATTTTTAAAAAGTTTTTTTCTGTTTTGAAATATTAAACATTATTATTACAAAGATTCAATGAAATGTTACTTCCTTATACTTGTTTGCATTAAGTCAAGATTTTGAATTTTTTCTTTTTATGTTTACAACTTTAATTTTAAAGATAAAATTATTTACAATACATTTTAATTTTTAATTTTTTAATTTTTTTTATTTACACATTTAAACTGAGATGGGAGGATAAAAACCCCTAGAGATGGAACATCTCGTTTTCCTCCGTTTCATTTAATTATTACAAATGACTGAGTAAAAGTCAAACAAGATAATCGAAACAAATAATAACTACACATAATAAACACACACACACACACACACATAATAACAACAACATAACAACATAATAATTGTGTAATCATTAGTTGAAATAATTGTTTTCACCTGTCCTTAATCTAAAGTAAAGAGAAGTAAAAATAATTTGATATAATTCTCACCAACAAATCAATGAAGTAAATTGGTTGATGGTGCAAAGATATTATCTCTGTCATCCTGAAAACGTCTCATTGAAATTTGTCTTCTGCGTCGATGGAGCTATTGTCATGATGCTGGTCTAATTGAGCGCAGCTTCTGCGATCTTTAAACATCACGTCATGAAATGCTTCTGATGATTGTGACCTTTGAGCATCGGAGGACTTTGTGTTGTGAAGAGGAGAAGAGAAGGTCTTCCTGAGGTGACTGGGAATGTCAATTTAGGATGTGATCACTCTGTCTGCGAGAACACTGCTCACGTTTGAGGCTGCAGTGCATAAAGCTCATTTCAAGCATGGATGCATGTTAGAGAGTTACTGATGCAGAAAGCAGAGGCAGAGCCAGTGTCTGCAGAGATGTGGGAAAAAAAAAAAACGATCAGGTGAGTGACGATTCTGCAGGTCTGCCGCTTGGATGGCTGGAGTTATCCGTGAAGAGAGAAGAGAGGTCATGTCTGACCTGTAGTTAAAACAATTGTGTTACTCCTGAAGGGGGGAGGTCTTATTTTGAAAATTATAAATAGGATTAGCAATTTGCTCTATGGGAAGCATGCAAGGATCTGGTATGTGTTGGGAAGTTTTAAATATCTAAAGTTGTTTAATTCAACAACAGATATTTTTTTTCTTGAAGCCCTACTCTGATCATTTTTTGCTGTATTGTAAAATCGTTCCTAGTGGTCTTTTAATGATGATTATGCCGTTTTTGTCAAAAAAATAAAACAAATAAAAAATACTGTTGGTTTCTAGGGTGATGTCTGAATTCCTTCACTACTCACTATATAGTGTGTTTGCTATTTTATAGTGCTGTCCAAATCTACAATTCCAAAATCGAGTCCCTTAGAAATGTCCCAGAAGTCTTTCCAAAAAACCAGTATACCAATATAGACCACAATGCATTGCGTTTCAATAATTTTTGTAATAAAAATGTATTTAAAATAGGGTTGTCAGCATTAACGCATGCATTTTATTTTCAAAAAAAGAATGCAAAAATATTTAATAACAAAAGTTATTACTCAATGCAAAGCAATTGTCTCTTGCTTTGCAAAACTTCCACGGCATGCGTTAATTTCGGAAAATACTCACTTCAATGGACATTATCCCATTTATACCATGGTCAGTTCTTATATCAGTTCCTAATATTCATCTAAATATTTAGTATTTTTTTCCCTTTTTTCTTCCTGTTTTTTTTATCAAAAAGCAGACTACTTGATATGAGGTCTGGCCCTTTGTCGCAGTAACACGACAAAGCGTCATTGAGCTGGAACCAACCTTGACTGCAGCAGCAAAGCGATATATATCCTGATCATCAAGGTAAGTTAGATAAAGCACCAGTTCAGAGAGAAAGTTCACCTCCTACTGCTTGTCTTTGTCCAGATCATAAAGCGAATGTTTGTTATAAAGAAACCTGTGCAGTGACATAGAACATTTGGGCTATGTGACCAGAACTTCCTTATAAGGTTCATATCCACTCCAAACAGCTAATCAGAATCAAGCGTTCACCCAGACCATGGTATAGGTTCATTTAAAGTGCAGACGTTTGTTTCTTATGTCTGTATGTTATGGCAGAAATTTTAATCAGAATCATACTTTTTTTTACACTGATTTTTTTTAAACACTGAATTGTTTTACATTGATGTTTTTTATCCTGTATATTTGTTACTTTAAAATTCACCTTCAACAATTGAACTGCCAATAACTCACCTGCAGAAAATCACCTGGAAAAAAATTCAGTGTTAAAAAAAGTTGGATACTGATAAAACTATATTTCTTCCATACTTCTGTCATGTCTGAGTCTGAGTAACACTTTATAAATTTAAAAACTTTTTTGTTCAAAAGTTGCATATTGTATAAAATTTACTACATTGCAATTAATCATGATTAATCACAACCCAAAAGTGTGACTAATCTGATTCATTTTTGAATCAATTGATAACACTGGCTTAAATGTAATTTTTTCATAAACCATCAACATTTTCATCATCAGAATACAATAAACCATCAACATTTTCATCATCAGAACACAATAGATTCAAATTTTCACTAGCAAATAATTGTGAGCATGGTGTCTGAATTGCTTTTAAAATCCAGAGCGCTTGATAGTCTTGAACTGTAGTTTTTTAGTAGTTAGGATAGGGTGGGAATTTGGACAGTTTCTAGTGAACGCTGGTAGTTCATTAAAAAATTTACCTCTGCATTATGGACGGGACTGTTGGCGGGGAGTAAGCCTGAAACCTTTTCTAATTACCCCATTGTTGACTCTCTCCCACTAGCGTACAGCCCCTCGCACCCCCAACCTAATATTTGTGCTATCTATCTGTACAGTTTGAGCTAGATACCAGCTCAGACAAGGAAAACAAAGACATTCATGGATCTATTTGTGGATAGATAGGAATGGAGTGGAGCAGGAAGTTTGTGGAGTTTTTATGCAACAACTACAAGTTTTTCAGTCAGATGCTGTGCTCAGACATGAAAAACAACCTTCTATCTGTTTGCAAGGATGCATCAGAATGAAGAGCAGGGAGATGGTGGGCTCCCTAGAGTGTATTTTATATGCGACATATGCAATCTTTTTCCAACAAATTTGTGAATAAAGAAATGCAATTTTGAACTTTGTTTTGTTTATATATGATCTTCATCATCAGAAACACGCTAAAAGAACATATTAAAAACTCAATTTTCAGCAGAGTGGGTCTTTAAATCCTCAAACATCTTCCAAGCTGTAACTACAACCTCCAAAACTCAACAAAATCTTTCTTTTTTTAAAAAAAAAAAAGACTGTCAGTATCATGACTGGCCATTCCATGCACCATCTAAGAACTGCTGGCTTACCCACAAATTCTGTGCAGGTCAAATAACAGAAAACTGTTGAGAAAAAAACCTGTTTGCAGTGTGATAAAAAGAGGTGTCCAAATCTGAGGATTTATAGTGATGACCACAAATGTTGAGGTCTGAATGAACTCTGTCCCATTTCTATAGAGCTTTCTGGGAAATGAAGAGTCTAATACAGGGTACTTTATTAGATCTGATCCCATCCACAGACCACAGAACTTGCTTTGGAATGAAGCTTATTAGGAAGTGGAAGCCTTCATCTTCCTATATGACTCCTGAAAATGTGACAGCCGTGAGGTGTGAGCGGCTTTTCCTCATGTCTGTGCCATCTTCAGCTGAATGAGCCTCTTGTGTGCAGATCTTATTAAAGCACTGCAGCAGTTGGATGGAAATGCATTTGGATTGTGCAAGATGCGAGCTGAACTCTTGGGTTCTGTCAGGCCACTCGGATAATAGTAATCCCATGCAATTTGGACGGGTTATGCAACCTGGAGGTGTTCTACAGTTTTTCTGCTCTCAGGCTTGTCGCGTGGATTAGAGTGTCTGCAGCTCGCTCATCCTTTCTTCACACTGACAGCGAGGCTCGACTCGGTCCTCAGCTGCACTCGGATATCTTTAGAAACATTTTGTTTTCCTTCCAAACAGCATTTATATCATGTTTGACTCAGAGATTCACATTTTTACTCTAATTTTGACACAAATTCAGCCAAAACCGTCCCATTTCCACGTTATATGTGAACTTGGACATCAATTGGCTGCTAAGATACATGGAAAAAAATAATCTTTTGGCTATGGGTCATAAATTGAGCTTAAAGAGAGTTAAAGACAAATATTAATTTGGTGGTTTCTGTTCTGTTTCTCACTGATAGTAAAAGCTAAGAATAAAAAAGGAGCTTTTGCTGATGCTGTTAAAAATAAACTTCATCAAGAAATAGGTTTTAATTTTTTATATTATGAATAAATAACAATATAGTAAAAAATTCACTTGTTTTCCTAACTCCTGTCTCGTATTTTCTCCAGAAAATGTTAATACTTGACTTGTTTTCTGATTTATTTGTCCTCTCCTCAATGTAGTTTCTTTATAGTTTTATTTATTTTTTAATAAAAAGACATTGTTATTTATTTGTACTTAGTACTTCCTTTTGCATTAAATAAAAAGGTCCATGGTAGAAGAAAGACTTGATTTATTGACTCATTCATTCGTTAATTAAGCTTTAACACATTTTTGAACTTTAATGGACAGAATTACATCTTAATGTAAACAAAACAAGAAACAAAAAATAAATGCAACCAGTTCTAATCTTCTGCTTTAATGAACTACCTACACAATCTCATCCAAGCCAACATACAGCAGCTGTGCTGTTAATTTTTCCCTAACAAGTGTATACGTTCTTTGCCTTTAATTTGAAACTGTCAGCAAGGTGATAATTCTATCATGTTTATCACTGGAATGACAATGGACGGTGGAGCTGCATTAGTATCAATTATTTTGAGTTTGTTTCTAATGTAGTCTCCCTCCCTCCCCTGAACTTTCATTAATTTTACATAAAAAATTAAAATCAAAAACACCTGTTAATATAAAGCACTCAAGTATGACAGAAACTTCCATCTGCTTAACAGCATAAACTTAGTAAAAATATAATTCAGAGCTGATCCCCTCGATTTAGTTACATTCACTCTATTGTGATCGTGCTTTATTTAAAGACCCTCTCTGTTAAAATTTGCATTTTTGCTGTTTTTAACATGTTCTTGTGGCAAAATTGCATGTATTTGTTTATTTAAATCGTTGTATATCAGGAGCAGTGCCATAGAATCAAGAGCAGCTGGGACATAGAAAAGGCGCTGGGCAGACCACAAGAAAATGACACAGGTTTTGAGAATTTGGCTCAAAACGGCATGATCATGACTAAAAGACTACTGGAAACAATTTTACAGTAGATCAAAAATGATGTAAAATACTAATATTAATTAAACTGTAATTAAGGCATCCTTTAAATATTTTAAATCAGCTGACATTTAAACACAACAACAAATAGTATTACACAACACAATTTGCTTTGATAGAAAAAACTACCTAATACACGATACTGACTTAAAAAGGATAACTCCAAAAATATTTATGCATCACAGCATAATAAAACATGAATTATATATTTAAACATGATAATATGAATAAATATTCAAGTTACTATGTGGTAAAATGCACTTTTAAAATCTGCATGCACAGATAAAACCTGTAAGTAGAGAAGAAAATAAAAGCACTGACCTAATGTTTGCTTCAAGAATGAAGGAATAGCACCATCTGGTGGTTAAGCAGAGAATAGCGTGGGGTTGTGAAAGGTGATGAATGAAACTAAACATTTTTATTTTGTAAAAGATATTTTAAAAAGAAGGGGGATAATGTGTAAAAAAGAAAAAAAATAACTGTGTGAAAATGATAGTAAGCCGATCATTTTAGAAAAAAATTAAACCATATTCAAAAACGATGCTAAATAGAAAAATTCACGTTCAGTCATAAAACTTTAGGATTTTGGCAGCTCTCTATAAGCTGATTTATTTGCTCTAGTTTGACGAGACACAAATGGCAAACTCTTCTGAGATTTCCACATTAATGATTTCCAAAATAAAACATAAAAACTTTTTATTGTCATTTTCATTTTTATATATATATATATATATATCAGAGACAAATTTGTGCTCCACTTCCTGAATACATTTCTTTGTGCAAAATTAAAAAACAGAAAAAGTGAGGCTTTGAAATGCTCATGAGCTCATCATTTTTTCTTTCAGCTATAAGGATGAAAATACCTTCAAAGAAACTACAGTTAATGTTTCCTGAAATGTTGGATTGATTTTTGGAAATTGAAGGGTGTTATCCAACTGCTGTAGAAACATTTTTTATAAAAAAAATACTGACACACTGACAGTATCATGAAGCCACTACCAGAGGCCCAGATTCACCAGCATTCCCAGTGATCCTAAATCTAACCACCACTTTAATGTATAGCTGTATTGCAGGCCGATAGTTAACTGTGAGGTTGTGAAGCATTTTCAATGAAAAGTTCCAAGTCATCAGTATTGCAACGCCATAACAGTTTTGTATTTTCAGCAAATTCCTTAAAACACAAAACTCATCCTCTGTGATTGGTTGCGGCTCAGCGTGCCCCATTGTCCCGCCGGGCCGTTTGTTCGCTTGGTTTCCTGCACACAAACAAAACTTTCCTGCCGTCCTTGGCAATACTGGGCTCCCCCTGTGCGTTGACAACCCAAATTATTGGATTCTCTGACTTTTTCTAAGGCCAAAATAAAGACAGAGGTAAGTTGTTGAGACTAAAGGACATTTTTGAGAATAATTTGAGTTTTTGTGCAGTTGTGGTTTCCTCACTTTTACCATCAAAGTTTACTTTAATTTAAATAAAATGCTGCTTATTATGTATAGAAAGATGAATCTAAAATATGCATTTTTGTACCAATTAACTGACCCTAAAAATGTATTTTAAAGCAAGGTATGTTTGGAAAAATAAAGAGCCACTTCTTGTGCTTCAACATTTTGACTGAGTGATGCATCTGTGAACAGATCTGTCTTGCTTGACAGGTTTTTTTTTTTTAACCATCTCCTGCAAAAATTCAGATTGTTTTATTCATGCCCAGAGTTTTCTGAGTTGGCTGTATTTGGGAGAGGAGCATCAAGAGCAGTTAGACGTAACTGAGGCCTTGACCTGCTCTGACTGCCCACTCCCCGTGTTGTCAGTCTTACACTCAGCAGGATGTACAGCTTTATGGGAGGAGGGTTGTTTTGCGCCGGAGTCGGGAATATACTCCTCATCGTCTCCACGGCAACGGACTACTGGATGCAGTACCGGCACTCCAGCAGCTACATGCACCAGGGCCTGTGGCGGTACTGCGTTCCAGGGAAATGCATGACGCACACAGACAGTATCGGTAAGGCTGGGTTAACTTTAACCACTTTAAAAATGTGAAGCCCTGAAATACATGTAGAAAAAAAGCAGCACACCAATTTAAACAGCACAAAAGTTTCTTTTTTTTTTTTTACACCATCGGACCAGTGGGCAGAAATCTCCTTACTGTCGACACACTCGGCTGTTTAAAAATAAAATGTTTGACATAAATTGGACGTGTTGAAGGAGTTCTGCTGCAAATGTCAGGTCTGCTCTTCCCCTTCCAGCCTACTGGGATGCCACACGGGCCTTCATGATTCTCTCCCTGCTGGCTTGTTTCATCGGCATCGTGATTGGCATCATGGCCTTCATCCACTATTCCTCCTTTGACGGTTTTGACAAGACATTTGCAGCTGGCATCCTCTTCTTCATCTCCTGTGAGTTCCAATAAGCCACTCCCCCTGTGTGTTAAAGGATATTTGTTCTGAAGTGTATTTATTCTCCTGTGCAGGCTTCTTTGTTTTGCTGGCAATGGCCGTCTACACCGGGGTGACAGTGAACTACTATGGTAAACGCTATGGCAGCTGGCGGTTCTCCTGGTCTTATATTATGGGCTGGGTGGCGGTGGTGCTCATGTTCTTCTCAGGTAAGCGTCTTAAGCCCATGCACACATCACATGCTTCTCTGCTTGAATCTGTTCACGTTTATCCCTCAGGTATCTTCTTCATGTGTGCCTACCGGATGCACGAATGCCCAAGAAACTCCAACTCTCGCTGACCGCTCAAAGTTGAAGAAACCTTTCCAAGCAGCAGGAACACAAAGAACTTTGTAAACCTAAATTATAATTAAAGTTTTATTCAAAATCCTAAGATTCAAAGAAAAAAAACTGCTATACAGTATCTTTTTAGTTAAGGTTGAAAACATTTAGAAGAAGACCCCATCAATGCAAATGGAGTGCTTTTAAAATATAATAAAATAATTTTCCCAACACTGTTTGTGTTCCTTCTCAATAAACACTCAAATAGGTTTAAAGTCAAAATAATCTTTATTTTTCAAACCGGTGTGCAGTACAAACAATATTAGCTTCACGGCATAACCAAAACCAGTTTTATATACAGAACACTGGTAACATAACAATCTTATGACACATGCTCGGAAAATATAGCTTATTTGGAAAGTGAACTATTAATGCTCCCAAAGCCAGACAGACACCATAAAAACAAGGCAAAAGTATCCCGTAGAACATATGAACTTTGTTCCTCACAATCTGAACATGAGGGGAATCATTTTGATGTCCGTCCCTTCTTCATCTAATCTCTATTAGTCAACTTCCTCAATGGTAGGGCCAGAGGAACCTCCTCCTGCTCCTGCTCCAGCTGCACCAGCAGCTCCGGGGAATCCGCCCGGACCTCCCGGCATCCCTCCTGCACCCTGGTACAGCTTGGTCATGATCGGGTTGCACACCTTCTCCAGCTCCTTTTGCTGATGCTCAAACTCATCCTTTTCTGCAGACTGAAGAAACAAAAAGGCATTTTAACTCAAAGTTAATAATAATTTACATTCATAAATGTCGAAAATAGAAAGCAATAAAAATCTGACCTGATTTCTGTCGAGCCAGCTGATGACTTCCTCACACTTATCCAGGATCTTTTTCCTGTCTTCCTCACTGATCTTGTCCTTCAGCTTCTCATCTTCTATGGTGGACTTCATGTTGAAGGCATAAGACTCCAGACCGTTCTTGGCTGACACCTTCTCTCTCTGCACGTCGTCTTCGGCCTTGTATTTCTCTGCCTCGTTTACCATACGCTCAATGTCCTCTTTGCTCAAACGTCCTGAGTGACAGAGATAACTGACGTTAGTTTTAAGATGAACTAACATAGGAGAAAAAAAGTTTAAGAAAAATTAACACTCAGGGAAACCTTTATCATTGGTGATGGTGATCTTGTTCTCCTTTCCGGTGCTTTTGTCAACTGCGGAGACGTTCATGATGCCGTTGGCGTCGATGTCAAACGTCACCTCAATCTGAGGAACCCCTCGAGGAGCTGGAGGAATCCCAGTCAGATCAAATTTTCCCAGAAGGTTGTTGTCTTTGGTCATGGCCCTTTCCCCTTCAAACACCTGCGAATGGGAGAAACAGATTAGCTCCACATTTTTTTCCCCTCTTCTCTCTTAAGATGAAGGCGTGGTAAATTACCTGAATAAGCACACCAGGCTGGTTGTCTGCGTAGGTGGTGAAAGTCTGCGTCTGCTTTGTAGGAATGGTGGTGTTCCTCTTGATGAGCACAGTCATGACTCCTCCAGCTGTTTCAATACCCAGAGACAAGGGGGTGACGTCCAACAGCAGCAGGTCCTGGACATTTTCAGATTTGTCGCCACATAAGATGGCTGCCTGCACAGCTGTAGAGAAACAAAAACAGTAAGAGATAGAAGCAAACTAAGTCTGCAATGACAGAAACTTATACACATACCTGCGCCATAGGCTACCGCTTCATCAGGGTTAATGCTCTTATTCAGATCCTTCCCATTGAAGAAGTCCTGAAGCAATTTCTGGATTTTGGGAATGCGAGTGGAACCTCCCACCAACACGATGTCATGAATTTGAGCCTTGTCCATCTTTGCATCCCGGAGAGCCTTTTCTACAGGCTCCAGGGTGCCTCTGAACAGATCAGCATTGAGTTCCTCAAACCTGGCTCTGGTGATGGAGGTGTAGAAGTCAATTCCTTCATACAGAGAGTCGATCTCGATGCTGGCTTGAGTGCTGGAGGAAAGCGTGCGCTTTGCTCTTTCACATGCAGTGCGCAGGCGTCGGACCGCCCTCTTGTTGTCACTGATGTCCTTTTTGTACTTGCGCTTGAACTCAGAGATGAAGTGGTTCACCATGCGGTTGTCAAAGTCTTCTCCACCCAAATGTGTGTCTCCAGCAGTAGATTTGACCTCAAAGATTCCATCCTCAATGGTCAAGATGGAAACGTCGAATGTTCCACCTCCCAGGTCAAAGATGAGAACATTTCTCTCTGCGCCAACCTGAAATTTTACAACATTCAAATTTAAAATTAAAGAAATAATGCTCCAATTTTTGTTTGAAGCTGCATATACAAAAGAGGCTAGATATTGATATACAGTTCAATAAATAAATGCATTTTTCAAAATAAATCCAAGTTGACTTCGTCGGTTAAGATATATATTTTTTATTTATTTTTCCCCTTATGTTTGAAGCACATGAACAGCTTGTATGGTTGGTTAAGACAATACAACACATTTTAATTCCAAACATTAGTAATGTAATCTATTGAGTTAATGCTGCTGTGTAACAAATCCTAAATAATCCTAATTGGATGTATTAAAGGTTAAAAAAGTTCCAAAATAAGATGATATACTCAAATCTCTTTAGATATTTTTTTTAGGAAGAACATTAAAAACTCCTTTTAGATAAACTAAAGAGGCACAGAGCATGCTCATACCTTCTTGTCCAGGCCATAGGCAATGGCAGCAGCAGTGGGTTCATTGATAATACGAAGTACATTGAGGCCAGAAATGGTTCCTGCATCTTTGGTAGCTTGGCGCTGGGAGTCGTTAAAGTAGGCGGGCACAGTCACCACAGCATTTGTTACAGTCTGCAAAAATCAATCGTTAATGATTAGATTATCTTATGGAATATTCAGATTTATCAGTTTATTCTACATAATGTCAGGGAATAGTCATTTTAAACATATTTAGAATCCCACACGTAGTTCCATTTATGAGCAAGCAAACAGTAAAACATGTATATAAAGTTTATTACCTTGCCAAGATAGGCCTCTGCAATCTCCTTCATTTTTATGAGCACCATGGAGGAGATCTCCTCTGGGTAGAAAGTTTTGGTTTCGCCTTTATAATCCACCTTTACTTTAGGCCGTGTATTATCATTAACAACAGTGAACGGCCAGTGCTTCATGTCTGACTGGACGACGCTGTCGTCAAACCTGCGTCCGATGAGGCGCTTTGCATCTAAGAACAAAAAAAATTGCAAGTTGAAACTCAGAGGAAAAAAAAAAAAAAAATCTGGCTTCATTTATTTGTCAAATACATACCAAATACTGTGTTGTTGGGGTTGAGGGCCACTTGATTCTTGGCTGCATCTCCTATCAGCCTCTCGGTATCAGTAAATGCGACATAACTGGGTGTGGTCCTGTTTCCCTGATCATTGGCAATGATCTCAACTTTGCCGTGCTGGAACACTCCTACGCAGGAGTAGGTCGTGCCCAAATCAATTCCAACAGCCGGTCCCTTAGACATGTTTCCTGAAGAAAAAAATAATGAAAAAAAAAGAAGTGTGTGCCTTACTTCAGTAATTAGGATTTAGTGAGCAGACATCTTCACTTGCACACATGCAGTATGGTGTAAGGGTCTATTATTAGAGTAATCTTTAAACAAACGGACTTAGTAATGAAAAGCCTGCAGCACCTGCTAACAACACTCAATTCTGTTGACTTAGCAAGAGTCTCTATTATGGTAACAAAAAAGGGATGTGGATGACCTCAGTTTTAAATGCAAACTTGAAAACTGCAGCCTTTTCTTTTTCATTATTAAGTATATATTATCCACACAGTTGTACTCACCCGTAACAAAATCTGTAATACTGTACTATTACAATTTAGATATTTTTCTCATACATAGTAAAAATTGTGCATCATCCTCCATGCAAACTGAAAAACCTTGTGGTGGTTATCAAGTGTTGCATGTGTGCAAACGTGTATATCTGTTGGATCAAAGGGGGAGTAAAAATAGAAAAATAATAATAATAAATTAAAAAAAAAAAAAAAAAACTAAAAATATAAAAATTAAAAGGTTAGGTGTCAGCATAGTTACATGAAATGTTAATTAAGAATAGTTTGATTATCAACGAAGCAAGCATTTCGTGTAAGGCCCAAATATTTTGGGGGTGTGTCAGCACTTAGTCCAGAACCTTCCAGACTTTTTTCCTCCTTTTTTAAGCTAGTAAATCAAAAACACGCACGTGTTTGTTAGCTTTACAAGACAGAAAAAGATTTCGTACAGACTAATAAGGTATATGTTTAAAAAAATGTTAAAAGACACCATTCAATAAAAATTAGACACAAAAAGAAGGGTAAACTTTATAATTTGTTGAATGATAACGTCTTAAAACCGGTTAGCTGTAACGTCAGTTACACGGACAATGGTTATCCATTAGCAACACGTCGTTATAGTGAAATACATCCTAAATACCTCTACTCACCTCATAAAACTTCACCACCCCTCCTATGACAGCGGTTGAAAGCGATACTGCAGCTTGGCTTCTCCTGAACGGCGGCGGGTGTGTCGATGACGAGCTCCTCTCCACACAATCACATCCACAGAAATGTGCGCGTGCTGCTGAGACCGCCGCGCCCCCTCCAATAAGAGCGCTATCCCAGAAGTTTCTGGAAGATGGGAGGAGTCACGCTGACCAATCCGCTTTCATCGAATTTTCTGCAACTGAAAATTGACCAATGAGGAGTAGTTTCACCACAGTTTTCACAACAGTTGCTACCTGTTAAATGGAATGGGGTTTGTTTTGAATCGCGCTTCTGGAAAAGACCAGCAAATAGTAGAGAATGTTCTTGTTTGCTAGAAAATGATCAGTTCAAAGTAAGTATTCGTGAAATACAAGAAAGCCTGTTGAACCTGAAGTCCTCAGCCTAAAGGAAAATTCCCCAAATATCTGGCATATGTTCTAGTTTGTTCTGTGCCTTCCTTTTAATGAACCCAATGTGTAACAAAGTTCAGCAATAATAGTAATTATATATATATAACCTGATATACTAAACCCATTAAAAAGTATTTGTCATAAAAAAATGGATGAAAATATAACAACATATGATAAATTAGAGTAGTAGTAGGTTTATTTCACTTTCAACTGTGGTTTATGCAAGCAAATGGAAATATAAGCATGGGAAGATCCTACAAACATGCTTGAAAATTACAGAAAAATTAGGAAGTTGAAAACAAAAAAAAAAAATCCTTAAACAATAATGATACTGAAGGGTTGGTCTTTGGTCCACCCATTCCTGACACATGTGAGACTTTGACATGGGATCCATGACACTCAGAAAAATGCGTTATATTTAAAACCATGTGAATACTTTTGCTTGGGTGAAAATCACCCACTGATGGTGCTCTAGGGTTAAAGTTAATCAGTTGGCATGTTTGATTAAAATGGAAGTTTCATTGATCTTGTTTCATTTACTAATTTTAAGTTTTTAGTGTTGTTCTGATGGTTTAAATACAATTATTGCGTTGAATTAATATATTAATTCTTTATTTTCCTGTCATGCAGAATTAATTTATAGAAACCAATGTAATACCCTGCTTCAAGTCCAGAGGGCAGCATTGTGTTGACTTTTTTCACACATTTATTTCACTAGTTTTTTTTTTTTTAACTCCTTTAACTTCTGGTTTTCAAAAGCATTTAAAACATTATGTTGACAACAGAAAATATTTTTTAATATTTGTATTTTGGGCTAACACATTTTGTAACATATTTCATAAATTTTAAATCAGATGACAGTCATATCCTGTATAACTGCAGCTCATGTATTTTCCTGTTTTTCATCTTCAGATATTCTATATCTAAGCACTTTATTGGACGAAAAAAAAAACAATGAGATTGATATTTCTATATTGGGGAAAGACTCATTGATGATAGAGTCCGGATTTATCCAAGAACAAAGTAGCATTAAAGCACCCTAGAATCAGTAATTAGGATTTAGACAACAGCACCCTAGAATCTAGTAAAAGTTAAATGTTTTATGGACAAAGGGAACCTAAAGCAAAATGGGTCTATTTGCAGTCAACACAGGTTTACAAACTGATTTATTAGCACAAGTAAAACTGGCAAACATTATTGTATTTTTACTTCTTTTTCTGAGCTTTTAATTGGCCATGTGTGTTAGTAAAATATAAAAACTTATTATCCCATCTTATTTAGGATAACTAACCAATTATTTTTTTTTTCTTTGATTTAATTAAACATCCTAAAAACATCTTAAAACTTTAAAAAGGTTTTAATAAAAAAAGTAAAACTCCAAGTTGTCACAATAAATGGTTATTACAGAAGACTCAAGTATTGGTAGAGAAAAGGCAATTTATAAATGCCTGCATGTTTGTTCTGCAATTAGTTTAAAGATTTTTTTTGTTGCTTTAAACCTGGTAATGTATGTAAACAATGTTTTGCTCTTAATTTAAGTCTTGACAAGTCTTAAGGTGTTCCAAAAGGGGCCGTAGCATTTTGGCATAAATAAAAACAGGTGTGAAAACATATGGATCAGAAACCATTCATAAAATTGTGAAAGTTATCTTACGAATAAAATGTAATTTAGATAAAAAGAAAAAACATTTAGACATCCAAAAGATAAAAAAAACAAACAAACAAACAAAATACATTTCACAAGTTTGTCACTCAAAGTGAAGCAAACATGTATTTTCTTTTGGTAACATTAAAATAAATTTTTAAAAAATCGGTAGAATGAAAAAAAGTAGCATCTCTAGTAGAAAAAAAAAAAATCAACAACAAATGGTTGGATCATAGCAGTACATAAAAAAGTGGGGCGTGAATGATCAAGTTCCATATAAAATCCTGAGTTTGATCTCATGGGATCCATTTCAATGCAATACATTTTTCTTGATGTCACATCTGAAAGCAAGAAGCGCATCTCTTATGTTACTGCCACAAAACATTTGGATACTGATGAAGCTTTGGAGTTGCGTGCGTTTCAGGCGTGACTCATGGAACAGCGTGCTCCACTTACTGCTAACAGTTCATTGACGCCATTGTGCAATTGACACAAATGATCCAACACTAAATCATGTCAATACATCTCATTTTTAAAGTTGTAGTTAAAAAAAAAGAGGAATTAGGGGTTCTGAATTCATTTTTTAAGTAATGGGTGGTTAATTTTGGATTTTTGTTTGTTTTGTTTATTTCGTGAATGTTTTGACTATAAAGTCATACAAGAATCACTGTTTACAAAGTATATACAAAAAGGTTGTGAATTTAGCATCACAAATATCAACTTTTGCCCATGCTTAAGTTATTATCATTACCAAAAAAAAAATGCAGCAAATAGTTTTTTAATTAAAAAATAAAGTGCAACAGAATAGTAACTAGTTAATCTAACAAAATGGAAAGATCTTTGAATATATATAAAATTAGCTTTATCAAAGTAATGAAAAACGAAACATATGACCAGTTTATCATTTTATACTGCTCCATTTTTGTATTTTAAAAAAATATAATTTTTTGTTTTATTTTTCCAAAGAATCATTTCATGTATCTTGTATCTAAATTAGCTTCTTTGTTACATTTTGAACTCAGTGAGCCCTCCTGACATACATCACCTCTGTCATTGTATACTTTCTCATATCTTTGTTTGTCCTAAAAATCGGATATGCCTCATGTTCCTTTTAGTACCCAAATGAACCAATGAGAATCATGCTCCATTTACTTTCTAGCAACAGCCCTGATAATAAAGAGGTTTATTTTTTTTTTTTTGCTTTTTTTATTTAAGTAAAAAGAATAAAATACATGTTGATGTGGAAAACGATATTGTTTCTTGGCTTACTTTAAAAAGTCCAGCTCAAACACGGAGTCGCAGTCCCTCATTGCTGAAAGAACTGTCCGTGGTTTGTGAGAGGACACAAACACAGGAGGAGGCATCAGTATTACAGTAAAATCCATCTATTCATCCATCCATCCCTCTTCTAATCCACTTGGTCCCTTTCAGTGTCACGGGGCTGCCGGAGCCTAACCTGGCATATTCTAGGCCAAGGCAAGATATACCCTAGCCAGTCTGTTGCAGGGCCTCAATAACACCCCCATATACACTCACTTTCACACCTAGGAACAGTATCAAATATATTATTTAATTCTTATATAGATACATTTAAGAGTAACAGTAAAAAAAATAAATATATACATGAAAAATTTTATTTTTATAGGTCTTAGAGAGCACAAAAGGTAGATCTGGTAAAACAGACATTCAGAGTTTCTTTATTGGACATTTTCAATAGTTATTGAAACAAACCTTTTTTCTTTGGTATTTAAAAAAAATCTGAGATTTTAAGTGATATCACTGCTGCTTTTTAAGATCACAAAAAGTGATAAAAGTAAAACACCTCCAGTGTTTTTCTGTAAACTCGCACCCGATCAGCTTTTGATCTGTTGTATAAACCTTTCCAGGGGTCTTTTAATCATGATTATGCATTTTTTAGTGAAGATCAAAAATCCTGTGGCTTTTCTCAGACATAGTTTGTGCAGAGCAGCAGTAGAGTTGTGGTGAAGAAATATAATAAGCCAGGGAAGCCTGCCACATTTACCATCATCCCAGCAAGCTTCGCACCCTCAACCTAACATTACAATTGCAACACAATGGCAAATAATATTAAAGCAATCAAGCCGCACAGTTTTGAGCCAGATACCAGCTCAGACTAGGACGTTAGAGGATCAATTTGTCTGCAAGTGGATGTATCGTATGAATGGAACAGGGAAAGGAACTTGTGGCCTGCCAATTGTAGCATGTACGTCACTGCTATAAACTTTTTTCATCTGTTCCTGATTCACAATGATTCAAATAAAGAAATTATATTTTAAGCTAAATTTTCTTTTTATATGCCCATCATAATGAGAAAATGCCTCAAAAACATCTTAAAAAAAAAGCAAAAACTGGATTTTCATTGGAGTGGGTCTTTAACAAAAGTCATAAAAATCAGAGCCTACTGCTGCTTCCCCTGTCTCATTTCACTTTACCAAAAATAAACATTATCAATAGTAATCACCTAAATCTCCCCTCATCTTAGGGTAAAACCCATTTGTCACTTTAGATCAGGGGTCTACAACTTTTTACACTAAAAGAGCCAATTTGGGCTTGTTTCTTACTCACTGAAACCCAGCAGCAAATTCCCACTTGACCTTTTAAAAACGTAACTTTTTACAAATATTTTTGAGACCATTTACCCATTCATTTATACAATTTAGCTTTAAAATATTTACATTTAAATCACAAGAGTGTTATTTATATTTTTCTTTTTATAAAAATCTTTCATTTATTTTGACAGCAACACAAACAAGACAGTTTTTTTTATTTGTATATCTGTATATTTACAGTTTAGGTTAAATATATTTGCATAGAATTTTTTTTGAGATTCTAATTTAATTTAATTAATCACATTTTGTTTTAACTGAAAAATCCTGAAGTTAGGGCTAACTGTAGATTATCAAACCTTTAGGCTTTGCTTTTTTTTGCTTTCATGATCAACAAATTCAATCTGTCCTGAACTTTGCAGACTTTCAATTTTTTCTTTATTTATCTATTATTTGATGCAAAAATTGTTAGGTTTAAGAATACATTTACAGGTCGTATTAGATGTTTTGAAGATAAATGCAGCAACCTTCCTGGAGATATGACTGACTTAACCCTGGTGTTGGAAATCTGCTCTGTCTGTAGTGGTGCAAGACAGAACTGTTTTAAAAAAGGTTACTTTGAATATTTTTTTCATGTTTCATGACTATTTTCTGCATCTGTAAAATTACCTGCATGAAGCCCAGTGAGGCAAAATTCTTTGTGATTTTGGGCTACATAAATAAAATTGAATGTTATTGAATTGATTATAAGTTTTCCATCATTTAGGCAGATACTGTATTTGCTACCTTTCAGTGAGTATCGCTTGGATAACTTTAAAACATATTGAAAAAAACCCAACACAAATTCTGTTTTCTGATGGGACAGCAAAACAGACAATAATGTTGAGGATAACAATCTAAAGAAGAACATCAAATATTTTGAAGTAGTGACAGACCAACATTGATTATTGTAAAAAGTATTATTCCATAACTCTGTGATGAAGTGATCAAATAACTTTAAAAAATGAGTCCAACGGCTAAGTCACAATGTGTGCTCATGGATTTCTTGGAAACAAACAATGCCAGTGAGGTTTTTTTTATTTTATTTTTTTTTTAAGTTGATCACATAAAAGGCATAGTTACATTTAAAAACTAGTGACACTTCAGAGTTGAGCGAGTTTTAGATTCTCCAAAAATTCTACCCAGTGTTCAGCTTCTGACCCATTTCCACAAGAACTTTCACTTGTCGATATGTTTGGGAGAACGTGTGATTCAGTGACACTAATGGCATGTACTAGAGCTTAAAAGTGGTGTCTTTGACATCCGATAGGCCCACAGTAATCCACCAGGTGCCTTATTGAGGCCGCATCTTCTTGTTGCATTATGGCCTGTGTTCTTTTGGGTCTCAGGAGTCCTTTTCGTGTTGTGATGCTACACAAAAGTCTTTGGATTTTTCTAGGATGGGCGTGTCATTTGTTCACAATGTGTACAAAAAACTCTGGAAGATTCTATTTAAAGGTTACAGCCTGAAGCCATAACATGCACAAAAAAGGGATCCCTTACAAAACTTGTATTCTCCGATACAGTGAGACTTTATCGAGTAAACAGATCTCAGAGGTGAACCCTTGAGATCAAATCACTCATACTTGTCTTTCCTTGGCCTATTAAGACCTTTGTTTAAGTAAACACATTATGGTTTCCAATGATGGAACTAGGTGTGATGATGCCCATTAAGGTGATCCAATAACCCAATTATTTAGGCCAGTAGCACGAGGTCAAGAACACAACCACGTTGTGGAGAAACTGAAAGAATAGCTAAAGTTTTTACCGATAATTTGTTCTGGGTTTCATCTTTGGAGATGCTTATGAGTGGAGGTTGAAGGGTTTTAGGCCACACAAATAATTACACTCATTCCTTCTGCTTAGTCAGTGATCGATTTTGCAAAACTTTTAACACTTTGAAATTTTTGTTATGTGTTGCCACAACCCTAAAACATCCATGCAAACAGTTAAGCAAATCCCTCTTTATCAGTGACTGTGCTTAAACAGTGGGTCAGATGATTTCTAATTCAGAGGCTAAGAGAACTCATCAATGTCACAGTAAATAAAGCCAGCGATCACATTGATTTACAACTTGCATACATTGGTATGATAGTTTATATTCCACTTTTTCTGTGTTAATGTTAATGCTTGTTAACACAACAGCATATTTTTTTAGGTCATTTATAAAAACTAAATATTTGTTTGTGCCTTAAAGCTTTACTTCATTTACAAACCGATTCAAATAGTTGAAAATTTGACTTTAATTGAATTTGAAAAATAGACAAAATGGAAATTTTTAGGTAATTTGATCAATAAACAATGGACAGTAAACAGACTGTGCTTTCACCAAGGCAACACATGTGATCAGTTCTAAAAAAAAAAATGAAATTCAAAGCCCAGTTCAGGTTGCCACATTGTCCTCCCTCTTCCTCCCATGAGAGAATAACAGTATAAATGGATGGATGTGCGACCAGAATGTAGGATGTGCAACAGAAGGAACTACAGGTGAGTTTTCAGATCATTTTACCCACTGGTTTCAAAACCCATTTGTAATCATGGACTTGCATTATCAACGGAATCATTTAAATTGATTTTTTTTTTCAACTTGTAGATCCTTAAAACCGAAATAGAATATAAGTATTTCAGGATTTATTTTGCGATATTTGATGTGTCAAAACTCAGTGTATATGAAAACAGTACAGATTGAGACTTATTTAGAGTGAAAAAAACAAACTATTATGAACTATGCATACCATATGTTAAAGCCAAAAATTAGATGGTTTTTTTTTACAGCTGAAAATAGAAATTATTTAAAGCAAAGTATTATCTTTTTTTTTTTTTTTTTTTTTTGCAGACTCAGTGATTGTGATTTTTGTCCTAAAGTTTTTTTTTTTCAATGAGATATTCCTTGATTCTCACAAAAAAAAACATTTTTTTTCTCAGATCCACAATGGAAACTACAAGACTGGTCATCATTACGGTGCTACTTGGCCTGATTTTACAGGCTAATGCACAAATACCAGATGCCTGCATCACTAGCACAACAAACAGAGCCCCAGGTGTGTAGGTTTTTAAATGATAAAGTCATCAATCCAAAATTTTCAAAGTTTTCCACTACGCTCATTAACCTTCCATTTTTTTTTTTTTGTCTTATTTTTCCAGAAAATACAGACATCAATGTAACCTGTGGGACCCAGTACATGGACCTGAGTATTTACATCTGTCCAATGTACCAAGCGCTTTACAACGAGTCTCTGATGGTTGTGAATAATCAGCTTAGTAACAGCCTGTGCTACGGGAAAGCTGACTGGACTGTGACACCGCCTGTTTTGAGGTTCCGATTCCCTATCAATGACACAAATGTCGCGGCATGCAAAAACGTGTACAAGGTGCTTCCCAAAACCCATAACTCAGACAGTTATAAACAAATATGTATTTTTATGAGGACAAATTGTTTATTTATTTATTTTTTTTTCAGGTTACAAGTCAGGTTGGAAGTGGAGCATTTGCAGACTTCTCAAATGTCCAGTATGTAAACATCTCTGGAACGGTGAATTCCATTGACCCCTCTGCAGGTGCCATCACCTATCGTCCTCAGATTATGTACAAGTATTCCTGCAACTACCCTATGCAGTACCTTCTCAACAACACACAGATCGGGGTGTAAGTGTGCAGGCCGATCCTCAAGATCACAACTAAAGCTTTTCAGAAATACAATAAACAAAACAAACAAACAAACAAACAAAATGTGTTCTTTGTTGACTGCAGATCAGGTGTAAACATTGCCATACGAGACAACAATGGTAGCTTCATCAGCACACTGAGCATGCAGCTTTATCAGGTGAGTCCTTAGCTTTTTTGATTGATGAGCATTTTTTTTTTTTGTTGGTTTTAAGTTGTTTTTTTTTCAATTTTCTCCATCAGGATGCAAATTATCAACAGGTTCTGACCGTTCCGCCAACAGGAATCAACCTCAAAACCAAGATTTATGTCAATGTTAAAGCCACCAATCTAACAGACAGGTACTGAAAATCCGACAGCAACAACAATGGAAAAATTTGAGAGTAACAGAAATGTTACAGCATTGTAATCTCTACAGGTTTAACTTGCTGCTGGATCGATGTTACGCTACAACCAGCCCCTATCCTGTACTGACCACCTATTATGACCTCTTTGTGGGGTGAGTTGCGTAAATGTACACACGATAAACAAGTCCTTTCACTGACACTCAGCTCCAAGGAGACTCTTTGTACTTCCTTCCACTGACACATCCCTCATCTCTTGTTGCATCCAAGATGTAACCGTGACGCGCAGACAAAGATCGAGCTCAACGGGGTTTCACAGACGGCACGCTTCTCATTTGAGGCCTTCAGATTTGTGGAGCACAAAAACCTGACGGTTTCTACTTTCTACCTGCACTGTGCCACCAGACTCTGTGAGGTTTCCACCTGTGCCTCATTACTGCCTGTGAGTAGCTGTTTTACTTCTTTCATTTAAATTTGGAGATCCAAATAGATAGAACTTGTCCTGACATCTTCTTGTGTGTTTCTCGCTACACCAGAATTGTGGAACCACCCAAAACAGGAGAAGGAGGGAGGCAGACATGGTGCCGACCAACACGACGATCACCTCTCCTCCCATAGTCGTTGGTGAAAAGAGCGCTGGTGCGTCTTTAAGGGGAATAAACACCCAGACTTTTGTTTTATTGTTAAAATTTTGATGTGTTAGGTCTTTAAAAATCACAAGTCTGTTTCTATTTCAACAACAGCTATATACGAGTCTAGATCTACTTTGAAATTGAAAATTTTGCATACTGACATTCCTGTTCTAGCATTAGTACGTCTGTGTGTTTTACATCCCAAAATACTACATGTAGCACAATCAAACAGACGCACTCAACAAAATAGGGGTTATCACTGACATAACTGATTGTCATTGTTGCTATATATTTACAGTAACATTAGTTTAAGGAATAGAATAGAAGAAGAGACTCAGTAAAACATTGTTAAAATTTGTTTACTTTGATATTTGATCATTGGTTGCTTAGACGAAACTTAAAGTGACTAATTTTTGAGATTCAGTTTTTTAATCAAACTTCCAAAAAAATCTATTTAGGAAGAAAATTGCATCAAAGAATTAGGAAAAACATAAATGTTACTTCAACAAACAAAAAAATATGGCAAAACGTATGAAAGAATGAATGAAATGATTTGTTTCAAGCAATCAGGTCATAATACATGAAATAAAAAATTATAACTTATTTTTTATAATCTAATACTTATTTCAGAAATCAAAAAGCTACATAACAACGTAAATAAAACAGTGACCATTTTTTGACTGTTTTCTTTTTTTCTTGAGCAGAACCGGAACCACTCCCTCTTTATGGAGGTATGAATCCGCATCCCAATGAAAATTTTCTACCTTTCATGTAAGAAAAATTGCATAGGTGGATTATTGAATGTATTTCCTTTTTTTTTCTGTTCCAACAGCTGCTCCACCTGCGATCATCTGCAGCAGTCCACTATTGGGCTCATTACTGTCATTACTGCTGTTTTCGTGGCTGCCCTAAACACGTCCTGTGGAGAAGAAGATGGCTGAAAGGGGTGTGTTTAGTCATTC
This sequence comes from Oryzias javanicus, assembly GCA_003999625.1. NCBI lineage: Eukaryota > Metazoa > Chordata > Actinopteri > Beloniformes > Adrianichthyidae > Oryzias > Oryzias javanicus. The sequence continues at coordinate 23,037,252 of CM012449.1, read as the reverse complement.
ACATTATTGACCTTTGCATGCAGTAATCAATGTTAATAAATACTCATTTTGATGTGAAGGGCTTAATATGTGTATATTAAACATGTGGACTCAAGTTAGATTATTGAAAATATTTATTAGGAGTCTGAAGAATAGCTTTTCTGTAAATGTTTTCAATGAGCATGACGGGAAAACATTTCATTTGTCCTCATAAAACCTATTTTTGATTGTTTTTGACCAAAGACATGCACATAGATGAAGAAAGAAGAAGTGTAAAGGTGGTTGATGTATATGTTTGATATGTGGATTTTTTTTTTTTTGTTGAAGTGTAACATTTTTCTGCTGTGCTTTTTTTGCTTTTTAAAAAAAGTTTTCAAATAAGTTCCTCTAAGACATTAAATAAAAATAAAGGTTTTATCCAAGCATCCAAGATTAGCAGTCATTTTTGATGGGTAAATTGTTACTTGTGGTTTTTTATCCTACAATGATGGAAAATTCATATTGAAAGCCCTAAAAGAAAGCACTAAGGGGTATTAGAAGTAATATGGGAAACAACTACATTTCTGTACAATTGACATCATGCAAGTTTGGGAATTAAATCCAGTTAATTTCCTTTTGTTCTCATACTTAATTTGTTACTTTTGCAAATCTGTAACTTTACTACAGAAGTTCATGTTTTGATGGACTTTAAGAATGGAAAAACTAAAGACATGAGTCAGACAGTTACATGATATTTAATATTGTCTTCAGGAGCTCATGGGAGCTGTAGGTTGAGCTGCTTGACCTTCTCAAGTGGACTCACCAGATGCTCCTCAAAGCCTCTTTGACTCTTCAGTTGAAAAGGGTTTCCCACATTGATTTATTACCAACACAATTTACTATTTGTATGAAACTGCAAATGATGCAAAAACCAGGAAGTCAAAACCAGAAATCTTTCGTTAATTTAGTGTATTTGCTTTATTTATGCATCAATAGTTACACCATACATGTCTGAGATGCTGTGTATCTCTAATACAATAAAATAAGAGGTAATGATATCGCAGTAAAAGAATATAAAACATGGATTCCATTAAACAACGTCCTGATTATTGATGATTACATCCATTTCTGTTTAGTGTGCTTGGAGATTATCCATCAATTTTAATGCAACATTTTAAGTGTTATTTAAGCTCTAAATATTTTGTACTTTGATTCACTCATCCTGGATGACAAAGGTAGAAATGTTAGGATTTCTGTGAGATTGGAGGAAAAAAAAAAGCCCAAGTGCATTAGTTGTTCAGGTATATCAGAAAATAATTGAAAAATCATGACTTAACGTTGCAAACCAGAAGTTTTTATAAGCCACTTAACTGAAAAAAAAAAATGTGTAAACATTCATACTTTGGATTTTCCCCCATTTATGGCAACTGTCACAAAAGTAGTCTAGAAGTGCTGTCAAATTCAGTTTGAATGAAGATAATACCATCAAAGCAAATGTTAAACTGATGCAGCAGCAAGCAAAAATCCCCTTCACATAAAAGCAATGCACCAGCAGTATGTCTGCACTCCAAAACTCTTTTTTTTCTGTATAAATATAAATATATCATTTAAATTTACTGAAAAATACCAGCTCAGATGTGAAGCACATTTTGGCACATTGAGGTTGAAGGTTTGTAAAACAGATGTCTCTCTGATACAGACAAATTATTTGATTTTCTGCTGTTGGAAGTAGTTATTTAAAAGCAGTTTTAGCAGAATTCAGCATCCTCAGTGGCAGAACGCCTTCCACCCACTCATTTGGCGAAGCCATCATCCGCTCCCACAAGGCCACCTCATAACATCCCGAGTCCATCCAGTCCACCAGCGTTCCATAACTCCTGCCTGCAGAGAAACACATCGTTTGTTTCATTACAGATCATCTCCACACTTGTAGTTTTTCAAAAATAAAAATACTCCTTTGGTTAATAACATGTATGTGATTTTGTTCAACTACATTCTTAAATGTGGAAGTCTGCCACTCCCTTTATGTAAAGCTTTTATCTAGAACACAATATTCATCCCTGAAATGGGTCAATACAAACTTATTGTACATCCTTTACCTGGTTCAAGTTTCTCTAGTCTTTTTACAAACACTTTCTCGTTTTCATGCTATAATGGCAAAAGGGTCAGCTTGTGAAAGTGAACCAAAGGGCGGTAGTCCATGGACATGGTATGTTTCGCAACTCTAACTCCTTTAAACACAAATGTGACGGCAGATGACAGCTGATATTCACACTCAGCTCCGTTTTACTTCAAAACATGTTGATGTTGGTTTGACCACAGGGTCAAAAATAAAAGGCTTAGAAATTGTTATATTTAAACTACCACTTTAATCATCTTTTGATCAATTTTAACATCATTCCCAGCGGTCTTTTAATTATGATTATGCTGTTTTTGGCCAAAATAAAAAAATAAAACACTACGTTGTTTTCTCAGTCATAGTTTCTGCAAAGCGGCGATAGTGAGTTATGAACAGGACTGTTGACGTAAAGTGATCCCTCTTTCCATTTCCCATAATCCCTTTCTTTATACAATCTCCCACTAGCTTACAGCCCCTCTCAACCCCAATTTAACATTAGCGGTATGATAGAAATGAAATATTGGAGCCATCCAACCGTCCAGTTTTAAGCTAGAAGCCAGTTCGGATGAAGAAAACAAAGACATACATGATCTAGTCGTCTACAAGTAAATGCATCCGAATGGAGCAAAGATTTGCCATAGTAGGTTCTACAGCAATTTAACCGTTGTGCTATCTTATAGGGTCCAGATGACCCCACCCTTATATTGATATGTGATCCCTCCCATGACAAAAGGTGGACAGGATCTTATGTCTGCCATGGACACCAGTGAAGATATAAAAAATCCTTGTGAGAAAAAAAAAAAAAAAAAAAGTTCAGCGAGCTGTCTTGTGGGGTCCAGATGACCCCACTTTTAATGTAAACATCAAGGATAGCAAAAAATGTTAAATTAATAAATAAATGCTCAGAAATGCAATTTTAATTTAAATGTTCTTTATAAATGTTCTCCTGTATGACAAAATGCAACAAGATCATGTTAAAAAAACACCAAAAACATCATTTGAGTAGGTCTTAAAGGTTTCAGTAAGGCGCAATGAAGTGTCTGAATATGAAAAGTGCTTTAAAAAAGAGAAAATTCTGATCATCGTCCAGGTCCAGCCAAAATGTATTAACAGAGGTTTATTTTTAAGTTTTCCTATAAATGGGCAAACTGAAGCAGATCCTTCAATGCTTGTGTTTTTAACTTTTTACAGTCAATACCTTGTATCTCTTGTATTTTAACATTTCTCATACTGTTTATAACCTTTGCATCCTATGTCTGACTGTTTTGCATTTATTGCATTTTAGAAACACTAAATTACTTTGCTGCACTTTAACTTAAATTCTAAAAATTCCAATCTTTTATATATATTATATTATTTCATATTGTTGTGTTTTGTGACGTGGGCTGCTAACCCTTTGCAAAATAGACCTTGATCTCTCAGGTTAATAAATAATTAGCTAATAAAAAGATCAGGCAGTTTAAAGAATGAGAACTCCATCAGACGCTGAGCTGCTGCTACTCTTATTTCCTTTTAACTTATATCTGAGGGTGCATCGTTTCAATGTAGCGACACACTGACCCACATCCCAGCAATCACCTTTTTCACATCACAGCACTTTAGTCTTTCAGCTTTAGAATAAAACAATACAGTCCGGGGTTACCTGTTCCAACTCCAAGCCTCACTCCCCCCAGCAGGTTGCTAGCGAGCCTGTCCCTGTCCCATACGGTGAGCTCCACACAGGCCTCCGTCAGGTCAGCTGTGCTGATGCCGTCATACACCATCGTGTGGTTGAACACCGGATCCACCGTTCTCCTTAAAACTCTCGTCTTCTGCCGACCTTTCCTGCTGGTGTCTGGCAGGACAAAGCTTAAGACAAGACAGGATCGTCAGGCAATAGGTATGTGTGGACAGCTGAACTCAAACATAATCTCTGCTTTACATCAAATGGGAACACACCACTTAACGTAAGGGTCGATGGTAGCCCTGATGAGAGGAAGGCCTTTGCAATCTTTAACCCAAATGTGAATCTCTCCGCTGTTGGAAATGTCTTTTGCAACACCTGAAAACATCAAGCCAAAACACATTTATAAAACAATAGTTACAATTTTAAAAAGTCCTTGCTTGCTTTACTTAATGTTAATCAGATATATTTGAAATTAGTCAGGTAACCCAATAAATACGAAAATGTGGGAAACTGTCCTTTTTCTTAGGGTTAAGGCAGATGTCTCTAACTTGAGGCTCTCAGGGTGACTCTTTATGTCAGGACTGTGGACATAAGTTTGGTTGCTGTCAGTTATGTTATGGGTTTTGATCATGTTCTATTTTGAAGCAGAATTTACACACTTGCTGTGCCAAATTATAAAGGGTCTATCTAGACTTCATGGCCCCTACAAAGGTTGTGGTCAGTGAGAATCAAACCGAATGGCTCTTTAAGTTTGAAGGTTGTAGACCCCTGGGTTAGTGTAAAAGCAATGTGTTAAAAGTGATCAAAATCAGTCCAAAAACATTCCTCGTAGGTTAACGGATGATTATGAATTATCCTTATGTGTCAGTGTGTTTGGCCCCGGACAGACTGGCAACCTGTACAGAGGGTAACCTGCATTCACCCAACAGTCATTGGGATAGGCTCCAGCAGCCCTGTGACCTCAATAGGTATTCAGGATGTAGGTAAATAGATGGACGGACAGATTAAAAACGCGTTAATAAATTGAGTAAAGTATCTGCTAATATTGTATTAAGTGTAAAATCTCTTTATTGTAAAATAGAAAGAATTTTTTTGAATTTGTGTTTTTTGGTCAATGAAGTTCCAAATAGCAGGTCAAATGGGTTAAATTTCAGCTTAAAGCTTTATGTTAATAAAACGTTGAGCTTCTTTGAATTGCTTAATGCCTTATGCAGTGGCCATTCATTTGTCCTGTAGTTCTTGGTAAGGTCTCTGGAGGCTCCACTACCTGGAATTGGAAGAAAAACTGGCAGAGAAAAGACTTCCAGGTGGCTTAATCCTGTTGTCTGTCAATATGTTGCTGCTCTTTACTCCTTCAGTGTTTCAATTAATCAAAGAGTGTCCTTAATCCATTTCAAAGCAGACCTTCACTGTGGCTGATCTGAGGCAGAAAGCGGATGGCCAGTCTCATCTCTCCTCTCCCATTTGTGGGCTCCACAGCAGGCATTGTCTGAAACAGGGGAGACATCTTTCGTTAGGTAATACAAGCAGAGCAAAGAGTTAAAAAATGAATGAGAAGCTGACCACGAAAACCTGCTGATATTTGATGAGAGAACAACAGATAAAGCCGCTTTTATTTGCGTGTGCTTGGTTCGTACCTTTGCTTTCAAAGCCAAGTAATTCATCTGGGTGTGGTCAAAGTCCCATTTGGAGAGGTCCACATCCACCTCGCCCAGAAAGCTGTTCCTGCCAAAGGTGTCATGATGCCAGACGGAGAGAACCAGCATTTGCGTTTGTAGATAATCCATGCGAACCCGATACTGAAAGGAAAGAATGCTTTTTTTGTTGTTGTTGTGACTGTTGCTTAAGCAGGTATTGAGGTGTGTGTTTGCTCTCACTCTTAAGATCTCATTGAAAGTTGGATTCAGCGTCTTCTTCTTCACTGATGTTTTTCTCTTTCCAAGGTTTGCTTTGTCAGGGACCAGGTAGCTTTTAACATACCTTGAAAGAAAAAAAACATTCACCTTCAATGCCAGACACTGCTACCCCTAAACACATCATACTGTTTCAGAATAAATATTTTAGATCATTTTTACACATAAAGAAGAACACATAAGATAGACATATTTTCCATGACATAATTAACTTTAAATTTTCTTTATTATGTTCTTATGGAGATTACGTGAGGATATTTACAAATTATTGTCTAACTCAGTCCTTCTATTTGTCAGAATAGCCCTTCTTCCCCTGCTACCTATTTTTAACATCCATCCATCCATTTTCTTAACCTGCAACAAGCTAGGAAACAGAAATCGATATTCAGCACTATATTAATCTCAGTGATTGTTACATTTTCAGATTCTCAAATCAATACAGGATATGGGAAAAATGTCCCGTTTTCAATATGCTGAACCATGTTTATCAATTAAGTAATGTTAAAGAAAAATCAACTTAAACATTTTTAAACAAATCTTGTCACATTTTGAACTAATGACCAAATCCGCAGCATTTTTAACAAGATTAATTATCTTTGAACCTGAGTGGGTCAGAGGTCACCTAAACTTATCTAAAGTTCATGTACCATGAACATATTATTGAGATGTTTTAATTTTTAAATCTATGTAAATGCTAGTTTAATTAAAAAAAAAAAAAAATACAACAGCATAAAATGTCGTTTTAGAAGAGACCGGCAGGCACCAGGTTGGTGACCCCTGATTTAGAGAAACCAGTTAATCTATAAACATGTACTTGCCAATCCTAATTTTTCTTCATCTTTTTTTATTACAGTGCCTGCTGGTTCAAAGCGCTTGATTGACAGATTTTCCTGATTTCAAATGGGTGCGAACTTCCAACAAGCTCACTCCTGATTGACGAGAGTGGTTGTCATAGAAAAGCTGACTCAGACTGACTTGAACCGATGACTCCTTACTGACATTGTCAACATGGCGACAACTATATCACAAAAAATGGGGACTACATTTAGTTGGAACCAGAAGTAAGCCATTTTTTATGGATGACGTCACATTCACTTAGTCTAGTTCTTTTATACAGTCAATGCCAGGAACATAAGGTAAGAACTTTGTTCACACCAAACCAAGGTATACATCCATAAAACTACAATACCCACCTACCGCCACCACCAACATGGGAAATTCAAACATCACTCACGGGTCAGAGCGCCCCCTCTTTGGGTCCACAGCAGCCAAGTCTCTACACTCGGACACAAAGATGTGAAACTCTCGGAGTCTCTGAATGTAGTTGATGGAGAAATGAATGTTTCCCTGAACCTCAACAAGGTCACCGCTGTACATGGTCATCACACTTCCACTCAGCTGAAAACACACACAAACAAACAGGAGAATACATCTTTAAAAAAAAAAAAAAAGACATCTTTTCAACAGCTCAAGGTCAGGACATTTTATTATTTTATGGAGAATGAAGCTTACTGGTGTAAAAATGTCAAAACCTTCAAAAATGGAGACATGCTTTGTAATGTGAAGCACTTTAAGCAGGGACGATCACAAGTCCCTTTTTGCTAATTTTAGTCAAGTCTGAAGTTTTTGCATTCAAGTCTAAATAAAGGCTCAAGTCTATAGCTGTACATTTAAGTAAAGTCTCAGAACTTAATGTTAAAATGTTAATTTTGTTGTCATTAAAACATTTCTATACAACTAGTGCAGAGGTGTCCAAAGACGGTCTCTGATGGCCGGCTCCCTTTCCAACCAACCTGCCATTGAAGCTTGTTATTGGCCGAAAACACCTGATCCAGGTAATCAGCAGCAGATAAGGCAGGGTTTCAGGAAAACCAGCAGGCGGCCGGCCCTCCAAGACCGACTTTGGACACCCCTGCACTAGTGGGTTCACAGTAAGAGGAAGTTGGTGTTTCCGCATTCCCAAAGTAAAAAGGATTATAAAGAGAGCTTTTATTTTTTTGTCCTGACACAAAAACAACCCAAAAAATGAACATTGTTCAAAAGTTCTAAACCTCATGTCCTCGGGGGACAAGTCTCTGCAGGCGAGAATTTAGTAGGGCTATGTGTTGGCAAGAGTCCGGTGGTGATATAATACATATTACGATACACACATTAATAGAGATGTAATGAGTAATTTCAACAATTATTCACTTTAAATCATAGTTTGTAGTTGCTTCTGTTTGATTCATGTTTGAAATTATTTTGCAATGAAAACAATAGTAAACCATGGCTTTAAAAACGGTCTAACATCGTCACCTCTGCTGCTTCCTGAAGCTTTTCTTAAACTGATGCCAAAAGAAATCTACCTCCAAACCTCCTTTGTTCAACTCCAAAACATAAGTTTTTATGTGCCCTATTTTAAAGAAAAGAAACATCAGAGGTACTAAAAATGTTTGTGACTTTGTGAGGCAAAAAAGTATTTGAACACCCTGTGATTTTGCAAGTTCTTCCATTTCAAAATCACAGAGAAGTCTGAAATTTTTATCTTGGGTGCGTGTCCACTGTGAGCTAACAATCTCATAAGAAATCTGGATATCACATTTGCAAGTTTTTGTTTAAGCAACTACTACAAAATAAGTATTTGAACACCATTCTATTAGCTAGAATTCTGACTCTTAAAAGTAAGTCCGCCTTTAAGAAGTCCACATCCACTCCACGTATCATCCCAAATTAGAAGCACCTGTTTGAGGTCGTTAGCTGCATAAAGACACCTGTTCACCTCATACAATCAGTAAGACTCCAAATAAGACTAACATGACCTCTTTAACATGCAGCCATAAAACATACACACAGAGAAAGGCCTATTAAAAGCACATTCCTGAAATGGTTAAACCACAGGTTAGAAAGCGGTGCAAGGAAAGGAGGGCGGGGACCAAATGGGGGCCACATGCAAAAGCGGTCAGTGATGCAGTGTGTCAACATACAGATGTCATGCTAGGAGAGCTCCTCAGGTTAGTCTCTGAGCAGCCCGATATTAGTCTTTCTTGGAAGCAAGCATCCTCCTCGGCGTCCTGAAACACAGACAGCAGGCGCAGGAAGCAGGCTGGACGTAGAGCGGGTTTTGCGCCTTACGACCAAAGCGTAGAGATATTTTACCTCTTTCTGCAAGAATGAAGGAACCGATTTGCTCATCTTCTTCAGGTGATCAGGGTCCGAGAACAAGGAGGAGGAAGGAGGCGTGATGGCTAAAACTGTGAAGGGATTTGTTTACTATTTATCTTTCATATTTGGAAAACTTTGATCATAAAGCGATCAGGCGAGTTTTACCATCACTGCTGCGCCTAGAATCAATAACGGGGTCTTGTCTTTTCTCTTGTCCTGAAAAAAACCGTTTGGAAAGATCAAAGCTATCAACAAATCGACAAAGTAGATAAAGCTTAAGTTTCTGAATGAAGAACATACTCACGTGGAGATGATGTTATGTCCTCCATACTTTTAGCCAGGTTTTTAGCCCGCGCCTCGGCTCGCCGCAAGGCTTTCCGCACAGGATTTTGGTCTTCGTCCTTATTTTCACCTAAACATGGCAGAAAAAGAGGAAAAAAGCTCTAACTCTGTGCCCAACATCAAATTAGTATTTTAAAATATAACAACTTGCTGTACACATGCAGGGAGATTTCCTAAAGAAAAACTAATAAAAATAGTTAAAAATGACCACCACATACAATTCCAATGTCAATATAACACCATGTCCATGATTAACAAGAAAAAAAAACATGCAAACTCTATTAACCAAATTATGAAAAATTTGTAATTTTGTAAAGAAACAGGTATTTAATAGGCTTTTCAAAATAAATCACAAATTTAGTCATTTCGATATCAGCCCATGCATTAAATAATTACCTAAAATTTTTACACGCATGCAAATTTAATCATGTGCCACCTTAAAGTCACAAATATAACCTTTTACCTGAACCTTTTACTGATTTGACCAGTTTAATTGACCTCTTCATGTCAGTAAACAATCAAATGGAGCGCTTTTATGTTAGTTGCATACCTCCTGCGTAGTATGGGTCATCTGGAGTAAAATTGAAATTATGTTGAATTTTATTCAAATAAAACTGTTTCAGTGAAATGGAAATTATGTATGTGTATTTTTGTTTGGCTTTTTGTTCATTTACGGAAAGTGATATTGTCATCACAATTTTGATCACTAATATCACACATCACAAGTTTTACTAATATTATGCAGAACTAGTTAAAACTTGAACATCTTCTGGATGACAGTAGTTCCAATTATGATCAGCTCTTAAATTAAATGCTATCTAAAGAAATGTAAACAGGTGAACCAATAACTAAAACTGAAAAAAAGTGCTTGAAGTTTAAATCAAAATATAATACTTTATCTGCAAACTGACATTTTGTAGTAAAATATAACCAAAAACTGCTTAAACTCTTTAAACTGGAAAACCTTTCTATAAAAGTAATTAAGTAAAGTTTGATGTGTACACCGACCAACCCAGAAACTAAACACGGGCAGGTGACTGACTGTGTACAGACTAGCTTCTGCTAACCCAGAAAAGCACAAAGATCTGACACAAAGGACTCAGTCAGATCCACAATGACAGCAACAGCAGGAGGACGTGATTCAAAAAGGTTTTAGCTTTAAAATTGTTTCGCTTAAGATGTTTGTCTTAAGACAAAATAGCAAGAGTTATGACATAACTTTGAGACCCCTTTGAATAAATCCTTTGAACTTTGAGTGGAGGTTTGCCCTTTTTTCCACATAGACCTTGTCTATACTTTGTTTGTGAATTTAGACACTAGACACACTAAAACATATATTTGTTTAGCTTAATTTTTGCAGTAAAAAAGACTAAATTTACCACACAGAGTTGAGTCTTTTTTACGGTCTCAGGTTCATAACAAAACAACAATGTGCTGCTAAAACCTAGCTTTACTCCTTAACTTTAAACATTCTCCCCTATCATCTTTCGATCTATTGCAAAATCATTTCCATTGTTTTTTGCTTTTTTTTAAATTATGGTTTTATGTCTTCAGTTTAGAAATCACTGATCTGGTTTAAAGCCAGTGTGGTCACATGGAAGTCTAAAAAGGTGAGCTTACGATTTGTGCTGGGCCAGGTCTCTGACACACTGCTGAGGGAGGACTCCTGACCCGTGTCAGACTCGCTGTGATTGGCCCACACCTGCCGTTGGCTCAACTTGCTGGCCTTTCTGTTGTGACGCTCCTCCGAGGTCACGGGGGTGCTCGTCTTCCCCAGTCCACTCACTTCGAGTTCATAGCTGTCGGTGCAGTCGAAGCTCTGGTCCTCCGCAGCCGGCGCCAGCATAGTGTGAATGCTGGACTTGTCCGTCATCCCCAGGTAATGGCGATAGTCTGTGGGAACAAACGCCCGCGCGCGTGGAACCACGGTCTCGGGTTCCTCGGACACTTTTCTCGACACAACCCCCTTCTCGTTGTTCTGCCTGTGCTTCCTGCTCTGAGAGTGGATGGAGTTGACATCCTTTCTGAGCTGATCTTTGTCATCAGCAGCGCTCAGCGTGAACATGCTTGTGGCTCGACGCATTGAGGTCCCTCGACTGCCGGATCGAGACCGGATCTCTTTGCCTGTGCTGCTTTGCTGCTTGATGGCCTTCTCGTCTCTGCTGGACTCCTTAGAGCTCCTCTTGGACTGCCTGTGCTGCCCTGACTCCACGGACGCATAACTTGGCGGGTTGTTTTTACCGTCGTTCATCATTCTGACCCCAGCCACCACCTGTCTGTCATGCAGAGGAGTTGTTCGACTGGGAGACGATGGAGACGACTTGTTGACAGCTGCTTTTGTTTTCTCAACGGTTTGATTCAGACAATAAATCTCAGAGTTACAGCTCTTTAACTCCTGACTTGACATCTGGCCACCGAGTGTCTCTTTTCGTTTGGGGCTTTTGGGTTTGTCAACGGTCAGCGATCCTCTGGAATCGGACGCTGCTTCGCCCCAGAATTCCCGCAGAGTGTTAAACTGCATGCGGCTGGCGCTGAGGCTCGGCGACAGCTTGTCAAGCCTTTGAAACGGGAGAACGCTAAAGTTTGGATGGTTTCGGTTCCCGTCTTCCTGATCACTACCCAGTTCGCTTCCAATTGTCCTCAAGTCAAACTCAGACTTTGTGAACCTTTTGTTGAGTCTGCCTTGACTGCTGCCATGAGCCGCTCTGCCTTCTCCAGCCGCTCTAGGTTTGCCATTGTAAAACACGGGCTTGTTCCGCTCCTTTTCCCAGAAGATTTTCAGCTGCTTGATCCTCTCTGCTGTGCACTCCTGATGGGGTAGCGCCTGCCTACCCAGGTGTGGACTGTTGGTTCTGTCTTTGCTGGGTACACTGTCTCTTCTCTTTGAAGGAAGGTTTGAAATCCCGCTTTTGTCCTCACTGTCCCTCCTCTTCACGTCTTCACTCGAGCCTCTTGGGAGCTGTGCTTTAGCTGGGATTTGAACGTCGATGGCACCGGGCTTAGAGTCCACATACGGGCTGAGATCTGTATCGAGCTTTGGCAACGAGCCCCTCTTTGGCTGGGTTGGGTCACTCCGCTTCGGTGTACCGTCTGACTGCAGCTTGGCTTTGACTCCAGACAGGATCTCAGATTCTGGATCTAAACTTTTCTTCTCCGATGAGCTAAGTTTGGAAACACAGAGGGTCTCAGGGTCTCCTCTGCTGTGCATTGGTGGAACAGAAGATCTCAGCTTCAGATGGTCCGAGTCGTTGTTGTTCCTCTGAGCTGCAGAGGCGATAAGGCTTTCTTCTTGGGAGTGAAGTCTAACTCCCACGTTTGTTGTTGGAATAATTCCTGGTCTATCATCGCTCTGAACTGAGGTGTTCCTCTCATGTGTCTCTTTCCTGCTGCTCATTCCAGAGATCACATCTGCCTCCTCCTCTGCTGAGAGGTGGACAGGCTCCGCCTCTTTTTCAATAGGCGTCACAGATTTGCTGATGAGTATCTTGACCCCTGTGTTATTCTTCTCCCAGAATGATTTCAGATTGGAGATCTTCAGCGGTTGTCCGTCGTCGATGATATCTTTCTCATCTGGAGACTTCAGTCTCTCTCTGTTTTCTGTCCACGCCTCTTCGTGGGTTTGAATCCGCTCCTGGCTGCCTTTCCTGCATCCTGCCCTGAAGTCAGGGTCGTGGCTGGTCCGTCTTTGTGGTAGACTCCTTTTCGTTTCAGATGTTTCCTTCTTTCTTTCACTGGCGTCTCTCGCCAATAAGTCTTCCTCTTGGATTTTCCTGACAGGTACATGTCTGTCGGAGCTCTTGGGGAAGATCGGCTCAGCTTCTTCAACCAGGAAATCATTGCTGTCTGTGCTTCGGTTAAACCAATCCAAAACCTTGGCAATGGAGTCTTCCTCAATGCCAGGGCTGACAGGCTGAGGGGTTAATTTCAACTCATGCTTTTGATTTAGTGTCTGCTCCTGTTGATCAGATTTATCAATGAACGTTGGATCAAAGCGGACTGGTAGATCTGAATCTGAGGAAAAAGAACAAATAATTCAAAACACAGGATTCCCATTTCAACTTATTATCTATTAAAATAACACAAGAAACTTCTTCAGCTTTTCAATTTGGGTCCATCTTAAAAGTGTGAAAAAAAACTAAGAAAATATATACGGCATTAAAAACGTTTTAACAGAGGTTAAAGTTATTTTTTTATTTAAAAACGATTTAAGTACGAGGCGAGTTTTAGATATTTTTCCTCTTCGATTCTCCAAATTTATGACTTGTATGACAGAATTATTTTTATTTTTTATACTTTTAGAAGAAATAATTGTCCAGAAACTTGCATTCATTTTGATAAAAAAAATATTTTAATTGGTTAGACGTGATCATAACCTCTGTCTTTTATCTTTTTCCAAAAACTGAGAAGTAAATGCTGACTTCTCCACAGTGTTCTCATTTTCTGAAATCCTGTTTTCATGGGTTTTATAAGATGGAAACCCAATTAATGTAAAAAAAATATGCAAATAAATTCTTTATCAATTAATCTGTATTTATAAAAGTTTAATTATTTTAAATGGAATTCAATTTTTTGTAAAGGGTCTATAAATTAAAATGAAAACTTGTCAATATTCCTATTTACTTTAGTTTAAGTTGTTTGAGGAAAAACACAGGTAGGAAAAAAAGTCTAGAAACAGCCTCAAAGATGTTGTTTACCTATAGTGCTTTGAGGCAGACTCTTGTCATCCTGTCTTGCTGCTGTCCCCACACAGCCTCTGTCCTCTTTGTCGTGACTCTTGCTTCTCTGAAAGTTTAAGTCTTCACATGTTTGACTCAGATCACCTGGATCTTCTTTCTTCTGTGGGGTTCCTCTCCCAGTGGACGCATCCAACCTGAAAAACACTGACTTAAAGTAAAAGGATGAAGGGCTTAAACCAGATTATATTTTTTTGCAGTTATGCACTCACTTGGCTCTGGTCACAGAAGGCGGGTTTGCTTCCGGCTCCTGAGTTGAAGTTGAGAAAACCTGAGGAACGCTGCTCAACGGCTGAGGCAGGTTTTCATCTGCGGTTCTGTTCGGCTGCTCAGAGCTCTCACTGGATCCTCGCTGGCGTCGCCGTCTCGGAGCGGGGACAATCCCGACAGGCCTCGCCGGAGCGATCGCCTGACCATTACTGTCTACCTGACTGTTGGTTCTTCGGGAGAGGAACGTTCTCTTCTTTGGAACCGGTCTGAAGCCCATGGAGGAACCCTCTGATGTGATGGAGCCCCCCGAGGTTCTAGTGGACTCGCCCGCTGAGTGACTCTTCAGAGGGGAGATGGGATCTGAGGGCAGGAAGAAGAAGATGTTCTTGTGTCACAGAACTTTAAACGTGTCTCCTCTAAGGTTAAAGGCTTGGTTCAAACCTGTCCGCTGAGGCTCCGGGCCCCGACTGGCTACTGACTCAAAATTATTTTCAGGATGATCAACAATGATGAGGGACGCACGATTGAAAGGATTGTGCCTTGGCTGCAAGGAAAAAAAACCAAACAATTCCAGTGACAACAATCTGACAGTAAGATACAAATAATTAAATAGAAAAAATCTGGTTTACTGTTTTTGGGGAACGAACCGCTGAATATCGATTCTCTTTTTCTGCATCACTGTGGAAAAAAGAAAGTCCTTTATTAAGATTTAAAAGCATTGTACCCTTGATTCTTTTCTCAAAATATTTGAACAAACTATTATAAACAATAATAAATACATTTATTAAAATGTGAGGTTTATTATTAATGAATAAGGACAGTTATTGAAAATGTTTCTTTAAATAAAATGACAGAAACAAATACAACACTGATCTGATTTAACCAGAAAAATTAAACATGACATTAGAGTATCGTAATGTAAAATCAAATTAACATCTCAAATATGGTCGAAGACATGGGGACTGACTACAGGTTCTTCTGTCACCTGTTTAACACCGAGAAGGAGCCGTGTTTGAAGCATAAACCCTTAGTAGTCTGGGGCCTTTTTGAGCTTTTTCTTCTACTTTGAAATTTTCTCTATTCATTTATCTTTAAAACTGTTTCTGTGGAAATGCTTGTTATCCATCGTTTTAACACAACCTAAACTTCCTTTACTTACAGATATTTTTTACTATATTACACAATAACTCCATAACAAACCTGAAACTGTACAAAAGTCAAATTGAAGTAGTTCATTTAGTCATTTTCTATTGTAAAAATTGAGAATTAAACATTTTTTGTGTTTAATAAGAAAAAAAAAATTAAATGTAGAGATGAGATAAATGTATAAATCCAAAAACTAAACCAAGATAAACGAAAAAAAAATGTGAAAAATGTCTAAAAAAAAAACCCAACGTTCCATGAGTCTATGATGGTGTGGGCCTGTTGCACCTGGCTTTGCAAGACACATTTTTAGAGAGGATAGGTAAATTTAAAAGATTAAAGGGGTATTTAATAAAAATTTAAAAAAAAGGAATCCTGTGCCAAAGAAAATCTTTGGATACAATTTGAGTGTGAATTTTTAACTGAAAGTGAAAGAGGTGATGTGTATTTTAGCATCGAGATGTGTTTACATGAAACACATCTCGGCTCTGATCTCTTATTTTCTGGGTCAATTAACTTAGAGCCACTTTAACATGAGCCTGAACATGAGCGCACAGTGAGGTGAAATTATCACATCTTGCTTCCGGCTCAGGAATTTCAGCATAATAAACGTACAAAAAAAGTACTGGAAAGGGGGTTACTGAGAACTATTCCAAAATGCAACTAATGTGCTGATGAAGGACATCAATAATATAGTTTAACACACATTTTGTGTTTTGAATTTCATACTTAAATCACTATATTGCCTGTTTTTATTCCATTTGTATTATTCAGTTTAAACAACAGAAAGCAAAAAAATTGAACTTGTTTTTTTTTCTGTGACATGCAGTAAGTTATTTAAATAAAAACCTACATAGTAACATCATCAGAACATATCAACATATATACTCTAGAGGTGTAGCTTTGCATAGCTTCTAAAAGAACTCAGAAAATAGTCAAAGTTAAATATTGACTCGGTAAAAACAGACTTGTTCTAACTGTTCATAAGTTATGTCACTTATTTGCTTTTAAGTAAAAATGTTTAGAAATGTTGATTCAGTGCGTTGACAACAGTTAATGAAATACCAGCCGATTGTAAAATAGATATTTTCTGTTTAACCTATATTTACACAAGACACCCTGAACACAAACTCATCCAGATGCAGGAACAAAAGACCCCCTGACATCATTGTTTTAACCTCAATTCCAACATCACTTTGGTGAAATTGGAGTCAAATGTGGAAGATGTGTTCCTCGTTTTGACTTAAAGAGTTCCTGAATAAACAGATTTTAGAACACAAGACGACTTCAGTGTTTTTCAACCAGTGTGCCATGAGAGATGGTCACTCAATGTCACCTTATTGGTCCTAAAACATTAAGTGTTGCCAGGATATCAGCTCTGTGTTCATCCAAACAGGGCCAGGCTTCACACTTAGTAGTTAGGATATGAAAAATCATATTTATTTTTCTTTGAGTCATTTGATTTCTAATCCAAACACTTTGATAAGAACGACTGTAATTTTGTTGCAACTTTAGCAAATTACTCTCACTTTGGAAAAAGTCAGACACCTTCAACTTTCTTCACCAATCATTATTGGAAGCATAATCCTTTCTGTCATTAATTCAATGACATTAATCAATGTCATTAATTAAATGGCTCATAATTTAAAGTTTCTTGATTGCAACAAAAATACCAGCTAAAAATTGTGTTTTAGCGATGTAGCTTCTCACGGGATCCAGAGTCAGAACGTTTAAAAAGTTCATGAAGTAATAAGGCTTGGAGATGGGAGTCTGTCTGGCACTGTAATGTACTACATTTCCCATGATTCATTGAGTTAAATGGGGCAGCATCTCTTCCTGCACTACTGTTGACTGTCATGAAGCACAACAACCACAAAAAAGCTAACGTAAACATTTTAGTTCTCTTTTAACGTTTGTGCTAGAGCACAAAGTACTAATTTGATCCAAGTCATCGTTCTAACTGAAACTGCTGCTTTATAATAAAATTCTAGTTATAGTAAAATTGAAGTTCAGTTTAAATATGTTATAACAAAATAGAAACAGCATTGAAGTCAATTGCCCAACAGACACCTTTAACTAAAAACTTAATTGAAATAATTGGTTTTCCCCAAATAAAATGATGTTAAAGTTACATTTTTGGTTAAAACTATTGGTAAAAAAAAAAAAGCACTTGAGATCTTGAAGGGACTAGTACATCATTAAAATGTACTACTCTTGCTACATTCTCAGTTGATTGTGTCTCTTAGGATTCATGTCAAGGAAAAAGTGAACATTAGCTCAAAAAAGGTTGAAAACACTGCTTTACTTTATTTCCTGTGGCTGCAGAGGTTCCAAATATCTGGGAGGTTTCACCGGTGGCGCCGTGTCTGAGCCTCGACTGCTGGGGGGCTTAGATCTGTCGACTCTGAGAGACCCATCTGCTAAAAAAAAAAGTTTGTTACAAGATACGATGCATTTAATACGTAATTGTGTCAGTCACAGTCAGAGATAAACGGTGAGAACGAGAAATAAATAAACAACCACAATTGTTAAATTCACAGCCATTCAGGGAGGAGAATGGACATCAGAAGAAAATCTATCAAATACTAACTGTAAGTTCAAAAACGGGGCTACATTCTTTACCAGATTAAAAAACGCACAGCGTGGCCGCACCTAAACCAGCTGCTTTCCCTTGCTTCATGGATGCCAGGATGATGTCCGAGCCGTGGATCTTGTCGGTGTGTCGGCGGGACTTGGCCTCGTAAAACCACTCTCCCGTCAGGTACTTCAGCTTCACGTCTGGCTGGGAATCTCTGTGCAGCACTTTTTCCAGCTTCCTAAAACACAAAGGGAGACACGTGCAAGTTCTCAAGCCTGAAGCCTTTCTGGGTGAAAAACTACCAAGACAAAAGAAGCTAATCACAGAAAAGCGAACCATACAGCCAAAAGCAACAAGACTTAAGAATAGAAACACACCAAAGAGTCATTTATGAGGTTATTTTAATGGACTGGTCCATCAAAAGAGATTGGCAAACACCCTTCAGGAAGTGTAGGCCTCTGTCGCCCTCGCTGAAAAGGAATCAGGTTCATCCTCAAACCAGGAGTGGAGAAGATAGTCCAGTGTGTGGCATCCTGGAGAAGCCGCCAGAAGTCTTAAGAAGAAGCTTTTTTCTGTGAATTGATTGCGACTGAGATTTATGACTTTTGTTGCAGTGTTTGTGATGAATGTCATTTCTGTGCTTGGTTATATTTACACATTATACCTTACATCTGCAGCCAAAAAAAATGGTCAAATCTGTGTGGGGACACGCAGGTGGCTCACAGGAAACATAAAAGTCATTGACCTCTCAGCGAACACGTCGGGCATAATTATTCATTGAGTCCCCCCCTTGTGAGTCCAATGCTTGCAGACTGGCTGTTAGAAATGAGAAAACTAGGCAGTCAGAGTTTAGTTTGTGTGGACATCCTATCCTAAATCCCATGGTCTGATTTTCTAAGAATTTATTTGTAAATTATGGGGGAAAAAAAACATATTTGGTCAGCTACAAACAAGTCTCTCACAGACCTGTAACTTCTCCTGTAAGAGGATCCTCTGTCCTCCACTCGTTACCTGCATTAATGGCACCTGTTTGAGCTCATTATCTAGATAAAAGACACCTGTCCACAACCTCTAACAGTCACACTCCAAACTCCACTAAGACAAAGAGCTGTCTAAGGATACCAGAAACAAAACTGTTGACCTGCACCAGGCTGGGAAGACTATTATTAGGAAATGGAAGACATACAAGACCACTGATAACCTCCCTCCATCTGGGACTCCCCTCAACAGTTTCATCATCATAAACTTTATTGACACATAACTTTATTAACAGGAGCAGTAATGAGACAATTATCGGGAGTGAAGAATCTAAACAGGAAAACAATTAAACTTTTGTAGTCGTTGTGATGTGATGTGAACACTATTAAGGGAGATTTTGTGAAATTGACGAGAAATAATTTAAACAAATAAACTAACAAAAGTGTGAAGGAGATGCTGGAACACGGTTGGATTAAGACATCATAGTCATCGTTCAGAATCCTGGAATAAATAGCATAAAATTAGCACATAGCATAAAAGAAGTCTTATGGTTAGAGGTGCTTTGAAGTCCAGCTTAAAGAATTTTCTAAGCTTTAACGTAGGATATTAATAATAAAAAAAAAGACTAACTGATTATGAAATTCAGAAATTACATTTCATATTATTTATTCATCAGGCTCAGCGTACGAAGAACATTAGCCTCAAGCGAGCAGTCCTCCTTGGGCTAAAATCTGATTGAGTAGCTCTTCTCATGTAATCTCACAAAATGAATAGTGAAATTGTACAGTCTGTTCAATAATACACTCACAGACTGGCTGCTTTATTAGGCAAACCTGTCTGGTTGCTTGTTAACACAAATTTATTATCAGTCAATCACATGGCAGCAACTCAAAGGCAGATGAACACGGTAAAAACGATATGTTGCACTTCAAACTGAGCCTCAGAATGAGGGAGAAAGATGACTGAAATGACCTTGAACGTGACATAATTGTTGGAATTTTCACCCACAACCATCTCTAGAGTTTACAGAGAATGGTCAGAAAAAGAGAAAATATCCAGTGAGTGACAGCTCTGTGGGTGGAAACGTCTTGTTGATCCCAGAGGTCAGAGGAGAATGTTCAGACTGGTTCCAGATGATAGCAAAACAACAAGGACTCAAATGACCACTAGTTACAACCGAGGTCTGTCGAAGAGCATCTCTGAACGCTCAACAACGTCTAATGTTGAGGCAGACGGGCTACAGCCGACCACACTGAGTCTCACTCCTGTCAGCTAAGAACAGGAAACTGAGGTTAATAATTCACACAGACTCACAAAAATGAGACAATAAAAGACTGAAAAAACGTTGTGTGTTCTGATGAGTCTCCATTTCTGCTGCAACATTCAGATGGTAGGGTCAGAATTTAGCCTCAACGACATGCGTATCAACCGTTCAGGCCGGTGGTTGTGGTTTAATGGTGTGGGGGAATATTTTCTTGGCACACTCAGCACTGACTGAGCATAGATAAGTTCACTGGACTCAAATGACCTCCATCGTCACCAGATATCAACCCAATAGATCACCTTTGGAATGTGGTGGAATGGGAGTTCAGGATTATTGATGTTCAGATGACTAATCTGCAGCAACTGTGTGATGCTATCATGTCAATATGGACCAAACTCTCTAAGGAATATTTCCAGTACCTTGTTGAATCTATGCCACCAAGGATTAATACTGTTCTGAAGGGAAAATGGCGTCTAAACTGGTACTAGCATAAAGTGGTTGTTGAGTGTAGTAATATTTGCAATGTCATGCTAATGATTTTCTAGTATTATTCTGCACAGATTGCACCAGAAAGATGTTTTTTTTTAACTCCTATGATCACATATATGTTCTCTCCAGTCCAAACGTCAGCCTTGCAGAATTATGACTTTGCTCTCATGTTAACAGAAAGCCAGTTCTTGTCTTTCTTCATGTGACTGCATCCTCTCATCTTTTTGTTTCAACACGGCCGTTGCACAACAGCGGCACATGATCATCTTCAGGATGGAATTTGGAAAACATCTCTATCAAGTTAGAAGTAAAGGGAAGCGGGTTCGAGACAAAGTCCTGCGCCTCACAATCACCTCTCCATCTCTCTCCACTTGTCGGGGAATCGTGGCTGTCATGTGAAAAAGGGCCCGCCGCATTATTACACACTGCTGGCTTAATCCTTTTACACTAGACTGGACAAGACACAGCCGGCATTCAACCGCCGGCGGAAACAAAGTCCAATTATATTAGACTTGGAATGGAAAACTTTGTGTTTTGCAGAAAATTAAGAGGTTTGTTTGTTTGATCTTCATGTTAAGTTTTCTCCTTATGGGTTTTCTCAGTTTAAAAAAAGCTATAGGTACTTTTTTTTTTTTTTTTACAGGTGGTTTGATTTATGACAAGGAGTGTCAGACCAGCATGATCTTCATCTCTGCCCTGACTCCAAATTATCTGTAATCTAATTTCTCGGCTCACATTGAGGTTCTCAGCAATGCAGGCAAAGTCTCTTATTGTGTTAACCCATTAAGCAAACACTGTCCTACAAAGATCTCTTCTCACACAGCGGGTGATGAAGACCCACTTATAAAGACATTCGCTTAAACAGTCTCAAGTTCATGCAGGAGACCCTTTTATAGGAAAGAGACACAGAAGGGAGAGGAATGCTGAAATGTATCACATTAGAAGGAGATAGAGGTTTCTGTACTTGACTCTCTCCTCCTCGGCTTTCTTCAGATCGGCGTCCCTCCTTAGCACCGTCATGATGGCCTCCTGCTCCTCCTCCGTCAGGTGACTCAGGTCGATCATCCTTCCTCGTCCTGCTCCTCTCAGGAGTGGGAGTACAGAAAATGTCCTCGAATGGCAGAACAAACAAACAAAACACTTTGTATTGTTGTCCAGACTTGAAAGACCAGGCCCTTGTTTTTGGGTTTTTTTTTTTTCATTCTGAGAGTTATTTGTCTGACTTCCGCACAACAAGCTTCTGATTAAGGGTAATGACTTTTGGCATCCTTTAATTATATTTAGGCCAGAAATTGTTGCAAGACAAGAAGCCATTTCAACAATTCAAGGAGTTATGGCTGGACAAGTAAAAATAAGTTTGCTTTAGCTCATTTTTACCAAATGACTTGCAGCTGAACTCTTTGTTCTTCTACAGTACACTTGGAGAAGTTCAACCAACAACCCTACAAACTTTAATAGAGATTTCAAACAGAAGCTCATAGTTGGAGTAGCAGAGTCTAAAATAAAGAAAATTTGGACTATTTAGGCATAAAAGGAGTTAGTAGTTTTTCAGCTCTTCATAGGAGGATGTGAGTCATTCCTGCAGTGCTCGTGTCCTGTGCGCTCCTGCTGGAAAGTTTATTCAAGGTGGAGGCCGCACAAACAAACACTGCAAACGACTCGACTTCTGTCTGAAATGCGCAACAACCCTGGAGTTCCTGCATGTTTTTATCTGGAACTAAACGTACTGAAACAGAATCCCTCATTAGAGTTTTTATATGAACTAACTAAACTGAGATGGAATTTGCTTTTTCCTCAGCGTGGCCCGACTATAGTAAAAGACAGCAGGATTTATGCAGAGGTTTTACTCACTTTATAGAACTCCCTCGTTAATCCCACAGAGTGCTTCTTGAATCTCCATTTTGCAGTGGGAACGGAGCAGTCAGCAGGTTTAGGGTGATCCGCGGGTCTGAGGCTGCAGCCGACGTGCCGTGAGCGCAGAGGAGGAGTGGGCGGATCCCATGGTGGTGGTGGTGATGATGATGATGGGGAGGAGAGGACCTGTCAACGCAACATATGAAGCGGCTACTACAGCATATGCAAATGTCTTCGTTTTTAGTTTGATTCGAACCATTTTTAAGTATCATTTTGCCGCTCCAGCACTCGTTCATGTTGGGGCATATGAGCTGCAGTTACAGCTGGTGTCCACCAGATGTCACCAGTTGCTGAGCTTCAGTGTTTAACAATGGGGTGTGTGAGCATCCCTGCAGGAAGGCAGGCTGCTAGACAGGCCGAGGTCAAACAGAAATCACACGCCCTCCACCTGAAGCTGTTCTCTTCTCTAAAGGAGGCGCCAAACCTCCCCACAGAGACCGATGTGATTCCGAGAGCTGAACAATATGGAGGTTTTTTTTTTTTTTTTTTTTTCCACCCACAAAATTATAAATAGCCTAATATGCAATTCTCAGTTGACATTTCCATTTCCAAATTGAAAATGTACTTTGCAATTGAAATTTAAATGTGCAATTCAGAGTTAAATATATAAATGTGTTTGGCAATTAAGATTTCAATATGAAAAATTACAATCCAGTCTCACAATAAAAAAAAATTTAAAAAATCAATTGCATTTTAAATAGGGCCCGGAATTGTTTGAAAAAAATTAAATAATCGTAAACCTGGAAAAAAGTCATCGCAATTAATCACGATGAATATATATATATATATATATATATATATATATATATATATATATATATATTATTTTTTTGGTGCAACAAAATATTGGCAATATTGGAGCTATCCAGCTATACAGTTCTGAGCCAGCAGCCATCTTGAAAGAGGAAAACAAAGATGTTCATGGATCTGTTTGTTTGCAAGTGAATGCATCAGAATGAAGCAGAGCAGGAAGCTTGGCTTTCACTTACTCGGCCACAACCACAGATAACTGAAAGCCTTTTCAAACTGCGCTTTTGTATCTGCTTCTGATCCATCACAATTTGAATGAGAAATACACAGAATTCAATTCAGTTCCATCCAATTCAATTTTATTTCTATATCCCAATATTACAAAACAATTGGGCTTCATACCGGTAACACAATTTTAATTTATCGTAAATTCTTTTATATATGTCATCCATGTTTTGATGTCATGATACGCCACAAGGACATGTTAAAAACACCCAAAACATGACGTCCATTGGAGTGGGTCTTTAATAAGAAAAATTACTCAGTCGGATTTACTTTGTATCTTAGTGTAGCTAAATTACTTCAACCAAGAAACAATCTCTCCTAATTTAAGCACACAAACCCATCATGCACATTAAAAATGGTCCTTATTGTAGAAATTAACACCAACAAACATCCCTCATCAGTTTTTCATTAAAGATTTATTTTATATCACTGATTATAAGAGTTGGGACAAAATACGTCCCACATGGGACATACTTGGAATTTGGTGGAACGGGAGATTGGCTTCATGGATGTTCAGTCGACAAATCTGCAGCAGCTATGTGATGCTGTCATGTCAATATGAACCAAACTTTCTGAGGAATGTTTCTAGTACCTTGTTAGATCTATGCCGCAAGAATTAAGACAGTTCTGAATTCAGGAGGAAGTTCAACCCGTTGCATCTAATAAAGTGTCCAGTGAGGGTGCTGACATCAAACCCATGCTTTGGAAAAACCTCACCTGCTTTTCCAGATACCGAGGGCCAACCACGCCCAGAAGAAGGTTTTGAAAGTGTCAAACTATCAACGCTTTACTTTTTTTTTTTGGCTTCAATTTTCTTCCCCTGCAGTCTGAGCTCATACTCTGGCTTCCTCACCCTTTCCTTTCTTTTAGGTTCCATCTGGAGTCAACTTAGCCGCACCTGTAGTTTGGTACCTGAACCAGAAGCCAAAAAAGAGCAAGCATCAAGCAGGGCGAAATGTCATGGACAGCATTCATAGGCTCTTCCAGAACGCCCATTTAAATTAGCTGGTTACCCATTTTACAGGCTGCCCGGTAGAAAGAGGTCTACCAGGTCTGCTTCTGTTTTGTGACCCAGGTCAATTCTCGGTATATTGAGAACATCATAGAGCTTTGAAATCATACATCATCACTGTCAACTCATTGTGGGACATTTTAAGGTGAGTGTCAGCAGCAGGTAATGGAATTCACTTGTTTTTACTGAAATGCTCTTCCCTTCAGTAAATGTGTTCTGTCAAAAGAATTTAAAAATCCTTCAATCAGTACCACAGAAAGCTGACAGTTCCATAGTTTTAAGTTAGTTTACTTGTTTTTGTTTATTATTCGTTTAATATTATCCCATTTTGAGGACATACATCAACTTTTTTTTACACATTGTGACCGTGTTGACATGCCTGTGACTTCTTTTTGGACTATTTTCCACCACCTCGTGGCCTACGGTGCTCTGGGGGTGCATCCTTTAATTCGGGTATGTCCAAAGCCCGGCTTGCAGGCCAAATGGGGTCTGTGTTCAAATTTCCACCGGCCCACAGGTTCCAGTCAAAATCAATTGTATGCATCCCCCCCCCAGCACATGCTAAGGATTGTCTGTATGATTTCTTGAATTTGCTTGGCTAGCCTGTAAGCCACTGTAAACTAATGGCAACAACCTGAGGCTCCTCAGCATCCAGACCCGTAAGGGCCAAATGAGAAGAACAGATTCATTTGATTCTGTGATCAAAACTTGAGAAGTTTGTACCTCTGAATAAGATAACTATGCGTTATCAGATTTAACGTTGAAAAAAAGTTTTCATTTTTTTCCCCATCAAAGATCTTTATTTCTGAAATTCACAATGATTCTGGTACAAATGCATTTGGATGCCTTTCTGTTTAAAGTGAGGAAATTAGAAATATTCCCAGTCAATGCAAGGGTTCAAAAGATGCTGGCCCGCACACACCTCACCAAATCTGCCTGTATTTGTAAAAAGTTTAGTCACCCCTGGTTTATATGAAAGGGACTTGTTTGTTTTTTAAAAACTGTTAAGAGATTTTAGAACCAGATATCTACAGTATGTTTGCATCCATGATCTCAAGTTACTGTGTATTAGAACTGACTGAGAGGCCTCATCCATCTCATGATCCAAACAGAAAATCTACAAATTCCATGGACTTGTAAGAAATAAGCAGCTTTGACTCAGTCATGTTTATCAATAATCATTCTTACTCTGATACTTCAACATGTTCTTGATAATCTTTTTTTTCAGTAGCGCTAGTTATTCAATTATAAACTGGCCAATCAGATGCCTCAACTATAAAAAGTATGTGGTTTCACTTTGAGCGTCGGAAATGTTTCCCGGACCTGCTGGTAGGGGTGTGGACTTCCTACAAGCTCACTCCTGATCGGTGAGAGTGGTTTCCATAGAAATTTGGATTCAGAGCAACTCTGACCAATCACTGCTTACTGACTACGGTATGTCTGGCTCCAACATGGTGACGTTGGACATTCTGGCTACATTTTATTGTAAATCATTTCCTATCATGTCAGTCAGTCCAGTTCTTCCATACCATCAATGGTATAAATAATATTCAATAAAACTGTGAAAAACCTGATTCTGGAGTAAAAACTAGAAGTGTTTGAAATTCCAAATAAAACAAAGGACAAAACACAGATCTTATCTTTGTGGAAGCTGCTCTTTATTTGTAAAAGAAAGAAAGAGTTCAGTCATCATCTGCTACACGTTCTAATTACATAAAGAAAATGTCTGCGGACACAAACGCAGAGAATATCCTGAATCAAACTTAGGTAGAGTCAAATTTGATTGAATTGCTTTCATATTTCATACATCTTTCACTTTTGCATTCAAAGAACAGTCAGTGTTTATGTACACGTCGCACCGATCAACAGTGCTGCTCCTTCCCCGTCCCACGTCTATGGAGCCTTTGATTTTTTTCATTTTTTAAATTTTTTTTTACAATTAACTTACATCAAATCTGTGACCCCCCCCTCACTCTCCGACTGGTGTGACAATTGTCCAACCAGCGGGCCTCCTTCAGCTCAAACACCCCTCTCACTGAAGAACTGCAGTGTAGAAAGATGTGTGCAACATGAAGACAACTCTCACATTCAGAGTAAAGGCAGCCTTTGATTACAGTCAGTGAGTCAGCGGCATGCCAAGCTTAAAGCAAATGGAGCCCACCACCCAGTGCCACACTTCAGATTAGTGGACGAAGTGTCCCGCAACTAGTAAGGAGACCGATCCGGAGCAAAAGAAAACCCTAGGCACAGAATCCACTATATACTGTTAACTGACTCATACTCGCACCCCTGCACTGTAAGTACAATGAGATCGTGATGAAATCGTCCACCTAGTAAAAAACAAAACAAAAAAGAAAAACCTTTTCTTAAACACAAAACTTCGGAGAATATTTAGTGCTCTATCATTCCGCTTAATAGGTGTAATTTATATAATATCTATTTTAAACTCTACCTTTCAATGATAGTCAGAGATCCTTGTTAATGTCGAAGCACTCCCACGTGTTCAATGTACGGTAGATTCTTTTTTTTTTTTTAATATATTTTTGTTTTTTTTTCTTAAATCCCCAATCTTCAACCGGTAATCATAAATAAATACAAACGACACACAAGGAATGTCTACTGTAAACACGGTAAAAAAGACAAAAACTAAACGGGTGTAAACGTCATTAGCATCACTACCTAGTGACAGTTAAATAACTGTGGGGCGTGGACGACGGATGATTAGATCGGGAAAGGGGGCAGGACCGCTCTTCATGTTTCCCCTCCCCCAACCACCAAAGCCTTTACAACAATCCAACCACAGCGATTCCTCCTCACCCGTTCCATCTGTACAGACATATAGGAGTTCTCTTCACAGAGGGGGGGGTTGGACAGCAGCATCACTCGATGTCTCGGGCGAGTTGGTTCAGAATAATGGGTGTGAGCTGCGGTCAAACGGCGTTTGGACATGGTTGCCATGGTTTTTGACAGTTGTTGCACCGCTGGGTTATGTCTGGATTTTGTGTGTGGAAGGGAGAGGTGTGTGTGTGTGTGTGGATGTTACTCTGAAGAGTTAGACTGCAACGAGGACAAGGTTTTTGCTGCTAAGTGCTTCATCTTCTGAGAGACCACGTCCTTCAAATTACATGAACTGCATCTGGAAGACAGGAAGCGGGCGGGGTCAGTCACAACCCACAAACAATAGGCGGGTGGGGGCGGCCGTGTCCTCCATGCAACACCTCGCCCGGCAGAGGAGAAAAGGAGTACAAACAGCATTTGAGGCACAATTCAGGAGTAAAATCTGAATGAACCCGATATCGTGTCAGACGCATGGTCAGCTGCGTTACTGAAGCCAGGGAGGGCACAAACCTAAGAAAACTGAGTCCAAATTTGTTTTGAAACCCCATTAAAACAATAATTTTACTTTTTCACTTGTTCAACGTATTAGTGGAATTATAATGAGATTGCAAATCTATGTAACACTGCATGGCATTGACAAACTGAGAAGCTCCAACAATTGTTCTGCCCATCCTGGGGGGCGTTTCAGTTTGGCCACTAGGTGGCGATCGCACTATAGCACCTTAGTCCAGAAAAAGAAGAAAGGATGAGCAAATAACAGTTATTTAGACCACTAACAGTTACTTAAATATGTTTCCTTAAGAGTTTGGAAAATTAATGCCTGTGAGTTTATAAAGATGTTCATTTAGTCATCAATGTGTGTTTAGGTCAACCGAGCATTAGCATTAGCTGTCCTATGGGAAATCCCATTAAACGTTTGCAAGCTAGCAAACTTTAGCATTATGCGTTAGAGCGAAGTCTACTTTTATAGGTTGATTATTGATATATTACGTTTAGAAACCCAACTTTTCTGCACTCTAATCTGAGGGTTCAGGACCACATACTGATCTCTCAGCCCTCTATTGTGGCTCTTTATCTTGAAAAAGAAGAAAAATGTTATCAATTTAGATTAATGTGATTGCAGTTTGATAGTTTTTAAGTTTTGTACTTTCTGTTTACATTTTAACTTGTCACATAACTGAACAAAATGATGGTAAAAAGGTTGAATCTAATGTTTTAAGTGTTTTTTTTTTTAATTAACTAAAAGCTCATTCTTTTCTGCTGCTAAACAACAGTGTTTACTTGCTGTTTAGAGGCAATGTATTTAACTACATATACATGCAAAGGTTTAAAAGAAAACTTGGATTCTACATCAATGTTAAGCATAGGAAAAGATGACAGTGCACCAAAGTCATAATGATAGAATGCATCATGTTAGACGACTTTTTTCTGCATATTTACTTCTGATAAATCTGCTGCAGCAGGAGAGTGAGTTTTATGTTGAAAAGGACTTTTAAGTGCTGCTGTCAGAAGTGGTTTAACAACAGGGAGAAAAAAAAAAAAATATTGGCTATAATTTATGAATATTTCGTTATTCAAATCATGGTGAATCAGCAATAGATAAAAAAAAAAAAAAATGCAGTTGGACAAAGCTTGTAGCTGTGACATCGAAGCTTCAATTGACGATGCGCAAGCTCCCTGCTCCAACTAAATCCGTGCTCGTCTTTGTTTTCTTCATCTGAGCTGGCTTCTGGATCAAAACCATAGGTCGATTATTTAGATAAATTTAATCAGGGATTAAGAGAGCATCTTTAGAGGTTGCAGACCCTTGATCTTGAAAGATTTAGTTAATATGTAATCTTTAAATTTAAAAAAAGTAAGTAATAAGCAATAAGTAAATTAGTAAGACCTTTGCTTCTTATTTCAGTATGTTTTTATTTTTAAAGTAGAACTAAACATATCTGGTTCTTTATTAATCATTTATACTCCTATTGTGAAAATATATATTGTGCCACAATAAAATATTTGTTCTTGGGAGTTGACTAGTATACCAGGTAATCTTTTGTCCTCAGAAGCTGTTTTCCCCCTCTCTTTTTAATAAATGTAAAAGTAAGTATAATTAAAGGGGAGGAGGAAGGGGAAGCCAAGCAATCAAGCAGAAATGTAATGCAAGATTTTAAAAGGAAAAACAGGTTTGAGCAACACAAGATGGAAGTGGATAAACAAAGAACCGCAGCAAGTCAGGCTCATTGTGTAAAACAAGCAAGGCGTGCATGCGGATGCATCTGCAAGCGAAGAGCATGATGTACCTAAAGAGATGCTCTACAAGAAATCCTTCAGAGAGAGGTGTGCAAACGGGTCCTGTCCAGGGGCTCGGAGAGGACTCTGGCTGGAAGGACTAGAGGCTGCAGAGGGCTAATACAGGGAGTGGGAGGACCAGAGGAGAAGTCAGAGTCAGTACAGAGACTGAAGGAGGGATGAGATTAGTTTGGAGGAGCTGTGATGAATGAGAGACGGGTACTGGAACAGGGAGTCCAAACTAGAGATGATGAACAGTTTTGTTTTTGTCCCCTTCCGCTCCAGAGAGTGAAGGGTTCATTGTTAAAACTGTCATCATCTTCTACGGCTCTCACGTCCACAATAAAGCTTACACACCAAAGTATGGCACACTTCACAGTACGATGAATACACCAGTTTAGTCAAGCTGAGAAGTGTTTGAACACAGCCTGGCTGCAGACGGACGCACACCCACCTGAGCGCTGGACACAGAGCCAAAGGGGTTGGGCGGCCTCATGACGGGCTGGGTGTACATCATCGTGGGTGGATTCATCATCCCCATCGAGCCCATTTGTGGAGGCTGCGTGTGAAAAATGAGAGGTCAGACATTATCTCAGTTTGGTTTATAAACTGAAATTCTCATTGCAGAAGAACAGGATCATAGGAGCACCATTAGGATGGTATCAAATATGATGGCAGTAACATACAGAGTGTTAACCTTATTTTTTAGTCTAGTTTTTTTTTTTTTTTTTTTTTTTTTTAATTTGATGTAAAAAAATAGGTTTATATGTTCTTTATTTTCCCACCACTAGAGGGCACTGTAGGTGTGTGCAAGTAAATGTTTATTTCTTTAGCACCTTTCCCAGATAAAATCCCAATGTGCTTCACAAAAATAAAAATACATAAAATTACAACCAGCCATACACATATTGCAGACAAACAAAAATAAAAACCACTAAAAGCAAGGTAAAACACAATCAATAGACAAAACTAGATTAACTAAAAGCTCTTGAATAAAAACATCTTCATCTTACTTAAAACTCTCACACATTTGTTACAGACAGCAAAGCAGAAAAAGCACTGGCAAGATTGTTCAAAAGAGATTAAGATTTTAACAAATTAAGAGTTTTTTTAAAGTGATATAATGACCTGTTAGCGGTTTCTTTATGCTATGGTTATCATGGTTATATGCAAAACACGTATTTCCTTCAATGTGTCATGAAGCTAAATGTAGAGTACATATATTCAGTCCATTATTACCATCTGATGATTTGCCTGTCAAGTTACAATGTCTTGTATTTTGTTTAATTTCTCACAAAAGCAAAACTTATACACCAATGTGACAAATTTAGGACTTTTTCCTTCTTAAGCATTTTTTTTGTCTGCTGAGACTCCGAAGCAACTTATAGTATCTAAAGGACCTACTTACTACTACTACATACCATGCTGTATCCCATCATGCCTGTGGGTGTGGTGGCCGGGAACGCCATAATGGATGGAGCCTAAAGAGAAACAATAGGAATTTTATAAAATGAAAATCATTGAACAGAAAGCTGCTGTTACTACTTTGTTTCTTTAAGCTTGTGATATTGTTAGCGTTTCAACCGTCCACCTTCAGCAATTGAAGCTGTATGCTGATGATACAGTCATTTATAAACATGGTAACAACACGTTTCAGGTGGCTAAAATTCTCACTAAATCTATGGTTCTTATGCTGAATAGTTTGATCAGTAAAGTTTAAAACTCAATGTAAAAAGAGACAGTTGAAATGTTTTTCTCCAAATCAAACAGTACAGATGTACAGGCAGCCGTTTTTTGCTGCAGGGGAAAAAAAAAAAAGAAGTTATTTCAGAACGCAAATATCTTGGGGTTTATAAGATAGAATAATAACTTTTAAAGTTCCAATCAAAAGCGTGCAACCGTGTTAATTTGTCCAATTTTAGATTTTTTTCAGGACATAAAAAACACTGGCTCTTAACCAGCTAACTTGTTTACATGAGATTAGGATATGTCCCTCCCCTGTATCTGATGTGTGCAATTATGAGTATTTTAGATTCATTTTTATATTTCATAATATATGTTTTATCATAAACACTTGTGTGTATTTTTTGATCATCGTATGACTGTATTTGCATTATTGTGACTTCACATCAGCCTCGTTAGGATGTAGAGGATATAGCAGAAGCAGATCTTAAAAAAAAAAAAAAAAAAAAAAAGGCAGTTAAAGGTTTTTTTGCATCACCATGGAGACGGGGTTCCAGGTTGTGGTCGGTGCCGCTTTGGGCTGCCAGTTGGTGCCGCCGGTCATCCTCTTCTCCCCCGGCTGGCTCCAGTGGATGTCACTATGGATTAACACAGCTCATCTTAGCTCCCAAAGGCCCTAAAAGCAGCTGCAACATCCACTAGACCCTTACTTCTTCATCGTGCCGTTTCCGATGCCCAAGTCTGCGGAGAAACGAGCGAAGAGCACACGTTAGTCTGGGAGCTAGCCATCGTCTGCGTGAGTTTAATTAGTGTGGCTGCACGTTGAGAAGTCGACACTCACTGCCAACAAGGTTAGCCAGGGAAGAGTCAAGGTCGTCAGACACCAGCTTCTCAGGCTGCTGATTGGACGGCAGGTTGGAGCCAGCGAGAGTCGGTTTCAGGATGCCTCCGGTAATATCTGGCAACACAAACAGGACCAACTCAAAAACAGCTATGAGAACTCTAAAAAGCATTACACTGCTCATCTGTACTTCCACCAAAAAAATAATTTCCTTTAAGGCTTCATCTCTTTCAAATAAAGTCATCTCATTTATTAGAAAAATTATAAATACACACATTCTAAGATTTTGTTGGCATCTGTGCTCCCTAGTCTGGATTATCTTTGCACAATTCTAATTACATTAAGGATTTCTTTTGCAAAAGGTGAGGCAGAAGCTTGAATTAAAAAAAAAAAAAACAATTGTGATGTGAATTTTTTATCTGAATATCCACATTGACTCAAAGAATAATTAAGTTTTTGAAGTAATGCTTGAACTAAAGATTCAAACTGACATAATCCGATCGGCAGTAAATTTGTGAAATAAAATATATATAGTCACTTGGGGGCAGCAGATCCAAGTTTTGCCTCTAGTGCTTGTGAAATGACTTGTTAACTACCTCCCAACTTAAAGACAGACTTCCTGTCAAAATACTGGACGTCCAAACCCATAAATGTAATCCGTACCATCTGAGTTGAGGCTACTGCTCCCGGCAGCCTTATTTCCAAAAACAGACTCAAAGTCCACCTGGAGCGCACCTGTCGGCTGCTGTGGAGGGGCCTGTGGTGCTGAGTATCCTTCACAGAGATGGAGAGAATGAGCAGCGTTTCCAAATTTAAAAATCCCAGCAAACATGAATAAGAAAGCAGCAGAGTGCCGCCGCAGCAGCAGGTCAGCAGTGCAGCTTTTCTGTTGGAGACTCTTGGTACTCTACCTCTGAATAGACCTGCTACAGTAGAGGGCTCAGTAGGAAAGGGGTTCTGATGAGGGAGGTGCTGGGCAACTGACACTGGACCACAGAAGGAGTCTGACAGGCCAAAAGGAAGCAGGAAGACAGAGAGGAAGAAAGAAAAACAAACAAAAAAAAAAAGCAAAAAAAGGTGTTTCAAGGCCAAAGCAGAGAGGCAGGTGAGAACAGCAATACAGGCAGGAAGAAGACTGCTAACATTCTTTAAAAATAAAGAGATATATTCTTGTTTTATATGGGCTATTAAATCAAATGTGAGGGAACTTAAACAAGGCATAACAATGATGTAGAAAGTCATAGGGATGAATTAAAGGTGCAGAGTGACATTTAGGGAAATGCTTGATCAGATCAACACTTTCTGAATGATGAGATTAGAAATCAATAAAAGTGCAGAAAAAAAAGTAATGAAAATGGCAAAAATAAACAATGGGACTATCAAATTATTGTGTTAATCCCGATTAATTACAGAGATAGTTTTTTTTTTTTTCATGTTAATCTCATTTTTGCATCGGATTGTTACTTCTGTGTCACACACACCTGGAGGAGTACTTTATCCCACTGATACCATGGTCATTTGAGATAAATTTTTTATATTAAATGAACTATTAAAATTTCAGTCCTGCTGTATTTTTAAGTTTAATTGTTTTTTATAAAAGTGTACTGTTTAAGTTTATAAAAAAAAAAAAAACCTCACTTTAGAGGAAAAGTTCACCTCTTCATGCTGGTTTTTGACCAGACAATGAAGCAAAAGTTTAAAAAAAAACTAAATTATTTAATTACTCCTC
Organism: Oryzias javanicus; assembly: GCA_003999625.1. Lineage (NCBI taxonomy): Eukaryota > Metazoa > Chordata > Actinopteri > Beloniformes > Adrianichthyidae > Oryzias > Oryzias javanicus. The sequence continues at coordinate 23,003,389 of CM012449.1, read as the reverse complement.
GGTAGTCTATTTCTTCCTTCTTTGATTATCTTCTGTTTATTAAAATCTTCTGTTTGTTCAAATCTTATCTTCAGTTTTTAAAATTATCAAATTAACCCAAATAGATGAAAGAAAACTATGAAATGACTCATGTCTTCTCTGTTGTCGTGCTTTGTGATAAACTGTGGAATAGGGTATATCTACATTTGAAGGCATCTACATTTATGGTATGGAAGTTTGTATTCAACATGTTTTGGATTGCTCAGAAAAGTGTTTCTACTGGTTTTTGATGTGGTAAATCAGAACAATTTGGACCTGATGATTTGTTTATTTTATTATTTGTTAAAGATTGATTCAAAATTCAAAGTAAAGGTTGGAAATTTATGAAATTAAAAAAAACATAATAAAGTAACCTTAGTATTAAAAATACTTAAAATACCACAAAATGAGGCTTTCAACAGAAATGATAGTTAGAAATCATTGAGATTAAAATGAACTAATTAGATCAATTCATTACAAGTCACAATTAACCGTACAAAAAAATAGACGAATGACAGCACTAATTAAAGATAAAAACTCTGATCATGTTAAAGTTTACGCCACTTTTCTTAAAATACTAGAGAAAATGTTCTGCCTTCTAATAAAAGCATTTTCACACTGATAATTAGTTAAACCCTTCACAATTTTACAATAAATCTAAAATATAATCCAATTATTTTACTACAAATTTCACCAAGAATGAATAACCTTTACGTATATTACGCAGAAAATATCTACAGTTTTTTTCTTTACTTCTCTTCAAAAAATAAAAAATAAAAAAAGTGAAATTCTTATTTATTATTATTATTCTTATTTAAATTCTTATTTCTGGATTTAAGAGTTTGCAGACGTGGTACGGTTCTACCTTCAGGATGTTTCCACAAAACATCTCTGCTTGAAGCTGTGCTTTGATGTCTCCAGCTTTCAGCCCATTAACAGCAATAATCTTAACCATCGCTGTGAATTAAGTAATCAAACACATTTATTATGATTAACTGCTGTTAAGGCTTTAAAAAGGATACAAATATTTCAGATAACTTTTGCACAAAAATGAATAAACAGATGGATGGAACGGTGTTGATCTTTCAAACCTACACAAGGCAGAAGACTCCACCATTTCCCAAAATGTCAAAATCCGCCTTTAGTACTAGTTTATGATAAGTATCAGAATAATGGCTCTGGGAGGGGATTTGCAAATGTTTACTAGGAAACAGACTGAGGTGGCGAGCCATCGCAGTACCTGAGACGGAGTGTTCTATCCGCACAGTGCGTTTGTAATTGGTTGAAACTGATGAGTTTGTGTCAATAAAGGGATTGTAACGATCTGGAGAATCAAAAATAGTGTGAGAACAGGTAAAGCTCTACAGCATCTCCGCACTACAATGCAACAGCAAACTAATCACTAAAATAAAATAAGAGGATGAGCAGCAGCAGCAGCTGGAAGGTAATTACAGCTTCTACAGTAGAAAACAGAGGAACCTGACTGACACAAGAGGCTTCAAGAAGATAGAAAACATCAGCAGGAGATCATTTAGACATTTACACAGACATTGAACATTTAATAAATGGCAGCGCATGCAGGCTACGCATGCATGTGCATAGGTACAGATACAAGTGAACGAAGGAGGAGAAACAAAATGAGTCATTACCACCAAACATTTCATGAGCAGATGTCCTAGAGGAAAAGCTAACACCGTCTGAAGACACGACAGGTAAGTGAGTGGCATCGACAACGAGTTTTGAGAGGAAAGGGTTAAGGTTTGGTATGGAATCATCTCCGGCTTCGGCAGATGTGAAAGGATCTATGCAGGCAGAAGAAGAGAGAGAGAGAGACAGCGAAAAACAAAAATCAAAAAAGACAGAAGAGAGTGGAGAGGAAGAGGTGAACGTCAGAGTCAGACAACATTCAGAGGAGGACAGCATGCAAAAGTCCGGTCACCAAAGTCCAGAGGCGGAGGCTCCAGGAGGTGAGGGGAGCTCACGTTTACCTGCCCATGCTGTAGCTGCTGGAAGCCCTGTGGGGCCCGAGTGCATGGAGGGCTGGAAGGTGGACTGCAGGTCAAAGAGGTCGTTCTCCATCTTCACTGCACTGGAAGACAAACAAATAAAAGCAGGTGATTAGAAATGGGACCTTTTGAGTCCCAAATTAAACCCTGACAGCAACGCTTACACAGTCCTCAGTCACCTTCAAGGAGGCACTTTCAAAGAAACATCAATGCAAACGAACTTCTGCCTTTAAAACTCTTGAGTAAACTAGTGTAAGTATTTAAAGTAAAAGTTGCAGCCCTAGCCAAACTATTCCCAAAAAACTTACTGGTATACTAAATTAAAAAAAAAAAAAAAATGAATACTGTAATTTTGGTCCCCTTTATAGCTTCACATATGTTTTTTTTGCACAACGCAGCAAACAGAAGTCATTAATGTAACTAGGCGCTACTGTTAAACAGGTCCTACTCTGAGGAGGCCGCTCAGTCACTTCATCAATTTGAGAATAGATTATCTAGTAATTATCAGCTTTCTTTAGGCTCAATATCAATTTTCTACAACCCAGGTTTGTTGCGGAAATGTTCTATTGCAGTAACCAAAAAAAAAAAAAAAAATCAACATAAATTTTCAGCTAAAACCTAAATCTTTATACTATTCGCGTGATTTCAACAGAAAAAACATGGACTCAAATGAGTCTCCTTGAAGGGAATGATTAACCAGATTGTTAATTTTAAAAATAAAGATTTTATATTTGGAAAAAAAGAAAACAAGAAGAATTGAAAGCAGTTTTAAATTCCAAAATACATATTGTGAACTTGAATAAAAATGGAAAAAAATTAAAATTGTAAGCTTGAAACTTTAATAAAAAACAACCTAAGGCTGTTAGCAAATTTAAAAAAAAGTGCATTTGTTGTAGTTGGTGATTTTGTTTTTTTAACCCTGCAGCAGCGAGCCTATTACAGATTCTAAAAAGGCCCTGCTTGCAATAAAATGATTAAATAAAGTAAATACTGTATTTTTTTTTTTTAAGTACAATTTTTTTGTTTGTTTTGTTTTTGGTTAGTTTGACGGAGGTTCCGACTTATACTTGGGTGCTATTTATGAAAGTTTATATTAAAAAAAAAATTAATAAAAAAATTGTGGTCCCTACAAATAAGCTCTAGAGGGTTGGAGGTTGTCTCGACGGTAGCGGGAGGTGTGCATAAGTATTTACTCTTGACAGCAGCATGGAAGAAGAAGCACCACTGTGCCTTATGACGGGCTTTGCGGAGTTGTTAAGGGACTCATGCTATGGTTACTTGATTAATTGTTCATATGTTGCAATAATATGCTACACTCTTATATTCCATGAGGCTAAACATATACATGCATTCTTCTGTAAATTCTGTTCATTTTTTTCCTATTCTATTGTTAAGATTTAGTTTTCAAGATGGAATTTCTGTTCTTGTTCATGTGTTTTGTTAAATTTCTCCCGAAAGTACAACTTTTATACAATACTCTGACTGTTTATGACAGCATCATGACACACATGAGTCGGGAGATTCTACGGAGGAATCATCATTAGTACCCATTGGAGCAGCTAGGTGTGGAGAAGAGGTCAATGGCAGGAGCTGTGCTGATGGTGCCCCCAGTGGTGGAGATTGGGGATGTGTCTGTGGTGGAGAAAGACGGCCTCTTGGAGAGCTCTTTGAGTCTCTGTTCCTGAATTAGAAATAAAAACACACAAAGGGATGTGATAGAACCCAAATGTAAAAAACCTTCAAATGAAAGACTTCATTACAAGTTCGCAAAGACTTTTGTTTTTTTAACCTTGAGCGCTTTGAGTCGAGCCTGTTCCTCTTCAAGAGCTGCCTGCTTCTCCCGCTCATCCACTTTAGTGAAAGACATCCCTGTGCTGGCCAGTGATGACACTGCATTTGACAGAGTGCTGGCCCTGCAAAAACGAAACGGAGTCACACCACAATAGTGAGTATTGTTGACCCGAGAGGCAAACAAGGAAATGTTGGAGGAGAGGGCTCCTTCTACCTGCTGGCTGCAGTGGAGTCTTTGACTTTCTTGCCCTCTAGAGAGGCCAAGTGTTGCTCCAGAGCTTCAAGGAGGCTGCTGGGTGCCTATCGCAACACAGAACAAACCCCATCAATAACTCTTACAGAGGAAGGGAGTGTGCTTCTATGAAAGTCATGGCGGACAGTGGTGGGCAACTAAAATGAGAGCAGGAAACACTGCACTCCACTGAATGCATCAAAACCACTGAGTCAGGTGGTTTCTGTTTATCTTCAAGCCATTTTTTAAACCAAATATGGGAAAGCAGTCACCCACCACTGACTGATGACTGCATTCCGGCCAAGGAAACTACTCTGGATGAGCGCAACATCTGTGTGGGATGACGTACTGTACCACAGCACCTTCAACAACCTCCCTGTTGTTGAATTGACTGTTTCTAAGCACAAGGGGACAGCCATTTTTTTCTCCTAAACACGTAATGAGCTACAATTGTAATCACGACCCAAGTGAACAGGAATTTACCACGGCGAGTGTTTTGTCCTTCAACTGTTTTTCACCACGATGTGGGGGGACAGAGTCAGATCAGAGGCATGCAAAAAGACAACACTGAGACAAGTCACGGCCAGAGAAGAAGAGTGAAAGAACAGTACTTACACAAACTGTGAACTAAAGTGGGAAGATAAGGGGAGAATACAGAATATAAAGGTGGTGACAGTCAGAGGAAAATGCATGATCTTTGGAGTAAATTAATAATTAAAAAAAAAAAACAAGCAAAAAGACCTTACAGGTAAGCACAATTTTATGTGCAGTGTATTGTTGAACTTTCATTATGCAGATTTACTTAGTCAACTGCTATTACAGAGTGGACTTGGCACCTTTATTTACTGAAGAAGAAGAGGTGAGAAGAGGAAGAAACAGAAGAAGAAATCCTCTCTGGGAAAACATGCACTAAAGGAGGAGATCATGCAAAGTGACTTTAAAAAATAATAATTCTAAGCGTTTGAGAGGCTGTTCAGACCTAATGGACTGAAACAAGATAACCCAAGTAAGATCTGGGTAGTATAGACATATATCAGAATATCTGATGATGTGCTAAATTCATGCATTTTAGCCCTTAAATTGTTCAATCGTACAAACCAACTATTAGTTTGTGGTCAATGTACCTCTCTGTATTTAATATTGCTTTTAAAATATAAAACAAATTAAATGTAAGTTGACCAAGATAGACAAGAAGTTTTGGCTTGTTACCATGGTGACCAACATGAACCCATTGTTGGTGTTTGGATGCATCGACTCAGACAAACAATTTTACAAATGAAAGAATTACTGACAATTGTTCATAGGTTGCCACAGTTCAAAGAAAAAAAACTTTTTTTTACTTGTAAATAGAAATGTTTATTAAATTTATATCATTAAAAAAAAACTTAAAGTTTCCCTTTTAATCAAGACTTTCATGACCCAGGATGAAGAAAAATAATTTCACCAATTGAAATTAGCTATACGTTTGTGCAAATTTTGTTTCGAAATATAATAAAAAAAATAATTAAAACAGTCTATATTTATTTAGAGGACGCTTTAAACACCAAAAAGTACACAGCAGTGGGGTGTATTGGCAGGAGCATGGCGATATATGTATCCTGATGCATGCAAGCGAAATATCACGATATGTCGCTGAATCAATTTCACCCCTAGTACACAATCCTCAATACTTATGATGTATGACCGTCCCTGGATATCTGGATCGATAAATCAGGCGCACCCTAGCTTGTAATATCCTATTAAAGAAGGAAAAAAAAAAAAAAAAAAAAAAAAAAAACTCTGAAACAACAATTGCTGCAATGCCAGGTTTTTTAAAAAGCCTTTGTTGTCTGTTCCCAGGTTGTTATTCTTAATAACTCACCTAGTTAAATCAAATAAAAGCCCAACCCAATACATTATATTAGTATGGTTAATTACAAGCACTTGCCCATTTCATGGTCACAAATTAATATTTTATTTGCATATTTTAACAATTTCCAGGCAACTATTTATTTTTTTGTACCATGCATCAGATTGACTATATATTTAAAACTTGTTTTTAAATAAAATAAAGGAATTGCAATCTTTTAAAGACATGTATCCAGTATCAGCAGTTAAAATGTTACCTCATCTTATCTCATTTACTCTCAGACGGTAACTTCACTCATGTAACCTCCAATAAAACCATTTTTAATACGTTTTTTTTTATTCTCTGCAAACAATTCAGTTAATGAATAACTTCTAAAGTCATTAAGATAACTTATTAACTAGCAGTTTTCTATTATGTTATTGTAATCTCTCCTTTAAAGAAATCTTTGTCCAACTCTTCTGCAGAATTTCAGCAACAGTTTACTTAACGTGTCGACTGGATTAAATCTATTTGCTTTGAAGACAAATATTGACAAGCAGGCAAGTCCCGAAGCTGGTAGCAGAAACGTGAAGCAAACCTGCAGCTCACTTTATTCCTGACAAACGGAGACCGCCCCATTGCATGATTCAACAGTGAATACATTTAGGGTCATTACAGAGCCTTACCGTACTCATCTATAGCAAGCAAACTTATGCAGACGAGCAAAAAAAAAGACAGATCTTGGGAAGCTTTTCTAATGTCTAACTTTGTTTTAAGTTGGTTGTGAAACCATTTTCAAGAGAGAACTCCAATTCACCCAAAAAGCATGGGTTGTGTTTGCAAAGAAATTCACAACAACATAGCTACCTGCTATGGAGTTTAGGAAAATGACGTTAAAAGGAAGTGAAATATCTAGAAATCTAAATAAGTCAGTGAGCAACATCCTGAGAATTGATTAGATTTATTTTCTAGAATTTAAAGGAGTAGGAAAAAGCCCTTGGGCAGCAGGTCTGCAGACTGTATGGAGTCCCTTCAGGTCAGTGGTTAGTCCTTCATTCATTCATTCACCTCTAAACACGACCTCAGACGATGCATTTCAATGCGTTTTATAAAGTGCTCGAAGTCGAGTGGGATGGAAGTCAGGATCAAGTCTGAACAGCTTCTATATCCGAGAAAGATTTTAAGTTTATTTAAAAAAAAAAAAAGTGAGGGGTGGGGGCTCATCCATGGAAACAGAAGAAAGAAAAAAGCAAAGCATTGTCCCCCCCTCTCAAAAGAGGAAGAAGAAGGTTTTGAAGAACGAGCTCTTACCTGTGAAAGGTCTGGAATGTCACCTCGATCAATTCCCACCTGCTGTTAAACACAAGACCAGACTCTTATGACCCGACTCACAGGAAATACTTTTTTTTTTTAATTTCCAGACAGGATAAGCAACTTACCTCTGCTACTTTTAGAAACTCAGATATCCGGGTCATTCGGGTAAGAAACTTCTTGTAAATGTCCAAACCTTCTTTACACTGAGTCTTCTTCATATCAAAATATTTCTCTATCAACAAGAAGAAGAAAAAAAGGTTGTAACAACAGTACAGAGAAAACACTAAAATTACAAACAAATCTTCTGACGGCCTCACCGAGCAGGTTTATAATCCCTTCATTATAAGCAGCAAAAAGCCTGATTGAGTCTTTGAAGAGGAGCATGAAAGCTGCATTGATGACCCCGTTAGTCAGCTCGTTGGCATTGACCTAAAGGGAAAGTGAGAAGCGTTTGTCAGTGTATAGTAGTGAAGATGTAGCGTTTACTCAAACAAGACGACAACAAGCAAGTACTGCACTCACATTAAAATCAAGAAGAGCATCCATCTGGTTCTGGATAATAGGAATAGTCTTGAGCAGCTTCTCTGTGTTCATGGTCCTCATTACACCGTCCACACTGGGTGAAGCCATAAAGGAGGAAAGGGTTAGGAACAGGAGAGTAGATCAATGTCCCACTCCAACTATATTGTTCTCTATTAAAAAAATGTGTTAAAAATCCCAGCATTCCTTTGTTTACGCTCTCTCCCACTAGCTTACAGCCGCTCACAACCCAACATCTGCTCCTGATCCAATGTGATTTGAACAAATAATCAGATTTAAATTTTTCTTTTTAAATTATATTAAATGGCCTCCATCATGAGAAAAATGTTACAAGAACATGTTAAAAAACAGGAATTCCTTGGAGTGGTTTTTTTTAAAGACTATTAACACATTTAGTTAGACAGCTGGAAATTATTCAATTGTATCAAACAAGTAAAAGCCTGGATTTATTTTGAAAAATAATAACAGGTTATACAATTTTCCAATAAATCCAGGATCATTTGTAACACCATACATATTGAAGTAAATATTTGCAGATTATTATGTCATGTTAGAAAGTTTCTAAATCATCTCGTTAATTCATAATTTTCAGACTCTTGTCATGTTTGGAAGGCGTTCATCCTATATGAGAGATTCCACCTTCTCTGATAGAACCAGGATTTGGCATCATGGTGTTTTCTGTCATGTTTTACACTCTGAGCACAACAATACTGTTCGCAAGAACAGGGAATGCAACAACGGCATACCTCCAAGTACAGAAGCATCAAAGCAACCAAATAATCTGTGCATTAGTTCAAATAGGCAACAAAGGATAGGTTTTTAAACACAAATAAACCAAACATAAAATTGAAAAGCAAATTAAGCTCCTTAAAATAAAGGTTATAATTATTTGGTCTTGTTATGACTACGATCACATATCCCAAAATGCCACTGCGGGGCAATATTTATAGAAGATTTTCAGCAAATTTGGCAGGTGGCATTTGTAAATCTGGTTTTGTGGGTTATCCCACCCAACTACATGACCACACCAAATATTTTCAAAAAACAGGCAGTGATTCTGTGAATACCTTCCCACCGCGCTGTACCAGTTGAATATGTGACTGCAGCATAAGGAATACACTTACAATGTGACAAGATCCAAAACCAATTAATAAATGAAGCATTCTCCCCTCTGTTCTTTAAGTTCTGCCTCTTCCATTAATGCACAGATCTGTGGCCATAGCAACTGCAGAATTGGCAGTGACTGATAGAGCTTAGAGCACCTCTCTCCTTTACATCAAGCATTACAGAGATATGAGCTCCTCCCCAAACTGACCTTTTAAATGATCAATAAACAACATATTTTATTTATTTAAAGTTGTTTCTTTCTAATAATCTGACTGTAAGTGGTTGGTGAACTAATGACACCATGACAAATGTGTTCAAACTTACCCACGCTTAACTTTTGTGAAGTCAAAGGCAACCTGTCTGTATGACACGGCTTTCTCGTTCAGGTAACGGCTATACCTCCTGATAAACGTGGACATGTCATACCCTGCAATGCCAAACAGAAGGTGTAAATAATTATAGAAAAAAAATATGAATAATGGTTCAAACTTTCAAAGTCAATTATTTACCTTGTAACCCGCTTTTGTCCAAAAAATTACTGAGGTTGAAGAGTGTATTCCTTGAAGCCAAGTATTGGACGAAGCGCTGAATAGGGAAGAACAAAGGACGGGTCAGAAAATAACCAAGATAAGGCTCCACTAACTTTTTCTAGGGGTGTATCTGGAGACGCATCTCACCTCGTTGCCATAGACCATGAGGTGGTGTGTAGTGATAAGGGACTTAAACACTACCACCCAGCTGGTGTTGGTGGTCCTCTCAAACAGTGAGTCAGCCAGTTGGGGAATATTCACGTTCATCTCATTGGTACAATGGATCAAATCTAAAAAAACAGAATAAAAAATGCCTTTAAAAATAAAGCCAACTCATTTACATTACAAATTGTACATTGACTCATCAGTTTTAAAGCATCCCACACTAAAGCTGCAACAGCAGGCTCTTCAAAAAATGTTCAAAATAGGAGTTCATATAAAAAGGTTAAAACACTATAACATTTGTTTAGTATTATTCAAAACAGTTTAAAAAAAAAGACAAAAATAATAAATGTGTTCAAAAAGTCACCCTTTTTCCCCTTGAGAGAGAATTCTTTTTATTTTTCAAATATCTCCCTTAGACTTCAGTTCAGACGCTGTACAACTGAGGGGAGAATAAATTGAGCTGACATTGACATATGCTAAAGTGAAGCGCATATTTATCAACAAATGCTTGAATGATGGCTCAGAAACACACTTTTCCTGTGAAGCCATTCTTCAGTTTCCTCCTCTACCTGACAGTCAACTGAATGAACGAAGGACCCAATGACCCATAAAGAGCTGTTGCTCTGTATTGAAAAAGGTCAAAACTAAAACACAAAGTAAAATAAACTGAAGCAATTAGATTGTTCTGCAGTCATTTAAAAATGCCATGAACATTCTTTCAATATTATCAAAATAAAAACATTTTTACAGAATTCTTTTAAAAAACATGATACTTTCTAAAATTCATTGAGTACACTTTTTAGTTTACAAACAACAAATATTTTTTAAAATAAATTCCACTTTACTTAAAATAATATTAAGCTAACAAAAGAAAAATTGATGGATCAAAAACAAACGTTAAACATCGAAATGTTTTCAGGAAAGGGAAAACATTGGAAAATAAAACTGATCTGTGATTATTACTGGAATTTTCAGTTTGTTTTCATCTTTTTTTTTTTTATAAATAATACCAGATTAATACACCAACCGCTGTTAAATAATTTCAAAGCTTCAGCCCACTGATCTCATTTCACAGCCATTACACACCTGAAGCTGCTGCTATTCAGGCGACAAAACAGCATCCACCATCAGCATGAAGATGCTAGCCGGCCTCCCATCTGCCCCTCTACTCATCCAGCACCCTGCACAGAGCTAGCTGGGATCAGCCGGGCCATGCCAGGCCTGATGGCTCCGTCCTTCACAGCCGTGATCAATCTGACGGGGTACAGTAAGTGGGCCTCCCTTGCTGTCCTATATTTGACTTTTTCAAAAGGCGGGGGAATTTATGTAGGACAGAATAATCTTCCACAGAAGCAGTAGCACTTAGCACGGGTGGCTGAGTTGCCCGGAGAAGAGAATCGAGACCAGAAGGAGGGCATGAACAATATGTGGAGGAAGGATCGCTCTGTTGTAGCAACCAGTTTCAGATGGTAGGAATATACAGACACTCCACAATTATTTTAAATAAACTTTTTAGTCAGATTAAGAATTATTTTTACCCCATTTTATGAGAGATGATTCACATTTGAGTAGCAAAATATACTTAAACTGGTGATTTCAGTTTTTGCTGGAAATTAAAAAAAAAAAAAAATGCATCAGCTTGATTTGTTCAATGGCTGCTATTAATGGTACTTTGTTTTGCTTAAAACAGCAAAAATAGTGATTATTTCCAAGGTCAATGTTAGCAAACTTGGCATAAAAAAAGACTGAATAACATTTCTAGTAAGTTATATCCATTGAAAGTGGAAGATTTTCACAAAATCCATTTTTATGTGCAGGTCTTTATCTCAACAACTACACAAAAAGGGCTGAAGAAGCAGCCCTTATTTAGTGTTCCAATTAAGACAAGAATCCTGGCAACCCGTTTCAGCTCTCCCCAGGATTTTTGACTGTAAAGAGTCACTGCAGGTGACTTTTTTTAATTCTTCATTTTTTTGTTTGGTCAGGTGAATTTTGCAACATGAACTCTCCTTGATCATCCATGTATTTGGAACATTTGCAGAATGTGATTTTGCATTTTCTTTTTAATAATATTAATATTTAGTAGCGAAGAAAAAAAAAAATACCCCGGCCCGAAGGCAACAAATGTTTTATTTTTAAATCAAATAATGATGCCAATATTCTTAAATACGCGTTTGTAGCACAGAGGTGTGCATTTCTTCTATCACAGGCAATGTTGCAATAAAAGACTGCTACAGAACACCACACTGAATTATCCAAATGTGGTGATACAGGGTTCAATATTACGCCTGTCCACCCTACAAGACATCAACTTAAAAGAAATCCAACTCAGGTATGCCATTTTCTACTAATAATCAGATTAATTTCCCAATTTACTTGGGATGTGCACAATAATGAAAAAAAAAAAAAAACGTCAAATGAGCAAAACTTAATTCTTTTAAATCAGAAAAAAGATTATTTACAAATAATGACAAGCTGGGGGCCATTTTTTTAAAAAGACAATTTCCAATAACTGTGAAAACTTACAATTCGGTCAGTCTATTTATCTTTAGAAAAACATATTTATAATAATACATTTCATTTTTTTGGGGAGTTGGTCTTTCTAACTGGAAAAACAGAAGCCGGCATATATTCCACAAGTTAACAGCTACAAAATATCTTCAATTTCTACAATTTAACCACCAAAATAGATGCCAACTAAAGAAGAAAAATTGCCACACTTGAGCTGAACAGATAGACTGTACAGCGGAGTAAAGAACAATATACTGAAACTTTGTTCATCCACTTCATTTGAACTCTGATAAGATAGGAACCAGTTTAGACCCAACTCCTTTGACATTTACACTATCAACCCATCTTTGCTAAAGTCAACATTTATCAAATCCTTTTTAGGACCTAGTTACTGTATAAGGTATTTATGGTCTTTAAAAGGGTGCAGTCCTCACAGTTCTGGTCATTAATTAGCCAGAAATGCAAATCAAAAGTCCAAACCCTAAACACTGGGAGAATAAGGGGCATGTCTGCAGCATTATGCAACAAAAACAACCATCTCTGTAGGTGAAGTCATCTGATCCAGTTCCTCTGAAGGACATGTTAGGAGCTTGGAGCTCATTTGTTACTATTTTAGCTCAGTTTTTTTCTTGTCCTTAGATATGTTTTTCTGACTACACAAAAAAAAACAACAGAAAACAGTAAGAATATATATTTTATTAGGCTTACTAGATGGCATTTCTTAAATGCTTGATGATTTGCAAGGTTAAAATAGGCAAATTGACTTGTAAAAGCGGCTTTGTACCCTTTTTCTTTCAATTTAAGCAGTCATCTAAGATATCTAAAGCCTTTTAAAATAGATATAGAAATAGAAAATAAATTAAAGTCTATCTTAGGCAAAGTAAAGAGATTTTCTAATATGAAAAACTATGAAAACTACTCCAAATAACTGCATGTAAACTTTTGCATAACTTTTGTGTGTTCCAATCACAGTGGACTCTGACTTGAACTCGACTTTCACACTAAAGTGACCTCATCAGCACAACACCTGTGGAACCTGCAACTTTAACAAGTCCACAGACTCAGCGACGTTTCCATTTACGGCCAGAACAGGTGTCTCAAATCACGTACCACTGGTGACGCGTCTGCGCCGTAAGAGATCACGCCAAAGTTTATAGTATTACCCAACTTTTTTTTTTTTAAACAAATATCAGTCACTGACACCCCACCACAAAATCCACATTCATAACTGGGATTGAGCATTCAGAGAGAGGTCGTGGTTCTGGCTGTCAAGGATTTGGCCTTACGTCAGGGGACGCACAGTATGGAGCCTGTCCGTTTCGTGACCTGTGTAAAGAGAGAAGAACCCCCCTCCTGCAGACCTCCTCCGCCACAATCCTCCTCCCTGTGTCATCTCAGTGTCTGATAATAACTTGTAGCTATTTATACATTCAATTTAAAAGGGGGTAGAGTATTTAAAAGTCGTTCAAAAATATAGAGCCTAAACCTCCGATAATTTGCCCTTTTTACGTCAAATACCACTGCTTTATGGCAAAATTGGCTAAACACTTAAGATAGCACTTAATTTGATACAAGCAGGGATAGAACCACAAAGCTACACGAACCAGTTTGACAAGTGAAATAAAATAAACCCAAAGATTATATAATCATCAATATATGTGTTTAAAAAGGACTTAATAATCAACAACACTATGTCAACAAGGCCCGTCCTGAGGGGGGAAAAATGTAATCTCCATGACATGAACAGCCACTAGCTAGCATGTAGCCTCTACTGAGGCTTTGAGGCCTGCCAGCTCCGCCATAGCTCTGCGCCGTTTCAATGAAGTGGGGCTGTCGGTGGTTCCGCTTCTTGTACAAAAGACAATGTTTGTGTGCTGCTTAATCATACTCACAATCCAAATGTTTCTTTTTCGGCCCCATAATTTCGTGCGTGGTTGCCTTGCATACTGTTTTCGACACGGCGGATCCCGTTACACTGTGCTGGGCGGCAGTTATCCGGTCCGTAATGCTCTGTCCCGACATCTTTGCGGTTCTCAACGAAACAAAAGACTTTTAAAAAGAAAAAAAAAAATGCCAGACTCGATGGGGTTTGTCTTCCGATGAGAGTCTTTTAAAGAATGAAACAAAACCCCCACCCCGGCCCTCCGGACGCCCCTTTACCCAGTTAGGCGGAAATAAAAAAATCAAAACTAGGCTATAGCAGACGCGGACCAGAGGAGGGCGGAATAAATGGAGGCGGAATGAGACAACAGCTATCAAAAAAATACTACTTTTTTATGCCGCTTCGCCGCGTGAACACTTCCTAATTCACTCGAATTTTAAGAATGCCGTGACAACGAGATCCGTCATCTGACTCATCCGCCCCGGGTTTGGGTCTCGCTCTCATCCCGATGTGGCACATCGGATCCCTGCCTCCGCCGCGCCGCCAGTCGTTGCCGCTCCTCCTCTTCCTCCGCCTCCTCGCGCCGCTGTACCTCGGCTTTAAAGCCCCGTGAAAGGAAAGGAGCCGTGATGAGGGGAAATGGCGGGTCTGGTCTGCTTTTTTTTTTTTTGTTCTCAAGGGGGAAAACGGGGTCTACTCCTCCAAGTAGACTTAGATTCTGGTCTGAGGTTCACCCTAGGTCTATTATAGCTCAGGTTTTGGGGAAAAAAAGACAAGAACTAATGTTCAATCACAGGCCTGTCAGAAACTAGTGCGCAGAGGAATCAAGTCTGCAACAGGAGTAATGAAACAAGACTAAAAAATCGTGTATTAATTATTATTTTTTAAGAACTTTTTAGCTTATCAAGTTAATTTTGTTCCTCAATTAATTGCATTCGTCATGTGAACATACTCCCAAAACAATAACTTCTTGGGGTAAAAATGAAGTGAAGTCTTGCACTGTGGTGGCAGGTGGCATCTGCCCTGCTTTGATTTGCCAGGAAAGCAGTGTCAGCGCCAGCAGATGCCAGCAGGATCAATAACCCTCATTCAGAGGGCTGGAACCATCACCGGTCAGAACACGGAGACTTTGGAGATGAAGAGGAAGCGGAGGTCACTGAGCAAACTGCTCCCCTTTATAGACAGTCTACCCCACTACCAAACCTCCCTGAAACGCCACACAGACAAGCTCATATAATGAGCGCTTTAAGAAACCAACTGCCATTCAGTGTTTCAACAGCACACTTCTGTATGGGAGATCAAAGTTTTTGCATTCTGCTGCAAAAACACATTATCTGAACTTCTCAAGCAGCTTGATTGTAAGAAGTTTTGGAGCAAAAGATTGATTTGCACACGTTTTTTTCAAGGCTCGTGTTTGCATTTTGCACAAATTCAGTAGCCACTGGCCTGTTAAAGACCCACTGCTCCTCTCCATTCTAATGCATCCACTCTGAGACAAATAGATCCATGAATGTCTTTGTTTTCCTCGTCCAAGCTGGTATCTGGCCCAAAACTGTACAGCTGGGTAGCTTGTAGCATTACATTTAGGTTTTGAGGGGCTGTAAGATAGCTGGAGAGTCGTGTAAACAGACAGATTATTAGAAATGGAGGCGGTGTTACTTCCCACCAGTGGTCCCGCCTACGACTCAAAGGCAAATTTCTTTTTTAAAATATATATATTTATTTATTTTTAGCACAACAAAACAAACCACACACACAAAAGGAGCCCATGAATATAAAGATAAAATACACGTGCAAGGAGTCAAACCATACCACAAAAATAAGTGAGTTAAGGAAAAATAAAATTACAGAAATTTTGATAATTGTGGTGCTATCCATTCAAATATATAATAAAAAGAGTTCCCACGTCAAGAGAGATATAACTCAGGACAACTTTCTGCCATTGTGACTGAAAGAGAATTTCCTCAGAGATCCAGTTTTGAAGAGGACAATTTCTCCCAAGAGGCAAATTTACGAAGAATTACTACCGGCCATTCTGCAAAAACTACATCCTAGAAAACAACCCATATTTATTTAAAAAAAAAATGACATAATAATTATTAAAAGACCATTGGAAACCTTTGAAAATAGATCAAAAGATGATCGGAGTAGGACTTTAAAATGTGGCCAAACATTTAGACTTAGTTTGAAGATCCCTCTAAGTTTAGGGATTCAACAACATTTTTTTTTAAAACTATTAAATCTTTAACAGAGCTGCTTTGAACTCTTGTTTGTTCATTTTTGCTTTGTGGAACAGAACCAACAGTAGACATAGAACTCAAGTGACGGTTACTGAAAAACATTCACAAGACACCTCAAACAGACCCCCCCCAAAAAAAAATTATCCCCCAATTTTCTATGAAGAAAGCATCTTGTCATTTCATTTCTATATTAATTTGGACCTTACAAATGATGAGGTTATAATTGACAGGTCCATAGCACGCATACAAGCACAGATCATACACAAACTCATTCAATATGCGCTAAACAAATAGTATCCTTCCATCCACTCTATCTGTCCTATCCTAATAGAAAAGATGCTGGACAATCATAAAGACCATGGAGGCTCAACAGCTGTAGTGAATTTGAAAAATAACCACAGCAGCATCCTAGAAATAGATTTGTGCAGAGAGAGCCGCATGCATGAAAATCTGGACTGTACCAGTCCCTGGCATGACGCATGCCTCCTGTTACGAGAAAGCCAACTTCCTTCCTTAAAAGCACAACCTTAAAAGTTGCTCATAAACGGGACTGGACTTGAAGGTTCCACGTATGGGAGATATCTCATTCAGGTACAAGGACTGCTTTCTTCCAAGGAACTACTGCCCAATGTCAGAGAAATCAAGGGTTTAAGAAAATAGCCACCCAAGATTCAAACCTATGCACTGCTCGGACTGATAACAGGAAAAGCTATGACTCAATCCTGCATTGCAAGATCCTGAAATGCTCAAAATTGTACATCGTCAGCAGAAATCCATCTTTCGTAAAGACCTCCATAAAGCTGTGGAGCTAAAAAATGAAGATCAAATACTGAGAAACAGTAAAAACCTTAAGTAAATTAATAGCAGTAAAAGATGTATATTGAGGTATTTCAAAGTGCATCAGTCACAACTTGAAAAAAAATAAGTAGAATGACAAGATGTTGTACATTTTATTGCATGATGCTGTTTCTCAGAAGGCAGGAGGTCAAATATCTTTGGATGATCTGGAAAGCTTCTGGTAAAAGTTAAGATTTATAAATGTCCTCCACAATTATCTTGTTACAGCCTACTGTCGAGCAAGCAAAGCAAACAACTCTGTTTAAAGTTTAGTTTTTCTTTCATCGAGAAATCACAAAAGAAGACTTCCAATACCACAGTGATAGAAGGTCAAAAGAATGGGTTTGTTTGGAAGGAAACCTTTTTGAAGAGAGTTTAGCAAGCATTTTAAAGCAATGTCACAAGAGTTGGACTGTCAACTCAGATCCTTGGAGAGAGCGCTATGTAAAATTATTCATTCACTTGCTATTTCAGAATCTATTTTCTAAATAATCCTAGTTGAGGTCATGGGGTTGCTGGAGCCTACCCAGCTACAGAAGGACAAAAGTGAGGTACACCCTGGACAGTTCACCAAACCATCACATGGCTTTCTCAGAATCATAAATGGCCGATCCAAGTTGTTGAGTTTAGACGCTCCTATTGAAAAGTGACTTTTTGCTAAAAGGTCAGTGAATTACACACTCTTGGAGAAGAAAGCTCCCAGTAAGTGTCCCAAACCCCAGCCAAACACTTCTGTGATGGCTAACCCTCCATGCAGGGGAAGGCTGTAATGACACATTTAGGGATTTCAACATCAGAAGGAGGAACACAAGAATTTGAGTGTAAATGTATGAAGGATGTCAAACACAAACTGAGAAGTTGTCTTCAGCAAAATCTTTTATCAGCATCCCACATGTTTGTCAAGTCGTATTAGAAGATCAGAGAAAACCCATAAAAGGAGAGGGAAGGATTTCCTGTGCTTTGTAGTACAAAGTATAGTCAAATAAATGAGAACTAATAAATGAGAATATTCACTGAAAAAGTATAATAAAATCCACCATTGTACCACATGTGTTTTTTAATTACCATGTGGAGGACATACGTATTTAAAACAGGCATATTTTGTAAGTTTACCCACTCCAAAAGAAATTAAGGTCTATTTGAACAGTGACAGATAGAAATCACAAAGAAAAACAAGAAATTAACTTTAAAGAATCTATAGAAATGTATTTGTATTTCATTAAAGGAAGTACGTATTGAAATCTTTTGCCAGAAAGACAGTACTTTGTGGCAAAACTCTTATTATCAAGCACAGAGGTCAGGCGTTTCTTGTAGTGGACGAGCAGGTTCGTGCAAAAATCAGGAGGAATATTGGAGACATTATTTGCTAATAACTTCTAAATCTGGGCTGCTCATTCCTGGTCCTAAAGATCTATCACCCTGCCTGTTTTCCAGCTCTCCCTGTACTGCTTGCTGCTGATTACCTGGACCAGGTGTGTTCTTTCAATCAGATTGTGGAGACATCTGACTGAGCCAATCAGCAGCTGGCAGGGTTTGGAGATCTGGGAAATAGTCAGGGTGGTAGATCTCGAGGACCAGGAATGAGCGGCCCTGTTCTAAATCATTATGATTAGGATTGAGGTCCAGGAACTAGTTGGGCCACTCCATGATATTGATAGGCCTCTTCTTACAAGTTGCCTTATTTGTAAATAAAAAACAGAGTTACAGTACAGAATTGCAGTGCAGACACAGTTCAGAGTTCAGAATCATCATGTGGTGCCATCAGTTGTGTACTTTCACCCCCTTTGTCAGCGTGTTTTTACAACCAGATGAATTGCTTTTGGTTTGAGAAATCCATTTGATAAGACAGGAAGGTAAAGTTTAGCTCTGTAATCACAATAAACATTTTTTGAAAGGTAAAAGTGGTGATTAGCTTTACTTCTTTCAGCTGTGTATTTTTTTTCCAACTTGCACGTAAGATTTCCATTTTCGAGGAGAGGTATTTGTAATGCAAATGCATGGTGATTGGTTCGGATTATGTAAGTGTAAATTCAAACAACCCGACAGGAGTGGAGAGACTAAAAAGATTTAGTTTCACAAAGTTAATGTTTCATGCAATGAAGAGGTAATTTCTTTGCTCCGCCACCCAGGTTGTTGCTCATTCGCTTTCTCTTCTGCAAACAAAAAACCTGTGCATGTTTGGCCTTAGTAAACAAACGTTACAGAAACAGGAGCAGTCTAGTAAACGTACCCCAATCTGGCTCCAGAGCATCAACAGCACAGCATAATATTGTGAGTCAAACTAACATTATGGTGTCAGCTGTTCTGGAAGGCCAGAAGAACAGATCCCAGGTCCTGCAGCGGCTCACCTGGGCCTCCCAGCTGGTAAAACTCTCCTCATTCTCTCTGACCCTGTTCGCACACACACCGATTCTGTTTTGTGTTTGCAATAATTCAACAGCACACACGACAGACCTCATTCTTGGATTTTGCTGACCCTCCCAAACTATTGTTGTTTTGTGTTACATTTGTTTGGAGTCCTACTCTTGTGATGCTATTTTGTGTGTGACATCAGCAAAAGCGCACTCTCCTCAGTAAATTGTTCACAGCTGCTTTTCTCATAAAGTTACACTCCCTTTTATGCATCAGATGCCTTGTGATCCACAACAGTTTACAAGATTGATGAAAAGAGGAGTTTGCATGAGCGAGAGGGGAAATGACACAAATGAAAACCAAAAACAATATCGTAAAAATTAACATCACACATGTTACAGTCTTCCTTTCATGGGACCAGACCCTTTTTATTACACTCTCTGCTCACTAGTGGAGGAACTCACTTTAATCTGGCAAAAACCAGTTGCATCTTCCTTTTTTTTGTGGAAAGAAAAATGCAAATGCTAGCAGTCCTGCAGTTGTGCAGGAACATCTCCAAACAGGGAAACAAGCATCCAATCCGGAGCCTTCCCTCGAGACACAACCAAAAGGGATGCAACTGTCTGCAGACTGTCCTCCACGTTTGCTGCAGCTGGCTCACTGTGTCCTTTTTGGGCAGCTCCTCTTAATGGCTGGCAATTTATCCATTGATTTCATGCCCAAATATTTGTTTTTGAAGTGATTTCTTCAAAAGAAATGGTTCCAGTTCAGATATTTGTGTTCAATTCATGCAAAACTGTCGTTTTATCTTTTTGCCAGCCACCAATTATGAGCTTTTCCATTCTGTTTATCATTACATCTGTGTGTTTTTGAATTTGGCAAAAATAAAAGTTTTTAAAAGAAATATAAAACTATAGTCGTATGTGGCTGTTCCTGTAGTTAAAATAATTCTTTATCCTTCATATTTAAACATATTTGAATATTCCTAGTGGTCTTTTAATTTTGATTATGCCATTTTTAGCCAAAATCAAGAAATCGTTCTCTAGGACAAAGTTTCTGCAGAGCAGCAAGAGTTTATTGAGCAGGACTGTCCTATCATCCCTTTGTTTGAACTCTCTCCCTCTAGCTTACAGCCCCTCATAACCCCAACCAAGTAATACTGGTACAGCAAAAACAGCAGAGCAATGTTGGAGCTACCCAGCTGGATGCATCAGAACGAAGTGAAGCTTGTGGCCTACTGATTGTAGCACCAACATGTCTGCTGCAGGGTTTTTCCAATGGCATTTTTTTCATCTGCTCCTGATTCACAACAGTTTGAATAAAGAAATACCCAGAAATGCTATTTTAAATTGAATGGATGAATTGATTCAAACATATTAAAAGTTACTTAAATCAGAGTGGGTCTCGGGAAAATTACGTAATTAATTATTTGATACAGGAAACAAAGATAAAAGCTCCCCAGTAAAATTATTAAAGATTGAGAAGTTCCCCTGGAGCAACAGCGCTCAAATTGCTCCTTTAAGAGCAAAGTGATATAGTGAGGAGGTGACATAAACGGCACCTGTCCAGCTGAAGATACACTATGTAGTTTAATAAAAAAAAAAGTTACTTTTGAGTTTTTTTTTAATAATTAATGAATAATCCAAAAAAAACCAGAATGATGTTACTAAAAATCCTGAGTGATGATTACATTTTAATTTGAAACGAAATTCTTGATCCCTGCCACAGGCTGCATCTGCATGCAGTGCTTTCCAAAGACCACCAGGGGGCAGTAAAGCCACGGCTTTAGAAGCTGCAAAACCACCAACAGTGAATGTAATTTTGGTTTGACACATACTAAAACTGCATACAGTTCAATGCAAATGATGAATGGAGTATTTATTGTGAGTTTTACTTGAGCACAAATCTTTCTGTTTAAAAACAAAACAAAAGAAAACTTCTCATAAACTGGAATCAAACTTTTTTGTGCAGAAAAATTGACTTTTTGAATATTTTCAGGTGTGTCTCATTGACTTAATTGGGATCATTGTATAAACATAATTTGTCTTTCATTATTGTTGAAATCAAGTTGGCCAGGAATGTTAACATCATCAATCTTTACTTGTTTTTATCAGAAAATTCATTGGTTTGTATTCTGTTCTTTGATGAGGACATCACTCTGTGGCAAACGAGGAGTTTCATGTTTCAGCTGCACTCTCTCCGGTTTTGTTCTGCAGCACAGACCACATGATTCACATGTCTGTCTGCTGGCTTTATCATCAAGATCTAAGTTGGGTGACTTTTGGGCGTCACTTTATGCAGATATTGTTAAAAGCTCAGGAGAGTTTAACTGTGAGAATCCATGATAATAGATGAAGCTGTGGATTAGTGTGGGGAAATGTGATATCTTTGTGAGGATCTGCTACTTTTTATGGTAAAATATAATCGAAATGTGTAAAAATAATGATATAAACCTCAAAATAAACCTTTTAAGTGTACAAATTAAAGCATTAAAAAAGGTTTCCTTAATCGGACATTTGGTGGGAAGGTTCTGAGAAATAAGCTGAAGAATAATGGGCAATCTGCATGCATTCATTTCATTTCTATGTGGACTCCGGATTCTGTTTGCTTTCGACATTAGTGGTGTGCCTTTAGGCACTTCATTATTTGATTTCAGCCCTGTCTCATCAGCGAGCCAGGCGAGCGTGAGCAAACAGCAGCAGCAGTCTTTTGTGATTCTCATGACTCTGCAGGTGCAGCAGGTGCCCGCACAGCTCTCGGGTGTGGATCCAAGGCTTTGGGGGTTGGATGAGTCACAGCTCAGCAGAAAAGCAGGACATTTGTTGGGGAAATTTGGAAATTTTCCCCCTGAATGATACAGAAAAAAAAAAGAAATTTGAGACTTTTATGATCTGATCTTGTTTTATGATATTTGTCAAGCTTCGAAGACGTGACTCACTTTCAAAATTGCACCAAACTTTGTTCTTGAAAGTGCATTTAGCCCATAGTGTTCACACTGGATGGGCAGGGAGGGACCTCTTCTTCGTTTTCAATTTACCGATACATATTGTAATATTTCATTTGTCGATACTTGTATCGATCTAAGACAATATTTAATTAATTGTTTATGAGTGTCCTTCAGTGACTTACTTTTATTGTGCCTATACTCTTTTTGCTTCCTTTTTTATATTTTTCAGCTTCAAAAAATAGTGAAAAATTGTTGGGTTTAGCCTTAGAATTTATCGTGATATGAATCGTGATATGTATCATATCGCCAGACTCATCCCTTACAAGAGCATGTCCGCCAAAAGTTGGAAGAGGCTCGGAGTGAAATGTCAGAGGCTTTTTCTGTCACAGAAATATTCCATAATATGAAGGAATTAATGTCTAATGATTCCAGCTGAGCACAAACTGCAATTATTAATTTCTCCTTCACAATCAATTTTCAAACAGTTGGCACTTATGTGCATTAAAAGGGACGCCATCCATATGTCACTACCAAATCCGATTCCCTGATTGATCAAAGTTCAATATAGACTTCAACTAAGACTTTCTATTGAAAGTGGCTGCTTGAACAACAAAAAAAGAAATATAACTGAAATGAAATGTTGTTTTTTTTCTCTAAAATTCACTTCCACAGTTGAAGAAAAAATGAAAAGTGGCCACAACAAAACACATTAGTCCTGGGAATCACAGGTTTCTCACGAGATTACCAGTTTCTGATAAAATACTGATGTGAAGCACTAAGGAAACAATTACAGACATGCTTGTTTATAATATGTATCAAACTGGGAATAAAAGATGCTGGAAAGAACAAATGTATTAAAAAGTATTAAAACAACAAAACAGCGTAGCTTTGTAAGTTTTGAAGTTGAAATCTCAAAAGAAAACAAAGAAAAAAGAAAATGTCTCATTCTTATACTTGGAAAGCTTAGAAAATCTGCCTTTATTTATAAAAACATATGAGGATTAGCTTCACAAATATTCTCCAAGAGTTTTTTGTCTAAAAATAAGAGTTCAATTGATCAATATCAGCACTGGAATAAATACAAATCTCTCATTTTCTTTTTCAAACTTTAATTTTGTCATTTCAAACTTCTATCTTTCACCAACTTTTTCCTATTTTTTCTTTTTTTCTTCCTTCATTTATGATTATGGTTATCCATTATGGTTGATACAGACATCTTAGATGCCTGTCTTCCAGGAAACACTGATGCCATAAAAGGTCTGCTGATACGCTGATACCATAAAACAATGTAAAAGTAATCCCTTATTGTCTTGTTTTTCTCTATTTTAGCATCTGTTTTTGCTGGAGCCTCATCTAAGTCCAGATTGTTTGGACTCATTTGTCCATCTTCAATATTTGTGTGTTTTCTGTTTGGACTGACAAAAAAAACCGTTGGCAAAAACACATGCTGACCTTTTACAATAATATGTTGATATAAAGAACTGAGCTTGAAAATGTTCTTTGAATGGGCAGTTTTCCATTTACCATCAAAGTATTCCTAAGAGACACTAGGTACGCTTTAAGATGGATAGAAATTACCTATAAGATTAGATGAAAGCTGCACTTGATGACATGTTTTTCTTTTTTAACACTTGGATGGTAATTATCACACAACTCATTTTTAGCACAAACACAAACAAACTTCAAAAAGCTCTTTATGAAATATTTATCTGTTATTTTACATATCAGAACCGCGCTGTTGTGTTTGGTCTTACTTTATGACAGCAGACTTTATGCATAAACAATAAAAAACTTGAGAAGTAAAATCAAACTGCATTAATCTTTCGTAGCTGAAACAGTGTGATTTGCTGTTTTTAGAACTTCTTGTTATTTTGGTTTGTGGAGATGGATTAGTGTAGCAGGAAAAGGAAAATCTATGTCTATCTATATCTATACAAAATCTATATCTATACAAAATAGAAAAAAAAATGTAATGAAAAAAGGGCAATGAGTACATAAAAAACTAGAGGATTTAAGTAAACAAAATATAAGTTAAGTGACAGCTAGAAAACAAACTGGAGCAATTGGAAACATAAATTACTGTAATATGATCCATCCATCCATCCATCCATGCAGCAACTTAAGTTTAAGTTTAGTTTTTTTTCACTTTCAGAAAACCTTTTGGTGCGATGTGTCCTTCACGTATGAAGGAATCATTATTAAAATACAATTATGTCAGTTTAGCATCATTAAAGCAATTTGTACTGATTTACGTTCCACCAGTTTTTCTTGATCTTGAATCTTTGTTTTGTTTGGATTCTTTGAGTCCTTGAGCCAACTTTGTAATTAGAAACATTAATTGTATTCAACTGCACATCCATTTTCTTTAACATAACTTAAAATAAATAAATGCAATTTGCAGTTGAAGAAAATGTGTTTTATCTTTCTACATGTTGAGTTATCTTTATTTGATCATTTTTCCACTTATATTTTTAAGGACTTTCTCTTGAATGACTTTCAGTGGGCTGCTGCAGCTCTATCAAGGCTGAAAGCCTCCTTCACTCGTCAGTGTTTGCACTCTTGGAATATGTTCCTGTACTGCATTCTTCATCCTTAGAAAGAAACTCAGGACTGTATATGTAAAAGCTTTTTTGAAATGCAAATTGTCAAGTGATTTCATTTATTCATTTTTGTGTGCCACAGTCCAGATTTTCCTTTTTATTATTTATCTGGAGGCAAAAGGAAAAGAAAAAGACAGCTTTTGAAGGACCTCCTTCAAATCCAGAAGAAGAGAATCAGTTAATATTCCACCTCTGAAGGGGGATTGTATTCTAGTTACTAATCTACTCTTTATTCATGAAACAAAGTATTGACCAGGTGTTGAAATACAAGAAAACAAAAAGACTAATGTTATTTGACTTAACTTGGAAGAATATGTTCTATTCATGCATATACGGCTTCCTTCAAGTCCTGTACTTGGATTAAGCAAATCTAAATAGAACATAAACTCATAAATGAAGCAGAAGCAGCCCGGATTATTGCAAATTAAGTCTAATACAATTTTACGCTTCTGAGAATTCTGGAACCAAGAAATGAGTCAATAACCCTCTTGATTTAGTTGCAAATTCTTTTTTTGTCTCCTGCATGTCGGCAAGATTTTATTTACAGAAGTTATAGTTTGTGTGAAATGGGTAGCATATGCATAATTGAATACAAGTATAGAGATGTCAGGGTTTCACGTTCTTTGGACTATGACAGTGATGACTTCGCACGATGTCAAAAAGGTTTGTGATGATCTGTCCTAATCAATAATTTAGCTCAATAAGTTTCTAATTAAAAAGTGAGATGTTCTGTTTCCTTTCTTTTAATCTAAAACTTGCCAAATGGAAGCATGTGTTTTACTTCTCCATATTTTGGTGCCAAAAAGACACAACTTGATTATCTTAAGTCATGTAGGTCAAGCAGCAAACATTCCCATTTAAATTCTCCAATGCTTCTCTCAGAGCTGCACCCAGTACTCTTAACTCTAAGTGATGCCTTATGCATCCCAATTACCCACACACAGCTCTGCATCAGACCGTGAGCTGACTTTTGTGTTCCCGCGAATGCGCGCCGCGGCAGCAGCTGATGACAGCTTAATTCCCGAGCCGGACCCCCCCTCGCTGAGGCCCAGCGTTTGTGTGAAATGACAGACGGAGATCAGACCGAGGAGAGATGAGTGGGAACCCACCGAGCCCGCTCAGGTTTCCTGGCGCTGTGAAAAGATTTGTCCTGTCCATTCAGATCTGATGGAGGTTCCCATGTCCTGCACGGCAGGGTTTTTGTTGAAAGTATCTTTCTCATCTGCGTGTCCACCAGAAACGTAGGAGAGGCTGACGCTGTGCTAATTCCTCAATGTCACCAGCAGTGCATATCACCTTTTTATGCCAAATAATGTGGATAAAATGTGTTAAGGTTAATAACTTAGTAAAAAGGAAAGAGATGGGTAAACAGGTGCGGTTGGGGGTGATTTTTAGGTGTCTTTGTGTGTATTTGAGGGAGGGATGGTGAAGGAGGGAGTGGGATGAAATGAGCTGGAAAGAGGGATGACCTCAATTTAAAAGGGGTTGGGTAAAGGGTCAACACAAGCGGTAAAAGGTGCAGAGGGAACAGTGGAAGAAGGATTAGGGGGACCTGGAAGGAGGAGGCTGATCGCACCGATCGAGGCGAGAGCTTGAAGCAGACGAGGAGCCAGGCCAGCTTTGTTTTCCCAACATCTCATTTTGACATCAGAGCCGTCTTCTGACACCCAACCGAGAAATGTGGGCATCGCAACGCTGACCCTCTGAAGATGATACCGGGCAAACCTCTGTCAGGCGCCGAAATGGCGCGAATGGGCTTCATATTCCTGCTGATGAGCAACGCCGCTTCCGTCTCCACACAGTTTAACGGATTCAACTGTGACGCCAATTACCACAGCCGCTATCCTGGTGAGAAAACTGCAGAGCATCGTTCTGACGAGATGCAACTTTCAGAAAGCTCAAGAAGAGTGACAAACTAGCAAATAAGTTCAAGTTCAAGAGGAAAAACTATTTCTTTTTCAGTCTAAGAAAATTTTGAATATTTTTCTTAGGAAAAAAAACAACAAAAAACACAATATTATGTACTACTTATTGTACATTCCTGATGATAATTCATCAACTGTGCTATTCTATTTGAGATACTGTCAAACAAAATGCATTTTCTCAGAAAATTTAAACTTTTACATAGAGGACAAACATTAATTCTTGTTGTTAAATGTCACTGGAATAATTATTACTCCTGTTGTTTTTCTTGGTAATTCTTTTGCACAATAATATGATGCACAAACTGTTTTTGTTTATATGACTCATGCTTGTCAGTAGAAGTGTCAAAAGTTCCGCATCTCCTTATTTCTCCAGCTGAGAGGGACATCAGCGTTTACTGCGGGGTTCAGACCATCACCTTGAAGATCAACTTCTGTCCAGTGCTGTACTCCGGCTACACCGCCGCAGATTTGGCTCTGAACGGACACCACAGCGACGCTCAGTGCCGAGGCTTCATCAACAACAACACGTTCCCCACGGCGGTGCTGTTCAGCATCAGCCTCAGCACCCTGGAGGCCTGCGGTAACAGCCTGGTGGTAATGTACAGCAAATCCCTCCAGCGTGGTGTTAATGTGACGGATGCTGCGTTTGCTAAAAGTGGCTGAGATGTGTCTCTCCGCAGGTCAGCACGGCCTACGGGACCAACGCCTACGGGAACATGTCTCTGGTACAAATTGGAAATGTCTCGGGTTATATTGACACTCCCGATCCACCCACTATAATCAGCTACCTGCCCGGCCTGCTGTATAAATTCAGCTGCAGCTACCCGCTGGAATACCTGGTCAATAACTCACAACTGGCATCGTGAGTTGGAACCGAAACAAATAAATTCATTAAAAAAGTCTATCTGTGCACAAAAAGGGAGCTTAAGCTTTTTTTTAGGAATTGCATGGGGGATTAAAATGAGGATTTATTGATTTAATTTAGAGCTTTTTTATTGTTTGCAAAGCTTCTGTGACAGTTAAGACCCTGCTTTATAACTCTGAGGGGTGTCCTCTCATGTTCTAAAGACCATGTGTGAATGAACCTCTGAAATATACTATTTGAAGATTAATAAAAAATATAATTATGGATCGTGAAAACTTGAAAAAATGCACCTGGACTTTTTTTTAAATATTGCATCTCGTTACAGCTCCTCTGCAGCTATTTCTGTCAAAGATAGCAACGGCACCTTTGTGAGCACGCTCAGTATGATCCTGTACAATGTGAGTACATAAGTTTGAGATTATATGTGTTCTAATTAAAAAGGTTTATTTTAAATTGATCAGAATGTAAGCATTTTTTTGTCTTAACCCTTTAACACCTGAGGCGTCGCATGTGATGCTTAAACACAAACTCTTCAACAGGCTGTAACTTTTCAGCCGTTAACACGAGCAATGTATTTCAAAGCAGATTCTGAAGGATTACGTTGATCGTGTTAATAATGAAAAAGTTGCAGTAAATCAGAGAAAATAAACACTGGAGCTCCAGTGCTAAAGGATTAAAATGACATCTTCATCATGACTACTTTCAGTTGCTCCAAAATCGTCTCATGACAGCGACTTTTCTGAAAGTGGTTGTATCCGAGTGTTTTTGGGTGCAAGAAAATGACAGTTTGTGATTTTAATGAGGCTTTTTTCATCATCCTGCAGGACTCCACGTACAATCAGCCTCTGTCCATCCCCATGTCTGGACTCGCTCTGAAAACTAGAGTCTTCGCTGCTGTGAAAGCTACTAATTTAGACAAACGGTGCGCCATGAAGTTGTTTATTTTTCTAACCTTCAAAGATTTGTCACAAATGATAAATTAATATGACAACCAGCAGTGATGCAAAGAGGGTGTCTCCCTGCAAAGCTGATTCAGTTTAAACAGATTTAGACCCCGCTTTTTTTTTTTTTTTTAACTATGCCTACTTTCATTATGCCATTATGTTATTACTGGACTTGAAGGCGCCAGTCTGCTGCAAAGAAAGCCCAACCTGTGCTTTCCCATGTGCAGTTAGATCTCTGTCACAGTTTTGTCTCTTTGCAGATGGAATATCTTGATGGACTACTGTTACACAACCCCCTCAGGGAATCCTAATGATGAACTCCGCTATGACCTTTTCTTTGGGTAATCTTGCTTTTTTTCTCTTTTTTTTTTTTGGAGATGATGACTTGATAAAGCACAAAAGAGAGCATAACCTTTTCAAGCTCTCAATGTGGCTTATCTTCATTTTAACTGTTTCCGTCCTCTTTGTGAATGCTTAAAAACTTTTGGATTTCACTGTAAATATTCACGGCAGCTGCTATAAAGACCCCCAAACAACCGTCTTCGAGAACGGGAAGAGCCAGATGGGTCGCTTTTCCTTCGAGGTCTTCCGCTTTGTGAAG
Source organism: Oryzias javanicus (assembly GCA_003999625.1). NCBI lineage: Eukaryota > Metazoa > Chordata > Actinopteri > Beloniformes > Adrianichthyidae > Oryzias > Oryzias javanicus. The sequence continues at coordinate 22,974,154 of CM012449.1, read as the reverse complement.
CACCGCCACCAGAAGATGTCCACCGTGTTTCTGCACTGCGTCACCAAGCTGTGCCGGGCAGACGACTGCATCATGCTCATACCAGTAAGCGAGGAGTTGCAAAAGTCCTTTTTAACCCCGCCGTGCGCGTACGGCTCCCTGTGAGGACTGAAATGTGACGATGCGCTTGGCAGATCTGTGGGCGACGGCGCAGGCGGGATGGAGGGCAGAGCCCTGATTCCCTGCCAGCAGCATCTGGGAACGCCATTATCACTGCAGGTCCAATCATCACCAGGAGTGGTATGAACCGTAAACTGACTCTGACAAGAATCATTTGCCACTTTTAGAGTCCTGCTGAAGTCGTCTAAAGAAGAAAATGTTGTTGGTTAACACTGAAAACACATAAATGCTCTATTTTGGCTCCACTTGACTTTTTTCTTTAAACAAAATCTTCAATTTAGTTAATTTTAGAAACACATAGAACCATGTAAATATAAATCTAACATTTTTTTTCAGATGAAACTCCTACCAACAACTCCCAATTAGGTTTGATGTTTATTTACTTCATATATTCCAGCTGTGACTTTGTTTAATTCTAAAATTCTTGTCTTATCATCTAAAATCCTTTTTCCCTCAAACAGCGTCCACCGATTCCAGACACTCCATGAACTCGATGACCGCTGCTCTGATCACAGGCGTGGTCATCTTGGGCGTGGTCAGCGTGGGCCTCTTCCTGTTGCTGCTCCGCTTCCTGCAGAAGTCCCGCCTCCCTGCAGACGCATCCTCAGGTGTTTGGAACCCAAGTTTTAAATGATTAATGAAGGAGTCACGCGTGCAGGAATTACACAAGAGCTGCTTCCTGGATTTGCTGATTGCGATGTTTTATTGCTTTTTAGGTATTTATTGCCTCCAATACCTCATTTTTATTCAACATTTTGTTGTTAGTAAATGTGCCTCAAACTTTTTAAGCTTCTATGAAATTTTTTTTTTCACGGAATTAAACAGAATTTGTATCAAATTTAATTTACTTATATTACTTATAAACAAAAACATTTCCAAAGAGTTGAAAATCAGAAACTATATGTCATGCAGTGTTTTACTAAAAACAAATGGATTTAACGCTGCTTGTTTAAACTGTGTTTCATCATTTTTTTTGTTAGTTAGATGCTGCACGTAAAAGTTTAAAGATCTATTTGTAACATAAATGAATGCTAAAAACCCAAGAACTTTGATAGCCCCTTAAATTTGCTGATGTTTTTATCCAGATTATTAGAGATTAGTGCAGAGACAAAGTATTTATGACAAATAGTGCAGTAGTCAATAGATTATTGATAATAGTTTTTTCTTTTTCCATTTAAAATGTTGTTTTTTTGTGATAATAAAGCAATTTTTCTAAATCTAGTGTGGTTGTAAGGTTGTTTTTATGTGTTCAAAATATCAGTAAGATGTAATTACTTTCCCTGTATTGCTCCGGTGAACTGTCTAGGGTGTTATTCCACCTTCACCCTCAAGTATTTGGTATTGGTCCCCCCCCTTGACCCTGCGCAGGAATAAGCGGGATCTGAAAATGGATGGGTGTAATTACTTTTTTAGAAATGTTAGCGATCTGCAAAATATGTCCAGGTAAAAAAACAAGAGTCTTTATCTAGATGCTTAACGGCTGGTCTGCAAAGTGGAGCAATAAAAACAGCAAATGAGGAGACAGTTTGGGAAACCCAGAAATTCATTTAGCTTCAAGATTTTTACTCTCAAAACAAGCAGAGAGTATCGAACCCTGTAAGTAGAAGCAAGCATGTATGTTTATAATAACATAAAACCTTAGATTATCAGAAATTAATGGAATAAAAGCAAATATGAAGCAACAATGATAAAAGCATGCATTTATTTTGGTGAATCACATTAAATATGTACTTTCAGTAAAATAAATGAATAAATAAAGATTTGACAGAACCATTTGTCCTCAAAAGTTGCACTTCTGTCAAATGAGGGGGGAAAATTAATCAAACCACTGATTCAAACTGATCCCAAAACACAAATCACTGTTATGGACATCAGATCTGAAATGATGAAACTAAATGTTAGAGGCATAAAATCCAGAGCCTCTCCGGGGTTTCTGAAGTGGCTCACAAGCCACGCTCAACAAGAAAAGATCTCAAGTGTGCCTGAGCCTGTCACAAACTGTCACTTCAAAATCCATTTAACTGCCTGCTCAACGACATGGTTGAGCACATTTTGAAACAAAAAAAAGAAACACGTTGATTGTGTGTCTTACTTACCTAAGGCATTAATCAATTTAAAAACAATTTTTTCATTGATTTTTTTTTTTTCCGGGGGTAGTTGTTAAAGGGTTAAAACAGCCAGTGGGAAGAAAGTAATAGATCTTTACCATGTCTGGAACAGACGCAACACAACTCTTCTTTGTTTGATTTGACTGTCAGATCCTAAAGTCTAAAGATAAGTTGAACATTGTTCAAAAGCCTTAAGGTTCTGTCTGTGGAATTTAAGCGCAACTTAAGATCAGGTGTTCATCTCTGCTGGTCATGACCTTTTAAAAAAACCTTTTTTTTTTTACATAATAAGCCATAAAATGTTAGTTTTTGTGCTGTTGAGTCTTGACAGATTGTGGAACCAAACCAAAAAATGTTTTGGAATTAGCTAAATTCATCCGCAGATGTTAAAGACCAACTAATAGTTTTTTGGCTTTTTGCTTTTTCCAGAGTTTACATATGATGTGTGCATGAATTATACAATTGAATTAGCTCATTTGCAATCATCATTTTCATCTCCAATGACCCATCTAAAAGCCTGTTGGTGGCTGCTGCGTCTCACGTGTCGCAGTGGGATGGCGTTTTTGTGCCCGACTTACCCCGCTCCCCGTCAGCCTAATCCCTGATTTCAACAGCCATTTTGCTGCGTATTCATCCTCCACAATGTACAGAGATAGCTGAAATGGGAGGAATGAATTCTATCATCCCTCCCCTTCTCGGTTTACAATCAGCGATAATTGATTTAGCCTTCGTCTTGGAAAAAAAAAAGAAATGACTCTGTGGTCTGGCTTTGAACGCTGAACCCGAGTCAGGTCAGTTGTGAGCGAGGAATTAGAATGAGAAGCAGCGATCTGAACCATAAGAGATGTTTAAGGGCGCACACATCATCGAATTTTATTTTAGACACCATCAGAACTTTAATATCTCAGGTATATCAAATGTTTAACAAGGTTTTTTGTTAATTTTTCAGGAGGTGGAGCAGCAACAGGAAGAAGCCCATACTGACCACGCCTGTTATCAGACCAGCAGTCACTGAGTTTTTGGAATGTTAATTGGCTGTAAAAATCCGACTTATTACATCAAATGTTTTGTTATGAGTTATTTTTGTGAACTTTTTTTCTACCCAGAAGTAAGATGACTGGATCTCTAAGGCACCACCTTTTGCTTGTAGCTATCACCCATTTCATGATGTTATTTTAGGGCCGGCCTCTGCATCGTGTCTGCGTTTCACCCATGGAAACTGCTAGCTGAGTGGCAAAATTGTGACTGATCACCGCTAGCTGACTGATCACCGCTAGCTGAATGGTGAAATTTGCAGCTACAAGATGACCACAGCTAGCTGAGTGGCTAAGTTAGCAGCTGATCACTGCTAGGAGCGTCGAAACTGGTGGGTGAGCACCGCTGGCTGAGCGGCAAAGTTAGTAGCTAATGACACCAGCTGAGTGGCGAAGCTAGCAGGCAACCGCCACTAGCTCAGCAGCAAAGTTAGCAGCTGATCACCTAATTAGCTTTGTGTATAATTTGGATGTTTGTGTTAGCTTGGGGATAGTTCTTGAAAGGGGCTGTTCTCACTGTATGACTTCAGCTTGTGAGGTTGGGAGGGGCTGGTGCTCAGAGTGCAGGTTAGAAATATGGATCAAAATATAATTTCGGGGTTGTTATTAGTCATGAATGAACTGTATCATATACTTAAAATGTCAAACAGTTGTTTTTTTCATGGTGTAGGCCATTTAAAAACATCTATGTATATTGCACATTTTCTGTAATGGAATCACAAAGATGAAATGTAAATAATACTAACATTTAGAACATTTTCAGTTTGTTTCAAACTCCAGAAAGTCTAAATAATAGACTGAAATGCATCTATTTTGTTTCTTCCTCGTCATCTGAAGGTGTTCATCAGTCATTTTGACCAGCAGCACATGACAGTGGAATGAGACAAATTCCCTTTTTTAGTTTTTTTCAAGAACATTCCGACACCACAGCTGTCTGGGGAATATCTTCTGTATTTCTTTTTCACAACCTGCACTGCAATCTAACGGCGCTGCAGCAGGAGTTCACAGATCGTGAACGGTGTCTGGGTAACGGGGGACGCTTCACACCTTTGTGGTTCCTCCTGCGGCGAGATCCATCTTTTCCATCAGAGGCGGAGACGGGTGCACATGGCAGACACGTGCTGTTTCTGAGCTTGGAGTTTTCCTCGCCGTGGAACGTGTGTGTTAACCTTCAACTGAGAGAAATCAGATGAGATTTAGGAAAGTTTATCTGAGCATTTTTTTTTTTTTTTTTGGTGCACAGTGAGAGGATACTGAGAGAAGGGCTCAGAGAATCGAAACCATACAAGGACGAGGTTGTTTATTCTATGAGCTCTTCAGGTTATGAAAGAGTCTGTGAAGAGAGGTCACCCTTTTTGATAAGATTTCATCAGTTCCGTGTGCTGTGAGAGACATGAAAACCAGCTCACTTTTTTTTTTAAACAGTTTTTGTAGAATAAAGCTCATAATGCCTCTGAGCACACAAGCTCACAAAGGAGAGGAGCATTATCTCACAGCATGCAGTCATGGTACATTGGTGAAAAGGTGCAGTTCTTTAAGATCTTCCCCAGCAACAGGAGGTTTGGGGCTGAGCGCCTTTCTCTTTACACTTTTCTTAATCAACATACAAACATTTTTGCTTTAAACCAGGGATGTCCAACCAGATTTGATGAAGGGGAAAATATTTGAGGGACAACCAGTCATGCTAATTCCAACTACAGTATATTTGGATCTGTTATAAAATTGTTCCCAGTGATCTTTTAATTATGATTACGCAGGTTTCAGTTTTGCAAAGCAGCAAAGGCATCTTCAAAATTTGACTCTGGGTTGTGGGTGGGACTTTCTGGGAGTTAGCCTGCACCAATTCCAATAATCCATCTGTTTACATCTCTGTCTGCTAGCTCATAGCATCTCAAAAGCACAAGCTAACAATAGCCTAGCAAAAAAACAGCAAACAATTCTGGAGCTATCCAACAGTACAGTTTTGAGCCATAGATGGCAGATTGGACGAGAAAAATGAAAACGTTTAAGGAGGGGTGGGCAATTGTTTTGACTCATGGGCCACAAAAGGTTCTAAAATTTGGCATAAGGGCCGGACAAGGAGCAGATGGAAGGAGAGATTGGGTAATCAACCTCATAAATTAAAAAAATAATATGGAATTTAGAGAAAAACACGCTTTAATTTGGATTCAAATTCACATATATTAATTTAAAAACAGAAAATTTGGGAGTTTTAATTTCTAAATTTGATTTTTGTTCTCTTTTTGGTGATCCAATGGGTTGATGTTCTTCAGAGGAAAATGTGAACTCAAAGAAATGCTGCATTTATGTGGTGTAGGAATAATCCGAAAGATCACCATCTGACTCAGAAAGGAACACACACGAACGTCAGAGAAACAACACCATTCATGGGAAGAAACCAGAAATACCATGAAAATAAAACAATAATTAGGATTTTTGATCCAAGGTGTTTTAATTTGGAGGGCCACATTAAGTAGCTTAAGGGGCCGCATGTGGCCCCCGGGCCGTAGTTTGCCCACCCCTGCGTTAAAGGATCTATTTTAATTGGACGTAACAAAGATTAGAAAGTTTGGCCTGCCCAAAGCAGTCTCTGTGCATGTTCAGAGAGGATCAGTATGTCAGGGATGGAGGTGGAGGACCCAAATGCAGGAGACCAGACTTGATGGCAGAAACATAAAAGTTTACTAAATGAACTTAAACATGACAAAAACCCAGGAGCACAAACCAGTGTGGTGACAAAACATAAAAGAGCAGATGACCTGACAATGAGGAACTGAAAACCAGACACTTAAATACACTGAAGGCAATTAACTAAATGAAGACAGCTGTGGATGGTTAACCTGAATGTGGTGAAACTGACAGGGGTAACAGAAGATGACAAAACCTAAGCACAGAATCATGACAGTACCCCTCCCCAAAAGGGCAGATCCCAGATGCCCTAACACCTGTGAGGAGGGGACCTAGAACAAAAACACAAGTCCAGAAAAATGGGGATCCTGCAGCCAGACGGACGTGAGGGGTAATGAAACCCCTCCAGGAACAGACGTGGAGAGGAGCGGTTCTGGTGACTCTCCCCAGGGACAGGAAACATGAAGGGGAGCAGTCCCAGCAACCCTCCTCCAGAACCAGAAACAGCCCAGGGGGACGAGCGGCAACATCCTCGGAGACAGGAAGGAGCGGTCCGGTGACCCTCCTCAGGAACAGGGACATGAAGAGGAGCGGCCCCGGCGACCCTCCACAGGAACAGGATGGATGGCCCCAACAGTCCCCCTCAGGAACGGAACGGGTGGATGATGACCAGAAGTGACATGAAGACGGCTACAGGAACCCCATCTGGCATGGCGTGGTGTGGCTTGGCATGGACAAAGTTCTCCTGCTGGGTCCAAGGTGGTCAGGTCATACTGTCAGGGATGGAGGTGGAGGACCCAAATGCAGGAGACCAGACTTGATGGCAGAAACATAAAAGTTTACTAAATGAACTTAAACATGACAAAAACCCAGGAGCACAAACCAGTGTGGTGACAAAACATAAAAGAGCAGATGACCTGACAATGAGGAACTGAAAACCAGACACTTAAATACACTGAAGGCAATTAACTAAATGAAGACAGCTGTGGATGGTTAACCTGAATGTGGTGAAACTGACAGGGGTAACAGAAGATGACAAAACCTAAGCACAGAATCATGACACAGTATACACACCAGAACCAGTGTACCTGAGCTTTTTTAAAGCGTGGGTTTTCATCTGCTCCTCATCCAATGTGATTTGAGTAAAGAAACACTCAGAAACACAGTTTTAGTCTTAAATACATTTTATCTAAGTCCTATTTAATGAAAAAATGCTACAGGTTAGAAACACCAATAAATAAATAAAATAATTGAAGTGGCCAGATCAGATGCATTTCTGAATTACAAGACTGATCTGGGCTCATACGCTTCACTCACGTTTAAATTGTTGCCTCCACCTCTCAAAAATATTAGCAATAGAGCAGTCTCAGACTGCATCTGTGCTTTTGTCTCAGGCTAATCAAAAACTTAGCCGGATGCAGAAACACAATAAAACAAATAGCTTTCAATTCAAACTGCACTCTTTTTCCCTATGTGTCTCAATATCAAATCAAATGTCCCCAATTTTCCTTGCAGCAATGCTATGAGTCATGAAGGGCCCTCGCCGTCAACTTTCTTCTTTTATATTATTCACAGTCAGCATTTCAGAAAGGGGCTAGAAAGTGTCAAGCACTGATGGTGGAAATGAGGCAATCACAGCTGAATTTCTCAGTTGGTTGGGAGTAGGACTGGCTTTCAGGAAACTTGGGTTCACTTACCAGGGGTTCAATGAATTTAATCCAGTGTAGGTCCTTAGGAAAAGACCCTTCACAGCACGCTACTAACTAACTATGAATCCACATGTATAAGTCTGAGTCTTCCTGTGCTGTCCCCGGCTTGGATAAAATACAGGGTTGTGTCATTAAGGGCATCTGGTGTAAATCAGTGAAAGGTGTTCTGGCATACCATGAAAGGTGAAAAACTAAACCGAATCCTAATCAAGAAATTCTATATACACAGTTTTTAGAAGGTTGATTGTATATTATTGATTTTAAGACAGGAGCCTTTGAGCTGCTGGAAATTTCGATGCAAGCCATATGGGCTGGACTTGTCTTAAAATAGATAATAAAAAACAAAGCAAAACGTCAAATTGGGGAGGTAGAATGAAATATTTTCGATTTCCTTCTTTTAGTGGAACAGTCTGCTGTCAAACACTGAGATGATTGACCGCATAGTTAAGAAAGTCACTGAAAACGTCTACTTTTTACCCACATTTTCCAATTTCTACTAATTTTGTTCCTAACGCTAAAGGTAAATTTCATAAACATGAAAAATAGGATATTTCTTATTTCAACAACTTTTAATTGTCCTGTTTTATAAATCTAGGTGGATATGAGAGACATTTAGCTTTGGAAAAAAGTATGATGTCATGTTTGTGGCTGTAATGTTGATTTTGACAAAGTTAAAGTGTTTTGAATTAAACAGAAATAATAAAAAAAAAACATTACAAATGTAATGTAATTACATTTACTTTACTAAAAATGCTGATGCTTAATTTGTTTTTGTTTTATTTATATACATAACTTTGTGGGGAATATATGAAGTTAATTAGTATGAGACTCTTGCATTAAGATTAACCAGTGCAAGTATATATTACATAAGAAAAAATTCAGACTTTTACTTTAGACTTAATTTAAAAAAATCTTCATATAGAGATGTGAAAGACAATTTTATTTTAAATTCTGATTACCATCAGTGCAGGTGTAAGTTTAAGACCATATGGAATGATTTTTTAAAAAATAACATAATTTCATAATAACGGCTCGAGGCGAAAAAGAGAAAATCTCTGCAGAAAGACAGAAATGATTCACATTAAAAGTATTAATTCTCAAATAATACAGTCATGTGCATTAAAGGCTAAATTCAAGGGGAAAAAAAAACCTTCAATGCGCCCCGAGCAGGTGCTCTCACATTTCATCTCATGTCTCCTCTCTGCTAACTTCCCCTCATTTGCGTTAAAAAGAACTCACAGGTTCTATCCTGAGCTGTACAAGCAGGATTATGAGGAAACGTTTTTCTCCCTGTAACAAAAATCTCAAAAAGTTTTCTTCGAGAAGTTTGATGAGAACAGATCCCACACGCCGGCGAGGCTTGATAATCTTCCTGCATGGAAATCTGAGTAAATGAGATTAAGAAGATTCAAGAATAAAGAAATGTAAATCTTGCAAAGCCTGCTGTCACATGACTGTGTTTTGACAGATTATGCAACTAAGGATTTCACCTGTGACTCAGAGCGCAGACCTTATTCTTTCCTTGCAAGTGGGATGATTTGTTACATTTTACACCTGGGCGTCTCCACAGATCTTTGAGTTGTTTCATCACAGGTATCAGAAATTCCCAAAATCCTCCTGCAAAAAAAAAAAAAAATAAATAAATAAAGTGAAAAGCTTCTTTTCTGCAAAAAATTAATAATTAAAATTTGCAGAGACCACAAGGTTTTTTTGTTTTATTTAACAAAGAGCAACATGCCGCATCTCAAATAGAGGACTTGTCAAGGCTGAGCCTCTCCTCACTTTCAACATCACTGCTAACCTTCCGATAATTACTTTCTTTCAAATCGCTCATTAGCAACAAATAGGCATCTAAACTTTATTTAAAGGACGTATTTGAGAAGCAGCAGAGTTTACGTGAACATTCCATTCAGAGAAATAAACTCAAATTCTTGAAAAATAAGAAAAAAAATCTGCCTTGAGCCAAAACAGAAGATTACTTCTGCTCATCTTGGCAGAGAGCTGTACAGCCACTTCTAAATCTGACTCTGAATCTTTTCAGTGCTGCATGAATGCAAAGTAGCTGTTCAAGGAGACACATTTTGTTAGCAAAAAACAAACTCCCTGGGGTCACAAGTGCAAAATTTCAAATGTGATTACTGCTGAGCTGGCTTCTTCTGAACTGAAGTTTGATATAAGAGCATTGTGAAACTCATTGCTTTGCTGGCCTTCATGGATAGATCCTAGATAGAGCTAGTGGTCACGCAGCGACGCGCAAAAGTTTCTACACAATCTTATTATAAGAGAGGAATAACTTTACACTCAACAAATTGAAATCTGCATGTGGTTTCAAGTAGATTTAAAAAAAAAACAAAAAAAACTTTAGTTTCTTGGGTTTTCACTTTTGGAGGAGCCTTAAAAAAAGACAATCTCCAGAGTGAAACAAGGTGGTGGGTGCATAACGTTGGAGCTGGTTTGCTGCTTTGGTCTCTGTTTCTTTTGAGTTTAACTTTTTTAAAACTTTAGTTAAAGGGTTAAAGGATGACAGTTTTCAACTTTAGGGTTGCCACTGGCTTTAGAAAAAAATGTTTTCATCTTGGCAATAAAGAAAACGTGTTTTAAAGTTTTACATTTCTTCTTTTTTTTCTTTTTCTTAATACCTGCTGCATCACCATGAAAAACAAACAGGTCCTACACTACTTATGGAGCTTTCTGGTAAACATTCAGAGGTGAAGCTCAGATTGTATCCATAGATTGAAATGTTTACTATGCAGAAATGTAATTGTCACTTTATAGTTTGTGGAATAGACAATATCTATTGATTTTCCTAAATCGGATGTTGCCCTGTGCTAAATGATTGATGACTGGTTTAGTGCAGTCTCTCAAAGCTGTAATACCCTCCAAGGATTAAAACTCATAGAAACCACAGATGCTGAGAGAAATGGGAGGTATATGTGGCTTTATTTTCAGAATTTGCTTGCTTGTACAAATCCTGATTTCTGCAGCCACCTTAATTAAAGCTTGCAGCTTAAAACGAGGCAGTCTGCGTTTTTCCAGACTATGGATCAAGGGGTTATGTGTGGTTTTTTTTTATAAGCAGACGACCTGTTCCGGGTATGTATGACAGCTGAATGAATGAAAGAGCGTTTCTTTATCAGCAGACGCTGGCCCACAGTCACAAATACACTGTGTGTGTTATCTTCAGTCCTGTGTTTGAGTGCAGCCGCAGTCCAAACGCAATAATTCCAAGCAGCGCAGGATGGCTTTCGGTTATCTTGACTTCCAGTTAATGAAAAGGATTAATTCATCAAAATAAAGATGCGTTTCCTCTCTCACACAAACACACGTGCACGCCCGCACACAGAAGAACTGCTCAGTGTTAAAAAGCAGTTCCACCTTTATTTGCTTTCAGCGGTTTTCTTCAGTCTGAGGACTGATGGAGGCTGATAAGATGACAGTGTGTGAAAGTTTGTGGAGTCACAGTTGTTTGTTAACCCTCCACTAGAGGGTGTATAATCACCATTTTCCACTTTAACTTTTTTTTTTTCTAAGAGCTCCTGCTTGCTTCTCCAAAGTGCCATTAATTATTAAGTGCATTTTTTTCCACGCAAGAATATTCTGAGAAAATCAGGATTTGTTATCCTGTTCTTCTGTCACTACAAGCCCCAGCGATGTCAGCTTTCTGAAGTGCTGCCAGAGCCACAGGCTGATGATTACATCCCAGTTTTTCTGGGTAACCCCATGAAAAAGTTAAAAGTCTCCTTTGTGCAATTAAAAGAACAAGCAAGGCCGGCCTCCCACTTGATAAATGATCTAATTACAAGTTGCTGTATTGTTAAGTAGGCCATGACAAACTTCACAACAGTACGACCCACTTTGAAGCGCGAGGGGGTAAATCACCTGAACTGGAATGCGGTGCTCCATTAAGACAGCAGTCTGAGTGGGATAAACCTCCTTTTATGAATTCACTGTAATTTAATTAAACCAACAGGGATAAACGTGTGCGTTCTTGCTCGCTAATGGTGTGGACATTAACCTTTGGTTCCAGCTGCTTTGCCCTCTAAAATGTTAATAGCTGTTGGGGGGGGAAGCAGGAGAAAAGAGAGGAAAGAAATCGGCAGCGCTCTTGCCTCAGGTTGCTCCTGACAGTGCATATTTTATTGCGTCTTCTCGTCTTAGGAGTCTAGTCATGTTGTGATACATCTTTGTAAGCTGTATTCCTGCTGCCGTTGTAATTATGTGTTTTAGACTATTAGCAGTGGAAGGGATGACATTCTTTTGTGTGATTTTGTCCTCAGTTGAGAGACTAATTGTCCTGTCATTTCCAGTCTCATTTAAAATGCACAAGAGTCTGTCTGTAGGCTATACATTAGGTTGAGTAGACAGCGCAATCATGAAAAATTGATGGACCAGCTGTATTTTAGGGCAGTCATATGAACACTGAGACTCTTGGAACATGATACTTTTAATAAACTGCATCCTGGAATTGCTAGTGTGCTGATGTGATGTGTATATATGATGAAAAAAAGAGTGTGATAGGCTCAAGGCAAGGAAATGTGAAATTTGACAGAGATATAGTAGGTATTGAATGGACCGCTGGTCCTACGAATTCGCCAAAGAAGGTCCGGCTGTTCCATTAACCTCTTATAATGAAACAGTGAAACTGTAACGATGAACAAAGTGTAAGAGGACAGTGCAGCCCTTAATAAATCTTCTGCAGACTCATTCGTCAGTTTTTAGGAAATAAAGCGTAGTCCGGGCGGTGACGTCAAAGAAGACAGCGCCGCCGTGGGAGAGCGGGACGATAAGATGAATGCACTCCTCTGTGTTAGCAGCGAGATCTGCCCACCAGCACCTTGAAAAACTCACACACTTAAATTGGATCTCATTTAGTCGATTCAAGCGGCAGCCTGCCATACAACCCCTCAAAACATTTACTTTGCTCAGTGCTCCCACATAAATCCCTGTAGATGTGGTTGCTTTTCAGGGACTACTTTGATTTCTCAAGGCTAAGGTAGTCTGACTAAAGTCCCTAAAACTTTGGCGTAGTATAGCAACCAAAGACATTTGCAACGGTGCCAAGAATGATTAAATATATATCGAAAACTGAAAGATTTAGTTACACCAAAAGACACAACATTTTTTTTCATTATTATAATTTGACTTTGTCTCAGCTGATACCATTTCAGCTAAATGACAGACAACATTTATTTGTATTTCTTTAAACTGCAAAAAAAAAAGCAATTAATTAGGAAAAGAACACTAATCTTGGGGAGATAATCTATTTGTCCATGGAGAAAGTTGTTTTTGCCGAACAAGAAATTTTATAGGATATTGAAATCTAGTAATAAAGAGTTTAACCAAACAATTTCAAAAGGGAAAAATAAGGCAACAAAGCGACCTGTTAGATAGAATTTTTTTTATCTGAATGTTATAAATTCCAAGAATAAGTATTTTTTTGCTAGTTCAATGCAAATGGTTTGCATTTTTTGAGTTTTTATGTACGTAATTGTAGAACATTTTGATTACAGTGAGAAAAGATAGTGTTGGGGAGACCAGGTTTGGTTGTCACAATGCCTATTTCAGACCTACTACAAGGAGCTGTGGTACAATTTTGATATCAACATGTCAGCCTTTCAATACCTTAATCACTTGCACTGCAAACTTTTTTGAACAGATACAAAACCTTGAGGTTAGGTCACAATCTTTAATTTGTATCGGTCAGAGTACATTTGAATGTTTATGTTGTTTTTGTGTTGAGAGCTTGTGGGTTATTAATCGAAAAAGCCAAAAGTCACAGCTTTATTTTGAGTCAACTTTTAGCTATCAAGTAGCTGCTAGCTTACCGTGTTTGTCAAGAAGTCAGATGGGGTTTGTTTTAGCCAAGCTCTTAGGGTTGGTTGTCACACGTTACAAAACCTTTACAACTTTATTTTTTAACTGTGGACATTGATATTGTACTTGCAGACATTTGTCACAACCGTGACTGAATGAACCACAGTCTGTGCAGTTTTCTACCTTACAGAGGATGGTGTTCCTCGACGTTTTAACATGTCATCTTTTAAAATCCAAATTTATATCAGTAATATAAATAGTGTTAAGAAAATTGGACATGTAGACCTTTTTAGGCTGTTTGTAAGTTTGTTGTTAGCTAACTTACATTATGAAAGGATAACAATGGCTTTTTTAAGCACTGAAAGTAGTTCTTTTTTACCAAAGCATAGAAAAATATTCAAATAAACTGATCCCCTCCTTTAGCCCCATTATTTTAACATTAGGGTGGTGGTATTCAAAATAAAAATTATTTGCATTTTTTAACTTTAAAAACAAAAGTTTTACACATCTTTAAAAATCCTAATTCATTACTGAAATCCTATTGAACTTCCAAAGGGATAATAAATCCCCCACCCTGTGACCACCAACCCTGTGTTGGGTTGGTGGTCACATTGTATCAGAATGTCTTTGATACCAAGACTTCAAGCTTTCACTACATGTAGAAATTACTGCTGAAAAGTTTTCTAAATATGAGCAATGCATGGATAAATAAAAAATTGTGACCACCAACCCCAGTCTCCCTAGTGGAAGTGCTTAATTTTAGGACAAAATTTAAACAAAATGAGATTTCAATCTTAGAACAAGTTGGCCTATCTTAAGAATTTCCCCTATTTTGGTCTTCAAAACAACTTACCTGCAAGATTTCATGTGGCTTTCCTTTCCAATCAATTATGCTGATGACATCCAACTGTATCACTCTTTTAGTGACTCTGAGTTTCATCAGGTAGCTTAATTATTTACTTGCCTATCATGTATTAAAGACTGGCTTACTCTAAATTACCTTCAACTAAATGAAAAGAAAACAGAAAACCTAACCCTTCCAATTCCAACAGAAACTGTCAGACACCATGGTGTATTTTTTGACCAATCAATTTCCCTCGAAAGCTACTCAGGCTAATTGGTCAAAAACTGCTTTTATCATTTAATAAACATCTCTAAACTGAGGAAGTAGTAATCAAAGATGACCTGGAGGTCATTTAGAATCTTGTTCAGATTTAATAAATCCACCAATGAGGTATTTGAACACTAACGTTTCTCATTATTTCTGAATCCACTTGAAATCCCCCTAACAGGTCCAAGTTTAAAACCACCATTCTCTTGCACTAAAAAAAAGTTTCTCCGTTTTTTATCCATTAATAATCAGTTATAACAATTTTCATGTTGTCAAATACCTCCATTCGAAAACAGAAACACAACTGATCCATTTTTGTTTTCTAAGTGGATCTGCTCTGTTTCTAACTCTGTGTAATCAATGTACAATATGGAGAATAAGTGTCCTTCTATAAAATACTTTATTACAGTTACTCACTGTTGCCAACTCTCCAGTAAGTTAAGTTTTACTGGCTGGTCATGAATTCACAATAAGCTGCCAGTGGAGTACATCATACAGTTCACAGGATTTTTACCTTGAACATAAGTATAATTAAAAAAAATAGTTGGAGAAAAAGCTTTAAACCTTTTATGCTTTCTTTTTCCTTCTACAATTTTTAGTATTTTTATTTTACTTATGCATTTCATTTTATGTACGATTTCCAGTCCTTCAAAGTCAATAACATTTTGACTTTTATGCTAGATTATTACTGATTCCCTGCATTTACGTTTTCCTCTGTATATAAACAGTGGGAATGTGAGACAAGTCAACCGCAAGCCTGCTTCTGCTCAGTGGGAAGAGAAAATGATTCTTCAAAATTTGTCAATTCATGGTACAAGAAACAACTTGTTGCTAGTGTTTTTTTTTATCATTTTATGTGAGACTTGCCAGACATGTTTGAAAATTTGTCAAATATGGTTTCAAAGTCCACATGTCATCAGCATTGCATTCATTATCTAGTAAAGATAAAGCTAATGTCATGGTGATGTAAAAATGGAAGTACCAAAATTGTATTTTGTTACAGAAAATAGATATATATTATAGATGAAATTTGCTTGTTTGGGCTTCTATGTATGAAAATAGGTTTGATTCCCAACAAAAGAGCTAAATGAGAGTTGGACCAACATTCTTTTTTTTTTTTTTTTTTTTTTTGCTCAGATAATTCTGCTAATCATCTTGTGTAAGAACTCCATGGTGATGCAGTACCGGTAGTTAGCCTTCTTGTCTGGTTCAAATCCCAACTGAGACCTTCTGTGTGGGGTTTTCATGTTCTCCCTGTGCATGCACAGGTTTTCTACGGACACTCTTGCAGTCTGAAAACATACTTTCTGCAGGTTATTTGGTGATTTTAAATTAACCCATGAATGTAAAATGTGAGTTTGTTTCTGTGTGGCCCTGCAATAGACTTATCAACTGTCATGGGTGGACTCCATCTTTGTCTGAAAGTAGCTTAGCAGGTTCCAGTAACTCTGTTACCCAGAACAGAAATAAGCTGGTTGAGAAAATGGACAGATAATTTTTAACACTTACTCCATTCATCATTTTTGCTTATTTTTTGTAAACACATGTCTTCCATTATAAGAAAAATCCCACAAGAACATGTGAAAGACACAGATTTCATCGAGGTGGGTCTTTAAGTTCAGTGCTTAAAAAATACCACTGAATTCTTAAACATAGAAAAGTCCTATAACACATTCAGCATAAACATGCAGCTCCTATTCAGTTGATGGCACTGCGAGCATCCCGGTATGAAATGAAGCGGTCCCGCTATTATACTCTGTGGTGAAGACGCATCCGTTTAACCCACATGTGGGGGAAGTCGTAAACAAGAAAAGAAGAGGAGATTTATTTTAAGAGAAATCTTCAACTCTGTCACTGTAGCTCTGTACAAAGTCAGTGCATGAAGTATTAACCTTCTGAGTTTTTGCAATGTGTCATACCTTCTCTTCCAGTCAGAAAATATTTATTTATGTGTTACTAAAACTGTGGCTTTTTTTTTTACCTGAAATAGAAGATAGATACTGAGGTATCAGGCTGAATCCTTCTCTAATTTGCTCTGCTGCTGTGCAGCTCTTTTAACACCACGAGTTTTGGCAGCATTAGCACATTTTTTATTATATTATTGAATCTTGAGTCAGCAGCTCCTGCGTATGCTTAAATTCAGAGCATTTTAACTATAATATGTGTTAATGCAAATTAATCCTGAGAAGACACATCTGTGAATAATGCCTTAGTTGCATGCACTCGTATGGGGGGTTGACCTGTGTGGATGCTGTGGATTTTTGAGTTGTCAGGGTCCATGGAGGGTCTTAGACAGGTTTGGCTGCATCTTAATGGGGGTACAGATGCATTTTTCAGTTCCCTTTAGGCTCATGCCTAAGGGACGTCATGAAAATAGAACATAACATAGTAGTGTGTGGTAAGTATTTGCAAGTATTTGCAAGGATAATATAACTTAAACCAGATGTATGGGTGATGCTTTCGTTCTCTAGTCGTTCCTTGTTGAATACTGTACATAAATGCTCAGAGGACGCCTATAGGGTCCTCTCCCAAAAAAAACGCTTTAATGTCCAAATTCTTTCTTTACTCACTATACACTGTAAAAAGTAAGAACCCCTTCTACTCAATAAAATTGTGGGAACAAAGTGACAATTAATAATATTAAATAAATTCAACATGTCCAAAAAATAATT
The DNA here is from genome assembly GCA_003999625.1 of Oryzias javanicus. NCBI lineage: Eukaryota > Metazoa > Chordata > Actinopteri > Beloniformes > Adrianichthyidae > Oryzias > Oryzias javanicus. The sequence continues at coordinate 22,956,919 of CM012449.1, read as the reverse complement.
GCTTTTACTAAAAAATTGTTTAAGATTGAAATAATAAACATACTTATTATAAGAAAATTTTTAGCTAAATCAACCAAAATTACAATAACATGTTAGTTAATACTGTTTTTTTGAGGATTGCTGTTCGTATTCCTCTCCAATTGAGAGTCCAGACCAGGGGTGGGCAAATGTTTTGACTCGTGGGCCACAAAGGGTTCTAAAATTTGGCATAAGGGCCGGACAAGGAGCAGATGGAAGGAGAGATTTGGTAATCAACCTCATAAACTAAAAAAATAATATGGAATTTAGAGAAAAACATGCTTTAATTTGGATTCAAATTCACATATATTAATTTAAAAACAGAAAATGTGGGAGTTTTAATTTCTAAATTTTGATTTTTGTTCTCTTTTGGGTGATCCAATGGTTGATGTTCTTCAGAGGAAAATGTGAACTCAAAGAAATGCTGCATTTTATGTGGTGTAAGGAATAATCCGAAAGATCACCATCTGACTCAGAAAGGAACACACACGAACGTCAGAGAAACAACACCATTCATGGGAAGAAACCAGAAATACAATGAAAATAAAACAATAATTAGGATTTTTGATTCAATGTATTTTAATTTGGAGGGCCACATTAAGTAGCTCAAGGGGCCACATGTGGCCCCCGGGCCGTAGTTTGCCCATCCCTGGTCCAGACCAACATCAGCCATTTTTTGTTCCTTTGGTCTCAGTGTTGAAACACTTCGGATGATAAATGGTGGTCCTTCTAACTATACATTTTGTTATTCTTAGTATATATTACTTATGTTCATTATTATTATTATTATTATTATTAACAATTCATTTAGAAAAATTATTTCATTTTTTGGACATGTTGAATTTTGTAACTTTGTTGCCACAATTTTATTGAGTAGAGGGGGTTCTTACTTTTTACAGTGTATAGTGTGTTCTGCATTTTGTAGTACTGTCCGAATCTACAATTCAAAAATCAAGTGTCCTAGAAATTTCCCAGAAGTTTTTGTGAGAAACCAGCTTTTAGGTTAATATAGACCACAATGCAGTTTTTGAGAAAAAAAAAATTTTAATGTAACTTTTTAAAACAAACCATCAACGTTTTCATCATAAGAACACAGTGGAGTCATAAACAGATTCGGAGTGTTTGCGGATGTCTTCGGTCCCTAACCCCGGGAAATAAAACAAGAGGGGGATACTGTAGATCCCTTGAGCAGAGCGCGACTTTACCCTATGTGTTGGGTAAGTGTTCGCTACAACATGTCACTCGCAACATGTTACAAAAAAAAAAAAAAAGGACTGAACACTTTTGCTCTATGGGTTAACTGTGACATGGTCCTTCTTAACAGTGAAAAATAGAAACTCAAAACTATGATAACCAGGCCAAAACTTTCGTAAGAAAAAAAAAATATTCCCAAAGAAAAAAGAATTAATACAAACATGTATGGAAGTTGCCTCCACTGCAACCAAGATTGCTCTCCCTGAACTGGAAAAAGTTCCCCCTTAATGAAGGCTTAGCCCAGCCCACAAGTCAAATAATCAAACATTTCTTCAAACCAAATTCCTACCTTACAACCTGTGAAATTCTTAAACATCACCCAAAAAATTAAAAATATTTAAAACAGGATTACAATTTATGAAATACAGAAATAATTTGGAAACATTTTGACAAAAGCAACCCAAAGGATTCTATCATGTGAAGTCACTTCCTGTTTCCTGTTGCATATGTATGATGATGTGGAGGGTGAGTACAATTCCATATATAACCAAGTGTGCACACTTAGAATCAAACAAATAGACTATTATGATATAGTGAAATGTGAGTGATTTATTTGTGTGAGAGGTGGGTGTGTCCGGTGCAAACTATAGAAACTGCTAATGGACTGAGAGCCCGCAGACAGCCTGTATCTATCAGTAAGGGCAGTTGTGATTAAGATATAAGATGGAACATTTGGATACTCTGCCAACAGACATTTAGCTTTTCAGTGTTTAAACTTCTACATATTTCCCTGAAACTGTTTTTTAACAGTATGGTGTTTGGATCAAGTAGATCCATAATTGCTAACAATAATTGCAGGATCACAAAAACATAGAGGCCAAATTTCAGATATCCTTTCCAGTAAAAATAGAAAAGGACAAAATTCCATATTTTAATAAAAGTTCCCAAGCTGTCTCAAATGAACTTTTGATCTTTCAAAAATTATAAAAATTCCCTCACATATCTCCTTGTGGCGCCCTCAACTAGTTTAGACTAGTATAAGTGGGCCTTTTATCAGCAAGAAAGAGTTCAGAAATGCTCTTAAGAAATTTCTTTGCAACCCTTTACCCATCAGCCATAAAAGACTGACTGATTGCACACACACAGTGTTGTCCTTGGGATGTATTAAGAAGCAGCAGTGTGATTGAAAACATTTATATAAAATTTTTTTTGCCATCTTTGAAGCCTTTCTGCAGTGAACACTGGGCTCAACTGCAGAAAAAAACCCATCACCAAGTAAATCATGGAGAATTATTATATGTGTTTAATATTTTGTAGTTTTATTCTTTATCTGCAAAGAACTAATAATTTTATTTATCTTTATTTGAAGTCCCACACCAAACGTCTTTTGATAGTAAAAGTAGTGATCTTTTAATTATGATTATACCTTTTTTAGTACAAAAAAAAAAAAAAGAAAAAGTAGTTTCTGCAGAGTGGTAAGAGTTCATCAAAACTCTCCTCTTGAGTTGTGGCTGGGACTGTTTACAGAAGTAAGCACAGACTCATTTCCCATTATCCCTTTGTTTACATTCTCTCCTGTTAGCTTGCAGCCTCAAGCTAACGCCTGGTTCACACTGGATTTGGAAGCGGCACGGAATGGGGGCTGCTTTCATTCGGCGCACTTGTTAACCTATGATGTGATTCACACCAAGTGTGGAGCACCGCAGTCCTCCGCGGAAAGCTTGTGCCATGCAGCGTCTGGTCTATTTTGGTCTACATCAAGAAAAATGAGAAAATCCAGTAAATTTGATAAAATATAACCAATTTTTCACAATGAAACCCCAAAATCGACAAATGCGATCATGTTTTTGACTTTATAGATGAAAATAAACATAAAACCACAACACACACAAATCAGACAAACACACACACTTCTCTCTGTGTGTCCCATCGACAGATAAATTAACATGGGGTAATATTTTTAGGTTATTAACTTACTCATGATGCCAAAAACGGAAAAAAAAGCTCAAGCAGAAGTGACAGAAAAATGTATGTCGGGTGTGAATTGCAGGAGAGAGCGGATGCCGTGCACACTCCACTCCGCGACACTTCCACGTCTAGGGTGAACCTAGCGTAACATTAGTGTTGTAAAAAAATGATGAAAAATTTAAAAGCTTTCCATTTTTTTTTTTTATTTTGTCTTCCTGATTCACAAAGGTTTAAATAGAGAGATTGTCACAAAAGCTTTTTTTTTTATCTTAATTAAATCCCCCATCATAAAAAATGCAACAAGAAACATGCTAAAAACCATAAAACACAGTTTTCATCAGAGTGGGTCTTTAAATCAAGCTTTTATAGTGACTAAGTCCTCATATATTTTAACATTAGTTTATAATGTCTAAGTATGGTAGCGGACTGAGTTGAGGTGGGTGGCTGTTTGGCTGTATTCCAAATTCCAGAGTTCAGTGAACGCAGCAGGAGGAGACGCTGATTGGCCCTTGTTCTGTCACTCAGCCTGTTGTTGGGGGTTTGGACTGGTTGGGTGCAGCAATTGGCTGAATAGGGAAAGTGGGAGGGCTGTGCGGGAGCGAGGGAAAGAAAGCTTTTTTCTTTTGGCTCGTTTTTGGTGCGTTTTGGCTCGTCGGAGGCACGCCACAGTATTTAACATAACGTCATCTGTAAACAGGTTAGATTTGTTTCTGCAGCTCCATTTTTACAGTTTATTATCATTGTCTTGGCGGTTAGCTTGTTATAGTTGCAGCAACTTTTAAGACCCACTTTAGCTTAAGCCAGTATATACACCCAACTGTTGTGGATTTGATAGTAAAGACAAGCAAACTAGCTATTTTTCCACAGTTGTTAGCTTTTTGGATTTTTTTTCTCTCTGTTTTCTGTCTCATTTATGCCACTTAGGCAATGTTAATTGCAAAGTGTCTCCTGGCTATGGATTAATGCTTAACACTACTAATTGTGTTAGGAGGCGGGCGTAAATCACCAGGAAGGTTAGCCATGAAGCCAAGTAGCAACTGCAAGCGGAGAAAGCGCCCTACATTGGAAGAATAAAATCTACTTTTCTCTGCAATTAAAGACCAGTTGCAAAGGGTTTTCAAATGCTTTGTGAAGCATTTGTACATACATGATGAGGCCTTTGTGTCCGCCTCATTGCCTGAAACAACTTGAGTCAGCATACTTGAAGTCTTCCAACACATTTCACAAAGGGAAGAAAAACTGAGGGGTGTGAAGTCAGACAGAAGATAACTCACCAGACCGAGAAGAAAAAAAAAAAAAAAAGAGGATCTCTACTTGTCTCTGCTTGAGACTTAATGCTTGAGGCTACATCAGCTATTATTGGTGCATGAATCTGGTTTTCCCAGTAAGCAGCTGGTGTTTTGTGATACAATATGAATGCAGCATATGCCCAAGTGTAGCTTCAGCATCAGCACGGTACAAGCCTGTGAGTCACTGTTGGTCCAATTAGAGTAAAGAGTGGGAGTGGACAAGTGTGAATGTAGGACACACTCTTGAGCCTTCGGGGGCTGTTGTGGGAAAAATTCAACTGGGCTCATCTTCACTTCTCTGCACGAGTCTTGAAAGGCTCCTAACATTGATCAGGGACAGAAAGATGGGACGAGTAGATTAAAAGAAAAGGGGTAGTGTTACTCTATAATGAACAGTTTGATGGGCATGAGGCTTAAAATGTTAATATGAGTGAGGATGAGAGCTGAAGCAACTGATTAGCATTAATTGTTGCCATGGAGATTCAGGGACGGTTTTACAGCTCTGGAGAAATGATTTTGACTGGCACAATTTAACAGATAGAGAGCAAACTCTGGACCAATGAGATTACAGCGAGTTCACCTCAGTTAAATGCCAGCAGAGAATTTAATTGTGAGGACGAGAGCAAAAGAAATGAATCGCCATTATTAAAGCTGGTAACAAATCATCTTCAGAATGTATCTAGTTCAGAAATAAGTCCTTGCTTCTGAATAAGTGTTCATAAAAAGATGAGAAATCACAGATTAGGAGTCATGACAGAACATTTTTATAAATCCATATGAACAAAAATGGAGGACGTTTTTGTTTAAAAAAAAAAAAACAGTTAATAGATTAACCAAAATGTTAAAACTACTTTTCCCTGCATAAATAAAAAACAAGAAAACATAAAACCCATGAGGACTTTAAGTTTGAAGTGTCCTTTTGTATGTTAAGTTTTTATTTTGATCTATTAGCCCTGCAATTTGATTATCAATGACAAAGACAAAATGGTTTTAAAAGAAGAATGTGAAGAAACGTGCTTTCAAGTGATTACTTCCAATGAAAAGTCTACGTAAACTTGTATTTTGGGCTCAAAACTCTCGCATTTAGGCATGGCTACAAAAGCTTATTTGTCTGTTTTCCGTGCGTTGAAAGTTGAATTTTGATCAGTCAGGGACTTCGATAGTGATGCATAGATTGCGTCCCTTTGAGATCACGGAAGTGTTAACCATTTGAAATTTGATCATGGAGGAGAAATTAAACATGGGTACTCTCAGACTGGACAAGTTTGGTCCGCTTAAGGTGAACTATAGTTAATTTCCTCCGATAGTCCAAAACAAAGTTTCTGTCTGTATATGCGCAAGCAAGCTCTGGTCCGGGATCAGGAATCACTCTCTGACCCGTATTTTGAGGTAGTCTTGGCTCGTTTCCAATTGGACTGAACTTCAGTTCGCTCTGAGATTCTTCAGTCTGAACTAACAAATTACAGAACTTCGGTCAATGGATCCAATGTTTCACTTTTTTCAGTGCAGAAATTTAATTTGAGAAAAACTAATATTTTGAAATATAACATTTTAACATTTAATATGTAACATTTATTGAAATAACAGCGCTTTTGTTAGTTGATCCAATATTTCACTTTTTACAGAGTGAATGCGTATCGCTCTAAGAGTGAAATAACTGGACCAAAACAGCCACCGTAGTCGGTTATTGGCAGACAAAGGTGGAGCAGCGATGAAACGGCAGCTCATTAAAATGTGGTCGGGAATGCAGGAAAAGAGGAAGCCCCTTCCTGCTTGTCTAGAGTGAACACCATACGCATGTTCTATAACACACACTTAGCACTTAACACAAGTCATTGAACCGGCTGGATTCCTCCAGGAAATACATTCCTTTTCAGCATGAAGTTTGAATTATAACCATAAAATGTACACCTTCTGCAGTAAAACTGCTCACTAAACCGTATAACTGAATTTGACAGTTGTTAACTTAGTATTGCTTCTGATTACTATTATTTTCTTTTTTATTTTGGCTAATTGCCAGGAACAAAGACGTGCTTATTACTTTATGAGATGTTTACTGGTTAGTTCATTTGATGAAAACAACTGCCTGCAAGCTACAAATTAAAATAAAATTGCTCAAAGAGATGTGATTTCGAAAGCTTTCAAAAGGCGCCAAAGTTCTTTGTGAGGACGAATACCTATAAATCAGTTTGTGTTACACACGGCTGTTTGATCTTATTAAAAATCCCTGCCGTGATCACCTGACGGTACAACATGACAGGTAAAATTACAAATGGCTGCAGGTCTTCGGTGTGCTGACTGAAGGCAAACAGAGCTGTCGTGTGGTCTTTGTGGAAACCTTAGCTGGAAAAGAGTCGGCTAAAATGCCAAATCCCTCCAAAAGGCTGAGTAATCCCATTCTGCATGAGCGGATACCGAACCTTCAGTTAAAATCCCTACAAAGGGTTTTCAGGATCTGTACATTATCAGGATACACATCCCGTACACCTGGTGAGTGTGAGAGAGAGAGAAAAAAAAAGAAAAAAACAGTGTAATCTCTGAGAGTGGCCTGCCACCCGAGAGAAAAGTTTTTAGTGACGCTTTTTCCCGATCGCTTTAAGCTCCTTGAAAGCATCAACAAAATCACTCGGTGAGCTGAGTTAACTTTAAGGCTCTTTAAAAAAAAGGAGCCCATTATCTATTATTATTTTGTTCCTTTTAAAAGCTGCGGCCCTTTTTGTTAGAGATCACTTCATTGGCTGCATTTTCATTTGCTATTGTTGCACCCTAAAAAAGAAAATTATTTTTAATACCAAAACGTTTGCCGGCACCTTGTCGCACTTCATCTTAACTTATTTGTCTAGCTGTCCATCTTCCTTTCAACAGCAGACTCCTCGTTAATGATTGATGTGGCGCCTCTTAATGTGATGGATGAATCGCCTGCTGCATGATGGGATGCAGGGGCGAGACCCGCTTCCCCCCTACACACACACACCCCTCCCCCACCTCCCAGGAAAGTCTTCCTTGTGTTGAAGATGCACTCCTGGTGTCCATCAACGGACGCACAAAGAGAGCTTCAGTTTAAGCCCCATCAATAATGTACAGCTGGGAGGAAGGAGGGGGTTACTGGGAGAGTCATTTAAAAGCTGGGCAGTTTTTTTGTGGTGATCCAAAAGTGACTCTTTGGGTCTATTTCGTCTGGATCTGCACTCTGTGGCGTGGATGTATTGCTTTTTTTTTTTTTTTGAGAAATGGGAGAGCCACTGTGCTGTTTAGGAGTCCTCTCGAGCCGCTTTTGTTTTCCAGCTGAAGCCCCGCTGTTGGAGAATATGTCAAAAGCGAGATAAGGGGAGTGACATATTTGTTGATTTATCATCCATGTCAAACGTTTGCACAGACAGCAAATAAAAGGGAAATATGTTTGCCGAAAGCAGAAGTTGGTCGCAGCACGTCATGTGACATTTTGAAAGTTAATTTTCTTTTTTATACAAACATACGTTCTCATAAAAACCTTTTTCATTTCAAAACTAAACCTGATAACAGAGGCTTGAATATAAATACAGACTGTGGCTCCAACCGGTCCGGTGCAATAACAAACCCTTGTGAATTTGAAGCAACAACATCAAGCCTCACCAAGAAAAGGTTTCCAAATGAATATATTATTCTAAAAAATAATCTTTTAAGTCAGAAAACAGCCCACGAAAACTCCTCATCTCACAAAAGTGTCTTCTGAGTGACCCTAAGGGTCAGGGTCATGCAATGGTGTGACCCCTGGATGAGTTCTTTGGTGACTTATTATTAAAATGATAGAGGAATAAACAGTGCTAACGATTCACAGATCTCCAGCTCAATCTTGCATTAATATTTTCCTAAAACTTGATGGAGATTTTCTGTCTGGAGTTGGAGCATCCTCCTTACACCTGCGTGGGTTTTCTCCAGAAACTTCACCTTCCTCCTACAGACCAAAAACATATTAGGTTGATTAGAAATTCACAGCGGATGTGGAGAGCGCGAGGCGGTTCGTCTCTGTAATGGACTGGTGATCTGTCTGGGGCGCACGCCTCCTTCTGCCTGACGACAGCTGGGAGACTCTCCTGCCTCCCCCCTGTGTGACCCGAATATGAAGATGGAGCGGAGCAGGAGAAAAAAAAAACCATCAGCACGAGTCGCTGACGTCTTTTGAGTAGTTTGAATCAAAACAAACCATCAAGAATTTAAAGAAAACCCTGAGTGTGGGTCATTTTGAGGAGTGTTTGAACAGCCCAAAAATGTACCCTTTTGGGTGTCTCATCTCGTCTGGGTTAAACCCTTAAGGATTGATGGCAGGAGAAAGTCACAGGGAATTTGGAAACGATAAGCTGCAGAGAGAATGAATCACACAGCTCTAATGTGGGTCTAAGGCAGCTGATTGAAAAAATTTCACACCCTTCTTCTCCCATTTGAGGTACTTTTTAATTCAGCATATATGTCTAAAAACATATCATACTCTTATTCGCTGTGGCAGATTAAAAAAAAAAAAAACTTCAAAAGGAAAAAAATCCTTAAAACTGAGTACAAATTGAGGGAAAAAACTAGGGAATAAACATGATTTAATAGGATTTTATCACCTTTTGTAGAAAAGGGTCAGAAATATAAAGTCTCGCTCTGATTATCTTTTGATTGTGCATGAAAAGGAGCAACATCTTCAGGAAAAGGAAACATGAATAGGTGCAGCCCTGGTGACTGTCTTCATGAAAAGGGAACATGAAGAGCATGAAAACATCTCTTCCTAAGTCTTTCTAAAGTCCAACTGCAGTCATCCTTTTAAAGTATTTTAAAAGCGTTCCACCTTCTGCTCTTTACTGTCCTCTCCAACCTAACATTACAGGTGCAACAAAAATGGTGAGCAACATTGGAGCTCTGATCCACCAATACATGTCTGAGCCAGATTTGCAGAAACCTCCATGGATCTATTTGTCTCCAAGTGGATGCATTAGAAAGGAGCAGAGCAGGGAGCTTGTGGCCCCCCAGCATATCTTCTACAAAACTTTTTCAAAACTGGATTTTTTTTCCCTGCTCCCAATTCACAATGATTTGAATGTGAAAATACTCAGAAATGCAATTTTAAGCTTATTTTTTCTTTTTGTATGTCATCCATTATCAAAAAAATGCCACAAGAACAAGTTAAAAACATCAAAAACACAATTTTCCTCTGAGTGGGTCTTTGAACAGTTTTCATTGTGAATGAGATACTTAATCTTATTTGTGAAAAGACTAATGGACCAAACATATACTCTTCAGCACTGAAAGTCAGCTTACACCATGTGAAAAGAGGATAATGTAATTCTCCCTTTAATATATATATATTAGAAAAGATTTGAGGCTACGTTGTTCTTTAGGACCCCTGCTGGAGTCTCGGGGGTGCTCCAACCACCATCCACCCCCCTAAGAGGCATCATATTCAAACAAAAACAGAAAAATTGCAATGAAATGAATACATATTTTATTTATATTCTACTGAAATCCGGCTGTGATGTTTGAAATTGATGCAATATTAACATAAAAGGCTGATTAAAAAACATACAAAAACATCAGATCAGTAATGAATATTGTTCAACTCAACATGTTCTGGCCTGGGGCCCAAAGATAAGTTTTAGAGTGAGGGCGATGAAGATTATGTTTCTTCAACATTCTTTACCTCTTCTTCCTTTTTCTCCGTGGGTTGATATGCACGATCTGTTTCTTTTTTTTCTTCTCCAAGGATATGCTCCCTCATGAAACACTGCATCTCCCTCAATCGTTCACAATTAGACTCTGTCTTTTGACAGTTGCAATCAGACTGCAACAATAATTCATTAGCTGTTAGAATACAATCATCGCCGCCGTTAACATCAGAGAAAACGTCCGGCTTTGTCTTCATCCAGCAGTGAGACAGTCATGCCTCATCATTTTTCAAGCTTTTTAAATCTGTTTTACAATGAGGCTAGAAGTCCAATCAACAAGAATTAAACAACTGGATATAAAACAAAATTCTATCTTTAATGATAAAAAAGTTATTCTTTTTGGTTATTTCTTGTTAATTTAAGATTCAAAAAAATATCAGGGTGATGTCTTAATGCTGCAACACTGTTATCATACAAGAGGATAACATTGTATATATATAAAAACTTTATTTGAATACACCTTTCACACAAAAAATGGTGACATCATTTTTTTTATTAATCATCAACCACTGTAACTGTCACGCTGCTTCAGGAGCAACTTGTTTATGAGTGACAGGATGAAATAGCACTTGAACCTGGCTACCCAGCAAACATTTCAATGTGGCCCCCATATGGTTTACCTTTGGCCCTACCAGTGTTTGCCCACACTGGCGTGAATGTGCACTCAGTAGTGTGGCTCGCTGGGCAGCGCAGCTCGCAAAGTCGTTACGCTGTCCACCGGGCGGCTGGTTAGCGTAGGGACCCAGACTACTGTGTCTGGTCTATGTAGACAAACCCGCGGCCAAACCTACCTGGGGTCCACATTGAAATGTTCTCTGAGTAAGATGCTTTATTTTGTTCTTACAGACAGTCTGCTCTGCAGAGCTACATCTCCATTTTAACACATGCAGAGGTAAACATGGATTTCACTGCTGATCACCGCATAGATGGTCTTTTTTTAGAACATTGTAAGCATAACTCTAATCCACCAGGTTGCCATATTAGAATCATTTGCAATTATGGTAACAAGAACTTTTTCTCGCTTCGTCTTCGACATTGTGGCTGAAGTGCACACTTCAGGTCTGGTCTCACTCGTGCTTCCATGAGCAAGCAAGCACCAAAATCTTGGGTTTTATATAGTTTCAACTTGGCACAGATTTTCAGTTCAGTACTCGTCCTTAGTTAAAACAGATTGTAAATGTTTCATTTCGCTGTGTGATAACAACAACCGTAAGACTCATGAATTCACATCAGGTTCATATCTGTCACAAGCTGGTTCTCTTTTTGTAGCATACAACAGCTCAAATGAGCACTCTGCTGTGCTGCCAACTAGCAGTGGACTAAGTGGAAAACTAAAATAAAATGCAGAACTACATTTTTGCCTATATGTAATTAATTAAATGTTGTCCTGACAGCATTTTAAATTGGTTCAAGTATCGCCAAATTTAGTATTGGAATATTTCTTTGAATCAACATTTTCTCACACCCCTTGTAGGCATGCACAGAGCAGTTGACTGCTGATTGAAAGATTGCAGGTTCAGATCCCGCCTTGCCCGTCCATGTTTCGAAGTGTCCTTGGGCAATACACTAAACCCCACTTTGGTACTGGTGATTATGGGTTAGTGCCAGAGTTCGGTACCGGAACTGCCATCCGTGTGTAAATGTGACTGTAAAGAGTTTTGGACCTTCAAAGAAGGTAGTTGCGATATGTAAGTATATTCTATTTAGATTTTTAAGAAAGTTTTTGGACTAAACACACAAAATTTAACATGCATTAGTGAAACCAGGTCGAACTTTGACTAATCAGGGACTCGGATTTGGAAGTGACATTTGGATGACATCCTTTTTAATTAATGGAAATCCCAACCGTTAATTTAATATACAGTTTGTGCACAGAATTATAGGACACCAAGTCTTTCATAGATTAGAGCTAAAAGAAGAAACCTGGAGCATTTTTTGCGAGATTTTCACCACTACGACATACGGCACCAAGTCTCTTCCAACTATTTGTGGACGTGCTTTAGAAAAAGACAAAGTCGCGTGTCACATGTCCAGTGTGAACGTACCTCGAGTTTTTTGTCGAAACTGTTTTTGATTATGAAGCAGGTCATAGGATACCAATGGGAGTTTGTGATGTTGGACTTTGCCCCACAGCATTTGTAGAAATCACATGACTTGGTCCTACATCAAAGAGATCACATTTGTCTGAATTAGACCTGACCTTTACTTTGAAAGTTATGAAGACAGGAAACCAGACTTTTTTCATTACTTGCAGCGAAGTGATGCAAAAACAGAAGGAAAGGTTTTTGTTGCCCAAGGGTAACATACTACAAGAAAACAGAAAATACCCAAAAGTCAAAAGCCTCTTCTTTTTTTTTTTTTATAACAGAAGATTTTGAAAAGTGAAACACGGAGTAGAACAGCTTCAAAGCAGACTCTAACAGCTTGTCAGGGGTGTCAAATGTCACCGTAAAGTTTAGAAAAATCAAAACAGATGTTCCTAAAATAGCTGCTAAAGAGAACCCAATTCAGAGTTTCAAAGAGAGCGTTGAAAAAAAAAACTCTTTTCTTCGTTCTGAGTTGCTTTGAGCTGAAATAATCATTAATAACAAGTCGTGCTGGTTGATAAAAACCAGTTGGCCACCTTTTCTTGGCTCGAACACACATTTTTTATATATTATTTTAGATGTTTGTAGCAAGTAGCAGTCACCTGTTCCCATACAGGAATGTTTGAAGAACATCATCTAACAGAGACCAGTGTGCTGCACAGGGGGCAGCAGGAGATAAAAGCACTTACCCAAACAAGTGAATTTCCTTCATATGAGTACAAAGGCCTGCAGACACTTATGGAGCAGCTTAGCTTTGACCCCAGTCCATCTGTGGCCCCCTGGGAGCCTGTGGTGATTATGGTTCATAATTCATAGAGGGGGCCAGACGTCCAGAAGAAGGCAACTCCTGGCTTGCCCGGATGAACTATAGTACTTTTCATTTTGCACTGCCAAGGCTGGAAGGTCTATTTTTTTCATTACTACTGCTATGAATGTGGGCTGTGAGCTTTGTCAGACACACACATTTACAATCCCTGAGTAGGCAGGATTTGCAGAACACACTGAAACACTAAAATTTCTGGCAGAAGTAGACTTGACTTGGTGTTTGCACAGGTCAGTGATTAAGCTGGATGAGCTAGAGGGCCCCTGGGATGAAAAGCTGTGACAAACCAGCTGCTCTAAAGATTTTATAAATCCCCTTAGAGAAGTCAGACTCTCTCTTCTCTGTGAAATCCTACCACATTCTTAAGAGTTAGCAGAGATGACAACTCATAACAGGAGGCTTAGGCCGGAATTAATTTTCTCTGTTTTCCCTAAAGACACGTTTTAAGCAACAGTTATTGTTGTTTTATTCTGCTTTCGTCTTTGGTGTCACATTTTTCTTGTGCGTGTACGTTTTTATGCTGCTCAGGTGTAGTTATAAGAACAATATGTATGTGTGGCTGAGCTGAATAAGATCCAGAGTTCTGGTTCTGATCCAGAGCTTGAAGTCCATAAAACTTTTGTGCCTTTAAAAAGACTAAAGTTTTTACTTTCCCTACTTACTTTTTCAATTATTAATTGGTTGATTCTAATTGTTGTACTATTTTTTTTAACTCAATTTAAACTTGTTTTGGGCATCTATCTCATTTTGGGGGAATATTATTGCAAATTTTTGTTCTTTTCCATTATATGTTCTGAAAGTCTTGCAGTCTTACAAGAAACTTCTCTTAAAAGTTGTTTTTCAGCACGTGGACTAACACGTAACTCGCAGCAAAAGTAGTGTAGTCTACACTCACCGGCCACTTCACTATTTAGATCTCGGTAGTACTGGGTTGAACCCCATCTTCCCTTCAGAATTGCCTCAATTTGTGGTTTTATAGATTCAACAAGGAACTGGAAACATTCCTTAGAGAGTTTGGTCCATATAATAATATGATAGCATCACACAGTTGCTGCAGATTTGTCAGCGGAACATCCATGATGTCAATCTCCAGTTCCACCACATTCCAAAGGTGATCTATTGAGATCTGGTGACTTTGAAGGCCATTTCAGCCCAGTGAACTCATTGTCATGTTCAAGAAACCAGTCTGAGATGATTTATGACCTGTCCCCTTATCCTGCTGAGAGTAGCATCGGAAGATGGTACGCTGTGGTCATAAAGGGATGGAAGGGGTCAGCAACAATACTCAGGTGATCTGTGGTGTTGGAAGAATGTTCAATTGGTGCTAAGAAAATATCCCCCACATCATTAAACCACCACCACTGTTGATATAAGGCAAGATGGATTTATGCTTTCATGTTGTTGATACCAAATTCTGACCCTAGCATCTGAATGTCGCAGCAGAAATGGAGACAACATTTTTCCAATCTACTATTGTCCAAGTTCAGTAATCCTGTGTGAATTGTAGCCTCAGTTTCCTGTTCTCAGCTGACAAGAGTGGAACTCTGTGTGGTCTTCTGTTGCTGTAGTCCATCTGCCTCAAGGTTGGACATGTTGTGTGTTCAGAGATGCTCTCAGAGTGGCAGAGTGAGTTATTGTTGCCTTTCTGTCAGCTTGAACCAGTCTGGCCATTCTCCTCTGACCTATGCCATCAACAGACATCTCTGCTCACAGAACTTCTGCTTAATTTCTCTTTTTCTGACCATTCTCTATAAACTCTAGAAGATATATCAGCAGTCTCTAAAATACTCAGACCAGCCCGTCAACAACCATGCCACATTCAAAGTCACTGAAATCATCTTTATTCTGCATTTTGATTATCAATTTGAACTGCAGCAGATGGTCTTGACCATGTTGACATGCCTAAATGTATTGAGTTGCTGCCATGTGATTGACTGATTAGAATTTTGCATTAACAACCAGTTAGACTAATAAAGTGACCAATGAGTGCAGGGCAAATATCACACCCCCAAAAATCTGCATAATTTATGCAGTAAATTTCCACTGACTCTTGTATTGTATCAAATTACTTCTCAAAATGTAACCTCAAGAATTAACAGATAAAAAAGAAAGATCAAACCTCTGTTTTTTTACTCATCCTCAGTTGTTTTGAGTTGCTTTTTTATTCATTTTGCCTTAAATTACTGAGACAGAATTCATTGACCCAACCATTTCATCCCGTTTTTAACCATAGTTCCAATGTGTATCTGTTCTATTAGTACAGGCAAAGAGGAACACTTTTAATCTTTCTTTTTAGGTAGGATTTTTTTTCATTCTAAGACACAAAGACTCCATTCGGTCTCTATTTCCTGTTTTAAAGTAGATAGCCATTCACTTTCATTTTTATCGTCTAAAGTGGTAAAAGACGAGGTCCAGCCTTACAATTATGCTTCCTATGCTTTCAATTTAATAAAATTCAACTATTAGTAATCATAATACATCTGTATCAGTCTTTAATCTAAATCCAATTGATTAACTTTCAGCACTTTTGGTGGTGCTCTGCTTTTAAAGGAGTTATAAAATTACTTTAAAGTAATAGAGAAGTCATATAAAGCGCTGCAGTTTAGACACTTTGATATTGAAGGATAAAGGAAACCTCTAGAATAACAAGCAATCTGTAAAGTAATATAGTTTTAAATGTATTCACTTTTCTTTAACTTGCAGATGGCCACAAAGGATGTTAACATAATACAAGTTTGTAACAAAACTGATTTTTTATTTCATGTCCGTCTCATTTTTGTGCTTCTTCGTAAATAAATATTTATTTTATTACTTTTGTGGCTTCTTATGTTTACAGTAGCACTCTATTCATCTGTTGATTTATATTTGTAAAAATTCAAGTGTTTTTTAACATACAATTTAGCCAAAATATAAAAAACTGTGTTGATTTTAGGACACAGTTGCTGCAGAGCGGCAGTTCATTAGAAATTTGTCCCTTACCCCATGTCAGAATTCCTTCTCTACTCCCGTTTGCCATTTTGTGGAGCTGTCCAAATCTACAATTCCATCATTGAAAGGCCTAGATATTTCCCAAAAGTCTTTATGAAAAACCATTGTGCATCAATGCCCGCTACATTAGCAAATACAGGCCCCAATGCATTGTGGTTGAACAGTTTTTGCCAAAAAGAGTTGTATTTTTTTGAACTATCAACATTTTCATCCCCAGAAGTGTCACAAATAGATGTCATATAATTTTTATTGGTTTTTGATGAAATTTTGACTTTGTGAAATTGTTGATATCGGTGAAATTGGTCATAATCGACATTTAAAAATAAAAGAGAGAAAAGTAGTGAGCATATCGTCCGAATTGCTTTAAATTGCTTTTTTTGTTGTTTGGCTTTGATGGTACTGCACTGTAGGTTGCTTCACTGCCACACACTTACCAGGAATTACCAGGAATGTAATTTTAAGCTTAATTTTCTTAATATATGTCCTTCATTATAATAAAAGTGCTATAAGAACATGTTAAAAACCACAAAAACACTATTTTAATTAGTGTCCTAATAAAGATGGTGATCTCTGTGAAGCACTTTGGGACTTTCCTTTGAAGCTGTCATGTCTTGTCAAGCTTCCTGTTGTCTCGTGTGGGGTTCCGGTTTTATTTTGAAAGACTAACCTACCTCTCGTTCCAGACCTTCCCCTTCCTGCGGTGTCTGCCCCCACACCTGTGTCTGCCTAATTATCCCCGATCGTTTCCACCTGTGCCTCCCCTTCCTCATGCATTTATAGCCTGTGTTTCCCTTTGTCCTGTGCCTGTTTGTCATGTGCTTTTACCTGCCAAGCAAGCTCTTCTCTTGCTCCAAAGAATTAAATCCTCAAGCTCTGCATCTGACTCCTGTCCTGTGTTCTGCCTTGTCAGCACAAACAGGCCACTGTCATGATTCTGTGCTTAGGTTTTGTCATGTTCTGTTTTCCCTGTCAGTTTCACCATGTTCAGGTTAACCATCCACAGCTGTCTTCATTTAGTTAATCAATCTCAGTGTATTTAAGTGTCTGGTTTTCAGTTCTCATTGTCAGGTCATCTACTCTTCTACGTTCTGTTGCAGCACTGGTTTGTTCTCCTGGGTTTTTGTCATGCTTAAGTTACTTAAGTAAACTTTTATGTTTCTGCCACCAAGTCTGGTCTCCTGCATTTGGGTCCACCACCACCATCCCTGACAGAAGCTGGGTAAATCAAAGACTTAGTTTGTAAAAATAGCCCATCTGAACGATGCGTGTCTTCATCATGGTTCCAAGTGAATAATGACTTGCTGGCTCTTATTGCTAAAATTGTGACTTTTTTTTTTTAGAGCCAATTTAGTTATCTAATCATAAAGATGAGGGCTTTTAAGAGGGTTAATATCTTGAGTGTTTGAGAAAATGTGTGTTGGAAAAAGAAGAAACATATTTCAAATGCTGGGAAATATACTAAATTAAGCAATATGTGGTCATGCAAAGTAATCTGGTTGATTTCATAAGTAATTTCCTCACATCCCACATCCAGATAAAACCGTGAGGTAAAAGTAGGGGGTTGCCTGGGGCCCCTGTGTTAAAAACTTGCAAATTACAAAATTAAGGTGATCGAAAACATGAATAATTACTTGTTAAAGTGTCTTTTTTTTAATTACGTTGTTTGTTAATTGACAAAAGTTAGTCAGTACTTGCAGTATGTACACTTGTCAGTTATCTTATTTATCAAGTTAATTTTTCTTTATTTTTGATTAAAATTAATCTCCTGCAGGAGCAAAAAGATTAAGTCTATTATTAGTTTTTCCTGGGGAATTTGCTCAAAAGCCAAGAATGTTCTGCCTGTTTTTTTCCCCTTGTCCTTGCACCGCCTCGGGCAGTCAATCAAAATCTGTTCTCTTTCACATTCTGATTGACTGAACAAATCTGATCCTAGTAATCAGCATGGCAGGGATAACTGGAAAACAAGTAGCAGTAATACAGGCGAACAGAGATTGAGCAGGCCTGCTGTGGACGGGGGAAAAAAAAAGTCACATCTTAAAATGTACATGATGAAATGCTGGGGATGGAGTCCCACTTTAATAGGAACTCACAATGGGGCAAAAATGTATTTGGCAGTCATTGATTCTGCAAGTTGTCCCACTTAAAATGATAATAGAGGTCTGTAATACTCATCATAGATACACTTCAAGTGTGAGAAGAGAGAGGATATGAAAAAATAATATAGGAAATCATATGATTTCTAAAGAATTCATCCATTTCATGGTGCAGAACATAAATATTTGGCTCCTACAAAAGAGCAAGAATTCTGTCTTCCAGAGACCTGCTACTACTTCTTTAGTGAGCTCTTATATCCTCCACTTGCAGCCTGCATTAATGACACCTGTTTGAACTGGTCATCTGTTTAAAATAAAGCTGTCCACACACGTAAACTATCCGACTGCAACTTCTCCACCATGTCTAAGACCAAAGAGCTGTCAAAGGACACCAGGGGAAAAATTGTAGACCTGAACAAAACTGGGATGATCCAATCTACGATAAGCAAGCAGCTTAGACCAACTGTTGGAGCAATTATTAGAAATTGGAAAAATATACAAGATTACTGGCAATCTCCCTCCACCTGGAGTTTCATGAAAGATCTCAGCTGGTGGGGCAAAAATGATCTTAATAATGGTGAAGAAACAGCCCAGAAACTACACAGGAGAAGTAGTCAATGACCTGAAGAGAGCTGGGACCACATTAGAAAAGGTTACTTTTACTAACAACATCATGGATTAAAATTCTTCAGAGCCCCAAAGCTTCCCTCGGTTAAGCCAGAACATGTCCAGGCCCGTCTAAAGTTTGCCAAAGACCACCTGGATGATCCAGAGGAGGATTGTGAGAACGTCAAGTGGTCAAACTCAAAACGGCACTCACATTTGGAATGGAAGAATACTGAATGGGGGTGGAAACTTTATACTTTGAAGCTTCTTTTCTGCAAAGGGAACAGGACAACTGATCTGTATGGTGAGATAGAACCCCCAAAAAATAAAATGTGACTGAATTGGCCTCACCATTCTCCAGACCTCAATCCAACAGGGAATCTGAAGTTAGTGGAAGTCCATACTTCCCAGCAACAGTCCCAAAACATCCCAGGTCTGGAGAAGATCTCCGGGGAAGAATGGACCAAAATAGCAGCTACAGTGTGTGCGAGACCTACATGAAATGTTTCACCTCAATCATTGACATCCAGGGTTACAGTACATTACATAGTATTGAGGTAAACTTTTGTTATTGACCAAATACTTATACATACATTTTTTGAAAATCAAACAATGTGTTTTCTTAGATCTGTGACAGCTTCTGAGGAGGTCCATCTCACTACAAACGCAAGGCACCGATGTTACTCATCACTTTATAAAGACTGAAGGGCTGTTCTTATGTCCTGGACATCACACTGCTGATTACCAAAGGGCAGCCTTTATTTCATCTTAGAGGCGTGACCAGATGAAAATGAGTCATGGCTAGGTGAGTCATGGGTGCGTTGGTAATATGAGAGCACACAAAGTGACTGCACCACTGACCAGCACTTGTGGCTCACAGTCAAATCAGCCTTACTTGATAATGGAAGTGCTGCTCTTCTGATGGTGTCTGTGTATGACGCAAACAAGATGTTGTCAGGAGCTTAAAACAAATGAAGATGGCATTTGTTTGAATACATTTTAATTCTAAATTTTACTGCGTGTATATGGACATAATATGATCTCCATTTTATTTGAAGGACTGGACCATGAGCCTCACACGGCATATTGGGGATAAACGGCTCCTAGTTTGAACGACAAGTCATTTTTTTAAATAATTGTACTGGTTTACAATTACATCAATAATGACCTGATGATGGAGTTCGTCAGAGAACCGCTGGGAAAGTCTCCAACGGACCCCAGTGACACTAATTAGAATCTTTAATTAGGTCTGATTGGGGATTTTTTTAAGTTTGCCAAATGAAGAAAAAAATTATTAACTTTGACTCAATCTATCAGAACATCACTATCAGAAAGTGTTACCCTTATCTTAAGCTTTAAAATGTCTCAGGCAAGGTGGTTTAATTGACTTCAATTTGCATAAAACTATTTAACACTACCTAAAATATTCCTAATTTATTAATTTAGGTTGTAATCCAGAATTTTAAGGCATTTTAATAAGCTTCAGTTTAAGTTAAAGTCTCGTTCCACCTATTTTTTTTTTTCCTATTGTAAAATCAATACTATTTTAATTATGACTATGGAGTTTTCAGCAAGAAAAAAAAAAAGCCTATGTCATTTTTTAGGACATATTTCCTGCAGCGCAGCAGCAGCTCATTAGAAATATTATCTTTTGGGCAGGATTGTTGGCACAAAAGTAACCCTACGTTGATATCCAGCATGCCTTTGTTTACACACTCTCTCACTATCTTATGCCACCTCACAAGCCTAAGCTAATATTAGCTTGGCAAAAAAAATGGCAAGCAATATCAGAGCTATCCAGCTGTACAGTTGTAATAGCGGGCGTTCAAATTTTTACCAGTGCACGAACTTGTGTTATGAAATTAATAATCTGTGGCCCCCAGCACTTTCTTAGAACTGTGTGTGGGATTGATTGTGATTGGTTTAAAAAAAAACTGTGAGCATGATTGTTTGGTTGTGATTGGTTCCTAGAAGAACTGTGTGTACGGTAGCTTGATTCTGATTGTCTGAAACCAAGTGCCGCCTCTCCCAGAACAATGGACATTGGCATATCTTTTTATTGAAACACAAATTAAGGCCGGCTTCAACAGATGCAAAAATTTCCTTTGAAAATACTGAGCTTGTTTGGCTTGACATACTTTTGCGAGAATACATTCTCTATTATGGACTTTAAGAAGGATTGAGTGAGGTATGGTTTGGTTCTGTTTAATGGGTCCATTTTACAATGGACATTCTCAAAATTCTGGACCGGACCATTCAGTGGAAACAGGTGTGGCAGGATGGTTTAATCAGGCTGAGGCACAGGTGCAGTCAATCCTAATCAGGTGCTGTTGACGAGCACCTACTCGCTATAAAATTGACTGAGCTGGGTTACCCTTAGACTGCCTCCCTTCACGGGTTGCCACTGGGCTCCACTGCCAGTGCTGTGGTAGTTGGAAGGCCTAGTTACACTGCAAAGCAGCGTTTGACTAAGTAGAAGTGAATTTGAACGGAGTGCATTGCTTCCTATGGAGTCGTCCAAGACTGACCACAGATGCTCACAGGGTCCTCCCCATCAACTCCACCAGGTCAGCCCCTGAGTTGCAGCACCTCCCCCCGTGCAGCAGATCACAGCGTCGCATAGGTGCTTCTGGAACTTGGTGGCCTGCTACGACCTGCGCCCCCACGTTTTGCTGGAGTCCTGCTGGAGCAGCTGATAGACTGTTTTTAACTTGTGATTTTTATTGATCTGTATGCGAAAAAGGGTCTGTTTGCCTCTTCACTTATATTGTTTCACTGCTGCTGCAACAGGGATTGGTTTTCAATTGGACATTTTGGTTGTTTTGTGTTCCCCTGGGTTTGGTTCTATTACCTTATGTTTATGCATGTGATTGTTTTTGTTTGTTTTTTTTCTGTTAGAGTACCCAGGTCTCTGAAGGTGGGCTCTAAGCCCCTAATGGTTTACTCAAAGGTCATTCAATAACTCAATCTTTTTTAAACTATTTATAATAAATCAACTTTTTAATACCTGGAACCACGCCTCCACCTGGTTTCAATAAAAATGCTTATTAAACTGTTCATTTACATTTTATTTCGTTGAAATATTTTTTAAACGCTGGCCTACTGGTTGGCCCTGACGGAGTTTCACCTCACAGAAATAGGTCCTCTTTGCAAAATGTTTGGACACCCCTGCCTTAATAGAAGTATTTGTCAGTAAAAAGCCTCAGAGTTGTAGCAGAGAAAAGAGAATTTGACCTTCCCGTGACTTTTTCAAACCACAGGTTTTCGTCTGCACCTGATCCATCACAATTTGAATAAAGAAATACTCAGAAACACAGTTTTTATCTTAATTTTTTTATATGTGTCTATGTCATGATAAAAATGCAACAAGAACATGTTAAAACCCCCAAAAACACAATCTTTATTGGAGCTGGAGGACGATGATCTGAATCCTCTTGGAACATGCTGAAGAAGAAACCCTTCAAACCTGAAACTTTTGGAGTGGAGGGCTCAAAGCAGTGGGGGAAAAAAAAAAACACTTGTTATCATGCACATATGCACCAAAGCACTTTGGCTACAAAATTAACTTGATTTAGCATCTCATTAAAAGCAGAAAGATGCATATTTTTTTCATAGCTATAAATAAGTTCAAGGTAATAGGTGTTAACGATTACAAACAGGCAGACGGCTGGATCCAAGTGCAGCAGGTTTATCTGGTACAGACAGGACAGGAGGCATGAATCACAGCTCGAAGTCCACAAAGCTAAATCAGGGTCAGGCAGGTAGAGGTCAAGCACGACCATGAGGGCAACGGAGAACCACAGGGGTCAGGGCAGGCGTCAAACGAAGCAGAGTCGCACAAGCAAGACTTCTAGGAGGGATTACAGATTGAGACCAGCTGTGGGGCTCCTGGGAGTGACAGCAGGGGCTGATGGGAGGTGAAGTGTGGAGAACCAGGAAGTGCTAGAACTATACTTCCCGCTGAAGGTCAGAGGGGGAGACAGGGAACTGATTCATGACACTATTTTTTTTAAAACAATCTGGACTTTAGAACAATTATTTTCTAATATGACTATAGAACATTTTATCTCTTAAGATAGACATGCTTGTACCTGATTAAACTTAGTCTAGTTTGTCTTCCAGAGTTTTCTTGTTGGCTATTTAAGGCTAACTTGGTGCCACAAAACAAACACTTCAAACTTCATGACTTTGTATCTGCAAAAATCTAAACAGTCGCTTCTTTCTACTCCAGCTTATAGACAAGCGGGGAATCTATTGCTGTTTCTTTTTCCTTTTTTTTTTTAATAGGAATTTCTCTTTGAAGAACATCCAGGATCTTTTGCATATACCTTCAGGCTCTGCTGCATAAGCTTTCCTTATGCAAAAAAAATAAGAGGCAAGAAAAACGTTGCAAAACCTGTTATCTGCACAGATACTGGATGGCTTCTCGATGGGTCACCAGCATCCCTGTTAAAATGTATTACACTAAATTTATAATAACAGCCGCTGGCTAAATTCTTGGTTGAAGGCCTTTCTTTTCAAAGCAGCTCTTATAACAATTTAGAGTAAAACTACTTGTTCAGTTCCTCCTCTAAAAGGTAATCACAAATTTTGTGTTTTTCAAACAGTTTTTTGATAAAGATAAACATTAAAAGCTATAAGTACTGCGGAAGCATTTTTACATATTGATTTTATCACATTTGGAATACTGAATTACATTTTGGTCCCTTGGGCTTCAGCATCCCTGTGACCCCAAAAGGGATTAAGCAGGTTCAGAAAATGGATGGATGGATGTTTGTGCCTTGTAAGTTTAAAAATGTTGTAGTTTATAAAAAACTCTAAAAAGTTTTTTTTTTACAGAAAACCAAAACTATTTTGAGTTTTGAACTTTTAAAAAAATGCATAATGTAGGCTATTAAAATGTAGGTTAAATACTGTGCTACAGGGTTTTTTCCCTCCTTCCAAGTCTCTCTTTTTTTAAGGTTTCAATTGTTCTAGAACCAGAGGTGCATATATATGCAATAAATAATTAATGAATCGATGAGTTGACTTGTATTCCTACAATCCAACCAGATGGATCTGTCTGAGACAAGTTTTTAATTGAATCAACTATATCATTAAAAAAATTCTTTCAAAATGAGATAAATCTTTAAACAAAATTGGAAAATACCATTTGGATTGAGGGGGGTAGGTTTGTAATACTTTAACATAGAAATAACTAACAAAAATGCTCATCATTGCTGCTGATCATTCCTTTTTACGTTTGTTGTTTCAACATAAGTGACACTAACCTCAAAAAGTAAATAATGCAAAAATATAATAAAATAAAAGTACTGTGTTTTTTTTGTTTAATATCCTCTCTTCATATATGTTTGGTTCAACCTATATGTATTTATATATTAAGAGTGTGTGTTGGCAAGAGTCTGGTGATACGATAAATACACGTTTTATGATATAATGCATATCTTGATATATCTCAAGACAGTCCCAGATAATATTTCATTACTTTTTTTAAGTTTAACTTTTGTGACTGAGTATCAATACATTTTTCACATTAGTAAAATACATTTTATTTATTAATCAGAACATTAAGCACTGCAACTGTAACTCTTAAAAAAGTTACTCTTACCCAAGCAAATTCTTAGTGATTTTCTTTTGGTGATTTAAGAAACATTTAAGTGGAAAACAAAAGTAAGATTGAACTACATGGTTGCTTTTAAATAATAATTAAATATTGCCTCTGCAGTATTTTCAATCGATAAAAATATCGCCAAATAAATAATTGCAATATTTCACTGAATCTGTACTTTCTTACACCCCTACTCTACATGGCTAGTTGGAAATTTTGTGCTGCTTATCAAGTCTTACTGTGTGATCAACCCATCCTGGCTGCATCCTGCCTTCTCACTTTTTATTGCAGCAGATTTTCACGATCATAAACAGGATGAAGTGACTTTAGAAAGTCTATGAATCATGATGCGCTTTTTTTCCCAAGGCATTAAAGATTCCTAACCCAAATCTCTTACTTTAACACATAACATTTTTGAAGCTATTTTCGAATTATATGACGCAGTCAAGACCATTTTTCAGGTCTGCGCAAAATAAGCAAAGCTCCTAGTAAACAAAGCATGCAGAGCAACTGAGTTCCACAGCTGTGATCCATCGTCTCGTAAGCGTTTTCGATTAAAGGCTGACGTCTCCGCGACACATTACCAACGAGCAAACATTCTGCCTCCTGCATCTCAGCCATTTAACTTCCATGGCAGATCAGCATCAACGAGACGCATGTGTGCTGTCTGCGTAAGAGGCTAACCATGATGACAAAGCATGCAGGTGTTGCTGCAGTGGATTAAAAAAAGCCTCACATCCCACAGTCTATTTTTGAAAAGTGACAAATGGAGAGCTGAGTCATTTTCTTTTGACAAGGGGTGAGTGGGGGTCAGAGCAACCATGAATGTTTCAGGGGCCACCCCTGGAGAAAACTCTTTTGGGGTCGGTCGAGTCAATAAATCTAGTCAGAAAGTGTCACATGTCTAACAAAAACTTCAGTTTTCTATTTCTGAATCATGCTACATTTAATCAAAACTTTTCTTCAGTTTCTTCACTTTATGGAAATCTGCTTTAAAATGATCAATCAGGAGGTCTGTGTTATTAAGTGAACATTTTTGTTCTTTTGTTCTTTGTTACTAACTTAAGTTCCTTTTTCATATTTTAGGATGGCATAGACTGTTTCTGTGAAGGCATTTCAAGTTGATTGTTAATAACTTTGTGCAAAATTTGATCACTTTATTTTGAAACATGGACTTTCACCTAAAAACAAAATACAGAAATAATTTGTCTTATTTAATTCTGATCTGATTTTAAACAACTATATCACCGACTATAGTACCAATTTTATTCAACTCACAGACGCTGTGGCACCCCCATATTGACTTTAATGGTATGTATACATCAGGCATATGTTGCAAATGCAAAAACGCACTTTAAGCTCGCTCTTGAAATCGCTTCATGTGGTGTTCACACTTGATTACTGCTATTCAGTCTTAGTGCAAAATGTCAAACCTTTCAAAACACAAACTTTACTACTGACCTTTTTACTCCGATAAATGAACAACTTGGTGTCTAATTATTATTCAAAAATATTCCTGTAAACTAGTTTTAAGATTCAAATGATTTTTATAATTCTATCATTTTAAAGGGAACCAAACAATACATCAACTATTTTTGGTTGTTGACCTCTATAAATGGCCTTTTAAAGTTCTTTCAGTAGGTCCTTGCCACATTTTTGACAATTTGAAATAAACTTGTTTAATTCCTGAAATTATGGTCAAAAACCATTGACAGCAAAAGTTTGGCAACAGTAGTCGAGTGCAATTGGGATTGAATCCAGCAAACTCTGTCCTGGTCATGAATTTTCAATGAAAATTTCACTTGGGATTGTTGGCTTAATATACTGCTCACAGAAATTAAAGGAACACTTTTTTATTGGGCCTGGCATGAATTGAATTTAACCTGTCTGATAATTTTCTTGTTGGTTAAGCAGCTGAGGGCCTCGTTAATCAGTTTCAGCTGTGTTGGTGATCATGGAATTAACAACAGGTGCACTTCAGTGGCAACAATTAGGAAACCCTCCAAACAGGACTGGTGTTACATGTGTAACATAAAATGTCCATTATGTACATAGTTTACTGCTGTTTTATCCTAATTTTTATTCTATACGTGTCCTGTAACTCTTTATATTTTAGCTTTTTCAAAAAGTCTTGCCTTTTCCCAGGTCACTGTTGAATATAAGAAGTATTTTCTTTATCTGTCTTGTCTAGAGAAATAAAGATTCAATTAAAAAAATAATTAAATAAATGTCCATTCACAAACATCAATTAATTTCTCCACAC
Source organism: Oryzias javanicus (assembly GCA_003999625.1). Lineage (NCBI taxonomy): Eukaryota > Metazoa > Chordata > Actinopteri > Beloniformes > Adrianichthyidae > Oryzias > Oryzias javanicus. The sequence goes on along the minus strand of CM012449.1, from coordinate 22,930,301 downwards.
AGATCTAAACCAGATTAGCTTAAATTTGTGTCAAGTGAGCGTATGATTTCCCACAGAAACTTCAAAAGACAGGTGAGCAGCTAAAGAACCAGCCCTGTGTGTATCTTCATATAACGTTGATCAATTCAAACTTCAGTGAATTCAAAGGAACACCATTGGTACGTCACTATCAAATCTGAATCCTTGATTGGTCGAAGTTGAAGAGGTTTAACTTTCAACGAGGGTTTAATGGCTGCCCATTTCAGACATAGAGCCCAGAAATGAACTTAAAAACTTGCATGGCGACCCATGATTGCAAGGCCTTTGATCACAGAGGACTGAAACGCTCATATATGCGCATTTAAATAGACTTTTCACTGGAAGTGGTCGCCTGTACACGCGCCGTTGATTTCTAGGTGAACGAAGCATAAGGTTTGAGTAAAAATGCTCACAGATCTAAACCAGATTATCTTAAATTTGTGTCAAGTGAGCGTATGATTTCCCACAGAAACTTCAAAAGACAGGTGAGCAGATAAAACATCACAGCCCTGTGTGTATCGTCATATAACATAACTACATCGTCTGTCGTGCTTCTTTCACATCAGTGCAGTTTAGTACGGTGTCCCTGAAAGATCAAGCAACCACGAACTTCTGCTGTGGGTGTGGCCAGAAGCTCAAAGAATTATCTTTGTTGGAAGTTGCCATGCCAAGTAACTTCAGTGATGTCCCATAACACCTAGATTTTACGTTTTTTTTTTTTTTTTGAGTATCATTTTTGTTTTTTTTTTCGTTGCAGTCTGGAAATTACTTTTGTTGTCCAAAATCTATTTTATTTTGTTTAATTTTTTTAACTTATATTTTGATTTCTGAAATTAGATGTTTTTATATTAATCATTTTGCTTTCCTAATTTTCATTGTGATCTTTAGCGTGTTTTTGCATTGATTGAGTTTTTAATGTAATTTGCACTTCAGGGCCACCGTAGTTTGGAGACACTGAAACGATCTTCTGTTGATCTCTGACCTTTAGCAGAGCGCCACGATGCTTGCAGACTTCTAGCAAACATTCAGCCTCATACACGCATTTCTTGCACTTTTGTTTCATGGTCTAAAGACCATTGTGCTTAAGGATAAAAGAGGTGGGAACACAATTTAAAAAAAAAAAAAAGCTTTAATGCATTTTAAAAACTATTTCTTTAAATTAATAAAATGTTTCACCAGCAAATAGTTTACTTCGATTTTTAGGGTTGCATGAACTTGATTTATTTTAACTAGTGAGTTTATAGGAGTTGTAATTGTTACCTTCCTATATTGATTTTGTTATTGTTCGAAATCCAAAGAACTATTTGTCGTAACGCGCAAAAGTTAAAGCCGCTGTTCCACACTGGGTCCTTCGATTTCTACAGAGCCAGGCAGCCCACTAATGGCTGATAACACTCTGTAACTCACAATATGATATTTGATTCTGCATCGAGTCAGGCAGGATGATTAATTGCATTGTCTGCCCTTCATTTATCTATTCTGTCTTCATCAGCACTTCCTAAAACATTCTCTCATTTTTCTCTCTGATAGAGTGTGAAAGAAAAATTTCTTACTTTAAGGGTAAAACGTTCAGCTACTCTCCTCGTTCTGGTTCTTGATGCATGATGTGCCTCCTCTCCCCTCAGCCTGTCTCTTTGTTTAGCTTTCTGTACGCTTCAGCAAAGGCGTAATTTGCTTTTGTGACACTCACTAGGGCCTCTCCTGGTCAGTCGTCTTTTATTGAAAGCAGCGGTTTGCTGACATGCTCACGTACAAGAGAGTTCTCTTTGCGCTTTCCAGCACTCAAATGTAGAAATAATGAGCAAATAAAATGGTCATCTATATGCATGCTGTTTGTGTAATTAGGAAAACCCAACAGGCTTTGTTTGCTGATGATTTTCTTCTTTTCATCTTTTTCTGTATGTATATCTGCTCCCGTGGGAGCACAAGCATTTGATATTTGTGAGTATGGGTAAGTAGAAAACACCCCCTTTGAAGTCTTTGTTCATGTTTGCATGAAGAATTATGATATGTTGTCATATTTGTTTGAATATGTGAACATGCGCGAGACTTTCTTTTGTTGCTTTCATTGACTCCATTTCGGAGAATATTCAAATTATTATATCTCATCCGTTTACGAGCTTGAAAAGGACGAGAAAAAGCGATCCAGTCAAATACTATCCGTGAAAAATGCAACGTCAGTGTATCAAAGCACTTTACAGGAGTTCCGCGCAACAAATTGCACTCACTGATGTACTTATAACCGCCACACCACATGAATCCTTGTCCACAGCCTAATGCACAGCATGGTTCTCTCGCTCAAAGTTCCATCTGTGGGTGCCATTAATCTGTTTCATTCATAAATAAATAGTTGTTCCATTTGCAATGGCTATAATGCATGCTTTGCAAGCAGCACTTATCATAAAATCTATAAACTGTCAAAAGTAAAGCACTAAAAGATGGGAGAAAATCCAGGAAGCAATCAATAGCAACAATAAACATATTCATTATTAATCATAATTAAAAAACAGTTGTTAATGAAACGGACAGGACTTCAAAATATCATCTCAAATCTGTATGCACACCCAAATGTGTGATTTGCAACTAGAGACAAATAAGATGGAGCATCCTTGTGAGAGAGGAGGGAGCCCAAAAAAACACAGCAGGCTTTGGTGCACAGAGAGCTGTTCCCATGATACTGCAGGAGGAGATTTATCCTGTTTTTTTTTTTTTTTTTTTTTTTGGAAAGAGGGAAACAAGATAAGATGTGAGATCCCAGCATCTGTGCTCCATCCGTAGCTCCCTGAGTGCTGGAGGCGAGGCACATCACCCCCCCTTTGATTAAAGATTTATACCTTTTAGACACACTTTTGCTCATTGTTGTCCTTCACCTTGTGTCCTGAGTTTTGTTGATAAATGTGTGAGGTCTAGGGGTGGCTTCTGATCTAATTTTCTTGTTTCTGGAGGAGTTTTTGGGATAAAAAAACAAAAAAACATCACATTTGACCGAGTAAAATATCACAAAGACTGTAAAAGTGAAATATTAGATAGCTTCAGGTTGAATTTTCTCATAATGAAGCAGAGTAGAAAACGTTACATTTTATGAGTTCTATTGATTTTTAGCTTTGGATTATCTCCAGCTAATGCATGAGTGGAGCAGAGCTGAACTTCCCTCTTCTCCGAGCGAACGCCTAAAAGCCTGCCTTCAGCAGATTTGCATTTGAATTGAGGATGGCTCCGCACTCTCTGTAAATCACCATCCACTTTTGTGGTTTCTGCACAAAAAAATATAATAAATAAACACCTTTAAATTGGATGTATTTGAGTAAAAAACATTCTGAAATAAATGTAATTATTCAGAAAAAGGGCAGTGGATTTAAAAAAATGCATTATGGAAAAATGTTTGATAACTCTTAATAAACAAAACAGAAATAAACAATTTAAAATGTCCATTATGTACATATTTTTTGTTTAATTGTGTGTAATTAATTAAATGTTATTGTTTTATTTTTACCCATAGCCGCATTTCTTGAATGGAAAACATGTATTATACAAATGTTTCTTTGGAAAAATCAGAGGATAATGAAAAAAAAAACTTCTAAAACTTGTTTCCTCAAACATTCTTTGGGTTAAAAGGATTACATGCAGCACACACTGCTTGCTGTTTATTCATTGGATCTTGGACGACATGAAATTTTCTCACTCACTGCGGCATGAATTGTCATAAAAACAGGGTGGAAATATTTATGACAGAGCTGCTAGCAGAGCTGCAGGCTCCCGGTCTTCCTAAATAAAGACTTAACACAACTGGTTCTCCTTAGATCATGCATGAGCTTCCGCAGGCGCTGAGGAAGTTCGCAGTCAGATGAGATGGGAGCCAGCCCCTCCTGGGGCCAAAACAGTGGATTGCTCCCACTGGGTTGGGAGCGAGTTGCTCCTGGAGGAGAAAAAGCCTATTTTAGAGGCTTGATCACACGTGACAGCATGGAGCCGGGGATTCACAAAGTAGGTTGGTGCAGTGTTAGTTATGTGGGTGTGGTAAAACACTATTGTTGGGAGGATATGAGCCAGGAGGCAGAGCATCCAATTCCTCATTTAATCTGTGATCAAAGCCTCAAACTACAATCATGAGCAACGAGATGTCATGAAATGATTGTGTTTGAGTTTGTTTTCCAGGAGGAGCTGGAAAAGCCCGGATCAGATGGGACATCTGGACGGCTCGCCTTCTCTGTTACCACCGTGACCTCAAATGAGCTGCTGAAAATTGATGGATGGATAAATAATTGGGGCTTTCAAACTGCAAAGCAATCCCAATTTCAGCCGCAACCTGGCAACATTGATGTGTCTGAGTTGTAATTTGATGGCGGCAGACTGCACAGTGCCTCCTTAACCTCCAACTCTGCTACAAGACTACTAACACAAACTCATTACGCAGCAAAAGAAAAAACAAAAAAAGAACATCTGACTGTGGCTAAGTTTCTTAAAGTACTGAAAAGCTGGAAATATACTTATGAAGCATTTTTCCTTTCTGTGCTTTTGTCTTCTCACACTCGTGTCCTGGAGGTATACTCAGGCTGTAAAAAATGATTGTTGTAATTTGCAAGCTCATTTGCATTTTCTGTAACTGGATCCCCTGCAACAAGAGTCTTTGAGAAATCAAAGAGGGTAATGGATTTATTCTTGTTTATGTCAACTGGATTAACCAGATTTCTTGCTTTTGCTTTTACCCTTAATGCCTTTGATGGCTCACTATGTGAACAAAGAACTTGGACTCAACATGACAGCCATAAAAACTCACATGTTTAGATAAAGTTGTATCAAAGCTATAACTTAGAGAGACAGTTCTTTGTAACAAACATTTGTGAAGCAATTTTATTTTATTTTTTTTCAGAAGCAATAATTGACTTAAAGTGTGGTGTGTTACATGGTTAGGGATATTTCATCCCTGCTGGTTAAGAATCACAGCTCAGCAGAGAATAGGATTATTGTATTTCCCACACAATAACGCATACTTAAAAGCCGTATTTTTTCTTTTTCAAAAACAACAGCGCAACAAATAAATATGGATTGATTTTGGTTGTACTTACTGATGTCAAAGAGATTTTTAGAGGTACGCTGTGTTCCGGTAAAATGTCAGTTCGCTTTTTTTGGTGAGAAAGGCTGGATGTTGTTGGAAATACGCTAATGTGGCTAACGTGTAGCATGGTCAGACTGTGTTATTTTTATATTTTACTAACAAGGTTGGCAGTTACAGCTAAGTTATGGTAGCCTAATGTTTTTTTTTTAGCGTTGAGAGGTCCGGACAATGTGAATATGCTAACACAGCTATCATGTATGTAGGTGTAAGGCCTATGTTTTTTTTTTTGTTTGTTTTTTAGCGTTAGTACGTGGTTGGGTGTTAGCGTAGTCACAGTAATGTTTGCTTTAGCTGCATAAGTCTGTTTTTTACCATTTACAAACAAGTTGGATTTTATTGTAGCTACGCTAATATGGCTAACGCAACTCCCATGTAACAGTGCCACAGATTTTTTTTTTTGTTACTAAAAAGGTTAGGATTAAGCAAAGTAACATTAAAGTTTGTTTTTTTAGGTACTGCAAAGAAGGTTGAGATGTTCGGGCATTGTGAATACACTGACACAGCTAATGTGTATCAGTTTCAACTGTGTCTTGTGTTTTTGGTTACTAACAAGGCTGGAAGTTATAAAAGTCACAGTAAAGTTTGTTCAAGCTATATGAGTCTTTTTTTTTGTTGTGTTTATGAGTTGCAAACAAGTTTTGTTGTTATTGTAACTCTGCTCTTGTGGCTAACACCACTAACTCTGCTAATGTGTAGCAGTGTCAAACATTTTTTTATTTGTTATTAACAAGGTTGGTGAAGTTTGTTTTTGTAAATGTCAGTCAGGTTTTAAACAAGGCCGGCTGTCATTATAAATACACTAACATGACTAACATTTAGTGGTGTCAGACTAGTTTTTTTTTTTTTTTTACGTGTTTCCATAAAGGCTTGGAATTATGGTAATGTTTGTAGTATCAGTCTGTTTTTTGTTTTGCTTTTGTTTTTTACTTGTTGCAAACACACTAGGAGTTACAGGTATTATGAATACTTTTGCGTGGCTAACTTGTAGCAGGTCACAAACAATTTCAATTCAATTCAATTTTATTCAGTTCAATTTTATTTATATAGCCCAATATCACAAAGAAAATTTGCCTCATTGGGCTTCATGCTGGTAAGTTTTACAAATGCTGAACATTAGTCATAAAATATCCACATTAGCTAAAAACTAAACAGACTAAATAAAACTGGTTATCTCTGTCCTTAGACCCCCCCTCTCGGTAATTTGATTTGTGTAGTTACTGTGAACCTAGTTAACCCGTGCTCTCTTATGGGGTCCAGATGACTCCACCCTTATATTGATGTGTGATCCCTCTCATAACAAAGGTGGACAAAGATGGACAGGATTTCAAGTCTGCCATGTACAACAGTGAAGATAAAAAAAATCCTTGGAAAAAAAATGTTTAGCGCGCTGTCTTGTAGGTCCAGATGACCCTGCTTTTAATGCCTAGGATAGCACAAGGGTCTCTTACCTCTCTTAATGTGCTGGTGAACCTAAAATATGACATTTATCAACCTATTTTCTAAACCTTTCATGATCACCGGGATGCCGGAGCCTCTCCCTGCTGCAGTTGGACGAAGGCGGGTTACACCCTGCACAGGTCGACACTGTCACAGAGCTATTATGCATGATATAAGTTTAAAAATAGATCAGTCATTGATGACGGTTTTAATAATTCAATTAAAAAATACAGAATTCAAAAAAGCCATATTGAAGCTCATTTTATATGTGATAAGTTTCAAATATCTTTAGCACTAAAGCAAACCCTCAAACTGCGGCAGGAGGTTCATGGAATGGGTTTCCATGACCAAGATGCTGTGTGAAGGCCCTGTGAAGCAGTCTGTTTCTGTGCTTTAGTGAGTCGTACTTCTCTGTTTAGCTGTCAGAAAGACAAGCTGTGATTTAGAGAAAGAATTGCCTTGTGGTAAACATTTCTGGTGGAGGAGTAATAGTAGTAGAAGGCTCTTGTTTAATCCCCAACGTAAAGTGAAGGACAGTCCTAATCCTTTCATTTGTTTTGGGTAACATAATCCTTTAAACATTGCAAACACAGTTTAAGAAAAGTCCATTTACTTTTTTCCACTCAAACATGGACGGATGAGTTTGATTTGCACGAGCGGGACAGACGTGCACACTGACGTGAACAAGACTGGAAAACTTTAAGATTAAATGAAGCTACAGATTAAAACTTACGCACGTCACCATCACTTTTTGTAATTGGCTCTCTACAAATTCCACAGAAGCACTCTAAACTCTGCTGAAAGCCTCATGTGCAGAGGGGGAACCTGTGACAAACTCCCATCAAGTCAAGGAATTTGAGGAGTCTTCGCCCTACTTCTCTCTGTGTAGTAAATATACGCTAAAAGCATAAAATAAGCAGCAATTCAGAGAAAATTATGTGTGAAATGTGAAAGTACTGCTCGAAGTAAGGTCGAGAGAGGTATTTTGAGACAGGTTGTGAAATGTTGGAGTGTTTAATGTAGCTTAAGATCACCAAATACCTACTAGAAAGCACTAAATATCACAGACTAATTACATACAACCACAGTAATTTGTCTTTAAAGACGGAGTGGGCTGTGTTGTACTTAGGATGTCAGTTTGCCTGTGCCCTGCAGCCTTCAACACCACTGGTGACTTGTAATTGGTTTCTGTGTCAGAGTATCAAAATTAAACCTTTCTTTTTTCCAAATGGGTTTAATTCTTCTCTGGTTTGAACGAAGAAAACATTTTAAAATCATGTAAATTACAAATTTCACAAGAAACACAAAAGAGAAGGTGATGGTCAAAATATCTTCCTGGCGGTTTTATTATTAGATGCATCTCTATATTTGTTTTACATTGTAGTATAGATCCAATATATGTTGTTTGCATCCCTGGAGACTCTCCGAGGTGTGGATGCAGTGACTCATTTCTGAGGAAACATGACAGACTTGCTCACAAGCACATCATTGTTGCTCTGACGCGTCTGAAAATAGAGGTCTCCTCTCTGAAATGGAGAGGGTATCGCCTGTCTGGGTTCAGAAAACGCTCGGGAGCCGACCTCTGACCCCTACAAGAGGAATGTGGCCAGTGTCTGCGGGGCTGCCTTGTTTGGAGGGAGGAAAAAAAGGGCCTGAAGGCCACTTGGGAGCCTCTGCGGTGAAATCGTGTCCTCAAAACCGATACTGCCCGGGGGAAGACTTATCAGAGATGAACGTAACTGGACGTTTTGTCACAACATGTCAGGTTCCTACGGAGTTTGATTTACTTCCAGAACGGTTGGAAAACATTTGGAGAGTGTGAAAAGAAAAGAGGATGCAGAGAAACAAGAAACATGAGTCAATAGAGGATTTTTTTTTTAACACAGACAAAGTTTCCAAAAAACTGCAGATTTTATGAGAAAAATACGGTGGCCCTGACGTACAAATTACACCATTAAATCACTCAATCTAAAAAAAACATTGAAGATCACAGCAACAATTAAAAAACAAAACAGTTTGTCATCATCCAGTCAACAATATCCCATAGTACCCACCTTTTCTGGTTTTTTCTTTTGTTTAATTTTTTTTTTATTTTATTGTGATTTCTTGAAATAACTTTTGTTTTCCGAAGTTGCAAAGTTTTCGTTGTTGTTTTTACGGAAACTTGAAAGGTAAATGAGACAATGCTGATGGTATGATGATGTTGATGAAAGCTCTAACATATAAAATCAAACATCATCATCCACATAGTACCTACCGTTTCTGGTTTCTTACGCCTGGTTCACACCAGATGCAGAAGCACTGCCAAACGGCGTGGAATGGAGGCGGATTCCATTCAGCGCCCTTTCTAACCTGTGGTGTAGTTCACACCAGACGCGATCGTTACGGCGTCTGGTCTATTTTTTAAGCGAGACACTGGTGATCCACATCAATTCTTGCTGGAAGTTACGCCGAGACACATGAGAAAATCCGGTCGATTCTCAAAATATACCAATTTTTCACGATAAAATACCATGACTGAAAAATGTGATCATATTTTTGTCTCTTGACAGGCTGTAGAGATGAAAATAAACATATACACAACGCACAAAAAATGAACAGGCACACACTTAGACACTGAGACACACAGAGATCTACGGACCGGGGGTGTGGTTTTGGGTATCAGATGATGGCAAAAAAAGAGCTCTAATAACCAGCTGAGCAGAAGCGCCTGTCAACCGTCACGGAAAAATTAGTGTGTGGTGTGAATTAAGTGAATACCGCCCACAAACCGCTTTTTTAACATTTCATTTTGATTTCTGAAAACTACTGTTTGTTTGTTTTACAAAACATTTTATTTGTATTTTGTAATTGTGTTTTGGTTTCTATGATTTTGATTTAATTCTCTAAATGTTGTATTTTTTATTTTTACTTTTTAAGTGATCTTTAATATTGTTTTTGCATGGTGATTTGCTGGTTTGATTTGGACTTCTGGGCCACCATAGAAAAGTGATCAAAAGCAAGTTTCTTGCTTTCCAGCTGCTGAAGCTCATCTTGAGAAAAATACAGGAAGAATCTCAGAGTGTTGCAGTGCAGTCTGCAAAGTCGTTACCAAACATTTCTTACACTCACAGAAAAAACGAATGCTAACAATTCTGCTTTAGGGGACCAATTACTCTTTTCTCCCTTGCCGGAGTGGCGTCTTCCCGATGTACGATTACTTTTAAAAATGAAAAGGGAAGACGTTCTCTTCTTAAGCCAGTATGACTTAAAGTTTTATATCTCCCTTCCACATTCCTCGATTCTGACTGGAATTTGTTTCGATTCCACAGCGAAGCTGAAGAAATGTGAAAACAACCCTGTACTTCCAAACACATCACAGTGAAGGTCAAACATCCAAGTGTTGGAAGAATAGGTGCGGCACATTTTTTTGAGAGGAGCATATCAACAGACCTTTCTCTGAACTTTCAAACTGCCGTCTCCACAAATAATACAAAAAAAAAAAAGATGTTTATTCTAATCAGAAAAACCAAACAGTATAAAAAATACCATACCAGAGAAACCGTTTGAGGAACTGGGTGGGTGTTGAAGGCTGATGGGGAATTTCTCAGCCCACATTCTGTCTTGTGCCTCAAGCCAGAGAGGTGTGCTTTCAGTGTGGTGTAGGCTGAAGCTGCTGAAGTTTTTACACGATCCCTGCAGCCCTGAATTTTTTAGGCGCAGGGATAACTCTGTGAATGCAAATGTCCAAATCACAGAGCCTGGATGAGCTGCATATGTATGAGGTGTGGAAATATCTGAATGAGCTCATCTCTTTAGGACAGCAGGCAATCGTGGGGATTATTTGTGGCGAGCGAGGGGTTAACGCAGCTGCAGCCTCATGGTCCTCATATCTTCTGCTTTCCAGTGATTTAACAAAATCCGGCAAACAAATACGCAACAAAACAAAACACCTTCGTGTGGGTAAGTGTTTTGGAACAAGACTCTGAGCCGAGTGCTTTCTCAGTGAACGCCTGAGAGAAAAACATTTTAAACAAGGTTAAGCGTAGGCAATTTCAGCAAATAAAAAAGGGTTTTCTGACTTCTTTAAGTGTAATTTCGGTGTAACATCTTGCCTCCTGTGTACCCCTCTGGAGCACTATCAGCACATCTTATGCATGTGTAAACATTCAGCTGAAAATTCATGTATAGTAGCCAGTATTCAAGTAGAACTCCCTAACTAAAATGTGTTATAATAAGCCCCAGAAAAGAAGCAAATACATAAAAAAATGCAGAAAAAATCAGCAGATGTGAAGTTCTAGCAATCATGTGACCCATCAACAAACAAGTAGTATTAAAAGGACACCAAAAACGTGTACTACACGTAAGAAACAGACTTCACTTCTGGTTTGCAACAGCTGTCAAATCTCCAGACATTTTGGCAAAAATTGAAGCAACGCACCCCAGTAGACCACCTAAGGTTGTTTTTAGCTGCCGTGTTGAAAGCTGAAAAGTTCACAGATGTGCAGAGCCTCCCCATCCACACTTACCTCATTAAAATCCCATCTGCCTCCACTGCACCGAATATGTCGTCCTTCTTTCACAGCTTTCCCGATAACTGTTAAATGGGTTTATAAATGCAGATAAAAGGGCAAAATTCGGAATAGCGAGTCACAGCTTGTTGTAACATGTAGTTAAGCTAGTCTGCAGGAAACTGCCTGTTTTTTAGGCTGCCTTGCAGGTAGATTTTTGGGTCTATTTGTGGAGCTTACTGATTAAATAAACAACAAATGTTGTTGCCATATTATTATCATATTTTATTTTCTGTTTGTTTTTCAATGTTTTACAAAAAATCTGTTTTTAGAGCAGAAATGTGAAATCTATTATAAATTTCAGTTACATTAATTTTAACAAAAATAATTTTGTCTGTTTCATATTTTGTCCATCTCATATCAATAAAAACTCGAAATATCACAGAAGTTTATTAGCTTTGATGATCAGTAAGTTCAAGTACAAGGAAGGTCAAGCCGGCCATGTTTTTCTCATCAGCTGGAGCCTGAGGCGCAGTTCAAAGAAACGCCTTCTGGGTGAAAACAGAGGCTTCCTGTACTTTCTCAAAGATAAACACAAGGCTTTGTAAAAACATATTGTGGCAGTGTCCACATTGTTCACCATCAGTTTTAGGAGTATAAAAGAAGATCTTATGACCATAAAGGTCTTGTGGCCATCCTATAATAAGTTTTTATCACAGGTTTTGCCCACTATGATGTCATCAAGTTTTCTCCATGTCACCATGTACTAGGTGTGTGCACATTCTGTTGAGTTTTTTAGTAAGTTGCAGGGATGAAATTTTCCCTTGAAGGCACAGTAAGACAATAACAATAAGGTCCATGCAGTCAGTAACTGCTGCAGGCTTTAAAAATCAAAGCATCTTGACGAAACAGTTAACAGTAAAAAAAAAATTTGTTTTGCAAACGTAATAACTTTAGCTATATTTAGTTTCATTTTATTAAAACTTAAATTCCCACTCCCTGCATGTTATCTGTTGTAAAAGCATTTCCAGTGGTCTTTTAATTACAATGATGCCATTTTTAGACAAAATAAAAAAAACGAGTTGTTATCGTGGACTGTTTCTGCAGAGCTGTAGGACTTCCTTAAAAATTCACCACTAAATTTGAAACGAATCCTTGTTGCGGCCCCCATTTCCCATCATCCCTTTGTTTACTCTCTTTTTCTTTATCTTACAGCCCCAGACAACCCAAACTTAACATTAATGGTGCAACAAAAATGGTGCACAATGTTGGTGCTAACCAGCCATACAGTTTTGACCCAGATCCCAGCTCAGACGAGAAAAACAATGACGTACATGGATCTATTTGTCAACATGGGGATATATCAGAATGGAGCAGAGCAGGGAGCTTGTTGCTAGTAGCACCTATAAGTTTTAAGCAGCATTTTTTTTTTGTCTGCTACTGATTCACAACAATTTGAATAAATAAATACTCAGAAATACAATTTTAAACTTGCTCTTCTTTATATATATATACTGCATCATGAGAAAAATCCTACAATAAAAACACAATTTTCATTGGATTGGGTCTTCAACTTCCCATTCCTGCCTTTGATTCTGTGATTTTCATCTCGTGTTACATGATAGTGGCTGCAGAGGTTCATGCAGGTGTTTGAGTCATGACGACGAGCCAGAACACTTCCAGCGCACCCGAGCAGATGAACGATTTGTTGTTTACATGCATGAAAAGGCTGCTGAGCGATGAATAAAATATGACTTGCCTCAGTGCAAAGTGAACAACTGGATACACAAAGATGTAACAAGGCCGTCTAATTAGAGATAACGACAGACAGTCTTTCCTATTATTAATCATTGTGGACACCTGATGAGAAAATGGGGTTGACACAAGCAGGTAACTGCATTAACCCGCATCTTTATCTCCTTCCGCGCAACAGATGGTAGAGTGAGTGTCTTTTTCCTAACGTAGGCATGAACAAGATACCCTTATTGACATTAAGAGAATACTGATTTGTAGTGTTCTATATTGTCAGTCTTATAGCTTGTTTGCCAAAGATATTAAAATGTACTCTTATAGTGTACTGAAATAACACAAAAGTGTTTGCTAAAAAAGTTTTTTATGGTTATTTGTATGTTTCATAGGTATTTTATCAGGTTAGCAATGTTGCGTTTTTCCCCAAATGTTGGTTTTCAATCTTTAATAGGAAGATGAACAATTTGGAGATGATTTTATCTTAATAGGATCTTTCACTTTTCTTTTCTTCTCTAGCTCTATTATTACTAGGCTATGTTGTAGACTGAGCTGCTTTTTGGGTAATCTAAAGACAAGAACCCTCCCCGGAGAGATATAATCATGTTTTTGTTGATACTTTAACCCTTTATAACCTTCCTATTTGATACCCACATTTGTGAGACCTCTATCTCAGGAGCATGATCCAAATATTATATATTATTAATAAAGTACTATCGTATCGTATCGTATTCCTTGAACTTTGCCCATGTTTTCTACCCTGTGGTTCGTCATCATTCCATTAAGGGCAGTAGAACGGCCTTTCCTGCTCATTTCAAAATGGCTGCTTCCATGAAATCTCAAAAACAACTTTAGGCAGGAAAAGTTTTTCTAATTTTCAAAACTTTATGGTGAGAATGACTCACCAATTTGATTTATTCTTTTAAACAACCACTTGTCACATTGAAAGTATGCAAAATTTGATGATAATTATCAGTTACACCATGTTAAAATGTGTGGATCAAATTTAAGACAGTGAGTAATTAGGTGCTTTTTTTCCTGCACACTCATATCAATACTTTTGGATCTTAAACTAACATTGTTGTGAACAAAAACTTACCAAAACACCCAGTTTATGATAATTTTTATTATCTATATCTCAAAATAATTGTATTGCACATTTTCGTTGTGGATTTCATCAAATGGTTTAAAAAAATATCTTTGTTACCCAACATTACGTTTTCTGTCGAATCATTTAATTTAGTTGGTTTAACATGGTTGCATGTAAAAAGGCTAAAAGAGTCTCTGTGTATTTTAAACATCTCTTTAAGCTGCATTCTATCATCGGGCTGATGTTACTAATATGTTTTTTTTTTGTTTGTTTTTGTGTGTTCCTGTGCTGCACTAATGACCTGTCCAGCTCTGACTAGTGTTTGATGACATCCAAGATAGCCCTCCACCCACACCATCATCCTCCACCTCCACAACCACCTGAGCAGAACGAAACCGCAATGCAGCACTTTGACTTCCTGTTTTTAGACCAACAGGTAACTTGCTTGGTGGCAACTTGTGTTAGTAATTCACTTCCATGTAAAATGCTTTAACTCTACAAGAGACATTAACATTCTGGTTATAAAACAGTTTTACCTCCTTGGTTGAATTTATTATCCCTAATTGGTGAGGGGGGGATTTTCACTCACTTTAGATTTATATTTAAGATTTGAGATCAATATTATGCTTTAAAAAGGCCCAGTCTTTTAATTGACGGACAGAATACAGTCTTACAAAAAAGTTTTTGCCTGAGTCCAAATTGCCTGCAGTTAAGACAGCAAAACACAAATAACTGGCTTCAATTTAGCCCAATAAAAACTACCAGATGACCTCATCCCATGTCTTCATATAAAACTAATCAACTTGAAAACAGCAAAACTCTGAAAAGATTAATTCTGCTCCAAAATTCTCCACAGTGATACTAACGACAGATACCATCATGCAGAAAATGAAAACCTGATATTACTGCTGAAGATGGTTCTACATAATCACGGGTGTGCTTAATTCATTTTTTCCATCCACATAATGTACTTTTTGGCTTGAATTTAATAATACTTTTATTATTTACTCACTTCTGCTTTTATAATTTAAAAAGAAATGAAATAGGGATTCACGATGACAAATGGATAGAATTAACAGCAGATATAATTCCCCTCAAAGATATTAACATTGTATGTAATGTTTATTGTTTTTCACACATAAGTCTAAGCATTGGTTTTGCAATGGGGTGACAACACAGCTAAAAAGTGTAAAAAGGGAACATTTCGTGGTCCTACGTAAAACTTTTCTGACTGAATTTCATTGAATTTTATTTAAAAAGTCTTAATTTAGTCATCAAAATGTCAAATTTTAGATGTCCGTGTCCTCGAAGGCACAAATTATTGTTTGTTTGTATTTTGCAACGGCTTTTATCGAGGCACATGGTACAAATGTATCATTGACAAAATCAAAGGCAGCACATTGTCCGTGGTGATGGATTACTTGTTTCAAGCTTGTTCAAAATCACTTTAAGCGTATTTTAATAGCACACAGAAATGAATAGAAAATAATGACTGCCTATTTGATGGGAAAATCAATCTACAATCTGGAGGATTTGCTCTGGAGAATAGCCAGTGATGCAAAGCATGCTTGATTTGTGGCCAATGGATTGGACGATGCAGAGCCACTGTTCTGATTCTTCAAAGGACTCTCCGATAACCCGAATTGTGCAGGCAAACATGAGCAACAGGGACATTAAATTAAATGTTAAATATTCGGTAGCATGCATGGATGGAGGTGTGGCAGGATCACAGTGGGTGTAGTCAAACAATCAACCAAAAAGGCATCACGGCCCTGCTAGAGGCAGCTAATGTTATTTCTTTCTGCCAATATAAATGCGTGCACTTAATTGCAGCAGCAAGCGGTCTGTGAGTGGATCAACATGCGCATTTAGGAGAGTGTTGGGTCTGCTTTTTGCTTTGCAGATTTATTAGGGTTCGGTCTGGCTGAATAGCAAAGTAACACAATAAGTTACGAGGATGTGGTAATAATAGACATTAAAGTGTTACAAGCAGAGGTGGGTTTGGATTTCAAAGCTTTAATGGCCAGCCTGCTTCTGGTGCATCTGTCAAAAGTATTACCCCTGACAGCTAAGACTTATACATCGGATGAAGTCCTTCTTTTTTCTTTTTTTTTAGGGAGTGCAAGTTTTTATTTTTAAACAACGATTCTGACATTTATACGACTGACTCAGACACCAGAGAAACTTTCTCTGCAGTGTGTGATAAGCTGCACCTTCTGATTCAGCCTGTCAGCAGCCCGACAAGCTAATAACGGCCCTCTGAGACTCACACAGATCCATAAATGTTTTCCATTCCTTTTTTTATAGATCTCGCCATGGAAAGCACTAAAAGCATGAAATTAAATTTACGCACAGAATATAATACATATATTTAAATATACATATTTTTAAAATTGATTTATATTTGTGTTAATTATTTCTTCATGAAGCTTTGATTTTTATAGCCCGCAGCAGTCACTGACTGCATGGACGTTATTGTTTTCGTCTTACTGCGCCTTCTAGGGATTTCACCCCAACAACTTACTCAAAAACTCAACCAAATTTGCACACACCTAGAACATGGTGACATAGAGAAAAGTTGATGACATCAAAGTGGGCAAAATCTGTCAGAAAATCTTTATAGGATGGCCACAAGACCTACTGCTAGGTGGCCATTTAGTGGCAACGTGTGAAATTTGGCAATTTTCTTACATGAAAAAATAACTTTTTTTGATTATCATGAAATTTCACACTTTAATCCCTGGAGGAGACCGCCATCTTGAAATTAAAACAATGCAAATATGGAGGAAAATAAGTATTTGGTCAATAGCAAACAAACAAGAGTTCTGACTCTCACAGACCTCCTCCCATAGGATTCTCTGTCCTCTGCTCGTTACTTGTATTATTGGCACCTGTTTGAACTCGTTATCTAAATAAAAGACACCTGTCCACAACATCAAACAGTCACACTCCATACTCAACTGTGACCAAGACTGAAGAGCTGTCTAAGGACACCAGAAACTAAATTGTTGACCTGCACCAGGCTGGGAAGGCTGAATCTGCAAAAGGTAAGCAGCTTGGTGTGAAAGAAATCAACTGTGGGAGCAATTATTAGGAAACTGAAGACATATAAGACCACTGATAATCTCCCTCCCTCCATCCGGGGATCCCCACAAGATCTCACCTCATGGGGTGAGCAAAAATCAGAACCAGACAGGGGTGCCTAGTAAAAGACCTGCAGTGAGCTGCAGCCAAAGTAACAAAGACTACCATCAGTAACACACTACGCCATCAGGGACTCAAATCCTGCAGTGCCAGACGTGTCCCCCTGCTAAAGCCAGTACATGTTGCGACCCATCTAAAGTTTGCTAGAGAACTTTTGGATGATCCAGAAGAAGATTGGGAGAATGTCCTATAGTCAGATGAAACCAAAATAGAACTTTTTGGTAAGAACTGTACTTGTCATGTTTGGAGGAGAAAGAATGCTGAGTTGCATCCAAAGAACAGCATACCTGCTGGAAAGCATGGGGGTGGAACCATCATGCTTTGGGGCAGTTTTTCAGCAAAGGGATCAGGACAACCGATCCATGTAAAAGAAAGAATGAATGGGGCCATGTATGGTCAGATTTTGAGTGAAAACCTCCTTCCATCAGCAAGGACTTGAAGATGAAACGTGGCTGGGTCTTTCAGCATTGCAATCATCTTAAACACACTGCCCGGATAATGAAGGAGTGACTTCGTAAGAAGCATTTCATAGTCCTGGAGTGGCCTAGCTAGACTCCAGATCTCCACCCCTTAGAAAATCTTTAGAGTTCAAAGTCTGTGTTGTCCAGCGACAGCCCCAAAACATCACTGCTCTAGAGGAGATCTGCATGGAGGAATGGGGCAATATACCAGCAACAGTTTGTGAAAACCTTGTGAAGATTCACAGAAAACGTTTAACTGCTGTCCTTGACAACAAAGGGTATATAATAAAGTACTGAAATGCACCTATGTTATTGAACAAATACTTATTTTCCACCACAATTTGCAAATACATTATTTTAAATATGAAAATATATCTATGATGAAAATTACAGGCCTCTATCATTTTTTAAAGAGGGAGAACTTGCATTTCTTGTGGTTGACTAAATACTTTTTACTCCACTTTAAATCTGGAATATGTTAAAAAACATTTTTTTTTACAAATTTGAATTATGGCACAACAAGAGCAACATCTCAAACAATTACAAATGAGTATCCTATGAAGATTTGCATGTCTCTTTTATCAGCTTTTGTCACTGCTGTTACATACTCAAAGCCTTCAAGAGTTACATTCCTCTTACAGCATAAAAAACTGCTTTTTTTTACACCGAAAAGGGATAAAACTCCCTTATCCATAAATCAAAAGATATGAAAAGATGAGCCAAAGTCCTTGTGAAGTACAGAAAAAAAAAAGTTCCTTCAGAACTCATATTTATTACCGCTTTACTTTTGCTTTTTTATATTGTGAAATATTGCAATATCTCGATAAAACTTGTGTGTTCAAAACACAAAGCAGTAAACTGAAGACAGCGGCAGCCAAGGACATCCTCAAAAAAAAAAAAGAGACAGGTGGAAAACAAAGATGTCTGGTAACCTGCCACACATGCACCTCAGTGTCTGAGAACTTGATGGTTCAGATCTGTGATGCTGCATGAAAAATACATCTATGTCTGCACTGATGACTCATTCTCTCCACTTGCTTAGCACTGATTAATGGTTCCCTTCTCTTGTCTGCAGAGAGAAAATGATGACTGTTGCGAAATAAGGAATGCACATCATTCCACATTCAGCCTTTTTACTGTTGTGATACTTATAATAGCCTTCTAAATCAAACGGATTGTTTTTGAAGGGAGCAGAACAATTCCTGTTCAAGAAAACAAACTATTCAGACACATTTCCAATCTGATAATGTAATGCGTCTCGTGTCTGAACTGTCTTCACCAAGCTGCTACAGATGCAACTGTGATACTAGACTTAAAATATTGTTTCTAGATGAATAGACACCACATTATCTTTAAAATCTCAGGCTTAAAACAGACCACTGCATTTAAGCTAATGTTTTAGATTGTAAGCGATACTTCCTTCTCAAGCTACGTTTACATAACCCTTAGCAACACGCGTTCAAGCGGCCATTTCAAACGACATGTCTATGAAAACGTTTTGGGCTTCCCCATTCTCGTGTCCAGGCATAGCTACATAGGTTTTCACGACCATTTTTGGGTTCTTCATGCAAAATGCCTGGACATTGAATGGGTGCTTAAAGTTAAACCAGTTGCACATTGACCAATCAGGGACTCCAATTTGGTTGTGACATATTGATGACGTCCCTTTTAATTAACCAACCAATTTAAAATTAATCATGGAGGACACATGGCTAGTTTGTGCCCAGCCAGAATTTTGTGATACCAAGTCTTTCATTTATTGCAATAAAACTGTGAAAGAACAAGCCTAGAACAAGATTCTGAAAAATTACACAGCTTTGACAGATGGCACCAAACCTCTTCCAATGGTAGACTTGCAACAGAAAACAAGAGAAAAAGTAGAAAAAGCCCCTTACATGCTTGTTCAGTGAACCCCATGGGCACTGGTGCCTTGTTATGTTTAGGACTGGATGTATTTGCACAACTTTCCAACCCCTATTTGCAGTTCTTTATTTTTGTGTTCTAAAAATGATCCAGATATGTTTCCACTGGCTAACTTTTCAGTTCCTTATTTGATGCCATTTGGCCTTTCATAAAAAGTCATAAAAGCCACAGCAGTGTCGCCATGGCAGCTGAATGAAACCCTGACTAACTAACCTTTTATTCTGAATAGAGAAATTACAGGATAAATCTAGTTGGAACTTTTTTTATTTTTTTTAGATCTAATTAAAAAAGGCTAAGAATTCTGAAAGGAGGGTCACGACTTAGAATGGAAAGAGAACGAGGAGGCATCAGGAAGCTGAACTTATAAATGATCAAACTAATAAAAGCTAAAACAGCAATTCTGCTCAACTACAGTAGAATATTGATCTATAGATGTCTGGAGAAAATTTATGGAAATGTAAACAAAGAAATAAAGGAATAAGCAAAACACAAGTTAGTAAAAATGAACAAATCTGGAGAAATCTCTAAAAGAACAAACTTTTTTATAAATGTCTCAATGAGGCCTGAGCCAGCAGCCTCTGCACCCCGCAGCGGCTCTCTGTCTGCCGGCAAGTGATCACCGCGGCAGGAGCGAAAGGCAGTGATCTGTCTACTAGAGTGTGTCCCGCCTTCGCCCCAAAGTAGCCAGATGAGCTCTGCAACCCTACAGTTCTAGCGGATTAAAGAAATAGATCGAAGTTCCAGAGAAAAATTCTCGCATTGGGCTAATATAGTACCCGCTGATTGAGTTACTGAAAACATCACATGCCCAAAGCCGAGATCCTGATTGGCAGATGCGGTGGAGCACCCAATTCACCCAATTCGCTCAAATTAAACTGCTTCCATATGACCTCATTGCTCAAATTGCCCTGCGGGACTTCAGATTGCCTCAATGTGCGACTTTACTATTGACTTAACATTGAAACTGGCCCCATACGCCGCACAAATCGTGTTCAGTGAGAATGCACTTTAGGGTAGTCACCAGGGCTGTTCCTCTTCATGCTCCCTGTCTTTGAAAATTGATGTCAGGGCTGCTCCTCTTCATGTTCCCTATTCCTGAGGATGCCCACTGAGAGGCTGGATACATTCTGCTTCTCTTTATGTTCCTTGTCTGTGGAGGACCTCATTGGGGCTGCTCCTCTTCATGCTCCCCGAGTATGGTCGTCATGGCTGCTCTTCGTCATGTTCCCTCCTCAGAGCTGCTGCTCTTCTTGTTTCCATGTTCTTCAGAGGAGCTGTTGTTCCCGCTCGTTAATCACATGTTCTGTCCCTGAGGAGGGTTGACAGGACCGCTCCTCTCTACATTCATGGTTCCTGGAGAGAGTTCTCAGGACTGCTCCTCTTCCTGCCTACTCTGAGGAAGAATATTTCATGGGACTTCTCACTTTTGTCCAAAAAGTTTTCTAATTTCTTTGCTTTGTTTTGTTTTTGTTTCAGGTGTTTTCCATGTCCCATGTTGTACATCTGCACTATGATAGGAAATTTGGAGTCTGTTTTTTTTTTTTTCAGTTGTGTTATTTGCTGCTTTGCCAAATGCTTCTCCCAATGTATTTAAGTTTAAAGTTATTTACTAAACATTGAATTTCCTGCCACAAGCCCAGTCTGCTGTTTTGGTTGTAGACTACCAGTTCCTGACAAAAAAAAAAAAAAACAAAATCTCAAGGACAAAGAAAATGAATTTATTAAGAATCTCCTTGGTCATGTGATTTTTGTTTTCTTTTTTATTTTTTGTAAAAGTTGAAGCAATAATCAAACATTTGATTTATATTACCGGTACTTGTAAATTTTCTATTGGTTACACAAAAAGAAAATCTGTAATATATCCACTAAGTAAAAATTCATTTTTAAACATATGGTAAAAGTGGAGAGTAAAAGATACATTTACAATGAAGACTAGCTGTAAAATGCTAAATAAAAATCAATATTTTCACCTTGTATTACATTTAAGGTCAGTAATCTTAAGTAGATGACACCTAAGGAAAGGATAGTGGATTGTTCCATTTAACTTTGGTTAACAAAAATAAATCTGAATTTTTCTTTGGTCTTTAACACTGCTGGAAAAAAAATTTTCATTTATTTTTATATTTACTTTTTGTGACATCTTTGGAGAAAAAAACGTTCATTTTGGTCAAATCTGAAAAGTCTAAATATAGTATCTCTAATAATTAAACATTTTCATTTTTTTGCAAATCAGCTCCAGATGGCATGTTGCATTTTTTGTTATTAATATCATTTAATAACTGCAAAAAATTTTTGTTTACTCAAAACCTTTTTTAAGTTGTGATAATTTAGTTGATATTCCCTTTGCTCTGCTTTGCTTCACTACACAACAAACTCAAGATGGCCCTGTTAACCCCGAGGTGCAGCATATTTGCTGCATCTTTATTCTGCCAGTGAAGTTCCTCATTGTTCGGCACATGTGGAGCAGTTCAGGGCCCTGGTCAGTTCACACGGGAATTCTGAAGTCTTTTCTTTCTTTCTTTTTTTTTTTTAAAAGTGGGAGCAGTTTGTCCAAAAAAGTTCACTCCGACTCAAAGCAGACATTTGCTGGCAAGCAGCTGAACGCTGGTGCATACAAACACGATCATTGATTTGACTCCATGACTGCCTCCATTCCCGTCTCAGAGGTGTATGAACTGTGACCCCACCCTTTCTGCCTCCGTGCCTTACAAACAAAACACTTTAATACACATTAGTTCATCTTAGGGGAGTCCGTGTGAAAAGGGTCAGAAATGCACTCGGCTTTTAGCAGAGCTCTTCCAATGAAAGATCGCTTTATTAGGACAGAACAAACTGATTTTTTTTATGCCACAAAAGCTCTACGTTCTTGCAGTTCAACCAATTAAACTTGATTTGCAGAATCTTGAAATTGCTGGCAAAGCCATCAATTTCTTTTTAATCCTGATGACCTGGCAGTGAAGGGGATTAATTTCTTTGTTGATTTACAAGAAACATTTTTTACATTACAGTAGAGACATACACTCACCGGCCACTTCATTAGGTAGACTTGCTGGTTGGACACTCTTCAAGACTGCCTTAATCCTCGATGGCATGGATTCAACAAGGTACTGGCAACATTTCTCCGAGAGTGTGCTCCATATTGATTTAAAAGCATCACACAGTTGCTGCAGTTTTGTCAGCTGCACATGATACCAATATCCTGTTCCACCACATCCCAAAGGTGATCTGTTGAGATCTGGTGATTGTGGAGGTCATTTGAGTCCAGTGAACTCATCATGTTCTAGAAACCAGTTTGAGATTATTCCAGCTTTATGACGTCGTCTTATCTTGCTGGAAGTATTCATCAGAAGATGCTACACTGTGGTTATAAAGGGATGGACATGATCAGCAGCAATAATCAGGTAGACTGTGGTGTTGTAGGATTCAATTAGTACCAAGGGGCCGAAAGTAGTTTTTTTTTTTCTGACCATTTCTGATTTTTCCGACTGTAGGAATCATTATGATTTGCGTTGTTCTACCAAAACCAAAAGAAGCTGCTACAAACGGTGCCGCATTTCGGTGCTTAGTTTCATTGAAGGTCTATTGTCAAAGGGGCGAGGGTGAAGCCCCAAAACTTGTCTTAGGACATGTCAATCTTTAGGACTTTGAAGTTCTCGCCAATCCTTCTGCCTTTCCTGCGCTAGTGGGTGGGCTCATATAAAACCAGTGTTGGAGCAAGCACGCGTAGTGCTCGAATGTCTGGGTGCATTCAAACGACCACGTTCAATGACAAGTCTATGTAAACGTGCATAGAAATTCTGCTCTACCCCTGTTTACATAGACTTTTTATTGAAAGTAGGCGCCGATGCAACCAGTGTATGAGCACCTACAGAAGTTTGACAGGTTGCTGCATCACATCAGCCAATCAGAAACTCAGCTTTTAGCACATGACGTTTTCAGTGACCCGATCAGCAGATGAAATACTAATCTAATACAAGCATTTCGTCCTGCCGCAGTGCAGCGGTTCTCTGGCTGCAGCCAGCACCCCAGACTTCAGTGGCGCTCGCTCACTCTATAAGTTGGGAGACTCATGCTGGGAGGGGAGCAGATTGTTTGGGTCGCCTGAACTGTGATATATTTCTTATTTTTGTCGAGACAATAACAAAACATTGGTCCCCTATCCTTTCCCCCTTGAGTTAATGCTGGACAGCCTTCAAACTCAGTCACAGAGACACAGAAACACAGCGGAAGCGGCTGTCATCCAGACACCCCGCCGAGTGAGATCAAACCCCGGTAACTCCTCAGACACTGGTTGTGGGGGAAAATTCCAGTAGATCATGAGTTTTGGTAATACTTAGTCCAGCCCGTCTGGCACAAACAACCGTGCAACATTCAAAGTCACTTCAATCACCTTTCTTTCTCGTTCTGCTGCTCGGTTTGAACTGCCGCAGATCGTCTTGACCATGTCTACATGCCTAAATGCATAGGGTTACTCTCATGTGATTGGCTGATTAGAAATGTGCATTTAAGAGCATTTGGACAGGTGTGCCTAATAAAGTAGCCAATGAATGTACAATACAACTTAATTAATCACCAAGGAGCATTTTAAAGGCACAGTGGTAAAGTCAGAAAACCCAAATAGAATGTGTTTTTGCCTCTCTGATACGAGTGGGTGATTTTCAGGGGAAAATCACAGGCCAGGTATGCTGAACCGGATTTGGGATTTGTGGTGACTCTTTGGTCTGTGACATGGCCTCGGGCTTTTTTCAGAGTAATTTACATTCTTTCAAACAACCCTCGCACAAAACAAAGGCAGAGGCCATACCCGGCACTGCTGCGAGCTGCTGCACCAGCTCGTCTTTCCGCAGCCAGCTCTGCCTCTCAGCAGCTGAAGCTGCATTGTCATTAGCACAGTGTGAGGCGAGGGGAGAGCTGGCTGGGAACAGAGGTGATTGTTATGCTAACATCTGTTTGTTTGTAGATGCGGTGTAAATGTGGGTGGGGCTAATTGCAGCGGGCTCTCGTGGGTCACAGCAAGTGCGCATAAACTCTGTGGTTTGCCATTCAGAGCCTCGGGGTGCTGAAGAGATAATGTCAGCCCGGCTTTGGCCGACAAACAGACCACTGCTCATGTCACTGACTGGTATTGGACCTTCAGGCCTAAGACGCTCCAATCTCTCCACATTCCTGAGTCTGAGGGCTTTGCTTGCCGGTCTTCTGCAGGTCAGCCGACTGTGTTTGAACAGTCTTAATCAGATCAGTTGAGGGCTAGGCTGGATCTGCATTGTTGCCTTAAACAATGACTACCTTTAATGGCTACAGTGTGAGGTCACACCTGTAAAGTGTTTCCTTTGCACCCGACAAACAGCGAAGGAGGAAGTAGATCACTGGACAAACTCCTGAACCACAACTGTGATCTTCACAGGAAGAACTCAGTTTATGCTGCTTTGCTCCAACAAAACACCACATCTCTGTTTTTTGTGACTGTCTCCGATGTGGCTGACCCCAGTTTCTCTTCCTGGAATTGTAGGTTGACAGCTGATTGATCTTCAGGAGATAGGAAAAGCATGACGAACGTTCGACCTGATCAGTCCACATTTTTTCTTTTTTCTTTCTCAGGCTCAATCCAGTTTTTCCTGCTTGATCCTCCATCACTTGATTAAGCCTCAAGTGTGTAAAAGTCATTTGATACAATTATTGAAGTCCAGTGTTAAGTAGAGACGCAACAATGTACTTTCCCCACAATTTGGTTCAAACCTCCATTTTTGAGTTTGGTGTTGATTTGATATGGAATCAATGTATTACTAAAAAAAAAAAAAAAAGAACAATTCAGAGAAACATTGAACGTAATTTACTAATTAGCAATGAAAAAACCTTTAAGTTGCCTTATGCTGAGTCTGGTATGACGTAAAAAACAATAATAATATGCGAACATATATACTGGGCATGCAATGACTCCATTTCCCTACAATGTGGTTCAATGGTGCAATATATGGTTTAGTTTTAAGCTGAGAATTGTGGCATTCTCCCGATCTGCTTATTTTCATCTGCGCAATATTAATCGTCTTCGTCCCTCCCTCACTGTCAACTCCGCTTCTATATTGGTCAATAGTCTAGTCACTTCTCGCATCGACTATTGCAATGCACCTCTGTCCGGTCTACCTCACAAAACTCTCAATAAACTCCAACTGGTTCAGAACTCAGCCGCTCGCATTATCTCCAGAACTCCACCGTTTCATCACATCACCCCCGTCCTCCAACAGCTCCACTGGCTTCCTGTCAAATTCAGAGTTCAATTTAAACTTCTCCTCTTCACCTTCAAAGCGCTCCATAACCTGGCCCCGTTATCTATCTGAGCTCCTCCATATTTACACTCCCGTCCGGACACTCAGGTCTTCTTCCACCCTCCAACTCTCCGTACCCCCCATCCGTCTGGTCACCATGGGGAGCCGAGCCTTCAGCCACTCGGCCCCCACACTATGGAACTCACTCCCACCTGATCTCCGGACCATTGATTCATTACCCGTCTTTAAGTCCAAACTCAAAACATACATGTTTAAATCTGCTTTTTCTGTTTGATCTCACGACCATTTATCCTGTGGCTGATTTTATTGTTGTTTTTTAGATTCTATTGTGTTTCTGTTTTTAGGATGTATTTATTTGTCTTGATTTTATTCACTCTCATTGTAATGTACAGTGTCCTTGAGTGACCAGAAAGGCGCTTTGAAATAAAATGTATTATTATTATTATTATCATTCTTTGAAGCTGGAAAAAAAACAACAGAGGCCACATCATGATTTTCTTAAGCTTTTTAGAGTGAACTATATCCATATATATGATCATGTATTACCTTTGGACGACTAAGAAACAAATTGTTAAGGAAATATTAGTTACTTTTGTGAGTTTTTTCCTACCCGGACGTAAAACGACTTGATTCCTGAAGCTCCACCTGCTGCTGTGTGTGGGTCCCGGCCATTTCATGATGTCATCCTAGAGCTAGAGGCGTGTCTGTGTTTCTCCCACAAAAATAAACAACGTTCAAACTGCTTCAAAGATGGGTGCATATACCATATATCTGCCTTTAGTAGGCCCGGTCATCACTGCCCCGGCAGCATCTTCATGACTGTGCCTGATAGAGAAGGTGTCTTAAGGGAGCTTCATGTCTAAAGTAACAAACTCCTGTTTGAGCAGGAATTTATTGAACAGGACACATTGGGAGATATACAGTGTTGTTCATCTAAAATGAAAGTTTTTTTTGCTGATCACTGCTAGCTCCGTAGAGAAATTGGGTGTTGGAGTTAGCAGACTCTTCCTGGAGGGGGCTTTCTCACTCTGTGACGTCAGATCATGAGAACCTGCTTGTTTTCGTGGGTATGGGAGGGGCTGTCATTGAGAGTGCAGGTTTTTAGAGGATCAAATGCAGGAACGGATCAACATACCGCTTTGGGGTTCTTTATAGTGACGAGTGAACAGTATAATGCACGTAAAAGCTCAAAAGTTTGTTTTTTTTATAGTATGGCCTCTTTAAGGTAAAATAATAATAATAATAATTTGTACAAAAAAATTGGACTTGAAATTGGATGTACAAATTTTTTGATTGATCTTAAAGTGTTAAGAATATTGTTATATTAAAAAAAAATGGTATTTCCTGCAGAGTGAGCTTTAGAAGAACACAAGATCTTCATTTTCACATTAGTAGATATTTAGCATTTTTCTGATACATACTCATGTGATGTGAAGGAAATTCCAACATCTGAAACTATGTATAGAATTAAAAACACGCAAGTCTTAATCCTTAGCATGAAATCTTGAATACTCTGCTGATGCTTCCCCATGGCGCGGTAGACTTGTATCTGTGACTATACTCTAAGTTTCCCCTTTTCAAGTCATTTTTACAAATGTATTCACATCCAAAACCCATGTATTTGGAGAAGTTTTTATTGATCTTATGGCTTTAATTTGTCAGCGTGTTTCTTTGTCATACTAAGGGGTTTCTGTCTTTATTATTGTGAATGATGTCTAAAATAGGATCCATCAAATTCCTTAAAATTTGTTGGATGTAGCCCGAGATAAAGAAGAAAACACAACTCTCATCCCTCAGTCACATTGTTTTTCTCCTGTTTTATGACAGCCTGGCTCTCTGTGGAAACTGTATGAGCTAAATAAGCTATTAATGTGGAGTGCTTTCTACTTTACTTGAATTTTCTTTTGGTTTAGAGGCTGTGTAAAAAGCTTTTGCTTATTTCTTATTTAATCATTTAGATATTCCTTTTATTATTATTTTTGTTGTCTGTTTTTTTACTTTGTTAGTTGTTTTGTTCCTTGTACCGGTGTTAATATACCTAATCCATGGAGGTGCGCATTATTCTTTTTTATATTAATTGTGGTAGAATTCTTTGTAAGATCAAAGATTCAGGTTTCATGAAGCAAGCAGGCGAAAAGCCTTTTAACGTTGAAATTTAATCCTTTAATGTCCATTTGAATTCCAAACGTAGTTAAAAGCTTGATCCAATTGCTTCTTTTTTAAGCTGCAACAAGATCTGTTTGCTTGATACAAACAGCTTGAGTCTAAACCTTAATGCTTTTAACTCCATCAATTTATTTTCAGTGTTCTCGCCTTTGTTTGCCCACATCTGCCTTTGTTTCGTGCGTTCTATCTTTTTAGTTGTGGCCAGATCATTTTGTTTGAAGTCCATGTTCTGCTAGTCATTGTTTAATGCTGGAGCTGAGTCTGTGGGGTGGCTTGTGATGGTTTTTGACTCCAGGAGACTCCCTTTGAACAGCCTGAGAAGAGACCGACTGAGGAGATGTTGTTGAAAATTTGATGAAGCAGCTAACTGCATGTTAATTATAAAAACAGTGAGCGGTACAGCTGTCTGTGCACTCAGCAAATAGGTAAAAGTCAACTCATTTAGCCAAACAAATGAGTCTCGTCAGTACATGCTGTCTGGAAATTTGGGCCTGTTGTCATTAAACAGACCGTGAAACCTGACAATCCAGCAAAATATGAGAAATAAAAAAACAATTTTCTGTCAAAAACATCAAGTAAAAAGTAAAGAAGCTCTCAAAAAGCTACAGATGTTTAATTCCTTTACTGGGAAGTAGCATCACTGGAGATATAACTGCATGTTTTTTAAGAATGCACCCTCATTTTTATTTCATAATAAGCCAGAATGAAAGAATGCCAGAAATCAAAGTTAGGAAAAATATTGCAGTCGGCTTTCTATACAGAGGAGGAAGGCTGGGCAGCATGTTACGGATGGAAACGTGTTGACAGGTTTCACAAGTGTGATGGAAAAATGGAAGGAAAAAATCTGACGAGTGGATAAAGGAGGAAAACGATAGAGAGCGCAGGATAGAGGAAGGGCTTCTTGCATAGTAGAAAGTAGCAAAGATCAATTAGGATGAAGTGAGAAGGGTGGTGAAAAAGATGAAGAGTGGTAAGGCTGTTAGCCCTGATGACTCAATCCTCTTTGGATTTATTTTTAAATCATTCCCAGTGGTCTTTTAATTTTGATTATGCCATTTTTAGCCCAAAAAAATCATTTTCTTGGATATAGTTTCTCCAGTAGAATCAGAAATGCACAGTTGTGGGCGGGACTGTTTGCACAATGTAACCCCTCCCTCACTTTCCAACATCCATCTGTTTATGTGCCCTCCCACTAGCTTACAACCCCAACCTAACATTAGAATTGCAACAAAAATGGCGAACAATATTGAAGCTATCCAGCTGTGCAGCGTTGAGCCAGACACCAACTCATACGAGAAAAACGAAGAGGGTTCCCCAAACTTTTACCCTACTTGTGAGGGTCACATCACAACAATCACAGCCTAAACAGAAACATTTATGGTTTTCCAGAAATCCGCACGAGGTCAATTTTTGAATAATTCATTTCTGTAATCTTTTACAGAAAATAATAATGCTGAAACATTTTAAAAATGAAATCAATCAATATTCTATTTTCTCCTATCATACTTCAGACTGCAGAGGAGTGGAAGAAAAAGTCCAGCTCTATGTGGCTCTCCATCGGTCAGATTGAAAAAAAAAAAGTGTTTCTGATAGTGTTTGGGGTGCTGGGCCAAAAGGGAAGGCAGGTCGGATCCGGTCCGCGGGTCGTGGTTTGGGGACCCGTGACATACATGGATCTATTTATCTGCAAATTGATGCAGAGCAAGGAGCTTGTTGCCCAAACTTTATTGAACCGCATTTTTTAAATTTCCTCCTGAATCATCATAATTTGAATAAATAAATACTCAGAAATGCCATTTTAAAACTAATTCTCCTAACACATGTTTTCCATAACCAGAAACATTAAAAAAAAAACATCAAAAACATGATTTTAATCTGAATCTATCTTTAGGAAGTTCTTGGAGAGTAAGAGGATGGAGCGAAATTGGGCCGAATATTATTTGAAACCCAAATAAAACAAACTGAAAAAAATATTGGTGTTTTGCCAAAAAAAAAAAAAGAAAAGAAAAAAGGAAAATGTCCATAACTTTTTGCTATTCTGAAGTAAACATGAAGGACCATTCAAAATTGATCAGGGTGGTAACTTCAGTCCCAATGCCGTAACTGACTCTGAGAACTGTGATAATTATGGACAGGAAATGGATAAAAACAATTACGTTTATTATAGATCAGCAAAAGGTTTTGGACATTTTACATTTTGTTTGGCCAAACACCAATATTTTTTTTTAAATCGGGCAGTGTACATTTTGTGCCATAGGAGTAAAGGTTACACTGAATTGATGATTATTTGGGTCCAAATTACTCCTATGGAATAAAATGTACACTGCCCGATTTGCTGTGAAATTTGGGTTCAAATAGTATTGGTCCTAATTTAGCTCCATAGAAGTACTGCTTCTCGTGCATAGTGTCTTTATTGATCTAAGTTTATGGCAAGATACAGAGAGTGGATCTATGGTCTTCATGTGAAAGCCTGGAGAGGCAGAGAAGTACAGATACGCTGTGCTATATATGTGAGAGACGGTGGTGAGAGGTTCTGTAGGTGTGACAGAGGAGTTCAAGATGGAGGTGGAACTGCACCAAAGATCAGCTTTGAACCCCTTTGCAGTGTTGATGGAAAGACTGACGGGCGAGGTGAGACAGGAAACTCTGTGGACCATGATGTTTGCAGATGATGTTGTGATTTGTAGTGAGAGCAGGTGGAGGAACATCTAGAGAGGTGGAGGTTTTCCTCTGGAAAAAAAGACGGGAAGGAAGGCTGACAGCAGCAAGACAGAGTATCTGTGTGCAAATGAGAGGAACCCAAGTGGAACGGTGAGGTTATAGGGAGCAGATGTGAGGAAGCTGGAGGACTTTAAACACTTTGGGTCAACAGTCCAGAACAACAGAGTGTGGGAAAGAGGCGTGTGAGAGCAGGTTGGAACGGATGGAGGAAGATTTCAGGTGTGAGAAAAGAATGTCAGAAAGAATGAAAGGAAAGGTGCTGTTAGTTTAGAGACTGAGAAGAGACAGGAGTCAGAGCCCAAGATGTTGAGGTTCTCTTTGGGAGTAACATGGATGGATAGGATCAGAAATGAATCCATCAGAGGAGCAGCTTGTGGAAAATGTTTTGTAGATAAATGCAGAGATTAGTTAAGAGGAGGATGATGTTGGTAAAAGGATGCTGAGGTTGGAGGAGACAGAAAGAAGGCCCAGACCAAAGAGGAGTTTGATGGATGTCGTGTAGGAGGACATGAAAGCGATCGGTGTGAGGAAGGAGAACACAGAGGATAAGGATGATTCACTGTGGACATCCCTAAAGCAGCCAAAAGGCGAAGAACAAGTCGATTGTGATTAAATTTTAGGCACTTAAATTAACGTTTGCAAAATGCACACATCTTTTGCATAATCAAACTCAGGTTTTTCATATGAAATACTTCAGTATCACAGTCCATTAACACAAATACTTTGCAAACTTGTCAAGCAAGTTTGCAAAAGTTAACCAACAATTGTTAACTCTGTTATGCTGCAAAAAAAAATGGCTTGCAAAGGTGGCTTTTATGCCTGAAACGCCTGACTATAAGGTAAAAAAAAAGTGACAACTTTTTTGTTCGGCTCTCTTTTGCAGTTTGATGGACGCGCGTGTTGACTCAGTCTTGGCATTATTCAAGAAAAACAGCAAGCTGTTCACAAAGTTCCAGTGGGCTCATTGTTCGTTGCCTACACAGCAGTAAACAACAGACAGAGTAAACAAATGCTTTCACGGCCAATCCCGCTACACTGACTTTTCCTCACTAAAACAAAAAAGCTGATCTCCATCTAGATAGGCTTTGGAGCTTAGATTCAAATACGAAGGATTATGTCTGAGTTCATAGTGTTAAGCCTAAAAATGCATACCGTTCACCTGCACTGTGTTAGCTGTAGAATTACATTTAAAATAGACTTTGACAGGAAGTCAAAGCAGCATCAGCAGAGAGGAGAGGATGACAGGTTTGGGCTTACCTCTTACATAAACACAGGTGTCTCCATTTTTGTTTGCAAAAGCCTCTGCTTCTCCACATCTTACACCATGCAGAACTTTTCAAGCTCAAACTGGGTCTTCCAAAAAGCTTCCTTTTAGAGCTTCAAAGGCCCTAAAGTTCACTGATTCCTCAGCTCTGTGGATCCATAAACAAGCATTGCTTCACCGACTTAACTAGAAAATGTGCATTCTTGCCCTGAATACTTTTTGTTTTCTTTCTGCAGTCCCCACAGAAACAATTAAAGAATGTTTATGAGGCTTTCTCCGACTGAATGGAAGACTGGAGTCAAGCCTGAGTAAGGACTCGAAAACTCACATCATCAATTTCAGCCTTAATGTCAGGACGAGTGAGAAACGGGTCTGGTTGGAAAACAGTCGTGATCAGCTCTGCGGTCTGAAATGAACGCGCAAGAGAGCGCTTCTATAAAATTTCCCATGAGAGGTTCTTTTTACTTCCAAAGTCATTTTCCAAATGGACTTGTGGCATTTGTCACAGGTATGACTCGTTCATTACTCAACGTGACACACACTCAAATACAAAACCCGTTTCAACTGGGCAGCGATGCCACTATCTAATCAGTCGATCCTAACTCCTTCCATTTTGCAGTATTGGAGGGGTCAAAATGTTAAAGCAAAGTAATGCATCAGGTTTTTGTCTTGCCAAATTTGGATCCAGCCATTCAAGTGTTGAAGCAGAACTCAAAACCAATCACATCAATTGCATATTATTGAAGGGTGATGCCACACTTTTAAGATTCAATATAAAAACTATTAACTTTTTTTATGAAATGTGTCATTTCAATTACTGATACAGATATTTCTTATTGGTGAATTTCTGAGCAAACATATGATCTGTTATCTTACAAACACAAAACATCTAAAATTAGCCAGATAACAACTTTAATTTCCAAAGCTAAAATTACAAAATCACTCTTTCTAAAATCACCTAATTGTGCCGTGCTGCATTGTTACTTTGAGTAACACCATAGACAGTACATAGAGAGAACTGGACTAATCAAACCCTCCCCCCTCACGTTCCAAATAGGAATTACCTAGAAACCATAAACTTCTACTGAAAAATAAACAGCTATTATTCGGTCATTCTGTTTGTCAGAACAGCTATTCTTGCTCTGGTGTCTCTTTTAAACATTTTTTTTTTTTGCTAAACCTATTTTTTTTCCTGATACATTTTCCTTATTTGCAAATTATTCAAGTTATAAACTGGCCAATCAGATGCCCGCTGGCTCCACCTCAAACGTTTAAAATGTTTGATTAACAGATTCTCTGACCAATCACTGCTTAATAACGTTGTCTGGCCCCAAAATCTGTACCGCTGAAAAATGGGGACTGAATTTACTTATTTTAGTTGGAATTTTCTATTGGTGACGTTTTATCGATCTCTATTTATATCAGTGGTTAACACACACAACTTGGGGCTCCTCTGGTCACGTGGCTGATGGAGAAGTTCAATCTCCTGGTGTGTCTGGGGTGTCTAAGCACAATGGAGTATCC
Source organism: Oryzias javanicus (assembly GCA_003999625.1). Taxonomy (NCBI): domain Eukaryota; kingdom Metazoa; phylum Chordata; class Actinopteri; order Beloniformes; family Adrianichthyidae; genus Oryzias; species Oryzias javanicus. Next base: position 22,896,857 of record CM012449.1, on the reverse strand, counting down.
CACTTAATAACCAAAAATATCTAGATATTAATTTAATTTTTCAGATTTTCTTCGTTTTCATTTTCTCACAGATTCAGCTGAGTGAGTGCCTCTTATGATGGACAGGTTTTAGTTTTACTACCAGGTTTTGTGAATCTTCCTGGAGCGTGTTGATATAAATCCCTTATGAACATGAAGCTAAAGTTTTTTAGTTCAATTCTATTCAGTTTTATTTATATAGCCCAATATCACGATGCAATCGTCTCAGTGGGCTTACCGGTAAATATACAAAGACATAAAGTAAAAAATATAAACAGTAGTTGGTTGCTAAACTAAACTAAGTTAACCAGGCGTCCCTGGCCTTAGACCCTCCTTCTTGGGGAATGAAAACTCCTAAAAAAAACTATTTGGGAAAAAAATTTGAAACCTCTGGGATGTCCACATGATGAAGGGATCCTCTCTCAGGAAGGACAGGATTATTAGTTTATAACTTGAATAGCCTGCAATAAAGAAAAAAATATCATGAAGAAAAATGTAGGATTATCAAGAACAGGTTGAATAAAAAGTAGTAGAGCAGAATGGTTATTCGGACAAATACAATGACTGAGGGGTAACTGCCTGTTTCTCATCAGAAGTCTGTGGAATTTTGGTTTCTTGGAGAAAGCAGGTACTTCCTGTCACTCAGTCCAGTTCCTATATACAGTCAATGCTGGCAACTCATTTAAAATTGTAGGAGGAATGTCAAAAATGTTTACCAGGATATTTGGTTCACCTGCTTTCACAATACACACTTTGAAGAGGACAAGACTGGATTGTTTGGAAATGCAGGAATAATAGCTACTTGTTTGGAGGCAGTTTTGGCCTAAAAAATCGACATGACCACACCATGTTTACTGATAAAAACAGTTTTCTTTTCTGATTTGTGCCACAGGTAGTGTGTTTTTTTTTTTTTTCAATCTAATAATGTAGCACTAATAATCTTGAGTTTATTTATGTTTGGTTTGCTAGACGCTCTGTGATGGTACGCTTTCACAATGAAGGAAAATGAACAAGAGAAACCCCCGTTTTCAGGTGGACCAGGGATCACCTCTCTTTTTACGTGTATAGCAGAGTTTGGAGCTTTCCACGACAATCAAATGATGTGGACCATCAGACCAAACAGTTCAGAGTGCAAGGGGCCTTGGTCTTGGCTTGCAGCAGTGGCATCTTCTGTGCTGCTGCTGTCATAAAGATCAACTTTTAATGACAAACCTTTTGCTTCCGGGTTGAAGTTCAGCAGAAAAGAAAAAGAGCCAGGCACATTTTAGGGGTTTGAGTGTGATACTACAAAATTATTATTATATTAATTGATATTACAATAGATATCTGTCTTTAAATCTTTCACAGAAATGTGACCACACTTAAAAAATATATCCTAAATATGTTGGCCCTGAAGGGTAAAAATAAAATAATGTAAAAATATATTAAACATCGTAATTAAAAAACCAAAACAACTCATAAAAATGTACATTTTAGAAATCAAAGGTAAATTAAAGAAACCAAAACATAATTACAAAGAACAAAACACAATTTTTAAAAAAGGAACAAAAAAGGAAAAAAAAAACTTTTCGTAAAGCAAAATTAATTTTCACAGATCCAATGAAAAGCTGAAAAATGAATTACAATTCATCTGGCAGTATTATGGGGTGCCAATTGACACCACTGATTGGATGATGACCTTCATTCACTTTTTCCACTGGAAGTTATTTGACATGGATTTCTGTCTTCAGATGGAAAGTATTTCTTCAAGCTTTTTTGGGCGCAGCCACACCAAAAGCTCAGTGATTGCTCAATCAACTCTTTACTACAGTTCGGGCAAAACATCCTTCTGCCGTCCCTCTTCTGCACCCCTCATCATCCAATCATTAATGTCCCATAATGCCTTCCTTTTCCAGTTTCTTATTTTGTTTCATTTTTTAGCAGTTCATTTTGGTTCCTGGAAATGACTTTCGTTCTCCAAATGGCTTTGTTTTAACGTTTTAGTTTCTGGAAATTTGTTTTGATTTTTAAAGCGATCAATTGACCATTTGATATGTTTGATATGTGATTTGCACCATAAAGGCATCAGAAAGTATTGGAAATCTCCAAAAAAGGAGCATAATAAAGGTCTCCTCTTTCTGATACATTGGACACACATTTTTTTGTGAAATCCCACAAGTCTTTGCTCTCGAACCGTAACCGACGTCAGCTGATTCTGCAGCAGTCAAAGAAGAGAAAAGTTGCTCTTTCATTTTTGATTACTCTCTCCTCCGTTTGATATGCCTGACATGCCCTTTTCACTCAAATATCTCAAGAGATTGTATCTACTTCTGGCTGGTATCTTCTCCCTCTGCTTTAAAGATTAACAGGCATGTAGAATGTCAACCTTCTTTTTTTTCCACTGTGCTACTAAAAAAAGACGGTTGCATGTGATGGAGCGCAGACATATTAGTCCAGCAGCTTTGAAACATTGTATGAAATCGAAACTCTTTAAAACTGTGCTGCAGAGTCATCACAGCATGACTTATCTTTTGTTTAAGAGTTAATTTCATGGAACATTTGAGGGTCTGGCGTCATTATGCTGAAGCAGAAGGTAATGCATTCTCCAAAATATTGGCTGCCACATTAAAAAAAAAAAGGAAAAAGCGGATAACTAGAATTTGCTTTTGGTGTTTGTTCCGGGTTGCAGCAAGCGGTGTTCGAGTACTGCTATTTTCACCAGTATTAACTTACAGTGCAACAAACAGCTCAGAGGCCGACAGGTGACAGATGCATGTGTTGTAGCAAACAAGTCAGCAATCTTCATAATTTTTTTTTTTTTTTTTGCCTTTTGCGTTGCTAGGGAATTACATTTAAGTTTTTGAGGCAGGTAATTTACTAGAAAATTGAGGAAATGACAGACTGTGTCAAATCTATCACACTCGACAGCCTGTTTCCAGCACAGAACCAGGCAGAAACGCTCTATCCTCTTTGCTTGCTTTCCTCACATCTTTATTTGAACTTTGACATATAATTTCCCTCCATTCTAATTCTTTTATTGTTGCCAGACTTAATATTCTCAGTTAAGACTGCCTCCCTATGATAATCGAGCATAAAAGGCTGAGCAAATATCGCTTTTCCTCATTACTTTTGATTAAGACTTTGTCGTCTTTGAAGTCCTGATATGAATATTGGCTTGCACGCTTTGTTTCGAACGTTAAAACAAACCAAATTGAAAAATGTGTGCTCTCCCTTTCTCAGCAAAGCCGCCATAAGGATACCGCATTTCAAAATCTTGTCAAAAACTCCCTCTTCTGCAGATACTTATTAAAATTGTATTAAAACCAGTTTCTCCGTAGCAGTCTTGGTGTGAGGCTTGGTGCCTTCAGGAGTTGTTGTCTTTCATCAAGCGCTGGGCTTTCACCAGAAATTCGTCATGCTAAATTTGTGCCAACTTGCAAGACAATTTACAACACAAGATGAACCCACTGGGGACAAGTGAGAAGATATCCATCAAAATAATGGACTTCAAAGCAGTTAAGTGTTAAAAAATTACTCTAAAAAATGTTCAGAGCTGAAAACGGATCAGAAATTGCTCCATTCACACAGAAGACCAGAATCTAAAACACCTTTGGTATATTAAAAAAAAAAAAAGTATTTACTATCAACAATGCCACTTTTTGAGTAATCTTCCGGATGCTTGCTGGAGGTGTGAAATGTTATTTATTGCTGTGTTTCTACTCACTTTTTCTCTCTTTGTAGCACTATCAGCGCTGACAGTACCTCACTAAAGAACCGTAGAACATGCATAAAAGATGAACGTCGTCCCTGTGACATCATTCATGTCTTCACAAGCTGCGTCGTGTTCAACTCCCACTCTCACTGTTAACATCTTGGGGGGTTTTTTCACATTGGAGACGTAGAGTCATAGATCTAAATCTCAGTTGCATGCGTTGTTCTTTGAGCAACTCACCTGTTGCTGAAAACAATCCCACCCAACAGGATCATGGCTGCAAATTAGGTGTGGAGACTTCTTATCTCTTCTCTTTCTTTCAGTCTGGTTTTTCTGGATTTCTCTTTCTTTTGAGGGGCCTTTTCTCTCTTTTATTTAAATTTTTTTTCTATGATTAGAGATTGGATTGAAGAAAAGCAAGATTGTGCGCTGTTGTACTATTTATTTTCAAATGATTTTTTAAACATTTGCTTACTTGAGAAGAAAAACAAAATTGAATTTTCTGAATGATTTCACAACTTTTGAGTGCAGGGAACTGATTAGAATTGCTGCTGCACCTGAACACAATCACACGTTTTCAAGAGGACTTGGTTGCAGAAACAGAAATTCCACAAAATTTCAGAGTTGTAGCCACTTTTGTTAAAACTTTTAATGTGAATAAACGGTCTAAAGTGCAAGATTAAGTAAATCCAAGGTCTGCCTTTTTAAGAAAAAAAATTGAATCTAGAAATTAGCTATGAACGTCCATCATTCACTATACTGCTATGGTAACCGGAAATATTTATTTAGTAAAATAATTATATTTTCTATATATTTAATTATATTTTCTATATATTTCTACACTTTTTTCCAAAAATATTTCCTATTTAGAGCACTAAAACATGAAAACTATACTTATTCCCAAATTCATAATCATCTTAAAGACTAGAATCACACAATTTCATACAAATTTGAAACAAAATGAAACACAAATATAGATTTACTCACAAAATTCTTTCTTGCTGTTGTTAAATGCATTCGTTCTGTGTTATGAGTTAAATGAAACTTTTGTATAGTTTCCTTGGATTGAGTAATTGTGTTTCTTAAAAAAGGGCCATTTTCCATTCACTGATAAACTTCTGCTTATGTGAAGTAGAAACACATTATTTTTGTTATTTTTATAGTGTAGTTTGTTGCAATGTTTTTTGAGTTTTTATGACCTGACTCTATTGATACTAGTTGCTATGTGAGAACTAAACACACAAACAGAAACTATTGCAGCTTATAAAATAAATAAAAAAATCAGAGTTTGAATGAAAATGAATGTTTTTATTCAAAGAAATTGTTGAAGCTAACCGTGTAATTGGCAGTGAGGCAATTCAGATTTTTAGGATCCCATCACTGTAAGTCCATTTGAAGCACTTGCTCCATCTCTGCCCGAACTTTCTCCAAATGTATCTGGTTCTGCACAATCCAGCCAATTAACAGACTGACAGATGGCTCTGCTCACCTGAATCTGCAGCTTCCCTCTTGTGTTTTCACATCTTGCCTTGCGCTGTCCCTGTTTGGGTCATTTTCAGCGCTCTCATTAGCACCTGCTGTGCAAACAGGCAGCGAGGTGTGCAACGTTTAGCTGCTGGGGTGTCAGACACTTCTTGTGAGAGATGGAGGAAATAAAAATCATCTCACAATGTCTCCTCATTTTGGCTTGAGATTTGTTTTCATTAATGAAATGCATGGCAATGTGAGTGACGATGAGAAGCAGATCTCCTTTAGTCGCACTTCAGCAAATGATCACATTATATTATGGATGTTTTGTATTTACAATTTGGATTAAAGGTAGTTGAATGACCCTCCTTCCCCCAATCCCCTTTCATCCACTCTTCTATCTACTCCTTGTCACTCATGAGTAACCCACTATAACGTAAGGTGCAACAAATGACCTCAACACTACTTTGTACACCAAGCACTACCTCTCAAGCAGCTCCAGCCTATTAGGAAGTACCCCACTCCCCTCTCTATCACTTACACGAGGCACTTAAAGAAGCCCATGTACCTCATCGCTCAATAAATCACATCTGTATTGCAAAAATCCATTTGTATGATCCATTTGAGTGGTGAGTGACCTTTGAGTGACCTTTTGGATCAACATGGCTGCCATGCTGAAGGTGATAGACCCCAACAAGAATGGTTGGCTTCCTGAAGCAACCTGACGATTGTGTGCTCGTAAACTCAAGCCACCATCACCGTGTCCTTTTAATTTGTTGAATGCAAAATTGATAACTTTTGTTGAAAATAGAATCAAAGTCAATCACAAGGAAAATCATATTTGAATGCATTCTTAATTTCTTGAATGTGTGTTTATAATGGACTCTTACTACCTGATACTAGCGCAAGAATCTACAATTGGAACAGCCTTAGGGTGAAATGTCAAAGTGGTGAAAATTTAGTAAATCTTGCTCCAGGATTTTAATTTCACAGCTCTATTCCGATATATGAAAGACTTGATGTCTTTCAGAAGTTGTTCTAGCCAGGGAAACACCATAATTATGATCAATTTTCAACTGGTTGGCACTGCCATGAATGAAAAAGGACACCATCCAGACGTTACCACCAAATCCGTCCTGAGTGATCAAAATTCAACTAATTTGACTTCAACAATGCACAGCTTGTGTGTAGACCCGGAAAAATGGACGCTGATGCTTGAATCCCTTTTTTACATGGTAATGGGTTTTTCATTGGTTGTGATTGCTTGAGCATTTGGAAGGCAGCATTAGGTTTAAACCCCCCCTCCAATGAAAATCATGTTTCTTGAGTTTTTAACATGTATTTGTGGCATTTTTCTTGTGAAACTGAATGAGTAATAACTGTCCTTTTCTTAACAGAAGTCTATGGGAGTTTGACTTCTTGGAGTCAGCAGGTGTTTCCAATTTGGAACACAAAGGAGGAGGGGTTGAGGTGTCCAGTGTTTGTACTGTCAATGGTGCCATTATGTTTTGTTTTTTTATTTTTACATGGTGTCCCTTTAAAAAACAAAAAAGGGGCGGTGCTTTGGAAATTTTATTGTTTCTGTTAGAAGGCACGTCAAAATATTGGATGAGTCATTAAATCCCTACCATTAAACCATCGCTTCACTAAGTCCCCATCCCATAAACAGCTTTGAATTATTCCAAAAGTCATAACTTTCTTTCGTTTTTATTTGTCGACATGAATATTTAAGCAAACTAACTGTGATTACCCTTTTAATATTTTCCACCAGTTTAATTATTAAATCTATATTTAAAATGGCAAGCCACAGATCCACTCACCTTTCCAAAAAAGAGAAGACATAACCAGCCTGACAATGTGCCAACCAGCCCATCCCGACTCATGGAGGAAATTGACGGGATACAAATTCTGCAAAGAAATGAACATGCCAGACTACTTGGAGAAAATACCTAAGCCACACAGCTAAGCTAAGAATTAGAGATAACAAAGCAGCAGTTGGTGGAAGAAATTGCCTCAAAGAACTATTATTAATAGTGAGGAAACAAAGCTTGAACTCTGGAGACTACAAAAATACACAGAAGCAAAACACCCTCAGCCCAGTGAAAGTTGCAAACCAAGTTCAAAGCAACATAAAACAAACAAAAAGAAGAATCTCCAAAGACATTACAAAGAACTAAAGGTTGCATGTGTTATAAATGAGGAAAAGCTGTCCAAATACCCCCCACAAGAAAAAGGGAAAAATGATCTTCCCCCGAAATGACTGGACGCTCTCCACCTGCAGATGGCTTCAGTGCAACAAACGAGCTTTGCTCCAAATATCAGGCTGATACATACAGACAAGAAGCAGGAACATTCCTTCCCTTCCACTATCTTTGGGGTCCAGATGACTCCAACCATATATTGATGTGTAATTCCTTCCATGACAAATGTGGACAAAACTGCACAGGATTTCATGTCTGCCATGGACATTAGTGAAACTCAAAAATCAAAGATAAAAAAGAGTTCAGTCACTGTCTTAATTTGAACAAGCCAAGGAGAGCGGAAGGGTTACAGGCTTCTCTGCAGGAACTTATATCAGCAGAGCACGAACATATGAGGGCTTTATTTAAAGATCTCTCCTCCAAATGAGAAGTAGATGTTTCTGAAACCAGACATTGTGCAGAAACACAGCAAGAAGAGCTCAATGGGGGCATATCTGTTGGCTCACAGGGGCAAACAAAAAACCTGCAGGTGTCTCCAGCCTTAAAACTGAGCAGAATCATTCCTAGAAAAAAATTAGTGAGAAGATTTTCCTCCTTGGTTTGTCATCGTCCAGGAGGGGGTTTCCAGATTGATCAGGAGGATCTGAAAATGAAGCTCAAAGGACGTTCTCTGTCTAACTGAAATCCAGAAGCTTTGGTTTTGTGTTCGGCACAGTTGCAGTAGGTTCTATCCTGAGAAGAGTTGCTGGGATGCCCCCTTTATGTTTCCAGTCCCTGGGGAGAGTCATCAGAAGTGACCCTCTTTCTGCTTGTTTCTGATGATGGGTTCTCCATCACCCCAGTTTGACTACAGGAAACTGGACTGTGTCCTAGTACGATTTTTGATCTATTGTTCCCTCTGGTCTCGTCTTCTCATGTGTTACACTGTAATAGGGCATCTGGTATCGTCCCTTTTGGGGAGGGGTAAATGTTTACATGTTCGTTTTTAATTCATTTTTTTCCGTTTGTTTTTTTTTTTTTGCCATTGTTGCCTTCATTCATTGCATTGTTATGTTTGTGTTTATTTATTGACAGTTAAGGTTTCCGCAACCAAGCCTGGTCTCGTCCACCAGTTCCTGACAAGTTTAGTAACTAACTTTTTTGCTCTTTTAAATATTGTTCAACTTGATGGTTGGGTGTAGTTTTAAGCATTTTTGTAGATTTAAGGGTTTTTTTTTTTTACTCTTTAAATGTTCCTGTGATAGAGTTTAGCTTACTTGTTGATAGAGATAAAAAAAAATTTATTTTAAGTTATAGAATTTTTATATATAGGATGATGGTGATGATCAGCTGATTTTGTCCTGGTTAGGAAGGCTGGTTTTTCATATTCCCATCTTCTTGGTTCTGGAATGATTAGGAGATACATGAATGTAAATAATAGTCAAGCTCTGTCTCTCTAGTTGATAGGACAGAAAAGAAACTCACTCGACCTTAATAGACTGACCTAAAGTGCACCAAGGTAAAGAGAAAAACTCAGCTCTCGATGTGAGTTTTTTTGCTGTCATAAAAAAGAACAGAAACTATGCTGAAATTTGCTATAACAAAAACTATTAACAAGCTCTAACAAGTCCTCCCAACAACAAACATGAAAAAGCAACATGCACTGAAAATAAAACTGAACGGAACTGAAATAGACCTCAACCCAAAACAGGAAACTTGTTTGCAAAACACACCCCAATGGACAAGCTGTGACAAGCACCCGATGTCAAGACGTATTCAGTTTGAGTGAATGAAGGATTGGAACCACAACTTCATTTTCTGGCAACCTTCCAAGATCCAAAAAAAAGCAAACCCCTCATTACAAGCATCAAACGACATGATGCATCAAAAGGAACTGCAAAGAGACGAGAGGCTTAAGTGTTGACCTCATTGCAGAAAGTATTAAGGACTAGTTGCACATGAAGTGTTAGAAGGATTAGACGACGCTTTTGTGGGGATCTTTTACAGACTTTAATGTGGAGAAGCAGGTCCTGATTGTACATTTACACTCGTGTGACTCTTTAACCTACTCGAGTCAGAGGACAACTGAGTTGTCAGAACAGATTCACCAATCTAAAGCTGGGCCTTGCTTTGTTTCTGGACTTTTATGGTTTTTACAAGCAAATTTAGGTCATAAACATCAATGGCTTCTTATGCTCAAATAACCAAATGTAAAGATGCACATAAAGATTACCTGGAGTTAATGGTGTTTGGTAAAAGTTTTATATACCAAATACAAGACTTCCTTTTCACAGCTCAACAAAAAGGCAGAAACAGCAAAGATGCTCCAGAGAAAGAAAAGATCAGAGGTTTAAACTGTGGCTTCTGCTCACAGAGGCAGAAAATTTAGGGGGGGAAACATAAACACGTTGTGTTTAAAGTTAGTACTGAAGAAGATGAATGATTTGTTCTTTGCTTTACTTTTTGTTCAAGAAAGAATTCATTACTTTAACTTTACGCTTTCTGCCCTTCTAATACTGTGGAGACTGAAAAGGAGGATTTGGAGTAATAAGATGACCTACATGTAAAATATGAGATTTACTAAACTTATAATCAGCGTTAAGTAAGAATCTTTGCTTAGGACCACCCAATCATCTTGTGATGTATTTTTAAAATGTTCCCAGTGGTCTTTTAACTCTATGATGCCATTTTTAACTATTTTTCTTAAACTGTCATTTTCTAGGACATAATTTCTGCAGAGCGACAGTAGTTTATTAGAAATTTGCCCCTGAGTTTTGACCGTTGGTGCGGGGCAAACCCCGCCCCCACCTTCCCGTTGCTGAGAGCACTCTGTTTACATGATCTCCTATTAGCTTACCCTTTGAAGAGGAATATTGGAGCCATACAGTTCTAAGCCAGATATCAGCTCGGATGAGAAAAGTGAAAACGTATATTAATCTAGTCTTTTACAAGTGAATGCATTAGACTAAGGAACAGCTTGTTGCTTACCTGTTTTATTTTCTACATAGCAAATACGATCTTCTTCTTTTTTTTTCACATTACATTTTTTCATCTGCTCCTGATTCACAGTGATTTGAATACAGAAAAATTCTGAAATGCCGTTTAAAACTTAATTTCTTATTACATGATCTCCATTATCAGAAAATTCCACAAAAATATGCTTACAATGACACACTTTTTATTGGAGTGGGTCTTTAAAAAAGCCCAAACAAAGACCAACAAGCCTTCAGTCAAAGCTCCCACTTTTACTGAGGCACAGTTTATAGATTTTAAAAAAACTATCGAACAAATGTAATTGTAGTTAAGACTTCAAGCAGCATTCAACAACATTTTGGGGCCATTATGTAACTAACTTGACAAGTGAGGAGCCATGACAACTTTTTTTTTTGGTTGACTGAACTAGGGGAAAGCTTGTCGTAGATTCAGCATACAGTTAAGTGTAACTTGGGGAAGATGACATCACCATCACCCCCTTTAATTTTTGAAATAAAAAATATGACTTTTGCTGGCAACTCCATCAAAATCAGTCACCAAGCGAAAAGGCTGTGTTTTAATTTCCTGACTCCGCCCACATCATTGAGAAAGTCACATCAAATGTGATGTCATTTGATTTATGGCTCGTGGGAGACTTATAAATTGACTTTTGTGCCGCATTAAGATTTTTTTAAATTATGCCACTTTCTTAAGGTCAAAGGTTAGCTACACATTTTTTGTTTGTGGCATCTTCCTATAAACTCTATCTATCTATCTATCTATCTATCTATCTATCTATCTATCTATCTATCTATCTATCTATCTATCTATCTATCTATCTATCTATCTATCTATCTATCTATCTATCTATCTATCTATCTATCTATCTATCTATCTATCTATCTATCTACAAACCTATCTTTTTCCTCTGCCTCTAATCAGGAGGATTACCGTATTTACACTTCCTTTGCTTCCTGCCAAAAACCATCATCATCATCAAGATCATGGAACCCACCTGTGCCGTCAGGTGTTTAAGTTCATAATACCACTGCCAGAGCACATTAGTTTCTACTCATTCCAGCATTACGGTTCATGTCAAATCACAGATCCAAATTGCAGACCTCCACGTGTCACATGACCAGGTGCTTAATTTGCTCAATTTTCAGATCTCCACCTGTTTGAGATTTACATTCTACCACAACATGTTTGCTAACAAATTAACCATGCCGCCGTCAAACAGACTTGCACCACCCTCGCCCAACAGTTGCTGGGCTAGTTCTTGCAAGTTCATGACCCCAAAAGAAATATTGTGGGTTCTGGATGTGAGTTCTGGATGGATAGATGGACAGACTGACTGGGATAGATTATCCCTGTTCATGTCAAGGCTTTCAGTTCCTCTCAGCAGACTAAAATGTCTTCCTCAGAGTTTGGAAGTCCTCCAACTCATCCTCGCTCTGTAAGTAGGAGCAGGAATTGTTTCACAGCCTTTTCAGTGTTTAGTGGCATTAAAGACTCATTCCCATTCTATGGATTTTCATTTAAGTTTGACCATCCAAATTCACTAGAGTACCAAGGTTTATGCCAGTAGAATGAAGTTAAAAAAAAAAAAATCTATTTAAGTCCATTATATGTTACAGATAGATGCCAAATTGCTCGCCGCAGTCTTTACGTAACTTTAAATGTACGAGAGGAAATCCCACTGCAGGCGTTCACGTCCTGCGTCTGCGCTCAGGCTCTGCGTCGCTGCGAATCTATTTCGTTTGGTTCAAATTTCGCCAAACGACGCAGCTGAACCACAGCGATCAAAGGGGAGCTTAGCATGAACATGTGTGCGCTTGGAGTTTTGCGAGGTCAGCAGCAGAGCCTGTGGCTGCAGCCGACCAGCAGCTAGTGTGAGCCGTTGGTTGGAGCTAGACAGCTGCCGCAACGCATCGGAGCTTCAACGCTAGCGGTGTGAGCCTGCGGTTAGAAGAGGTGAATTGGTGGTGCTGTTAGTTGTCAACAGGCCAGACTTGTACGTTTTGGGAACTTTCCTTTTAAGGTTTTAAGGGAACTCAACTCAATAGATATATAAAAAAATAATACTAAAACCTTGTCAGATTACAGAGTGGTCCTTCACCCACTTTGTGGATTTGGGCCATAAATATAGCTGACTGAATGTCAAAATGTGTCATCCCTCTTGTTTTCAAGCCTTGAGAATGCAGCAACATGATAGATGGGATTTTGTTTCGTCATTAGTTTCACTGTTGGTATGAAGAAGTAGCTTCTATTGATCTGTTTTAATATAACACTAGTTGGGATGGAAAGAGGGGCTCATACAAAAAGGTTCATTCTCCCCTTTCTCGTGTAAATGTGGGGATTAGTGGGGGGGGGGGTTTAGGCTCTACAGAGAACAATGAAATCAATAAAACACAGACTTCTCTCAGAAAGAGAGGTAACTCTGCATCGACTACCGCTGCTCACACACTCAATCAGATTAACTAATGAAGCGATTATCGATCCAGGAGTGGGGGGTGCGGGCTGGCGCAGGACGAGCCCTTAAGTGGATCTTCCCCTCCCTTGGCCACACTGAAAATGTCAGGGTCACTGCACGGGCTCCTCGGCACAGTTTACCCAAGCCAAGTTTGCGCAGGACTAATCACTCGTTTGCCTCCCACAAATGGCTCCTGAGGGGCCCAGCAGCTCAGTGTGATTTGATTGTCACAATGCACGGCGAGGGGCCAAATTAACCTCTGCCATATTAGCCGTTTCAACTGGCAGAAAATGAAGGCACGCAAAAGAGAACAGACAGCTGGAAGGCTGCAAATGAGTAGTATCCTGTTCGGTGTGTAACCTGAGCTGCGCCGTCAGCTCTGGTTACCGCTGCTGTTGCAATCATTCTGACAAAGCTGGATTTTTTTTTTTTTTTTCACTTGAAGCACACCTTTGGCAATTAGCTTGGATCTATAGAGTGAGTCGGTGGGGAAAGTAAGAGAAAGATTAGCTGTCTGCAGCAACTCTGAATGTCAGAAACGCGTACTTTCTTTGCCTTAGTGCATAGCAACACAGGCTTGTTTGTTTCTGAGCTCGTCGCAGGAGCAGTGCCGAGAGGTGTCTCACAAAATGTCAAAATAGGAGCGCTCGTTCTTTTATCAAATAAAAGACAGCAGGAAGTGGTACAGTTTCTCCGCTGTGACATGATATATTGTAATTCATTATTCCGTGGTAATCTCTCTCCAGAGTCATGGGGACTGACTGAAAACGCTCTCCTGTGAATACAAATTGAACCTGAGCTTCAGCTACGTTTGATCTGGGGAAAGGAAAGAGCGCGGTGCGCTGTTGGACATTTTTTTTCTCTGAGGCTGCTTTCTTTTTCCTGAGTATTTAGTCCTTGAGCAGCCTCACCTGAAATCCCAACTATAGCCAAGGTGTTATTGTTTGGTAATTGAACGCAGCGCCCAAGGCTTGGCCATTATTCCCACTCATTCATTTTTACACACACACCTACACACACCCGTGGTGCTCCGATGCAGGAAAAATATTGCTTTGCGGGAAACTTCTAATCAAATTGCATTAGGTTTTCATTGCCTACCACTCTATTTGCACAAACCCTCAAAGACCTACATGAATTTCACACCCAGACTGAGAAGTGTTTACTTTTTACCTGCAACGAATTTCTCCTGTTGCCTGGTATGCAGCAGACATACGGGCCCTCACACTATGTGATCAGACGAGCAGGATTATGATATACCAGCACAGAAGTATATCATTTTTGCCATCCATCCATCCATTTTTTAAAGTGTCTGAATCCCTTTGGGGGTTTTGGGGCTGCTAGAGCCTTTCCCAGATACTTTTGGGGGAAGCTGGAGCACAACCTGGACAGGTCCCCAGTCTTTCATAAGCCTTGTTTCCACTAAGTGATATGGTCCGGTATGGTACGATACGGTCTGGTTTAGAATGGAACAGGCAATTCAGGTGAGCATTTCATCACCATGCAGTGCAAAACTAACAACAACTATGGAGATCATCCAGCAGCCTGTTTTTTCCACTTGACTTTTGGTACTTCGTATATACAAAGCGTTAATGTTGTTTGAGAGAAGATTGTGGGTGGCAAAGAGGAATGCAGCCGCTATCTTGGCGCTTTCTTTTGTCGTGAAGACCTTCAGCCAATCAGTGGATTTCGGCATTTTTCTGTGGACCTATAACCAACGGGATCCAAAAATGATGCAGTTCAGTCAGGGTTAATAGGTCAATTTTATAACGAAGAGGCTTAAAATGTCTGGACCAGAGTGGTACTGGTCAGTGGAAACAAGACAATCCATCCATCCATCCATCCATCCATCCATCCATCCATCCATCCATCCATCCATCCATCCATCCATCCATTCTCCTCTTATAACCCCATGGTTTCAGATCATTTTTTAATTACCTTTCAGTTTATATTATGCTCAAATAAATAAGAAAGAGCTTAAACGAACATTGTCTGACTGATCTGTGTCTGAATTTAAACTCACCATCTAACCAATTTTTAGTAACATGTTAAGTAAATATTCTAAGAGCACTTTAAGCCCCGTCAAAAATAATCAGTTTGTTAATGATGCCATGCAAGCCTTGAAGGGAACATTTGATGTTGTTGCCCCTCTGAAACTCAAGCTTGTTAGACAAAATAATGGTTTAATTTTGAAAGTCGTTCCCTAAAAAAAATAACCCGTAAGTTGGAAAGAAAATGGCACCGTTCCGGCTCAGAGCACTCTCTGAATGCTTGGAAATGTAGTCTCTTAAATTATTTTTAAAAAATCCCTGCGTAAAGCGAGAACTCAATACTATTCAACTTTAATAGTAGAAAATGCAAATAATCCAACATTTCTCTTTATTACTATAGCCAGACTGACCAACAGCCACAGTTTAGTTGAACCACAATTTCCTGCTACTATCAGCTCTGCAGATTTCAATTATTTGATTGTAAAATCTCAAATATTAGACACAAGCTATTGTGGTTATTCCCACTATCAGACCAAAGCAGGCTAAAGTTGTAGAATCTCTAAAAGTACAGTTGGAGGTAGAACCTTCAGCCACCAATCCCCTGTCAGAGAGGCCATCACAGTTTGTACCTTTAAAGCTAGCCTTAAAACATTTCTCTTTGGGCAGGCGTTCTGCCAGGTTAGCTAGTAATCAGAGAACATTCCCTCTGCTGTGGCTCTTGTGAGGCTAGATTAGTATCGATACATTTAAATGTAATTTCTAGATTTTCTATCATTGTTATTATCCACATCAGCTCTGGGGTTCTGTTCTCCATTCTCATTAACTTCTCTTCTACTCTTTATTTATTATTTATTATATTAAGTTCTCCATGCTTTTGTTTGGTGCAGTTTGATTCACATGTTGTTCTTCTTTCCCACTCCCCTCTGGGGAGCAGGAGTGATTTCAGATCCCAGGTCGATCGCCTGTGTTCCTGCTCTGGCCGTGGACCACGCCCTCGACACCATCCCGGATCTCTGAGTGAGAGTGATTCTTTAACAGTTCTGGTCCATCCTGGGATAGGATCTCTCCTTCATGTGGGGATCCCTAAGGTTTCTACTTTTTTCTTGACTCAGGTTTTTTAGGAGGTTTTCCCTACCGGGAGGGAGAATGAGAGAGCAGGGATAACCAGTTTTATTTAGTCTGTTTAGTCTTTATTTATTTTTTTTGTATTTTATGACTAACTTCTGCATCTGTAAATCACTTACATGAAGCCCAATAAAGTAAGTTCTCTTTGTGATTTTGGGCTATATATATACAATTGAATTGAATTGAATCCAGTGTCTTAAAGTCCTCTTTCATTGTTTGATCTGTTGTAAAAGTGTTACTATTGGTCTTTTAGTCATGATTTTGGCATTTTTCTTTAGCGGCAAGATTTAATTGGAAATTTGCCTCTAAAAAGTAGGCGGAACTGCTGGAGGAGGCCCTTCCTCATTTTCCATCATGCATCTGTTTACACACTTTCCCACAAGCTTTAGAGCATCTTACAACCCCAATCTAACATTAAAGGCACTACTAAAATGCTGAGCATTATCAAAGCGATCCAGCTGTTCAGTTTTTAGCCACATGCCAGCTCAGACAAAGAAAACAAATACATTCATAGATCTATTTGTCTCCAAGTGTATGCATTGGAATGGAGGGAAGCAGGGAGCTTGTGGCCCGCCAACTGTAGCACCTACGTCACTGCGACAATAGCATTTTTTTTCTGCTCATGATCAACCACAATTCAAACAAAGAAATACTAAGAAACACAATTTTAAGTTTAATATTGTTGATATATGTCTGCCATGAGAAAAATGCCAAAAGAACATTTAGGACATAAAGTGTCCTGTATCAGTGTCGAAGTGTCTGTGGCTAAGACAGCAAACCCCACAATGCTCTTGTTGGTTATAGGTTGACGCCAGTGTTCGACAGCGGAGCCGCCATCAGTGTGGGAATGTGTGTGTGAATTTGACTGTAAAGCGCATTGGGCTTAATGAGAAGGTAGTGAAGTGCTGTGTAAGTATAGGCCCTTACCCCCCTTTTGGGGTCATGAGGCTGCCAGAACCCATGGCTGCCACTGTTGGCCGAAGGTAGTGTACAACCTTTACAGGCCCCCCAATCTTTCACAGGACCACACACACTCATATCCACATATAGGGACAATTTGGATCTCCAAATATCCATTAATCATCAATTACAAAGCATATCTTAGAGTGTACAGAAAAATCCACGCAGGCATGGAGAGAACATGCAAACTACCCCACTGTGCAGACATATAATTTTGACCTACTTCCTAAATGGTCATGAACCAAAGTGTCAAGTCAGGTTGACTGCATGGTGTGTCTACAACAATCATGTTCCATCTTTGCTCACGCCATCTGAACAGTCACCCAGAAACAAGGTTCCTCTTTAGACAGTTATGTTTAACACAGCAAAAACAGCCCACGCTGTGAAAGGTACACAGATATCTGCCACGCATAGAGCTGTGTAAAAGCTCAGTTAGTTAATTACAATTAATAGGCGGTCTTTAGGCATTAAGTGAGATTCCTCTTGAATGCGCTCTGAAATAATTGAAAAGCGATGAGATACGAAAGAGGGATTTAAATAATTAATTAAATCTTTATTATTCATGTGGAAATTTCTTCTTTAAGTTAATTAGGCGCCGTATAGCCTGCTTTACCATCATCAGCCTGGTGTTCTGCGCCTGAGGGGAATGAAGCAGAGTGATGCTCTCCTGTGTGCAGCAAGTCTGAGGGCGGCAGAGTGACTGGAGGTGCAGGCATCTGTAAAAATGTAAGGCGACAAATTTTCACAATGGGTCCTATATTTTTGATAGATTGTGTCTGGATTTTCCTGCTGCACTTCAGCAAGCACGCTGAAAACAAGGAGTGATGTGGGTTTTCTGAGGATTAGGACCTTTACAAGCTTCTATGGTGACATAACATTCAGGTAGTGGGTGGCGGACCACATTGTAACAATGAAAGTACTAGGTCGAAAGGTTGTTCCAATACTTCCATTGTTTTTTTTTAACTTTACATAAACTAACCTAACATTAACCTTTATTGCATATTAATCATTTGCACAACGACAAATGTAAATGGATTTGCTAAAATAGAATATTGGTGTACTGTAGCGCGGTGGTTAGCGCTCCTGCCTCACAACAAGAGAACCCTGGCTCAAGTCCCGGCTGGAAGACCTGAAACACAATCATCAGTGGGGGAACTTTCTTGTGGAGTTAGCATGTTCTTCTTGTGTATGTGTGGGTTTTCTCCAAGGACTCTGGCTTCCTCCCACCGTCCAAAAATATGCTTCATAGGTGAATGTGAGTGTGTATGGGTGTGTGACTGTGGTCCTGCAACAGACTGGTAACTAGTCCAGGGTGTACCCTGCCTTCGCCCAGAGTGGCCGAGTTAGGTTCCGGTAGCCCAATGGCCCCGGAAGTGAAAAAACAGGTTAAAAAAATGGATGAGATGATGAAAAAAATTGTGAGCAATTTTTGTGACAAATACTAGACAGTACTGGTCTTAGTACTAAGTAGTAGCACCTTTACAAAGGTTGACTCGTACGTGTGCTTGGGCTGTCCTAGCTAATGGAGGGTCATAGAGAGGCATAGCTACATCTTTAGGGGCTTGTTGAAAATGGAATGTACAATTGTCCTGCATGTGGTAAGTGTCACATGAAGTTACTGTAACTTGCACGCACTCGTGGGACTTTGCCGTACAGTGCCTTTAACGCCACAGTCTAATCCAGTGGTCTCAAACTGGCGACCCACGGACCTTTGCGGCCCTTAGATTAATATGAAAGTTTAATGTCTACTAAGCAACATCCTCTGCATGTCCACACTTCTTTGATGATAGTTTTGTATTTGCTTTGTGATGTTTCAGCTTGCTGAGTGCTTGAAACTTTGCATTTGCTGTTGTCGTTGGATCTGGTCGTCAGAAAAGTCCTTAGCAACAGTTGCTAGCGTCATTAGCTCCTGTTGTTTCACAGGACACACAGAACATATTGCTTATTAGTAATGGGAACACATGCTCAATAAACTTGTTCATATAGGCAATAGACCGGAGATATAGACAGTGGTGGCAAAACCATATTTTTGGCACAAATGGAACCCCATTCTCCCCGTTCACCCCATTCTCAGACAGACTCTGCCTTCAGTGGCCCCGAGGTAACCTGAGTGTGAATTGAGTTTGAGAACCCTGATCTAGTCATTAGTAAGATACGAGTACCAACCCCTTATTGACCGGGCAAATGCTGCATGCAAGAGGTATTGGGGTGGTACGTGAGTGCCCAAAAGATGCCAAGACAAAGTATGCTCTGACTGACTAATTTCTAACAATGAGGCTGCAAGGAACTTGCACTTATCACCTGTACAATACTCTTGGACCCCTTATGCAGTTCACTAAATTTGGTGGTTGAAAATTTGAAAAATCTTGACGATGAGCCTGCATCCCACCTACTTCCCCTGTGTGTTGTTTAAATATTTGCTAAGACCAGTTGCATGCCGATAAAGACTGCATGAATCCTCTACTGCTCTACGACCTTGATATAAGCACATGCCACTTGCATGCTCTGTATGAGTTTCTCTACTTTTTCCTAGCAAAAATTGAACAGGTTGTAACTAAGGCGTAACTTATAGCTGACAACAATCCTCCTCTGGTGCTTCTGAGCTGCAGTCTGATTCCTATTCATGCCCTACACAGAGATTTATTCTCACTGCCTAGGCTGGAAGAACAAAATAATGTCAGTTCTTCCTCACAAATTTGAAGTTCTTGCAGCCTGTTCACATTAAACCGAATGAGATCCTTCTGTTCTTCAGGGGGGAAAAAACTACAGTGTGACAGGAGGAGATTTGTGTCAGGGTAGTGGCTGATCTGACCTCAACTGACAAGGTCTAAGTACCCTTGTTTCCATTTGGGATCACAGAGCAACAACAAAAGATCCTATACTCACCGTCAAACATGCTTTTATTCTTCAGCCAATTCCAAAAACAGTTATCTTTGGCTTCGCGCTTGCTTCAAAACTTGTGGCATGTCATGTGTGCTGCAGTGGGAGGCACAAATCCCAGAGTAAAAAGCACTACACATGGTTTCCTATTAAAGAACAGACACCGACCGTGCATTTGTGACTTGCTGCATGTCAGCTTTCTGAATTAAACCCCTGTCCTCTTTTCTCCCTCCTGACAGCCGTTCAACCAGCATTTGCTTTTTTATTCTTACCAGTCCTTCCTCCGTACCTTACCTTTTTGCCTTCAGTACAAGTGTTTCAAAGTGAGCCGGCGTATTAGCAAACTTAACGAGCAACTCATTTTTCAAGAGGCAACTAGCAATGCAACTAAAAGCATTTATAGTATAATTGGAGTTTATGGTGGTACTGAGTTTCAGCGTGGATTATCATTAGCAGAGAAAAAATTTAAATAAACCCAAGAAAGTCCCCTGTTTATGGGGTTCAGCTCTATATGCTGTTCTTGGTAATAACAAACATCAAAGGCGCTTCACACCATACAGCTTCTGGTGTGTGCGAGCTTTATAAATATGTTCTGGATTTGACTTTCTCACAATGTATAAAATGGTCTGAGTGAAACTTCTAATACCCTCGGTTTAGTCTTCTGAGCTTTCTGTAAAGTCTGGTTTTTACCTTTATTTGGTTTCCAGTTTCATTAGAAGTATGATTGTGCTAAGTTTTTTTGTAATTCCTCTTTGAGCATCAGTCTGGTTTTGTTTTGTTGAATCAAAACGTTTATTTTAGCTAATTCATCAAATCGTCTGTACGATAGGCATTTTGCATTCAAATCATAGCTAAATGGCCATTTGAAACTTCAGAATGTTTTCTGGGTACTGAAGTAGTTATTTGGTATTTTTTAGGAAATCATTTCAGGGTCAATGCTTTTTTTAAACCAGAATCTCTGCATCAGTGACTCATTACTGATGCAGCTTTGGCTGTTAAGCTTGTACCTTACCTGATATTTGCAAAAGTAGCATGCAGGCACATTGTGGTCTCCGATGACAGCACAGCTTTATTTTAGGTGGTTTCTATTGTGCCAGGAAAATCTGGTGCATCAAACCCTCAGAACACTTTTAAAAGTCTTTCTATGAATTACAGCAGGTTGTACTTCCATGGGTCGTGAACACAAAGCAGTAAAAGAAGTTTTTGTGGTCTAATGACAGCTTTTCTGTCATTTTACAAGTGAAAAATACAGATATAACTGGAAAAAATGTTTAAAAGCTAAGATTTTCTTTAAAGTCCCCCTCCAATCATCTTTTGATCTATTGTAAAAGTGTTCCCAGTGGTCTATTAATTATGATTATGCCAATTTTAGCTAAGATCACAAAAGCTGTGTCGTTTGCTAGGACTTCTGCAGAGTGACAGGAGTTCATCAGAAATTTTCCCTCTGAATTGTGGGCGGGATTGTAGCCTGCCCCAATTTCCCTAAATTCATCTGTTTACACTCTCTCCCACTAACTCACAGCCCCTCACCACCCCAACATAACAATACCAGTGCAACAAAAATGGTGAGCAATACCCGGCCGAACAGTTTTGAAGCAGATTCCAGCTGGGATGAGGAACACGAAGACATACATGGATCTGTTTGTCTGCAAGTGGATCAGAATGTAGCGTACCGAGGAGCTTGTGCTGTAGATTTTACGTAATATTAACAAACTTTTTCAAACGTTATTTTTTTGTCTGCTTCTGATTCACTACAATTTGAATAAAGAAATACTTTAAGCATTACTAATTTCTTTAATACAGAATATGTCGTCCATCACCAAAAAAGTGCAATAAGAGCTAGTTAAAAAAAAAAAGATTTGGCGATAAATTGCTTTACTTCATCCTGCAATATTTGTATAGATTTAAATTCCTAACAAAGTGATATTTAATTAAACTTTTATGAACGTTCTTCAGCATCTTAGAAGGAAAGCGTTCAGATCTTGCCCACCAATGGAGGGCAGGATCTGGTGGACATTACATCCACTCACCCTAGGGCCAGGGCTCCTGGCCTCCCAAAAAAGGTAAGTTTATCAAATATATTTGGGGGCTGTCAGATGGTGACGGGGGTAAGGTAGGGGTCCACCTATCGACCAACCACTAGCACTGGATAAGCTACTACATATAAACTGCCATTTTTGAAAATAAAATTTGATTCTCTAGTACTTTTAGAACCTTGTTGGTTAAAGTACATTGATTCTGTTTTTTCTTTTACTGAAAATATATAATATATATATATAATATAAGATGATTTTTTTTTTTGTGAAAATCAGACAATTTTGAATGTACTCTATAAATACATACATCTACATCTACAAATACATCTTTTAAAACACCATGAATTTGCTAGAGTAATATCAACTTGTACATGGGATACAGTTGCAGTGCTTAGCATTATGATCGTTAAATGTTGTTATATATTGTTATATATTTGTTTTATTTTACAATTGTATTTAAGTAGAGCTTTTTTTTATAAATCATACTATGTTTATAAAAAAAAAGTGAAAAATTGTCTTGGGATATATCGCATCGTGAGTCATGTGTCATGATATGTTTTGTATAACTAAACTCTTACTCACCCAGCAAGAACGTGTTAAAAACAACAAAAACACGTTTTTTATTGTAGTGGATCTTTAAGATCCATAGTATAAATTGAAAAAGAGGTTGATAATGGTTGCATTTGTTTGGTTTCCTATAAAGACAATGTCAATCAGGCATGTGTAAAGTCTGGCCAGTGGGCCAAATGTGACCCACATTCAAATTTCCATCAGGCACCTGTCAGAGAAATATATTATTTATTATTTTTGTTCTTCAAATATAAAATGCACAGTAATTCTGGTAAAAATGTATTTAGATAAAATTCTATTTTGCAAATAAATGTTAAGTTGAATATTATTTAATGTTAATATAAGCCTTCAAAGAATATAGGTCCTTAAACATTTTCACCTCACCAAATATGTCTCTTTGGAAAAAAGTTTGGACATCCATGATGTAAATATAAGCCACTTAATCTAAATTTGAAAGTAACTGAGAAGGCACTTTAAATAGAACTGGGTGAATTCCCTATTCAGTTCAGTTTTGTGTCTCGTAAATTTAAATAATGATGTTTGTCTTTCTATGTGCTATGAGTTTAAAAAAAGCTTATTATCTACCAAGCCATCTCAATGCTTATTTTTAATAAAAGTTTAAAAAAAAAAAAAAAAAAAAAAGATTCAATGGTTTGGAAAAATTAAAAAAACGAAAAGTTTCTTTTTTGTAATTAAAAATATTCACCAGGAGTTGACCTTGTGCTAAACTTTACAAAACACTGCTCTGCCTTATGTTCCCCAGGTAAGAGGCGTTTTTTTTTAAGTCTTTTGAGCGCGCGCACTCAAAAGTATGGGTGTGTGTGTGGGGGGGGGGGGGGGGGATCAAATGTATGAAAGACAGAGGAGTAGGAGGAGGAGGAGGGGGCGGAAAAAAGAACATAGGGAGTGGGGTTGAGAGGAGTAGGAGGGGTGTTTGAAAAGGATGGGGTGCACTTATGTGTGGGAGGAAGGAAGGTGGTGCTGCTGGAGGGCACCAGGAGGGGAGGGTGGGGGTCGGGAGGAGGGTTTTTTTTTTCTGGAAGGGGGGGTAAGAGGGGCGGAGACAGTATCCTCCGCCCTCGCGCTCGTCTCCAAGCTCTATTACCTGTTCTAGCAGAATAGAACTGATGTGAGCGCGAGTTTGCGAGCACGTGCCACGTAAACTGGAAGAACACCGAAACTCCAAGCAGCCGCGCGAGGACAAATAATTCCTTACACCTGATAAAAGACTAAGGTGTTTTTTTGTTTTTGGTTGTTTTTGCACCTCAAGAATTGACTGAGGATCTGACAGACCCGCGAGGATGCACTTGTTGTCCGCCAGCTGCGCCTGTGCGCTTCTAATCCACGCGCTCTTCTACCAAGGTAAGCCGCTGCCCGCGTGTCCGGACGCGCGTGGCAGCTGCGGGCTCCCACACTCTGCAGGTGCTTCACCAACTCCCGGCTGCTCTCCCCTCCTCGCTTCCACCGGCGGGAACCCGAGCAGCAGCAATGTTGCTGTTAATAATTAAAAGTTATGTTTCTAGTCCGCCCTGGTATACTTCATTCATTACGAAAAAGAAATCTGGAGCGCTTCAAACACCAACACCCGTCGATGCAGAATGCGCATGTGTTATCTTAAGTGTTTTATTTCATTCCAACTCTCATTATTCCCATCCCTCAGGTAAAGAATCCCCGCTGCTTCGCGTAAAAAAGTGACTTTTCCTGCGGATAACCCCTCTGGCTGCTCTATTGTGCCTCTGCGATCATCCACTTATGCTATGATGTCATTATCAGGGCGCGTTTGTTCATGTTTATGGAGTTTGTTAACTAAGACATCGCTTTTCTGTTTGATTTATGCTTTAGGAAAGTATTCCTTGCAGGCACACTTTGGTAATTACACACATATGTTGGCTGTTTTAGGGAATAGCAGACAGAAAACTCAAAAATATACATTTTTTGATTATATTTGAAGTGCAACAACTATGATTTTGTAATATTTTGTCTTTTTTATTTTAGTTTGAATATGAATTTTCAATATTTTTGGACATCCTAAGCAAACAGGTAGTGGCCCCATGTGTTCACATCACTCAGCCAGCTCATCCAGGAGCCCATTTTCATGGGAACAGGCGGGAAAGGTCGGTTCCACTCCGCCCTGTCACACTACAGTGGTGTCTGTTGTTGAAAATGAACACCACCCGCCACCCATCCGTCAAGCTCAGGTGGTTTGTTTGAGGGGAAACGAACAGAGCCTCTGAGTTTGGTTTTTGCACCACTTTGCGACTGCGTCAGGAGATGGAGGAAAGTCTGGATTTTATGATCCTCTGCTGGCTTTAGCACAATAGTCAAAATAAGTGTTAGCTTACAAGGTGGTGAGAAGAAGAAGAATTTGAGATGTGACTGTAAGGCGGGGGGTACGAATGAAAACAGGTGTGTTTACTTTGTTTGAACAACTGGAATTTGCAACAGCCCTCCATGTTTTGGCTCTAGACGGTGAGCCACGACCCGCAAGTAGATACAGTAGGAAAACAGAGTTGATTTTGGGACAAACAGTCTCATCTGGTTTTTTGTTCAACCTTTTGACTCCACCCCCCATCTTCACCCACCCACCCATCACGATGCCCCCTCCTGCACAGACAGACAGTGCACGGTGTCACAGATGGTATTACTTGTCAGCCAAGTGGGGTTCTCCCTTCAGCTAATAGGCTAATGTCTGGCGAGGAGTCACCCAATTTTACCTCCAATGTATTCACCCCACCTCCCCTTTCATCTCTAACTGGGTTATGTCAGGACTTGCTTGCTCGGTGAATGACAGCGATGTTAATCTGCAGGAAGGGAAGAGAATGGCTTTGATTGCATGTTTGGGTTGCATTCAACAATATGCTGTCCTGTTCGTATGTGTGCTGCTGGGGATCTAGTGTTCCTTTGTGTTAGAGTTATTCTACTCCATGTTTGAAGACTGCTTGTGGTCGTCTTCCCTTTATAAAGTCCCACTTCGATCATTTTTTTATCTATTTTAAAAGTGTTCCCAGTGGGGTTTCTGAAATTACCATGTTGTTTATAGCCAAAATCACTAAGGTTGTGTCCAAATCCCCCCCCCCCCCCCCCCATCACTATATACTGCATTCACCATTTTCTTTTTTTGTATCTACTAATTCCAAAATCAAAATTTCCTAGAAGTCTTTGCGAAAAACTAGCGTTCATTGATGCTCACTAGATTAGCTAATATAGACCACAGTGCATTGCGGTCTAACATTTTCAGACAAAAAAAATCGTGTTTAAATGTAATATTTGAATAAACCATCCACATTTTCACCATCAGAACACAGTGGAGTCATAAATAAACATTGTGAAATGTTCGTATCTATTCGATTTTCACTTTGTGAAATCATATCATCATCATATATCATATGATATCATCATATCCGGTGTTTAGAAAAACGAAAGAAAAGTAGTGAACATTGTGTCCGAATTACCTTTAAATCCAGAGCACTATATAGTCCCGGACCATATAGTTTTTTAGTGGTTAGGGGAGGGATTCAGACAACCCAAATCTATGTTGTTTTCTTGGACGTAGTTTATTCAGAGTGGCAGGAGTTTATTAAAAGTTTGCCTCTTGAGTTGTGAGCAAGACAGTTTGTGCAGGGTAGGCCTACCCCTACCTCCCGTTATCCATGGCCGAATCCAAATTCCTGCCCTGCCCCTACAATTGTAGGGACATTTGAAGTAGTGTCTGAAATTGTTTTTTTTTTTTATTTATTTATTTATTTATTTATTTTATCTTATTAAGAGGAAGGGGTCGGGACATAAGGCTTGCTCTCCCTCCGCTGGTTGGGTCGTAGCGCTGTGATGCTTTTTTTTTTTTTACATGGCTGTCCTCTGATGCACAAAAGCTTAAAACTAAACGTTAGACCGAATCCAAATTCTTCCCCTACCCTTAAAGCTTCCCCCTATCCTTCTAATTGTAGGAGCATTATTAGGGTTAGGGGTAGGGTAAGTTTACATTTAAATGTAAGTAATGACTATGTTTTAGCATGACCTTTCAAAGTTATAAAGCCGATTTTCGTATGTATTTCTGAGCACTAGCAGCTCGGCGCTACCGGTGACTATTGGTGATGTTATCGAGTTGTAGTGTCATCCGAATTTGAAGACACTGTTTTTCCATAACTCCCCATTTGTAGGGCTAAAGGTAGGGGTAGGGAGAACCCGTAGGGTAGGAGAAGAATTCAGATTTGGCTTAAGTAAGGACGTTTTGTTTTAGCGTGACTTTAAAGTTAGAAAACACAATGTTATGTATCGTCCTGGCACTTGCAGCTAGATGACTAATGAGTATTCATGACGTCATCATACTAACTAATGTAAAGTCAACAGTTGAAGGAGATTTTTACATATATTTCCGTTTAGAGCAGGGGTCCCCAAACTTTTTCTTGTGAGGGTCACATCACTGTTTCCTTCTCTGATGAGGGGCCGAGGTCAAAAAGTTGCATAAACATTTATGGTATTCCAGAAAACCACACAAAGCCAAATTTCAAAGAACTGATTTCCATAATCTTCACAAAAAAAAAAAGAATACTAAAAGATTTGAAAAATCAAACCAAAAATAGTCATCATCTTCCATCAGAGTTTAGACTGCTGAAGGGTGGAATAAGATATCACATACTGTGTAGGTCTGCATCGGCCAGATTGAAGAAAAAAAAAAAAAAAATCATGTGTCTCTGATAGTGTTTAGGGGCCAGTCCAAATGTGGAGGTGGGCCAGAGTTTATGAATCTTTGGTTTAGAGGGCTACGTACGGAGATAGGGAGAAGTATTCGGATTCTGCCCATGTGTTTACACTTTCCTGGTAGCTATCTTGCAGCCCCTCACCTCACCCAAACTAACTTTACCAGATTAAAAACTAAACAGACATACATGAATCTAATCGTCTATAAGTGGATGTATCTACTTGTATCTAAACTTGAGCGGAGCAGGAAGCTTAACACACCGATAGTAGCTTCTACATCACAACTACAAGATTTTTCAGACAGCATTTTTTTTTGTTGGGTCCTGATTCACAATGATTTGATAAAAAAAAATATTCAGATCTGCAATTTTGAGTTAAATTTTCTTTTGATATGTCCTCCACCATGAGAAAAATGGCACAAAAGCATGAAAAACCCGTACAGTTTTCATCAGATTTGGGATTTTGTGTTTGCGTGTAACTTTGCTATTTATTTCAGATTCCAGATGCAGTTGTGGAAACATGCTGGATATTACTTTTGCCCCTGATTTCCAGTCCTAATTATTTATTGATAGCTTTCCTAATAGGCTGAACTGGTAAGCACGATCAATCCAAACGAAAAGTTGTGTAGAAATAGAAATATAAGAAAATAAGTACTAATGTTGGGCCTAAAATTTGTAATTTCACTAAAAGCATTTTGAAGTTCCCTATTAATCCACAGCTCCTCTCCCTTTTTTTGTAATAGAAATGCTTGAAATACTCCCCAATGTGACATCTATGGAAGTTATTATCCTGCTGGATGCTTAACCCAAATTAGGCGCCTCATAATGTCTCTCAAAAGGCTCTGAAGGGCTCTCAGTGCTCTGTGTGGAGTGAGATGGTGAAGTGGAACCTTTTCTAGCAGCACACCGTTACTAACACTTGTTTTTTTGGATGAGAAACACGGCGCACAAAACGAGAGACGCTATTACTCATCGAGGAGGCACAAAGCAAGTGAGATATAAGAAGGAAACAGATGTTCGGCGAGGAGAAAGAGGTTCAATCGTGGCCCTTGTGTTCTTCGGGGGGGCCTGGATGAAAACGTTAAATGGGTGGAAGGCTGAGCTTAGAGATGCGGCGGATGCGTGCTCCTGAAAGACGACAGGCACGCTCAGGCAGGCCGGGCTGCACTGTAAATTAAAGCAGCGTTTGCGTGGAGGGGCCCAGTGTCGTGTCCCATCAGGGGGTCGCAGGATTCCAAGCGGCAGCCCCTGGCAGCGGCGCTTTACGGTCAGGATGCGAGGCTCAGGCTTGAATGACAATCAGCATTTTTTTACATCCCATTGAAATTATCCCAGCTGATAAAAATACATATGATAGAAAACTAAAAATAACACATGATGAAAGCAAGATGGGGGTGTTGCGTGTCCTTTTTTTTTTTTTTCAAAGAGGAGCTTTGATTACACTTCTGGAAGTGTGAAAAGCCCATGTTAGCTGACCGTTAGCCTGATTTACCCCGTTAAGAGGAGAAGCTCTGAATATCAGAGTTTCTAAGAAATCAGGCTGGTGCATCACCTGCTCCCCGGAGAAATGATGCTTCCCTGCCATATGGTGTATAGCCTGCAGAGAGGGGGAGTGTTCACTTATACAATGCATCTAAATGTGGTACTTTTATCTATAGACCTGTGTGTAAAGTGGGCATTTTTAACTCTTAGTTCTGATCCTACACAGTTTCAAACTACTGATTTATTTCCTTTGTCAATCTTAAAGGCCTCACACAATGAGTACAGGCTCATGCTGCTCTCCACCCCCAGCAGGGCACTGAACAGGTGGAGGAGTGTTGGTTTTTTGAGGGGGGCTGTGAACGAGGAATGGTGGTGGGCAACCCCTTTATGATCCCTGTTTGTGTGTACAGTTGTCGGAAGAACAGCCTGTTCCCATAATTCACTCTAATTCAAAAGATAACTCTGGGAGCCTCATTATTCAGCAGTTGTTAAAAAAAAAGAACAGTTTTGAGTTTTACTCTTTAATCCAAAATTAAAGCTCTAAAGCCAAAACATCGCCACCAGATCCGACGCTCCGGAAGAAATATGAGCCACAATGTGAACGTGCTGAGTTTCCTGCATGTCACTGGGAAGAAATTCCTCCCCGCTGGACTCGCCACGCTGGAAGATGCACGCGTGCTTCTCGAAAATGAAAAGACTTGTGCGGCAAAAGTAATCATTCCCAGGCAATGACTCAATGAGGAAAAGGCTCCTTTGTTTGCCGGGACAGTTTTACACACAGGATTATCAGGAAGCCAGCAGCCGGTGAATCTTAATTACACTTTGGTGATTGGTTCCTAGCACTTTTACTAGCTTTTTTACAGCAGAGGATACATTAAATTTTATAATCCTCGCTAAGAAACTGGCCTGGTCAGGTGTAGAAATACAATCCAAACTTTTATTAATTAGACTTGTTGGAATTGTCACAGTTGTAACATCCTGAGTGAGAGTGCTTTCGACAAGAAAAAAGTCTTTTGTTTCCTATTTACATGCAGGTTAATCTGCCTAGAAAATAATGGTTTATTTGTTATCCGACAGGAGGGAGCGCAGTTCTTTTGTTTCACTTCCAAAGAAAGACCTAACAACAGGAGAGGGAAGGCTCTCCTCTGCTGCGGCGCTTCTCTCTTTGTGCGAGGATGCTCCCATTTAAATGTATGAAGCCGGCCTTGGTTTTGGTGAAAGACCTACGGTGCTATGAAATCGGGAAGCCCCCTTGTTTCGGAGGTTGTTTCTGTCTTTTGTTATTGACGCACACACCCCCCCAAAAGCTTTCACTGGATTCCTGTGGACTCCCGCCGACTGTATTGTGACGCCGGCTCTTTTTAAACAAAATGAGTGTATGATAGTGACTTCTTGTTCCCGCTCTACTCTCCTCTTTGTCATTAATATGGAATAGGACACACCCCTAAGAGAGGGCACGGAGTCGCTGCTGCCAGTCCCCCCACATGTGCAACCTGGAAAAGTAGGGTTGGAGGAGGGGGTTGGGGGATGCCTCCCCCCTCCATTTGAAAAGCCTGCGACCACACCCTTATTTAACCAGATCTTTGTTCAAATTCAGTTATGGCTCTGTTTTAAATGAATTCTTCGAGTGCCTTCCATTATCTGTGATGGTAATGATCGGGCCTCTAAGAATAGATGCAGCAAATGTAGGAAGCTATAGGATAGGTGCTAATGCCACTTTTGTTTTTTAATGTGATATAATGGATTGCTTCTTTTCTTTACATCTTTATCTTTGTGGATAAATCAAAAGCAATGGGAGCACTACTGACAGCAGGAACCACATGAGACCAGCGGCAGCAGCTTCCCTTATTGGTCCATAAATAGAGTGGGAGTGAAAAGACAAAAATGGATGCCTTCATTCTTCATAAAATTACAATTTCTGCCTTTTTTTGAGGGGGATACAGGAGGTCTCTTTTTTATTGAACCTTTTATTCAGCTTCAACAAAGGTTCAAAAGAGTCGGACGAGTTGACACGGCTCTTGCACAAAAGGTGAAACATTCGGTTCAAGCCTCGGGGCAGCTAATAAAATGACATGAAGTTTTGTCTTTACGTTCATGTCTGAATCCCTCTGTGTTGGATCCAAAGCCCATTTGCAAATGGAGAAATCACTATTCATCCTGACAGTATGTGGCACTTTTTTGATTCATATAAGAATTACACAGATTCCCAGCTTGTACCGCCCTTTGGATTCAAAAGAGCGGGCTTTTCAGTGGGCATTTGACCTCATTAGTCACATTCTTGCCATTTAAAAAGCCGGTTCTTTGTGCAGTGGCAATGTCCACCAGCCTTCTGTCACAGACTACGGCAGCAAGCTGCAATGCCTGAAGCTATCTCGGATTATGCTGCCGTGTTGAACTTGTAGGAGACAGGCCTTTCCATTCAGAAAGCCTCTCTTTCACCGGGGGGGTGTAAGAGTAAATGTCTCATTGAAATTAAAAGCCTGTCATTCTCCTTGTGTCCAAGCAACAAACAAGTGAAAGGATTAAAAAGGTTGACCTATCTCTGTAGGTCATTCAATACCCTTCTGACTCCCATGGACCTTTTACACGCATTAATAAGCTACTGGGAATACTTAAAAAAAAATAACCTTAATATTTTAAATCCTATTACTATTCTCTCTGATGTAAATTAGGCTTTTGTTCTGGTACTCACAGATCCACTGGCTTCAACATCTTTATATAACGCTTTAAAATTCAGATGAAAGTTAAGGTGGTTGTGTATTGGGGAAATGACAAATACTGCATCTCTACTATTATTATCTCTCTTTGTTCAGACAGGTGGTGGGAATCACAGGCGAGCGGTGTGACGCAAGCTACTTTTCTCACAGTCATTTTGCACCAATCAATAAATTCAATATCCGCTCCCACCTCCGTTTGACAATTTTTACCTGCTGATGTCAGTTTATCAATTTTTCTGCAAGAAAACAGGAATTAAGACAAGTCGACCAGACAGAGAAAGTCAAGTTAAAAAGCAGATTTGTTGGATTATACTAAAACTTTATCACTTTATTGTCACTTTATTTCTCTGAACTGTTTCTCTGAGCAAGTCTTGATAAAACTTTGAGCACTTTGAGCTGTTTTTAACTGGAAAGGTGCTATATAAATAAAATCAATTTGAATTTGAATTTGAAAAACAACTTGAATTATAGAGTCAGCTGTCACCACAGTGCCTAACCCTTGTTAATCCTGTGGATAAATGAAAAAAAAATGTATCTATATACAAATAGGCAAGCTTTAGCAGTGAGGTAAACCACAAGGAATTAATGTGAATGGGGGGAATTTCCCAATTTTTTTCACATTTTTTTCTTTATTTGGTATGGTTTCACACTTAAGTTTCATGTAGTTACAAAGACCGCTCTTTAGGGGGCATAATACAAGACAACAAGCTCTTTCTTTACTGGGATGAAGGAAAAGCACAATAAGGAGAGAGCAGCTAGCCCATATAGTTCTTCCTTAATAGCTAAACTGCTTTACTTTACATTTTCTGACCCTTTTCATAACTGGCACTTTTTCAAAGTCATACTACATAAAGTTACTTTTACATTGCTTACATTTCTTACTCTCTTTGGTTTACTTAAGGTCTTTGTTCCCATTAATACTGTGTTTTTTGGACCATAAGTTGGTCTAGAAATATAAGTTTAAATATAAGTCACACTTTTGGGAGAAATTTATTTACCGAAAAATGGAACATGAATGGACATTTAATCTTGGAAAGCAAATCATAAGAACAGAATAGTTAATAATAGACTGAATATATGCACGTCTTGCTATTGTAACACATTGATGCTTAATGAACTTCATAAAACCTAGGAGGAATCTATCATATTAGTGCAACACATGAACAATTATTAAGAAAAAAACCATAGCATCAATAACATGCTTACAAGTCAAATAAACTCATTATATCCCTATAAATCACTAAATTAATTAAACTGTTTGTCCTCTGTGTTGCTTTGGAGCAATTCTGCCAAGCTTGGCATAAAATGGAGCGGCAATTCTTCTTCAGCATTGCTGTCAGTAGCAAATACTGAAATACACACCTACAGTGCCCTCTAGAGGTTGTTGGTTATTTACTTAAAAAAAAAAAATCTCATACAGGTCGATCCCCAAATTTACACGTCCATTTGTGGGGCATCTCGGTAGCGTTGCATGTGGAGTCTATTTCAGATAGTTTGAATTGTCTCCAGTCTGTACTCCTAAATTTTATCAGAAATCCTTTATTAATCCCACAGTGGGGAAATTCTCTCAGTGGTGGGCAGCAGCCGCTGGACGGCGCTCTATCGCCCAGATTATTTTGAAAGTACAATGGAATCTTTTATTTTGAAACCCAGATTTTTTTTTTTTTTGTCGTTTCCCCAGCTTTTTGTCGCAATTTTGATGTGTCAAAGGACTGGAAATAGAACTCCTGCTCAAAGATTAAGTATTGGCCGGATGTCAGACGCAGACATGGTGGAGGCGACGTAAACATTCTGATTTATTAATGAATGTTCTCATTTTTTGTTTCAACTCAATGGAGATGCACCGCAGACGGACCAGTGAAAATCTGCCTTTAGTCACACCCCCATCCAAACTATGCAAAAAAACTGATTTATACTCCAAAAAATACAGTACATGGATTTACAACATAGGTGAACATGCCAAGCTCAATTTGAAAGTGAACTGAGACCCTTGGTTTTTTTATTTAGCAGACTGGGGTCAGTTTATTATTTTGCCTCAAATCAGAATTCAGGTGAACTTTCACATTGGTGAAAACAAATTTTGGTGTACACTCAACAAAGTGCAGGCAAAACTTATAAAATATAAGGTAGACTTGCCTCAAAAGCCAAGCAAGTCAACACAGCGACCTATTCAACAGTGAAAGACTGGGTGTGAATTTCAGAAAAACATAGTGTCATAAATCACAACTTCAGCTCTTGTTTCTGGCATGAACAGGAAATCTTCTGCATTCCGGTCCATGAACAGTTTAGACTTCCTCTTTGGCCTTGGGCTATGTCCTTCCAAATGTGCTTTGAAAAGCTTTTGATACATTCCAAGAAGATGTGATCCTCAAAACAAGCTGTAGTGAAGGTTCACTCTGAAGCAGTAAAGTTGTCCTCCACCTGTCATCTTGACGGGCCTTCATGTTTGAAACTTGCTGTGCCACTGGCACTCATCACCTCACCACAGATCAGGTTCCATCTGGTACTTTAGATCCCTACCACTGTTGTTTCACTGCCAGATTATTGTAGTTTCTACTCGTTCCAACACCCCTGTTGAGATCAGACTACAGACATTGTCTTTTATTTGGATTATTAGTTGCTTTACTCAAATTACTACTCTAGTTTTGGATATCTGCCTCATTAATGACCCCGCCCAACGCCCACTAAGATTTTGACTCTGGATTACTGTTGTATATTTTCCCTATCAGGACATTGTGCTCTCTTCGTCGTTCCACATCTGGAGTTTAGTGTCTTCTTCTGAGCCTGAAAGTATTTGATTCATCAGCGCCTCACTCTGTTCAGGAAGAGCAACACTAAAATCTTGGGAATCCCGAAAACTTTATTCTCTTTTAGTTAAATTAAAGGCTCCTTCCTGTGTTATATCCATCCAGACCACCTCAAAACTATTGGATTTTTGCTTCGCTGTTGAGCAGAAACAGAATCCGAGTGTGAGCGAAAGGTTTTCTTATGTGTAAAAACATGAACCTCTTGCTGTTCTGTTCAGCTCTGTTGCCAAAGCTCATAAGGTGAGTGAAAAAACGCTTCTCTGTTAATTGAGTGCAATATTAAATAAATGGGATGTCTTGTTAGGTCAACTGTTTATGCTAAGGGAGAACAACCAAGCATTGTACACTAATTTAAAATAAGTTGTTTTATCTCTTACATTATTTTCTATATGGTTGAAGATACAGTAAAGATTAGGTATTTTACATCTAATGATTGCAAATAGCTTAAAGGGTTACACTAAGAAAAACTTGATGTATAAAGTGGAGAAGAGGCTGGAATATTTATGGGAAAGCAGCTCAGATTTTCTATTTTTCTTATGCAAGGAAATCTCAGGATTACCTGTTTTACTGTGAGGAGGTTGCCAAAGCACGCTCATGAAAGCAGAGCCAAAGCAAACTGGTAATCCAGACCAAGACAACATCACAGCGTTAGTTTGTTCTCACAGGCGGGCAGTGTTTGTTCAAACAATATTATTTCCCAGAGGGTTTTCTCATAAGTACAAAACTTTGTTACCTGGGTAGCATTTCTTCACATGGTTGAAGGATTTGCTCTGTGCCTCATACGTTTTCAAAATTTTCAATTCAATTCAACACATGAACAACTTCCAAGGACCCACTCTCTACAGTCTTTATTTTAACCTTTTTTTTTTATCATTATGCTAATGTCTGCAAGGATGTTTTCTGTAAGCCTCCTGCTTTTGGCTGTATGCCTTATCGTCATCTGAAGACACTGATTTTGATCACAGAAGTGTCAATAAAGTTATCCGACCATGACTTTTGATTAAAGTCAATTTTAAAATATCCTATTGTTAGCGTAATCCTGATTTTTGCAACACTAAAAGGGGTCATAATCTTTTCACAAACTTACACAGGAAAAGTTAAGTCACCATTGTTGAACCAAGAGCTAAGAAGATGGCACTTTTGTTCAGATGCCCCATATTAATCTGTTACTTTGAAGCTTAGATCAGGATTATGTTCAAAGCTGGAGTTCCAAGAGAGACGCCGCATTGGTTCATAGCAAAAGAAGAGACGTAATCCTTTCTTAGTAAGCTAATGTAAAAGAGTTGAATTTTACAGCCTGTTTCTGATGCCTTAGAACTGGTTTAACTGCTGCTTATCTATTAAGTTGTGGTTAGCAACCAGGAATTCCTACCGGTCAGAATTTTTCCTTGTTTATGTTACAAGGGTTTCAAACTCTGCGTCCTTGACTTGAGTTCAACTAAATTCATTTTTTTTTTTATGCGAGGAAAACTGGGAAAATACGCCTTCATTCAGATTTAAATTTAAATTATACTGTGGTCCAAGTGCATATTCAGTTCTGATTGGCTACTGGATGTGGATTAGAAATTGATCAATCACAGCGATAATGCACACCTAAAAAAGATATCCCAAATTTTCTGTATCACTGGGCAGGCTTTTTTGAAACAAACTTCAGCTTCATCATCTGGACAAAATCAAGTGGTAAGAAGTTAACTTTCTTTCTAAACTGATGATTTATTTAACCTATCGTGACAATCGGCATATATATCGCTTTCCTTTGCTGCTGCGGTCAAGGTCAGTGTTGACTCAGCTGGTTCAGTGGCGTGCTGCCGTGTTACCATGACAACACAATGTATCACGTATCAAACGGTCCACTTTTTGTGAAAAAGCAATTGAAACTGAAAAAAATTACATGAATAAAGTACTAAATATCAACTGAATATTTATTTATTTTGTAAGTGACCATGGTATTAGTGGGAGAATGCCCTTCGAAGTGTGCATTATCAGAAATAAATGCACGCCAAGGAAGCCTGAAGTGCTTGGGCATCGTCCCTTATGTAACTCAGTAAACATGTACACAAAACTTAATATCAAACATTAATAGATTCAGGTTATAAAGGATCATTAATATCAGTGATGTAATAAAATTTCAAAACATCCACAGACAAATCATTTATATTCATCAGTAACAATAATCTAAATATTCTCATTAAAAAGACAATTTGTGCAGATTGTATTCAAAGAATTATTATAATAATACAAAAAGTTAGAATAAAACCCATGTTAACTATTGTAAAAATTGAATTTATTGGGGAATATGCTACAATTCTTTAAAGCCTAACACACTCCAATGTTGACATTATTTGAATCATTGTAACTCTTATGCAATTTCATTAATTCCAATGGATTCTGAAGGGAAGATAAACAGCTCTGTGCTAAAATCCAATCCTTAATAGTTGTAAAGTGCTTACCCATAAAGGTAAACAGGAAATGCAGTTTCACAATCCACTGGAGTTCTAAAACTTGCATTAATGGTTGAAGAGTTACAGTAGTTTGAAGAGCCTGTTTTATTTTGTGGCGCTGGCAGCGTCTCCAGTATTAAAGTTAAAGACCCACTCTGAAGCTCAGAATTACATTTCTAAATATTTCTTTATTCATATCAGTGTGAATCAGGAACATGTTTAAAAAATAACTTATATGCACCAAAGAAAATATACTGGTCGGGTTTTAAGCTCCTTACTCCTTCCCAATGGGGTGATCTTAATTTAGTGATGAATTTATGATGAACTTTTCCGCTCTGCAGAAACAATATCTTAAAAACCGACCCATTTGTTTTGGTACAAAACACAATCACAATGAAAAGACCCATGTGAACACTTATAATTGATCAAAAGATGATTGGAGCGGATTGTTAAAGACGTAGCATATGCAGCATAGCGCTAGTCCTTTGATATTAGTGTGGTCCCATGTATAGTTTAAAGTTCTTGTACCGTGAAGGGATTGAGTTTATTTTGTTTTGTTACCACTGCTAAAACAAGTTCTGCAGATTTCTGTTGACAGAAATAAAATAATTGAGACAGTTTTTCTCTTTTCACACAAATGTCAAAATAAAAGACCAAGCTGCAACACTGTCCTCAGACGAACTCATGACCCTTTGTTCTACAGACATTTACTTTAAAAAAAAAAAAAAAAAGTACCCTGTTTTTACCTAAAGCTGTGCTTCAAAGGTTAAACACTACATGTCTTCACCACCCATAGTGTTTAAGCTCTTTATTGCTCTCATTTAAAAAATGACAGTGGTTAACGCAGTGCTTTGCTCATGTATTGTCACTTAAGTTTAAGTTTTGAGCCTCAACTGCAGCATTTATCACTGCAACTCCTGGCATGACTCAGCATTTAGAAATTCTGGTTAAGCATTACCAGAGCTCTCATTTACACAGCTTAACCAAACATCTGTTGTAGAATAATCTCCGTGTTCTGCTACAGTTCATCAGCACAACAGATTCACTCGGCCAGACGTATCTGTGCAGATCCCTGTACTCCAGACTATGTAGAGCTGCCAGTTACTAAGATATCTTTGACTTTGTCTCACTCTATCTGATAGACAATTTTTTGGGCACAATTTTTTTTAAGCAACAAAATATGTAAGTTACATTGTTAATAATAGGAGATTTATGTTAATTAGGAAGTTTTTGAAACTTGTTTTATCAAATCTAAAGTTATAACATTTTTATGGTATCTTCTACTTGTTTGCCATTACAAAATCACTGAAACACTATTTAATAAATGCCTGATAAAATACAAAGTTGGAGTCATGCATACAAGTATCTAGTTATTCCTTTTCAGAAGTTCCTATTAACGTTTAAATGCAAACACAATATTAAATGTTTTTTACCTCCATTGTGGAACTTCAAACCCTATTTGATCAAAAGTACTTAAGGTCACTAAATTATCTAATAAAATTCAAGTCGAGGAAACAGATAATAAACATATATTATTGAATTGTTGGGTTGAATTGCAAGATTTTTCTTTAAGGGACTCTAAGCCTTAAAATCTATTTTTAAAAGTTATGGGTTTTTTTTTTTTTTAGTTATTTTGGATAAATGCTAGGTATGCCAAGAAAGGCTGACACTTTTTTTAAATTGCAGTGTAAACTGTGTAAAGGTTATTCAAATGTATTTATTTTTGGATTTTCCAATAATTAAAGAGACAGCACTAAAAACCTAAAAACTTCTAGCTTGGTGGCTTAAAAGAAGAAATACAACTTTTTATTGCTTCTATCCTTTCTGTACTGAAGCTGTAAAAAAAGCTTTACCTAAAAATAATACAAAAAAGACTAAATTTTCAATTGTAAGCTAATTGTTGCTTTTATAATTACACAAAACGCAGTGCAAATATAATTAAATGCAGTAAATCTGAAGTAGAGTCCAAACATCAGAGGGAGATACACAATACCAAATACAACTAATTCAATCAATTGATCACATTTTATCTGCAGAACTTTTAAATAAAATAAAGCAAGGAAAATCATAATGATCTCTATGCGAACAATCTGAAAATGTTTGTATAGCTAACATAACATTAGCACATCCTGACCTGCCAATTTCTCAGTAAGAGGTCATATTTGTGAGGTTTCAGTGGTTTATCATCACCAAACTCACAGGTTAAACAGGATTCTACAGTGAGGGGCTCTGAATGGAGCAGCAAGAAGAAGAATCTGTTGGAACTTCTGGCAGTTTCAGTCACACAAAAGTGACACCTTCACTTTCAGTCACCAATTTGTGTCACAGTTATCAGACACCAGTGCTTCACATTAACAGCACCTACAGGCTTACTAAGAGCAAAAATGCTCTAAACTGAACAGACTGTGGCTGTAGTGACTGAAGTGGCTGTCATTCGATAGTGCTGAAAATGTTGTTTGAAAAAGGGCACGATAATGCTGCTCAGTAGAGCCATGATATTATTTTTTCCTGAATGTGAAACTTGACCCACTGACAAATGAGTTGGTCTGTCCTGTACTTGCCATGTTGTGTAGAGCTTG
Source organism: Oryzias javanicus (assembly GCA_003999625.1). Classification (NCBI taxonomy): domain Eukaryota; kingdom Metazoa; phylum Chordata; class Actinopteri; order Beloniformes; family Adrianichthyidae; genus Oryzias; species Oryzias javanicus. Next base: position 22,857,773 of record CM012449.1, on the reverse strand, counting down.
TCCTTTGACTCAAGCAGGATTATGACATTAGTGAATGTAAACAAAAATATTATACACTCCAAACGCATGAGCTTACCATCCTTTAAAAATCCTAGTTGTGATATCTATGAACTTATTTGAAGGTTTTATGTACTTAAAAGTACCGTTTAGGTAGTCTTGATATATCAATAATGATATATTCTGCATAGATTTAGTGAGGTATTAAGGAGGATCAATCGTATTTCTCTTCCTCTGACAACTGACAGGTTTCATGGGAGTTCTGGTCTCCGAGCCCCCACTTTTATCTGGCCTTGCAGTTTGTAGCAGCTCTTTGTTTGCGGTTGCTTGAAGGGGAAAACCTGTGCAGACGTTCCCCATGGAGGACTCCAGAGCTCTCCAGGCCACATTGCAGATGTTGTGAACATCTTTCCGTGGTAAAACATGTGTCGGTACCTTTTGCTTATTGACAGCTTTTTGTTGTGTGGGATGTATCACTGCTTCCCGTACATTTTTTTTTTCTTTTGCTTGATTTTTTTTTTTTTTTTTTTTGCTGTCAGACATGTCTGCAAGGCTTTTTGTGCCCATGTTTGGAATGCTGAACACATGAGACAGAGGGATGGGGGAGTGAAATCTTTTAGCAGGAGGGTGGAGGGTTAAAAGCACTTATCTTGATGCATAGCGTCTCTTCTCATCATGGTGGAAGAAGAAGATGTAATGGCTGACACTAATTGAATTATTAAAGGTCCATGGAAGGACTGTGTCCCATCCTGAAATACGTAAACTCGGTTATCTCATTTTACTGAAACAAAAGGATTCCCTACAACAAAAGAGCAAGCCGAGTTATTGTTGTGACAGTATTAATGGCCCTGTGTAGACAAAAGACAAATTGCTGTCTGGATGTAAGCGAATTTCTAGCACAACAACAAACAAATCCTTTTATAGAAAATACAAAAAGTTTCACACACTCGCAAAAAAAGTAGCTTGGCGCCACTGGAGTTCCCACCACTAAAGCTTTTCCGTAAGTTTGTGTTAGCAGTCCATCCGCCATGTGAACCTCAAAGTCCTGAAGTCAGAGGAAGACTCTGTAGTATACCACTATGCTAATCTGCAGCCTTTCACAGCGGGGCTTCAAAGCAGACGTTGGTCAATGGGTATTAAATGTAAAACCACAAAGATTCCATATGCAAGCAGGTACATAATCCTTTGTATGTTTTATCTGCATTCCATGTATTCCTCCCACCACTTTCTGCTCTGTTTAGCCAGCAGAGGCTTTAAGAACCCCCCCTCGAGCAAAAAAGTTGGGACACAATTTGAAGCCGTCATGGTCTCCTAACACCTACCAGGCTGCTGGACTTATTGGAATGGGTAGAGCTGCTTGCTCTTGTTTCACAGTGGCGGGTTAGAAGGTCAGCTCCGTCATTTTTGAGTGTGCAAACACATACACACGACAAATGGGAGAGCATGAGCTCCGAAATTACCAAAGATGAAAGCTACAAGAGTCATCTGCCGAACAAATGAGAATTTCTACCTGGTAATGTCTCACATTGTTTACCGCATTGCAAAGCACACACATTACCGACACAGAGGCGAGGTGGGCTGACTTACATTCACAACACTGACAAAACAGCTGCACGCATTTCCATAAATCATTTGCTCTGAATTGGGAAAATATTAGCCCATGTGCTATGAAGCGTCTAATGAAGCATCTAAAGGTCAATAAGTGGGGTTTTTTTCTTTCCCACCCAAGTGGAAAAGTGAGGGCCCCTGGCTTTATTCCCACCTTTTTCTTTACAGTCCAGGTTGGGGCTGCTTGCGATTTTGTTGCCAGTATCCATTTACGCTCAATAGAAGCGTGTTGTGCCAGCAGGTTTGATTGGTATCCTTAGGCACCACCTGACACTGTAATATAGTCATACAGATAGCATAATGGTAAACACAACAGCTCCCTGAGGACCGATACACCGCAAGCATTCAAAGGATTCACTGCTGAGCGGAGGTGTGGGGGCAGGGACTGACTGGGCGCGGCCGCCTTTCTAGCAGAAGCTGCACTCGTGATACAGACAGACGCCTGCGCCAACAAAAGCTCACTGTAGTTATGTATATAGTTAAATCTATAGCTGCCCATTGGGTTTATAGCTCAAGGAAAAACAATATTCGTAATTTATTGAACGCACCACCAGTGGCAGGAGGAAGCTTTTTTAGTCTAATGGTTCATTAAATGCAATATGTTGTGCATTAGGGTTTTAGTGAGAGCTGCAGCTAACAGCTTTTTTTAAATTATCATCAACATGTGCTGCCGTTTCAAGCTGAAAATGATGCGGATATTAATATCAAGTGTTATCAGAGTCCAATCTGTGGGTATTATCTTGTAAATGATATTAAATATATTGATTAGACGCAAGAATATCTCAATAGCAGTACTTCTGTCTAAGCAATAAAATACTTTTTCCTACTAATATAAAAATATGACATGCCAGGTGAGCTCAAAATTTATTTTAAACACTTGGATTCATATTTCATTAACAACAAAGTATACTATTTTAGCACAATATTCTGAACTTTATGACTCTACACCCATTTGTGTTCATCTTAAAGTGCCATTTTCAGATTCCAGAAGCGTTGTATGCCAAAAGAAATTTGTTATGGCATTATTTTTCTCAAGTATCAAAACACATCAAACAACATATGAACACGCCGGTGGCGTGTGGTGAGGTTTGAGGCTGGGGAGACACTGACTTGAGTCAGATTTACTAACAAACAAACCCAATATATTTGTCAAGGACTGACGGTGTTTCAAATCTCATCTCAACACTCTTCTTATAAACATACCAGGTACATATTGGTCCAATGAAGAATGTGACATGTATAGCAGTTCAACAGGCAATATTACTATAACATAGACACAGCACCATGGAGGATGCACGCTGTCTCATGTACAAACCAGGCATGTTATGTGCGTTCAAGAACCCGCATTCAGCATGTTCTTGAACAGACATCATATACCTGGTTTGTACGCTGCCTGAAAGCACATATACCATAGACATATATATTATTACTGGACAAAGTGTAGTGCAAAATGCTTTACCTCCGGCTGTCATGAAATCAGGCCAAATCCAGGTCGCACACATTGTTTGGTCAGTTATAACTTGAATAACTTGCAATTATGTTTAACATACTTTTACTGAGGCATCTGATTGGTCAGTTTATAACTTGAATAACTTGCAATAAAGAAAAAATATTTTTAAGATTACAAACAAGATGTTATGAACAAGGTATCAGAGAAAGTGTCATTATTCTGGCAAATAAAATGACTGAATATTAATTTAGTCATTTCTCAATAGAAATCTATTGGATTTTGACTTCTTGGAACCAGCGGGTACTTTGTATTTCAAACACAAGAGGAGAGGAGTTGAGCTGTCCAGTGAATATACACTCAATGGCATGTACTCATAGTTGAAAGTGGCTTGGTGCGAAATGTCCAAGTTGTGCAAATCTTGCAAAACTTGCTCCAGATTTTTCTTTCACAGCTTTATTCTGATATGTGAAAGTCTTGGTGCCATATAATTCCAACTGGACATGAACTGCACTTAATATTATCTCCTTATATGATCACTTTTGAAACTGTTGGCACTTCAATAAATTAAAATGTATCCATACATCACCACCAAATCCAAGTTCCTAATTGGTCAAAGTTCAATTGGTTTAACTTTTAATGCTTATTCAGTGGCTTGGCGATAGAGCCTGAAAACTGACTGAAAAACGTACACAGCAACTCATAAACACTAGAGTTTTGAATGCGGAAGCCTGAAACGCACAGATAAACATGTTTACATAGAGTTTTCATTGGCAGCGCTCAACCTAACATCACTCACATCATAATTGCGGATTGTTTTTAGTGCAGCTTTATGTCAGATCCAAGCACTAAATAAACAACAGGCAAACAAGAAATACATTATCTATTAAATAGAAAGCGAGAACACGTCATGAAAATGTCAAGCTTGTATCAAACATTTTAAATAAAGTATTACATTGTTAGAGATCAGTGTTGGGCATCTCACTTCAAAAAAGTAATTAGTTATAGTTACTAGTTACTTCTCCCAAAAAGTAATTGAGTTAGTAACTCAATTACTGCATCTTCAAAGTAATTAGTTACTTGGCAAAGTAACTCGTTTTAAATTTCTCTTTAAATATGGTATTTTGTATTTTTTCCTGCGTTACAAATAAAAAAAATAATTTACATTCAATAATAGATGATAACCGACAATAGTATACTGGTATAGTTTTCCAATGGAGTCATATTGTCCAAGTTTAGGATACACATGAGAGAGGGTTTAGGGAAAGAATTTTCAATATTTATTTGTCAGAATTATCCCACAAAACACTGCAACAAGTGGTATATAAAAAATGTAACTTCACACAAAAAAGGTAAACGTTTCAACTATTAACATACTTCAAGTATCTTACCTACAACTATAATTAAACAAAATGGCTTAAAAAACTGAAAGTGCAAAACAATAAATAATTATGAATAACTGTCAAGTAACAAAATCTCTGCTGTCTTTATTTATATCACACCACAGCTTTAACATTGTCTTTATAAAATTTTAACAACAATACACGCAAAATATAAATATCAACAATAATCAACTTAGATAACCAAACTTTGTATAAAAATAAAAGTAAAGGTTCCAAGTATCAACATAACACAAGTATCCTAACAAGAATATTTAGGAGCACAGTAACAATACTTTATGTCTGATCATTTAAACATTCTTTTATTGCACCTTAACCTGAACTTTAACAATGCCACCAGCATAAGCAGCCAGTTGAATGGTTTCAATGCTTTAATTTTTGAACCACTGATTGTAGCGCAAAAGTAGCAACTTCTCAAATCTTTGGTCTGAGAGCCTGTTCCTCTTTGGTGAAAAGACACGTTTTTGGACAGACATGCACACACAGATCAACGTGGATAGACTCCGGTGCGGGGTGAGGAGTTTCGGGAGTTAAAAAAACTACAACGGGGCAGAGAGCAGCTCATCTTAGCAGAAACAGGGGGTCATATTTATAAAACACACACAACACAGACAGACATGAGCGCGCACAGATCAACGTAGTGAGCAGACTCTGGAGCGGGGTTGCTGGTTTTTGGGAGAGAAAAAGAGATGCAGAGAGCTGCTGCTTTTAGCAGAAATATGGGTTAATAATTTTAGTTTATTAATTTACCTACACACACACACACCTGCGAGCGCGTGCGCACAGACACACACAAAACAGAGACGCACGCGCGCGCACACAGATCAATACAGTGTGCCGACAGAGCGGGTGGGCGGGGTTTTGGGTGTAAAGCAACTGCGGAGAGGCAGGGAGCAGTTTTTCGTAGCAGAAACATGGGTTAATGTCTTTAGGCTATGAAATTATCAACCATGATGGAAAAAACAAAAAAATCTCTAGCAGAAGCGCCTGTGGACCGCCGCGGAAAAATGCACGCCTGGTGTGACCTGAAGAGCGGAGCGGAAGCGGCGCGGACTCCGCTCTCCGCTTCGCAGCGCTTCCGCGTCCAGTGGTTACTGGCTCATGCGCGCGAGCTAGTATCCGCCCACTTGACACTTTAACCAATCACGATCTCGCATTCGAGATCTCCCTCCGCATTACACAAGCAACTTTCGGGTGCGAAGCGCCCAGCTCCAGCAAGATCATCAAACTTTGAAGTAACGCGCCGCGATTTACACGAAGTAACTATAACGGTGTTACAGCGAGGATGAAAGTAATTAGTTAGATTACTAAATTACTTGATTTATAACGCCGTTAGTAACGCCGTTATACTTAAACGGCGTTAGTCCCAACACTGTTAGAGATCAACCCACCTGCCAATCAAAAAAATTCCCTCCCTAAAACTGTACTGTGGATAAAACCAGCTTACCTTGCCCTTTTTGTAACCTTTTCCCAGTGGTCATTTCAGGAACTGCAGCATTTGGTACCCCCTGGCTAGTTATGTTTGGAGAACAGAATTTTGGTTAACAAGGCTGAAGCAAATGTTTTTAGATGTTTTTATTTTCTTCAGCAAAAAAACTGTAAACTCAGTTTCTTTATTTAATCAGCCTCTTTGTCCACAAAATGTCAGCAAACAGCATAAACCACACATCTTCAGAGCTCAAGCTCCCACTTTTTTAGATTTTTCGGTAGATAGAATTTATCATGCAGTAAATAAGGACAATTTGAATGCTAAAAGCATCATTATGTTTGACATTTTTTCCTCCAGGGCCCCTTGTATTAGAGCTTTTTATGCTTTGCCGACCTGCTAATCAATGAACTACCAATTTTCTTTACGGGCACCATGCACGCCTTATTTTTCAAATGTATATATGTTGTATGTGTTTTGTCATCAGTTCGTCTAATTCATAAAGATGCTTGTTTTTCAATCCGCTGAGCAGACACTAACTGCAGAAGTCAGTTTCCTCAGTTTGCTTCAAGCGAGCGAAGATGGCAAGTTTATGGCTTGTATGCAGAAAAGCTGGTACCGCCCGTCTGCTGTGATACCCCTCGAAGAGACCTAGAGAAATGATGAGCACTTTGATGTCAGAAAGGTTGTTTTGAATGTGTCGAGAATATTTTAATATTTCCTGCTAAATCCTGACATCTGGATAAAAAAATAGAAAAAAAGGGAAAGCCTTGAAGAAGGGGAGGATCTGTTTTTTTCACTTAGATTTCTTGATTCCAGGATTCGGCGTTGCACTATCTCTATCAGCGTTAGAAGTTGCTCAGTTCTGGGTTCTTCTACAATATCCGTATCACTCAAGGCTTCTCCTTAACCAACACACTTATCTATAATGGTTTAAACTTGTACTGCATTTTCAAGACTTGATTGAACAAATTCTTCTTTTAGGTAGTTTCAGAAACATTTGAATATTTATCCAGATCCAGCATAAACTAAGGACAATTTGATCTGATACATGTCAGCTTTTGTAACGATGACCAAAAGCATTGACAGAAACATTAATCAAAGCAGTAAAAGATCACTTCCTCCTCAGTTTTCTAGCTGATGCCCTAAATGGGAAAATGAGATTCTGTGCCATTTTTTGGATGCCCAGAGGTTTTCATTCTAAACTAAGAAGTGGTTATTTAGTTCTTTTAAAATAAAAATACAAGTTTCTACCATAAAATTAGTCCAAATGCTTTGTTATATCAAGGTTGATAAAATGTATTGATAGATTTGAATTAATCTAAGCTTAATAGATCAATAATCGATCCATAAAACAGAGATCAATTTAGCATATAAAGCAAAAGTCTGCTTGCTTGATGCTAACGTTTAATGGAATTTTTTATAGGATGGCTAATTCTAACGCTTATTCGACGTAAACATACATTGCTGACTAAATGGACAGCTTTATTCTCAGAGGCATTCATTTCCCAAACTCTTTTAAGTAAACAATTTTAAAGCTAAAGCTATGTATTTTGCTCATTCTTTGCTTATTCTTGAAAAAATCCACCACTACAGCACGAGCGCCACCTAGTGTCCAAACTGAAATGCCCTCCAGGAGAAGCAGAACAATGTTTACAACATTAATGATCTGAACATTTTTGTTAGTTTCTCCTTTTGAGAAACCATGTAACACTGTATGCCAACAATCTCATTATTTCACTAATACATTTTACAATATGTGAACTGTGTAAGATTAACATATATTCAAACATATATAGATTATAAATGTATTTCTAAATAAATGTGTCTAAATGTGTAAACTCAAAATTGGATTGAATTGAATTGAGTGGATCAAAAGAATCGAAAACGGTTGGAATCAAACTGATACAGGTTCTGGTGAATCAAATCAAATCGATTCTGGAATTTATTATCGATATCCAGCCCTAGTTTTAACAGCTGCAGCACAAACTGGAAAAGTTGAATGTTCAGAAACTGTGGTGTCGCCTCCTAATGCGAGCTCAGCATCAGGCACAGGCCAGGCAGAACTTATTCAATTATGCTTGTAGGATCCTCCAGTTTAATAAAGTTTGAAGGCTTCTTAGTGCATGAGAATGTTATCATGTATAAATGACTCAGAAATAATTAAGAATGAATGAGACCAAGTGAAAGGCCTCAGCCTTGCCATCCTCTAAAGAAAAGGAGACTCAACCAGAAAAAAAAAAAAAATTAGATGTTTTCTTTGGCGCGTGAAAAGTGAAAAAGATTGGGTCACAGCAATTCACAGCATGTTACTTTTGTAGATGGAAGGACCAAAGCAATTTATTTGAAGCAAATGTGTAATTCTTTAAGACTGGATGTCACCTTTTATTTTGTGGACAATTTGTACATCTGGTACTTTAGAGGTTGAAAAGATTTGAAGGTCCTCATTGACCTTTCTGCATAAATCTCTCTCTCTGACGAGCTTCAAGCTGAGTTAAAGTGTTTCTTGGTGCGTCATGTAACTTCAATTGAAATGTACTTGCGTAACCGACTCATTCGGTTTGAGACATTCCTTTACTTTCAATTCTAATAGGAAAAATATTTGTATCTTTATTAGAAGTGACTTTGACAGAGGTGTAGCACTTTGATCTAGGAGTTTGTATCTGAGAGGCGTGGCCTATGATTAGTGCTGCCACAAACGATTATTTTAATAGTCGACTAATCACCGATTATTTTTTCCGATTAGTCGACTAATCGGGTCATGCGCAAACTGGATGTAAAACACACATCTTAACCATCATTAGCTTTAAACTAACTAAAAACTTGATATATTCATATGCTTGTGTGAATGCTGTAAACTGAACTTTGAAGCTGAAGCGAGTGACGATAGCAAAGAAGCTGAAATTGATAGCTAAAAACACTGAAGCTGATAGCCACTAAAATATGAGCTAAATGCCAATTTAGCCTAAAAATAATTAAAGGCCTCAGCTAGCCAAAACTGCTAGCATGTAGCTGACATATTAACTTAACTCCAAAATAGCCTTAAAAAACTTAAAAAAAAAAAAAAAAGCTTAAGTTCGCCAAAACAGCTAACATCTAGTTGAAATATAAGCTAAACCTGAAAGTAGCTTAAACAAACCTTGATAAATGACAAAATAGTCTAAAAAGCTAGCATATTTTTATTATAACTTTCAACTTTACGACACTAACTCCATATAGTATAAAGTAACGACTAATCGACTATTAAATTAGTTGTCGACTATTTTAATAGTCGATTAGTCGCCGATTATTCGACTAATCGTGGCAGCCCTACCTATGATCTATTAACCTCCAATTGGGTGAGGGTTAGGGTTGGGGGTTAGGGTTGTCATATTTTGCAGATTTAACGTGCGCTAATGCATTCTCTTCCGGAAACAAAAGCCTCAAGTCAAGTCCAACCGCGGTGCATTAGGGAGGAGGTAATGGATAAGGAGGAAGCAGCGTGGCCACGCTTTGTTAATGGCCTAATGCTGCCTTTAATGGTTGGTTACGTCATTAATGGGAGTTGTTGCTGGATGTTTCGAGTTGGGACAGGGAGCTCTCTTTTGATCCACCCCATGTCTGCTCACAGGCTTCCAGCAGCCACCACCACCACCTTCCCCCTGCCTCCCTCCCCTTAGGCCCCTGTGGTGTGCACCCCTTAAATACATAATTCACAACATAATGGACGTGATTTCAGAGTGCACTTACCACCCGATCGCTCCAGCCAGCTGTGATCTTAAGAGTGGTGCCGCCGCTCGGGTACAGCTAATCTGCTGATGCAATTTATGACATTTTTTAAGAGGTTTTTATGGACGGGCATGTGGTCGAGTGTGCAGATGAGAACATTTCAAAGACTAACGATCATGCTACAAGATCAATTTCTGGGAAACCTCATGGCAAGTCATTTAGGGGGGATAATCAGCCTTCGTGGACGGCGCTTTTATCTTTCTCTTCCGCTTGTCTCGGAGAAATTATAGCATGAATGACTCAAGCTGCCATCAGCTTGTGTCAAAATGTAGGTTGATACCTTTTTTCCTACTGATGGCGTGCAAGGCCACCTCCTTTTGTCTCATTTCTTCCTCTTCTTCAACTTCACAACCAATCAAACCGAAATTTTTCAAAGCAGTTTAGGTCAAATCAAAAGCTGAGACGCGAGCTTTGATGTTGCTGTCAGCATCTATACGGAAAAAGCCCCTTAAAGTAACTTTTAGCATCATTTATTCAAGTATTTGACAATGATTCCCTTTTAAATTCTCATCAAATAGACTGAAATAATAGAAAAAAAGCAAGAAGAAAGAAACAGACAATGTAAATGTCTTTGAATTTGTGACTGTTGGTTCTGCGTGACGGAAATCAATGTTATGTCTTCAAAGCCTCAGTGAAATCACTATATATTTATATAAAGGACTACCGATAGAGTAAAGAGGCATTAAACTATGTAGCTTAGTAGAAAAACTTGAAGAAAATCTCAGTTTTTTGGTCCTCAAGGAGACTTTCTTCATTGCTGAAGCTGTGCGGATGCAGAGCACAATCATCCCCTCATGGACTGAATATATATATATATATTTATATATATATTGTTTGTTTAAAGCTGCATTATTTGCCTAATGCTGGTGTTCTCCATGAGCGTCCATGAACAACCTCCCACAGGTGCAGAGCGTTTCTCCCATTGAATGCCATTGTCAACAGGTATTCAGAGAATTGCAGGCAATCAGAACAGCAAACATGCCGTGGTATGAGTCACACTAATCAAAGTTAAAAAAAAAAAAAAAAAGTCATAAGATTTAATGAAGTTTAATTAAGAGAAAAAAATGATTCACCACCTCCACAAAAACCTCTTAAGATATTTAAAAAAAGAAAAATATAGTTTATAAAACATTTTTCTTCCTGACTTTAAAATTACCCTTTGAATTGTTTTCAATAACTAAAGTTATTAAGGGGTTTATGCGGCACAGCTGTGCGGATGAACAGCCTTTGACACTATTTTATTAAAAAGCTTTTGAGTTTTTTTTTAAAAAGCATCACAGGAAGGTAAAAGTAAATTATGTTTCTTCAGAGAGCAGCCAATGATCCCACAAGTGGCTTAGATGTCTGAAAACCAAATAAATCTCCTCCTTGTTGAGCCCTCCTCGCTGTCTCTGCCCTCTGATCTCAATCCCCAATGAGAGGCTGAAGGAGCAACGCCATCCCTCCGCAGCAGGTCTGGACAGGTTCCGGGGCCTCCTCGGAGCCAAAGGAAATGGAGGCGGTATTTTCACCCACAATGAGAGCTCGACAGGTGAGACTGCAGGCAATGCATTAGGCCTGTTCCCACCTACCGGGGTCTGCAGATGTCTGCTGACCACACATGCTGCAGCTAATGAACATTGTTTTGTTTTTGCTGGAGGGGAGAAGGAAAGAGAGAGCAAGTTATCTGTGTGTCTCTCAAGAAAATCTATATTTTTCATAGTAGCAGACACACATTGTTTCTGACAAGAAAGCACAGCGCTTAGAAAGTGTAAAGACGCTGCAAAATTCCCGAGGATGAAGGTTAGTCTGCGTGGCGAGGCATTTAGGTGTTTTGTAAAAAAGCCTTGGCAATTCAAATTAAAAGTTCAGGTTGTACCCGTAACAAGCTCAGAACGATCTTAATTTCTGTAATTGGATGCTTGCCAGTCATGAAAACTCTTGTTGATGTTGGAACACAAATTAGTCTGAAAATATTTGCTCTCTGCAGTGGCAAGGGAGAACATTCATTATGGTTAATGGACTCACGCTCATAATTCTGTGTTCCATGCTCCACATAATTCAGCGTTTGGACAATTCTGTCGTCTGCTAGAAAACAGGCTTGTTTTGCCATTTTCTCAAAACACTGGAAGATTTTTTTTTGTTCTTATTAGTTTTTCTCACGCCGACACTGTTGTATTCAATAAAAGTGGCTTTTGATAAGTAATGTCATTGTTGAGTAATTCTAAAGAGTAGAAAATGCAGATAAACCCCTCGCTGCAGACTGCAATTGCAATTTAAATGGAAAAAACAATGAAAACGTTTTAAAATAATAATAAATTAACAAGGAAAATTACCATTCAAATTTGATTTTTTTTTAAACAAATTTAATTGAATCTGATGACGTCTTTCTGAGGCAAAGTCTTATTTTACAACTGAACCGATGTTTTATGAGTCTGAAGGAAGTTGACTTTGTAAAACTATGGGATTCTCTCCTCCACATCACTCTATGTCTCATTCTTGAGGTAACTTTTACCTGATTTTATATACCCAAAAAGTATTTATCTTAAAAATAGATCAAAATATGACAGCACATGATACATTAGTTTTATTTTTATTTTCAATTATGGTTTATGTAACAAAATGGAAAATAAAAACAGAGGAAGATCCTAAAAAACAAGCTAAAAAAATGACTGAAAAATAAGAAATTTGACAAAAAAGAAGAAAAAAAAAAGAGACTGGAGTCTTGGTCTTTGGTCCACCCATTCTTGGGACATTTGAGACTTTACCCAGTGAACCCAAGACACTCGAAAATCATGTAACAACTTTTGCTCAGGTGAAAATCACATGTTCTAGGGTTAAAGTGGCTCCTTCAGGCACTAAATTGAAACCCCTTAACTACTGAAGTTAAAAACCAACTAATGTCTTTTTAGTTTGTTAGTGCAGAAAAGAGCCAATGAGGAAACAGAAGAAGAGTCTTCAACTTCAAAAAAGTAAAAATATGCATTTATTGTGAAAGTTTTTCCCACACACCAAGCCCGCTCAGGTTAATATGCAGCAACAAACTGTCCAATGTTCAATCAATCAACTTTATTTCTATAGCACTTTTCATATATAGAATAACACAAAGTGCTTTACACATAAAAAATCTTAAAACAAACGCAATTATAAAAACAAATGCAAAATACAATAAAGACACATAATTCCCCCCTTCACCCAGATCCACAAGTATAACCCCAATCCCCCCCCACCCACCCACCCACACACACCCCCAATGACTACAGGCTGAGCACAGAAGTTAGATGTTGGAGACACTAATGTAGTTGGAGCCTCTTCCTCTGGAGACAACTGCATAACCAGCATGCCACAGCGTCACAGGCGGGGACCCAGCCTCACCACAGCTAGGTAGCGATGCAGGTCCCCACCTAGAGCAGCAGCAGCTGGACAGCAGTAACCAGAGGGAGAGGAACCAGCTGAGGAGGCACTGGAAATTAAAAAAGAAAAATGGTAGAATAATAAAATTAAGTATATTTGTAAAATCAGCAAACAATAAAACAATAAAACATGACCATAAAAATGAATTAAATAAATTATTAAAAGATCAATAAAATCATAAAAACATGATCAAATAGATGCATGAATAAAAACAAAGTAAATAAAAACAATAAAATTAGCTAAAAGCATGGTTAAAAAGATGTGTTTTAAGACCTTTCTTAAAAGCAGCTATGTTCTCTGCGGCCCTCAGGTTCTCTGGCAGACTGTTCCACAAACGAGGGCCATAATGCTGAAAAGATGCCTCTCCGTGCGTTTTGGTTTTCACAGGTGGAATGATTAGTAGACCTGTGCCAGAGGATCTCAGGGTCCGCGAGGGTTCATATTTAACTAAAAGATCTGACAAATAAGAAGGCCCAAGACCATTAAGACATTTAAAAACCAGTAAAAGTATCTTAAAATCGATCCTGAAGCTTATGGGGAGCCAATGCAGGGATTTTAAAATCTGAGTGATGTGGGCCCGCCTCCTGGTCCTGGTGAGAACTCTTGCAGCAGAATTCTATAAAAGCTGAAGGTTCTTGATGCTTCTTTTTGGAAGGCCAGTTAGGAGGGCGTTACAGTAATCAATTCTACTGATAATAAAAGCATGCATCAGCGTCTCCATGTTAGCAAGAGAGAGAATTGGGCGGACTCTAGCCAAATTTCTAAGATGATGTTATGAGGACACTGCTGATTAAGGGTGTAAGGTTCCAATTTTCAATGATCGCGAAGAAAGGTAGCTAATCACTGCTAGCTTGAGATGCTAGCTACTAATGTTTTTCTAATGTTTGTGTTAGCCTGGGGGTGGAGGACTTTTCCTGGAGGGGCAGTTCTCACCTTGTGATGTAAGCATGTGAGAACCTGGTTGTTTTTGTGGGTATGGGAGGGGCTGGTGTTGAGAGGGTTTGTGAATGGATTTTGGGGTTGTTTATAGTGAGGAATGAACACTATAATACACTTAAAAGTAGTTCTTTCATGGTATGGCCACTTTAAAGGGTTGATAGTCTTTTCTTTATCATAAGACATTAGAATTGACCAGCTGCTACGTTAATCGCTAAGCTAAATTCCTTTCTTTGTTCTCTTCTTTCAGTAGCTGTTAATCACATCTATAAAGTCAGCATCATTATAGCACATTCTTATGTGTCCATAAAACTAATAAATATGTTAGATTTGAACATTCTTCTTTTTTAATACAAGTTACAGATAACAATCCACAGAGAGTGGATCTCTTATTAAAAACAAAAGAGCAGACGTGCCTACTTCAGCCGAGCTGCAGATGGAGCCTTTGGGGAAGTTTGGGAGGAAATGAAAGTATTGTCTGAAGATGTCCAATCCAAAAATGGTCTATGTTTTCAGATTAAAGGTCAACGCAACATGATCATATCTTTGTTTGAGTTGTGCGGATTTCTGCACAATAAAATGGGCCGACTCTGGTTATGTAAAACAAATAGTACTGGGATAGTTGTAACGAGTATATGTATAATGGCTGTAGGATGGCATACGATAAGAATTGTATATTTTTTTAACTGGTTTAATAGAAAAACGTATTTTTATTTCTTTAAATGCAAAAACATGTGAAATACTGGTTCAATTTATCAAAAGAAAAACAGTTATTAAAGGTTTTAATTTGAAGCATTTTTTAAGACTCTTATTTTCAAATGTGATGAACAAATCACTCCTGGTGTAGTTGGTAACATTTACCTCTTCTCATAAATCTGTCACTTGCACCATCTCAGTGAAACATATTGGCTTAGTATCCAAAAATACGACAGAATTTGTACCTACCTTTCATTCTACTGAGCTGTGACTATTTGAACTTCTGAGGTTTATTCATGTTTTGCTAATTTTGGAACCCAGTCATTTCAGAATCCGAAGCATTTTGGCTCAACGTTACATTGATATCCTCACAGTTTCTATGAGTTTTTACTCTTTTTGGTTGTGTTATCCTGACAGCTGTACTATGAGTACTGGTCGCTCTCTAAAGGCTTTAGCTTGTTATTCACCTCTCCAGGAATTTAACTTATCATTGAGTCCAGGCAAGCGTCAGTAAGTGTGATTGGTCTGGGGTTTTTTTTAAAAATAGAGACAGATTCATTGATGTGTCTTTCACGCCACTGTGCTGCTTTCCAGTTGGCGCTGCTGTTGTCAAATTGCTCTTTTCTTGATCGGGCATTACGGTATATGGAGTACTCGATAGTAGATGAGGCCAGTTGGCTGCTGATCCATAAAAAAATTAAATGAAAAGCTTGATCACACTAATTCAGCAGAACATCCTTACATGAAATTCAGCATAAAATGCATTTGATGAAAAAGCTAACATGCAAACTGTTTTTACAGGGCCGGTTCAGTTTGTTGCTCTGAGCTACCATGCCGCATGATAAAACAGAAACTAAGCTGTCTGGATTTCTAGGAATGAATAGCAAAGTTGAAGTCTTGGTGTTTTGATGAGTTGGCTGTGATTGGAAAACTTTGTGTGCTTAATGATTGAAAAAGAGGCAGGAAAAGTGAAAAATGTTAGAAAAGGATACGTTACAGGCAAAAGGAAAAGGAGATAGTATATGATATGGCTGCCCAATTCCCTGAGATTTCCCACCCTGCTTGTTTCCCAGCTTTCCTTGCCTTAGCTGCCGCTGACTTCCTGAATCAGGTGTGTTGAGTCAGCCAGAATATGAATCCACCTAAACCAGCTAATCAGTGGCAAGTAGGGTAAGGATGGCTAGAAAAGTAGACAGTGAGGGGAAGAAAAGACGAGAATATGGGTAATTGGTAGGGAATAAATAGAAAAATGGATGAATAGAGAAAAGACAAAGGGATAGAATATATAGATGGAAAAACACTGAAATGGATGAGTAGGAGGAAGGAATAGCTGAAGAGTTAAGATGAGAGCATAGATAGGAAATCAATGAGAAGAATGCATACAGGTAGGGTGAGTGAGTGCATGAAAGATAGGAGTAGAAAAGTGGACGAAGGTGGAAAGAGTGAGACTAAAACCAAGTACCAGGTCCTCTAGCTTGTTTTAAACTCACCTGTCAGGTGTTTAGAGATGGCTGAAGTGGAGTCCTGCTCCCAAACTTTCAGTCAAATATGCCACACACTAAGGTTAGTGGAAACATTGACATTTGTGGAATTCATACTGATAGGAGCTGTGTTATGTCTCTGTCCCAACTGCTATTGCAGGTTGATACTGAGCAAATTTGCATGGGGCTCACATTGAATAGATTGTAGACTGCACCGTGAACCTGTGGGGGGAAAATGTTCAAAATTGGACATTTTTTGATCCTCCTAATCTAAGTGTTGTCTAAGTGATAAGTGTCAGCTGCTTGCCTTCACTTACCACGTGAGCAACATGTAGCCTGACAGCGTCAGTGGGCTTCCTACAGGTGTGCGTTGAGCACGTAAGTATCACTTTCACTCCCTATACATGCATCATTGATATGTGATCTGTAATGAATGAATGGATGAATGAAATGGTTTATTTCAAGCAATCAGACAAAAATACATGAAATAGAATAGCACATAATAACTTGTACAAGTAGATCACTTGAAGGGAGTGGAAGGAGGCGAACTTATATAATCCCACCCCACATGAATTATCATTAATATCTCGTTTTAGTACAGTACGGTTCAGTCCAGCATTCCTCTTCTCTGCCCTGAATCTTTTCTCAAACAACATTAAATACTTTGTATATACGAAGAACCAAAAACCATGCGGAAAAAATTAGCTGCTGGATGGCCTCCATTGTCATTGTTGTTGTTAGCTTTACCCCGTATGCGCCGTGGCGGTCCAACTTATAGTGGAAACGCTCACCTGAATTGCCTGGTCCACTCTAAACCAGACCGTACTGTGCGGTACTGCTCAGTGGAAATGAGGCTTAAGGGTCTTGGACTCACACCTATTCAACAACTAGAATCCATCTTAAGGGCACCGTACGACAGCATCACCTGTACGTCATAAGTGTCTGTAATTTACATCAGCCTTATGAATATTTCACGGTACACTCACAAGCACTACAATCTACGTTCCAATTTCATGACGTCCTTCAAGGTGCATAAGGAACGATAGCACACCTGTGTTCCCTTTAATATGCAAGCGCTTCTGTCTACAACTGTCCACAAGCCCATACAATGCAAAAACCTGCAGCAAGGGATGTCACAATTCATTTTTATTAATGATTCCATTCACATCATTATTTGTGGTTGACGATACAATTCAAAGTCAATATTAGTTCATTTTAAATGATTCACTGACCTAAAATTGATCCAGAACATCTTTATCCAAAAATTCAACCAGTGTGACCCAGAGACATTTTATAATGGGATAGGTTGATTCGATTAGAAACTTACCTTAGACCAATCCATCTGGTTGTATTGTAGGAATATAAATCAATTCATCGTTTAAGCATATTAATTCTTACACTCTTAGTACAGGTCAATTCCCTTACAGGTGACTATCACTAAGATTTCATGAATATAGAAAAATCAGCTGATGCTTTCTTAGAATTGGGTAAATCTGTTTTTTAGGCTTCAGAAATCCCTCGTGTCACACACAGGTGTCAGTGCTACAGGAAATCCAACAGGGTCATGAAGGTCCACACAGCTCTTTATAGCTACTACCCTCAGCCTCCATGGACGTACCTGCTCACGTGCTTATTTTGCTGCCAGCCTGGCTAGAAAGTTTATAGCCTACCCAAGGAAGTTGTAAACGCTTCCTCATTACATTTAAAAGTCACTCAGTTGTGAATGGTTGAATTTTTTAGCCCAATGGTTCTTGATAGTCAAAAAAAAAAAAAAAGAAAAAAAACACAAGCTGATGGCTTTAGTTTTATGCTGTAAAGACACTGACAGGCAATTACAGTGGGAAGGAAAGAGTAAAATTACAGAGCATACAATGTTGACGAGTGGAATGGCTCAGCCTGAAACAAGAAGCGAAACCGCCGAGAGGGATGTAATGCAGGCTGTGCTGTCAGTTATCCATCAGTGACATGATTATACTTTTTTCCCTTGACACATACAGAGGCAGAGAGGATGTAGCTGTATATTTTTGAATTGTCTTCTTTGCTAGTTGTATGTGACCTGCAGCAGAATTCTATATAGTCATGTGGCTTTCAGTAACAAGACTTGACATGGTGTGTTTGGAGTGAAAATGGGTTGCGATAACAGCACTCTGCTGTGCTTTTAAAAGGCCTGCTATGATCCTTCGGAGACCCTGGAGCTGGACTTTCAAATTCTAAAGCATTTTTTTCACCTTTTGTGTATTAATGCTATCGTACTTGACAACAAGCACTTAGAAAAACTAAGCTTATTAAGTCACTGATCCTTCATGTTAAAACAGCAAACCTGGACTCTGGACTTGAATTATTAAAGAAACGACAGGATGAGATGCAGAATGTCACAAAAGGTTAGTTTCTCTTTGATTTGTACCTTCTCAGGCAGTAGCCGCTCTCTGAAAGAACCTGGCCTCTCCTCGAGTATTATTGATCTAGCCGGAGTGGTTCTGTTTCTCCCCCTCCTTGCAGTTTTTGAAGCCTGTTTGCCATCACGTCTTTGTGGACATGCGCCATGGGATCCCCATTCAATGCACAGTCCTCATTTTCAGCACTTAATAAGTTTGGGCCTTGGTTTTTCTTTGGGTTTGTGTCGCTAAAAGCCGTGCGCACGCTCCCCGACTCACACAAGCAAGAGGTAAAGGAGATACAAACTAGTCTGGGGAAGTTACTGATTTCCCTCATGAGCTTCATGTCTGAGCGGCTGTCACCTCCATCCACTCGTGGATCCAGGCTGCTTAATCAGGAGCGTAAAAGTTTATTTCCTGCAGTGCTGCCTCCTGCCGCTGTCACTCACCCGTCTAGCACCTGAATTACCTTTTCTAGAGTATTAGCCAGCTTGTCTCGTGTCTATTTTCTTGAGGACAAAACAAACCATAGCTGGCGAGCTGAGATGTTTGGAGTTTACAAGAGCGAAGCACCCTTGAGTGATTTTTGAATCCGCGGATGCAGTGAATTGGAGCTCGTGTTTTCACAGGCGGCTGCATCCTCTAGAGATTTTCTACACCACAATTACGAGAGAATCCATCTGCTTCCAGGCTTCCAGCTACGAGTTTGTGGCTGCAGCAAATTGACCAATCAGCATGCATTATGGACAGATTTTAATTGCTGTTTCATTGGTGATGGGAGATCCTTAACAAGGTTTGTTCAGCTAATTGTCAGAGGAGTTGAGAATGATTAACTAAATGAAAAAAAAGGAATAAAGTTTTCTCCTCCTTTCTTCGGTGGGTTTTACCTGCAGGTTCCACTCCATTCATTTGACAGGTTGATGTTATCTTTCTATCCAGATAGGTAGGAAAAACAGATGGTTTATCTAATTACCTGTCAACTATTTCTTTTTTCAAATAGTCTCCATTGATCATTTCCCAGATGGTTCAAAGTATTAAACCATCTGGTGCATTAGGTTACCTAAACTCCTTTATAAAGTTAAAAAAAACAAAACAACAAATTTCACATTTTAACTTCTTTACACCTTTCTTTCCTCGGTTTTCTTCATAAACACAGTTTCAGTCAATTACATTTTAATTGTCAGAAGAAGAAATTGATGAATGACCGTTCCGTTCTGAGCCTCTGAGATCACCGCAGTGAGATTTATCTTATTTTTCTTTGTTCACCAAGCTGTGACTGTTGCATCGATATGCGGATGTTAGTAGAAAACATCTGCTTTTGTGCTAATCGGAATGATGAATTTCTTTTCCGGCTGCGAGAACACATTTGTTTTTCTTGTATACCCCACGCATACAACTCGTAACATTTTTAATTATGTCAGTCAGTGGCAAAAAGTTTAATTTATCACTTCTTTTTTTTTTTTACGCACCAGCAGTGTAAAAACGCTGAACAGTCACCTCCTCCCTTTGACGCTTCGTCCTGCAGCCAACTGGTGCAGGTGATGGTTTTTGGTATGCATTGTGTGCAAGTATATTCAGCATAAAGTGACTCTGCCTCTGCTTTTGTTATGAAGGATTAGCTTATCTTAGTGAGCAGCAGGAGCTTTACCTTCTGTAACTCCACGAGTGTGATTAATTCTCATTGTGTAATAGTGTAATCTGCATAGATAATGCCTTTTCCTTAATGTGTTCTCTCTTTAAAAAGTTTTCACATATGTTGAATAAAGCTTCACTTGAATATTCAGAAAACTCAGATTGGATTTGAAATGTAAGGAGTCTGTTATTTATGGAATTTTTTTTTCCAACTTTCCGTACATTTTGCTCTTATTATCTTTTAAATATTACCCGTCTTGACTGATCCAGCTGCCTGGTTTGTACTTCATAACGATTTGTAATCGCTCAGGTCGCGTTGGTCAAAAGGCAATGAATAGTGAACCGCCCCAATCGTTGCAAAATGTGACAGAAGCAGATGACATCATCTATCCATCTATCCATTTTCTTAACCCACTCCATCCCTTTTGGGGTCACACATGCACACCTAGGGTCACTTTAGAGCACGGGTCACCAATCTTGTGCCGTCAAGGATCACACAAGGCTCTTCTAAAAATAGCACAACTCACTTGTGAGCTGCACCTAAAATTCAGTTTTATTCTGTTGCTATTTTTTTGTAATTCCACTCGCATTTACATAGATTAAAAAATTAAAATATCTTAGAAATATGTTCATGATACATGAACTTTAGATAAGTTTAGGTGACCTCTGACCTACTCCAGTTCAAAGATCATTTTGTTAAAAATGCTGCAGATTTGGTCATTAGTTCAAAATGTCAAAAGATTTGTTTAAAAATGTGTACGTTGATTTTTCTTTAACATTACATAATTGATAAACATGGTACAACATAAAATGGGACATTTTTCCCATTAAATATAAGTGATTGTCTGAAAATGTACAATTATTGAGACTAATAAAATGCTGAATATTAATATTTGTTTCCAAGCTTGTTATGACAGTTGATAATTATAGTTAGAAATCAGTGTATTTACATAGAGGAGTCTCATTATTCATTATTAATAATGTATAACTACAGCCAAACTGAGCAAATGTGTTTTTTCAAAATGGTAGCTTCGTATGACTCAGTAGCCATGAAGTAACCCTCAGTTTCAAAAGGGTTGGTGATCCCTGCTTTAGAGCCTCCAATTGACCTATGAAACATGAAGAAAACAGGATGACAGAGAAAACTCCATTTGGAGAATTGACATTTCCACGCCCTAGGATTACGGGGAGAGGGGACACACCGGATGTGGAAGCGCTGCGAAGTGACGTGGAACCGTGGCAACTTCAATTCGCCGCCCTTGTTAACCTATGGTGAAGCAAACGTTTCTATTTTTTGCACAAGCCGCGAGTGATCAGCGTCAATTCTGGCAAGGAGTTACGCCAAGACACATGAGGAAATTTTTAACATAAATGGTATCAAATGCGATCATATTTTTGTATTTAAACAGACTGTAGAGATGAAAATAAACACACAAAAAACAGACACACACAAAGACACTGAAACGCACACATACACAAACAGATTAATGTAGTTGGCCGACCACGGTGCAAGGGGGTGTGGGGTTTTGAGTCTGTGATGACGGCGAAAATAGCTCTAAATAACCCCAACAGAGCCGAAGCGCATGTCGACCCTCACGGAAAAATCTGGTGTGAACTGGAGGTTAAACGGAGACCGCGCACACTCCACCTGCACACTGCGCTTCTGAGGGCGTCCGGTATGAACCAGGCGTCAGACATTGTTGCACTCTAACTTAGTTCCCAAAAAGGACAATTTTTTTTTACTCCATATTCATTTTCTGATTGCAACTATACCTTCAGCTAAGTTCAATTAAGATATGAAACGAGTTGAATGTCAGTTCGAATTTAACTTAAAAAATATATATATTTGTAAATATATATTATGTGTTTTGTTGAGGCTTTTAAAAACCAAAAAAAAAACGCAACGATCACTATAGGTAAAATAGTAAGCTATTGAAACACTGGGGACAATCAAGTTAGTTTGTTGCAGTATTATGGTTGGGACGCTAAACATTTATCTACTGGCTGATTGAATTATAATTTAGGCATAAGGGTTTGGTAACATTTTGACAATTTCTGTAAATATGTGAATTTTTTTTTCCTCGACCACCTTTTTTTTTCATTTCAGGCTTACTTTTGTCTCCCTGAAGGCATCCAAAACTAAAGTGTCACACAGAGCCCTCCAATTGAATAAACACAGAAGCACATCTCCCTGTCCTGCACTAAAGGCTCATTAAGGGCAGTTCCTCTTCGTGTTCACACGCTTTCCATTTTTCCTCCCAGCATGTGCATTCAATTCCTGCTCATTTTATTAGATTCATACCAGAAAGTGAAAAAAACCACACATGCTCAAACCGCCCATCTGCATGAGTGTCGCAGGTGCATCACACCACAGCACACACAGACAGACAGCAGCCATGCTGCAGCCAACTTCACTTTCAATTACAGTCTACTCCAATCATCTTTTGATCTCTCTCAATTGCGTTCCCTGTGGTCTTTCAAACATAATTATGTTATTTTAGCCCAAATTAAAAAAAAAACTGTGTCCTTTTCTAGGACATAGTTTCTCCAAAGTGGCAATAGTTCATTAGAAATTTACCTTTGAGTTGGGACTATTGGCACAGGGCACTTCTCCATGGAAGGAGAGGTGAACAATACTGGAGTTATTCATATAGTTTTAAGCCAGTTGCCAGTTCAGACAAGAAAAACAAAGACATACATGGATGTGAATGCATCAGAATTGAGCAGAGCAGGAAGCTTTTGACCTACAGAGAATATTTTGTATATCTCAAATTATCTCTTTTTCAAACAATTTGTCATCTGCTCCTGATTCAGGATAAAGAAGCATTCAAAAACACATTTTTGAGCTTAATTTTTATTTTTTAAATCATAGTGGATCTTTGATTTTTCAAAGTTTGGATTAGATTATTTGGTGAATTCAGAACCAAATACGCCAGTATAACTTAATTTGAATTCCTTTAAAGGAACTTCAAGGTGCCAAGGAGAATGAAAGTGAATCATGCTAGAAGAAGCTGTCAGTTAGTTGACAAGCAACTTATTTGTTTGTCAGAGCTTGTGTGAAATGCTGAGAAAAAAAAGAGGAAAAGTGTTTTGTTTTACTTCACAATGTATCTGTGGTTTTCACACTTAATGTGTTGCCACGACTGTTTTTACCCATGCTTATGATAATACCACAGATATATGTCTACCTCACACTGTTTTTGAGCTGTGTTCATGTTTGCTTCAATTCGACTACCGCTAAGCTTGCTCATACAGTAGTTATACAGCTGCTGGAGAAAATATGTGAACACTTGAATTAATTGATTTTATGAATAAACACGATTGCGTTCACTAAAAACATGGAAACACATTTTGGTGTGATCTAAGCAGGCAATGTTTATCTCCATTGTTGTGATTCAGATTGAGATTAAATTAAAACACAAATCATGTGTCCATTTCGTCTAAAAATTCTTGCAACTGTTATTGTAAAAAAATTCAAAGAAAAAGAGACTTTTGCTAAAAGGTTAAAAAAAACGCAAAAAAAAAAAAAGCTAAAATAGAAATAAATCGCACCACAGGTAAACTCTTTTGCTTCATTGATTTCTAGTGACTTGAGCAAAAAAACAGTAGTTCAAAGTGCTCTTATTTCACAGCACGAAAAAAAGGCAGACACGAAAAAAAAAAATGTACTTGCAAAGATGAATAATCATTGTGCTTTTTCTGAGATGCAGTGAAGATTTCAAAGTACGGCATTCTAGATGGAAGCTTCCTTTGAGCTTTCAACTTGTTTGTGTGTTCTTCAGATCATCATCAGAAATTTAGTTGCAGGGAAAGATATTTCTGACAAGTAATAGATGTCGCGGGACTTCTTAATGCGTCAAAGTTCAACACTTGTCTCCACCGTTGAGGAGTGAAAACAAAAATACATTTAAAGTGAAAGAACCACCAGAGGATGGAGCATTTTCTCACCCTGCTCCCCCAGCATGTCCATTTTTATTTAGTTAAAACTGCCGAACCCTTATTACTGGCTGAACTGGTGTGTTTTGCCGTGAACGGTTGCAGATGGGAGATTGACGGCTTTTCACAACTTCTGAAAAGGTTGGGGAACTGAAGTATAAGCTGGGACCAGTGTTTTTGAGTCCAAATGTGTGGACAAGACAAATCATGTTTGTCATTGAGCTCAGGACTTCACCGATCTTGTCATTTACCTGTCTGCAACAGAAGTGGGTTCACATCCTGGATGTCATGCTCGTCTTTTGGAGTGAGACGAGTGGCTGGAGGGCGATGAAGTCACGGCACTCATAGACACCACAAAAACAACCTGACGGAAATGATCTATGAGTCAGACGAATCATCTGATAACAGGGTTTGTTTTTGTCATGCCGCCGGTCGGTCTCGGGTCTCAGAAAACGAGTATCGCAGGTTAGCTCAGCTGTTTTGAAACTCACAACGATGAGTGACAAGTGTCAATGCGTGAACTCATTTCGCTGAGGGCCCCAAAAAAAAAACAAAAAAAATAAAAGATGGTGGAACTTGCTGATTCCTGTGACTCCTCTCAGAGCTCGTCTTAAAGCTCTGGTTTGAAAATGACACTTGACAGTAGGGGGTTGTGACATGTGGGGAAACAAGAGGCATGGTGGGAAATAAACAGCGGCGCTTGTCTAAAACACGCTGAATTGAGCTGTGCAAACACTCCCCAAGGGTCCAAGCTGTTACTTACTCCAAATGTGGACAAAGGTAACCATAGAAAAGCTATTTCCTTGTATTCAAACGGGATTTAAATGAGGATCACATGTTTGCATCGCTCCGAAGAAGCCCCGTAAGCTCCTATAACTACAGAATCACTAACTAGTTTATTGCAGATGAATGTAATCAGATATTTTGGTGCCTGAATATCCACAAAATGTTCTGTAAATGTCGTTAAAAACCTGTTTGGCTGAAAGATAAGAGACTGGTCGGATGCAGCTTAGTACTGGTGTCCTGAGCGGCCCACGCAGGCATTTTCCCTGAACCCTGCGAGGTCTGAACTGTACGTCTAAATGCCAGAATAGTGAGCATTTTCATGCCTCGTCTTCCCTGAAGCTCTCCAGCTCCACCTCATCATCACAGCCCTTTGAGACTCTTCTGCCGGCACCCCCCCTCCTGCCATCCCATCCCCCTCTCAAGCACTTTGTCTCCATGGCGATGTTTTGAATAAAATTTAGGGCAGGAAAGGACCCGTGAAATGATCCGAACTTTGTCAGAACTACATTTGAGGACATTTGCTTTGTCACATTGGTCTTGAATGGGTTTGGTCTGACCGGATGACTTCTCTCTCCTCCAAAAATAAATGAAAACTGTGCCTCTGCTTCTCTCTTTGCAGTCACATCTACGGAGAATGTTCACGGCACGTACGGAGAAACCATAGAGATTCCCTGCAAACCCAGCAAATCTGTCGAAGAAGAAAACATCTTGATGGTCAAATGGAAATATGTAAGTCATAGTGGAGGTCAACTGCGACATCCCTCTGACACGCTCTCCTGGTGTCTGAGCCACGCCCAGTCTGGCTGCTTAGTGCATGCGTCTGGCCCTCCGTCTGACACTGAGTGCTTTTATTAAAATTGCAAGAGTTGTGTCTCAAGAGCACTCTGCTCCTCTCTGCAGGAAAATGGACAGGGGCTTTCAGAAGATCTGATAGTCAAAAAACCTGACCAGGATGCCTGGAAATCCGCCCAGAACGCATTCAAGGATCGTGTGAGCTTGGCGGCCAACTACAGCCTGCTGCTGTCTGCCATCAGGCTGACCGACCAAGGGAGGTTCATCTGCTTGTTGGTGACCTTGCAAGACATTTTGGAATACAAGACTATATTGGAAGTTATAAGTGAGTTAAACAAACAAACAAATAAAAAACAATAGTTTTAAGCTATTTTAGCACATGGTTCTCCGAAGAATAGGATAAACTTTGATGCTGTAGCTGAGGATTGTCAAACTTAATCGTACAGGGGCCAAATTTCCAAAACACACCTTAGATCATAGCCGGAACAGAATAAACATTAATTGAACAGACTAATGTTACATTTTTTAAACTTTAAAAATGTAACTTCTTAAAATGAATAAAAACAGGCAGGAATATTATTCCAGAATAAATCAACTTAAACCTTAAATAACTTTCAATATTTTACTTTTTGTTAAAATTAAACAAGTTAGAAATAAGCGAAAAAAACATTGGTTCATGAATAACAGAAAGATAAAATTACCCGGAGGGCCGGATCCGGCCCCCAGGCCTTGAATTTGACACATGTGCCGTAGACCAGAAGTTCTTAACCTATATGACACTAGGGCCAAATTTTCCCTGTACAAAGTGATTCAAGGTCAATATAAACATGTTCATGTAAATTGATCCACACCTTGTTTGATTTGTATTTAATAATTAAATCAAGTCATTTTATGGTTTATTGAAGTAAAATACAACGTGATCATCTCAAAGACATTTATTTTCATACAGAGCAGGTAAAACTCGGTTGTCATGCTTAACACAAATTAGAGTTCCAAAAATATTTATAAGACATTTTGATAAATAAAATTGTGTGGTAATGAAACAAGCACACTAAAAATAAGTTTCAAATTAAATAAACTGTAAATGACATTTATATAAAGTGTGAATTAAAAGATTACCATATAACCTGCTGATGAACTTGACAAATTAGTAGTGTTAATTTTTGTACTAGATATTACTCTCCAGATCTGTGACAAACTAACAACAATTGTCACAACAGTCTGTTTTTAACATGCTACAAACCCCACTAGCTGCGTTTACATGTGCAAAATGTCCTCGATGAGATCAAAGATCGGATTAGAATAGAACTGTGCTCAAGGGTCTTTTAAAACTTCATCCGGTTGTAACAAACGCTTCCATGCGCCACACGGTTGATCAGAATAAATTATTTTCATATGCGCAGAACTGTCTAAAATACCAGAAGTAGTTGTAGAAGAAGAGATAACAAGTTCTGTAATAAACAAACAAAGATCATCTATCGAGCGAGATGATCAACTGAGCGTGCTTTCATTATTGTTATTATTACTAATATTTTTAAGAGCCTGTTCGCTCATAATTTTCTTAATCTGTGCAGTAATGTGCATCTAAATGCGTATTCCATATGCGTGTTTACATGGCGCATTTCTGTTCTGATCAGGCGTTTGTTTTAATTACTTGTGGCCATGTAAACATAGCTAGTTAGACCATTTTATTATTAATATTATTTATTATTTGGTTTTAATGCCCTCACGTGAATTAGTCTGGTTTAAGAAGTAAAAAAATAAAAATAAAAAAACTAAACATGAAATGTGGATAAGAGCTGCAAACTTACTGGCCGAGAGCCACATTATGGCGCATGTCACAACACGTTACTGACGCTCACTGCCATCAAGTGATAGGAGGCTGCATTCAGGTCGCGCGGCCCTCACGTTCAGAACAGATCTTTTTCCACAGCCAACTAGGGGGCGCTCATAGCTCATAGGGCCCCACAGTTAAGAATCACTGCCGCAGACTACCATCACATAAAACCACTGTGGTGTGACCTAAACGCAACTTTTTCAGTAAAATCAGCAGGTGGCTACGTCACTGAATTTTCAATTGGGAGTATTTTCGACACGGAGGTCTTAACCCTTGTGCCATTTAGTGGGTCCAGATGACCCTACCCTCATATCGATGTGTAATCCATCACATGACAAAGATGGATAGGATTCAATGTCTGCCACGGACACCAGCAAAGACAAAAAATCCCATAAAAAAAAGTTCTGTCTTGTGGGGTCCAGATGACCCAACTTTTAATGTAAAGGATAGCACAAGGGTCAAGAAAAAGTTGCAATTTTACAGCGTCTTGACAGTTTTTCAGTCAGTGGCCGCCTGGGCATGTTTGTCACCCTAGTCTGGCGGTTCTGGCCACTGCGGGTCCAACTGGGGAGACGGCATCGATGCTACGCAAAACTCATCTGTGGCAGAAGTTCAGCAACAGACTCGTCTAGAAATATATATATTTATAAATATATATCTTGCTTTGTTACCAACTTTGTAAAAGATGCAGACTGTAGACACAAAGAGCCACAGAGCACACTAAAAGAGAGCCAGAAATTCATAAAGCATCACATCGGCTCTTTAAAGTTCCACTATGATTGACAGGAACAGCATCCGCGCCTGTGCTAACACCTTTTTCAGAATCACATTTTTTTTCTCTGTATTGCAGAGTCGCCTGCAGGCCTGGAGATGCTTGACAAAGCAGAGGAGCTGGAGATTGGCAAACTCACTCAGGTAGAGTTTTTAATGCTAAATGTTGCTCTTAACTATATTCTTATCAAGGGAAATCCCTGACTCAGATGGAGATATTTTGAGACCTAAAACAGAGACTGCGCATGTTATTTCAGTAATAAGTTCTTTGAAGGCATTCTCATGAATTAGTAAAGAGTAAACCCACCCCCCGCACACATACACACCCTAATGCAATTAGAATCCTCAGAGGATTGAAGAGGCTTTTGCACTGCTCTGGGCATTTCATGGTCTACTGCTTGGAAAACTCTTCAAATGCTGTAGAGGCATGAAAAAATCTCATTTGCGTACAATTTAGGCATTTGAAAATATTCATGAAATGTTTCTTTTTTATTTTTTTGATTGCACTCTTTTTCTGTTTCTCTACTGTTGTTTTTTTTTTGGTGGTTCCACAGCTGGGAGTGTGTACTGCTAAAGACGCTAACCCAGCTGCAGACATCATGTGGTTAAAGAACAACCAACCTCTGGTGGATGATGGGAAAGGTTTGCATTCCTCGTTTTTAATCAGTGATCAGATCAGACCTCACACATGTGCGCAGTTTCTAGCTGTAATCTTTCCAGTAAACTTTAAAGACGGCACCTGTTCCTTTGTGTGTGTGTGTGTGTGGGCAGGCATTTTCATTACACAGTCTGTGAAGGAGGACCCCGTTACACTCTCGTCGACCACAACCTCCACTCTCAAGTACTCCGCCAAGAAGGAGGACGATGGCGCTGAGTTCATCTGCCGCACCAAGCACACGGTGGAGGAGCACGCATCCTCTCCCATTACTATAACCGTCACCTGTGAGTCACTCTGCACTATTGTTCGCAGTTTTTCCCAGAATCCACCAGAACAACTAACTGGAAACTGGAAAGTTACGGTAATACTGAAGAGGACAATCAGGAAAGATTCTTTTTCAAAAGAACAAGATCGCTGCTTTTTTTTAATTTTTATTTTTTTACAGATTATAATCTAGGTTTGAGTCAACACTTTTGACTGGAGTAAATAAGGGAAATGATTTGAAGGAGCAGGTTGTCGTCATGGGAAGCATGTTTTACCATCCTGCTGAGTTAATGGAGAAAAAAACAATACCACTATTTTTTTTGATGGTTCACTGGATCTGGCTAACAGCTTTTATTGTTTTTTTACCTTTGCATAAACCTGAGGAGGGCTGCACGCAGGGTGGTGTGGTGCTTCGAACTGTCACCTCATAGTTAGAAAGCCTCTGCGGGGTTCCTTCCGTGTGGCGCTTACATGTTCTCATCACAAGTCCAAAAACACGCTTCATAAGCGTTAGTGCGTGTAGCCCTACAGTTGCTGGTTTAGGCTTCCAGGATCCTGCAAGGCAGGAATAGAACCGTAAAGATGTTATCTCTGCATGCAGGCTTCAATCCAAAAATAAAAATCTCAAAAGCCATACTTTCTTTTGTTTCCGAAAAGCAATTTCTTTTTACGATTTTTTTGTTTGTGTTAATATTAATGTTTCCTGGGATCTTCTGTTTATATCCAATTGAATATTTTGGCCCAAAATTAACCCCTTGATGCCTGAATATATTTCCAGCAATGAAAAAAAAATCCCTTATGCTTTTGTTAAGTGGGTGTTAAATTTAGGTAATTTTGGAGCTGAAGGGTTTGACGTATACAGGGCTGCATAGTGCTGAGGTGGTTAGCACTCGCACCTCACAGCGAGAAGGTCTTGGTTTAAATCTCAATCTGGGGCTTTTTTGTGTGGAGATTGGGATTTGGGAGCCCTCAGCTCTGGAATTCCCTCCCTCCTGACTAGGGCTGGATATCGATAATAATTTCCAGAAACGATTCGATTCACAAGAGTCTGGATCGATTCTATTCCGATCTTTTTAATTCCTTTGATTCAGTTCAATTCAATTTTAAGTTTTCACGGTTTACACATTTAGACAGATTTGTTTAGAAACACATTTATAATCTAATGTATGTTCTGGATATATTTATATTTGTCCGATACAGAAAAAAAAGTTCAGATCATTAACATTGTAAACATTGTTCTCTTTTTGTGAAGGATGTTTCAGTCTGGCCACTAGGTGGTAATCGCGCCATAGCATTACACCTTATTCCAGAAGAAGAAGAAAATATGAGCAAAAAACAGTGTATCAGACTACAAAGGGTTGCTTTAAAAAATATTTCCTTAAAAGAGTTTGGAAATGTATTCCTTTGAGTTTATAAAGATGTTAATTTAGTCAGCAATATATGTTTAGGTCGACCAAGCGTTAGCATTAGCCGTCCTATGGGGAATTCCATTAAACGTTACCATCAAGCTAGCAGGCTTTATCTTTATTTGCTAAAATGATCTATATTTTTATGAATCGATTATCGATCTGTTAAGCTTAAATCGATTCAAATTGATTTAATTGATTTTATCAACCCATGCATACTAACATCCTGTCCAGGGTGTACCCCAACAGTAGCCTAGCCAAGATAGGCTCCAGCACCGTTACCCCAAAAGAGAGCAGGTTAAGAAAATAAATGGATGGTACCGCTTTTGCAGATGATTTCTGATTTGTAAACAAGGCAAATGAGTAAATATTTGTTTTAATTTTTCCCTCATAAGTGTCTAAAAACAGTGAAAGAAACATTAGAGAGTTATTTATTTGCTTTGTTTTAATACTTTTACGTATTTAGTGCCATGTTGAACCAGAGCTTTTATTCCAGGTTTACTGGTATTCTCAGCGCTGCAGCACAGATCCTGAAAATGGGCAGGTGCCCTCACAGGAAGAGTCATCGCCGCTGATGGGATTCCAGATCTAGTGAACGCCACTCGGTTTATTCAGTTGGTGCCGAGCTGTTTCAACATCCCATCACACAGCGGCAGCTTCTGACCAGGGGATCAATAAACACTCTGTAGCTGCTGCCAGCAGAGTCACATTGTCTGTTTTTTTTTATATATTATTTCAACTTTGTTTACATTATTTTTTTTCTCTCTAATGCCTTTTGCTTTAGGCCAAAGCAGGAAATGACAACAATGCTTTTGATGGCTGTGCTTGAAAAAATAAAGATGTCTGGCTTTAGATGCTTTGTACCGGCATTTCTATAGACTGCTGCATCAGATATGAAAGCAGCCTGCTTACTGTGGAATTCAGGAGTGCTGCAGCGGTAACTTACAAGGAGCTCTTCAAACAGTTTGCTTCAGATGTGCTTTGAGGGAATTTTCTGGTCGATTGCCTCAGATTATGATAGTAATTCAGCCATCTCCTCAGCTGCATCTTTTTAGCTTTGCTTGTAGCCAATTCCAAAGCACCAGCCTGACTTCTTTTTGGGGGTTAGACTAAGAGGGGATGGATTGGCTCCCAAGTTTACCTCTGAGACTCGAAATTGCTTGTTTTCTCCACAGACTCCACGGAAACCATCGAACTTCACGTCACTCCTCAGGATTCTCTTGTGGAAGGAGATAACATGACTCTGAAGTGTGTGGCAGATGGAAACCCGGCTCCCACCAGCTTTAACTTCCACCTCAAGGTCACTCCACTGCCTTACATTGTTGTGCAAAAAAAAAAAGAAAATAATTCATCTAATCTCCAGGCGCGATTATCTTCCTTTAGGGGGAGACGGTAAAAGTGGAAAACAAAAACACGTTGACCATCGCAAACGTCACACGTGACGCATCTGGTGAATACAGGTGTTCTCTGGTGGATGACCGCGGACTGGAAGCCTTCAAGAACATCACAGTCAACTGTGAGAAAATCAGTCGTCTTTTGTAGATTTTAGCACCAATTTCCCGCACGCTTGTATTGTTTATCTGTATCATTTTCCTTTTGTGTTGAGAGCAATAAGTGTTTGTAGGAGAATAGAAAGTTCAAATATCTACCTTTTCCATACTGTCAGCGGGATGATTCTTGGATTTGTGTCAGCCTCTAAAAAAGCTGCATCTGCCAGGCTTTGAGCCAAGTGCAGAGTTGTGTGCTTAACAACAAACATGTTTCAACCCTTATCAAACCTGTGAACCATCTTTTTAACACCTTTCCTTCTTTTCTTTAACACTTTTTTTTAGACCTAGACTTTAATTTAAGCCCCTCTGGGAGGATTGTCCAGGTTGCTGGCCAGGCGTTGGAAGTAACTCTTCAGATTAATTCTTCTGCTCCACATAGTGTTTCCTGGAAAAAGGTAAACACAGAGCAAAATCCAGAACCTGTTTGTTCTTGTCACCCAGAGTGAATATTGATATTCTCTTCATTTGACCCAGAACGATGACATTTTGGACAAAGAGCCAAAGTTCCACAAGATCTCTTACTCTGACTCTGCTGTCTACGAGTGTGAGGTGACGTTGGGGCCTCTCAGCCGGAAAGCATCGTTTGAACTTGTTGTTGAAGGTGAGAGGTCAAACTACATTCTAATCTAAGTAGATTTGGACACATTTAACTTACCAATTATTACAACCACCAATCTTGGCCCATGCTTCAACCACCTGATTTTATTCTATATTCATTCATCTGCTGCATTAGACCAACCTGATAACTCTTTAGTATTACTTATTTTTAAGGTGAATATTACAACCAAAATATTGAGCTAATTTAATTATGAGGATTTTGTATTGATTCATTTTTTAATTTTTATTCAAAACCAATTTTATTTCATAACAAAACTATGGTATTGCATATACACTGAACAGCGGTGGAACTTTTTTTTAATAAAATCGCAATTTCTTAAATTTAAAAAGTACTATAAGCATTTTTATATAAATTGGTATTTTTGAAAGGACTACTGATTTATGGTTATGAGGAATCAATACGATTTTGATGAAGTAAATATCAAATTGATATTGATTTTTTTAAGCCTATCCAATTTATGAATTTCTTATTACATGATAATTGGCGGACATGTATAACAAGGAAACCTCACAGGATCAAACATATTGACGTTATTTTTTTTTCAGTGGTTATGCTTTTAAATTAAATTGTTCCAAAAAAAACGTATCTAGATGAGAGAAAGTAAAAATCTCTTACTGAAAAAGAAAGGATCCATAGGTATACATAGTTTAGGGCAGGTTAGTTCAAATGAATTCACAAAATTTCTAGCGGTCAAACCATAATACAAAACAAATGAAGATGGTTGTTCCCAATTGAGATTAAATCAGAATTTACTTTTTTTTTCTTCCTTTTTGTCAAAACATAATTTTAGCAACAAGCAAGAAGTATTTACTGCACCACATGTATACAGTAGAAGAAAAAGTTTATTTAAAAGCTAATCTGGATTTAGTTTTTGAATTTTAAGTTGTTTTGCTTGATGAAATGAACCTTTTAAAAACTTTTCCTGCTATGGAACCATCCTGGATGAACAAGTCTTCAAAAACACTCATGTAAACTGGTTCTTTAGAATATGGCGTTTATGTAAACAGTCAGTGTTAGACCTTATGTTCCCCATTTTCAATGAACTGGCTGAGGAAGAGAGGTACATTAGCCTATCCATAAGGTTCTGTTTCATCTGACAAATCCTGTTTTTGCAGTGTATGTTTCCACTTGCATTCCCTCTTCACCCCACAACTTATTATTTATAGTTTATTCATGTGATTATTCGGCACTGTACAAGTCTACTGATGTCAAAGATGATATAAACTAAGTGTGGCCATGCAGTAGTCAGTTTTGTGTGTGTACATGCAGGAAGCATCGATATGAATGTCCCTTTCATTTCAGAAACATAGATTGGGGATGCAGACGGGAAAACAACTCAAGAGCGCGGAAATGATCTTTTCTTTTATATCAGACATGGTGCTTGTGCTGTTTCAGGTGCTCCGGTTATCAGCAGCTTGTCCAAACAGCGCAGTGACGACAGCGACCGCAAGGTCCTCATTTGCGAGGCCGAAGGAAACCCGAAGCCAGCAGTTACCTGGAACATCAACGGCACTTTGGTACGCACATTAACCTCCCGGAAACCTGTCGCTTTTTCAGAATAACTGACTTACATTTCCAACACAAGTTGTTTCCTCTTTTTCTAGTCCTGTTAGATGTAACTATTTATATAGCAGTTTTCAATAGTTGACAGCTGCATATGACAGGAAGTCAGAATTTATTGTGTTTTAAAACAGAATCCAGAAAAAAGAGGTTGCAGTGTGGCCACTGGGCATTAGATACAGAACTCCAGTTAAAGAAATACACACCAGAGGTGCCTCATTAAGCACATTAAATTCCTCTTAAACTGAAAAGGAAGTTTTAAACTTGGAAAAACGAGTTGTTGGCTGAGTCAAAAAAAAATCTTACCCCACTAATAGATTTTTGAAAAACAAGTATTTTAAGCCATAATGTTATTGCTTGAAAATAGAAAAGAAAATGTGCATAAATTCCAGAAACAAGTATTTTAAGCCACCATGTTATTGCTTGAAAATAGAAAAGAAAATGTGCATAAATTCCAGGAACAAGTATTTTAAGCCATAATGTTATTGCTTGAAAATAGAAAAGAAAATGTGCATAAATTCCAGAAACAAGTATTTTAAGCCATAATGTTATTGCTTGAAAATAGAAAAGAAAATGTGCATAAATTCCAGTAACTGAACTTTACCTCATATCTAAAAAAATAATTGTGAAATAGTTGTGAAATAAATAAATTATTAAAAGTGGACCATTAGTTAAGTTTTATTTGGAGATTTACTACAAACAATGCCTAAATTGGTAGCTTGTTTATTGGTAGTGACTTCAAAATTTGGGGCATTTAGCAACCATCTCATTCACTTTTACTTTGAAAATATTTGGAAATGAGACAGTTCTGCCAAAAAAAGGAGCAAGCAGTTAAAAGCACTGTTGAAGGTGAACTGTTTTGGGAGCTGGTTTGTACAAACAAGTAGAAATAGAAGCAAATAAAAAAAATCAATTTATTTCTTAAGTGTTGTTGCTTGAAAATAGGTCAGTGTTGAAAAGAGCAGAGCGACTCAGCACCATAAAGTGCAACAAACGACTAGTGTGATGGTTTTAGCAGAATGGAAACAAGGCTGATGTGTTTTCATTGCATAAACAAGCCAAACGTATGAATGCTAACAAGCTAAAACGATGAAATGAAGACTAGATTGAGCCAAACTACACCGTTCAGTATTACAGTCGAACAGCTGAATTCAGATTTCTGTATTGCTATACTAAAACGCATTTTTAAAAAACATGACCTTAAAGTCAACATCAGAGATTGCCATGATGCTGCAAATAACATTGCTACCCCCAACACACACTCACACACACACACACACACACCCACATACAGTTTGGAGAACATTCTCAGATCTTGTTCTTAGTCAAACTCGGACTGTAATAATCTAATAATCTAAGCAGGCCATTGGGGTAGTGCATGAGCCTGGAGGACATTCATAATGTTTCCTGCTGTACTGCTTAGAAATAGTAAAACAATATTTTCTTGGTTTCAAGGTTGTGCTCAAGAAGTAGTTTTACCCTCGAGAGTTATTTCTTTCTCCCAAAGGATGTTTTATAGTAGGTAGCAGTGGATGCAGTTTAGGTTTACACCTGGACAGAAACGTAGTGGTTTGTTTTTGTCAATTTCATCAACAAAAACTCATTAAAACTCCTTCTCAAATAAAGAACATTTTCAATGGACGAGGAGACAGCTGAAAATAAATAGTCCACATGTGCTATGGAAGTTTTTCTGCTCCATCAGATTGTAAATTGCTGAATTGGGGTGAACTGAGAAGTCAGTGAATGTGTGACAGGATTGAAGTTACCACCCTCATCAATTTTGATTGGTCCTTCGTGTTAGCCCCGCCCCAACGCGCCACATCGGCGCTAAAAGTTTTGAAACTGAAATTTTCAGATTCGAAAAGGGAAAAAGAGTTGAAAGGGAAGAAAAGATTTGAAACTGAAAAAAAAGTTTGGAATTTGAAATTTTCAGTTTTTAAACCTAAAAAACAAAACATTTAAAGCTAAAAACAACTAAGATTATTGTCTTATATCTGACTGCATGATGTGTAAATGTCTCTAGACGGCATCCAGTAGACCAATCTGCACATCTGACTGCCATCGTCCACACTCTTGACCTCACCAAAGATTTAAAAAAAATAAAAAAAATCATGCGGCTGCATGAAATCTTGAATCTTCTACCGACGCCTCCCCATCGCGCGGTGGCATTTGCATTTGTGACTGCAGACAAACAGTTGCTTTCATGTTTTTTAATCCTAATGTTCTGCATTAGACATATTGTTTGTGTATAATGTCTGCCGGCTTCACAAAGGGGGAAGAGTTTCGCTTGAAGCTGCAACAGAAGTCCCAGCTTCTCTGATTGTTTACACACACTACCTCCCCAGCCGTGTTCTGATTCTGTACACCGAGAAGGCAGAGTGTTTCACCTCTCAGCAGACAGTCAATTAAAGAACAGTGAGAAGTTTGGTTGTGACTGACTACTAAACAGAGGAGACCGACCTCAGAGCAGGTGGGACTTTCCCCAAAACTACTACTCTTAGAAAGAAGAAGAAGGAAGAATTGGTTTATGATGCACAAGGGCGACTAATGCGAAATGACGTCTTTTATATACTATCAATTATAGTCAGCCTAAAAGAGCAGGAGATAACCTCTTCAAGCAGATATTCTCGTAAACCGGCAAATTGTTTTGTCTTGTTTTAAAAGGAAGTCTACAAATACTTCAAAACATTGCATCTATGATTAATGTCCAATCTTCTGGATCATTTTAACAAAGCTTAAATGGTAACCTTTTTTACTATCTAACATTAGCAAATAAAGTCTGTGCTTTATTGGGTTTAAAAGCAGTGGCAGAGCGTGTTATTTATTGCAGCGCCTGACCAACACGGCCCTATCATTTCCTGACATCTGGGGCAGCTTCAAACCATCAAGGTAGGACGAGACGATTCATCAGAGGCAGTTTTATGAGAGCGGCTTTGCACACTGTGCTCGTTATCTTCGAGCTCAGTGGAATTTCGCAGTTTATTTACTGAATTAACAATATCGGATTTAACAAGCATCCTCCCACCTTTTTCTTGAAGCCCCCCCGCCTCCATCGCCTTTGACTAAGAAACAGAATAAAGTCTCTTTTGTTTCTGTCTGTCCTTTCCTTTTTGGAGATGAGTCGAAACTGGATGCCATGGCGTTTTATTCTATAGATTATGATCAATGTAACTATTTATACTGGGAAAAATCAGGATATGTTAAGCGTATACGAAGGTGTTTTTATTCATTGCTTTTCTTTAAACAAACCAGATCAGCAGGGAAGCTGGAATCGGAGGGCAGCCTGCTTGAATGTCCTGAGTTTGTTGCTTTTGCTGCAGCTCAAGTGCATCTTCCCTTGCTCCCTGCGTGCCCTCCATTGTTTTCCTGAGCTGTCAGAGGTCTAAACTTATCTGTTTTGAACACTTCCAGGTGGCCGTGTGCAAAAGTGTCAGCTTTTTCTTCCCTTTTCCTTTTTTTATGAGCCTCAGACTCAGTTTTAGCCCAGGTTTTTTCTTTTTATTAGCATTCTTCTATTTGTTTCTGGGAAGCGCCTGTGTTCTCTCTGATGGACGAGCAGTGTGAATTACATTTAAACCTCGGGGAGTGCACAGGATGCTTTTCAGCCCCCTTTTCCACTCTCAAACCACAACAATAAATTTAAAGCCCGGAGCTGCGTGCGATAATTTACTAATTTAGAAGCCGCACTGAGCTCTTTCACTTGCAGGACACATTTTGATTGTTTCTCTCTTTTTTTCTTCTTCCACTGAATCCCTTCAAGCCTGTTCAGTGAAAGAATCATGTGAGGCTTGAACACAGAATCATTAGTCTGACTTACAGGGTTGCAGCATCCTTTTGTATGTGTTGAGGATGTGAATGAGGTGCTGGCAGTTTGTCTTTGTCTGGGGTTTTCCTCTGAGATGCAACAAGCCTCCATCCCACAGGCACAAGCTGCTGCTTTGTCACTGAAAGTGGGAGTCATTTGTCTAATATTGCCACCTAGTGGCTTAAAGAGGAACTCATATTTCTGGGTGATCATTATTATTTTTTTCTCTCTTTTTCTTGTGCAGCTTTATGAAAGTCCCTTCACCAACGGAAAGATATTGCAGAAGTTTGCAGTTGTGCCATCGGAAAACCTCACCGTCCAGTGCATAGTGTCCAACAAGTTTGGCAGTGATTCTAAATCTATCGATGTGCTTCCTTGTAAGTACTAAGAGTTGATGTTCTTGCTTTTCATCACCTCACTGTCCTTTTCTCATAATCTTTACTCTGGAATCTGTTTTGTTATGTTTTCTTCCTATTTTGTTATCTTAAATTACTTTAAATTCTTTAAATATTAAAAAAGCTCTTGTTCATCTTGTTTACTCGGGCTGCCACAAGCGATTATTTTAATGGTTAATTAATCACTGATTATTTTTTCGGCTAGTCTACTAATTGGATTGTGCGTAAATTGGATGTAAAACACACATCTTAACGATTCTTTGTCAATCTGTAAAAACAGATTCAAACTCGTCAAAATGTTCATATAAATTAGATTTGACAGCTTTCCGTGCAGGCGCGCCTGTGTGTGTGTCGGTGCTTACACATTGGCCGCGCAATCAAGCGGACACTTTCAATGAAAAGTCAATGCAAACATGTGCACACCAGAATTCCTGTGCATCGTGCACGGGGAGTGCGTTGCTATGCAAGTTTGGGTCTAAACAAGTCGGGTCTTGAGCTCTACGCACAAATGAGCGCGCTGGATGTTCAGGCTGGTTCAAGGTCCTTACACATCGGCCGCGCGTGGTGCGTTCAAGAACGGGCTCTATTATGAACGTGCGCTCAGCAGGTGGTACCCACACCGGAGCAGAGCGCTCACACAGGTATCGGCAGGGAGGAGATTCTTCTTCTATTCAGACCCTCCAGGATTTTGCAACTATTTACGGAAATTTAAGCAAACCCCGCGATTTGTTACGCACCCTGCAACTTTTTATTTTCACCGCAACTTTACTGCAACTTTGACTA
The DNA here is from genome assembly GCA_003999625.1 of Oryzias javanicus. Lineage (NCBI taxonomy): Eukaryota > Metazoa > Chordata > Actinopteri > Beloniformes > Adrianichthyidae > Oryzias > Oryzias javanicus. The sequence continues at coordinate 22,818,452 of CM012449.1, read as the reverse complement.
ATCTACAGTGACAGTCATGAATGACGACACAGCTTTGTGACCGTTTCACTTCTGACTTCTCTCTGAACTATTTTCACAAAAGATAAAGTTTTGGTTAAATATGAATTAATTAATTAATTAATGACAATGAAATGTAACAAAAGTACACTTTGTGGTGCTGAGCCTCACAACTGTATTCAATTTCACTACACTTTAACTGATTTTCTTGCACTTAGCCAGAAAAGTTAGCATTTCTTGCAGAAAGACTTTTTCTCTTTTGAGGGCAGATGTTCTCTTCAGCAGAGACATTTCACTCTGATGGGGTAGAGGTTGCAGGGATGCACTGAAAACATTAAGCTATTTAGTTTGCTCTCTGTTTGTGCTAATGCTAGCTTAGCTTACCTGTACAGCGCTATCATACTCAGTCACAATGTGCTTCCTCTTCAAGTGCTCATGCATGGCCGTAGTGCGGCCATGGAACACGAGTTCTGCCTTGCAGATGCTTGCACCAGATTGTACCTTATGAGCTTATTTCCATTTGTACTCCTTTACAAAATAATACATTGTTTTGAAAAATTACAAACATGTTTACTATTTTAAATTTTTTTTTAAAAGAAATGCAATATAAAACACATTATCAATTTATATAAGCAAGACAACAACACAAAAGTTAACTTGTTTACAATTCAAAATAATTTTTAATTGATGTTCCATTGAACACTTTATGTATGTTTCCCTCTATCAAGCTCCGCTAGCGTGTTGTTATGGTACCCGAGCCTTCCTACTTGCTGTGACGTACTGACTACGACTGTGCATGTGTGTCAAAGACAATGGCGGACAGGGAATTAGAGAGCGCGCACTGTGGTTTTAAGATTTAAAAGAAAAAAAAAAAGAATAATATGTCGACTATTAAATTAATAATTGACTATTTTAATAGTCGTCATTGTCGTGACTAGTCGTGGCAGCCCTACTGTTTACAGGTATATTTAAGACACTAATCATCCTTTTTTTATTTTTGTTTGAAAAGTGAATTTTAAATCACAAAAGAAATATTAAATTATGATAATAAATATAGTGTATGAAAAATGCTGAGTTGTTTTTGTCGGTTTCTGCCTACTCATAGCTGTTGCATGCGCTTTGAGCTTACTCCACACCCATCCCATCCTTTGTTCCCTCCTGCTTCTCACTCTTGTTTGGGACAGGTCTTCAACCGACTCTGTGTGTGTTGGGATGCTGGATTTCAACAGTTCCCTCTTTGCATGCAAACTAGAATAGAAGTAGTTGTAGTTTTTTTCTTCTTTCCAAAGAAACCCCTTCTTTTTATTTTCTCTCTTTCTGTTTTGGTTGAACGTTAATTTTATTTTATATCTGATTTCAGTACAATTAAAGACTGTGAAAATCGAATACACAGGTAAGTTGTAGTAATCTTTTTGCCTGTTAGAAACTGTGGGAGGGGGAGGAGCTAAGACTACAGGAAACTGAAGTTTCTTTGTTTTTAACCAAACGCTGTTCTTGTCTTTTTCCACAACTGCCCCTAAAATCTGTTTAACAAGAGAACTGGAACTCCCAGCATCCTGACTAGATAACAGCATTGTCCGTGAAGAGCTGAATGCCTCATTAATGCTTCTATCAATATTTCATAATCATGCGCAGACGTGTACACTCATTAATGCATTAATAAATGCAATTTCATTACATGCAGCCAGCCTGGAGCCTCATACGGACGTCTGTCAGGTCTCTCATTTCTTTGTTTCGGTTGCAGACAAGCAGGGGAGCAGGGATCAGACCAAGCTGGTAGTTGGAGTTGTGCTGGGCCTTCTCGTCGCCACCGTGCTCATCGGCCTGGCGTACTGGCTTTACTTGAAGAAATCCAAGTAAGAAGTCTACTCAGCCTTTCTGGATATGTTTCTGTCAGTTAATCTTCCCAAAGTTTTTTACATTTCTGTGTATTCTTGATCCTGAGGGAAACAGTTTTGGGTATCAGAACAAAATAGTACAAAAGCAAATCCTTATCTCCTCTTAAAGTGGAACCGCAGGAAAAAAAACTTGCCTAGGCAAACATGCCTAGGATAGCACAAGGGTTACAAAGCACTCTGTTTTTTTTTTTAAATTTAACTAAGGCTAATTAGGTGAGGAGGACCTGGTGGCAGAAAACATGGCCGCTGAAAATCATTAGCCAGAGGGAAGTTCAAGACCGGAACATCATCATGATATCACACACACACACTCGCTGCACATTTCAGTTGAAAAAGACTAATATAACCCTAACAGATACTTTTATATTTTTCCCGTTTTAAGCTTTGAACCTTTACCACCTGAGGTGTTTCTACAATGCTCTTTGAGATACCGCAACTTCTTACATGATCAATGTGATTTAGCTGATCCACAGAGAAAAGCGGTTTTGCTCTAGCAACACTTTAATGTGGCTTTTCATAGAGATGCAGCACATTTCTAATATAAAGTCATTTTATATCAGTGCCAAACCGCTTTTTTCAGCGACAGAATAAACTGATTCACGTTGATCATTTAAAGCAAGGGTGTCAAACATATGGCCTGTCATATGGTTTCATCTGGCACAGTTATGAAAAAAATATATATATGAATTTTCAAAAAAGAAAGCAAGTTTCTAGCCCATTCCTGTGGAAAGTTATGGTTCTTTAAATAAATGACCGCAATGCGCAATTCCACCACTAGGGGGAGCAAAGGAAACTGAAGAGATCAAGAAATAAACACGATGAAGGCCAAACCATGCTGATTTTTTGGAGAGAAAGGGAGGTTAACGCCAAAATGTCAGCAAGTTTAATTTGGTTTAATTTTTCATTGATTAAATCATTTATATTTTTTTGTAGCCCCCTCTTGAGATTACTATCAGGATTGCTTTAATGTCAGATGTAAAACATTCAGTCTGTATAAAATTGAATAAACCTTTTTTTTTTAGGAAATCCATTTTATTTAAAATGCATTGGCCTCTGTGAATGAAAGTGTAATAATAAGTGATTAGACTACAAGGTTGTCTTAAGCATTTTTTCCAACTAAGAAAAAAAACAAGACTAAAACAAAGCTACACATGACACATTGAACAAAGGTTATTTTGCTAATATGTTTCTGGTCCGGCCCACTTGAGAGCAGACGGGTTGAATGCGGCCCCCAAACCAAAATGAGTTTGACACCCCTGATTTAAAGGGTTCAAGTTAACTTCGGTCAAATGTAAACACTGGTCTGGAGCTAAAGCTCCAATGTAAAAGTTTAAACAGTTTAACAAATATAATAGCTTTTATTTATTTCATTTGATAAAGCGTTTCCCATCTTTCAGCACATTTTAAGCTAATTCTGAACACTAAAAAAGGTTTTAATAAAAGTAGCTACAACATGAAATCTTGTAGAATTTCCACTTCCATCTAATGATTTTCAGTCACCATCTTGTCTGCCACCAGGTTCTCTAGAAGTAGGTGTGCCTTATAGTACAGAAAATATGGTACAACATTTTCCATTATATATGATAAACAGCAGAATTTTAATAGGTTTTAAAAGTCCCACTCCAATCATCTTTTAATCTATTGCACTCCTTCCACTCACCTCAGGTGTGCCCCAAGGCTCTGTCCTCAGGCCACTCCTATTCATCATTTACCTACTCCCTTTTGACCATTTTTTGAGGAAATTCAATGTACAATTCCACTGTTATCCAGATGACACACACTTTTATTCTGCGCTCCTCCACCACCACCCTCACAACTTGCTTATCTCAAGCTTGATCTTAACTTAATAGCAACAAAACTGAGGTTCTCCTTGTTGATTCTAAATCTACCCTTTCAAATAAAATCACCTTTCCCTCTTCACTGAAAATTCCTTGTCCTCCTCCTCCAAAGTAAAAACCCTTGGCGTTATTCTTAACAGCTGCCTATCATTTCTGCCTATTATTATTTTTGGAAAAGCATTCCCAGTGGTTTTTAAATATGATTATGGAATCTTTAGCCAAATTGAAAAAATCTGTTGATTTCTAGAACATAGTTTCTGCAGAGCAGCCGTAGTTTATTAGAAATTTGTCTCTAAGTCGTGGGCGGGACTGCTTGGGTTAAGCAGGCACCCCCTCCTCTCCCCAGAGTTGAGCTGGGAGATTATTTACTATATCACAAATATATTTTTAACAGCATTGTTTTAATTCAGGATTTGATTAAAGAAATACTTAGAAAGGCACTTTTGAGATTAATTTTCTGAATTTACGCCTCAGCAAAATGCCACTAAAACATGTTAAAAAGGCCAAAAATATAATTTTCCCCCAAGTGGGTCTTTAAAAAGCTATAATTTAAGAACAAATTCTACTTCCTGTGCGTTCTTTACCTTTAAATTTTTTTTAGGGGAAATTTTGCTCCTCTTTTGGTTACAAGGGGATTTGTGATCTTTCTGGTTTGTGGCATTTGTTTGTGCACAGCTTTTCTAAACCATCAAAAACTATCTCAGAAAAAAAATAAATAAATAACAAGCATAAAAACTTTTAAAATAATTGATATAATAAGCTGCTCTCTACAATTTTTCTGAAGCAAACTGCTGGGATGTAGAATCCCAAACATCGAGAGCGGGTGTTAAATATTTCAGACGACGTGGAGCTGTGGGTCAAGTTTACAACGCTGTTTAATTTTAGATGCGCCGTCACAGCGTGGCACGCCCTGCCTGGTGAGAGTATTTCATGGTCAAAAGTGAGGCTGTTGATGGCTGGATGGCTCAACACTGTCAATTGATGCGCCTGTTTTCTCCGTGTGCTCCTAATTAATTAAGTTCAAGATTAATCCTTAATTTGAAAAGTGTGAAAAATACTTTATTTTTAATTACTTTTTGAAAAACAGTGAAGAGATCCCTTTATATCTTAAATTTTCAAATTCATGTAAGACATTGTTGCTTTAATAAAACAACATTAGAGCAAATAACAGCTATTTATCCAAAGTAGCACGCAGATTCATTACAATTCACCAAACTATTGAATCTGTAGTCCACATGGCTTCAGTGTGGATTTTCAAAATAAAAGTGGCCACTTTACAGAGAAGACATACATGAAATAATAATTAAAAATAATTAAAAGCTATTTTATTTTGCTTACAGAATTTTATGTTTGTTCTCCCACTTTAAAAAAAGAGAGGTCTGTAAGTTTCATCATAGGTATACCTCAATCAAGAGGGACAGAATAAGAAAAAAATTCAAGAACAGAAGTTCCTCTCGATACTTTGTTACATACCCTCTGAAGGCAATTATAGTCTAATGTTTTCTGTAAGTATTCACAAGGTTACTTTTGGCCCATTCCTCCATGCTGATCTCCTCGAGAGCAGTGATGTTTTGGGGCTATCACTGAGAACCACAGACTTTCAATTCCCTCCAAAGATTATCTGAGCTTGATCTGAAGACTGGCTATAGGCCACTCCAGGACCTTGAAATGCTTTTTACGAAACCACTCCTTCCTTACCCATGCAGTGTGTTTGGGATTGTTGTATGTTATTCAAAGATCCAGTGTAAAAGGGTTAAAGACTCACTCTGATGAAAATTTTGTTTTTAACATGTTTTTGTGGCATTTTTTCAGGATGGAGAACATGTAAAAAGAAAATTCATCTTAGAATTACATTTCTGATTATTCATTTATTCAACTCATTGTGAATCAGGTGGCAAATGAAAGGAATTTTGGGGGTGGAGTTACTCTGCAACAATGGCCCCACCCACAACTCAGAGGCAACTTTCTAATGAACTTCTGTCACTCTGCAGAAACTATATTCTACAAAAACTACATAGGTTTTTAAAATTTAACCTAAAAATGATCGTAATCAAAAATAATAGAAAGCTTTTTTTTAAAAATAGATAAAAAGATGATTAGAGTGGAACTGCCTACAGGTTTGCGGGTGAATTTTCTCTGAAATGTAAAGAATATTAGTATTTCTCACTGAATTTGTCTTTTTGTCTGGTAGGCAAGGAAGCTGGAAGACTGCGGAGAACGAAAACGGAACCTCTGAGGAGGAGAAAAAGCTGGAGGAGAAAGTGGAGGAGAACAGTCAGAAAGCTGAAGTGTAAAGAAGAGGTGTCCATTCTGTAAATGGGGAGTGAGAGGTACATGATAATAACTCCGTCCTACATATTATGTTCTCTTTAATAATTCTTTACACATAACATTGGGTTGTTTTTGTCTTTGTCTTCCAGTGAGAACATAGAACTTTTGCACATTTCTGTCCTGAGGGTGGGAATGAGAGTGTGCATTGGGACGAAGACCGCTTGGTTTCAGGGAGACTTCTACAAAAAACAAACATATCCACACATCCCCTATGCTCATCAACTCCTCACCCCTCCATTTATGAAAAGAATTAATTAAAAAAAAAAAACCGAATGGATATTGTGTGTGATATACATAACTCGTCTGCACTACTGAAACCTGTGTAAAACTTGTCTACTTTTAGGATCCATGTCCGTTAGAATGGAACTCTTGGGAAAAGTGTGAAGATTCTGATATTTTTTTTCTTTAGCTGTCTTTAGTTGATGCAAATAAAGTTTAAAACTAGACCAGTTGCCTTCTCTGTAAGGATGTGTAGTTCTGCATTAGTCTGCCCCCACCCCATCCCACCCCACACACACCTTCCTCACGTCTTATTAGTTAAATCTCGGTGAAGCCAGCTCTGCTTCAGCATCAGTAGAACGTAGTAGTAAACGTGTTTATTCTCCGCTCTTCACTGTGGTGGAAAAAGTTTTCAAAGTTGAGGGGAAATTCCTGAAAGGGCTATGGGTATATTCTTATACTCAGCGTTAGTTATAGATGGGGATTTTTCACGTTGCTGGAAGCTGGTGATGTTCACAAACTTCTTTGGTGTTGTATGAATTCACTTTTTCTTTTTTTTTGCCTTTGATTGTGTATAACCAGGAGAGAAAATGGCGGGCAGTGTAGCCTTTTCTTCTACGTACTGTACATTTGACAAAATGACATAAATCCACTCCTTTTTCATCACTTCTGCTACTTTTTTCATGTTGCCTCTCCCATGAATTTTTCCGGGGACCTGCAGACATGAAAGGGTAACTATTGGTTTGTGCTGAGGCAGTGTTGAGGAATGATTGTTTATCACGTAGCCATAACCTCATTTTGCAATCCGGGACGCAGAAAGGACAGGATGCGTGTCTCAAAGTAGCCTTGATATGTATGCCTTCTTTCATAAATCTACCTGTATTGCTTCCATCAGTGATGTGCACTATAGGGTTCATGTTTCAAACTCTGTGTAGAAAACTATGGTAAACACGCAGCTGTACATGTCACCATCTTTGATACATTAGGCGTTTACTCAACTGAAAAATGTAACAAGACCCGGATAAAGTTGTGAAGTGTGTGAATGTAATTTTTTCTTTCTTCTTTTTTTTTTACTTTTTTTTTTTTTTTTGCTATTTATATTGTACAAGATTAAATATCCTGCAAGATTTTTTTTGTTTTCGGTTTATTTCAAATGTCGATAAATTGCTTGCTGAAAATGTAATTTGCTTCTGTAGTTTGCTCAGCGTCTGGTCAAATAATACTCCAAGCATGTGATAATCTCAGACCTCCGAGCTTCTGTCTACTTTGTGGGAAAAACAAAACAAAAAAAACATCAAATTGGAAAAATCGACCAAAGAAAGTGAACATTGCCATGCAAGTATTGTAAATATCTGATGTTTGTTTTTGTACTTTTGTTTAAAATAAAGTGTACATTTGGAAAAGGTATGCTGGTCACAGCTTGCGCATTTTTCATCCAGAAAATTTTCAGGCTTTTTTTCTTTCTTTTTTTAATACATTTGTTATTAATGCATTAAAAGTAATATTCCATTGGCCAAATAAATTACTTGGAAGAGGTATGGTTTCAATTACTTGATAAATTAGAATTACATTAAAGCTAATTTAAGATTTTTGAAGATTATTAATTTTTTTTGAAGAAGTCAAATTTACATTTAAAAAGTAATTTTATTGTCAATGTCCAGATTTATTTCATTCTTTTTTTAATTTGAAATTTTATATACTTTTTCAAGGTAGACATTACTGTACTTTCATTAAATCTTCTCCTGTACTGCTTAAAAAAAACATTTCGTTTTCTTCATTTTATTTTCTATTAAAGCAGAACTTTCTAGAAAAGCATATTTCACGTGAGATCACTTCACCTTCTTACATAATTTACTTTTGACTTCCTTGATTTGAAAAACTTGTTTTAATTTGAGAAATTGATTTAATCTGATAATATTGTTGTCTTAAAAAAATTAATTCATTTTGCTTTCAACAATAAAAAAGGGAACATATATAAGTAGCCTTTTAAAGAAAAGTTTGATGTGACTTGTTTTCTCTCCAAAACTTCCATTATCAAGATAATATAATAAAGTAAAAAACTGAAACCAGGTTTTACTCCCAAATATTTCTGCTGATTTTATTTGTTGTCCGTAGCTAGGGCTAGGTTAGATTTTGACTACAACAATATTAAAATGCTTCTTTTAAAATGATTTTTTAGTTTTATTAGAAGAGGGGTCAAAGTAAACAAGTGAATTCTTAGAAACGTGTGCAATTTTTAAAAATTATTTATTAGTACCATGACCTACATTGTAAATATGACTCCCTTTAAAATACATAGGAAAACATGATCTGATATTTGAAAATATAGTGAGTTAAATTCAGAGAAGAAAGGATGGAAGAGAAAATACTCAAATAAACTCAGGTAAAATGATAAACAATCTGAAATCTTACCCATTCTAGGTTACCTGGAGATAATAAATTGACAGTTGTTACAAGGGTGACTTTGATACTGGAAAAAATAATCAATTTTGTAATCCCGAAACTACAAGATATTGCGTCGTCAGATTTTGTCTGGATTTGAAGCTGTTGGCTTGTTTTACAGTAACAGGTTCTGACAAAAACATGCTCGTCACTTTGACATGATGAAGAACTTCAAGCCAGCCATGGTGACAACAAATGTTCCAATATCTGTCCAACTTTATTGTAGAATTGTTGTTTTTTTATTTTATTTTTTATTATGCTTCTTTATATTTTATTAATTTTAATATTACTTTTTTTAAATGATTGTCAAGCAAATTCCTTACACTAGGAAACACACTTCTTTTGGATTTATGAGTCACTGGGATTTTTCTTTCATATCTGTACGTTAAAATGGGATATATGAGAAAATTTGAATTTTGGGGATTTGTCTGTTTATTTACATTCAAAAAATCTAAAACCAGCTTTTAGAACGAAGATTTTCTTTTATAAAAACATGAATGCAGTTTAAATTTCCAGCAAGCATGTACATATTACAGCAACTTTGATGTATTGTTGCATACTTTGTTGTTATATTTTAAAAGTTTGAGCATATTTGATAACTATCATTTTCTTTTGATATTATTCTACACTGTGGGTTCTTTTAGGTTTTTAAATTAAAAATACAAATTTATTTTTAACAGTATATATATTCCATTTCTTTTCCCTTTTCTTGCTTTGGACATTCCTGTGCAGCTACGATGATCTTCTGCTGCCATCCTGTGGTGAAATGAAACATAGCCTTCACTACAGTTACATATATCATCATCTTCATGCAACTGTTAAGAAAATATACCACACAAGCCAGTTCTCTAAATGATACTATAGAATGAACAAAACAGTTGATTTAAAGCATGAAAATTCACTATAAAATTATCAGATTATTTGTCATGTGACACACGTGCAGCATGGCATGCTGGGAGCTTGGTGCCATCTTGTCTGGAACAATCTGATATCCTCATTGCCTGATTAGATTAAGCGTGAGTGAATAAATGCTTCACTTGGAACTCTCAGATCTGGTGGAGAATGAGACGTGTTGGAAATAAAAAGGAAGAAGGAGGGATTCTTCTCTGGAAGACATTAAGCAGGAGTGTTGGGCGAGTTATGTTCCTTTTCCCAATTAATTTAATCGATTGTTGAAATAAAAAGTAAAATGTAGACAATTGCCATTACCATATGATATATGATAAGTATTATATGATCGTTTGAAGTTGTTGGGATTGGCCCCAAACTGACCTTAATTAGTTACTAACCGGTATGAAACATTTTTCATGTCTATACTTACTCATTTTATGGTATATTTATGAAAAAAAAGTATTTTCCTTTTCAAAAATATTTACTTTTGTTGTCATGTAAAATTTTTATGTTGTAATTGATTAAAATGGGTTTCACTGATTAGAGCTGCATATGAATGTTTTAGCCATCTATCCTTCGCCCTAAACATACATTATATTACAAAAAGTATTGGCTCACCCATCCAGATGATCAAAATCAGATGTCCTAATCGCTTGGCCTGGCCACAGGATATATTTATAGGTATAAAATCAAACCCTTTGGCATACGGACTGTTTTTACAAACATTTGTGAAAGAATAGCCATTCTAAGGACCTCAGTGAATTAAAGTGTGGAATTATTATGGGATACCACATATGCAACAAATCCAGTCGTGAAATTTCCTAAATATTCCACAGTCAGCTCGATCATAATAAAATGGAAGAGTTTGGGAACAACAGCAACTCAGCCACCAAGTGGTAGGCCACGTAAACTGATGGAGAGAGGTCAGTGGATGCTGAAGTGCACAGTGCAAAGAGGTCGCCGACTTTCTACACAGTTAGTTGCTTCAGAGCTCCAACCTTTATGCGACTTTCAGATTAGCCCAAGTACAGTACGCAGAGAGCTTCATAGAATGGGTTTCCGTGGCTGAGGAGCTTCCACACATCACCAAAGCGTCGATGCAGAGGTGTAAAACACGGTGCCACTGGACTCTAGAGAAGTGGAGGTGCCTTCTCTGGAATGATGAATCACGCTTTTCCATTTGGAAATCCAATGGACCAGTCTGGGTTTGGAGGTTACTAGATCAACAGCACATTTTGGACTGCATTGTGCCGAGTGTCAAATTTGGTGGAGGAGGAATGATGGTGTGGGCTTGCTTTTCAGGAGTTGGGCTCGGCCCCTTAGTCCCAGTGAAAGGAACTTTGAATGTTTCAGGATCCTGTCTTGAATCCCATAACACTTTAGGGATGAATTAGAGCGGAGACTGAGAGGCAGGGTTCTCCACCAACATCAGTGTGGGACCTGACCAATTTTGGAAGAATGGTCCAAAATTCCTAGAAACACACTCCTCAACCTTATAGACAGCTTTCTAAGAAGAGTTAAAGCTGTAATGACTGATAAAGGTGGACCGACATCATATTGAACTCTATGGGTTAGGATAGCCCTTCAGTTTATATGAGTCAAGAGTGGAGCCTATCCTTGCTACTGTTAGACAAGGAGGGATAGCGTACACCTTGAATGGTTTGCTAGTCCATTGCAGGACCAGGTATCCTCACTGTTTGACTTTAAGGAAGTTAAAACAAATTCAAACAATCTCAACACTGAGTGAAAAGAGCACCAGAGAGGTAGAAACTTTACCCAGAGAACAATTTCTCTGAGATAAATACTATAGTAAATATGTTACTAAAGCAGGAGTCTAGCCCTTGAAGGTTGTTGTCTTGCCTCTTTTCTACATACTCCTGCTGCTTCTTTTTGAAGGATCACCCCTAACACAGGTAAGCAGTGGCATGTGGAGCAGGGATCACTCAAAAACAATCAAAAGATATGACTTGTCTAGTTTGTCTTATTCAGCTTTGACTTGACTTTAAAATGTCTGATTCTGTCTCAAATACTCTCAAAAGAAGTCATCCTCATTTGGTTGTTATTTCCACAGATATGTTCGGGTTTGCAGGTAAGTAAAGTGAATAACAGTTTGCAGTTTTCCACCTTGCACAAAATGTCTATTAGATAAATAATGACTATAATAATAATAGTGAAACTATGCTGAAACAATATATAAGTATTTGCTATTAGAACTGTGTGTGTGTATTTTGTGTGCTGTTACACACTGGTCATGCCTGTTTGGGCTTAGACCTTTTCGTTAAAGTTTTTTAGGGGCTTTTTATGCCTCTTTTCCTAGTTTTTGTCGTTGTGAAAACAATATGGTCCTTGCAGTCAGGAACTTCTGCTGTAGGCCATAAGATAACTAATATAAATCTATTGTAGATTTCTACTGTACATCTCAGACCACCAATAGTAGACATTGCATATGTCTACAACACATCTACCTGTAGCCAACTAATCTTGAGATATTTTAGATGCCTATTAGGGTACCTCTTTGAACATTTACTTGCTAAAACAATAAATACTGAAATACCACATCCATCCATTCATCTTCAATACATTCTCAGTCCTTTTGGCACCACAAGGTTGTTGGTGCCAAACCAATTATTGTTTGGCAAAACAGGAGTACACCCTGGATATGTTGCCAATCTGTTACACACTCTTGGGGGAATTTAGAAATGGCAATTACATACTTTTGAAACTTTGGGATAAAGTTGGAGATAACCCACATGTGCAAGAGAACACAAAACAATTGTCTCATTGGATTTCATACTGGTAATTGTACAAAAGCAGAAAGTTGATTATAAAATATAAACAATGGCTAATTGCTAAACTAAACAAACTAAACTAAACTGGTCATCCCTTACCTTAGACCCTCCTTCTGGGTAAGAAAAAACTCAAAATAAAAAAAACCTGATTCCAGGAAAATAAAGAGGAAACCTTAGGGATGTCCACATAAAGGAGGGATCCTCCAGGACAGGTAAGCGATGGACCAGGACTGTTAAAGAAGAATTATCGTATCTAACTATACAACTACATCTCTGAAAAGTGTTCATCCAGATAGAACAGGGGGATGGGTGAGGGCGAGGTCCACAACCAACAACTGGAGCACAGACTATCCACCTGGAATCTCTCCCACTCTGAGATGCGAGATGACGAGCCAGAGGCAGCATATGTGTGCAACTTCATATGTGAGCAGCATTTTCATTTAGAAGAATTAGAAAAGAATCTCATTTTTTTTTACAATCTTACAAATCAAAATCAAACTTGTGACATTTTAGACACAAGAATCCCCTAAAAGAGGAGTCTGCAACCTGAGGCCTCAGAACCACGTGTGTCTATCTTTGGTTTTGAAAAAAAATTATAACTGCTTTAGTGATTAATGGATTTGTAGTTTTGGATCATTTATTTAAGTTAATTAATGTTTAGATTTTTAATTTCTCATATAAATGAACAAAATGATGGACTAGTTGCTGTTCAGAGGCAAAGTTTTTATTGTATAGAATTGCATTTACATGTATAGATGAGAAAAAACATGGATTGAACATCACTGCTGTCATAGTTGTATTCAATAGCAAAATGAGAAGAAGGATGATAGCACACAAAAGTTCCAATGATAGAAAATGCCATGTTTGACTTGACTTTTCTAGTAACTAAATCAATTGCAGCAGAAGGATCTTAGTTAACACACTACTGTTTGTGTATTCTATTTTGAAAGAAGCTTTCATGTGCTGCTGCTTAGTAAAAGAAGTTACAATTGTCATTTAAAAAAAAGCTTTATATTTCAATGAAGTAAATATTTTAAGCTATATTTTAAAAATGAATGGATTAATGACCACAGAGAAACAAACATAAAATGTTTTGGGTTTTTTTTAACAGGAAATAGAACTTTGGTTTCACAGGGTTTTGGTCATTAAGTAACCAACACAAATGGCTCTTTTATCATCAAAGGTTGCAGACCCCTGCAATAAAATAACAATGTGAATGTAAACAGAAACTGGGTGCAATAGACTGTTGACCTGTTCAATGTGTGCACCATCTTTGCCCAACAGCAGCTGGGTTGGAAAAAAAACAATCCTGTGATGCTAAATAATGCCTCGTTTCCACTGATTGGTTATCACCTGACTGGACCTGTCGGGACTGGTATTTCAGCTTTTCCAGCATAAAATTGACCCATTAAGCAGGGTTGACTTGTAACATATTTGGTCCCTCGTTGGTTATAGGTCCATAGAAATATGGAACAAACCACTTATGGGGGAGCTTCTTCTGTCACACGGTGAAATCTATTGATCGGCGGAGAACAGAAAGCATCTGAACATTTCCAAACATTCAGTTGTCTTTGAGTCAGTTGCAAATATTATTTAATTTTTTGAATATACGAAATACAAGAACCCAAATATGAAAAAAAGGAGCCGACCTCCATTGTTATTAGCATTACATTTTGCCGTAGTCGCAAATCTATAATGCACAGCTACATCATCGGTCTACAGCCCGCATGCACCTTGATGCTCCAACACTCAATGACAACACTCACTTGAATTGGCCGGACCATTCTAAACCGGCCAGGAGAGGACAAGTCAGGTCCAGACTGGTCAGTGGAAATGAGGCATAAAGGGATGCCTCAGCTTGTCACTAAGATGAATGGTTGGATGTAAAACTGCAGTATTTATTTTTATATTTAGTAAATGCTTTAAAAAGTACTCTAAAGCCTTGTTTCCACTGAGCGGTCCAGTACGGCACGATTTAAAATGGACCTCAGTTCAAGTGAGCGTTCCACTCGAAGTTGGACCATCTCATGGGGTGAAGCTAACAACAACAACAATGGAAATCATCCAGCAGATTTTTTTTTTTTCTGCTTGGCTTTTGGTACTTTGTATATACTAAGCATTTAATGTTATTTGAGAGAAGATTGCAGGTAGAGAAGAGGAATGCAGTCGCTTTCTTTTGTCATCATGGCTTTCTGCAAAACCCTGAATGGGTTTCAGCATTAGCTCCGCACTAAGCGGTCTGCTCCATTTTTTTATGGACCTACGACAAATGGAGGCCCAAAAATGGTACAGATTGGTCTAGTTTAATGGGTTCATTGTATTTTAGTAACACTCAAACTACCAGACTTAACCAGACCGTACAGTACGGCTCCCAGGATTAGTTGTCTACAGGTAATTGTATGGGAGATCGATATATGCAAAAATATTTCAGAACACTATTGGTATAAAACTAATAGAGTAGCATTATGGGGTTGTCTGAGATGGCCAGTAGACATCTACAATATGTATATTAATTATCTAATGAACATCTTGTTCCTGGTGGGAATAGGCTTGCTTTTAATGTGCAAGGCATGATGGGACTGTCTGTGGAAAAGTTGTCTGCTAGAGATTTAAATGGTGATATGCAATAGGCCTCTAAGAATTCATGACTATGAAATGAATAATGCATATCTATAGCTGTAAAAATTGAAATAACCATGATTTAGACATCTACCAGATCTGTCTGTGCCTAGTGGGTTAAACCAACAAAGAAATACTTGTGATTTTTTTTTTTATCTTACTATGTTACTATGTTAAATGTACTTAAAGTTCTAAAAGAATTTGAAATAGAATGAAACTTTATTGAAAACAGAAAAGCGGAAATTACCTTGTTACTAGAAACAGCAGATAGACAATATAACATTAAAAATACACTTCAAATATCAATAACAGCAATAGTTAGTGTCCATGATGCCTTTAATTTTACCAAAACAACCAGACAGCAGTCCATAGTTTACACTGCTAAAAATCAAATCTTTCTTCATTGCTGCAATAAACTCAATTATTTGTCTCATTTCAACAAACTTAATTGTGAGCAGAACGTATAGCTACTCAGAGCTCATGTCGGAGTGCCTTCAAAGTGCAACAACAAGCTGCTTCTCTGTGTTTGCTGCAGTCTGACCAATAGAGGCATAGACTTGTGCAGGAGATGGACTCATCCAGAAAAACTAGGACTTGTTGCACTTCATTTTACAGAATTGGTGTTCATAACCTTGAAATAACAACTTTTAATTACTCCCCTTTTTTTAATTGCTAGTTGCAGTTGAACACATTCGGATTGAAGATTAAGATTTAGAAATTAAGAAAGAAAGAGCTTCAGATGAAAAACTAAAGTTATCCTGCACCTTTCTTGCAAGATGCATGGTGTGTAGTGGTTAGCACTCTCGCCTCACAGCAAGAAGGCCCTGCTTTGAATCCTAGCTGGGGCCTTTATGTGTTGTTCTTGGTTTTTTTTGGGAACTCTGGCTTCATAGCACATTAGAAAGACATGATTCATGATTCGTATTGTTTGGAAGTCTGGGGTAATTCTTGTGAGTCAAACCTAGAACCTTTAATAATTCTGCAAAAAAAAAATCATTACGAATAATACATTTCACTCCCTACAATGAGCACACCTCTAAACTATTTTTTAACTCCAGAATACTGAAACTTAAAGATTTATGTACTCTGCAGACACTGCTGGTCATGTTTATGGCCAAAAATTTTATGTTGCCACGCAGTTTACAAAATATTTTTGTTATAAATGAAGGAAATAGTAGAAGAAATGATGACTTCAAGGTACCTAAAGTAAAAACTATACTGAAACAAATGACTATTTCCTTTTATGGAGTTAAAAAATGGAATGCATTGGATTATGAGTTGAAAAAGTGTTTAAGTATTGTTTTATGTTTAAATGTAAAAAGAAAATGATTGATTTGTATGCAGCATGTCGTTAATATTGGGTTGCTGTCTGTGATATTGTTTTTATTACGGGTTTTCATTTTGTGTTTGTTTTGATTGTGCCCACTCATTTAGTCATATGTTGGTATTCTATGTAATAATAAGAGTGGGGTAGGGATTTATAAGACTTTGTCTTCATCCTGCTCCTTCATCTTTAGTAGATTGTATGTATTGTACATTCTAACTGAAAAAAAGAACAAATGAATAAATAAATAATTTAATGGATGCATATAAATTGTATATATGTATCTGAGTGTATTTGTGATTGTGTGACCCTGAAACAGACTACTGTACCCAGCCCTTGCCCTACAGTTGCTGGGATGGGCTCCAACAACCCCATGACCCTGAATGAGATACAGTATGTTCAGAAAATGATAGGATGAATGTTCCTTGTATACGACATCTGTTTAAGAAAATAAGGGTAAACAACAAAAGTAGTATCATTTTTCTGGTAAAGTTAGGACTATTTTTGCAGCCATTTCTACACTGATATTATTTTCTAGGTGTGGGGGTGGAAACATCTGGCTTCCTCTGAGTCAAATGGTCAGGGCAAACAGTGATAAGTACTGATACACACTAAACAGAGCTTTAAAGAGGTCAACCTCTGTGAGGATCTTTTCAGCATCTCTTCCACCTCCTCAGTCAAATAGATCTGATGAGATGCCTGTGTTTCAAAAAGTATTTGAACATCTTTCTGCGAAAACCACAATCTATCAGGCATCCAAGACTTTTCTGCTTTTCTGGATTTCAATTTTAAGAAGCTTTTCTTTTCAAATGTTTGCTCTTTTATGGTTATTGATCACCCTTTGATGTTTTCGCTATTTGCCTGTACCCGCTAACAGAGCCTAAAACTTAAATTTTTCTCTCTCCAATTTTTTCAGAAACCAACAAAATAATAAAATAACATATTAAGATTTATTAGATTTGTTAAAAAGGTTAATCGTCAAAATAAGTTGACACAGTAGTCTGTGCGTAAATAAAAACAGATGATATTATATTTATGTTATAGACCTAAGGACAGCTGACCTTAACTGTAAAGTTCTGGCATATTTGTAAAACTTTGGCACTACTTTGTGTCATCATAGCCAATTATTTGCTGGTTAAAGTTGTGATATGTGTAAAACATTTGTCAGTATTTGAAATTTCAAATAGTTTATTAAAAATATTCTTTATAAAACTGTACTTAATATTACTTAATATTTAATTGTCCCTTGTGTCTGTATGCATTTAAGTTATAGTGTCTATTTATAATTAAGAGTAACAATCAAATTATTTACAAGTGTGTGTGGATGTATGTGGATGTATTTTTCAACCAGTGTCATGACTAATTATCCCTAGTTTGATGTATATGGATATATATCTATTTCTGTTTTTTTTATTTATTTATTTGATCACTTAAAATAAACCATTCCCAAATCATAATCCATAATCTGTACTGTTTTAAAAATATCTTTGTACTTTAACACGTTGACACGCAAACATCATCCAACTCTGCATAGCTTTTTTAATGACGATGTAGTATTGAATTCAAATAATGAAAGGACCCCAATTTTAATTCCCCCCTGACCACAATTTCCCTCAGTCTAAAGAACCTTAACAAACAACAAAATAATAGAAAATAAAATTTTGACCTGGTTGCTTAACACCAAAAAAGTTTGTAAGAGGGTACTTTGATCAAGTGTGCATCCACACAGGCTCCTTTCCTGAGAGTCAGTCATAAACACAATGCTTCAGGTTTATTGACAACCGCCTTACTCTAAGATTACCTATCACAAAAGACTGCTTAACCTTTGCCCTAACCCTACCAATAATCCAATTCTGACTCTAAAATTCCAAACAGATGGCAAAGCTGTGAGGGCTAGATCAAATGTCCTCACAACCATGCATGTCCCCATAATGTCACTCAGGTCTCAGTGGCTCGTCCTCATAAAGTAATATGAACAGGTACGCTCGCACAAACACATACTAGCCATCAAAAATACAACTTTGCATTGACTGATATACATTTTAAAGCCAATCAATCCCAATCTTAAATGTATTCATTTGCATTGAATTCCAAACACTATAAATCAGGCAGACAAGTTCAGCTTTTCAAAGGCTAATCGCACATGGGAACATTTTAACAGTCTTAATGGTTTGCAAGTTAATCAGCTGTTCATGAATAGCATTGTTTTTTAATGAAGTCATCAATAGATGAGATGGTTAACCAAGAAAGAGCGTGGTTGTTTTGGGTCAAATTAGTTTTTAACATCATTCACAAGTAGACCCCTTTATTGATACGCAAAGAGGGCATGTGGAAGTGGACGGCCCAGACACCATTCCCTTTCTTTGGCTGTTTGGTGAAAGTGTCCAAACTGCATTGATTCTTTTGAGCAGGATTTTGAGTGATCCCCAGATTCCATCCAGATGGTCAAAAGCGTGAAAGATGGGCAGGTCGGAGCTTGCTTTCATCACTGATTTTGACACACAGCCAGCCAACAATCCAAATTCCTAGAGATAGGGTTGAATAGTCTTTAGTTTGTCTCATTGACCCAATTTAACTCATTTAAAAAACATTGTATTCTCTAAAACACAGTTCGTTGAACAGGACTCTCAAGCCTACCCTGAGGTTCTGCCTCAGAATTACCTATTTATGACAGTCATCAGATGGAAATTTTACATTTTGGCAAAGCACAAATAAAAAAACAAAAGCAGACCTTGATCTTCTAAGTTTAGATCTTAGTAAAAACAAATTTTAATTATTACAGGCATTTAGCATTTAACTTATGATAAATTTAAGTTACATATAAAGTTCTGTTTAGTTTTTTAGTCTTCTCAGCCATCAAAACTTTATAAGATTTTGTTTACAAATTAAATGTTAAACTCAGAGTAACCTCCACACTGTAACTAATACTCTTTTGGGAATTGAAGCTTCAAAAGTGATTATGAACCTAAGTTAGTTTGATGCCCGTTTTGTTCCGTTAAGCTCTCTGAGTTAACATCAATACAATTTTCCTGTAATTTATCAATTTCTCCTCTGGACTTTCTCCAATTCCAACCAGACAATTTAATGACATGTTACATATAAATAATATTGATCCTCAAAAAGTCAATCAGTATACTAAGACCCATAAAAATGTTTTTATTTTCATTTTTCATAAAAAGAACAATTTACTAAAATGTTCTAACATGACAAAAAGAGTTGACAAAATGGTTTTGTCTTTCTAAATGTTAAACAGTTTTCAAATAAAAGATCAATGACCTAGCAAAAAGCTATTTTATTTTGTCAGAATACTTTTGGTTGGCTGAAAAAGTGGCAGATCATAAGAGGAATAAAGATATAGTCTAGGATCAACAATATATATTTTTTTGGTTCTCAGCAGTTTGGATGTAAAGCTTCTTGTTGACGCTGAAGTCCCCTCCACAAATCCAGCAGGTATTAGCAAAGAAAGTAAAGGAAGTAAAAAAAGAAAAAAAAAGGCAAAGAACAAAATGGGACATTTTATGCAAAGTTTTTGAAAATTCACATTTTTATTTAAGTATTTTTATTTTTTGTTTTTCATATTTCTATCTAATAGATAAAAATGATCTAAAAATCTTTCCTGGTGATAACGCTGTCACAAATTCAAATGTGCAACAAGTTTATCTCTGAAATACATTTTCTTTGTATTAAAAAAGTGAATAACTTAAAAAAAGTAATTGTTTCTCCTCTTTGTTGTATGGCTAATAAGTGTAAGCAGCCCCAAGGGCAAATATTATTTCATCCCAACACAGGAACAAGCTATTAGCTGTATGAAGCAGAAAATGAATGGATTATTACAAATATGATCAATTTACACATTAGCTGTAGAAAAAATGTACACCGTGGCTTTACATACAATGAAGCCTGAGCATTATATATTTATTGATCTTTTTCGGATATATGTATTTTTTTCTATCTCCTTTAACCTGGTAGCACATTTAGGGCAAAGTCTCAAATGACCTCAGCTGAGTGTACATTTAGTTGATTAATAACAGCGGAGAAACATTGTCAAACAGTCATTTTAACACACATTTACGAAGTCAAAATGTGCACATAAACACATAAACAGGTAATTATTATTTAACATTGACATAATTCAGTACCAGGGTTTATGAATAGTTCTTAGCACTGTACCACATGGAGGGACAAATCCAATTCTTAAGTGTACTGTATGAAACAATGCCAGCTGCCTCTCTGCTCCAGGTCAGTTACAAATAAAATATGAAAAGGGAGATTTATGTCACTGAGGTACCAATACAATATTGCATAGAAGGTCATTTATACAGGTGCTGTTATCATCTGCTTTGGTTACTAGCTTTAATAAAAAAAAAAGGGTATTTTGTTTAAGTCAAACTGTGAAAAACATGCAAAATTTGTCATTTTTCATCCCAAGGGTTCAGGAAAGTTAAAGAAAAGTCTAAAATTATAATTCTATAATATAAACAATAAAAACTATTTTTAAAAAATATATACATATACTTTTAAGTTTTTGAGCTGGTATAAAAAAGGACTGTTAGAACTGTGCAAGTGAACAACCACAAACTCTTACACAATGAACGTGCATAACGGTGCCACTGATTCAGCATTAATTTGTACAAAGTGACAAGTTTCCTGCATTATGGCAATGGCTTCTATTATATTCATAAAACTCAAACTTATAAAGCTCATGTGTTTTGAACCCTTTCCAAAGTTGAAAAGATATTAATCTTTAATTATGCAAAAATCACAAATTTTATACGATTGTAATTATTAGACAAAACAGCAAAGTAGCCCTAAATTTTAAATTGTCTAAATACTGTAGGCATTTGTGACTAAATAGATAGATAGATAGATAGATAGATAGATAGATAGATAGATAGATAGATAGATAGATAGATAGATAGATAGATAGATAGATAGATAGATAGATAGATAGATAGATAGATAGATAGATAGATAGATAGATAGACGTGGGGTTTAAGGTAGCAAACATGACACAGCACAAACACGAATTTACAAAGACGATTTCTTATTATAAAGCCACGGGCAGAGACAAAATCTGACCCAAAATGTAGTCTGTTTCACCAAACGAGCTACATGTGTCTTAGAACTCTGGTCAGTTCAGATTTTATTCGTCATTGGTGCATCCGGGTACTTCCATTTTTTTGATTGACAGTTGCCATGGCAACAAGCTAGAGCATCGCCATTTTGTCAGGAGGTTTTTTTTTCCTCTGCTCAGTCTTTTCAAATGTTCTCCCTTCCCGCCGGAATAATGCTGTCAGAAGATATATGTTTGACGTTTTTGGATGTTGAAATGCGCGCAGTGGATCGGATCAAGAAAGTCAAGAGGCCGATGTTTTAATTGAGCTGAAATAATTAGGCGGCGCCGCACTAACTCAGTTGTCCGTGTCTCTGGTCCACCGGGCCGGTTCACTGCGCAGGTTTGGACCGCGCGCCATTTTGTGAAAATTGACTCAAAATTCCTAACCAAAATTATCAGAGGACGCGGCTTCTGGTTTGTGTTTTGATGATCTGGATATAATTGTATTGTCGCACTAGTCGAAGTGACCGATGTGAATTGTGTAAAGATAGCGTTAAATCTGATTTTGGCATAACGTTTGTTTAGCGGTAGCTAGAATAGTTAGCTTGAGGCCAACCAGGGCAGGTAGCTAACGTTAGCTGCGCTCATTTTGTCATCCAGCTAGCCAGCTCGCTAAGGTTAGCTAGTGACTTATGCGTGCTGCTTAGCATGTTGCTTGTCATCGGCTAATATTAACATTTGCTGAAGTTATTTCGGCCTTGGATATTGCGCATTAAAAGCTTGGGCCATGAAGTGCATACCAGATGTGACTGACGAGTTATTTTAGAGCTTGCCGATCTGGGTACAGAGATTGGATTTACTCGCTAACCGTGCAGGGAGGGGAGAATCTCAAGCTGGATAAGTTTCCTCATCATACAGGTTATTGGACTTTAAATGAAGATCGTGCCATCAGAGGTGAGTAATCGCAAACTGTTCTGTTGCGCATGATCGCTTCATGGTGTGGATACTGCTTTCACAGATTTTTTTTTTCACTCTGCAGAGGGAATAGTTAACAATGATGGACGCGGTAGACAAGGATGGTAGCTGGTGTGGCGGCTAGCTAACATTTTTTAAGCCAGCGTTAACGTTTGCTTTCAGTCAGTAGGTCAGTGGACGGATTTGATTGCTAGACGGATTTAGTCTTGATGTCGGCTGTAAATGATGTGTAACAGTCGGCGGGAGCTGCAATGGAAGTCATGTCTGCACAGTGTTAACGTTTTTGCTAACTTTGCTATATTAGACACTGTCATTGTATGATTGAGACCCTGTTACGTTACGCCTCCGGTTTGACTTACTGTCAGTGCGGTGGGTAATTACATTAATACAAGGGGGCGGTTTGGGCTTCAGTGTGGAGAGGCTAACCTGGCTTCGTAGCTTATTCGGCTAACCTGGCTAATGGTTAACGCTGACTTGTTGACGAACCCGTTTGAATGGGCCCCACAATCCGCTGGCTCCACACAGCGTCACTAGCTAACGTCGGGCTGGTGAGAGACCTGCTCGCCTTATCCCGCAGTTTTCGGGGGGAACGACGAGCACGCTAGCTAGTCGGACGGCTAACTGTAATGCAAGCCCATTAACGTTTGTCATCCTCACCGGGATTTGGAGTCCTACATTAGCGATACAAAGGAAGGGAAGAACGGAAATTAACTCTGAACATGCCTCTCAAATTCCAGCCATGACGAGATTTATCATATCATCTGTAAGTAGAGAATTTCCTCGGGAGAAGCGTCATTTTGGACAAACGATAGGCTTTTAATTGTTTAGATGGGTTTCGTCCGGTTCAGCTTTGGAATGGATCTAAAGCAGTTGGGCGTGAGAAGATGACACACCGGTTTGATCCATTTGTCTTTAACAATCACTTGTGATCGTGTACCGCTACGAATATAAGTTAACTGTTATTATATTCACGCTTTATTAGGCCCGTTGATGCCATAATGAGCACGGCTACTGAAGGAACTGTTCAGTGTCTTAGTCCTGAACCTTAAGAATAGCAAAAGCAGCCAGGAGTCTGCTTTCAAAATGCTTTATTAGCTTCCCTTGTTTAAGAAAATAATATTTATTTGTCTAAATTAATCAATGAATTAATGTATTTGTCTTATATGTTTGTTCTAAAATCAAACTTTCAGCTCTTTGTTAATTTAGAAAGCTGTGTTTGCTAAATAGATGAATCCATGTTTGATTTTGTTCATTTTTGCCCTCAAAAGTCTTTAAAACTTCCCTTAAAGGTGGCAATTTAAATTGTTTATTGCCTGAGAAGTTGAGAGAACAACAGAAATATTAAACCTAATTTAAGACTTAGTGTCACAACTATTTTCTATCTCTCTGATTAGCTCCCTTTAAAGATTTACATGCTTTTTTACTATAAACTAAACTAGCTGGCCTCACTTTTAATAATAATACCTTAAAACCTCTGATCAGTTTGCGTTGTTATAAATACGAATTTTTATATATATAATTCTGACATCCATCTAACCCCCAATTACTTTCCAAAGTTTTGGAGAATCCTCTCTGAAGTGATCCTGTCATTTATTTCTCCTCAAGTTTCCAGTAAAGTTCAGTAGCCACAAAAACATGTAAACTTATAATAATGTCTTTTTGTTCCTTGTAGTGGGTTGTGGTTTGCTGCTGGACTCTCCTACCAGGATGATATGAAATTTTGCAGAAGATGCATCCAGGTTAGCTGCTGTATACTAAACCTTAACTCTTTGGTGGGGGACTAGTCCACTTTAATTCAATTTTATTTATTTATTTGTTTATTTTTTTGTCTTTCTTCTGTCCTCCACTTTTATTCAATCTGGAATCTCCCAATTTTTTACTCTCTTGAAAAGATAAAGATCTAAATAATAATAATTGTCAGAATTATTTACTTAAATTTTTCTGTACAAATGTATTATTTTAATGCAAAATAAACACAATTTTGCTGCAGTTTAAAAACAAATTTGGTCCTTTTTTAAACTGAACAGATACTAGAAATTCTACAAATAAAAAGAAGAAGTGGTCCTAATATTTATTTTTAAATATAACATTTCTATTTAAGCTAGAAGTGAAATGACTCACACGTATGTCTGTTTAAATGTTATAAGAAAATAGGCAAAATCCACAGCGTCTTATAGCACCTCAAATATAGTGTTGCTCATGCTCATCTTACAGCTCCTTTTATTTCTGTCAGTGGACGGGTATTTCTTTACTTTTCTAAAGCTGGGTCAGCTTTCTAATGCTCTCATATGAAGTGCAGGTTTTAGGCTGTGCAGCTATTTTGCTGTCAGGCTCTTGTGTTGAAAGCAACGTCTAAGTGTGCCAAAGTTCAATTTTATTTCTTGTTTATTTCTTGTTTTCTCATTGGAAAATGGGAGCAGCTCTGCCCTGGCAACAAAAGTAGGCTATTTGCATACTGCGTTGTGATTGGTCTGTGCATTGATGGGCTTGCCAAATCACGCTGTATCTCTGTGGTGATAGGCTATGCTAATTAGGTGCTGTTGCTGGGATTCTGAATAGTGGTTACTGTGTAGCACTGGTGAATTGTGTTGTCTGGTGAGAGATGCTGATAGCTGAACATGCTATTTAATAATTTTTTGATTCCTTCTGGCTTAAAATGAAGGATGATTCACCGTACAGTGTGGAGATGCTGTATTCTCACCCCTTTTCACTGCTAAACTGGCTGTTTTTTCCCTTTTCCTCACAAAGGTTGATCTATTTCTGCTGTGTTTTGATTTTTTTGGGGTTGTCCTTTGATTGCATTGTTTAATGTGTACATGTTTAACACAACACTGTGCATAAACCCCACATTTATTATTCAGATTTAGTAAAATCTGCTTTTTTTGTCACTGTTTATCATCATTTGGGATTGATTATGAACACAGATGTAAATAATGCTGTTAATTTGCATTTATAAATTCCTATAAATAATTTTTATTCATTTTAAACTAATAAGAATTGAATTTTTGCTTCACCTAAACAACAAATAATGTTTCTTTATTATACCTGTATATAACATAATTCACCTTTCTGGTTTTATTAGTAACCTTAAATCTCTGATGACCTCTTTTATCTTCCTTTTTCCCTTTGAATATTTCTGTACTGAATGCATTTAAAGGGAACTTTTAATTCCTTTCTAGGAGGAGAGACTTCAGCATGCAAACCTTCGTCCGTCCGGCTTGCGCCCTCTTTTTCTTTACACACTGCTGGTCTTCAGATGGCTGCTCCAATGCCCCATACGCACCAGCAGTACAGTGACCGCCACCAGCCAACCACTGACCAATCTGTTACGGTTTTACCGTACAGCGACCAGACACCACAGCTCACTGCCAATCAGGTACAATCACCCTTGCTGCTGCCCTTTTAGGATTTACAGGAATAGCTAAACTTAATTGCACACAAAAGTTTGCTCCCCTTTTTTTAAACTACTATCACTAGGCAGAGTAGCTGCATGTCAAATGTCCTTCTCTCTTATTATGTCATATTGTGTTAACAGTAAGGAGTTCAAACGTAAACCCTGTCAGATGAAATTTTAACCTATAAAGTTATGTTTTTGCTTGTAAAATGTTATTTCAGAGGCACATGCCCCAGTGCTTTCGTGACCCAACTTCAGCTCCCCTGAGGAAGCTCTCCATCGACCTTATCAAAACATACAAACACATCAATGAGGTGAGTTTTTGCTTTTATAAAAGTTTCAATAATTTCTTGACAACACTTTAAAGTGTTTCTTAAAATGTCCCAATCAGAATTTTAGGCTTTTATTTTCTTGTTTTAAGATGTTTGCTGTTTAAAGGTTCTTTTTTTAAGTTGGTCGTCCTTATTATTGTATGAATTGTTTAGAGAGCTTAATATATTTTTATTTAATGAGAATTTAATTCACGAGAAACTCAGTTTATTGAGGGAAATCTGTATGAACTATTTTCTGAAGAAATCTCTATATGCATTTTTCTAAAATGCATTTTTTTTATAAATGTTCTTTTCAGGTTTATTATGCAAAAAAGAAGCGGCGGCACCAACAGGGTCAGGGTGAGGACTCCAGTCACAAGAAGGAGAGGAAGGTTTTCAATGATGGCTATGACGATGATAACTATGACTACATCGTCAAGAATGGGGAGAAGTGGATGGACCGCTATGAGATCGATTCCTTGATAGGAAAAGGATCATTCGGACAGGTCAGGAATTGAAACTCACACTCTTGGTCAGCTTTTTGGTTTTAATCTTTGTTAATTGTCACAAAAGTGCTTCATATGCTGGTTTTGTTCCATTCTCAGGTTGTGAAAGCATATGACCGAGTAGAGCAAGAATGGGTTGCCATTAAGATTATCAAGAACAAGAAAGCTTTCCTTAATCAAGCCCAGATCGAAGTGCGCCTTCTGGAGCTCATGAACAAACATGATACTGAGATGAAATACTATATTGGTAATTTGCTTTTGATGTCCCAATAACAGAATGAATCCGACGGCTTCCTCGGTCTGCGACTAACGCTCCCGAATGTTGTGTTTTTTTGCAGTCCACCTGAAGCGCCACTTCATGTTCCGTAACCATCTCTGCCTCGTGTTTGAAATGCTGTCATATAATTTATACGACCTGCTTCGAAATACCAACTTCCGCGGCGTCTCACTCAATCTCACCCGGAAGTTTGCCCAGCAGCTATGCACGGCACTACTCTTCCTGGCCACCCCCGAGCTCAGCATCATCCACTGTGACCTGAAGCCCGAGAACATCCTCCTTTGTAACCCCAAGAGGAGTGCCATCAAAATAGTGGACTTTGGCAGCTCTTGCCAACTGGGACAAAGGGTATCTACCATCAAACAGTTCATCTGCTAGACAATCTGTGTGATGCTGTTTGTAGATAAATGCTAAGACTCACTTCATATGTTTTGTGTTTACAGATATACCAGTATATCCAGAGTCGCTTCTACCGTTCTCCAGAGGTGTTGCTGGGAATGCCCTATGACCTGGCCATTGACATGTGGTCCTTGGGTTGCATCTTGGTAGAGATGCATACCGGAGAGCCTCTATTTAGTGGAGCCAATGAGGTATAAAACATAAAATAGCTTCAATAACAATAAAATAGTAACCTTAAAGTTGTGTGTTCCTACAAAAGCTTAGAAACCTTTTGGAATTTTTATGAGTGCTAATACTTATATGCTTTTGGTTTCTCCAGGTGGATCAGATGAACAAAATAGTCGAGGTTCTTGGCATCCCACCCAATCACATAATGGACCTAGCCCCAAAAGCCAGGAAGTTCTTTGAGAAGCTTTCAGATGGTACATGGAGTGTTAAGAAGACCAAAGATGGCAAAAGGGTGAGTTGAAGTTTAGATGGGTGCTGATCTGGATATACGCATTCAATACTTGAATATGTCTTTGTTTTCTTTACAGTATAAGCCTCCAGCTTCGCGGAAGCTCCACTCCATCTTAGGCGTGGAGACGGGCGGTCCCGGCGGCCGACGGGCAGGGGAGTCTGGCCACGCTGTTGCTGACTACTTGAAGTTCAAGGACCTGATCCTCCGGATGTTGGACTATGACCCTAAGAGCCGCATCCAGCCG
This sequence comes from Oryzias javanicus, assembly GCA_003999625.1. Taxonomy (NCBI): domain Eukaryota; kingdom Metazoa; phylum Chordata; class Actinopteri; order Beloniformes; family Adrianichthyidae; genus Oryzias; species Oryzias javanicus. Next base: position 22,790,482 of record CM012449.1, on the reverse strand, counting down.
TACTATGCCCTACAGCACAGCTTCTTCAAGAAGACTGCGGACGAGGGGACCAATACAAGTAGTAGTGTGTCTACAAGCCCCGCATTAGAGCAATCCCAGTCGTCAGGAACCACCTCCAGCACCTCCTCCAGTTCAGGTAGAGTCCGTCTAAAGCTACACTATAACGACACAAAAAGCTGGATCTCAAGAAACCAGAACAGTTTGAAGTATTAAAGAGTTTCACAGACTAATAGTTGAATGTTCCATTTTCCCGAGATGCTGACTACTACAAGATTTGATCAATCAAAATAAGCAACTGAAATATGTCATGTTTGTGACAAACCTGTTAGAGTTAATACATCCACGTGTCTGTGTTGTTGATTACATACCGACCTCTAAATGCAATACATTCATGTATTTAGGGCTATCTAAGGGTATTTTCTGTTTGTTTTCAAATGATTAAAGGGTTGTAAGGTTGGGTGCAGCACATTGATTTTGACATTCACACAGACACACATGCATACATCCAGGATCTGAATGTATCGCCGTTCCCCTTACAGCTGGCGATCTTAAGGCACTGACCATTAAAGACACGAGTGGAAATAAAGTCCTAAAGTTTTTTGCGTTGACTTTGAGTAATTAAAAGTGTGTTTGAACTCGCAGGAGGATCGTCTGGGACAAGTACCAGTGGCAGAGCGAGATCTGACCCTACGCATCACCACTTGCACAGTGGAGGACACTTTGGCACGACGATGCCTGCCATGGATGGTGACAGCCTCTGTCCACAGGTAAACCAGCTAAAGAATCTAAAAATACACTAACGCTAAGATGCACAAAAAATTGAATGTTTTTTGTTTGGTAAAATTATATTAAAAAAAGTTATTTTATCAAATCTATTACATATTGTGTGTTTGTTTTTAATAAAGCAGAAGGATTGTGTGAATGTAGCCATCTCAAAGTTTGTTGTTGAAAGACTTTTGCTGTAAATAATGCCGACATTTTCTCGACAACAACAGGCAAGACAGCCTTACCCGCCCCCCCTGGTGTGGGGAGGTGGCGTCGGACCAGAGTCGGTCACTGGGGAGACTCACCCAGTCCAGGAGACCACCTTCCATGTTCCCCCTCAGCACCCCAAGGCCCTGCATCCCCACTCCCATAGTCATCACCACCACGGGCAAATGATGGCCACTCGTCCACGCCCGCGCCACTACACCTCCCCGACACACAGCTCCTCGACACAGGACTCCATGGAGGTGGTTCATGGCCATCTGTCCATGACCTCCCTGTCTTCCTCTGCCTCCTCTTCCTCTACATCGTCCTCTTCCACTGGGAACCATGGCAACCAGGCCTACCAGCTTCGCCATTTGCCTGCTGGAGCCCTTGACTTTGGTCAGAATGGTGGGCTGAGCATGGGACTAGGTGCCTTCTCGAACCCGCGGCAGGAGACTGGCATGGCAGCACACCCTGCATTCTCCATGGGCACGAATACGGGGCCTGCCCACTACCTAGCAGAAGGCCACCTGGGTATGAGGCAGGGCATGGACCGGGAGGAGTCTCCAATGACTGGAGTATGTGTGCAGCAGAGTTCTATGGCCAGCTCGTGACTGCACTGACATTTGGCTGTGTGTGTCCCCCCCCAACCCCTGTGCGTCATTTTTAAGGTGGTGTTTTTTTACTACAAGGTGTGTTGACAAAAGCTGCTCACGTCAGAAGGGAGATATCACTGAACCGCTACTACAGAGGAAAAAAATAACAAAACAACAAAAAAAAAACCTTTGTTAAAAAGTATATATGTAATTTTCATCAAATTTTTTTTTTTTTTTGGTTGGTTTTTTTTGTTTTTTGTTTTATTTTTTGCAATCATTAGGCACAGAATAATACTGCGGAATAACCATAGTGAAATCAAAACATCCATCTTACCATTTCACCAGTTTCATGTAACCACCAAGTTATCACCTTATGGTATTATGTGGCAAAAACCTTCTAAGATGCATTTCAGAGGAGAAGTCCGGAGCTGTCCTGCAGCTAGCTATTGGTGGCAAAATGCTCGGCGTCCTCGGCCGTGTGGACCGCCTGATGTTACTGTTTCACTGGTTGTTCATTATTTTCTGCCCTTTTTTCTTTTTTTTTTAATTTAATTTTTTTTTAAGTGAAATTCCACATCAAAGCTGCTTGTAAATCCTGTAGCTTGACAACAAAGGGGGGGAAACGTTTGCGGTGATATTTCTTGTCGGTCGGTTTGGTGTGACTCTGTCAAAGGGGGAACACTTAGCAGTGAAGTCCATGTGCGTGCGCTGTCCGGGTGGGGGGGGTAGAAAACCCACCGATTTATCGAGGGGGGGTTGAAGGAGAGGCACCAGCCCTCAGGCCCACAGAGGCCTTGTAGTCCTGCGAGCTGCAACCGGGCCCCGGCACAGGCAAGAGCAGCGATGGGCATTGAAGGTGAAAGGATCCGGCCCAGTGAGAGGAAGACAGTCAGCGGCTGGTTCTAGATAACCCTTTGGCCTTATGACTCATGGACTTGGAATGGGATGGAGCTGGACATTATCATTTGAATTAAGATGGCTTTTCTCTATTTTTCTCTCTAGACAGCCCTTAATTCTTAAGGAAATTTAAGAAAAAAAATACAAATGTAGAAAAGGTTAATAAAAAATTGTGATTTTTGAGGCCTTTCTCGACAAAGATTTCGTCTTCAGCAGGGCCCCACACAACAGGGTTTTATTGTACATGACAACCTCCTAAACATCTCTTCCTTCAAAGTTCACTGGTTTAAGGATTTTTCATAGAAAAAGAACTATCTATCCCACAATCTTTTTTTTTATTTGTTTCCTTTTTTCTCTTTTTTTTTGTTTACTCCTTCCCTTTTTTGCATGTAGTTTCTCATCTGAACCACCTGCACAAGTCTCTCCATCCAAAACATGGAAACTGAAGAAAAAAAACAACAAAAACCACAAAAAAAGACGATTTAAGTGACTGCCTTTTTTCTCCTCAAATTATGCTGTGAATTTTACAAGAATTTATTTTCCCTTTGGATATGTTTTTATACCAAAGCAGTTGTTTTATAGCATATAGGTGTCTGTAACCAATAATGTAGCAGTTCACCACTTTGACGCAAACTTTATTAAGACCTTCTTTTAAACGTCAACACAAACAGCTGCAATATGTTACTTTAAGCAGAACTGGAGAATCGTTGTGGAGACCGTTGGCTATTTGTTGTATTCTGGCCAGATTTCTTTGCAACATTGTACCAAAACTGTTTCCATATGAATTGGTAGATTATTTTTTGGGAGTCTTTTAAAAAAAACCCTCGGTATGTTAGAAAATTTGGTAGTTACTCTGCAGGCTCCGGAGTAGCGAGATATAGAAGCTGATGGTTTAAAAAAAAAAAAAAAGGAAAAAGGAGACTAACGTGTTCTATTTCTGTCTTTTTTTTCTGTTTTTGTTTTGTATTTCAATTTTTTTTTCTTTTTTGCCCCCATCATACTATTTCAAAGGGTGTTGCTGCCTTTCATACATCATCAATGTGGCTAGTTTCTACCGTGGAAGCAAGACTTTTGTCACTGTCTTGCTAATCGTGGCAAATCCGCTTGTGTTGAATGATAGATCTCTGATTCAGTCGGGAAGATCCCCATGATTGTCGCACTGTTCAAAGGGAAAGGGCTCCTCTCAGCCCGTAGTTACATTGCTTTGCCTCGGCAGACATGCATGTCCTCAAAACATTAGTCAATAACCAGATTTTTAAATTAACATTTTTTTTTTATTTAATTTTTTTTTTTTTTTATCAGGGATTTTGAAGTGCTTTCTTTCTTCTGTTGGTCATTGTGCCAGCTTTGAAATTAAAACAAAGGAAGGAAATAAAAAACAAAATTTAGCCCACGGCCTCCTTGCAAGTTAGGGGCAGGGCACAAGTCACGCTGTTGTCATTTTCTAGGAGAAACCCTTGTATGCAGTCCTGCTCGGTTCTTTTCCAAACATAAAGCTACCTATTTTGAGATTGGGGTTTTATCCTGGATGTCAAGGTTAAAAAAGCAAAATTTGCAATCACTCCCCCCCTCCTCCTCCTCCTCCACACCCTGCTGAATTTGAGACATTTAAAATCGCGTCAGTTGCTTTATTGCTGACACTCATACTGGTACTAAACATTCCAAAAATAAAGACTGAAAAAAAAAACTGAAAAAATTTGACTGCAGTGACTGGTAAGTGTGCGCCTATTTCAGATCATACTGATTGACTTCTTATTTAGAGCAGTTGTCATGAAATGCAGCCCCTTTTTAATAGTTGAAATAGAATTTATGTATATATTTATATTTTTTTAATAAAGGAAGTATAGAACTCACTACCTTGCTCCTGCTGGTATGTTGATTATGTTTGTCAAATTGGTGACCATTCAGTGGGCAGGAACTCCTGTTTTCTTAGTGGCAAAACCCTGCCTTTTGGCAAGGTTTTGTCTTGACTACATCAGGACAACACTATGAGGTAGGGTTTGAATCAAACAGGGAAAGCTAGATCTTCAAACCTTAATAATTTTCACAGGGTATATTGTAAGTGCATGTACATCACAAATCTTACTTTTTGGTTATATGAGAAGCACATGGTTGAAAAGAGGTTTCATTTTTCATACGCCTGTTCGGTTTGTAGGTTCTACACAAATAGTTGTTGACATATCTTAACACCCAACAGAAGCTGAAGTCCTTTTATTTAATTTGGAATTATCCCTTTCATTTTTTTTTTAATTTCACATTTTTTCTCCACATTTTTTTTGTACATGCAACATGCACTATAGAATTGAACAGCATGGGGGAAAGGATAAGTCCATGTATCCACAGATTGTAAGATCTAGTCAAGACTTTGCTGTGTTTATGACAATGCCCTTTGTATTATATTAAGACAGTCTTATGTATGATATATAAAAAGAAGTTAATTGAATTGTTGTTCGTGTCGTTATTGATTCAGTTCACATCAAAAACCATTTAAATCTAGGACTTAATATTGTGGGACTGCCACAGCATGTTCCTCGTGTGTACAGTAGAAAAACTGACTGTGCGTCTTGTTGTGTGGTCTGGCTCCGTTGTGTCTAGGCGGTATAGATCTGTCGACTTCGGGTGCGAACAAAGGTCCCGGGTTCAAATCCCGGACGAGCCCTCATAGATACTTTTGTCTTTTAAACTGACTTTATTTTTAATCCCTCCATTGGTAATGGTAATGTTTATAAATTACCAAATCCTTATATTTATTATACATCAACACAAATTATTCTACTTAATCGACAGGTGACATATAGGCTAGCTACGAAAGGAAACAGGAAAAGCACATGAACAAAAAAATGTTGAAATAAATCTCTGTTCTATTTAGTAAATTTGATATCAACGTTTTCCCAGGTCTGCACAGTTCTGACTGCAAAAAGGAGGGCTCGTCCGGGATTTGAACCCGGGACCTCTCGCACCCTAAGCGAGAATCATACCCCTAGACCAACGAGCCATGCTGTACACGGGGCAGAAAACAAAAGATGATTCTATCCTCAAGCAGGCCATTATGGTGTTGAGCAGAAGAATGCGAAATTGTGACCTGCATTTACTGATTTTCTACCTTGTATTAAGTGTTTGGTATTTTCTTCACCCTTCTTTTCTTGAATGCTACATTATTTTGTTTTTGCTCAACGATAGCAACAATTTGGCCAGTAAGCGGCAGTATTGCTTACAAGCTGTTGCTGTGGGACAAAGAAGAAAACCTTACTGCCAGTGGATTGGTTTTTTGAATTATTCGTGTGACCAATAGTGTCACTGAGAGTTGATGAACGTCCAATCAGATTCTTCGTGGGCGGGAAATCACTCCGTGTGAATGATCTGGGCTAAATTCAACCGTTTTGTGTATGTTTTGTAGAGCTCAGTGCGCTGGTTTCGCAATTTCTTTTACATGTTTGTAGAATAGGAAATAATTAAAACTAAAACCCGAACAGTTTACTGGTATGAAGTTCGCGTTTTAGTGCCCCATATTACGGACGTGGACCAAAGCAAATCAAGCGAAAGCTAGCGTCCTAGCTTAAACATGCCGAATTTTTGCGCGGCCCCAAACTGTACACGGAAAAGCACACAGTCAGATCTTGCTTTTTTCCGTTTCCCAAGAGACCCAGAGAGGTAAGGTGGAAAAAAAGCTACATTTCACTAAAAAAAACTCATCATTTGATTGCTTTTATAACATGATTAATAAGAAACAAAAGCCACAGCTAGCATGTAGCCCTGTTGCATGTTTTCTGTTTGATGCCATTTGAAAAAGCTTTATTTAAATATCAAAATGATTTGTTGAAAAAAGGTTTAACTGGTATATGACAACTGTTATGTATATATAATTATTTGGTTCGCATTTGTACCTTACAGATGTAATTAGACTAATAAGAAACAATAATTAATTGTTTACTATGTTTGGTTAATCAAATGTGTTTTTAAAAGTTTTCTTATTGGACTAAATTTTGCTTCCTTGTTTCTAGATGCAGGATCTGGGTGGAGAACTGCCGCAGAGCCGATCTGGAAGCTAAAACTGCAGATCAGTTGAATAAACATTACAGACTATGTGCAAAGCATTTTGACCCGGGCATGGTCTGCAAAACGGTGAGCATATATATACATTTATCGTAATTTTTTTTCCCCCTCGGTGGCCCTAAAGTGCAAATCACTCATTGCAAAAATCTATTAAAAATCACAACCACTATGAAAAATTACATTTTAGAAATCACACTGAAAATGAACTCTAAATAAACGGATCTAATAAGGAACGAAACGTTTCAACAAAAAAACAGAAACTCTCAGAAATCAAAATATATATTAAAAAAAAAAAGATAAAGTAGGTAATCTGGTTGCATTGCTAGTTGGATAATGACGTATTAAGTTTTTCAAATGTGTTTTCAATCTCTACATACTTATAAAAGTTTTAGGATTAGTATGGAGCTTATCCAGTGCCACATAATTTCAAATAACATTCGGTTGAAATGATTGACAAACGTCATCATCCAATCAGTGATGTTCCGTATTGTACCTGTTGTACCTTTTCAGGTTTCTGTAAAAAAAAAGAACGCATTTTTTGGAAAACTGAAGTAATTTCCAGAAATTTTAAAGAATTAAACACAATAGGAAACTATAAAAGGCGTCTAGTATGGGACAGCTAGTGGGACTTTTAATGTTAATGTGTTTGGTTTTTTTTTTTTTTTTTTTTGTAATTGTGTTTTGGTTTCTGGATTTTTTTGTGATTCCTAAAATATAATGTTACTTTTTTATTATTTGTTTTGCTTTTTTTAACAACATATTTGATTTGATCTCGTTTTTGCATTCAGTGATTTGTATGTTTGATTTTGTACTTCAGGGACACCGTACTTTCCTGTTGTGTTTGCATATTTAAAGGAAGAAAAAGGTGCATAATTAGAATAATAGTGTGTGCTTTTCAGAGTCCCTATAGAACGGTACTGAAGGACACAGCAATTCCAACCATATTTGATCTAACGAGCCATCTGAAGAACCCACACACCAGACACCGCAAACGGATCAAAGAGCTCGTAAGAGAAACCTTTTCTGTCTCTGTCATTTCCTGTTTGAGTTTGATAACTTGAGCTTTAACTCTTTTTCAGACTGAGGACGATATACAGAGAATGAAAGAAAGACAACGTGAGTAATATTTCAATTTGAAAATATTTGTTGCTGGTTATATTTTATTCAGTCTGTCATGCTTTTTTGTCTCAGTGGCAGCGGAACAGCTTTCTTCCAAAGTAGAAGAGGAGAGCACAAACACAGCCGACGATGAACCTCAGCTGTCTGCAGAGGAGAAGGAATACCGAGAATATCTGAGGTCCTTATTTGAGATTCTCTTGCTGTTAGGGAAGCAGGGAATCCCTCTAACAGTGAACAAAATATCAGAGACTGAATTTAAGCCCAACAACTTCCAGGCTCTCCTGGATTACTCCATGAATGCTGGAGATGCCGCTTTGAGGAAGCGCTTCAGCACGACAGCCGTCAACACGGAATACCTCTCTCCAGCCCAGCTGAACCAGCTGCTGGACGTTTGTGAGAACACGGTGCGCGAGGAGATGCTCATGGAGGTCAGGGAGAGCCGCTTCTTCTCCCTGGTCACGGGGGAGCTCGTGGAGTTTTCCAAGGAGAAGTATCTGCCTCTGTTTCTCCGCTACGTGAGTCAGCAGAACCTCATTCGGGAGGAGCTGTTGGACTTTTTGCCGTTCGGGGACGGCGACGAGTGCGCGCTGGTGGAGCGGCTGGAGGCCCAGCTGACGGAGCGCTGGGGGCTCAGCATGGAGGACTGCCGGGGTCAGGCGCACAAAGCCTCCGGAACCTCCACCATCAAGATGAAGGCGGTGGCGGTCCTGCTGATGGAGAAGTACAAGTTTGCCCTGCATGTGCCTTGCTCTCACATGCCGCTGAACATCCACCTGGCCAACAACCTGCCCTATCCCAACGTCCAGGTCGCCATGGAAACTCTGAGGCGGATCGGCAAGCTCTTTGAAGCGCCGTCGACTCAAAGCGAGCTGGATAAAGCCATCGGCGTCTACCATCAGAAGAGCGAGGACAAGGCGAGCGCGCTGAAAGAAGCGTGCGCTTCTCGCTGGACCGAGCGCCACAACGTTTTCGAGGTGCTGCTCGACGTCCTGCCGCCACTGCTGCTGTGCATGGATAACATTCGGGACAACGACGACGGACTGTTCACCGCCGCCGTCGTGGCGAGCGCGTATTCGATTGCGGAAATCCTCGCCGACTTTGAGTTCATTGTCACAATTGTCATCTTGAAGAACGTCCTCACCTTCACCAGAGCTTTCGGGAGGAACCTGCAAGGCGAAACGCTGGACGTGTATTCGGCCGCCAACAGCTTAACCGCCGTCCTGCACTCCCTGAACGAGGTCAACGATAACATCGACGTCTACCACGAATTCTGGTATGAGGAGGCCATAAGCCTCGCCTCCCTGATGGAGATCCCTGTGTCCATCCCGAGGCTTTTCCTCCGGAAGCAGAGGTCCATCGATGCTGGCGAAATCCAAGCCGAGCTGTATTTTAAGGAGTACGTGACCATCCCCATCATCCGGGGGATCATGCAAGAGGTGGAGGACATGTTCTCCGACACGCACCTCAACGCCCTCAAGTGCCTGTCTCTGGTTCCAGCCGTCATGGGCCAGATGAAGTTCAACACCTTGGAGGAGAACTACGCCGACATTTACCACAGCGACCTGCCGAGTCCCGACACGCTCCCTGCGGAGCTCCACTGCTGGAGGATCAAATGGAAGCACCGCGGCAAGGAGGTGCCCCTACCCACCACCATCCACGAGACGCTGCAGCTTCCGGACGTCAAGTTCTTCCCCAACGTCAACTCCTTCTTGAAAGTGCTCTCCACCTTGCCCGTGCTGAAGCTAGAAGGCGGCGGCGATGGCGGCGGCGACGGCACGGCAAGCAAACGGCTGCAAGCTTATTTCGACAACACGCCCGTGAAAAACTGGCACAGAAGCCTGGCCATGCTGCACGTGAACAGCCACGTCAAGCACGACCTGGACGTCATGGTGGACAAATACTGCCGGCTTTATCCGGAGGATGAGGGCGAGGCGGAGGAGCCCGCAGAGGAACCGATGGAGGAGGAGGCTGCGACAAACTGATGGAGCTTGAAACTTAAATGCTGATCAAATACGTAATCTAATCTTTTATCATACTGTAACTTTTCAACCGTTGACACAATCAATTCAAAAATTTCTAGAATTACGTTGATTGTGTTAATGGTTGAAAATTTATAGTAAATCAAAGAACATAAATACCGGAGCTCTGGTGTTACCTCTCGATAAAACAAAATCTTTTATATTTAAAAGCTCTCCATGTAGAACTAAGCAGTGACCACTAGAGGGAGCTGTTCTACCAGCACGGCAGCTTTTATGACTTTACATTCATGGAGGATTAAAACACATTTTTTGTTCAAAATGTATTGGTTTATGGAAAAAAATGAAATAAAAATGTTTTCTACTGAATGCATTCACATTCCTGCATTTTTGTGCGGATTTGTTATGGGGTCAAATCAGAATCAGCTTAAAGTGAATGAAAAACGAGATCGAAAATTTGAAAGCAGTTTTAAACTTGAAAATAAAAATTGTAAACTTGAAGAAATTTTTAGAAAAAAATAAACATTTGAAAACAAAAATTGAAAACTTGAAAAAATATATCAGTGTCAACAAATAATTGGAGAAAAGTGTGAAAATATTCACGTGTCTTAGAAAAGGGTAAAAAAACTAAATTCAGTTTTATTTATATAGCCTAACATCACAAAAACAATTGCCTCATTGGGCTTCATGCCGGTTTAAAGATGCTGAAGGCAGATCATAAAATATAAAAAATAGTTAATTGCTAAAATAAACAACTAAATTAAACTGGTTATCCTTGCCCTTAGATCCTCTCTCTCTGTAAGGAAAAACTCCTTAAAAAAAAAAAAAAAAATCCTGGTTCAGGAAAAAAAAAAAAAGAAACCTTAGGGATGCCCACATGAGGAAGAGATCCTATCCCAGGATGGACAAGTGATTTATCAGGTCTCACTGTGCTGGGATCTAGGAACTAGTTTATCAACTCTACAACTATGTATTTGAGAAGAGTTCATTCAGATGGGGGACGGGTGGGGACGAGGTCCACGGCCAAGAGAGGAGCACAGACGACCCACCAGGAATCACTCTCACTCAGAGATGTGGGATGGTGTCAGAGGCGTGGTCCACAGCCAAGAGCATCACTCACTCATCATCACTCAATCACTACCGCTCAGGGAGGGGAGTTGGAACGATGAACAACATGTGAATCGAACTGCATCAAACAAAAGCATGGAGAACTAAATACAATAAATAATAAAGAGTAGAAGAGAGGAAAAGTTAATGAGAACAGAACCCCAGAGGTGATGTGGAGAATAATAGAAAATCTAAAAATTACATTTAAACATATCAGTATTAATCTAGCCTCACAAGAGCCACAGCAGAGGGAATATTCTCTGATTACAACCTGGTAGAACGCCTGCAAAAGAGGAATGTTTTAAGGCTAGCTTTGAATATAGAAACTGTGCTGGCCTCTCTGACATGGGCTGGGAGCTTATTCCAGAGAACAGGGGCTTGATGGCTGAAGGTTCTACCTCCAACTGTACTTTTAGAGATTCTAGGAACTACAAGCAGTCCTGCATTTTGTGAACGAAGTGTTCTGATTGGTTGGTAAGGAACCAAGAGATCTTTAATATAGGATGGGGCCACACCATTCAGAGCCTTATAGGTTAACAGGAGGATTTTGAACTTGATCCTAGATTCAACTGGGAGCCAGTGGAGTGAAGCTAACACAGGAGTGATGTGTTCTCTTCTGCTAGTTCCTCCTAACAGTCTGGCTGCTGCATTCTGAACAAGTTGAAAACTTTTAAAGAACTTTTCGGGCATGCTATTAGTAAAGAGTTACAGTAATCCAGTCTAGATGTAACAAATGCATGGATGAGTTTTTCAGCATCACTTTTAGATAACATATTTCTGATATATTGCGTAGGTGAAAAAATTCAGTTTTACAAATTTGTGATATATGAGCCTTAAATGATAAATCCTAGCCATTTAAAAACCACAATTCAAAGAAGAGCAGCACCGTCCATAGTGGGATGGATGTCATGTCTCTGCATGAGACCGGGTTTAGCCCAAAACACATTCCAATTGTCCACAGTGTGCAGTGAGGAGTCCCCTCTGTCACTCCAATGAAAACATGTCAGCCATTGAGTTCAAACTCCCGCCTCCATGTAAAATTAGAAAACTCAAAAACTCTGAAATGAAGCTGAAAACAGAGAATTGAAAATTGTCATGATTTAGTGCTTAGGTTTTGTCATGTTCTGTTTTCTGTCAGTTTCACCATGTTCAGGTTAACTATCCACAGCTGTCTTCATTTAGTTAATTGCCCTCAGTGTATTTAAGTGTCTGGTTTTCAATTCTCATTGTCAGGTCATCTGCTCATTCATGTTCTGGCACCGAACTGGTTTGTGCTCCTGTTTTGGTCATGTTTAAGTTAGTTCAGTAAACGTTTAAGTCTGGTCTCCTGCATTTGGGTCCTCCACCACAATCCCTGACAAAAATGAAGTTTCAGTAAAGCACAAAAAAGTTGAAAATCCAAAACAGCAGCTGTTCTAATATATTATTTTTCAATTGGCAATTTTACATTTATAGTTTTTTCATTTGTTTTTTTTTTTTAATTTACAATATATTGTTCAGACATACACGTTTTCTTTCAAACTTACAATGTCTTGTTTTCAAAATTTCAAATAAAATGTTCAATTACAATTCTGTTTTTAAAATTTTCATTCTTTCATTCACTTGAAGCTGATCCTGATAGATTTGTTTGTATCAATACATATTTTAATGAATTTCACTAAGATGGTGTTTTGTTTTTGCATACTACCACAGATGACCTTTGTTGTTGCATTTGCAAAATAAATGCAAGAAATAAAATGTCATAAATGTGTTATTATTGGATGGATCAGCTGTGCGCCATCATCGCTCCACTCGCTGGGGGTGGGGGTGGGGGGCAGGTGGCGGGGTATCATAAGGACGTGGGTGGGGTAGCTTTCAGACGCAGCCAGACGGTGATGTGCACGCTACGGCAAACGGGAAAGTCCTGAAGAAGTAAAATCGAACGCGGCTGGACGCGCGTGGAACTCCTGCAAACCGGCGCGCGCGCAGAGAAGAGAAGAGAAGAGGGAGGGTGTGCACAGTGTGAAGAGTGGGATTTGTCCGTGCGTCTTCCTCAGTCGGGCCTTTATCCAGAGCTGGTCATGGCGTGGCCGTGCATCACGCGCGCTTGCTGCATCAACCGCTTCTGGACCGAGCTGGACAAAGCGGACATCGCGGTGCCTCTGGTTTTCACCAAATACTCTGACGCTGCCGAGGTGCACCACCTGCCCCACCACCCACAGCCCAAGCAGAGGGTCGTCGGGACCATCGCCATAGAAACCCAGCCGCATCCGGAGCAGCAGGAGGCGGCGAGGGCGCCGCCCGCCGCCGGTGCCGCAGCGGGGAGAACCGGCGCGTCCGTCATGCGCCAAGACTTCAAGGCGTGGAGAGTGCGCCCCGAGCCCAGCTGCAAGCCCCGAAACGAGTACCAGCCCCCGCCGGCCCCGTTCAGCAACGAAACTCAGTACCAAAAGGATTACAAGCCATGGCCCATCCCCAGGAAGCACGACCACCCGTGGATCCCCAAACCCAGCCCCGGCGCCAAGAAGGAGCACGCGGCCGCGGAGCCCGACAGCGGCGTGGAGAAGAGCGAGATCGAGGAGAAGATGCAAGAGAAGGAGTCGAAGGATGTGGCGAAGAGGGAGAGATCTGTGGAGAGGAGGACGGCCGACAAAGCGGGGCCGCAGGCGTCTGCAAAGGCGAGCGCAGAGCTGCGGAAGAGCAGAGCAGCCGCAGACGCAGTCAACAGACAGATCAAGGAGGTCATGTCCACTTCCAGTTGTTACAGGTAAACATCATGACCCCATCAGGGTTTGCAGGGTGCACTCATCATGACCCTTCACCCGATGACACAAAGAAGAGCAGAGTCTCATGTTACAACCTGAAGAAAACTGATACAGAGGATATGAGCAGCATTGATTCACCCCCAACTCCACCCCTCTCCATCCTTACGACAGAGCCCTGGACGTGACATTATGATCATAAATGCTTCCCTCAAATTCGTAATTTGGAGTCACAAATTCATAGATTAAGTTAATACTGTAGTATGTTCAGTTTCCACTACAAAATACGAATGTGTGCACACTAAATGATCATTTGTACACACAAAATAGTAGTATGTTCATACAAAATACTAGTTTGTGCCTACAAAGTAAATGTTTGTCTGTGCAAAATGCAAACTTGTACACAAAAATATGAATTTGGGCCAGCTTCACATAATACTCATTTGTGCACACAAAAAAATTGTCTGAGCAAAATGCTAATTTGTGCCTACAAAATACTAGTTAGTGCACAAAAAATGCTAACTTGTGCACACAAAATACTAGTTTGTGGCCACAAAATACTGATTTATGTGCTCTTGATGCTAATTTGTGTCTACAGAATACTAGTTTGTGCAAACAATTGCTAATTTGTGCACACAAAGAACTAGTTTTGCTAATAAAGAAATACAAAGCTAATTTGTGTAAACAAAACGCTAGTTTTGGCCAAAAAAAAAAGTGAATTTGTGCACACAAAATGCTAATACATGCTCACAAAAAACGGATTTGTGTGCTATCGATGCTAATTTTTACACAGAAAATAATAGTTTTTGAACAAAATACGCTAATTTTTGCAAAACAAAATAATAGTTTGTGCACACAAAATACTAATGTGTGCACACAAAATGCTTATAAAATGCCAATTTATGGACACAAAATGCAGATTTTTTTTTCACACAAATTGAGCTACTATCTGTTTTTCCCGACATCCTCAGGCTCCATACCTTTGATGTAATTCAAACAAGAATCAATTATCCATAAATGAGTCAAATAGCTAAAACTGTGAATTCAGAGATCCTAGTTTTCCTAGCTGATGTAGGAAGGGAAAGCATTTTTGGCTTTACTTTGTCAAGCAAAAATACATTTTAAAAAGTCCATCTTTGGTAGAGTTCACCAAGTTTTAGTTAAATCAGAAAAAACAGGATGGAACTTGACTTCTCAACTGTTTCCGGCCCAAAGCATAAAGGCATTACATAAAGGAATAGATATAATGATAGAAAAAAAAAAGAAAAACATAAACTGAACCAGAGCTGGGAACACTTATTCAAAACATAGCAACAGAGAAAACTGCCCCAACAAACAGCAACAAAAATATTTAATATATATTCATTCTTCACACAATTATTAATAGGCATAGTAAGATATTAAATAGTGTGCTTATATTTTAAAATGAATTAATCTTTTGCATTTCTGATTTTTGACCTAAATAGATGCAGATATCTGTCAGTTTTTCCCCTTTAGGGATATTAATCATTGCATTCATTCCCAAGGGGAAATAAGGTCATCATGGCTGCATTGTATGCTTAAAAACACTAAAAATTTATAGTAAAAATAGAGATAGAAATGTGATTTTCAAATGCTACAAATAAAATTGTACTTCTTAACGCAAAAAAAAATCTATTTGGTTCTTTTTTTTTGAAACAACGAATTTCAAATGAATTGTCAAAATTTCATTTATTAAATGTCTAAAAATATATTTTTATTTGACTTGAAGATTTCTGCATGAATTGCTTTGTTTAAATTTAACCTTTTGTAATCCCCTTTTCTTTTTTGCATGTGTTATAACTACTTTAAACTACTTTTTTGCTGATTGTTCATAACTGTTTTTCAGTGTGAATCTTACAAAGGAAGGAGCTGCTGCTCATGGTGTCCAGTTCACCTCTAAAATCTATGCATTGCAATAACAGTGCATGCATTTTTTAACAATACTGTAAAACAAAACCCAGTAAAGCTGAGACAACTGGTTTTATTGATTGATATGATTGATTTGTGTTGAATTATAAATAACAAAGGAATCATCAGCTGTAGCCCGAATCAAACTTATTTTCTGCAGGACTGAGTTCAAGGCGTACAAAGACGTGAAGCCAGTGAAGCCTATCAAAGCTCCGTCTCAGTATAAGCCGCCCATGGAGGAGACCAGTCTGGAGACCAGCTACAGCGCCACGTTCAAGGGGGAGCAGGTGAAGGCGAAGGAGTCAGACAACAAGCTGCTGGAGCGCAGGAGGATACGCAGTCTGTACAGCGAGCCTGGAAAGGAGCCCGCCAAGGTGAGAGGTCCACACTTTTCATCCTGAAGACCTTGCTGTGTTCTAGATCTTCTGCAACTAACCTAAAGACAAGTGATTGTTGTAAAAATTTCTCTAAATCCCAATCAAAATGGCTTAACTGACTTTGTGTAGAAAGAGCTTAAATGGTGTGTGTGCAGTGGTGTGTTCATGTGGCCGCTTCCTGTCTTGTTCTTGTAGGACTTCTCAGAGACTGAGAGCAGCTCTGCTCTTAACCTGCTGTAGTCAGGTGTGTTCTCTGTTTCTTCTGGAAGGCATGCAGGCTGACCAAATTAATGCGAATGTGCATTATGGACAGACACATATATGCAGAAGGTTCAGCCACATGGTCACTGTGAGCCCACCTTCACCAAACACTGTCAGTGATGTTTTAGGTTTAAGGGTTTTTGGCATAAAAAAGAAAAAGGTAAAGGGAAATCTTCCTTTTTTATGCAGATGATGTTGTGTTTTTAGATTTAGTCAGGCTTGTGCATCTTGCTACTATCTTTTAGGAACAAAGTCTCAGTTTTTCTTAAAAGAATAAAATAGTAATTAAAATTTTATGTTTTATTCATATTTATTATGATTCAATTTGGTCTACAGCCTTTTCACGTTACACCCACACTGATTTTTTTTTTTTTAACATAAATTATCATTTATTGCTGGGCCACTATTATCAGTTGATAATTGTATGTGTTTTGAAATATTTGAGCATGTTTTGCAATCTTATTGTTGCACTCCCAAGTTACATAGAAACCTGGGAGCCCCTCCATCAGCGTCAGATTTGCTTTTGCAACTCCTGAAGAGCAGTGACATGCCAGGTGTCTTACTAAATGTCACATTTATCTCCACAGCCACAGTTTCACCAACTGCATTTGAATGCACCATTCCAAACTGAAAGCCTGCTCAGTTCTGCCTCCAATTATATTGGCTGAACCAGAATGTTTAACTCTTGAAAGCGTATGACTAACATCGTATATTAAAATGTTGTGCCATTTAAAAAAAAAATAGAAGGTAAATTGTTTGGGGAAAAAAATGCACAAACCACATTATTTGCAAGAGGGGCACAAACACACTTTTTGTGTGCGATTTTTTTGTCCTTTCTTGTCATTCCACTAACCACACATTTGCAAGTAACACATTTGCCTTAAGGCAGGGCTGCTCATTCCTGGTCCTCGAGATCTACCACCCTGACTGTTTTCCAGATCTCCAAGCCCAGCCAGCTGTTGATTGGCTCAGTCAGATGTCTCCACAATCTGATTGAAAGAACACACCTGGTCCAGGTAATCAGCAGCAAACAGTACATGGAGAGCTGGAAAACAGGCAGGTTGGTAGATCTTGAGGACCAGGAATGAGCAGCCCTGCCTTAAGGTATCATTTATCATCTTTTATTTTAGGAGTTAAAATAAACAGGTATGTATGCATGCAAGCAAGGGGCATTGACTCCAAAAAGTTATTTAATTTAAGACAATAAGTCAGAATTACATACATAACTGTTTTTTGGGAAATGTGTTAATTTGTTTTCTTGTAAAAACAAATGACTGTAGGTGGATCTACATAACTTTTTAAGTATTTTATGGGTACATTTAATGCTGTTGCAGAAAGAGAAAAACATAGCTTAGCATAAATCTGCTAAATGAAATAAGACCAAACATAAAACTGTAAAGTGCATTCCACAATGCAAAACTGCAAAGTTAAGTTTGCCTCAAAACAGACAGCTTTGTAAAGTTAAGAGTCAAACAGCTTAGCAAAATTTGAGTTAGCCTAGCATAAAACTGCTTTGCAAAATTTGATTGAACCTAGCATAACCCAAATTAGCAAAATTTAACTTTGTTTAGCCCAACAAGTGAGTTCCTAGAATAACAACTAAAGGTTACAGTGTTGGAGTTAAGTTCTAAAGGAATTTGCTTTAGATAATTTCCAATAAGTTGCGTTTCAAATGTTTTAAGGCTGTAAAACCCCTCACTCCACACTCAAGACACAGATTTGGCAAGCTGGACTCATTCTATACAGGAGACACTGCACAGAGGCTGAAGACAGCTAGGGCTAATAGGGCTAACTTTATCAAGTACTTGATACAACAGGGAAAAAAAAACTACTACAGCAGCAAAAATTTCCGAGCAAGTGCTCCTCACTTACCTTTATTTCATCCTTAGACACCATACTGAATTAAATTATTATTTAAATTTCAATTAAATTTGAATTAAAATTAAATTACTATTTTCATGATCTAATCAAGAATTCAGTTTTACATTTCCCAATACCACAGACGTTATCTTGCTTTTTCCTTTATAGTTTACTTTTAATGTAATGATGTATTTTCTTTTTCAGGTGGATAAACCAGAGAGTCGCATTAAACCCAAAAAGCCACCAACAACAACAGGGAAGATGTTAAAGAAAGCTAAAGAGAAGCAGATTGCTAGCTCCCAGTCGACTAAGAAGAAACCTTCTGCGGGCCCATCAGAACCCGATGGAGCTGTGACGAAGAAGAGCAAAGAGATCAGCAACAGACTGGCTGAAGCGAAGCAGTAGTACGGGTTCACCTGTAGACTGTAGACAGGCTATAAAATAGGCAAATCTCTTGACTTTGGTTTACCTCTTTACCTGTTGTCTGTCATCCATAGTTCACCTTTGATTGGCCACTAATGTCTAGCTTTTAGAATGATGCAAACATTTTCACTTTAAACAGTGTGTGTGGTGAAAGTAACTGATTCTTTTGTACTTTGATGGAAAAAAACAGCTTTATATTATCGCGCACATATTTTGCACATGATTTTTTTTTATTTTACGTTAAAGTTACGAAGGAGCCGTCAGAATGCATGTGTATGAAAGCGCATTTCTACTTTTGTCTGAATGGAGGACGATTGAGATTTTGGATGGTTGTTTAAAAAAAAAAAAAAAACAAATGAAATAGAGTTTTTTTTTCTCTGAGGCTGAATCACATGGAGGTCCCGGTGAGAGTGCAAACTCAGTTTTATGGTTTTTCTAATTACAGTGCCTCTGCTGTACGGTCCTGGTTTTCATTGCATTGTTCTGGATGGTATCTGGTTTCATCAGTTTGGTTGCTAAGAAACCAAATTAACGGTAATGTAATTGCTAGAGCTTGCATGCCAGACCTTGTTTTCCGTTGAGCAGCAGCATTTTAGCCGACTGTATGGCACAGTCTCATTCTAGCTTGTAAATGAAGCCAGTAAAAAAACAAAGGAGTTGGACAAAGACCTGTTCAGATAACTGCATGTGTAGGAATAGATTCAGATCACCCCAAAAGCTATACACGATAAAGTCATAGTCTAGTTTCTGCTGAAGCTGTAAGATGAACACACCTACAAAATGGTTTCACTAACAAATGTCTTGATTTAAGGTTATGAGGCATTGTGCTCCATCCTCTTTAAGGTTATTTATTATAAAAGGAAGGGGAAAAATAAGCCTAAACATTTGAGAATCTGCTGTATTGATAATGGATGATCTTTCTAGGTTTTGAAGGATATAGGAGAAGCCAGGACTCAGCTCTATCTACTGCTGCTGTCTGAAACTGTGCATTCCTATTGTAAATGGTTAAAACAGCAACCTAACCTTGTTGTGGTTACCTCTGCGGTCGGTGTCAGCCATAGTGTGTGAGGGACTTCGTTGAGCTCAAACCACCGTGATCCTGGTATAAGTTTCTGCTTCTCTTTGTGTGTCTGTGTGAGTGTGTGATTGAGTGTTAGCCTACTCGTACCAACTCGAACCTAACCACTAGAAGTGCCGCTATGCACTCCCAACACCTTGGTGCTATCCTTCTCATCCTATATGCTGTCTGACTTGACCTGTGTGTGGCAACACTTCAGGACGGAGGATGAAACACCGCTGCAGACATGTTGTGAATTTTGTGCTTGTATTCTCAGCTTGCTTTGAAAGAACTGATTAAAACCGATGCTACAGAACGCTGAGTCATGTCTTCTTTCACCATTTATGGTCTGGCAGACTTGAAAGATGTTGAACGTGTTTCAAATAAACACTAATGCTTTAGAAATTTCCATTTAAGACGTATTTTTGTACATTTTACCAGAGATTTTTTTGTGCTGCCTGTTTAATTAGGTTTGCATATTTATTTATTTATTTCTCCTTTGTTTAACCAGGAAGACCCATTGAGATTCTAAGACCTCTTTTTCAAGCAAGCCCCATACAAAAATTCATAAAAGTAACACATTCATTTAAAGCAGACCAAAAAAGTGTCAAAAGAAAAGTTAAAACAGTGAAAAGCCAATGATTGGATAAATAAGTTTAATTGCAGAAATATTTTTATTACGGCGCTCCTAAAGGGACATTGAAGGGGAAAAAAGTACTGGTTTCTCGTGAGAAAATAACGAAAATAAACTATCTTGTGCACACCACTTAGGATCTCATGAGTTACTATAGCTGCGTTCCCATAACAATTGCACTAAATTTTATTAAAATTCTTGAAATCTAATTTTGCAATTACACTGTTTCCATTAAATCATAATTATGCGATAATGCAAACCAACTCATTTCATTTAAAGGCATGGCAACCGATGTGAACAATATTTTATATTTAAAGTAGATACATTCATATTTCTGCAACATCACTGATGGTCATCATCTATCAAATGAGACATCTGCTTCTTATTCAGGCCATGAAGCGGCAAGCTACATGGGGACGGTTATGGATGAAGCGATTTAGGGAAATCATGATTAGTGATTTTACAGAAGAGCTGTGGATCCAACAATTCAGCATGGCCCTCTCAACTTTTGATGTACTGTGTGATGCTGTGCGACCTCTTCTGGCGTCCGTTATTGGTCACTGTTGGTCACATGAATTATTTAATTAAAAAAAAAAGAAGTGCTTTCATTGCAGATTTGCGAAATATGTCAATTATGACTGGCTGAAAAACCACCTCCTCCAAACACAAAATTTTTTTTTCGAGAAATGCAAGTTTTTTTTTATATTTTTGTATTTCCAAAAGGCAAATTTATTATTGCAAATCCGATTTGCATAATTTCATAGTCAGTGGAAATGCAGCTTATGTGCTGCACATGACATACTATATGATGAGCACGAGATACAAATTTTGTTTGTGACTATTTTTAAAATATAATTTCTGCAATAGCCGAGGGAACATTGTAAATTTGAATTAAACTTGGTTTGGAACATTTGACTTAGAATAGCGTAAAACTGCTTAGCAAATTTTGACCTAGCCTTGCATAAAACAGTTCGGCCTGATCAGACTTAGCCCAGTGTTAAATTACTTGGCAAAATTTTATTTAGTCTACCGTAAAACTTCTTAGCAAAATTTGACTTAGCCTAGCATAAAAGAGAATAGCAAAATTTGACTTAGCCTAACATAAATCAGTTTAGCCTAGTTGGACTTAGCCTAGCATGAAACAGCTTCACAAAATTTGACTTAGCCTAGAATGAAACTGCTCCGCAAAATTTGACTTAGTTTAGCACGAGTGAGTCCTTAGTATAACAACTAAAAACAGGTGTGTAGGAAAAGAGGCAACAAGGCTACAGTTTTTCCTCGTTTGTCGCAAGAGTTAAGGTAACTCGTGATAGATGAAATTCACTGAATAGGGATACAGACGTTTTAAAAACCCCTCACTACATACTGAATACACTGTTCTCTGATAGTCATTAGCGTTTTGTTTTTTTTTTTTCACTTTTTTAAAATTTAATTTCTGTAATAACCAAGGGAACACTGTAAACTGTTGCCTTTTTCCACGATCGTTCTCTTTGTGCTAAACTAAGTCAAACTTTGCTAAACAGTTTAATACTACCCCTGCTCTACTGTAACTGTGTAATAGTCCCTGAAGATTCCTCTGTTTGGCCTAATTGAGTTGATCAATTGGAGTTTTGATCAGACTCTTGCTAACCAAAGTAACTAATTCATAAGATGCAATAAAAAAAAAATATTACCAATATTGTCAATAATTTTGTAAAACTTAAACGAAAAAGTCTTAAGATAGTCAATTCTTACAGTGGTTGTCTTTTTGATGAGATAACTCCAGTTTTGCTGATTTATCACATAAAAAAACACAGAGGCATCCCATTACCTTAATTATTTAGACCCTGCACTTAGTATTTGGCAGATTGTCTCAGGAATGACCTTAAAAGCTCAGCACACTCCTGATGTTTATAGATTTCTTCCTTTCTTTCCCATATCTTCCAGCTCATATAGGACAAGAAGCATCAAGCTATTTTCAGGTCTGTGTCATTTCTGTGCCAAATTCTTATCTCCTTTTTTTTCTTGGTCTTTTGAAAGATAAATCTTTAACTTTCTTTCAAATTTTTGCATATCTGGAAAACTGCACTGGAAATTTCCACAGTGATCCCAACATCATCCTGGAAAAACGAGAGTAGCTTTGACTGAGGTGATGCTAAAAGTAGGTTATGAGATTTTTTTCAGGTTTTTATGATTTTTATTTAAAACTTTAGATTTGAACAAATATTTAATGATAAAAAGACAGAAAAAAGGTTTAAATAAACTGTTAGAGCTATGATAGTAGTGTTATATGAAGTAGGCTTGTGTTCTTTCCAGTGGAGCTGCAGCATAAAGATGCTCTTAGATGCTCCAACGCTCTGGTTAGTGTCCTAAAAAAAGGTCAGTATGCTTATGTAACTCACGAAGCCTGATTTTGCTTTGTCATTGGATATTGCCTGTGTGTGTAGGTGTGTGTGTGTTTTTTTTTTTTTTTTTTCAGTTCAAAAATGATAAATATTAACAAAGAACTAAATGCAGATAATATTTGCATCTGCATTTAAACATGTTGGTTGGCTTGATTTTTAAAATATATATATTTACTTTACATGAAAATCACCAAACTATGCTTACAGTTCTGCAATAAAATTAACATTAAATTGCTGTAAAAAACAAAACCCAGTTATATTGGTTATATCTTTATCATTAAAGTTTTTTTTTAATTCTTTTGACAGAAGTTTTAACCTAATTTATATAAACTTAAACCCTGAGTTTCTACATGGTTATATATGATTGGGCAGATGACAAGATATTCTCTTCTATGTATACAGAATAAAAGTTTTAAATAGATATAAATAAAAACCACAGTGAAAATTGGGTTTTCTTTTTTTTTCCTTTTTTGGATTCTCGTGGTCATTTTCCTGTTATTCAGCCATCTGGATGTAAAGCTGCATGAATAAATCAGGGGTTATGGACCCTTGTGTTTACAGAGGAGCATGAAATATTGATTAATAGCTCAGTACCGGAAGTGCCCAAAAATCTACCTACTCAACACTAGCATTTCTCCTCAGGGTCTGTCTGATTTTGTTGTATATTGAAATGGAATGCAAATGTTATTTTACATGAAGATTCCCTTGAATTTTATTAAAAACCCAAAAAGATTTGATAACATTAATACAAACACAATAAACAGTGTAAGCTAATTCAGAATGGCATATGGTGTTTGGAAGTCTCTCATCAGTCTGGTCGCAGATACTGACTCTGTTTGACATGGATATGATTAGCTTCAGAGCAGAATCCTTTTGTGTGAAGCGGAGTTGAGAAATGTATTTCCCACATTTTCTCTTTCTTTGAACAAATTCTGACCTCTGCTGGAGAAGATCTGCAACAATGTGAACAAAGCAGGATTTTGTAGTTGGCAGCAACCATAGACTGTAAACTTATACAGTCAATGGCAGCAACCTTATGAGAAAATCATTCTGTGTGATCTTTGGCTTAACCAAAAAATGTCTTTATAGCAATCGTGTATCTATATATGTTTGTACGCATTATTGACTATTAGTGACCATAGGTTTTTAGATTTTACGAATTCTAACTAAAAATATTCTCTGTGGTAGGAAATCTGTGTAATGTAAATGTGAAAAATGTGAATCTTTACTTACATTGTTTAAAAAGTGGGCAAATAATGTAGGAATAACATCCTTTTTAAAAATATATTTATTTAAATACAATTACAGCAATGCACACAACAGAAAAAAATGTTTAAAAAGATAGCAAACAACTTTTAAAGAAGATAATGTCTTTATTATTAAAAATGATTATTTAATTAGTTAAAAAAAATTACAGCAAAAATAATGAGTCAGAAATATAAACTGTGTAGCCATATGTAGCTTGTTTTTGGAACTTTTATTATTATTATTACTAATCATATTAATATTATTTCTGTTTTTGTTTTTGCTGTTGACTTATCAGTTGGAAACATACATTTGAATTAGGAATAGTGGCTTGCTTTTTTACAGCAGTTGGGGAGCTTGACAGAGGTTTTAAAAATATTCTCAATAAAAAAGCTGACTTTTTAAAAAATGAACTGATGGCTTATCAAGTTGTGATAAGTAAAACATTTTTGATCAATTACTTGGATGTCTTTGTTCAAATCTGTGCAAAATTGTCAACCAACTTACCTTTAAGCTTACCCAGGTATGTCACATACCCTGTTTTCTGGAACTGACCAATTAAGATAAAGTTAACCAAAATAAATTATTTTTGGGGGGGAAAAAATCTGTGGCATTTATAACAGGAGCATTTCGTTCACAATTCATTTGCTGAAAATACAAAATGAATAAAAATAAATAAAATAAAAAATTAAATTGCATTGTTGTCTCTTTTAAACTGAAGGGCAACAAGCAAAGAACATCTTCATTTGCATGCTTTGATACATGATTTGTCGTTAAAGAACATCTCTTAAATAAAAAAAAATGGTACAAACACAATGATGAGAAAATTACTTCTTATTAGTTATATTTGCTTATTCTGCATTTTAAAAATGCTTAGATTACTTTATGTTAATTTAAGTTACTTTTACGAGTAAATATAGCCCTTATTTGAAAATCATATTTTTAAATAAAAAGAACTTCCGGTTTCCGGTTCAGAGAGGAAGTAAACAAAGCGGTCATTGGACGGCTTTGAGGAGGGAAGCAGAAGGAGAACTGAAAGAATTTCCAGCTTTCGCCGCGTTGATTTAAGAAGGAAAAGATATGTTTTACACAAGTAGCAACAAAATATTTGTAACGTCTTTATTATGTTTAGACGTAAAATAACAAATATTTTCGTTTTTAAAAATTCCGTGCAAACTTATGCTAGCTGTAAGGTTCAGATGTCGACTGTTAGCCACAAATCATTTTACCTTAACATTGTGTTCATGTTCAGTAAAAATGTTTACTATTTTACGCCGGTAAAAACAATTCTTTTTTAGTGTAACTATTTACAGTTGAGGGTTTGCTCAGTGATGTCAAATTGTGTAGCTGTTAATAATAAGACGCGCAGCATCCGCCGATGATCGCTCAATATCACGATGGCGACGAAAAAGCTCGATAACTTCGAGGTGGTGTGTGAGTGGGCTTCCTGCGGCTTCAAGGGCCACACCATGGAGGACCTAAGCGATCACATGTCGGGGCATCTGAATGAATACCTGGGAGACAACGATGCTCTGGAGGAGCTGGGTAAGAGACACCAGATACACCCAGGGAGTCCTCCAGCAAGAAACCATGCTCACAAAATATTTCCATAATACTAATACTGTGTTACAAATGACATCTACTCTCTCTGTTTTAGATGAGTTTGCTTGTCTCTGGAACGCCTGTGAGTTTCTGTCTATGGGGAGCCCAGCGGAACTGGAGGTTCACGCTTATTTCCACAACTACCACAGTAAACTCAAGTTTGTTGGATCTCAGCTGCTAAAGTCTCGTCCGGACTTACCCAGTTGCAACCAGGGTGTTCACAGCAACAATCTGCTGCCAGAGGGATCTGATGGATATGTTTGTCAATGGGAGCAATGTGATGTAAGTTTTGGGGGTTTTTTTTGGGTCAATTTTAATCACAATCGTTGCCTTTTGGGTTCATATTTTGTGTTCTGCAGAGCACTTTTAACAACCCTGAGTGGTTCTACCGTCATGTGAACAATCACGTCGAAAACACCGAGCTGCAGACTCTCTCGCAACAGCAGCAGGCGCTTTTCTGTAACTGGGCAGGTAGAGAAATCAAATGTCCCTCCAGTTTTTTTTTTCCTCCCACCCGCTGTGACATCTGGCGTTTATGTTAACAGGCTGCGACGCCTTCTTCAAGATCAGGTACCGGCTTAGGGAGCACATGCGCAGCCACACTCAGGAGAGGCTTGTGGCCTGTCCCACATGTGGGAGCATGTTCTCCAGCAACACCAAGCTGTTTGACCATCTCCAAAGACAGGCCGAGCCCATAGGTGAGAACGACACTTTGACATGCATTCATGTTCTAGGTGTGATGCTTCGTTTCTAATCTGGATGTAATATTTCATAGAGTCGTTGGTGTGTGAGCATTGTAGCAAAGCCTTTCCCAGTGAGAGACTCCTGAGGGATCACATCCGTCAGCACGGTAACGACTGTCTGGAGTTCAAAACATGTTATATGTGTTTAATAATCAGTTTACAAACATATTTTTAAGTATTTTCTTGTCAGTTGTCAACAATCAGCAAAGTTTTATTTTTTTACTAACAACATGTGTCTATTCTAGTGAATCAGGTCAAGTGTCCCTTCTGTGATATGAGCTGCACCACCTTAGCAGCTCTGAAGATCCACATCAGGTTCCGTCACTGTGATGAGCGACCCTTCCCGTGTGACTTCTGTGACAAAAGGTAGTGACTGCGTCTGATCAGCTGACAACACGCTTACTGTCAAACAACCGTCCAATCGGATGGTTTCCTTTTATTGGCTTAATAATAGTGGAATAAAAGCAAAAAAGCAATTGAGAATCTTCAGTCAGTTTAATTAAAGACCCACTCTGATGAAAAATATGTTTTTTTTACATGTTCTTGTGGTATTTTTCTGACGATATAGGGCACTTAAAAAGAAAATTAAACTCAAAATTTTATTTCTTTTTTCCATTCAATTTTATTTATAGAGCTCAATATCACAACACAGTTGTCTCAACAGGCTTCACATCAATAACTGTGCAAAAACATGGAATCAGTCATATAGTATAAATAATAGCTAATTGCTAATTTAAACTAGTCAAAGCCTGGATATCGCTGCCCTTAGACCCTTCATCTTGGTAAGGAAAAACTCCTTAAAAAAATGATTACAGGAAAAGACCACTGGGAACACTTACAATGGATCAAAAGATGATCAGAGTGGGTCTTTTAAAACCGCAAATTAAAATGTGGTTTTAAAAAATTGTGCTTGGAAAAAAAAACAAAAAAAAACAGCCGTTGTATCTTGAAAATGCTCTTTTAACAGTGGTCCCTCTAATCTGTGCACATGGTATGTTTCATTGCATTTCAGATTTTTTACACACAGCTGTAATAAACCAAAGCCTCTTCCTTCAATCCAACAGAAAAGTGTCATTGCTAAAAATATTAAGACTGTCTTTTGTTTTTACAAAAAATATCCTGAAACATAGATTTTTAATGAGAACTCCGTACTTAGAAAACTCTATTTCTATTTTGCCGAAGAAACCCTTGTGAATTTAACTATATTTGGGGTTTTCTTTTTTAAAAAAAGTGCAGAAAACATATCCACGTTTTGCATTTTGCACTCAGGACAAACATGACAAAATTGTGACTCCTTCCTAACAAAGATCTTCACAAGTCCAAGTCAAGTCCCAAGTCTTTACTTGTTATTTCAAGTCGAGTCTTAAAAATTCACATTTAAAGTACATATTTTATTGTCTCACATTGTTTTGAAGCTACCTGTAAACAGCTTGTCGGGACACAACAACAGGAAGTGGATATTTCTGAGTTCCTAACACAAAGCTTTGTAGAAACAGCTTTTTATTACCTGCTTTTCTACTTTCTACACGACTAAATGCTGCTTTTGGAGTAAATGAGTTTATTTCTACATTTTTATTTTTTGTAATTCCAGATTTAAGAACCAGCGCGATCTCCAAAAGCATACAGAGGTTCACAACGAGGGCACAGTGTTCCACTGTTCTGTGGAGGGATGTGACTATTCCTGCCACACTTTCCAGACCATGAGCCACCACTTCAAGAGAGTCCACGAGGTTTGTTGAATTCCCCATCCCCTTGAATGAATGAATGAATGAATGAATGAATGAATGAATTGGTTTATTTCAAACAACCAGGACATAATACATGAAATAACATCACATAATCAATCACAAGTAGATCACTTGAAACGGAGTGGAATGAAGCGAACGTATATAATCGACCATACCATTTTCTCTACATGAATTATCAATATCCGGTTCAGGACTTAATATCAAATATTAATAGATTCAGGTTATTAAGGATAATTAATATCAGTGATCTAATCAAAGCATCCACAACAACTCATTTACAATGGAACTCATGTTAATCAGTAACAATAATCTAATATTCTCATTGACAATACTTGTGCAAATTGTATTCAAAGAATTATAATAATTCAAGAAGTAAGTAAATCCTCTTCATTTGCTAATGCAGAAAAAAATCTAAACACTCTCAATAAAAAAGACAATCAGTGCAGATGTATGTATCAAAGAATGATTAAAAAAAGATCAAAATGTAGTTATTAAAAGCAAGGCAAAAAAATAATACAATTTGTGCAGATTGTGTTTATCAAAGAATGATTATAATGATTCAGAAATAAGTTGAAAGAGAAAAATAAAGATCAGGAATTTGAGCAGAATTAGTGCTACATCACAGCTTAGAACAAGTTTAAGGCCACGTAAACCATCCTGTAAACCACCTTCGTTGTTATGACTGAGAGACTGTGAAGGTCTCATTTCAAGGGAATTGTGCTCGAGTTTTTCTGCTCAGAATCGGGTCAGAGTTAACATCCATGGGTTTTTTGAGTTCACATTTCACATTTTGCTTGAATTAAAAGATTCAAACATGTGTAATCCCACAGTTCTCGAAGTCCTTCATGGATTTTATTTCCAGAGGCTTCGTTTGGTCCGGTGGACCGAGTGGCTTGACAAAGATTCTGGAGTTCATAATCCAGGTCGATTGGATCTGTTGTTTTTTGCGTAATATCCTTGCGTGCTTCGCCAGATCAGCATGGTATTTGGATAAGTGATCGTTAAAAAAGATAGCCGAACCTTTCAGTTGTTTACGTTGTTTCATCAGAGCCATCTTGTGTTTTCGATTCACGAACCTGATCAGGATCGCAGGTTTATCCGTGCTCTTTC
Source organism: Oryzias javanicus (assembly GCA_003999625.1). Classification (NCBI taxonomy): domain Eukaryota; kingdom Metazoa; phylum Chordata; class Actinopteri; order Beloniformes; family Adrianichthyidae; genus Oryzias; species Oryzias javanicus. The sequence continues at coordinate 22,761,651 of CM012449.1, read as the reverse complement.
TCCGAGGAAGCAGATGACAGAATTCAACAGCATCCTTCTCTCCATGAGATCTTGGCGATTGTCTCGTTGTTCGTTGCGTGCCTTTTCTTGGCGGAAATCTTCCACAAGATGCAGCAGCGGCGATAGCTTAGACTCCAGCTGAAGCACAGCTGTTAGCTTAGCATCCTGCAGCAAGGCAGGGGTTAGCTTAGCTTCGATGTTAGCTAATGCGGTCTTCAGCTCAGCCAGATCGGCTTCAAAAGTTTTCTTCGGTGCCATGATCAGCTCTCCTCGTTGTGGTAGCTGTGTTGCAGCAGCCCGGTGATTGAAGTCGGAGAAGGATGTTATTTTCTTAATACGATTTGTCGTTGAACAACAGGTTGGTGGAATGTCCAAGTATAAATGCCACATTTGTGGAAAGGTCTTCTCGTGGTGCTACACTCTCACGCTCCACCTGCGGAAGAAGCACGAGCTGAAATGGCCTTCTGGACATTCCCGCTTCCGGTGAGATTTAAGAATCATTAAAAAAAACATTTGATCACATCAGAATCTGAAGTGCTCGTGTGTGCCACCCTCACAGATACAAGAAGGATGTGGATGGCTTCCTAAAGGTCAACATGGTGCGCTTCGAGACCGTCGAGGTGACCAAAGAGATCATGAAGAACATGGCCAAGAAACCGCAACGCCCCCAGAGGAGCAGCAGCCGCAACAAGAGAGCCGCCGACGCCCCGGAGAGCGGCAGGAGCTCCCCCACGGGGTCCTCCTCGCCCTCCTCCAGCTCCTCGTCCTCGTACTCCTCAGACCTCTCCGGGGGGGAGGACGTGTCCTCTCAACACAGCCCCAGAGGCAGCGACTCCCCCGTGTACTGCGTGATGAGCACCATCGACCACATGGAGGAGGAGGCCGTCGGGCTGCCGCAGGAGGACAGCGAGGGCGGGGCGGCGTCCGGGGCGGTTCAGGCGCTCACGGAGGTCGCGAGAGGCCTGGGTATGGACGTGGTTTGACCATAAAAAGCTGGTTTTTGTTTGGAGCTGTCACTGGAGCCCAGATAAAGCAAGAGTTCCTGGGATTCAAACCCTCACCCACTGACTTTAACAGCTCAGATTGACCGAATTTAGCTTTGTCATTTCTGCTTCTGTTTCATCTGTGAAAAGTTAGAGCGCTGCAGAACAATTCCACTGTCCTGTTTTATGTGAATGTTCCAGGATATATCAATGGAAATATTATTTTTATTCTAGAATTTAAACTTTATTGTATATGATTTTAAATAAATTTGATACAAAAACAAACTTGAGGGTTTTTTTAATCCTCTGAACACATGCCAGATATGTTTCTGATATTATCAGATGGATTGTAAATTATATTCTATTTCTTTTTAAAGACAAATTGACAAACAGAAAGTAAATATAAATCATTATAGCTGCTACAAAAAAGTATTTATCAACTTTTAAGTTTTCAGTTAAAATAATACAGAGGGTCAAAAAAGCATTTAGTCAGCCACCAATTGTGCAAGTTCTTCATCTTAAAAAGAGGAGAGATGCCTTTAATTTTCATCATAGTTATACTTCAAGTTTGAGAGAAAAAAATGAGAAAATCACATTGTTAAAAACAATTTTGTCTGATAAGATTGTCTGATTTTTTAAGAAATTATTTGCAAATTCTGCGGGAAAAATAAGTGTTTGGTCAATAATAAAAGTTCAACTCAATACTTTGTGATATTCCCTTTGTTGGCAGTGACATCAGTCAAACATTTTCTGTAAATCTTCACAAGTTTTTCAAAAAATGTTGCTGGTATTTTGGTCCATTCCTCCATACAGATCTCCTGTGGAGCGGGGATGTTTTGGGGCTGTGAGAGAGAGACATCTTTTTTTTTTTTTAGGTCACCAAATACTTATTTTCCACCACACTTAGCAAATAAATTCTTTAAAAATGTGATTTTCTGGAATTTTTTCCCCCATTTTGTCTCACATAGTTGAGGTATATCTATGATGAAAATTACACGCCTCTCATTGTTTTTTAAGTGGGAGAATTTGCACGACTGGTGTCTGACTAAACACTTTTTTGCTCCACTATATTTCACAACATAGACCTTAAAGTGAAGGAAATGTTACAATTCCAGCTAAAAATAAATCATCTTTAATATTTCAGTGGTGCTGGTTGACCCTATTTATTTTTAAGATTTAAGTCATAATATTTCAATTGTACAGCCCATAAACAAAATTAAAAATCAAGTGACTGTTACATCTGGGAGTCCTTTGAACAAAACTTAATGAAACTCTCCAACCGTCTTGAAAACAGCAGGATCAGAGTGATAGTTTAGCCGTCGTTTCCTTTAACAGAACATGCTTCCAGCACATCAAGAGGAAAATAAAAAGAAGTCTTGAAAAACTTTACGTTTCTCAAATCTCTGGTCAAAAGGAAAGTAACTGCACCTGAGAGCAGCTTGGTAGGGATCAAAGATTGTCTCTGGGTAAGAGATGATGCTTTCAGCACCTTTAGGATGCAACACATAGAAAGCCTGTGTCTGCAGTCGATTGTGTGAAGTAGTTGTGGGGACTAAAAAGGAGTTTGGGTACAAAGTTGAAGAAGGATGACTGTGATAGTCTTTGGTTTTGGGCCTGACTCTCCTCTCTTGGACGGAGCTGTCCCACTGCAGCTGCCTCTTGCTGTAAAGTGAGCGTCGCACGGTTAATTCTGTGAAGATCTTCTCAGGAAGTTTCTCTTTGGCAGAGTCCTCCACCTCCTCTGACGGCGTTCCTCTGGAGCGATAACAACCTATGAGAGGAGGGCTACAGTCAGTTTGACCTCTAACACTTGCACATCAATATTTAGAGGCTTTTAAAGAAGCAAATTTTAGAAAAATAATTCTTAAAAAAACTATTTTGACAGATTTCCATGGACTCACCTGCAGAAGGGTGTCCCCGGCAAAGATGTTGTGACTCCTTATATGGTGCTGAGTCAGGTAAATCTCTTCTTGGAGACTTGAGCGAGGGTTGGATACAAATGCTTTTATTTTCTTCTTGCATTTTCTATTAAATTAGAAAAAAAAGACTCATCAAGCAGAAACAATAATGATGAAGTAAACAAGTTATTTTAAGTTTGAAACAGTTAGAGACAATAGAGGGGGCGGGGTTTTATTCTACTCCAAACAGTAATACCTGATCACAAAAGGCAAAAATGCAATTTCACAACAAAACTTGCAAAGGAGTATATGTAAAAAATGAATTATGTTAAAAAAATGTTCCTCTCTTCGGGAATCTCTAAATCATCCACAATGTTCTCAGCTAATAAAAGATTTTGTAAAAGTTTAATTTTGTCTGTGTTTGCAGAGGTCACCGGCAAAAAAATAAATCACATTTACTTGAGTATTTTTAGAGGGTTTTTTTCATCTTTTTACATTTACTTTGAAATGTTTGAAAAATTTTAAAGTTACTGCACACCAGTCTTTCCTTTTTTGATTTTATGTGAAGCATGGCCTCATTGTAGCTAGCTTCCACACTCTCTGTCTATTTTCTAATCATTTGTCTGACTTTTGCAACATTTTTCTATCAAAACATTTCACTTCACTGAGATATCCTAGCTTTCGCTTCCACTTTTGGTTTTGGCAAACTAAAATTTCATGAAAAAACTTTCAAACTCTTCAAAAACCAAGCTTTTCTTCAGCATATTAGGTTCAAATTCAGGAGTAGAATAGTAGGAGTTGCTGTTTCTTTATTTATTAATATATTTTTTAACAGAAATTATTTATTTTCCTTTTTTGATGCTGAGTAACAAACACAATTTTTTTCTCAAAAAGTGGGCTTACATTTGGTTGAGTGGGGAAACAATAAGGAAATAGAAAAGAAGACAATTTCATTACAACCTGTAGACTTTTTAAATAGTTTTTTACATAGATGATTTAGGTTTATTTTTGTTAATTCCAATTGTGTGGGTTTTTTTTTTTTACAGAGATTATCAAAGAAAAAACTTAAATTCTTCGTCCCTCTTTTATTTTCCTCCATGTGAAGAAAGTTCTGGTTGACCTCAGTAAAAGGCTTTTGATTGACTCAAACTAAAATGTTTTTGAGCTATTACATCATTAAAATAAAATAAAATAAAATAAAAACAACAATTTAAAATTTTTGTTTTGGTCTCTCTGTTTTTTCCCCTTTAAACTCTCTTTAAAATCTGACATCTGTATTGATGTCTGAGAGAAGCTGACCAATCAGGGAAGAGAAGAATTAACAGTATTTATTAATCACAAAATAAAAGCAGAACAAACAAAGATTTGACTTTATGACAGTTTCCATTTCATCGTTTAGCTACAGCTGACAAAGATCACATTTTCATGCGTTTCCTCCTTTATACCTTCAGCTGTTTGTGGAAGTAAATCCCCCATGCAATGTGAACATGAGCAGCACCTCCTTTTCCTTGTATCTGGGGAAAAAAATGTCAGACAGTTTTTTTTTTTAATGTAACAGCCATCATAAACAACCTGAACCTTTAACTGACTTTCATACAGAGGAGGATTTGGATCACAGAGAAATTAAAAAATAGGAATATGGAAAGGAGTTTAAGGTCAGAATTCTGAGAGAAAAGTGTCTCATTGCCTTTTTTTTCCCCCGTGGCTCTAATCCTCCTCCGAAGTTTCCTTTATCTATAATGAATTGATTTTGAAAAATGCTCAACCTTTTCAGTTTTAAGACTGGATTCAAAAAGGAAAACATGAAAGATTTTTTATCTATTGATATATTTTTACTTTTGAAATACTAAATAAAATAAAATAAAATAAAAAAAATAAATAAAATAAAATAAAATAAAATAAAATAAAATAAAATAAAATAAAATAAAATAAAATAAAATAAAATAAAAACATGGTGAACAAAAATATCCTTGGAAAAAATGTGGGCAGAAGACAAATGGAAATCATGACGACACTGCAGTCGACAAGGCCAGGAGTTTCCTGTCCCTGTTCTAACTGATTACTTTGGAGTCCTGTCTGTCTTGAGAGACTCACCGTTGATCTAAAGGGTTTCTGTGCTCCTCTGTGGTTGGAGCTGTCTGGAGTTTGACTTGGAGGATGGACGCTGAGCTGCACCGAGAGAGAAATGAGGCTAAATAAGTTCAAAGCTCCCTAGAATTGACATCCAAGGTCAGGGACCCCAGGGGAGGCGTACCTGCTTCACGTTTGTGTCAAGAGATCCCATCGTGAATGAAGCTGGAGGGTGCAGGACATAGAGGACACGCTGCTGCTGCTGCTGCTGCTGCTGCTGCTGCATGACTTGTAGGAACACGCTTTAAAAATAGTGTCAGATTCATTAAGAACTTCAATTGGACACATCAGATTCTCAATATCACTTACTTTTTGAGTGAACACATTTTGGAGCATAAAATATAAAAAAATATTAAGCAGCAAATCCAATTTTTTATGTTTTCTAACTACTTATGTACAATATTTTAGATGTTTTGACTTTGTAAGCTACCTATAAATTACGCTTTTTCACTATTTATTTATTTAACAAAGATTTGATTTGATTTATTTACACACATAAAAAAAGACAAAAAAAATACAAGCAAAATTAAAAAATACAAAAGTAAAATCATGTGATGGTGTGTTACAGAAACCCTTCTGGGTTTATTCAAGATTTTAACACACCTCTGTCAAAAAAATGAAATAAAATAAAATTCAGTAAGTAAACAAAGGAAATTAAATTGAACAATATAATACAAAAAACCGAATAACTCTGAAAGAACAATTCCAAATCAAATTGATTTTATGAAAATTAAGTTGGCAAAAGTTTATTGTTATTACTATTTTAATTTAAACAAAATCAAATCCCATATTTACATCTTGAGATCAAAATCTCTTGTTATTAAGAGCTCATACTCATTTAATAGTTTGCTGATGCGGTAACGAAAATAAATTTTAACTTGTGATTCATGAATAGAAGGAAGGTGGAATGTCTGCCATTGTCTGGTACCATAAGAGTGGAGTTGATTTTTTTTTTGATGAAAGAATACCGATGGATTACATTACAGATGATAATCCAGTGAGACCTTGACTCTGTCAATCCAATTAATTCAATTAGATTTCCCAGAACCCTTAATTGGTGAAGCTGTCTTCAGTCTTCACTGAAGCAAACAGGGAAAAAAGGATGTAAACAAACAACAATGGCTCGCGTAAACAATAATCAATAATGTTTTTGCTTCATCTGCTGCAGCTGCTTCCTGTCTTCTATCTCTTAGGTGGACACCTGCATGTTTTTAACCAGGTTTGATAGGATAAATGTCTAAATCAGATAAAGGGATGCCTGCAAAATTCCTGGGTTTTCTGAAGCCATCTGGCTGAAAAAAGCCAATTTGACAAAAATTTCTGCTATTTGTGTGTATTTCTGTGAAAACTTGTGGATCCTGGATGTATATGTGGCAGAAAAGCTTAATCATCTGAACATAATTTAAAAAAAACTATTTTAAACACATTTATTGCGTATTGTACTTATTTTTGCATACTTTTATGATGATAAGCTGAATTTTTGTAATCATGCCACATTTTTGATTCACTTCCACACACATTCCTCATGAAAAATTCTAATTATACACCAGATAAAGACTTCTTAAAACCGAAAAAAATATATAATAAAGTATTAAATAGTTACAATACTTACAGATCAAAATGTTCTCGTTTAGATGTTCATCCAGAAGATGGTTTTCTCCTGAATCTCAGCTTCCGTTGGGCTCTTCTGTTGGTCCATGAGGGACGCTGGCGTCTGGGAGCTGGTGTCAGTCATTCGCCGCTACTTATCACCACCGGGGAAGACCATTAACTACTTCCAAAGGCTTAAACTGATCTAATCAGCACCCTAAACCGTCGGATGGAGCTTACGTGGTGGCAGAACCTTTCTTTTTTTTTTTTTTTTCAGATCTGAAGAGGGAAACCTGTGGCATACGCAAAGATCAAAGGTCATTCATGGCACTTTTAACTTCATTTTTGCAGATATTAGATCAAATATTATTTAACTGTTAAATATTGTCGCTCTAAATTCTCTTAAGACACACAGCTGTACTGCAACACCTAAAACATCCTCACATTTCTATGATTGTTCTCTAAATTCATCTTTTCTGTAAAATTATCATCAATTGATGAGGATTCATTGCACTAAAAGGCATAAAAAGTTCTAAATTTGAATACTTTCTCTCTCTAATTCTAGAAAAATGTACATTTTGTTTTATTCATGAAATATTTCCAAAGCCTGAAACCGATTCTGGGATCGGTTTGTCCCAAATGGCCTCAAACACGGTGTGCTACTTTCCCATTAGATCCCATTAGGCGGAATACGGCCGTGATTGGATCAGGCTTTGGGATGACATGTTCTCCTTGATGAGCTTATTTCATTCTCACTAACCATCCAGATCCTGTTTGTGTCGGCCAGATTACCGCAGCCAACTCGACCACTGCGCGCCTCGCAACAGAACTCCACGAACTTCCACGGATTCTGCTGCTGAATCTTTGAAGCGCCACATCTAATTGTTGAAAGAAAAAAAAACAAAGCTTAAGAAATGTAGATCTAACCAACTGTTTTCTTTAGAAGTTTTTTTTATTAAGACTTTGTTAATAAAATGTTTTGGCTGAAGAGCCTTCTGCTGGTCGTCAGTCCTAAACCTTGGAGTTGGTTTTAGATGAAGAAATGAACATTTCTAGAATTGTTTTCTTTATCCACAAATTGCTGCTAAAAACTGGAACATCTTATCATGAAGAAACGAACAGAAACAAGTTCATACATTGTGTTAGAATTGATTTATTTCAAACAATCAAAAAAAAAAAAAGAAATGCTAAAAAAAAGACAAATAAAGTGACCCAAATAAGTATTTGAACACCATTTCTCTCACTTAGAAATCATGGAGGGACATGATCAAGAAAAAAAAATCTGGAAATCACATTGCACAATTTTTAAACACGTTATTTGCATGATACTGCTGCAAATAAGTATTTGAACACACGTTTCCTGTAGTTTGCACTCACTGCAGGAAAAAAGCTTCAGCATCTTTAGCGACTACTTTCAGCAAAAACAATTCACAGTAGCATTAACGCAGGTATTGCAAATTTTCTAGTTCATATGTTGTTTGTCTTAATTTTAAGACTTTATAAGACTTTATGATATAATATTAAATACTTTAAGATACTGTTGCACTATATTAAATAATATTTGGATCAAATCATTAACAGAAAATAGGTTGATTTTATCCTCCACACCCGTGTTAATATTTTTTAATCTAAAACTAACATTGTGAACAAAAAAATACAAAAAAAAGATTTGATACCCTTTTTTCCAGGATTTTATTTTAGGCTTTATGAAACATCTTAGTTCCAGGACATTTGAATCTACTGTCAGTTTTATGATGTAATAGTGGACTTTACAGAAACCATCAGAGATTCCAGTTCTGGGTTTGTTTGCAGGTGGATCTTCAGGACTCTTTCATCGGAGGGAGTGGTAATGTTCTTTTAAAAACTTGCTGGACCAGAACTTGTTTAGTCGGAGAGGATTTTAAAGACATAAAAACCACCAAAAAGTTTACAAACGGATAAAATTACTGTGAAGAATTAACAGCAAAAGTTGGATGGGTGGTACAAAGCTGCAGTCTTTTTTATGTTTGCATAAACCGCTTTTTTTGTAAGCACAAAGATACTTTCTAAATGGTTTCTCTCAGAAAAGTCTGAATACAGGGCCGCGCCTACCATTAGGCAAGGGCGGGCCATCGTCTTGGGGCACGACACTTCTGGGGCCCCACTTAACCCAGCAGAGTTTGAAAAATTAATTTGCCAATTTGTTTTTTGTTTGCAGGTAGAACCAATTACAGCAGCCAAATGAGTAAATACATAAAACGAAAAAAAAAAAAAACATTAAAAGGAAGGTAAAAATGAAAGCAAAAAGTATTTGTTATTCCCATTATAATTTAACCCTGTCATGAATAACCCAAATCACTAAAACAGCATTAGACTGCTCATGGGAAAGTGTTTCATCCTCCCCCGTCTCTCTGCAGTAATGGAACATTCTGTCAACAGCAAGTTAGAGAGCAGACAGAAACTCTTTGAAAAGATGTTTAATAAAAAAACAAAATGTGGTAAAACGAAGGGTATCTGAACATTATTATACTGTTAATTAAAAAAAATTTAAAGAAAACGATCTCACACAAAATTCTAACAAAAACAGAACAGAATCAAAGAAACTCAAGAAGTAGATGAAGAAAGGGAAGAATGACAGAAAATGAGAGGAGTGGCTGAAAACTCCTCTTTTTGTCTTGTTTGATGGTCATTTAGCCTCTCTGCATCTTTTTAGTCACGTTTAGAGATGGTTTGAAGATAATGTTCATCATCATCAACTTTATTTATTATTTTATTTATTTAAAATTGATCTAAGGGTTAGGGACATTAAAAGCTAACTATAATTAAAAAATGTGATAAATAAGTGAATAAAAAGATAAAAGCAAAATGTGCATGATGAAAGAAAACATTGAGGATAAAAACACAACATGATAAAACATGAATGTAAAATTAGAGCCAAACGAGTCTTAAGTGTAGATTTGGTTATTTTTTAAATCTCGTCTTGGTTTCTGTTTTTCAGTTTTCAACTTAATTCCCTCCAGAACTCTCAGCTCCATACTTCTACAGAGTTTTACCTAGTTTTTTGCTAATGTTTTGATATTTTTCATTTATCTTAGTATTTTTTTTCCACTTGGAGATTATTTTAAACCACAACCTTTTTCTTTCAGATTTCTAAAAGATTTTAGAAATCTTCTGTATGATATTTTTTAAGTGCCTCCATTTTAACATATAAAAGTATATAAAAACAACCCTGAATAATTGTTTTTATTCCTTTTTCCAGTAATTTTACTCTTTATTACCATAAACATAAAAACCGTATAATGTTTTAATGTTTTTATTATTTTTATTTATGTAGCTTTAAATCATTTTCCCATCTTTTCTTTTTAGTAACTTCTGTGAAAAGCAGATGTTCAGTTCAGTTCAGTTCAAAGCATTTATTTCAGACATTGAAGAAGAGCATGTAGAGCAACAAATAAGAAAATCATTGAAACAACAAAAATCTGAAAGGGAGCGAGAAGAAGAAAAAATATCTTATAAATTCTCAGCCCTGAACAATATAACAATATATCCTTAAGCTCTGAGCACCCAAAGTAAAGTTCAGTGCCCTAAATAAAAGTTCATGATGTTTTTATGTTTGGACATTGTTTCAAGAATTTACTGGTTCTGTTCCGCAGTTTCACTCCACATATTGAAACACAAAACCTTTTTTTATTTGTTTGTGCTTTATGCAAGAAACATGTATTTTTTACCCTAAGATTGTATTTTTCCTCCTTTTTAATGAATAATCTTTGGATATTGGTTGGTAATAAATTGTTTTCTGCCTTAAATATTATTTGAGCTGTACAATACTCTAGTATAGGAGTCTGCAACCTGCGGCTCCAGAGCCACATGTGGCTCTTTTATCTCTCCAGAGTGGCGCTCTGCGTGAAGATTACCTATTATTTTAGCAACATGCTAACGTTTTTGGTTAATTTGTTTTCTAGTGGGTTTTTATGATAATTTAGAGTTTGGCTAATATTTTAGTAAAATGCTGATGTTTTAAGCTATTTAAGCTCCGGACGTCTGCTGTTCAGACGTCCGGAGATGCGAGTGAATCCCATCAGAAAAGTGGGGAATCTTTAACAGGGGGAGGGAGCGAGTACCTCCTTGCTTGTATATGGAGACCACAGTGTTCTGTGATCAGAACATGACAATAGTGCTGTTGTCACAGCATGTTGTTGATGTGCAGTCTGGACTGTGCAGGGGTCCAGTTCCCCCTCCCAATCATGTGATTCCACCCCCCCCATCCTGTCAAGGAAGCATCTGTTGACACCACTTTGCAAAGGGATACCCTTCTTGTCATCCTTCCTTCCTTCCATCCTTCCTTCCATTCTGTCATCCTTCCCTCTACCAATCCTTCCATCCTTCTATCTTGTCATCCTTCCTTCCTTACTTTTTTCCATCCAGTCATCCTTCCTTTCTTCCCTCTATCCATTCCACTTGTCAGGAAAATACAGATTTGATTCAGCAAGCTGTTGACGGCAAAATGACAAACTATTAAAAATGTAAAAACAATCATCTCCTAATTTCACTCTCTGCATTTATTCGGACTTGAGACCGGCACAGGGAAACACTGGATTGTGCCCCTAGTGGTTGCATTAAAAATTTGGGAGGAAAAACGACTAAAACCTAACCTAACCCAGCTATTTGTTTCCCCTGTTAAGTTGTTTTTCTACCTTCAAGCTAATTTTATTTTAATTATTTTTGTCCTGCTTATTACAGAAGCTAAGTTAATTTCTACTTTTTAAGCTAGTTTTTTTTTTTTTTTTTTGGGGGGGGGGGGGGGGGGGGGTTGTCCTGTTTAGTACTAAAGTAATTTATATTCCTACTTTGAAGCTAGTTTTTTTGTTTTTTTTGGACCTGTTTATTACTGAAGCTTTATATTCCTACTTTGAAGCTAGTTTTTTTTTTTTTTTTTTTTTTTTTTTTTTTTTTTAACCCTGTTTATTACTAAGCTAATTTATATTCCTACTTTGAAGCTAGGTTTTTTTTTTTTTTTTTTTTTTTGGACCCTGTTTATAACTAAAGCTAATTTATATTCCTACTTTGAAGCTAGCTTTTTTTTTTTTTTTTTTTTTTTTTTGGGACCCTGTTTATTACTAAAGCTAATTTATTCCTACTTTGAAGCTAGTTTTTTTTTTTTTTTTTTGGGACACTGTTTATTACTAAAGCTAATTTATAATCCTACTTTTTTTGTTTGTGCTATCAGAAACCTTAAGCTAAAGCAAGTAATTATTTCCTACTGTAAGCTTTTAAGAGACACCTTAAGACCTGTTTTTGTCTCAAAGTGTCTTTTTCTAAAATCAGCTTTCAGCTCGAGTGAAAGCTTTTGCAATGGCCCTGAAGAACTTTGACACCTTTGATTTCCCGTAACATGTACTTTCAAGTTTTCTTCACAATTATGTCACTTGAGTTCATATAAATCCAAGGTCATAAGAGCCATACAGTCTCTGTTCCGACTGTAGTTATGGAGGTTTTTGTGTGGCTTTTGCTAAGCCTTTCACATCCTCCTTTGAGAGTTTGAAATCCGCAGCCGCGCACAAATCCCACAGTTTCTCGTACAGCCGGTTGAATAAATGGTCAAAATTTGCTTTTGAACATTCGACATGGCTTTTTCAAAAATCAGTGGATCAGATGGTCAAGTACTGATTTATCAGCAGTTGCATTTTCTTGCTTCTTCCTTAGCTGTAAATCAGACTGAACACTGGCTGACAATATTCTGGGTCTGAGGCCAGACCAAATGGTTTCTTTTCAAACTCCTCATCACTGAAAGTTTCCCTGAAGTCTGTGAAGAAACTTTCTTTTCGACTCTCTCCGGTCAGCCATTTTTCTAAAAGAGAGAGTCGCTATCCGAACAGTCTTCAATCTCCGTGTAGACTACAGGCTTCTTTGATAGGTGGAGTTTGAAGAGTCTTATGAGTAAGTCCTCAAACATCGTCTTTTCCGTATCGAGAGGCCTGCAGCTGTATTAAACTTGAAGATTTTCAGCATATCCTTTGGATTGCTTGTGAAGACTTTGAAGTTTTCTGCGTTAAATGTGGCGTCAGTTCTTTGCTTTTCTGGCCACAGTTTATTGACAGTATCTTTATAAAAATTCAAAGTTCACCTGAAGCAGGGCACTTTGGATTTTTAATACCCGATCAATTAATTTTCCAATCATTTTTTCAACAAGTTTCCAATGACTTCCAATTAACTGATTTGTTTGTACATTTTACTTTTGATCCAGGTCCTTCCTCCATATTTCCATCAGATTTTTCCAAACCTTTTGGAGACATTTTGGATCCGCCTGGTTTTGATTGAGACCTGTTGGTTGATGGTCTTTTACTTTTTTGCGAAACACCAATTAAGGTTTCCTGGCAGCAGGAAACCAATAAATTGGTGTTGTCGTTGTTGTTAGAAGAGAGGACTCTTCTAACTTGAACCACTTGTGGTTCGAGTTGTTCTTGTATGTACTCTTGAAACTCAGACATTTTCGTCCTCTTGTGGTTTACTTGCTTAACTCTTGATTGCTCCCTTGAAATGTTAGGAGTGTTTTCGCAGATGCTCAACTACTCCCGGTATTCAGCTTTGAGGATTATCTTGGTGATTTGCAGTTATGCATATAGAAGTCATAACGTGTCATGATGATGTCATCAATGTTCAGACTTCTTTCAAGTTTCTTTGATCACATGGTTATGACGTCATAATCACGCGATATGCGTACAACGTGATGACGTCATCAGTACACGACTTCCAACGTGATGACGTCATCACTGTGAGACTGTCATATATATTGCACAGTAGGATTGGGCAATATATCGATATAATAGATTAATTAGAATTTTATGTTTTCAACTATTTATTTTTTGAAAATTGGGATTTTATTTTCCCCGCAATTTTCCCTCCTGGATTTCCGGAGTCTGGCGTAAAATCAGCTCTTGCACAAAAACAAAAGCGCGCGTGCCACGAGAAGCCCCACCCACCACCACCCCCTTCGTGCTTCTCGTCTCTGTTTGTGTAGCGGTTAGCTTCGGCTTGTTCAGCAGCGGAACATCCAGCATTTTCAAACGGATCCAGACAGAACTGAAGGATAAAGCTGCTGGTCTACAGCAGCTACAGAACCTTTATTAAAAGCATTGGTTTGAAGACAGCGCTGTTGAGAAACACTGGCGCTAGCATGACGCTACAATACTAGCGGCTAATGCTATCGAACTCCCGTGTGTTGTCTATAAATGTAAACACGATCGGTTCAAACTCGGTTGTTTTCACGGGGCAGAGAAATACAGCAATATGAATTTATAGAACATTCATAAAAAACTTTATTTTATAAATATTACAACAGGCATGCATCCACTTTGTACTAACTTTATTGGTAGTCTCTGTGCAGCATTAGAAAGCTTGATCATTACTGTCAGTGATATGGGAAACATTCAAAACATTGAAATGTTTTAAGCTCTTATTGTTATGATTTAATTATGGCATGCTGCAGGAGTCTACTTACTGCAAGAACAATATTGTTTTTTATAACTCGAATGCACTTAAGATCTGTGCGGACATTGCATCAATGTGCGTATCGACTGCACGTAAAGATGTGAGAATAACATCAGCCTTTATTCTGTCGGGACACGACTGGAAACACAAATTCGCATAATTTTGTGTACAGTTTCAGAGGACTGGAGCGCGGTTCAGCATTTCCTCATTCAAAAGCAACAAGCTAGCTTTTTTGTTACTAAAGTTAAAAACGTTTTAAAAAATTATCTTTTCAAGAGATGCTAGTTTATTTTTATATATTTTTTATTTTTGTTTCTGACAAAAGTAGATATTTTTGGTGGATTTGGCCTCTAATTAATTTTTTATGCTAATTAGGATTTTAACTAATATTTAAGCAATATGCTAACACTTTTTCCTAATTTTTTATCTACTAGGGATTTTAGGCTAATTTTGAGTTTAGCTTTTATTTCAGCAGCATGCTAAAATTTTTTGGCTGATTTCATTTACAGAGAAATGTTTTGCTAATTTGAATTCAGCTAGTAATTAAGCAACAAGCCTGCTTTTTGCTATCACTAAAGTTAAAAATGTTTTTAAAAAATCTCTTTTTAAGAGATACCAGTTTATTTTAATATATCTTTTTGCTTTTGTTTGTGACAAAAGTAGACATTCATATTTATAAAAAAACAAAACAAAAAGAAGGTTATGAATGAAAATCAAAGGCTAACATAAGTCAATGCGGCTCCTTCTAGGTTTTGAACAGTAGAACAACAGCCCAAATGGCTCTTTTACTGTTAAAGCGGTGGCCGATCCCTGCTCTAGTAGATCAAGAATGTGAGTAATTTTGATTGTATAGTTTGTTTGTGTGCTCCAGGTAACCTGCTTTTGAAATTCGTATTCTCTACTTTTTAAGACAATGGAAAAGTAAATGTAACGTCACCCAAACCTCAGACAAAGTAAAAAAGCGTAAGATAAGACACATGAACAAAATAAAATGTGGAGAGATTTGTGATCCAGAACCAGTTTTACTTCTAGACAGTTTAGTGTATAAATAAAGAACAAGTGCTTATCAGGTCAGTATGGGTTGCATGGTGGTACAGTGGTCAGCACTCTTGCCTCACAGTCGAGGCCCTGGATCAATCCTCAGCTAGATGTTCAAATTGCCATTTGGGGACTTTTCTATGTGGAATTAGTAATGTATTTATTAATATTTATTTATTCATATACATAATATAATAATAATAATAAATAATTAATATTTATTTATTAAGATAAATAAATAAATTGGACCGATATGGCATTAGGAGGATAGTGTTAGACTGGATTAATAAGTTTATTTGCTGATGAAACGAAAAAAAGCTTTCCAGGTCAGCTTTTAATCTATTATAACCCAAATACATTCATCTTCATAAATTCTTTCAAGTTTCACCCCATTTATGTGCATGTCAATCTTGAGATTTTTACCATTAGAATTACCAAGTAACATTATTTTCTTTTACTTAAATGTAGTCAAAGTTTATTTACATCAAATCACATCTTCACTTTCTCCATCGCCGTCTTTACAACTTCTATGAATTGTTGCAAATCATCCCCATCACAAAAACATTTGTGTCATCAGCAAATAAACGTATTTGAATATTCTATAAACCTTTAATAAATCATTAATATGCATGATAAATAATAGTGGGCCCAAAACAGAGCCCTGTTTCGCACCTTTCTGGCCAAAAAATGGGAACGAGCACTTCCGACCTTCAAATTTAATTTAGTCTAACACTATCCCCCTAATGTCATATCGTTCCAATTTATTTATTAATATTTATTTATTCATATAAATAATATAATAATAATATTAAATAATTAATATGTATTTATTAAGATAAATAAATAAATAAGTATGCATGCATGGGGAGAACATGCAAGCTCCACACAAAAGGGTCCCTAAATGATGTTTCTGATATTCCAGCTTGGATTTGATCCAGGGAACTCTGTCTGAGAGGCAAGGGCACTAACCACTGCACCACCATGCAGTCCCTAAGAAAATATATTTTTTAATGTTTATAACATCAAAGATGTTACCTGTTTGTTAAATTGCCATTTTATTTTTTCATGATTACAGTTGTCATGATTTTGTTTATTTTTTACTGTGTATTTTGTTGTGAGAGAACAGAAACATTTTCTGAATCTCAGATCACGCCAGAAACTATATAATTCTGTTGTGATGCAGTACTTAACCTACTGTTCCGAAATTTGGGGAAGTACATACTAAACTTCTTTAAAACTACTATGCATGTTACAAAAAAAGAGCTGTAAGAATAATTCATAATGTAAGTTATCGCCATCCCACTAATCAATTATTTCTTAAATAAAAGATACTAAAACTTTCTGATTTAATAGTACACAGAATACTACAACTGAGTTACAAAGCAAGACATAATCTACTACCAGTACATCTACAATCAATGTTTTGGGTGGTTATAGTTTAAGAAAAGAAAACAATTTCAGAGTCCTCAAAGCACGCACAACAGACATGTATACATGTACATGTTTGAGTATAGATCCTTGTGTGTGTTTGATTATATGGACAGATGTTTGATTAAAAAAAGAAAAAAAAGGTACTAAATTTCCGTTTCTGAAATTATTTATATTAAAGGTTAAAATTAAGTTCTATTGTTAGGGGGTAGAATTAAAAAAGTTTTTAAAAACTTTTTTCTACTCCATTTCGAAATATATAATTGAGTTGCAATGTCTTTAATTTATAATTTGTATAAAAATTTTCCGTTTTCTTGTTTTTTTCACCATGTATTTTTTTTGTATATTTGAAATGATGGACTAACTAACTTACTAAACTCTGTGGATTTACTGCAAAGTAAAGTGTGACTTTGTGTCACTTTCAGAGGAACTTTTCAATGAAATTATAGCAAATTATCTTTATGATTGCTGTTTTGTTTTCCGTTTTTTTTTTTTTTCATTTAATGCAGGGGTCCACAAACTACGGCCCACGGGCCGCATCCGGCCCTCCTCCACTTTTGGCCCAGCCCCCAAACTGTTTTGGCTAAATTTTTCAGCTTTTTAGGGGAATTTGAGATTTAGCTAATATTTTAGCTTTATGCTAGCTTTGTTGGCTAAATTACATTTTTCCAGTTTTTTAGGCTAATTTGGAGTTTAGCTAATATTTTAGCAACATGCTAGCTATTGATGCTGATATAGGCTTTTTAAATTTTATTAGGCTAATTTGGCACTAAGCTAATATTTTAGCTAAATGCCAGGCTAAAATAAGCTTCTTTTTTAGTTTTTTAGGCTAATTATGAGTTTAGCTAATATTTTAAGCTACATGCTAGTTGTTTTGGCTAATTTAGATTTTTTTGAGTTTTTTTTTTTGCTAATTTGGCACTTCGCTAATATTTAAGCCAGCTATCAGTTTCAGTGTTTTCAGCTATCAATTTTAGCATCTTCAGCTATTAATCTACTGCAGGGCTGCTCATTCCTGGTCCTCGAGATCTACCACCCTGACTGTTTTCCAGATCTCCAAGCCCAGCCAGCTGTTGATTGGCTCAGTCAGATGTCTCTACAATCTGATTGAAAGAACACACCTGGTCCAGGTAATCAGCAGCAAGCAGTACATGGAGAGCTGGAAAACAGGCAGGTTGGTAGATCTTGAGGACCAGGAATGAGCAGCCCTGATCTACTGCAAGTAATGCTAAATATCTAGTTTTTAAAAAGTTTTTGCGTTATCTTTTCTTGGAAGATCACAGAAATGAATTATTTTAAATTTGGCTATGTGTGACTTTCTGGAAAACCATAAATATTTACGTTTAGGCTGCAATTGTTACACTTTTTTTGTTAGCCTACAAACAGAGCCTTGCTTGCAAACAGAAATCACATTTTTTTACATCAATGCACTTCATGCTTTTGACATTAGCTTAGTGATCACTCAAATCAAATACTTGGAGCAGCATCATGTCGCAGGCTGACGGCACACGTCCGATTCAAAGGTCCAGTGATCATCTGGAGTGTGAAAACATGAAAGGCTATAAAAGTTCTCACTAAATGCCAATACAAAGGATTTCTATGTCAATAAAGATTTTTTACATTTTTCTCAAAGAATAGAACAAATTCAAGTTAAAATCAGATTTTGATCCATAGCTGCTCCCCTTATTTTAGACCCTTGTTTTTGAAGTTTTTTCCTCCTTAGCGGTCAGTGGCAGCAGCTCTTCTGCTGGTCACCGCCCGATGGCTTCAAAAAGAAGGGTGGAAAAAAAGCACCATAAATGTGCCAAGCATACATTCTAACATAGAGCACGAGAAATTCAACGAGCTCATCTGGTCTCAGAGAGTCCGTAAGACGATTCCAACAGACAAAAGAAAAGAAGAGTGACAACAGGAGGCCACATGTACAGAGAGAAATTAGTATCATCCCCATTTCTGGATGCATATTCTTGAGTTTTGTGTGCGTACTTTTAATTTGTAACTCATAAAATACATTATGTGCATAAGTATATGATAAAGGAAAGGAAAAACTTTCCTTATTAACCCTTTCAGCTAAGGTCAGTTAGGTTCACACATGACTTCATATTTTTTAGGCTCAGACAGCTGCAGAAAAGAAAAGTAGATTTGTTTATTTTTTGGTCTTTTCTACTTAACATTACATAAACAATTGATGATATTTGTCTCCTTAATAAACCACATTTGCTGGATAAAATAATTATTGGATAAAAGTCTTACATATTGCCATCCAAATAATGCTGGGATGTATTTAAATGGAATAATTTGGATCAAGTCAGACTGTGCTACAAAGGAAAAGGTCAGGAAAATGCTGCAGAAGGTGATAAACATGGCCCATAAGACCATCGGCTGACCCGCCTGGACGACATTGTTTTCAGCTCTGGCTACCAAAGCAGAGCCAAACAAATCATCCAGGTCTTCTTCCATCTCAGCCACGCCTTTGTACAGCAGCTACCTTCAGGCCAGCGCTACAGAACTCACAAGGCTCCCAAGGAAACAGAATGAGGCTTTTTTTTTTTTTTTTTTTGGCCAGAGTTGTCAATTTACTAAACTATGGAGTTCCATTTGTGCCAAAAATATGTTTTTCTTGATTTTGTATATATTTTTTCTCAATAAAATGATTTGTTGCTGATAGAAATAGAAGGAATTTATCAAGAGAAAATTCTCACCTCAATTTGTGACTTTTTAAAAAAATATTAATTATTATCATTTTATTTTTGTACATGCAAATACACAATTGCAAGTACACAAAGTCAAGAATTACGCACACATTAAGAATTGCAGACACACATATAGTGAGTCTATCCTTTCTCCATAGAAATTATACAAGCTCAGATATTGTGCCTCACTATGGGGTACAGATAAAAAAATTAGGGGGACAAGTCTGGGTTCATGAAAATTTGGGGTGTCATGTCCTTCAGAGCCTCTAAAATGCTTTAAAACCTATGCCTCATCATTTTAGTTCATCTATCCATATACAGGTAAATCTTTGACTTATGAGTTTTAAGTTCATTCTGACACAACCCTCTGGGTTTACCGGCCTTGAGACAGGCACAAGCTGGACACTGTTGAGGCCAGATTTGTATTTTTTTGGTTTATTTTTGTCTGAATTTCCATCCATCCATAATTACATTTGTTTGGGAGCACGTCACGGAGGCAGCAGTCCTATGTTTAATTTTAGCTTTTTTTTGGTCTTGTTTCTTTGGTTGATTTGGGAATTTTGAGGCCATTGCGTCAGTGCGGACAGTCGCATCATCGGTCCCATCAATGGTTCCCCAATCAGAAAATTGCAGAAATATTCAACACAAGTTTAAAAAAAATGAAAATCTTTCAATTTATTGAAAGAAAAAAAAACAGTCCAGATAAAAAGCTGTAGCCAGAAAAAAATGCTACAATTCCAAAAGTTTAAAATATTACAAGAAGAAAAAAATATTTTTTCATAGAGAATGTTTTTTAAAAAAAAAAAAATCAGAAATAGAAGCTGATGCCAAAAATATTAGAAAGGTATTTAATAGATGAATGCCATCCATTGTACATGTAGAAAATAACAAAAGTTCAGAATAAAGAAATATTTATAAAACTTGTATTAGTAATGGATAGCGTAACGTGCATGTTTGTAGATGACGCCAACAAAAACTGGACCTTAAAGATCCATCATTTGGCGTTCTATGGAAGCCCCAACGTGTCAAAAACCAGTCAGGCACAGGAAAGCGCAATAAGGTAGACGCACTTTATTCCTAAAACAGAAGCTGCACCATCAGTAGCGGCACACAAGTATATGTACACATATACACGCACAATTACCTAAATCTGTTATATAAAATATATAATCTGACATTGTACCTTTAATTCCTCTTCAGAGCTCTTTGAGTGACTGTGCGGGAGACTCGAAGCAGACAGAGAGGTAAGTCTCATCCACTCGTTGGGTGGGACACAAATGCCCAGGCCAGCTTTTTACTTCATCTTTACAGCATGGCAATAGAAAGGCTTGTACCCCCTTTGAAAAAAATAAAAGCAATCTACAGCAATTCACTCGAACAGCTTGTTTTTTCTCTTCCCCTCCCCCTCCCGCCCTCCCGCCCGCCCAGCCCCGCGTGTTCTAATTGAAAAAAATTACACTTTTTTTAAACCGGTTCCTTTACAGTGAGATGTACACACCCTCTAGGATTTGTAATATATAAAAAGATATTAAGCATTAAAAATTCCACATTTAAAAACTTACAATAAATAATATATGCAGGCATTTCATTAAGATAAAATTTCATAGATTGCAATCTACAGTCGTTAAAAAGACATTTTTAATTCTCCTTTTTACGAAACGTCCCTTGATCACCCAAAATGCTAAAATGGATTCTTGGCATCAGATCGGATGGGACTTTTCCGGGATTCTGCGAGACGCACCGGGAAGAGTGTGTGAGTGTGTTTGTGGGGCTGGAAGAGGACGTGTCCTGATCCGAAGCTGCCCTGATGGGGGTTTGAGGTCCTTTTTAAGTGTCTGTGATTCTTCAAAGCATCAAAAAATCCTTAGTTTCAGTGATTCTTATTTTTCCTCCAGCAGTTCGTTCGCCGTCAAGAGTTCAAATCATGTTTATGATAAAGTTATACATCTGTGTGAGCACCACAAAGTGAACAGGCAGACAGGAGCGCCGGTCCTGGGTCGCAGGGTCGCACGTTAGCCAGGAGAGGGCGTTGTATTGCTCTAGAACAAATCTAGCAGGAATAAAGGACTGAGAGTTAGAACAGTGAAAACAAAAACTATTATCTGTTATATGAATCTAGATCGAGGTTCATACCTGAGCACATCAGAGGTATGATTAGAGTCAAGTGGGTGGGAGTGTTTACTGTGCAGAAACTCGTCTGATTGGACAGAAGACACGTGCAGGTGGAGGGAGGCCTGGGGGGGAGAAAAAAGAAAAAGGGTATTTTGGAGTTAAAATCACTCAGTTTTTAGTGTTTAAAAACACAAGATTCCACGTGGATTTTCACCTTCAGGAAGAGTGGACACTGGTTCTGGGCTTCGGGGCAGGCCGACCAGAACCAGTCGGGCAGTGGTCCGGCTTTGGCTGTGGAGATGAAGTATCCCAAAGCCATCGGCTGCTGCAGGATGTTGAGCGCCTCCTCGTGGGACTCCATTCGATCGGCGCTCGGGCCCTGCAGGACGGTAATGGTGTTAGCGAATGATGATGGTATGATTAGAGAAACGTTGTCCGAGTGCAGGTGTGGGGAAACTAAGGCCTGGGAGCCCATTAAACTATTTAATCTGGCGCACCAAACCAAAATAACCAATTGTGATTATCGGTATTAATGTTTTGGATGGCGCACTACAAGTAAATTTGCCGAAAGATATTCTGCATTCATGTAGAGTTTGAAGATCTGTTGTTTTTCTGATATTCACGAGTGATTTACATGTTGGACAGTAAAGTTTCCGATTATCCCAACAGCACATGAACGCAACCCAATCAACCCATTGGTTAAAATGGCTCCAAAATGAGTACAAAAGACACAATTTTGAAATAAAAAATCCCAAAAGTAGTGTTTAAAAATAATTTTCAGTCAAGATTAAGGCATATTTTTGTCCAGATCTTGGGTTATTTCTCTCTTTTATAAGGTAAATTACCAAAACAACAAATCTGCTCCTGGTCCAGCCCTTCTGTAAAATTTTAGAACCCTTTGTGGCCCACAAGTCAAAAAGTTTGCCCATCCCAGCCCAAGTGGGTGAAGGAAAAAAAAAAAAAGTTGAGAGTGATTGGAAGTCCCACAGACCTTCCCTCCATCTCCTCCCTGATGGTAGTGCCCACTAGGCGAGTGGACGGGGGAGGTGGTTGGGGAGTTGGGCAGGATGTTGATGAGGTCCGGGTCCATGTCGTGGTCCATGTCGTTCCCAAAAAGGTCAAGGAAGCCCATTCCATCGGATCCATCTGCAAAGAAAAAACCCGTTTGGTTTTTGTGACCATCGAGCTTTTCATTCTTTGATTTCCCCCGCAGCGGAACGTACCAGGATTGATGGGGTTGAAGTTGATGTCGATGGGCTCGGCTGTGTTGGTGTTGACCTGCACCATGGCGGAGGTGGGGAACACCAGGATGTGTGTGCAGGACGTGTCCTGAGGCGTGCTCAGCTGCGACGTTTGCATGTTGAGGGTGGTGCTGCGGCCGAACACCGAACCCGTGGACACGGAGTCTGAGGAGAGCGTTTGGAGTGAGCGGGTTGCCAGGTTTGACAGGATTCCTGAATAAAGTTCAGTCTTTTCGTTTCTCCTTACCTGGCATGATGACGAAGGAGCCCTGTGGTTCCATGGCAACCAAACAAGCGCTGAGGATGCTGGGAGTGTCGGAGGCAGAGATGCCACACATCTTGCACATCTCCTTCAGACGTTTGCTAAGGGACTGCAAGTTCCTCCTGCTCAGCAGAATACTCCAGTCTGGAAAGAAGAAGCAGCTCCGGGTTGATTTGGAGGAAAAACGCGTGTCTGCATGCGTTTACGGTAGGAAGGCGTACCTCTAAGCTCGCCGTGCCCCATCCTGCCTAGTCGTCCAATCACCACCCTCCACGGCAGTGATGTCAGCTGAACCAGGCCGACGCACCACTCCCACAGCTTCTGCAGCCCCACCCGTCTGGCGGAACCCTTTTTCCTGCGAGCTCTGTTACGAAATGTCAGGAATGAATGACGCATCCATCACAGAACAGTCTGGCGGCGAGGTGAGCTTTGTACCTGTTTGGTACGTCAATGCTAATGATGCAGGTCTCCAGCAGCTCTCCGTGCTGGTCGGTGCAGGAGGCCAGCAGGTAGCGCTGGTCGTGGGACAGGCAGTAGCCAACAAACAGGACGTTGTACTTCTGCGACGCCTCGCCAAACGTCTCGCCGAGTTCCGTCTGCTTGTCTTTCACCGGAGCCAGGATGAAGGGCGGCGTGTAGAGGCGAAGGCACTCCGGCCGCTGCGGGAGAAAGACGCTCGTTAGCATGAAACAGAAAGTCGCAGCGTGTCCGTGGACGGGGGGCGTCCTGCTACGTGGGTCACCTCTGGGTTCTTCAGCGCCATGTCGATGGCCAGCCCCGGCCCGAAGCCCGTTAGCGTTTTGAAGTTGGTGGAGGTTGGTAAAGGCCGGCGGCACTGAGTGTATACGGAGAAGGCCAGCGACTTCAGGTGCTGGCTGTAGAGGTGGCGCTCGCCGCTGTGAACCGGCTGCAGCAGATACTGGCACGGGACGATCTGACAAGACAAGTTGAACGTCAGCAAATTTACCAAACATGGCAAGCAGTTTGGATTTCTGTCTGTAAGTCATAGATATTGGTGGGTGGTGCTGCTTGCTCTGTGTTTACCAGAATGAGTGAAATAAAATAAAAAAATAGAAGACCCACTCTGATAAAAATTGTTTTTTTAACATGTTGTTGTAGCATTTTTCTGATTATGAAGGACTTAAATAAAGGAAATTTCTGAGTATTTCTTTATTCAGATCATTGAGAATCAGGAGCAGACGACAAAAAAAATGCAGTTTGAAAAACAGCCTATTTGTATCGTAGAAAATAAAGCTCCTTGCTCTGTGCTTTCAGAAAACGGGAAGGGAAAGGGGGCTGGGCTGCTTCGAGCTAACCACAATTCAGGCAAATTTCTAAGGACCTCCCACTGCTCTGTAGCAAATGTTTTAGTATTTGGACTAAAATAATCATAATTAAGAGACCTCTGGGAACACTTTCCCCAAAAAAAAAAAAAAAAAAAAAAAAAAGAATAAGAAGGGCGTCCCGATCGAGTGTTTTTGAGCCCAATCTGATTCAGTCTCGAGTATCTGCCGATACCGAGCGCCGACCTGATAATTTTTTAACTCATTTAAAAAAAAGGAATACATTTGATAAACAGATTCAGGTTGTTTACCATTTTTATTTTAACAACCTTCTTTTATCATTTAACACTTAAATAGAGCAGGTCTGTAAAGTAGCTTTAACAATCAAGTAAAAATAGTGCTACTATTACTTAGAAAAAATGATGTTATCTATAAATATACATGATAATTAGTGAAATTAGAGAAAGTTAAGTGACTTTGGCTTCTTAACGTAACAAAACATGGTTCATAACTTTATTTAACATTCTTAAAAATGAATGAAGACTTTGTTGTGGAATAAATATGATGAAGTATTCATGACTAGCTGATATCGTTACAACTATTTATTGTCTTTTTTATTTTTTTAAGATTATGGGATTATTTTTGCAACCTTTCAGGACAACGCTTTTTTTTTGCTTTATTACCACAGTTGTTAACTCTCCTAACTTTTATTTCTGTCATGGAAATAAAACAGGCATATTAAAGATCAGCTCGTGTCTTAAGGGGTAAATCAAGGAGCTAGCGTTTAGCATTTAGCATGTGCTGTTCCACCATCTCTGTCAATAGTAGTAAAATCCTGACATTTTTTTCTGTTGATATGCCTTTGTAGGATGTTGTTTGTGTTAAAACAAACTAGTAGAGATGCTTGCTGTCAATTTAAAGCAATTTTAAAAGCGTTATTGAATATCCCACTAGCTTGACTGAACTGTTCTCGTTAGCCTCCTGCTTGAACTGGTGCAGTATTCTGCTGCGCTTTCCAGCAATAACATGACATGATCCGTTCATGACATGCAGACTTCTAGTGGAGTATTTATCTGGAATAATAAGCTTGAAATATAAAGCGCTGATCATAATAAGAATAATTTGAATATCCAATACTGATTGGAGGACAACGACAGATACCGATCGAGTCATTGACCTCGTGATCGGGCCTGATTTTCAATCATGTGATCGAATCAGGACATCTGAACAAAAAAATGATCAGAGTGAGATTTGATTCCATGACAAGGCTGTAGAGTGAATAAAATATAAAATCTGTCAGGGATGAGTAAATATAGAAACATTTAAAAGTGATTTGTGAGCATCCTTGGATGGATACTGAGCTGAGACTGAAGCTGCATCCTGAAGATTGTTAGTGAATCAACTCAACAGAAAGCAAACATCATAGGATCCTGATAACCTACCGCATAGAAAGCTGACTGGCATCATATGGACCACCTTTCATTGTTCTACCTTATGTGCAAATAGCATAGACGCATCAGACGGGCAGCAGCTGTAAAGTACGTTTGAGTTCCTCTCAAAGAGGCCCGTTGACACTGATGTGCGTGAAAGCTGCTTTCTGCTGCTGTTGGGCCAATAATAAAACCATTAGCTCATTAGTCGCATCTCCTGGGTTTCCTAAACTCCCTGCGGCGTGTTGATGTAATATCGCGCCGCTGTATGACAGGTGTGGCAGTTACCTTCTCTATTAGAGGCTGATAATGACTTCCCCTGTTCATTCTAACCTCCATCTGCCTGCTGGTAACACAGCTCATTAAAACATCAGCAAAATCATCTTTGCTCTTTTTTTTTTTTTTTTTAATTGAATCTATTTGGACTTCATGAAGCAGCCGTACCTGCACCGAGACGACGTTCCTGATGTGAGCCGGCAGGAACGGCAGCATCTCCATGTAGCAGCGCAGCAGGCCGAGCGTGAAGGTGCTGGAGTGGATCTCTCGGTCTGCATCCTCATAGCTGAACGGGTCGACGATGTAGACAACGATGGCGGGCGGGTAGGACACGGCGTGGGAGTCCCCGTCTGTCGGCTTCCCCACCTTGTCTCTCTCCATTGTGCTGTTTACAGGAAATAAACAGGGGTGCGTTACTTTTGAAATATAAATTATGAGGAAAATAAAACAGGGGTTTCAAACTCAATCGCACAAGGGGCCAAAATCCAAAACACACATTAAGTTTGCAAGCAGAACAGGATAAACATTTATTGAAAACATTAAAACTAAATTTGTTAAACTTTTAAAAATGTAACTTTTAACATAATTAGGAACTAGATATATAATGACGTAAGCAGAATTTGTCTGCTAAAGATGCTACTGCTGATAGCTTAAGATGCAGAAATTGATAGCTGAAAAAGCTGAAGCTGATAGCTAAAATCACTGAAGCCAATAGCTGAAATCACTGAAGCTAATAGCTAAAAACTCTGAGATAAACAGCTAAAATCACTGAAGCTGTTAGCCAGCTAAATGCCAAATTAGCCTAAATAACTAAAAGAAAACTTTGGTTAGTCAAAACAGCTAGCATGTAGCTGTAAAATTAGCTAAACTTCAAAACATCCAAAAAAAAAACTGAAAAAACCTAAATTAGCCAAAACAGCTAGCATGTGGCTGAAATATCAGCCAAACTCCATAAGAGGCTAAAAAATCTTAGTAAATGCCAATATAGTCCAAAAAAGCTAGAATAATGCCAGTTGTTACAACTTTAAAAACATAATTTTTTGACATAATTACGAAAATTTAAATGCAGGAATATTATTCCAGAATAAATTCAACTTATACTTATAATTTTAAATATTTTTTTCTCTCCATAAAAATACATTTTGTCAAAATTATACTAGTTAAAAATAAGTGCAAGATAATATTAGGTTATTAATAACAATAAAATAAAATGATCTGGAGGGCTGGATACCCGGGGGGGCCGCATCCGGCCCCTGGGTCTTGGCTTTGACACCTGTGACTTAAAGTCGAAGACTCTATCTTTTCCAAAAGTAAATAAATTAAACATTTTTTTAAGTCAGTCAGCACAGGCAAAAAAAAAAAAAAAAAAAAGATTATAAAACTCTGTTTATGTTTGTAATTAACCAATAAGTGACTGTCGGTTACCTTTCCGGTGTCTCTGCGGACCCTTGAGTTTGGCTGGCCCCGTTTTCCGTCGGGCCCGCTCCACCCTGTGAGTTTATTTGTGGTCCGTTCTGAGTCGCGTTGCCCTGAGCGGCCGCTGACCCGAACGGCGAATAGACGCTCGGCTTGGAGGAGGCCATGGCACCGATGGTCTGAGACCCTAAGGGGGTGGAGGAAGGGGCGGTGCTGTTGACCTGGGAAGGTTGGGCAGAGCCGGTGCTGGTAGTGTAGGTGCTCTGGAGTCCTGAGGAGGTGTTGGAAGTCTGCGAGGAGGAGGAAGAGGAAGCTGGGGTGCTATTGCGCTGGGACAACAGGGAGCTGTCCAATGACTGCTCTGACAAATAGGGAGCTGACAAAAACAAAAACAAAAAAGGAACATGAGACATTTGCATGTGTGATTACAGCAGTTTTTGATCAAAAAGTTACCTAGATCACGGCGAAACACTTGGGCGAAGAGCTTTAGCCTGTTCAAGGCCTCATTGTTTCCTTCTCTGGCAGCCAGATTGAGAAACCAGTCGCTGAGCGGCTGTTCAGCCACATTACCGCCTTCTGTGGAGCCGACCGTCACGATGCCCTCTGGGTGGCTCTTAGAGATGGGCCTGTGCTGGCCCAGCTGGCACGCCTATGCAAACAAAAAATCATTTGCATTGTGTTCAAAAAAGCGAAAGCGCCGTGTTTGGTGGCACTCGTACCTCATACATCGCACTCAGATCTTTAAAAAAGCTCCTGGCGCCGCGAAGCAAAGCCTCAACGTCTGGGCAGATGACGACGTATCCCACGTCCCTTTGGGAGCCGTATGGATCCAGGAGAAGCTTTTCCCAGTACGGCAGCGCAAAAGGAGACAGTACCACAAAGTCGTGCTCGTAGCCGACCAAAAAGGTGGGGATGGGCAAAGGCTCCGGAGACTCATCTGTGCCTACGGTGAAGAGACCACAAAAGATTAACCCTTTAACATCTGAGTCGCCGCCGGTGATGCTTAAACACTAAATCTTTAACATACTGTAACACAATTAACGTAATCCCAGTAGATTCTGAAGGAGAAAAGCTGCTCACGCTGATCGTGTTAACGGTTCAAAAATTACAGCAAACACTGTAAGAGTTCCAGGTTAATTTGTTGAAAATATTTTTAAATCGATTAGGAGTAGGGTTGCCACAATTATTCGACTAATCAACGACAAATCAACTATTAAAATAGTTGACAACTAATTTAATAGTCGATTAGCTGTTACTTTACCATATGTGGAATCTGAGTAAATCTGAACAAAGCTTTGAGAGTTCTGAACCAAAACATGCACTTTTTTATTATTTGAGTCGGTGAGACCAAAACTTTATCTTTAGTGAAAAATAGTTCCTTTGTTTCAGATGTCATCCCTCATTAGAGAGATAAAGAATAACCCTACAACCTTGACCTTTAACCCTACAAACCCATTATATTTAAAATTGATATTAATATTGGTCATCTGTCAAAATGAGTTTGATGGAAAGAATATTTCTTATCGCTCTCTCATTTTATTTAATCTTGGCTTAATCATTGAAACTAATGAAGGACCGAGGCTGCATTATTCATTAAAAGTTTAATAAACTTTCTTCTTTATTTTTAGTTAGTTTAAAGCTAATGATGGTTCAAATTTGAGCTTTACATCCACCTTGCGTGTGACCTGATTAGTCGACCATCAAAATAACCGTTTGTGGCAGCCCTGGTTAGGAGAACGATGACGTTTACTCGTACCATATGACCCCCTTCCGGCCATTTTGTGGAACTGCTGCCAGGTGAGAGTTCCCTGAACGCCCCAGGAGCGCACGCTCCTCTTCTTCTGAATGGTGTCCTGGAGGACCGGCTGGAGGGACAGCAGCACTCGCAGCACTTCCTGAGAGAACAGCTTGCTTATGTCGGCTGCTGTGGGAGGAAAAGCGAGCAGAATGTTAAGAGACAGAAAAATAATAAATAGACAAAAAAAAAAAGTAGAAAAACGGCCCATACATTTGGATTTTGGCCACTGGTGGAGACAGGTGCTTTTCACTAGTGTTTCGTCTACTTTGCCTCCGGACATGTTGTCCATGAACTGCCTTCCATGCTCCAGAGCCATGTAGCAGTCGTTATAACAGTCCCGCTCCTCCACCCGCAGGAATGAACTCAGGGCGGACCTCGGCTTGGAGCTCTCCACGCCGGCCATGCGGGCCAGCGGGTTGGTGCATTGATCCTGCAGCAGCAGGATGAGCTCGTCGGGATACTTTTCCCTCAGACCGCCCCCCTTGTGTGACGCAGAAAGCCTGAGCTCTTCGAAACACCGCTCCGTGTCCCGGCCGGCGTCCGAGCCGCGCCCCACCACGTCCAGCTCGTCCTCCAGGAACAGGCCGGCCGACTGGCCGAAGCGCCGGTTGGTGACGGCGCTGAAGCCGCAGGTGCACGTGTACTGGGCGTCGCCGTTGTCCTTCAGGTACACGCCCACGTCGGCGCCCCGAATGTTCATATTGCAGACGCACACACAGCAGCTGTCGAAGTTGCAGTCCTTGAAGAGGTTCATGACCGACTCGGAGAGGATTAGGGTGACGTAGAGGCTGTGGGCCTCCGGGATGGAGGGCACGGTGGCCGGCTCCACGGAGCTGAGGGGCCGGCAGGTGGAGGGGGTGGAAGCTGGCGAGTACAGGTCCGAGTTGTCGTACTTGAGGGAGCCCTGGACGCTGGACGGGCCGCGGGGGGTGCGAGGAGTGCGGGGGGTGCGCGGTGTGGGCACGGAGAAGCGCGGGGTGGCTGGAGAGGGCAGGATCCCGGTGCCGCTGTTGCTGGGCGGGGCGCTGCCGGGCAGAAAGGGCGTGTGGGTTTGGGGGGTGTAGGTCTGACTGTAGTCTGGCTCCACACTCGGGAGATTACTAGAACAGAAAACAAAAAGAATTTATAGAGCGCTGTAGCTTCTACAGTCCATACATGTGCCTACAGTAACATAAACGTACAGCTGTGGAGGCACATCTGGAAATATTCTAAGGTGGAGTTTACGTTCTTAATTATAGGGTTTGCCGTTGCCATGGTAACAGCCAAAACCCTAAGCTGCATCATGTTGAACGAGCTAATTAGGTTGTTTATAGTTGGATTTAAAGACACACTCCATCGAAAATGGTGTTTTTAACAAGTTCTTGTAGCACTTTTCTCATGGAGGACAGATATAAAGAAGATTAGGCTAAAAATTCTAAGTATTTTATTTATTGAAATTGTTGTGAATCAGGAGCAGACGAAAACATGCTGTTTGAAAAAGAACTCATGAGGCCGCCTAACTTTCCAAATCATTAATGCTTAATTCCACATCTGTGAGATTTGTGGATAAAAACACCGGAGGGAAATTAAGTGTTGAGCCGTTACATAAGCTGGATAAATTAAGGCAAAGGAGAGGATGTGTAATAGTCAAGGCTGAAGGTGAACAGACACACGCTATTGTGAGCATTTTATCCTTTTTTTTTTCTTTTTTTGATCCAGCACATTATGAAGTACTCAAAAATTGTGTCAAAATTGAAGCTGAAAGACGGTCAGAACCATCCCTTTAACTATTTTTCTAAAGTAGTGAACACCTAAAGCAGCAATCTGGAATTGTTTTCACACAACAGCTGGGACGCAACAGAAAGAGTGATGGACAAACATTCACTGCAGCTCTGAATGGAAGGCGGATTTTGTTGACTGCTGTGATAAAAAATAAGTTATGGCCGCTCTTCCTCTGCTGGGAAGAAATGACAATATTTCTTAACTACACAACCCATACACCGGAATCCAAATCTCTGCTCCCCTACTCCTCTAGCCTTTCCCTACTGCTCCAGTTTTTGGGGTATTTGAAGCTGTGGTGATGTCCAAAAGTGCTTTTTTCTTTTTTTTGTTTTTAAGAAGTAGCCGTAGCAACTTAGAGCTGCATTTCCCTCTGCCGGTAAGGTGATCCGCGTCACACTTGTGGTGCGGAGGAGAAGCACTTTTCTTCACATGGGTGTGCTCAGAACTTTACATTTAAATGCAAATATTGAGTTGTTTAGATTTTTAACGTTATAAAAGTGGTATTGTGTATTTTACGAGCGCTGGCTGCTACACGTTAACATAGATGACTGCCAACTATTGATGACATCATCAAGCTGTAGTAACGTTCGATTTTGAAGACACTACATTTTCTACCTGCTTGGAGGGATAAATGTAGGGGAAGCAACTCGAATTCGACCCAACACTCAAGAGACAAAAAAACAGAGGAAAAAAGAAAATTAACCAATCTTCCACTTTGCGCTTACCCGTCTTTGATGAGTAGATTCACGTTTGATACTTGGGGCATCAGGTCCAGTTTTCCCATGGTCCAGCTTGGCGTGTACACACAATCCCCCGGCAATTTGACGGGCAAAAGACAACGGCTGGGTAGCGTCTTGAGGGGAGCGTACATGGAGCAGCCGATGAATGACTGACACGTCTCTGGCTTGTACACAAAGGAGAAATCCTGAAAGCAGACAAAGCATGAAAGTTGATTCAAAAAGTAAAAAAAGTTTCCAAGTTCCCCCATCCTCATCGTGCCCTCGCGTTTGTACCTTTATTTCCGACGGTTTGGGGCTGCAGAAACCCTCCTCCACCTCCATCTTAAAGTGGCTGTTGAGCTGGCTGCCGTCCAGCAGGGTGAGCCCCGTCCCCGTTTCCAGAGTGTCTTTACTCCCGGAGTTCATGGGGGAGTAGCCCTGGTTCTCCGCAGAGGGAGGGGTGGGAAACATCACGTGCAGGTCTACTGAACCTAGTCCAAAGAAAAGAAAAAAAATTAGTTTTCACAATTTAAAAAAAAAAAATCATAAAAGAACAAGACATGATCCATCCGTACTTAAACCAGATAGTTGATCGATTGAGGCTGGCTTGGTCTCTTTGCTCCCAAACTTTCCTTCCGTAGCAATTCCCGCCCTTTTTGATCCCGGCTGTGCAACACAGAGGAAATCAAAAACAATCCGTTAGGTTTGTGAAGACTCAGTGAGATCGTTTGCAACACATCACAGTTTACATACTGCTAGTTCATCTTCATCCGAGTTGAAAATTTTGTCCAGGTCACTGTAGGACACGGCCAGGTCGTTCTCGTGGATGAGGCTGGTGGAGGATAACGGTTTGCTGCCTGACGGACCCTGACCATCTGCAGAACAGATCAAATGAAAACTTTAGGATTAAGAAAAAAAAAAAATCTACATTCTATTTCATTTAAAGGCAAGAGGTAAAAAAAAAAAAAATGGAAAGGAAAACTCACCATCTGTACCAGTTCCAGCTCCTTCATCCAACTAGGAAATACAGAGAGAAAGAAATACAGTTTAGTTTTATGAAAATGTTTGTGACCCGTTGAGGAAAGACCCACTCTGCTCATCTTTTGATCCGTTACAGAAGCATTTCCAGAGAAATTTGCATTATATTTATACAGTTTTTAGGGTAAATAAAAAGTCTTTTATTTTTTAGGACAGTTTCTGCTGAACGACGGGAGTTTATCCAGAATTTGCCTTTGTGTTGTGGCATGTGACTGTTGGCATGTAGCAAACCGGCCCGCTTTCCTCTCCCCATTACTGAGAACTCAGAATACGGAGCTTGTGGGCCAGCCATCATCAAAACAAACGGTTTTTAAAACAACATTTACAGTGATTTGCAGTGGTGGGAATCTTGAGGCGTCTCATGATTTGATTATGATTCATTTAAGAAACAATTATCAATGCATCCCAGACCTAAATTTTTTTTTTAAGAAATGTTTCACTTTTACTACAAAACACAAGACTAATATGACTTAATTTTCTCCACCAAAGTGCAATATTAAATAAAGACCAGTTTAACTTTTAATGAGAACATAATAACGCGGACATTAAAAATATTTTTTTGATAACCAAAAATCTTTCACGGCATGAAAAGGGAAAAATTTCCCTGAACTCAACAATCTTAAAAGTCACAATGTTCCATTTTATCATTAAACCAGCTTTAATGAAAATCTCTTTAGCTCACGTCAAACTAGAGAAAAGTGTCTAGCTAGCTGCACATTGGTCTTTCGGAAATTTGTTGTGTTCCCAACATATTTAATTTTGGTGTGACACAACTTACACACCTCATGACTATTATCCAATTGATCCCAAACATTATGAAAGCCAAAATGCTTCCAAACGGTCGCTTTAAGCGAAATCTGGGCCGGTAGGATGACGACATGTGGAAGATCAGCCATGTTTGTGTGCTCTTCAAAAACGTTGGCGTGAAAAACACTTTGTGTTTAGTTCAGCATGTTACTTTTACTTTAAATCATAAAAAAAATCTGATTATGAATTATTTAAAATTCATAAAACGTTTTAGAATCGTTATTGGATCATAACCTAAAAGCATCTAAAATCGATTTTTTTCCCCATCACTAGTGATTTGAATAAGGAAAACCTCAGAAATGTAATTTTAAGCTTAATTTTCCTGATTTTCGTCCATTATAAAAACAAAAAAATGCCACAAGAAGATGTTTAAAACACGATTTTAAGTTAGTTGATAATTAACTTTGTGCATTGAAACAAACAGGACTCGTCATCTTTACCTTGTGTTTCTTGCTGCCTTCCTTCTCAGCGGCAGCCTTGTCTCTCTTCTCGATAAAGCTGAACTCCTCGTCTCCCTCCACAAAGGCGTACGGGTCGGGCTCCTCGCCGTGCTCTTCGTCCCCCCCGATGGAGACGAGATGGCTGTTTCTCCGTTGGGCGTAGGTCCTCACCAGCTCTTGGGACACCTTCAGGGGTTGCGAGGTGTCGCACATAATTCTGAAGAAAAGAGCGTCGTTTAGAGAAGGAGGGAACAAACGGATGCTCAGGCGGGATTGAGGAGCAACACTTACTCGGTGGCGGAGGCGGGGCTTTCAGTTACCCCCCTGCTGTCCTCGCGGATTTTATCCACCGGTAGCTGGGGCGTCACGAAGTTGGAGTCCTTCCTCCTTGGCAGGTTGAAGTATCTCCAGGGGTTGTGAGAAGAGTCTTCCGTGGGGTTTATAGCCGAGCCCACAAACACAGTCGGCTCCATGGATTCGCTGTAGGCGGGTGGGAAGGGCAAAGGCATGGGCATGCTCTCTAAAGGAGACTCCCCGGACGAGCCTTTCTGCGGCACCAGGCAGGGCTCCACGGACGGCGGGTAGAACGGCTGGTGGATGGGGGTGGAGCAGGTTTTCATGCCGCCCGGGGTCATGTCGCTTTCTGCGTGATCGCAGGGGTGGGGGCTGAGTGGAGGCGGGGGCGGCGAGCCCAGGTCGGTGAGAAGGCCGTGCGCGTGGAGCATGGGGGCTTTGGGCACCGTGTCCACGTGGTGCAGGCTGGGGTAGGAGCTCTCCTCCTGCGGCCGGGAGCACAGCCGTGGCGTCTGCGGCTCCAGCGACAGCTCCTCGCTGATGGAGTTGCGGTGGTGAAAGGGCGTTTGCGGCCTCCGCTGCTGCTTCTCCCCCTTCTCCATCTTCTCGCTCAGCTTGTGCTTGGCGGCCGGCTGAGCGGGCTGGCCGGACAAAGACGGGTGTCCTGAGGTGCTGCTGCATCGCTGCTTCAGATTCTTGTGTCTACGAGAGCAAAAAAAGACAGCATCACTAATAAAGATCAATCTTTTGGTTATAAACCTGTTAGCTCCCCTCTGAGTACCTGGAGCAGTTACACGGGGGTCTGTGTGCTGGTTCCACAAAATTCCAGACTGCCGTTTTATCCGGTTCCTCTTCAACGGCCCCATTTGTCAAAGTTGTAAACTTTCTCCTGGTGGTTGTTAAAAGCTCCATCAGTATATATTGAAGAACAAACGTAACTTTTTTTTTTTTGTAAGGGGTGACATACTTGCTCCCTGTGCGGTTTGTGTTGTACTCCTGCCACACCGACTCCACCATCTGGCTGGCGAGACCACGAGGGATTTTCCCCCCGTGAAGACCGTTATTAGAGTTGTAGCAATCGGATGCAGACGACAACTTGAGCCACCTCTGGGCGGGCCGATAGTCTGAGGGGAAGGGGACGAGAGGAGTTATAGGGATAACAGCAAGTATCAGGCGTTTCATCCCCACCAGGGTCAAAGCTGTACCTGTGTGAGCCTCCTCCGGCGACGTGGGAGGAGTCAGAGTGACGGAGGACATGGCGGGGTCTTTGTGCGCGGCCTGGCCTTGCTGAGCGGCACACTGGCTTCCTGGAGTGTTGCTCGAGCCCTGAGGTACCACGGTGGGGAGATCCAGCAGGGGGAGGAGCACCAGGCAGGAAGGATAAACCATCCGGACTCCAGCTGGAAGACGAGACGTTTAGAAATGTTTAGAAAAAAACAAAGGAAGTAAATAAACTTTACGTTTAAATTGCTGCTTTTATATCCTGAAAATTAAACCACTATTTGTGGTTTTTGATAAATATACTCCCCACAAGAGGTATTTTTAAAAAAATTACATGGATTGTGATCAATCCAGACCACAAAATATTCTTTATTTATTCCTTAATATTCTTTCCTCTCATGTCAGACAAAAACCCCACTATCCAAAAGGTTTTGTATACGTTAAACTCTTACCTGCTTGCAATCCTGTCCCCCACCGCTGCACTATCAAATGATTATAAAGTCTTACCGACAAGGACCTCCACAGCTGCAAGGGAGTCATCCTCCCAATCAGTATCTTCCATCTTATCTTCCTGGACCTCCTTAGGGTTGGGACCGATGGGATAAAACTGCCTCCACTCCTCGATGAGCTTCTGAGTAGGGTGGTCGGACATCTTAAAAGCCTGGCCGGTGATGGTTCCGTTCAAGCCGTATGGACTGAGGATAACTAAAGGGGAAGGAGGGGGCGGAGTTAATTGAAAACAAGTATTAGGAACCCCTTAAAAAAAAAAAAAAAAAAAAAAAAAGAGTTAATTTGTTGAAAATCCCCACCTTGCAAAGGGTTGGAGCTCTGCTGGGCGAGGCTGAGGTGCTCCTCGCTCAGTCTCTGGAGGGGCTGGTGTTGAGCGATCTCCACGCTGGTGCACACGTTGCTGTCGCCGTGGACGAAGAAGGTGAACGCGCAGGACAGGTGCTCGCTACGAAAGGCAGGAAAAGACGAGAAGAGGAGCAAAAAGCATGAAAACAGCGTAAAAAGATCTGCAGATTTTTTTTTCTCTAGATGGCTGCATTTAACACTTTTGCATGAAGTATTTGTCTAGAATCTTCCATGTATTTATATGATAGTGTGAGGAGAACCTGTCAATTAGAGGATGCATGTACAGCACATCTTCACACTTTTGAATTGCTAATCAGAACTTTCTCCAAGTTCCACAAAGGCTTCAAAAATGGGATACTCTACATGTAAAAATAAAGGCGATTCACACCTTTGCTTCTAACTATAGCTGGAGGTCCAGAGTCCTAAAATAGACCTTGTTGACATGCACCTACAGTAGGTGCAGACTCAGCATTTTCTGCAGACTGCTGTGTTTACCAGGCGACAGAAAGACTGACAAACCTTTTTTTTTTTTTTAAAAGATGTTGCCCTAGAAGGCCGACACCCATGCCCTCGTTTATTCAAAACCAGAAACTAAACACCGGTAAACAAGAAATTAAACTGCTGCTCTTTGGACACAAACAGAGAAATTGCCAGATGGAGAAAAGCCACAGCGCTGCACATCAAGTATAAGTCACCCCCCTTAAAAAACATTTCATTGCTGGGGTTTCATGCCCTTCAATCCAGGATTCAAACGCAGATTAAATGAGACGACAATTGAGTGGAAACCAGTTCTGAACCACACAGGATTTTCACCTGTCCGTTTGTTCAGTTTCCCTCAAAAGTCTAAAAATGCGTGCATCACCCAGTCACAGGGAATGGTGATCGCTTCACGTATTTATAGAAACCAGGAGCAATCAGATCCTACAAAGAGTGTAATTAGGTGTCAGTCTGGTGGGCTCATTGTTAGCTTGAGTAGGTCCGTCCTTATCGTCATACGAGTTTTTTTTTCCTTTAAAAAAAAAACGGTATATCAAAACCAGCTTTATAAAACAGCTGGACGAGCGTTGGAGCCTCACGGCTGCAGATCCTACAGTTAGAAGAGAATCTCCGTACAACAAGAGTTTGTTACGCTTCCTCTCTAGTTTGATCAACTTTTTTTTAGGGTCATTTAAAACAACCGTTTGCATCCAACAACCAAGGAAAAAAAAGTAAACAGAAATGCTCAGTCAAACTGACACTTGCGACATTTCCCTGCTGGATTTCCACCTACAGCATCCACTGCTTAAATGATGGGCTGGAAGACAGGTCTGAAGGACCCCCAAGGTTAGCTAATATTTTAATAAATTCTTTACTTTATCAGTTTTGGAATGTGGCCTACTTTAGCACCAGCTCAAAGCTCAACTGTGCAATAAAAACAGTTGGAAAGATTTGGTTGGAAATGTAAAGAGTTGTATGTGTGTATTATGCAGATACAAACAGTGGGGAGGGCTAAAGCCCCAGATAAACTGACTCCATCCTTTGGACCAACCGCCTTAGGTTTATAGGGTGTTCTCTGGGTTGTGTTTTTAAAAAAATGTTTAATCCAACTGAATATCACTAAGAAAAATAAATATCAATTCATCAGAATTTTAAATTTATATTTTTTGGTTGGGATAAAATCTTCTTTGTTGGTTTTAAATGTAAAAATCAAAACTTAATATATTCAATTTCCAACTTTGTGAAGTTTAAACCACAAGATATTCAAAAACTGTTTTATAAAAAAAAAAACAATGTATTTTAAGAGAGATTTATATATATAAATAGAAGGTATTTAACTGAATCAAATTAGATCATATATTGGGCTATTTCTAACCATGTGCATACCTCTTATTGATGATTTTCTCCTCCTTCTGATATGGCTTGACAAACCACTTGCCGATCCGAACGAAGCCCCGGTTCATGAGACAGCGCTCCAGCAGGTTGTGAATGGCTTTGAATAGTAGTGTTCGACACTCGTAGGACAGGCCACTCTCCCACTCACCATCCTCCTCACCTGAAACAAGACAGATATCCGTGTGACTTTAACAAAACTCCTGCCACAAAAGCACATTTAAGAAAGCTTGGTTCCATTTGACACTATTTACAATACTTAAATTGACTTGTTAAACAGTGATAACAAATGACACAAAAAACATCCTATAGAGAAACCCAAAACAATAATCATGGCAGCATGTTTTTGGGATCATTAAAGTGTTTTGTTTTTCAGCTACAAATCAGACTTCTTCTGTTTTTTGACACCTCAAGTTTTTCAAACTCAATGTCTGTCACAACAAACTTTTTGACATCTGCCACTATCACTAGATAACACATGGTCAGTGTGTCAGCTACCAAAAACTGTTGTTGTTCCAGATGCCAGTGTCAACAAACAATAGTTCACAAACATCAACAACAACAACTATCACAACAGACGCCTGAATCATTTGGGGAGATAACATGGATTCCAGCAGGTTTTTGAAATCAAGACCAGCTTTTGTGACTTATCAGACTTTGCCTCAAAAAAAAAAAAAAAAAAAAAAAAAAGGGGTTTATTTGCCAGAGTTGAGAATGATTAGCCTCAGCGCTGAACACCTGACGTGTTTAAACATGAACAACATTTCCACAGATCTGGGTTTTTTTTTCTAGTCAGTAAACTCGCACAAAACAATGCCTATAAATTACCCCCACAAAAAAACCACACTACACCTTTTAACCTGTTATTTACAGCCTTGACTTCAAAAGAAAACTAAATCTACATGCCATACAGACGCTCAGAGCCAATGAAGTTTAGAACAGTTTACCCTCCTTCCCTCCAAAAAAAAAAAAAAAAAAATCCAAAATAAAGGCAAGATTAGCACATATTTCGCCATCACTCAAACATAAGCAGTTCCCTTTATTTATGACAGTAATACGAGTTGTCACTGTTTCCTTAGAGATGCCTGGAAGAATGAGCTTCACCAGTCAACAACCCCTTCGATCAATGTGAGTCACAGCATACGAAAGCTACAAAAATAACACCAAGGAAAGTGTTGCTACGCCATCAGAAACTTAAAAAAAAGTATCTGGAAAATCCACAAACAAACGGGAGTTACAACTTTTAAATATGTCTCAAAAGTACCAGTTCCCTGACAAACCTGTTGCAATACCAAAATAAAAAAAAAAAGATTGCAGTGTAATGTGGTTGGTCCTTGTGACGAAGTCGTCACACGGCAAATGTTTTGTGGTGGTTTGATCCCTCTCATCCTCTTACGCAGCAGTTTCACTTTGATTCATGCTTTTTATTGACTTTATTGTTATTTCCTTAAAATGTAATCCTCTACAAACTCACTAGATCACCTTTACTACTTATATATTTGCTGATTCTGCACATGCAGCTCACCCACATAAAGAAAAGTTATGGATATTTTCAAAATCAAAGTAATTGTCAATAGAAAGCTTTAAACATGTCGCCAAGTTTTACAAAAGTTTAAAAAACTAAGCAAAATTTACATCCCAGATCAATCAAATATTACAAGACAGTCAAACGTTATTTTCACTTACTTGAGAGCTCATTGTGGATGAGCTCTGCGAAACTGGGGTCATCCCCCCACCAGAAGAGCCAGAGCTCCCTCCGACCCTGGGTGTGGTGTCTCCTCCACACGCTCAGCACGTCGGCTGCCAAGCATCGGCTAAAACTGTACAAAATTGGGTCCTCCTCAGTAAACGGGAAAAGGATGGGCGAGGAGGTGGGTCCCTGCCACACAAACCGTCGCCACTTTATTCCAGTCAAATCCGCCTGTGGAAAAGAGAAGGGGAGAATAAAGTCAGAATCATAAACCAAAAAAGTGTATTAAAACAAGTGGTGACAGCAGAACTATCTATGTGTGTATGCTTTTGATCACCTGTGAAAACAAGTCTGTCAACAAAGTCATCTAGAATTATTAATACAGAAGGTGAAGGGGTTTGGCAACATTTCTACATGTTTTACTATTATTTACAGCATAGGAATATTAGTGTTTTCTTTTAATAAAAACATAAATTAGGAGTTATCTTAAAGTTAACAACTACTCTGATTCTAAAATCCTGTAAGTTGGTAAAATATTAAAAAAAAAAAAAAAACAAAGATTAGACTTTCTTAAATAAACATATTGAATTGCATACTATAATTTAGAAAATACTAGATGAGTTTGGAGTAATCCGTCTGCTGACCCGACCTGTTACTATCACATAAGTAACGCTTGATGTTCCTGTTACAAAACCAGTGTAAACAATGGATCGTGCCATTATCGTGAGGGAGTCTTTTATTAGCTTCCATCCCGTGTGTGCGCTATCTGTTATGAAAGTTTGATGGATCACGATTTGCAAGTTGCAGGCCCCGATGCCTTCACGCCAGCTTGCAACTGACGTTACAAAGCTTGTTGCCTTATTAGCCAAAATGGCTTTCCCCGGCCCTCTTGGTACTACGGCTAACGCTAGCTAGCGAACTGAGCGAGAGACTTACCAAGCAGAAGATGTTGGAGTGGCAGTCCTCCAAACTGGCCCCGTTTGGTACAAAGCACGAACTCATCCTTTTCACTGCGCAGTCGTAACGTTAAAGTCCATTGTCTCAATCACCCCAGGGGCAAGAGCCGATCTATCGCCGGCGCAGCGATGCTCGGTTGTAAATATGCAGTTAAAGCGCAGCTTGCTAGCTTGAGCTAGTCAGGCAACTTCTAACCGGTGCTAGCCACTGCTAACCTCGAAGCTAAGCTAATGTTAGACAGGCAGCCAGATAGCGTCAACTGTAGGCTTATAGCTATTCGATTCATCAATCCTATTTGAAATGTATTGTCTGATTTGGTTAGCCACAAGCTTGCGACCCCAGTATCTATAACAACAAACAGTCCGGATTAACACAACATGGACAAGCTATCGCTGAATACAACGTCGGAAAAGTTAAAAGCGATAAGAAATGCCAACTCGAGAACTAAAAACAAACTTCATCGTAAAACGTTAGTCCCTGGTGTGCTAATGCTAACGTCAGCTAGCTGATCTGAAACAATTTCAAAGCAGAGGAACTCTCCCCTCCCCCTGATCTCTGCTAGCCTGCTAGCATACAAGCTAACATACCAGAGCTCCAACGCTAGCCTGCTAGCTAAATAAAACAATTAGCTACCCAGCCCTCCTTTCTTCTAAAACCATAGCAGTACTCCGTCATAATCAAACTGCCTCTAAAACGGACGAAGTGTCAAATCTTCGACACAACTCGGTGGTTCCTCTTCTCTGGCTGTTCCATGGTTCCTGCAGATTTCCATTATTTCAGTACATGGATTGAATTCTTTAATGGCGGCCAGGAGGACAACTCTGCCTCTCAACTCCCATTGGCCACTTGGTGGTAATGGGGGCGTCATCTGACTGCAAGTAGCTCCATGACTTCACAATTTACAAGATGAGAGCTCCTGTGCATCTGTCATACAGTGGTGGCTCCTGGGTGATATTTATTACTATGGATGTCTCACTGTATTGTCATTGTCAAATATTTGTTCATTTTAATCAATTTGGGTGTGCTTAAACAGAAACTATTACCAGAATTGAAATTTAGCGACTTAAAGTTGTAGACATTTAAAGTCTAAATTCTTTCAACCATTTTCCAGGAATGGAATAATCCAGGTTAGACTGCACAAACAAAGGCGAGTGCGTCACGACAGGTTTATTGTACGAAGCTTAATATCAATACACAAATAACACAATTGTCCTCCACTACATGCCAACGCAACAAATAACAGTACACAATTTTTAATGGCGAATGTACAAAAACATATAAGTCTAATTTTAGGGGCTTTTATGTCAACTTAATGTACTCAGGAGGCGCACTCGACAGCCATCCTGTCATATTCGAAGCAGTCCATGGGGCGGAGACTCTGCGCAAGCATTTTAAAGACGTCCCGCCCCCAAGTGGGCGGGGCTTCAGATGCATCGAGAAAATGTCAACAACATGCCGGAGTCTTCCAGAGAAACAGAAAGTGAGGAAGCAGCAGCAACAGCAGCGGCCAGACGTCAAACAGTTAATGGAAACAAATCGCCCCACAACATCGTGTCTTTAATATCTAAGATCGCAGATGAAAATATCTCGCTTGTGCGGGTAGGAGTCTTCTTTATTTGAAACATGCGTTGCCACGAACAAAAGCGTGCGCCTGTGATGTGTTGAACGTGTGAAGCTCGACCCCTTGAGTCCAAGAGAGAAGAAAACAAAAGAAAAAATGGAATGTTCCTGAACACACTCCATGTTGTTCCACAGCAGCTGAAGAAGATTTAGATTGCATTGACTCCATGCAAATCAAATGTACCTGTCCTGTTCCACAGAATATCAGCACTTGTCTGGCCGTGGCTGGAGTGATAGTAATAGCAAGGAGCATCAAACTGGTAAGACATGGAGAGATTTCCCTTTTAGGAAAAAAAAGGGTAAAAAAAGATCTTTGATGACTCTAAAATAGAAAACTTTTCAGGCAAAAATTAAAAAGTGTTATTAGACTAAGTCAATGCCAAAAAAAAAAAAAATACACATTCATTGAATCATTTTCAAATAAATGACTTTTGAAACTTATATAAAGGAACACATTTTAAACCGTTTGCAGTCTTTTCATTTAGAATCTGGACATCCTGTCTTAAACATCATACAGTTTTGATGTGATTATGACGCTTTGTGTTTGCTTTCATACATTTTATATCAATTAAAACAATAAAAGGTAATAAATACATGGATAAAATTCTGTTTAAGGAATCGGTTGAAGGCGACTTCAGTAAATCTCACCCCTCAATCAATCTAAGCAACCCCTAACTATTTGGTGCCAATAATATAAGTTGATTTATCTGCTCAGGCATTTATAGACAATCTCCTCTTTGTATGCTTAATACATTTCTATTCTATTCTATTCTATTCTATTCTATTCTATTCTATTCTATTCTATTCTATTCTATTAATGCTAAATAGGTACACATGGTGGTAGTATCCTGGCATCAAGATATTATAAGTACTGTCTTACGTATGTATAGATACCAGCTTTTTTATTGTACCCTTTAAGATTATGTTAGATTAGCCAAAATAGGGTAAATTTTTCTCAATAAATGATATTTAGTTTTGTGTTTATTTTTTAGAAAAAAAAAAGTTTGAAAAACCAACTGATTTGGACTGAAATAAAAAAAAAATTAACCCAAAAACGACATTTCTGTGGAATAACATTATGCAAGCGTACTGATAGTGACTAGGAAATTAGCCTGTTTTCCCTCAGGTATTCTCTTAGACACTTAAGAGACATCTGAGGTTAAAGATAACATCATGTCTGTCTTTCATGTCTCTAATCTGCTTGTTCAAGTTACAGAATTTAGCTTAAATTTTTTTTTTTTGCTTGACTTTGTCTTTTTATTCCCCCAGCTCACAAAATTTCAAGTTGCACGTGAGATCCCTGCTCGCTTCATTGAGAGGAATGTCAGCCTCCGTGGGAAAGTTCATTCGATCACAGAAAAAGGAATTGAAGTGGAACATGTGCCAATTTATCTGCCTGTTCTCTCTACATTACTGTCCAAACATAGGGGTAAGACGGGAAGGGAGATTCTTTAAAGTGAGAACAGAAAGCCATGAATTCTGATCAAATGCCAACTCTTCTGAAAACAAACTCATATGAGGTTGAAGAAAGTGCAATTTAAAAAAAAAAAAGTTTAATCACAAGTACTTTTGTTCCCTCAAAATATATCAAAATTTTCATAGATGAAATAAAACATATTTTTTAAAATTCTATTTGTTGCACAAACTCCCTTATAAGGTTAAACAAATTTAATTCAGACTTCTTCTTTAACAGACTTTTTTGTTTTTGGATAGCATTAAAAAAAACAAAAGTATCTGGAAAAGTAGCTCTCTACCACTATAAGATATTCACAACCCTCAGGTCTTTACAGCAATATATCTATTAAAAAATAAACACAAAGACTTTTTAAAAATAATTTTACAGATAATATGAATAAAGTTTTACTTTTAGGTACAGACTCTTCTCAGTGTGAACCGAATAAATCAGACATGATGGCATTGAATGACCTTTTTTTTCTTATCCTGTTACACAAAACTGTCAGTGTGGCAGTTTTGCTTTATAGAGTCAGATTAATGTGATCTTGTTATGACTGAGTGGAAGAAAAACCTGTTATTGTCCCATCAAATACTGGCGCTCATGGAGTTTTGGTCTTATATAACCTGCAGTCTCATCCTTTTTTAGTGAATTACCAGTTTTAATATGGACTCTTCTCTCTTATAAACATTTGTTTTGACCATTT
This sequence comes from Oryzias javanicus, assembly GCA_003999625.1. Classification (NCBI taxonomy): domain Eukaryota; kingdom Metazoa; phylum Chordata; class Actinopteri; order Beloniformes; family Adrianichthyidae; genus Oryzias; species Oryzias javanicus. The sequence goes on along the minus strand of CM012449.1, from coordinate 22,717,176 downwards.
TTAATGTTTGTTTTCAGCTATTATGTTTTTTTAATTCTTGTCAGATATTTGCTATAGTTTTTTTTTTAAACACGTTTACATTTAATAAGTTTAATAAAGTCTTCTTTCATTATTTTCTTCAGATGTGTCCACTTCAACAATGCTGGTGCATCTGGCAGGAGTGGAACTGACACCAGAGGGGCAGACATGGTTGCAGAATACCCTGGCACCTGCCCAGGTGGTGTGGCTGAAACTTATCAGCAGAGAAGACAACGCTTTGCATTGTTTGGTGTCTCACAGCAGGGTGAGGCTTCTCCTGACTGTAGCAAAAACAACCAAATTCTCAAACACCAAACGCATGAAATATAAACAGTTTGTTTCATCCGTATATCTTAAAATTGGAAAACTTGTTTTTAAATGTCTCCATCTTTCCAGCAGGGGTCAATGTGGGGCCACTGCATGAATGAAGAGGTCCTCAAGCTTGGCCTGGCTCGCACTGCGCCTATTGTGGGAGTGCTGCCTGACACCCCCCTGTATTGGCGCCTGCACAAACGACTGCACAAGGCTGAGCTGAAAGCTGAGAAGAAGGGACGGGGCTTTTGGAGAGAGGAAAGTCTGTGGGAGAGAACTTCCAAGGCTGTCAGGGACAGCTCTATAATCAGACTGATGAAGACAATTTTTAAACGTTCCTAACCAATAATTCTGATGTGTTAAAAACTTGTGAAAGTCATAGCCAGTTAAAAATGTTTTTATTATCTTCTTGCATTCCTTAAGTGAGTATAATAAATCAAAACTGTTATAGTTCAAATCAACACAGATTCATGTAATATTTCCTGAAATGCAGTTTTCCTTTTGAGGTAATGAAAATACTTTGTTTACTGATTGAAGTTGATTGTTTGCATTAAATCCATCGACTGTATAAGAGAGAAATGGATATGGTGAGTGTGATGTCACTTGTAGAAATTGCCTTACTTCTGGCTCCAACAAAATTAAGTTAATTCAGTTGGCGGTTTTCCGTGATATCCTCATCGCCATATTGGAACCAGATGATATTAGTAAGATACATTAACATAAATAGAGATGGACAAAACAGGCCTGTTACCTCTGCTTCTAATGAAATGAAGTCAGTTCAGTTGGCATTCTTCCTTGGTGCGGACATCGCCTAATTTCGCCATTTTGGCACCTAACGGTGTTAGGCTGCAGTGATTGGTCCGACAATCTGTCTATCAAGCGCCTTGAACTTTGAGGTGGGGCCACATGTTCTTATTGACTCATCTGATTGGCCAGTTTATAACTTGAATAACTTGTGATGAAGAAAATATATCATGAAAAAAATAGATTTAGCAAGAACATATTAAAAAAAGAGCAATGTTTTAATATTTTCACACACAAAGCTGGCTTCTCTTGTGTCATAAGTAATTGATTCCGCCTCCACAACACAAAGCTGGATTCGTATTGATCATACACTGCTTTCTCTGCCTATGTCATGCAAAACTAGCTCCGCTCTATAATACTGAGCTGGTTCTAGCTTGATCACACAAAGTTTGCTCTCATTATTACAAACAAAACTAGAGCTGTGCCTGCATTACTCTGGGTTGGCTCCGCCTCCATCACACAAGTTTGGCTCCGCCTCTCACACTTTTTTGAATGTGGTTTAGCTAAATTGTCAAGTACTTCGATAAGGTAGTTGTTCAGTTCAACTAGGTACAAAATGTGAATGATTTGCGATAAAAAAGTAACGTTGCATATATTAAACAGTTGGTGTTGTGTTTGCTTTCGATTTTGAAAAATATTTTAAGTAATTGTCCTGTGTTAAAAAAAATAATTAGGGTGGATCCTAGAGCATCTTTCCCATCAGGGGACCCAACAGGGCAGTTACAAATATGTGTGTGTTGGGGAGGCATCCAGTTCAATTTAAGTCGGGGGTGGTGTATGTTAATAGTAAAAAAAAAAAAAAAAGATTGGGGGGGGGGGTCTACTTGTCCGCTGTTGCTATAGAAACACCGAATGTGAAACACAAAGCAAACTAAAGGCTGGAGTCTATATTGGTCCTCATGGGATCCTTATATGTAACGTGTAAGGGGATCTTCCTGTACTTGAAAAGCCGGTCTCTTTAGGGTTTAATTTCAACAACATGTTTTAACTCATGGGAATGGTGGCACCTTATTAATTAAATTTAACTATATAAATAAGTTAAAACATTTGAAGTATCACATTAATTACAGTTGTTGCATGGATACTTGGATACTTTGGGACTGGTCTTCATGGGGTCCGTCAATCTTTACAGAAGAATGCACTCCGCGGTAAAGTTGCTGTCCACGCTTCATCTGCAGGAGAAGAGGAGGAGGTCTGCAAAATAGGCCAAACTGCGATGAGCCCCATGGGGTGCAGGGTGAAGGGGGTCTCAGCCCGCTGAAAGGTACTGCTGTCAATCCAATGGGCACAAGGAGATTAGTACTGAGTGGAGGAGGGTCACAAGGGGAGGGAGAAGGGGATTTTGGTTCTGAAACACAAAGGCACGAGAGGTGGAGTTAAAGAACGGGAAAGGGAATGAAGGAAAAAGGGAGAGGAGGAGAAATGTGTGTGTGTTTTTTTGGGGAAGGGTGGGAGTGGGTTGATGAATCAGCTCTTCGCTTTTGTTGTGCAAATGTTACTAGAGACTGTTACTGCCAGGGAGGCCTGTGATTGGTGGGCTGTTTAAAATTGTAAGGTGCACTGGAGGCTGATGGCTGTTGCTGCTAGACTTTGAACTGTCACAGGAGGAGGAGGAGTGTGAGGGAAACCACGGCTGAGGAAGGCAAACACGGGGAATGCTTTCAAAGCTTTGCTGGAGCCGGAAGATAGTTTCTGGGCTGATCAGTGAGGAAACAGACATCTAGATTTAACATGAAAGGCTGATGTTAGTTAATGTCTCAGAAAAGAATGTAGGGGAGCTTGTTTATTCACGTTTTAAATCTTGGTTAGATGACAAATTGAATCAAAAAGGAGTAGAGGCTTTTTCTATTTTTTTGTCAATTGGAAAATTGAAAGGAAGTTTTTATTAAGAAAGCAGTTCCCTTCCACAATCCATGTCAGGCTTTGTCACACTCACTGTCCCACACCAGCAGCAGTCATTTCAAAAGGCACCATGCTTGATGTAGTGGTGGGAACTCACCCACACAGAGGAGTTGTTGGGACCTTTTCTGAAGCAAACCGCTGGAACTATTGCTGCTTTCATTCCACACCTGGAGCCATGGGGGTTTGGTGCGTGACAAACCGCTTTTGCTCCAGCTGCTGGTGAAAGGGAGCCAGTTTCCCGAGGACCACAGAACTCCAAAAACTGCAACTATCTTGTAAGTAAACTTTTATCAAATAAAAAAGAATTATGTATTTCTACTTGTAGTAACTTAAAAATATATATTTGTTTGATTCTGACCTGATCTCTCCTCTTGGTGCCACTCTGTTCTTATAAAGCTGTCACTTTAAATTTACAGTTGTTAGGCAACTGTATGCCGTATCCAAGCAGTTGGGTACCTAACAAACTTGCCCTTGCAGGACACAAAGATCCTCAAACAATCAACAGCAAATATGTTTGTCCGGTTGCTGCAGGTAGAATACAGACAACAAAGATGGATACATATTTATCATGGGAGGAATTCACCAGCCTGTTTTCACATGCTGATTTATGTAATTTTTGTCATTTGAGGGCCTGTTTCTTCACAATCTGGAGCTTAGAAGTGTGACGTCCCAGATATTTTCCGAGGCCTCCACACTCGGACACTTTTTGAGTTCTTTTCTGTTGCTTTGCTGCAAGACCGGACAGACAAAGGCTTTCATTTGTAGCCATCCCAATGAGAAAGAGGAGGGCACTCCCCCATCGGAGGCACAGTCCTTGGGGATTTTTTAGATTTGATTTGAGAGGGTTCAGTGCGGCTGACCGGTTGTGAAAGACAAAGAGACAGACAGCTGGTGTGACACCAAAACATCACTAATGCTGTAGCACCAAACTGTAAAATTTATATTTTCAACCTAAACTGGTTAATTTTGATAATCACTAACGTGTCAGTCTCCCACATAAAAAGAATATGTAGCTGTTTCATGGTAAACTCTCATGCACCATGAAGAATGTGTGTATGTGCACGGACGCATTAGTGTGTTTGTGTAGGAATGCATAATCTGCAAAGTCCAGGCTCACTATGAGAAGTATTGTGCACGGTGTATCGGCTTGCTTGTGGATACTTGACTCTCTAGAGGTGCTGAGATCCCTCATGAATAATAGAACTTTCTCTGTGGAGAGAGAAGCAAAGGGCAAAAAAGAACAGATCCAGAAACACTGTGTTTCAAATGCACACGGGGTGAAACAGGCACACGCTGTTTTCATCCCAGAACATCTCAGAAACTCACATGTTAACAGTTTTTTTTTTTTTTTTGCTACGGGCAATTTCAGTTTTTCTGTAGAGAGTGGACAGTTCTTTATTTATGATGAGGACAAATTGCAGAAAATGCAAGTTGTTTGGGTCCAAAGACATTATGCAAAAAGTGTTGAGGACTGAAATAGCCATAAGACTTAAGGCAAGATGTCACATGGACAAAAAGTTTCTCTGAAAGTGAAAAGAAATGCTAGATTTAAAGGATGTAGTAGAAAGAATTTCACTTTTAATGATTATTTTCATTAAGCTTGCTACATTTTGGTTATAACACACAACATAGAATTTCTTATTTCTTTTGTTTTTGGCATCTGGACTGTGATTCAATTGGCTGTCCAACCAACTTGTTAACAGAATATTGCTGGTTTGAGAGCAGGTTGTGCCTGGAAGGGCACTGGTCATAAAACTTTTACACGTTACTACTCTGTAGTTGCAAAGCAAACAAATAACGACTTTGTTTTTTTCTTTATTACTGTCTCCTGGAACTTCTCAGATAGTAAATGATGGCATTTCCCCGCGTGAAGCATCTATGGCCTCTAGATAACCTCAAGCTGTGAGCTTGTCTCATTAACAGGTCAAAAGGATCACAGCAACAGGCTTATCTGGACAATAGAAATTTGGAATCTTCATTACCTTTTTTTTGTCCTAGCCTAAGATCCCAGCAAGTTGAACAAGGAAACAGTCAATATGAGAATTAAAATAATAAAAAAAATAATAATAAAATATAATAATAATTAAAAAAAATATTTAAAATTATTTTCTAACAAAAACATATGCTCTTAGTATGCTCCTTAGTTAAAAGCTTTTGTCACTGTTTTGGTCACTATTGCCCTTCCAGGTTGATATGGGCTGTCTGCAGTCAAAAAGTGGGCAAACTTGTGCAGGACACACAGGTGGCCAGACAAAAAAATCAAAGCTATAGACTTCTCTGTGAGACCGTATAGCGTAAAGACAATAGAAAATCATCATGCACATTTTTTTTCTATGAGCCTGCTACATGTGGTGAACACAGAAACAACACAATAGTGTTAGTAAGGGTGAAGTAGATGAGTACAGAGTTTATACAGTGTTTTCATTTTTAGTAAATGGCACAACTTGTATAGTGCTTTTCTATCTTTTATGAAGGCCCAAAGCGCTTTACAGTTACAGACCCTTTCACACATTGGTTGTGCCTCTGCTGCCTAACACTGGCCCTAACCCTCCACCAGAGGCAAATCAGGGTTAGGGTGTCTTGCCAAAGGATACTTCGGCACATGGCACATGGGCATCAAGGATTGAACCCACAATCTTCTGATCAGGAGCCGACCACCCTACCACTGCACCATTGCAGTTTTTCTCAATCACCCCCAAGTCCTGTGGACTGCCGAAGGTGTCCGACATGTTAGAATTTAGGAAATCTGACACGTTTAAGTCCCATTTGTTGTAACTCATCTCGGTGTGTGAAATTTATTCTCTGCATCTCCTGGGGGAGTGGTAAGCAGCAGACACAGTCACATTTGGGAACAATTTGGTGGTTTAACCCCTCAACCCAATCTCTTAATGCTTAGTGTCAAGCAGGGAGACACTGGATCCCATTTGTGGAGTCTTTAGTATGAATTTGGACTCACAAACTTCCAGCCTCTGAATGGACTCTACCACAAGGCAACTGAGCTGATAACAATCAGTTCGTGTGGACATCCTATGGGCAGATACGTATCACCTGCATAACCAGTCCGTGCAACATTTGTGTGTAGTCAGTAAATGGCCAAAACATGCGCCTTACTAATGACTAGAGTGTGGGGAAGGGCATGTTACGACATCATCAATCATACTTAATGAGTGTATGTAACTTACATTATTGTAACAAATACTTCATGATACCACATGTACGGTTATCGTTCGTTCCATTTTCTCAACGTCCCTTAAGGTGGCCGAATGAGCCTCAAAGAACTGCAAGACACACCTAGACTCCCCATCCTGTTTACAACTCTCCACAGGCCTAGACAGCCCAAAAACATGTTGAACCCTTGTGGGGCAACCCCCAGTACAAATACATGTGACTAACATCGGGCTCCCACAGCAAGCGTTACGACTCCGATGCGGCTGCTGGAGTCTTTATGTGAGTTTAAAAGTGCAAGAGGAACCTCCACTGCATACGATCACGTCCGACCTCTGCGATATGGCCTATGCTCCAAATCCATTTAGTTGGGTTTTAATTTTCTCCATAAGCCGGATTTGAAATTGGGGCTATTAATGACATAAATTATAATAAATGGTGGGTTATCGTGTGAACCTATGTGAGTTTCATGAGGTCGGCAGCAAAGCCTGTGACTTTAGCCATCCCATAGCCAGTGGGAGTCATGAACCGCTAAACCGCTACTGCATCGCACCTGAGCTGTAACGCTCGCCCTGGGAACCCGGGGTAAGGCTTTAGGTGGCATTATCGACACAGCTGTCGTGAATTTAACTGAACAAACATGGTTTAGAAAACACCTGAAGTGTTAGACAAATACTACAGCTATTATAATGCCATGTGTCATCTTTCTTTTTTCTTAACTCCAAGAGCGTTTTTTTTAACAATCACAAGTGGGTTCCAAGAAGCATTTGTCCGACCATCGGCATTCCCGGCTGTTTACTCAGATAACTGCTTAACAAGCCATTACAAGCTACTCATTGACTCAGTAGAGCATAAATGGCTGACAGCCTGTTTGCTATTATCCATCAGGGTTCCAACTGACTCCTAGTCTAGGTTGATCTTTAGAGGGCAACATACGTTTGTTTGATGTGAGACCACAAAGAGTTAAGTGGACCATTTAATCCATGTCTGCTTGAAGGTTTAAGGGACCTTATGGAGTCTGATGTCACTGAATGGAAGCACACAAAAATACAGACACACATTGTCTAAAGTTGCAGCATGACTTGTATTCATTAAGGCTTTATGACAGCAGGCCATATAATGTAAAACAGAACAAGCATCTGATTATTCGTGTCAGGAAGGCATGCTCTTTGGGCTATGTCAGTATGGAGCAGCAGATGCTGTTTTCTTTGCAACTCTATTATGAACAGTGAACATTTATATCTCTTTTTGTGCAAAACTTGTACATATACAGACAGTGTAAAGAAGAATATCAAAAGTTTTTGACAATGGTAGAAAAATTGTCCTAATTTTTTGGCTTTTTTCATATATTGCGTTATGTGTTCAGGAAACTTTAGATTATGTTACATTTAAGGTAGTTTTCCACAAATTGTATGAAAAATTGATACATGTAAAATGCACATTTTAACACAAGAAGGAAAAAAGACAAATAAAAGAAAGTGAAATATGGAAGAACACTGTTGCTTAGAACCGGGGTGTGAGTCCTCCTTATCTATTACGATTCCTGCTCTATCAGATCTCTATTTACAGTCCATTTTGTATTTATACAGCACATATACAGTATATATATTCAGGAATATCATATCAGTCCTGCACAAAGTTTCATCTCGATTGTCAAAAGTGTTGTAGCCATCCTTTCAAGACAGACTTAAATTTATCAACTTTTAATTGGAGTGAAGATGTTGTTTCTCCATACTGAGCATCACCTCAACCCCTTCATCTGCTTTAGGCTCCAAACCACTTTGCCATCTTCTGGTAATTACTTTTTTCCAGCCAACAACATAATGTTCAGGATTTTATAGTCATCAACTCTTTTCAAATTCACTACTTCAGTCTCCCCAGGTACATAACCTCAAAAGTGAGAGGGAGTGTTGTTTTCTGGACATCCTCCTTGCTTTTTTAAAATTTCAGTCCAGTATTGATTTATCAGTGGACATCCATCCCTTGGATATGTGGAAGTGGTCTGGTTTATTAACCCCACAAAGTTAGTAACTCCATGTTTTCTTTGTGAAAAATATCTTATAATATTCTTTCACCCATACGTCTGCTGTAACATGTTTATTTAGAACATTCAGAACAATCTCCAAGTCAGCCTTGTTCTCCAATACTTGCGCCGTTTTGTTGCGATCTGCAAACATCAGAGCATTTGAGCTCGGTTAGCTCTGATCTTAGCTTAGCTTGCTTATCACTTTCTTTCACGTTTCTCCCAAGTCCATTTCTTTGATTTTCATTTTCTCATATTCAATGCCCCTTCATAAGTTTATCTTCCGATACTGAAGGTTCAGCCTTGTTGGGCTTTATTAAAAGTCAGGGGAGCTATATTTTTATGCAGCCCCTTGATTTTTTTTTTCAGTATCAGGGACCATTATTTTCACCTTTTTACTTCTCAAACTCCACTCAAGACACCCAAATATAGAACAAAAATATTAACCACCAAGATTTCTTTCATTACTCCCTATTACATCAAACAAAAGCATGACGGAATTAAAGGTGGCCACCATTCTGGAGTAATAAGTTAGTTCTGGAGTAATAAAAATAAACGCCAATAGTAAAAGAAAAAAAAATATGAACACTTTATAATTAGGTTCCTTAACAGGCTTTACATATTATTAACATTAAAAATCGTTAATAATATATAGGGTGTTGGTAGCACATTTATAAGCACAATAAGCCAAATAAGGTTTAGTAACATACTTAATAAAATTTAGTAACATCTGGAGTTAGACCATTGTCTACAATCTTAATAAATGTATTAAGTATCTTTGTCAACATTATATTGAGTGTTTTTCAGTACCTCATCTAAAGTGTTACCAACTTTTTAAAAGTAGTTCAAAATATTAAAATATGTACATATACATAAATGTCATTGTGTATGGTATTTTTGTTTACCAGCCTGGTGGTCAATGAGTTGTAACTGATTTTGAGTCTGTTGTTCCTAGTTTTGTGGGATCTATATCTACTTTATATACATCTATAAATGTGCTTTTCAACCTTTTGAAAGGGATACTACAGGTGGAAAATGGTCTAAAATCTGTCACATTTATGTTTGTTTATTAATGTTAATTAATATGCAACGTCCATTTTTTAAAATAAATGTTCAAAATAATTGCATGATTGTGGTAAGAATTAGTCCTCCCATTCCAAAATTAAACAATAATATGATTATTTCAACATGATTGCAAAAGCTTTACCTTTCTAAAAGGAGAACGTTCAGTATAAACAGCAAGTCAGACTATTTACCAAATGAAAAATAGAGTATTTCTACTATTGGCCAAACTAATCTGCACTAATCTGCTGTTAAGTTACACATTCTATATGAATAGGACACCAGATATTTGACTGAAATTGTGCTGGTGCATCCATGCATGTTTCTCTTTGGTACAACATGTCATTTGGTTCTATTTATCCTTTATACTGAGAATATATAGTAGGGGATTAAAGAGCAATTCATCTGCACATGTCAGGCATAAAAACAGAACACTGAAAGAACTAATGACCAAGCACTAATGCTCTGTTGCAGGAGTTTCATGGCTCATTTGATTTCAATACAATCTACAAAACTTTTCACTTGTGGGCATCCTCGACCTACTTCTTGTCAGTGCCCAAAATAGAGCTGCTCTGATGGTCTGGCAGTAAAATATTTATTTTTAAGCTGCTCTCACAGTAAGAAGCTCTTCCATGGGAAAGAAGACCCCATGTCCCTGTGAGGTTTTGGCAGATTAGAAAGCTACTAAAGTTACATTCTCACATCACATGCATAATAGTGGACACAGCCTCAAATAAAGACTGAGGGTCCTGGGTGTGTCGTAGCTCAGGAAATGTTTACTTTTTCTGGCAATTGTAATATAGTCACTGGTGCATACTGTTTTACATTCAATGATATGTTTCTTTTTGCTTTGAAACATATTTCAATGCTAGAAATGGAGGATTCAAGGTCCAGTTTTTAATACTTCAAGCTATCCCCGCTGGAATATTGAAAACCTTTAAGACACATCAGGTTTCTTGTCAGCTAAGAAAGGCCACTGTCATGCCTTTATATGGATCATTAAACTGACTACCTGTAGGTAAAGGAACACCGTTCAAGTCACAAACTCTTAGATACTTTCCTGACTTCCTAATACAAAAACCTTGGCTGATCTCTATGCCCCCACGCTCACACTTCAATACTCTAGTAGACTTGGTTTGAATGAAATCTAAACCCTCCACTGGCTTCAGTTTGCACCAGTGAGAAGCAAACCAAAGATGCAGAAAAATTGCACAGTTCCAACAGCTGCTCTTGGGGGTGCTATTACCCCAAACAAGCTCTGAGCATGAAAGAGAAAAGACACAGGATTCTATAATTTCATTCAGTTTTCTTTCTGTCTTTGTTTGATCCTCTGGATAGTCTGTAGAAATGCATTTACACTGCAGCTAACTCCACCAGAGTTTAATTACATGTAAGTTAATGTCCTCACTTTGTATTTTTTACAGGGTTCTGTCTGCATCAAAATTTAAGGAAGCTTTCACATACTCCAGACAAATGAAGCCTGAGAGGGTTCAAACCTGCTGGTGTGAATATCACACTTAGTTCAAGATCTTCCCATTTATGGATCTTTGAGATAATCAAGTAGACAAAAATAGAACAAAAACCATAGTAAAACATCACATTTTGTGGACAAAACTGCCTGGTAAAGTTATGCAGTTACTCGTTTTTTTTTTTTATGGGGGTGGGGGTGGGGGGTTATTTACAAACCAGATCTTATATGTATTTTTCTTTATTTGCATTGTGAGATGTGTATTTTTTAATAAAAAAAAAAACTTAGCTTACATTCTTTAATTTACTTCTATCCTCTGGCCCATTGAACAGTCTGTCAGCCTTCACACTGTCATTAAACGACAGCATAAATACCTGCATGTAAACAGGTTTTAAGGTGAACCAGAGTTAACCTGTTTGGTCTGTCAGAGTTCAGATGAACCGTCACCCCAAAATAGGTGGATGATTCAAATACCAAGCAGTCTAGTCTTAAAATGCACCGAAGTAGAAAAGGCTGTCGAATGAATCCAGGTGAGATTCAGGCCTACTTTATTTGATAAAGAATCATCAATTGTTCCTTATATAAACACCATAGTCTCTCTTTGACTGCTTTTGCCCTGATGTTTAAGTGCAGGTCTACACTACCTCTGGTCTGCCTTCTTTCCTGCTGTTTTTCATGTTATAAGCATCAGTAAATTCTAACCATAAAATATTAAAGCAATAATTTAAAATCACAATTGAGTATCAAAAACAGTAGGTGTTGTTATTTTCTCTTCACTTTGCAATCATTTTTGGACAAACTCATAAGGTTGTCAGTTTAAGCATATATTAATGACTCAAATGAAAAGCATGACCTGTGGAGTTCTTGGAGAAAATCTGGTTTCAGCAGAATTCAGTCCACATGTTTATGCCAGTGAACAACATTTTCTTTTCAAAACTGAAGCATGTCTGAAAACTGAAAAATGCTCCTGATTCACAATGATTCAAATAAAACACAAAAAAAAAAAAAATTTTAGCCTAATTTTCTTCTTATATGTCCTCTAGCATCAGAAAAAGGCCACAAGTACATGCTGAAAACAAAACACGATTTTCTTTGGATTTTCTTTAATTCTTATTTTGATCAGGGGGTTGTTGGAGCCTATCTGTTGGGCAAAGGCGAGGGTACACTTTAGACAATTACAATTTTTAGAAATGTCCCAACTGGGATTTGAACCAGTGCCAATGAGGGGAGAGCGCTAACCGCTACCCCACCATGCAAATCCACTCATTTTATATTTGTTCTCAAAATTGCTTGCAAAGACACAAGCTAATACTTTGGCTCACTGAGTGTGCTACATCCGTTTACAAACTTGTTGGTCATTGTTGGCAGTTTGTTTAAAGGTTGATGACATCATGTATGGGTCAAGATGTTAACAACTGTGTATCTAAAAAGCTGTTTTGATAAGACTTTAAAAAATATTGGGAAAGCTAAGTTCAATCTGGTCCATGCGAAAACATTTATGCACCTAAAACTTTATAAACGTATCAGGGACACACTATTAAAATGTCATCTTTTGAAAAAAATGGCTATGCAGCCCTCAAAGAACAATAGTAAATGAAAAATGAAAGTTTTTATTTGGTTTTAGAATTGCATAAATCCTTCAGAGGACCCTTCATTAAGTCTTGATTTTGATACCTGTCTCTGCTCTGTTGATTTAAACCTTTGTTGACCCTATTGTTATACTATATGAATGTTCACTTTACTCTTGTATCACCAGATGATTAAAACTCCTCAAACAATGCCCCCAGTCATTTGCCTTTTTCACTCAACTCCTGCCTATAATTTTGAGACTGTTTTGAAAACATTCAGCAATTTAGAGACATTATTCTATAACTAAGCCGTGAGACTCAAAAGGGGCTCAAGTGTGAGCTCAGAGCAGCTGAAAGGCATTACACAGATAAGTCAAATCAGACTTTATTAGCTTCAAGGAAAATCCCCGGATGAATTCAGCTCTTTAAGTATTAAAGCAGCCACCACACATTCCATCATTCATTTCCTTTTTTATTTATTAAGTTACTCGTTTTTACACTTTGGGAGCACTTGTTAATTATGACACAGTTTAGATTGTATTCTGACTCTTTAGCACAAAAATGTGTTTTTCAACACAATGTAACTGTAGCTTCTGGAAAACTGACTGGTGGCATAAATGACAGATTTATGCAATAAATGACAGATTGAATAACTAACTAATTCACTACACAATGACTAAGCAACGCGCGTTCAAGCAACCACTTTCAATGAAAAATCTATGCAAACGCACATACATGGACATTTTGGACTTCAAAAGTTTTGCATTCACACATAGTGAACGCAAGTTTCTATGACCATTTTTCGGCCTTTACGTATAAAAAACAAGTGGTCACTAAATGAGAATTGCAAGTGAAACCAGATTGAACTTTAACCAATCACGGAATAGGCTTTGATAGCAATTAATTAATTCACAGAAGTGCCAAATGTTTGAAAATTGATCATTGAGGACAAATTAATAGGTGCTGTTTGGGTCCGGCCGCACAGATATGACTGCTTCCCGTGTTATCATGGCCAGGGTGCCAACTAGCCTTTTGGCTAATTCTGGATTTTTAAAAACCTGTTTTGTCTTGTTTTATTGTGTGGTTTTATTTTAAATTGCATTAAATAAATACTAAATGACAAACTGCCGGTAAGTCTTTCATATATCAGATCAGAGCAGTGAAAGAGAAATTCTGGAGCAAGATTCGCGAGATTTGTACCAATCCAACATTTTTCTCTAAGACTCTTCAACTGTTGACATGTATGTTAATAAACAATAGAAAAAACAGAAGGAGGGGAAGCCCCTTCCTGCTTGTCCAGTGTGAATGCCATATGCTGAAACTGCATCTAAGAATGTATGCTTAGAGCATTCTTGACAGCAACAAACACCAACAACAATGTAAAAAATGTTAATTATCTGTGCAGGCCGCAGACATTCTGAGTAAATGACTCTGCTTTTAGGGTTGCTGGGATGCATGTGTGATTTGCAGGTTACTTTGGCAGGCTGCATGGTGGAGCAGTGGATGACACCCCCACCTGACAGCAAGAAGCCATGATTCAAACCCTAGCTGGGTTCTTTCTGTTTGGAGTTTGCATGTTCTCCCTGTGCAAGTGTGGGCTTTATCTGGGCTCTCTGGCTTCTTTCCACAGTCCAAAATTATAATCGTCCCTGGGTGTGATTATGTAGCCCTTTGACAAGCTGCCAATAAGTCCAAGGTGTACCCGGCCTTTGCCCAACAGTAGCTTGGACAGGCTCTCGTCGCCCTGTGACCCCAACAGGAATACAGCAGGTTAAGATAATGGATGGAGGTTTCTTTGGCGCTAAGAGGCAGCGTGTGGCTTCCTGTTTGAGGCTGGTTTCAATGACAGTAACTGGACCCAGGTCAGTTAAGGCTCAAGTTCACCAGGAAGCAATTAAGTGGCCTGTTAGGGACATTAAAACTATGTCTAAATAACAGCTATGTGAATATTTATATCGACTTTCCTGCTAAAACCCCTTTTTGTGCTTTTGTTTGATATTTTTTTCTTCCTAAGTCATATTTTTTAAGTAGCTTGTTAAATTTCACAGTTGAGATTGAAATCGTCCTTCAATGGGAGCATGTTCTTGGATCATCATTTATCATTTAAACCTCAGCTCTATGACGCTGTAGGCTCTATCAACTGTCAGAATTGTTTGTTCCGCCTATTTACCGTTGAGGAAACGGTAAATGATGCATACATGGATAGCATTTTTCCGCCTTCATTAAAGCCCAAAGAGCTTTACATGACTGAATCACATCAACCTGTGACAGCCTGTCAATTGCTCCTTTCATCCATGGAAACCGTCCTCTCAGACACAGCTTACCAGACCACCACCATCAAAGTGGGGCTCGGCGTCTTGCCTAAGGACATTTAGACTCAAACGTGAATCAATCTTGCAACCAGAGGTCAACCGCTTTACCGCTACAGCCAGAAATGTTGCAATATTTAATGACAACATATCCTGTCAAGATGGCGACAACCACAGAATTTAAAAAAAAAAAGGGAATCTTAAGCTGTCAATGGAAATGATTCCAGCCCACACAAGTTTCAATATGGTAGCCCTAAAGGGACAAATGAAATACAACTTTAATGTCTTTTCTTTTAAAATCTATGGAGAGAAAATAGTCTCAATGGATTTGTGTGTGTAATACTTGATTTGTAATTTGCGTCTGCCTGTCTGTGTACAATTTTGAATTTGTATGTGCATATTAATACTGGATTTGTAACTCATGCAGAACATTTTGCGCATAATTATGTGTACTTAGAGTTGTGTATTCACATGTTCATTCTAATATCAAAAACTTACAATTACAAAATACGATTTACACATGCACAACTTGAAATAACACCAGTTAAAATCTACCTTTAACTATGAATTCAAAACTTCTCCTCCATATAAAAATCTTTAAGTAGAGCCCACCGTTGCCTGAAACACATAATCAGAACAGATCAGAGTTACAAGTGCACGAGGGGTTTTGAGACTCCTTTCATGTCTCCAGATTTGTGCATAGTGTGTTAAATGCAGCTAGAATGGTGGGTCACCAGAGTTTTTCTTTTTTTTAATCTACCATTTAAAAACTTATAACATTAATAATATATAGTAAAAACTTGACATGCTTCCAGTTTTTAAAACAGATATTACCCGATAATTAAGATTAAAAAAAGACTCGGGGAAAAGACCTGATTGGCTCTTTCGGCTCAAGTATCACACACACACAAATTAGGGGTGTATGGATCACTCCCCAGGGTTTGCCACATTTGTGTATCATGGATCCCACCCCCACCTCCTGGTTTGTATCATTTAAATACATTTTCCAGTTAAACAGCACTCAATTCACCCCTCAAATTCACGTCCACAATCTTTTCTTTAACATGCGACAAACTGATGCTTTTCCAAAAGTGTTTTTAAAAAATCTGACGATTTTCTCAAACACAAAAGATGTAGTTGATGGGAGATCTGGTTTATTTCTTTTAAGGAGTTCTAAAAAAACATAGGTAAACATGTTTCCTCATCCGGGTTGTTGAGATTTTTGAGAGATTTTCCTGGTATGTAGATCTCTAAAGACGCAGCCGTGACATGATCCGAACTGTGAGTTTTGTGATCCGTTGCACCCCTAACACAAATCCAAAGTTACACACAAACCAACACATTCTCACTCTCAAGTTGTCACATATTGATGTTTGGCATCACTTTTTGATGTTTTGGGTGTCCCCAAGTCGTCGTTTTTTGAAGTGCTGGTTGTTCCCATTAAGTCACGGGTCCCCAACCTCTGGAGCGCGAACCACAACCGGTCCAGTACTGCGATGCATATTAGACCGGTACCCAAACCCAGTACCCTAACCCGGTACCCTAACCCTAGCACGACACAGGACCAGATGCGGTACTGGACCAGAACTGGGAAATGCGTTAACAGGTACGGATTGGATTCAGTGCCAGATGAAAATCAGTGCCAGGTTATGATTAGGGTACAGGGCTAGGGTACCAGCACTGGATGTGTCCCAAGGACCAGTGCACGCCCGATACCGCATCCGGTACCGCGTCTCCAGGGTTGCGGACCCTTGATTTTACAAACAGCCAGTGTCAAAATATGACAATTTGGGGACACCCAAAACTTCAGAAAGTGAAGTGGAAGGGCCCTTAACCAAAGGTCAATATATGACGTCTTTGGGACAGACATGTTACAAATCAAATATTGCGAAAACACAAATCCATCGAGACTATTCTCTCTCCATAAAATCCTTTCAAAACTGTTAATCTCAATGCTTTGTCACGATGGTGAATCTTCCATTTTTTTGTTTATTTTTCCAAATTCATAATCAGTATTCTGATACTCTCATTGATACTCTCATTTCTGTTAAGAACCAATAAGATATCAATAAAGTTGTAATTTTATTGATATCCACATCCACACAGTTTTCACATCAAACACAACAAAAAGTTTTGGTTCACATGATCTCACCAAAACACCACATGCCTGTTTAGAAGTGGCTGTGACGAGGTCACAGGAAGAAAAGTACTTTCCCCTCAAACATACTTGACCCCTGAGCTCCACGCATTTACCGCTCACCTCCTTTAAGGTCACCCGACACCAGATGCTAATAAATGTCCGAAAGGCTTCGAGCCCTCCAGATCCCGACCCTGTGTGTGTCTGGGAGATAGAGATCAAGCGTGTCTGGAGCTGTAAATTACACCGACAGGCAAGCAACAGGTGGGAAATCACAGAGAATCAGGGGCTGGGGCTGAGAGGGATGAAAAGGAATCAGACGGACAAAGCGGAAAATGGGAAGTACTTGAATAGAGGTGATGGGAAATGTAAGGAAGATAAATGACAACAGAAAAAAAGGGTTGAGGATGGGGGGGAAAGGGTGAGAAGAAGAGATGAATAGATATCAAATCTGTGGAAAGTGTTGTTTTAAAATATAATTATTAACTCATTTTATTACATTGGAACAAAAACCTTTGAACTTCTATCAACTTTTTATTTTCAGATGAATGTATTTTCCACAAAACCAGCCCGCTTTAGCTCTCCTCTTCCTCGCAGGTCCGTCATCCTCCTCCTCTCCTCACCATGAGCTCCTGGGTGGTGAACCGGAAAGGACAGCCACAATATCGCCGGCACTTCCTGACCGACAACAGTGTCTTTCATGGTAAAGAAAATAACATTTTGATACAATCAGATGTCATGATGAAATTTGTAGATGAACTGCGAGTCATGTGATTAAACACTAGAGGGAGACTTGCTGTCAACTCTTTATCTAAAACTCTTCAAGCTACAAATTATATATTTTAAGTGCTGTGTAAGTGTTTTTTCTAATCTCCGTCACATTTTTACCTCATTTTCAGTTTATGTATCACACTGATTCACCATTTATATGCTTGAATATAATTTTCAAGGGAGTGCTCATCATTTTTATTTATCTATTTTTTCAAAACAAGGTGTGCAGGCTCCTCCTCATCTGATCTGCCAGACAAATTTGTGACAAATCTGATAAGGTGTTGTGCGCCTGGGGCTGCCACACTCCCAGATGTCTGTCTGAGGCTCACATCTCCAGCCTGTGCTTTTTACTTTATTTTTCCTTGAAGTAGTCTGCTCTTTAGAAGACTGCTTTCTTCTTAGGAGTGGCACTCCACACTCTGAACACCTGTTACAATTCTCTGCTGTTTTAGGACAATATTCTAGCGTCAATAATTAACACCTTTCAACCACAAAATAGCTGAAATCTTCATTCTGGTCAGGCAATTGACTGAATCTAAATGTTTGTTGAGACATAAGGATGTCAGTGAGCTCAACTGTCATTCCTTGACATCCTATAACAGATTTCTAGACACACGCGTTTCTCTTTTCCACTTATTTTCCCACTCCATTTGACCCCCCTCCCCACACTCCTTTACCTCAATTTCACCCGTTCTTTGGTGAATTACAGGGATGATTAGACTGTTGGCGCATGATTCTCACACAGGGATACAGCAGGTGCGCACAGAAAGGCGCACACTAAATGGAAGTGAGCAATCACTAAAAACGCCTCAGATACCCACAGTCACACGTGAGGGGGGCAAACGCACATAGAGGCACGTGTATTATGAGCTGATGAGGATTCTGAACGTGCCATGTCTCTTTTCTTTCTCTCTCTCTCTCCTGGAGACCGCATCGGCTAATCGATTTGGTAACCTCCGTGTTTGAACTGTGACTGCGCTCTCTGCGCATTTGGGTCCTAAATGAAATGGCTTTCGTGTGGACCGGTGAACAATACTAATCTGGAAGCCCCAGACTGACTAGACTTTCATTAGGGAAATGACTCAACCAGGGGGATACGCTGCGCACGTGGTGCGCAATTTCAAAGCCAGAGAGAGAGAGAGAGAGAAAAAATTACTGGTCTTTTAATTAACATCCACAGAAGTCCCCCTTCTCTCTCATGGGGATCCCCAATCCCCGCGTCTTTGCGCATGCAGTGTTACCTAAACAGAGGGGGACTGGGGGAGAAACAGACGGCTGAAAGTGGGTCATAACATTGGCACCACTGTGCCATGATGCCCTCCCCTTCCCAAGCCTACGGGCTGGGTAACGGCGCACCAAAAAACAAACAAGCGCGCGTTACGAAATCACTCAAGTGGGCATTTCACACAAAACTGAGACACTCTCAGGGGGTTAAAGCAGGCGAAATATCCCCACTCTCATCCCTCACACTCACTTCACGCGCGCGTCCTAAGCTGACGCTCATTAACATCCACTCCGCCGTGGGGCCATCAGGCGCGTGAGAAATCGGCTTATCGCCTTGCCTCCGCGTTGCGCTTGATGAGAGGAGCGGATGTGCGCGCAGACCACAGGATGTGAAGAGGTTGTTGGTTTGTGAACCCACTCCGCAGAGCGCAGGGGAAGACAGGTTCTGGGAAGCACTTCGCTTGATTTTTTTTTTTTAATTTTTAAAAAATCTTTTTTGGGGAGGGTGCCAAGAAAGTGACACCCATGGCACGTCTCCCTTCGATGCCTAATCCTCGTGGAGAAAATGGAAAATTGCGCATTTTCGGCACCTCTAGCTGCTACAAGTAGGAGATAAACATGATGCCCAGAGCGCATGGAGGGACCCTGTGAAAGCCACAACTCCAGTTCTAAATGGCAGAGCTCGAAGTTTGCAGAAATCTTAGTTTGGAGAGGGGTAAGTGACCATTTTTTAAACGTTTTCCAGGATTTTGTTTTTCGCCTTGTTTTTAAATGTGATTTTCTGTCTCAGTAAGTCCACGTGTGAATCTGCAAACAGCTTCTGCGCTGCGCTTTTTGATTATTTCATCATGCTCAAATCGCAATACCAAGAAATACATCTGAAGGGGCATAAAAAAATGACATAAAATATAAATGGATTGCTTTTTTAAAATGTGATTTATTTTGGTTTAATTTTGTGGCACAAAGTGGGAAAAACAGAAAAAAATGGCAATTTTGGTGAATCTGTACATTTGGTTCATATGAGCAGATGCTGAGCAGCGGGAAACTGTCCCTGGTGCTGAAAAATGCCCCTTTGTTTTTGTCACTAGGGGGCAGGAAAGACAAGCATTGCCCATGCCTGTTCACACAGACCCTGCACTTTTCACCAAAACCTGACCAATCCTGACTTGTAGGTCAATCAAAACGGCTTGGTGTGAAGTGTAGCTTTGAGCCATTGCTTCAGTAACAAAGGGAGTCTGAATTGTTGGCATAAGCAGCTCCTCTTGAAATCCAAGCAGGGCTTGTTGAGCAGCACAGAATGTGACAGAGCTTTGAAGGCTGATCTGTCGTCCTCCGCAGACCCTCAGCTGTTAAAGAGACCATCCTCTGCACAGATTTAAGAAAAAACACAGAGAATCTTGTGGATTTAAGAAACGGAACGTGTCAACCTGACACTTTTCAACCCATTAAGTACTCTGGGTTTAAGTGTATCACTGTAGGAGTTTGAGGAGTGGAGGCCTTGGCTGTTGTAGCTGTCAAGAAATTCCCCTATTTTTCATCTCATACACGACGACTTGAGATGATAGCAAAGTGGGGAAAAAAAAGGAGGAATGATGAGCATGAGGGAAAGGGCAAAGGTAACACTCACGGCTACTAATCTCCTCCACATGGAGGAAACGGATTTTTCATGTAAAAAGTATTTTTTTTCTAATTTGTTCTTTTTTGTACTGATGATGATGAATCCCAGCACGTTCCCAATATCTTCCCTAGTCTGTCTGATGTTGCTGCAGGGCAAAAGCAGCAGGCAGACATCAGGAGGAGGCACACACTTATGTTTTTAGGTCTTTTCCGATTTTTTTAAATGCTCCCTGAATGTTTTATACTTTCCTTTCCTTTCCTTTCCTTTCCTTTCCTTTCCTTTCCTTTCCTTTCCTTTTTATGGTTCTCAAAAAAACCCGCCCATCTTTCGTTTTCTGCTCTCTCAGTGAATTCGGTGCAGCAAAAATACATCTTTCTTTTTTTTTTTGTTTCCACTGACTCTCCATGGACTGTCTCATGGATATTATAAAATTTCACATAGATCCAGAGTTACAGTAGATTTTAGTGCGGTGTGGCTCATTTGTTCTTGCATTGCACATTGTGATGCACCATGTCGCAGCATAGTTAAAGGAAGGGGGGGTCAATTAAAAAGAAGACTTCAGGGAATTGATGATCTTTCCTGGGGTGTTTTTTTCTTTCCCTTCAGATGAAGAACCAAGCAATTTAAAGTTTTCTCACAAAAAAAAAAAATACTCACACGCAGTCTGCCTCTGCTGCTGCAGATATGATAACTCATCCCACTCCCAGTCATCCAACCTGGCTTTTGGAGAAAGAGAGGAAAAATACCTAGCAGGAACAGCAGGAACCGGATGCACACATGAAACACGCACACGTTGTCAAGCGAGCACAAGCCCCGCATTCCCCTTTTGAAGTCAGAGCTGCATACTTCTACTCGGGGAACCCCCCGTAGCATCTTTGGAGAATGCATTATCATGCTGCAGCTGTCATGTGTATGTTTTCATTCCGGTTCTGCTTCTGACTTCCCGGCCCCCCCCGGGGGGACCAGAGAACCCATTTGTGGCTTTGGTGACTTGAGCAGCGGTTTGAACAGGCCTAATTAGGGGATGAGAGAGCAATAAAAAGGTGTTTTTTTCCGGGGGTTTTTGTGCTTTATGCTGCTAATAAGTGGTTCCATACAGGTTTAGCATAAAATGTATTTCTACATTAATAATATTCCACAACAGTATACTGCCATTTTCCTTTTAATGAGTTGAATTTGTGGGTTTTTGAACTCCTAACTGGGTTTATAATGCAAAACTGTTTGAGTGCAGGCGTCTGCATCTTTATGGAAAGCACTGATTCATCTCTGGATGAGTTTCTTGGCTGACACATTCAGATAATTGCTGTTAGTGCTGAAACAGCACTCAAATCTCTCTCCAATAACACGTCGAATCCCAACAAAATCTCACGGTGGATTTTTTTGTTTTTTTTTTCACTTCTATCCGTGTCTTCCTAGCTATCCTTATATGCTTTTTTCACATAAACAATTAGCCTAAAAAGAGAAAAATGAAGATGTAGTGAGGGGAACTCTCCTTCCGCTCTTCACGACATCTGCTGCTGTTTGCTGATTTATTTAAATTGGATTAATAACTTGTTCAAACTAAAGGAAGATGAGAAGGACTTTGCCAAAGGAAACTAAATTCCACTGTGTGGAGCTCCGCAAATTAACAATCGGATGATTTGCCAAAATCAAAACTCTTGTGAAATCAGTTTTTGAGGCTAGATAAAACAAATGAGAACTTGTGATAAGGCTGTTCATGAGTCATTTATCTACTAACTGAGCATATTAAGCTCTGAAGCTTTCAGATGCGGGCTTAATTTGATACAGTCTCTAGGTTTAATGTGTTTCTATAATGATAAGTAAAGTAATAATGATTGTAAAACTCACTTTAAACTTATAAATAGAGTGACTTTAATCTCCAAAACAAGCATCGTCCTGGAGTCAGACTGCAGGGTGCCTGGCCCAGTACAAACAGACATGATGCCAACTTTTCATTCCCTCTACAGAGCTTTACATTAGCTATGAATTTTTTACAGTTAAGCCTCGTTTCCACTTAGCAATCCAGTCCAGTCCAGTAAGGACTGGTACTGTACGGTCCAGTTGTGAGCGTTTCCACTCAGTTAAGCCTCACTCCCACCGAGTGGTTTGTTTTCACAGCACATTTTCAATAAAGTCTCGTGACCAAAAGAGTACACAGGAAACCGCAAAAACCTTAATACTTTCAAGCGTTAGCTTAAATAAGCGCTATATTGGCGCTTTCTAATGTCGTCATCACTTTCTGCTGATCAATGGATGGCTACAGCGGCTCCACCCATATCGAGGCTTTTCAAGTTTTCCAATACTTACATTAAACCTTCATGTCGCTGCATAAGCAGCTCACTGCTAAAACAGACCCTAGAAATAAATTAACAATTCTTAAAAATTGTTCAATTTTTTTATGGACCTACAACAGATGGGGGCCTTCAAGAGGTACTGGTACTGGTTGGTACTGTCCATTTTACAATGGAAATGCTAAAAATGCAGGACCGGACCGCTCAGTGGAAACGAGGCTTTAGCGTCTAGAATAGAATAGAATAGAATAGAATAGAATAGAATAGAATAGAATAGTATAGAATAGAATAGAATAATTTATTATGGACTTAAGGTCCAAACAAGACCATTGAAAGCAATCAGCAACTAATATGTAAAAGGTACAGTAATTGTACATATAAAAATACTAAAACTAATGGGAATAAGAATCAAAGTAAAAAACACATCTTAAAAACTGAAAGGGTTAAAAATGTGTCCATACCAGAACCTCCATATTGAAGACTGATATTTAAGAGTGCTGTGCTTTATATTGGTGAGGGCTAAAATAATGTCCTTCACTGAGGCATCAAGACGTTGGAAAAAACGTAAATAAAGAGGATTCAGTCGAAATAATAAAAAAATAACTTTATATTAATCTTTATTTTAAAAAAAAAACTGTCAGACAGAAGAAAAGCTATGTTACCAAAAGATATCAAGTTTTAGAGTTGTATTTTAAACACAGACATCAAACTAACTACTTTGGTGCATCATGTTTTTAAGACTCTCTTCGAAGAAAATTGTCTTTTTTAACATGTTCTTGTGGCCATTTTCTGAAGAAAACTGAGCTCAAAATTGCATTTCTGAGTTTTTCTGTAATCAAATCGTTGTGAATCAAGAGCAGATTAAAAAATTGGATGGAAAAAGTTTGTAAGTGTAACGCAGAATCTACAACATCAGGTCACGAGCTCATTCTTATGCATCCACTTTCAGACAAATACAGTTGCAAGAGAAAGTATATGAACCCTTTGGGAGTACCTCGATTTCTGTACAAACACATGATGTGCATCACAACAATGGAGAAAAACATTGGCTGCTTAAATCACATTGAAAATGTCATGTTTTTTTGGTGAACACAAGCACTTGTCCATTTTATGCAAAGTAATTCCAGAGGGTTCACATATTTTCTCCCTCCATCTGTTGATCCATGTGCGTCTTCGTTCTTCTCATCTGAGCTGGCTGCAAACTTTACGGTTGGATAACTCCAAATCTGCCCGCCATTTTTGTTGCACCACTAATGTTAAGTTAGGGTAAGTGGAGGAAGACTTACCACAAACTCAGAGGCGAATTTCTGATGAACTCCTGCAGCTCTCCTGAAACTATATCCTGGAACATTGACACAGCTTTTTTAATCATAATTAAAAGAGCACTGGAATGCTTTTACAATAAATCAAATGATAATCAGAGTAGGACTTTAAAGAGGTCAGCGGTTGAACATTTTAAGACACAATCGAGATCATATTTCAGCAGCAGCTCCAGCACTATGAATCTGTCATGTTTATTCTCCTCTGCATAAAAATTGAAAACGCTAATTACGCTCATTTCAGTAGTTAAATATGAGCAGCATTAATACATTTTTTGCAGAGTGATCTGTCAGATTTTTATGTACCACAGATCACACGCCTCATTAATTCTCAATTACCGTGCACGCGTCTTCATTTATGTGACATTAGATCTGAATTGAAGCATGCAGGCTTTAGTTTTATAAGGATGGAGTCAATAGAAAAACAGCACTTAACAGTCACATCATGTTGTTTTAGGGCTCTCTAATCCAAATACTGCATACCTTAAATTATAACACTAACTCTTTTGTCTGTTCATAATACTCATATTTATTGCAAATATGTTGTTTTTTGCTTGTGTTTTGGATCATGCCCTAACCCTGTCAGGTCTCTTCTGATTGGTTAATATTCTTGGGACATATTGTGCCGAATGTCTTTAAATTGAACACTCCACAACCTTTCCTTGTACTGCGATTCGACTTTATAAGCAGAGTCCTTCCGTCATTAGAGAGAATCTATATTTCAAGTATGATTCCTTTGCTTGTTTGTCAAAGGCAGCTTTCTTCTGTCTTTGTCTGGATCTTTTACCCCATGCAAAGAAGCTTTTTGTTTTTTTTTTTTTACCTGTTAGCAGGAGTTTCAATTTAGAGGCAAGCTGCTTTAAGATGGTGGTGCATGTGGGTAAGACAAGAAGTGGCTTGTAGACAGATCATGAACAGAGAAAATCATGTAGTTTTTCAAAATAAAACATCCCTCAGAATCAAGAACTAAAAAAGAAAATAGTTTAAGTGTGTGTTCTTCTTGTGAAAACCCCTGTTTTGAATGTATTTACCTCAGAAATGAACAGAAAAATCCATTGTCCATTATCTGTGGAAACACAGCAAAGGAAAAAGAGATTTGTCATTGCAAGAAAAGGCGTTTCCAGTTTTCCTGTACTTACATTAAACCTTCATGCCATTGCATGAGCAGCTCACTGAAAAAATAGACTCAAAGAAATAAATTAACAATTCTTAAAAAAATTCTAAGACACGTTTTCTCAAACTAATATTATTTTGCTATTGAAAAGCTTTACTGATAAGACAATTTTTTTAAAAAAAACAGAAAATGCCTTATTTTCCTGAAACAAATCTAGTTTTTTTTTTTGCATTTACAGCAGATGTTTGCATTTTTCATTTGTTTTAAGTCACAATATTTATAAAGTGGACCTCCTTCCTCGATGTCTTATTTGTTTATTCTCTAATAAATTGTTGTGTATTTTATTAATCAGCTTCTTAAAGTTTGCATATGAAATTTTTGAATAATATTTACGTGTAAAGACTTGAAAAACAAATCAAAATTGTTCCTATATGTGCAAAGTTGAATGTTTGTGTTCTGTGGATTTATTACCAAGCAAATGACTGGACATAGACAACTAGTTACTATGAAATAATTGTGGACTAAACAACTTTATCTTTGCAAAAAACAAAACTTTTCGGCTTTCAAGTATCTTGTGGCATTAGCCTAGCCCTGTTGTTATTCTAGTTTTAATCTCTGTTTAAAATGGTTTTATGCTTCTGATTCTTTTATGTTGGAGGATTGTAAAATCTTCTGTTTGTTCTCCTTGTGTACATACAGCTCTTCGGACCTCCTTGGCTGGTGGTGGAAGGTGCTTTATAAATGAATGAATGAAGATACAGTGATATCAATGAATACCAAATCTAAAGTTCACCACAATTTGAAGAAGTCTTGAATACAAATATTAGATGATGAAATCAATAGCTGCATTGTAAAAGCTGTCATGTCTCTGAACTAACAAGATAAGTCAGTTTGAAAGACTTTAGCTAATGTTTCTCTATTTTACAATTTTCAAACTTCCAGAAATGAGATTTTTCCATGCATGACTGTTTTTCTTTAAAGCCTTTTGCTATTAGTCTGGGAGCTGTTTCCAATGTGTTTTGGTAAACTCTCACAGTGAGCCAGTCTGTCTTTTTTTTTGTGCACGCCTGCAGAAATGATTTTGTGTATATGATGTAAATGTGGTTCTAAGCAGCTTTGTACACTGCTATCTGCAGACAACCATCCCTGCAAGTTGTTTTTTCTTTTTTTTTGTGTGTGTGCACATACCTCTCTCACAGACAACATTTAACTTTTAGCAAAAAAAAAAAAGAAAAAAAAAAGAGCAGCTGGAGTAGCACTCCCAGAGGGGAAAGGAAGCTGTCGGAAAACGAACCCCACAGGCTCTCTTTTTGTTCTGCAATTTTTAGTTCAACAAAATAGCAAATTGCTTCAGTACGAAGCAATCTAAATGTGCTTCCGCCCTGTGTTAAAAATCTCTTTAATTTTACTCCATATCCTTAAAAAACATCTAAGAAGATCAATTTTGTGATCGTTAAAACTAATTCCCTGTGAATAAGGTTTTTCTTTTAATTTGGCACCATTTTGTATGTTTCTGTTCAATTTACCAGGAATTATATCATCATATAAATCATTTAGACAAAAAATCTCCAATAAAAGATTAAAGTCCCACTCTGACCATCTTCTGATCTATTGTCTTATTCATTTGTTTACATACTCTCCTGCTAGCTTATAACCCCTCACACAACACTTAACATTAGCCATGCAACAAGAATGGTGAACAATATTGTAGATATCCAGCTGGAGCAGGAACCTTGTGGCTTGCTATTAAAGTTTCTACACCACAACTACAAGCTTTTTCAAACAGCATTTTTTTTCCGTCTGCTCCTGATTTACAACAATTTGAATAAAGAATTACACAGTAATGTAATTTTAAGCTAAATTTCCACAAAATATGTCCTCCATCGTGAGAAAAATGCCACAAGAACATATTAAAAACAAAAAAATATGATCCAGAGTGGATCAAAAAAAAAAGAAGAAAACCTGTAAATAATAATGCAATACGATCAACACATTCTTTCATTTCTTTTTAAGGATTAATAATGGCAAACTCGCACCAATAAAAAATCCACTGTGATCAAACATCCTGGTGTTAAATTGCAGATCACCCTGCTTGTGTAGCAGCTGATGAAATTCAGATTTTGTCAAAAGGTGTTAGCTAAGTATGGTCGCATTCCCCTGTGGCAAAGCCTGATTTACATTTATCTGGAAGTCATTATCTGTCACAGAGATGTGGGCTTCACTGATTCAGTTTCATGAGCTCTCAAATGTCCTGAGAGGACACAGTGAAGACTGGATAACCACTGTTAACTCTATAGTGAATATAAAATGAAGATATGATGAGATCATATCAGATGTAATTTGTAGGTTATCTATCTCCTGCAGTGAGGGAATGAAAATGTTCACAGTGAAAGAAAAGGTGTCAAACTATGTCCAGGTTTGAAGAATAAAGGAGGCATGGGCAGAGGTGTGCAGAGACTTAAAACTGAAAGGAAAAACAAATATTTCAAATGGATCTGATTTCTATATTAACGAGATTCAACACTTAACTGGAACTTTTTTAAAATAAATATTAAACTGAAAATCAATATACAAGGAAACATAAAACATTTTTTGAAACGAAGAGTCACTTCCTGGTTGTCCTTTTCAAGCTTGTGGATAAAGGGGAAAATATATTTGCAAGTTGAAGATTTTTTTTTTTTTGCAGTGTATTATCCTCATCATTGTCCCTAGTGTTATTGTACCACCAAATACAGATATAAACCTGCATGGAACTGACAGCCCTAAAAAGAGGGATCACAGTTAATGGGGATTTTTTTTGTTTTAAAAGGAAAAAAAGGTTTTTAGTAGGGCAATCAAAAAAAGTAATATTATTTGATTTAAAGTTGTACTTTTCTGTCTTTCAATCTAGAAATTGTATAACTTTTTTTTTTTTTTGCAAATTAAGGATTTTTTTCTCGTAAATGTATGCGTTTTAAAGTTGTAGATTTATGACTTTTGAAGTCATTAATTTACTACGTTAAAACATGTACATTTACTAGAAAGAAGTCAGAAATTTAGACTTTTAAAGTCATAGATATACAACAATATTCTAGTAATTTAATAATTATGATTTTATCCCTCATAAATTTACAAATTCTGCTGTTAGATAGATTTACTTAAAAATCAGAGTTTTACAGCCCAATAATAAATATTTTTTTTGCTTGTTCCTAACAGTTTGTATTTTTTTAATTTTTTTTTTACTTTATTTAAATTTAACTATTGTTCATTTTTATTACAGTGACAAAAACTTTTTTTCATAAATGACTCATTTTAGAACAAAATATGAACAAAATGATAATATGAGCTAAGTACAAGTTGGCCCATCTCTATATATACTCATAAAATGTAAAACAATTATTAGAACAAAAATCCACATTTTGTTTCCAAAATAATTACAATGAATGTCAGTATTTAAACTTTAAAATAACATTCTTAAAGTCAAACCTAAAATATAGAACAATTTGAGGTTTTTTGAGACTTGCATCAAGTTTTTATATTGTCAAAAGTTTGGAGCAAAACAGTTTTGATCCGTTTTATTAATAATTTCATCATTTATGGATTCTAGCTTTTAATAAGACAAAAAAAGCTTGATTGTGCTTATTTTGAGGATAATTTGGAAAGATGTAGCCAAGGGAAGTTTTAAGATTTTTGCACATCAATTGAATTGGAAATTTGCAATGTTAAAAAAGAAAGCAAAAAGAACCTTGTTTCATGAAAAAAAGTCTTACTTTCTGCCACACAATAAAATAATCATCAAGAAAGTTTCTCAACTGCAAAATGATATAAAGAAAACACATCTTTGTGACTTGTATGTTTTTTTCTTAAAATAAGAATTCTTTGTTAGACCATTTTTTGTATCTCATTGGCAGATTTTATGATTTATTTCTAATGATGTATTCACTCCTGATGCAATTTGTGCAGCAGGGGCCTGACGTCTTAATGTTAAGTCAATGGACAGACGCAGTCTGAGGTCTTATGGCATGATTTGGGTCTCAGCTGCCTGGTCAACCAATCAGGGACTCAATCAAAGTTTTGGGCACGGGATGTTTTCAGTGACTCGATCTAAGAATGAAGATTCAAGATGGCCGCTCAATGTGAGAATTGCACCTGCTTTCTTAGCTAGCTGCTCAGTGGACAGCATAGCGGGCCAGTGAGCTTGTGGGGTTGCGGCCAGGTCCTGGGTAGCGGAGCCAGTGATTGGCTGCCTGGCAGACGGAGTTGCCGCAGGTGCTGTTATAGCGGGTGAATTCACAGTGGGAATTATCGCTGCAGTTCCGTGAGCTTATGATGTTTTTATTTTTGTCAAGACAAAAGATCCTCCAATTTTACTTTCCCTTTTGGCTTAATGCTCAAACTGGACCACAGACGGACATAACGCTTATGATGGCCGAAACTCCTCGCTGCAGGAGTGAAGTACACCGCACTCTGAGAAACTGAATGATCCGTTGAACCCAGACATGGTGACGTGTTTGCCGGCGCCTCTGTAGAGCTCTCCAAAACATACTCAAGCTACTCTCTCAACATCATCCATGTTTTCCATGACATGAAAAATAAATAAAGTCCAGAAAAAACTTTGGCAGTTGCTCTGCGGCCATGGCGTCAAGACGCCTCGAGCAGCAGATTTGATATGCATCAAAACAGAGGCGGTAGATGCAAATTTGCCGCGTGAATCGCATCCGGTGTGAAGGCTGATGTGTGTTTTAAGCTGCAAACAAAATGCAGAGGGAGAAGGGATGTGGAGATGCTTTCGTAAAACTCCAGTGCTCCAGGAGGAGAAGATGCTAGTCCGTGTAAAGAAATCGATTTACAGAAAACATCAAGTGAATTAGCATATTCTGTCTTTAAAATAACGTTTTAAAAAGATTTACGTTCATTTTTTTGTAAGACGGGTTCTGTCTGAGGAGGAAAAACTTGGAGCTTTAGACGCAGAGTGGGACAGATGTGCAGTGTGTGACTCCCCCCACATGTCGAGCTATTAAGTCTTGCTTCTGGTACATTATCATGACTGTTATGTCACCAATTTTATCCCTGTATTTCACTGGTTAACCCTGATGAACCCGGCCGGTAAGCTGCACTCTCCTCTTCCCTCGTGAACCAGACTGCACAACAATAGCCGCTAAGAACTAAATGTCAGTGTGGAGTGGAACTACCCCGACACAGCTGGACGTATTCTGGGAATCATTGAGGGGTGGATGTGGGGAGGTGGGGAGTGAGGAGCAGATGACCAAGAGACAGACAAGGCGGGCAAATGAACACACACCGCTGGAGATCAGAGCGCAGCCCAGAGGAAGAGGAACAGCAGGGGGTTTGATTCCACTGCTTCTCCACGAAGAGGGAAGGTTCACTGACGTGATCTATGAGTAACTGTCAAATATGATGTGAGAAAAAGTTTTCTTATTTGACTCCATTCTTGTAGAAGTTTCTGCAGCAGATACACCGTTGGGAATTCCTACTGGCGTTTGATTTTGGGGCTGAAGAAATGGGAGAAATCTGCTCTTCTTTCGTCGGGCCCACTGCTTTATCTGCTCATAAAGTACGATCTGGATTTTTTTATGTTTCCACCGAGAAACCCACCGGAGCGACCCTTTTGGCACGCAACATATACTTTATTGGTGGCACCGTTGCAGTTCCACAGAAGTGCAGGCTTGCACAAATCGGTAAGACTGTCTGATATTTCCCCTTCAATATTTTGTGGCATCGATGGATCAAAACAAAAACCCAAAAAATACCAACTTCACTGGTGAAAAAACATCTTTTAGATTTTCTCTGTCGCAGAATGTTCCTTAAATCATGCTGACAAATAAATTGTTTATTAAAGCAATGTAAGCTATTCATAGAAACAGTGGAGCAGGAGCTCATGTTTATGCATTGGCATATCCCCAGGATGATGGAGTTTTCCCTTTTTCTGCCAAAATAACTGTATCTGCTCCTTAATGAGCTGTTGTTCATTGCACTCAAGGGGAAATCCGACTGGTCTGTGTGCTGATATGGGCTTATTTCACCCGCACAAAGCAGTAATAAATGCCACTCACTTTTGCGGACAACTGAATGTGATTAAACTTGTGTCGCTCATGAAACCTGTCGGGTCATAAGAGGAGAAATAGAGCTGCGGTAAATGACACTTCCAAGGCCCCGTTAAGGGATGTAAGGTTATTGCTGCTTTTTTTTTTTAAATCCATCACAGTCAAACTGGCTGTGGTATTTGGGATCTCTCTGCCACATGAATTGTGCATGAAGAAATCAGGCAGATGCTGGTGAATATGAATTTGTGTCGCTCTGCATAAATTATGACTCCTCTTTGAACTATTGTCCATTCCAGTCACCCCTTATCCAAAATCTTAACAGTCATTTCACGTTCAAGAACTGAATATTAGCACCGGAATTATGGATTTGATTTAGCTCCAATAATAATCAGGCTTCTGTGTGGAGCAGCTGAGAGATAACTCACTTTGCTGTAATTGAAAAGGACAGTTTGTATTGAAAGTGATAAACAGAAACTCCCGCTGCTGCTGAAAATGTGCCGTCAGATGTTCTGCGTCATGCCGATGAGGGCTGTGCTGTGTGGATCTAAGCGAGGAAGAGCTTTGTTCTTCAGGTTACCAAAGAGGTATCTTCATAACTTGCCGCATCTTAATGTGTTTGAATTAGCCCCGCCGCCGCAGCGGCAGGATACAGCTTTGATCTGCTGTCTGCTTGTGATGTGAAGATGTGGGGTTTTTTTTTTGAACACGTGCACATCCTCAGAGAGGGAATGAATATGCAATGATTTTTGTTGAAGAAGAACTTCTACAGTGTTTTTTATTTTTAGAGGTGTGTCTTGACGACAGTTTGGCAACACGATATGTATTGCAATATGCATATCATGATACGATACGTATCCCGATATATCTCCTAATATATATGCAAGACAGTATCAGACAATATCTATATTTTTTTTTTTTTACTGTAACTTAAGTATTATCTGAACATAAATACATTTTTCACAAAAGCAACATTATAAAAATCATGTTTTTTTGCTTATAAGTAATTAATTAAATATCAGCTTGGGAGTATTGTCAATTGATACAAGTATTGCCAAATAAAGTATTGCGATATCTCACTGAATCAATATTTTCCAACACCACTATTTTTTTATGGAGCTATAAAGGATGTTTTCCATTCTTGGGTGGAGATGCCATTTAAGGTGGTCTTTATAAGTTCTCTGAAGGGTTTCAGAGAGAAAGGCTCCAGAAATATGATGACGAAGAGCATCAGGAAAACTAAACCTGATAAACTCTGCTATGTTTAAGTCCACGATCAGATTTCTTTCAACCTTTTTGTGGCAAAATGTTCATACTATTTTGTCTTTCTGACATCTAGTTTCCCATTGTTGCAGTTACCCATGCCTACAGAGTTGTCCGACAGAGCTTTTAGGTCTAAAAATTGCTTACATGCTTCCGTGGTTCTCTGTTTACACCCCATCAAAAGAAAATGACAGCTGGTTTTCATGCATCTGCCCTCTGTTTTTTGTTTTTCACTCTCACTATAGCTACATTATTTGAAATCTCTGGGATTTTCCTGCTTTTATTTTGAAAAAAACAAACAAATCAGATAAATTAATTAATATAGAAATTATAAGCAGTTTATTAAAATGGCTTTTGTAGGCAATGGTGTCCCTTTAGATGTTAATGACTCTTACTAAGTATGTTAATAAACATTGGCATACATAAATCATGATTTTTACTTAGCACTTTTTCATTATAACTCTTTGATAAATGCAATCTGCTCAAATTGTCTTTTTTAACGAGAGTATTGTCAGGGATGGTGGTGGAGGACCCAAATGCAGGAGACCAGACTTGGTAGCAGAAACATAAACATTTACTAAATCAACTTAAACATGACAAACCCAGTAGAACAAACCAGTGACATGACAGAACGTAAATGAGCAGATGACCTGACAATGAGAACTGAAAACCAGACACTGAAGTACACTGAGGATGATTAACTAAATGAAAACAGCTGTGGATGATTAACCTTAATGTGGTGAAACTGACAGAGAACAGAACATGACCAAACCTAAGCACTGAAACATGACAAGTGTTTTGATATATTTTCCTGCGGTAACAAATGAAGTTGATTACTACTTGATACTTTTTAATTTTTTTCTTAATGAGAATGTTTAGATTATTGTTGATGATTAATATAAATGACTTGTCTATGGATGTTTTTGAAATTCTATTACATCACTGATATTATTGATCTTTTATAACCTGAAACTATATTAATATGTGATATTAAGTCCGGATATTGATAATTCGTGTAGAGAAAATGGTATGGTCGAGCCGGGGTGGGATTATATAAGTTCGCTTCCTTCCACCCCCTTTCAAGCGATCTATTTGTGATTGATTATGTGAAGTTATTTCATGTATTATTACCTGATTGCTTGAAATAAACCATTTCATTTAATTTCATTTATTCATTCATTCATTCATTCATTCATTCATTCCATTTCATACATTAGCCTATTGTGCCAATAAATGTCTTACTAACACCCTATAAGCACATTAATGTGTTTATAATGGTTTAATTGATCTCTCAAAACTAGATATGATGACTATGGTAATTGGCTTTGATCCCACTCTGATGGGAATTTAGTGTTTTTGTTGTTTTTAACACATTCTTGTAGCATTTTTCTGATGATGGAGGACATATATTAAGAAAATTAAGCAAAGATTAAGCTTAAAACTTCATTTTGGAGTATTTCTTTAATCAAATCCTTGTGAACCATGAGCTGACAAAAATGTGATTGGAAAAAGTTTATATTGTGATCTAGAAACTACAATTGTCAGCCACAAGCTCCCTGGCCTGCCCCATTCTGATGCACCCACTCAAAGACGACTAGATCCATGTAAGTCTTAGTTTTCCTTATCCGAGTCGGCATCTGGCTCATAAGTGTACGGCGGGATACCTCCAATATTGTATGCCATTTTTGTTGCACCGCTAATGTTAGAGGGCTGTAAGCTAGCAGGAGGGCGCGTAAACAGATAGCTCATGAATAGGTGATGGGAAGAGAGGGCAGGATTGTTCCATGCTAACGGTCCCACCTACATCAAAGTGGGAATTTAAGACAGCATATGAATTGAATAAAAAAAAAAAAAACTCTGTTAATTATTCCTTTATAATAAATTGAACTTGAATTAGATCATATTAGAGATGAGTGATATTCCAAGTACATACTATGGCATATGAAACACCATATTTGGAAAAACAAAAGTTAGAAAGACCGCATATGATGACAGTTGACAGAAGTTTTTTCCTCTGTCTGCATCTGTTAGCTTTTATCCACAATAGGTGACCTGGACCTGAAAGGTGTACTAACAAGTCTCACAGCTCCACTGAAACACGGTCTAAAGAAACCCTCCTGAGATGGAGGAGAATTTATTAGAGGAGGTTGTAGTTCACAAGATTAACAAGACTGTTTGCCAATTAGTCAGCCAGGGGTTCTGATCTAAGGCTGGATAATCACTGAGGATTGGGACTCAGTGATTATCTACTAACCTCACAATGATCTCAGCTGTAACATAAAAAAGTAGAGAAAAAGGGGGCTGCTAAAGGCTATGTAATGCAATGGCGCTGTTAGATTTTACTTTTAACAATTTCATCTTTGATTAAATTCTGTATGTCATGACAGTGTTCTACAGAGCAGAACGTCTGGGTGTTCATCGAGCTTAGCGTCCTACACGTTCCACGTCTGCATCCCAGCTAAACAAGTTGCCAAGCGGTGTCAGCCTTTAGCCTCTCCTATTATGAGTGATGACATCTTGCTATGTTCACGCCTCACTACATGCCGGCGTTTTTCATTGTTGATCTGACTCAGGAAGGAGGCGGCGGACGGCGAGATTAGCCCCAAAACCATTTCCATCTCTTTCATTTTTCATTTTCAAGTGTCTGCCAGAAACTGCCTGGAATCAAACATATTAAGGATTCAAGTTTTGGTCTAAGAAAGATGATATTTTATTTACTATTAAATTATATAGCAGCTGCAACATTCAAGCGCAGGTTTCCCCACTTTGCTGAGCAGAAGTTCCTCTCATGAGCTTTGACTATCATTTTTGTTTGGCTTGTTTGTGTTCATTTAAACTTAAATTTAGTTCAACTACTTATGGTGCTCAGAAAAGTTTAAGTGATTGGAGAATAATTGGGTAAACATAAAAGGAAGCTCAAGAAGGAGAACACAAAGAGTTGCTAAAAAGTGTGACAGATTGTTTTTTTGTTTGGCTTCTTTGAGCTAAACAGAAGTTAAACACTTCTGTACTCGCTTTGAGTTTTTTTCTTCTTTCAACTATGTCTAACTCCCCTCTTTGAGAGTGACTTAAATACCATTCCTTAACTGAATAAAAAGGGAAAAAGAGAAATGTAGTTTTTGAAAACAGGTACTTATTTTTGCACTTATCTTCAGATATGACACATCTATGGTGCAGGGAATTGCTTAATCGTTTGCAAGAATGACTCATTGTATTTTTTGACATTCAAAAGAAAGAAAGTTTTGGGGGAAAGATTTGCAAAATCCTTTTAAAATGAAGACTTTTTTTCAAGCTAAATAATTGGTTGAGGCCTAATAAAAGCAACATTATTGATCATAGTAATAATTTTCGTGTAAGGGGACTGTGACATTTTGTACTTAAAACTCACACAGTTGGAAAAGGTTGCATCAAAGTACTTGGCTCGGAATCATATGAAAATGATTAGGGGTTTATGAAAACATCAATTGAGTAAAATATCGCGATTCTTTATTTGGCGATATTGATTTAAAATCCTGCAAAGACACATCGAATTTTTGAGGGCTTCTTTTTTTTTTTTGGTATTCTGAAAAATATTTTGCTGTAAAAACCGAACGTTGAAGGTAAATAAAACATATCTGAAATTACAAAAATAAAAGTACCATGAAGTCGCTTTGTTAAAAGCAAATTGTGTGTGAGATACAGTTGCAGAGCTCATAGTTCTGGTTATTAAATGAAATGTACTTTACAATTATATATGTGAAAAGAGTACAAGTATTCTGAAGTTTTTTTCTGAGATACAAGAAATAAAAAGTAAATTATTGTTTCTGGTACCATCTTGCAATATATCACGATACACATTGTTTTTATGATATGTGTATCGCAAATACATATTGTATCACCAGACTCCTGCCAATACACGTGGAAATGATATTTCGATCTGGAAGCTAAAAAATAAAAATACAGAAAAACAACTTTCCTTTAAAATCTTTGTAAATGCAGCAGTTTGCAGTGACAAATAGTAGCCTTGTTTTTAAAAAGTTGCATGATGGGATACCTTTTAAATCGACCATGATTCTAATAACTTTTGCAGCCCAAGAAGAGTCTTAAACCTAAGTCTCATCCAAAGTTTTTATGAGGCTTTTTTAGCCGCACGAACCTCAATCTTTCCTGCTTATGCACAGCAGCAATGTGTTTTTGTTGAACCTAATAACTTCTGTTGTTTAACTCCTGTCTGAAACACTGTGCTGAACCCTCAGTGTACATTTAAAATAACAAAAATGACAGTTATTTAAAACATGTCCAAAAATCTCACGTTTTTATGTTTTCTGACTATAGTTGCATAATACCAAGACATATGTTTCCCCATTCCATAGGACAAAAGCTTTTTATTCATTATTTTCTTAAATGTCACATGTCCACAAGAATAATCCCTTTTATTTTATGTAAGTTCAAACATGAAATCCTTGTGGTGTGTTTTAAAAGCTGATCTCTACAGTCCATTAACCTTTGTTAAAGCCTGAGCCTCCCAGATCTGTGGAAATAGCAATAATTTGGACTCCATTATTTGCGTGACAGTTCTCCAGCCAGAGAAAGAAGCGATCCGAGTTAGCATCCAGTAAAAAAAAAAAAGAGTTCTAACAGTAGATTTTTTTGTGCTGCTTTTTTTATTCCTTTTTAACAGGCAGAGGAACATGGAAAAGACAGTAGACTGAAGGAAAAAGAAAAGACGGATTAGTTAATGACTTGATGAGTGGATGGAAAAAATGGTTGAAAGAATTTAAACAATGTTTAAGCAAGATGAAGGTGATTTGAGATCAAGTGGTTGATGTGTGGTCATGCTCCAGATATCCAGCAAATAGACTTTCTTTGTTTCCTAAAAGGTTAAAAGTACTTTGTATTCCATCAATGTTTCAGATTGTCTTCAAAGATCCACTCTGATTATCTTTTGATATGCAGAGTAACCCCTCCTCCATTTCCATCATCCATCTGTTTACACGCTCTCCTGCAAGCTTACATCCCCTCACAACCCCAAACTAACATTTTTGGTGCAACAAAAATGGCGAGGAATATTGGAAGCCACCCAGCTGTACAGTTTTAACAAGATACCAGCTAAGACGAGGAAAATGAAGACATTAATGAATGTGGTCATCCACAAGGGAATGCATCAGAATAGAATGGAGCAGGGAGTTTGTGGCTTGTTGATTGTAGCACTGACTTCACTGCTACAGGCTTTTCTCCAACATTTTTTTTGTGTGCTCCAGATTAACATAAATGTCTTCCATCATTAAAATAAATGCTGCAAGAACATGTTAAAAACGCAATTTTCCTCGGAGTGGGTCTTTAATGTTGTAAAATGATTTTATTTTTAAATACACTGTTCATATTCACACAGTCTTACCAAAAGTCTCTCGTTCCTGCTGCAAGTTCACTGTGGCTGATTAACAGCTCTACTGAAGCAGTCAAGGTAGAAGGCACCAAAGTGGAGTTAATGAGGGAGGGGAAACACTGCTGATCATGTGAAAATGGGATTTTACCTTTGGGAAAAAAAGGGGGCACTGCCTTTCTGAGTGAACTGCATCCATATATATGATCATCTATTCAGATCATGATCTGTTTCAGTGGTGGGCTACATAGAGGTGTAGTGGTTTCATTGTTGTCTGGAAAGCCTGGCTGGAACCTTTCTGTGTGGAGTTTGCATGTTGTCCTCAGGCATGTGTGGGTTATATGGGTACTTCCTCCCACAGTCCAAAAAACATGCTTCATAGGGTAATTTGCGACTCAAGTGTAAATGTGTGTGCGTGTGTGTGTGTGGCCCTGCAACAGGCTGTTCAGTTATAGCTAAGGCTCAGTAACTTTATTGGCTCCAGTGACCCAGTGACCACAAAAAAGGTATCCAGCTGAGTCTGAAGATGAATGGATGGAGGTTTTTCTAGTTTGTTTAAATTAAAATAATAATAGAAATGATGGAGAATCAAAACAAATGTGTGATGTGTGGTGGAAAAATAGTTGGATCCGATGGAATAAAGAAATGTTGTCAAACGGTTTTAAGAATGTTTATTAAAACAGAGCAGAGAAAAGTACACGTCTTGCAAGCATGGAGGAGAAGGTCTGCAAGAGCCCTGCTGGATGAAGGCCATTCGTAATTTTAAATAGACCATAAAACAACTTTAATCAGAAACTTAGGATAGGAACGTAAGCGCCATATCTAATATGGACAAGATGTTCTAATGAAGTCAAAATGTTTATACACTGTGATCAAGGCGTCCTGACAATAAGAAAATAAAGCTTGTGGCCTCATGGCTGTGCACAAAGGTTAGACACATTTAATTGTAAAGATGAAATGTATACGTAAACGTATAATTTCCATCACAGATGCCAATGGCAATGTTCAAAGTTAGTCTTGCAAAAAAAAAAAAAAATCACAATAACTTAAAATGACTCCTTTGTTGGTTTGAATGTGAAAAACAGTGTTGAAATCATTTGTACAATGAATCATATTGCATTAATGTTAATTACTAATCAATCAGCATTGTTTCTAAGAATTTAGGTTTATTTGGTGTTTTTAATGCTATTTAATTGGTTATTATTTGCTTTTTACTTTTTTTCTATTATTGTTGTAGTTATCATAAATATTTTTATTTTCCCAGTCAATTTTTTTTGTATTTTAAAAATTGTATAAATTTTTTTTGCTTTAAATTTTGAACTATATCTGTTTTAAATGATGTTTTCAGCTGTGTGGTGAATACAGAGAGCTGATGTGTGTGTTTGTGTGTATGGATGTGAGTGAGTCTGTGCATACTGCAAGCTCAATTATACTGTTTGTTTGCTTCTTTTTTCTTTTTTTTTGTTGCTTTAGTAAATATTTAATAAAGAGAACCCACTTGAAAATGAAGGGGCTTATACTCATGATTAAATGTTTAAATAAAATGAATCCAACACAGAGTATGTATTAACACACTCATCGTAGACATGCATAGAAATGCTCTTCTAATGAGAACGAAGATGCTGCTGACAGGCTGTTGTCATCTATTTGCTGCAAACTGTCACTCAAAGGAAAAAATCTGAAGTTTTCTCTTTTATCCTTTTGTGCAGAATTAAGCAGAAAGACAATCAAGCAGTGATTTAAAACACTTTTCTCAGCCCATCTGCTCTCCTTTTTTCTTTCGTTACTGTAGCCTTAATTCAAACATTCATCTGTGATAACAGCCAGAATGCTGCAGTTTACTGCATGAAAACTGGAGCACAGCTATCTGATGAGCTGCCACCAGCGTGTCTTTTAATGTGAAAATATGCCATACTTTACAGTAAGCCGGCGTGTTCGTCATCCTGAAGCTGATGCGCAGAGACGTTTGTAAATGTCATGCTATGTAAAACATAATGCAAAAGCAAAAGCAGTCATGAAACCCAGTGGAACCCCCTCCCTCAGTGAAAAACCCTTTAAAAAGCTACACAGCGGATATAGCTTTCATCAAAAAAGATCTGTAAGACCTAAAGATACGTTTCTGGTTCTATGTATATTTCGTATTTATTAAGTCTTTTAAAATAAAGTTTACTTTAACTATGCTGCTGCATGAAAAGCTAAACTTTGAGACACAAACAAAAAAACCTCAAACGTGAGGCAGCAGACCATCTAAACTTCAGCCGACTTCATCATGATGTGTTTAGTTTTTTTTTTTGGGCTGCCTCCAGGCAATCTGTGAAAGTAAGAACGGAGACTCAGACATCAGAGGATTCTCTGTCTTTGGAGTCTTTGAGATTTCGCTCCTCTAAGTTGCTCTTAGCATCAGTAACAGAGAGCCCTCCTGTTTGCTCCCACAGGAGCATCTCTGTTGCGGTTTTGGATGCCGACATCCATCAGCTGCTGGCTGACCCGCCAGACTATGTAAAAGTTGACTTCTACCCTTCCTGAGAAAACGAGAGTCCAACACTCGCTTCTTCTGTCTTCATTTCCGTTTGACATGTGTGCTGTTACCCGCAGTGGAGCGATGCATGACGGTGATGCAGTCCGGGACACAGATGGTCAAGCTAAAGGCAGGATCCAAAGGGCTGGTGAGACTCTTCTACCTGGATGAGCATCGTTCCTGCATCCGCTGGAAGCCTTCACGCAAGAGTGAAAAGGCTAAGAGTGAGTACACACACTCACACTCTATAACTATATATATAGGGTTTTTTTTTTTTTTTTTGTTGGTCAGCTCCATGTCCAACAAAGTTATGTACCTGAACATAAATATATACAATCAATTCAAATTAAGAAAAAATAGTTCGGGTGGAACGGAAAAACATTTCTACCATGAGTTCTCCAACAAGTCTTTTCACTACACAGACCGTCTCAGACAAAACCTCAATTTATTTTCATAAATTCAATCAAAATGAAATAATATTAAAGTCATTTTATTTAAAAAATATATATAAGTGTCTTGGCACTCATGACAGACTAGTGAGCTGTCCAGGGTGTACCCCTCAACAGTAGCGGGGACAGGGTTCGGGAACCCCGTGAGCCTGGAAGGGATGCAGCGAGTCAAGAAAATGGATGGATGATTACTTATGTTAATAAGGAGCAGGTTTGTTGGAAAACATGTTGGACACTGGCCCTCAAGGCCTGGATTTGGGCACCCCTGACTTTGAGGATAGAAAAACTGCAAAGATGGGGCACTGTGAATAAAACTGAAACCAAATAAATAATTGACAATAAATGTACCTAAGTTACAAATATATTTGTTTTTTCAAATGTGAAACCTCTTTTTTTTACAATAAGGCCTTGAAGATTTGTTCATATTTTCTATATGATTTTCAACATGGATTGGGATTTCTGAGGATTAGTATCAGTAATTTCATTCAGCTGTCGAAGAATCGCTGAAGAACGAGCACATGTTTGATTTGCTCTGTTCTTGTGTGACAAACGTCGTTTCGGTCAACCGTTAACATTAGATAAGCTTCTTAAAACCTCTCCATTGACATAAAAAAACCTGCCCAGCTTTTTTATTTAAAAAGTGTGTTCATGCGGTTGTGCGGTTGTGCGGGTGTGCCGGCGTTCGTGTGTGTTACAGGATCAAAAACAAAGCTGCCATATTGTTACTTTCATTTACAGCAGAGATTATGTAACGGGATGTGAGCACTGCAGGGTAAAGAGAAAATAGACAATGATTATTTCCAAAAGGATTATGCTAAATTATTTGTCCTAACTGGTAAGGGGAAGCAATATTTAAATAAAAACGTCATTTCTATAAGCCATCCTTTCAGCTTAATGACAATTCTAAAAACAAAAGGTTTATTGCTGATTCTGACGGAAATATGTGGTAATTTCTTAAGCTTCTTGTGTTTAAAATGAATGAGCATGTTTAATACCAAATGCTCTGGCATATCAGTAATGGTTCTGTGAAAAAAACACAATTACCATCCTCTTTTTAAGACTTTAAGACACAAAAGATTTTATATACATTATATATATATATATATATATAAATATAATATATATAAACAATAACAGAATTAAATTAAAAAAATTAAATCTGTACTTAAATACTTTATTTTTTGTTTTTAAAGGTGCAATTTAGGCAAGTTTACCTAAAAAACGAGCCAAAGTTCTGTGATATTTATCAATCGTACAATCAGCTGTAAGCATATATTTACTATATTTGTCCTTATTTAGGCAGAAAAAGCTCAGATTTGTCAGAAATTTCCTAAAAAACACAAAATTTGGGATAATTGAGTTCACACACCAATCTCATTAGAGCGTGAAAGTTTCAGCTGCCGCCTGCAGGAGTTTCATAACCTGCGCACATCTGCTTCTCAAACAGAAGCAGAGAAAGCCTCGGCAGTGTACTTTTATGTTTTGCTTTGTAAAATTCTACAGTCATTGTGTCTGCGTCATTTCTCGCTGTAACTCTGCAGTTAGACCCTCTTACCATTACTAAGTAAAAGAGAAAAAAATGGAATGTAATCAACAATTAACAAGTTCAAACGTCACATTAAATAGCAAAATTTTGCGCACAAATTTAAATTAATTACTTTACATCCATATCAAAACGCAGAACCTTTTATGACTGAGCTGCTCGAAGCTAGATTGCAGCTACAGAACCTATCTGTAAGCCCCAGATCTTTGTCATTTCACAGATTAAATTAGAAATGTGGCTGTAGGACCATAAACACGACAAGCTGCTTTGTATTTAGAAAGCATTTAAAACTTAAGTAATGTATCTTAAAGATCTTTTCTCCATAATTTCTTGCTTACAAATATTTTTCAACCCAGCAGGAGTAATTTGGAATTCTTTTTTTGTCAAAAAATCTGATTTGCACTTCTATTTTTCTCATCTTGTTGTTAGCTTGACATCAAAAGTGACAAATGTTTTTCACGATTTTCCCCAACTAAAGGAACTGATGTAAAGACAACAAAGTTGAAATTTAAGCATAGTTTAATATTGAGTTATTAACAATTATGCATAGAAATACAGTTATTTTGTGCAAGCAGATCTTAAAGCGAGCTATAAATGATACTTTTATTTCTGTGCAGCAACTATTTCCCCTATTTTATTTTATTTTTTTTACATTTTCCACCATAATGCCTCCTCCGTCAGCAATGACACCAGCAGGAGAACATTTGGTTCTGTTCATGCCACCCGTGACATGTTGATAGGTGTCAGAGGCGGCGATCATGCTCAACCCCAAAAGCAGCAGCCAGAGTCAGCCGGGTCGCAGCAACGGGCCAATTTAATCAACAACCTGAAAAACCCACCGCACAGATCAGGAAACACACCCTGACAAACTTGACCGGTGAGGCAGGTAACGGGATGACACGCGGATCAGACAACTGACAACAGAAGGGAACCAAATGGAGATAATTAGGGAGCAGCTGTGGGGTTGGAGCTGAAACCAGGTGTGAGCAATAAACAGGTTAATTATCTCCAACAGGACACCACTCCAAAACACGACTGCATTTTATATATATATAAAGACAAACTTTAATAAAAAAAAAAAAAAAAAAACTTTAAAATACTTTTTTGAATCAATACATTTTCATATGAAGCCCCTAAAGGAGGAGCTGGCAAAGCTGACGATATAGTCAATCTGTAGAAAACACACTTTATGTAATACATTTACTTATGATTTTTAAATTTATTTCAAAGATAAAATAAGCTGTTAAGAAGGATTTAGATGTTTCTAAGGGCAGTAAGAAGGAACAAAAAAGAAAAGAAATAACTGTAACCC
The DNA here is from genome assembly GCA_003999625.1 of Oryzias javanicus. Taxonomy (NCBI): domain Eukaryota; kingdom Metazoa; phylum Chordata; class Actinopteri; order Beloniformes; family Adrianichthyidae; genus Oryzias; species Oryzias javanicus. Next base: position 22,673,583 of record CM012449.1, on the reverse strand, counting down.
TGATCTACATTCCAGACTGCTTGGTGGCGGTAATGATGCACCACAAAACATTTGGCCCTTCTTCTTCTTCTTTTTGTTTTATGGTGGGTGGCATCTAACTTAAAGGTGCATTTCCGCCACCTACTTTGCTGGAGTGTGGGTCGGAGTAGTGATAAGTAAAGAAAAAACTAAATAAAGAAATAAAATAACATAAACAATATATATTAAAAAAAAAAAAAAATCTACTGTAATGGGCAACCACTACATTCTTTGTAATAAACCACTATGTCTTAGAAATTCCAACACAAGTATGCATTTTCCCTCCTCTCCACTTAATAAATTCTTAATATTAATATCCCCTCTTCCACTTTTCCTTAAGTTTTCATTTAGGTGCCTTCTACTTACTGAATGCTTAGTGCAATGGCAAAGTACATGCTCCACAGTTTCCTTCTGTCCACAATCACATAATCCCGTTGGATGTTTCCCTAACAAGTGTAGGGTGTTATTGAGTCCTGTATGACCCAACCTCAACCTAGACACTATTTTTTTATCTCTACTATTCAGTCTGATATTGTTCATTCTCCCTATACTTCCCTGAATTTGAAAAAGATGTCGTCCCTTCTTACCCGTCTCCAACTGGCATTGCCCTTCTTTCTTTATCTGTTCTTTAATAACTTCAGGTGTACTAAAGGGTATCTCCATGTATGATCTGCACTTTAAAGACTGTTTGACATGATAATCAGCCAAACATTTGGCACATAAACAAATGGAGAAAAACTAAAAAAGCAAACCGACAAAAGGACAACTTCAGATAAACCGATAATCTCTAATCTAATTGGATTATTGTTATCACCTGACTTTGGAGTGAGTCAGAACTGCTTGAAATATTAGCATTGGCTTTTTAAAATATAATTTAATACTTTTACTTAAAATATCAAAATTCTTTGAAATATTTTTAACTTTCTTGCCTTAAGTGTTTTTTGAGTTTCTAGCAACAGACCTATTTCATCATTTGTGGCATTTTAGTCCACATTTTGAAATACAGCCCATTTATAACACTTTGTAATACCAGTTTTTATAATAATTATAGGTTTTGGAAATTGAATACCACATGAAAACTTTAAATTTACGGTGTTTTATTAGCGAGGTGCTGTACTACTATTGTTTGTCATATACTGCGTGAATGGATTTTAATTAACGGGACCACAATGGAAGTCAGTATATAACCTTTTGTTTTTAATTTACATTTTTTTTAAAGAAAAAAAACATGTCTTTTTTTAATCAGATGAGTATAATTGATAATAATTGGTTTAATTTGTTCTCATTTTTCTCTCTGTTTTCACTGCATTAGTCACCATAGATTCTCTGTACAAAGTGACAGAGGGTGGCCAATCAGATATCTTCCATCGGCATGCAGATGGCAGCTTCGACCCGTCCTGCTGCTTCACAGTGTACCATGGAAACCACATGGAGTCTCTCGACCTGGTGACATCAAATGCTGAAGAAGCCAGGACCTGGATAACCGGCCTCCGCTACCTGATGGCGGGGATCAGCGACGAGGACTCGCTGGCCAAACGGCAGCGCACACACGACCAATATCCTTTCAACTGCGCAAAGATCCTCCTCATTGGGTTTCCTGTTTCTAATTGTGAAAGTAATTTGTCCTGATGCAATTGTGTCACTAGAAGCCATTAAAACGTTCATAACATGTCAGCCCATATTGTGAACTAAAAGCTTTTTTTTTCCGCTTAACCACCACAAGCAAATTCCAGGCTGTCATTGTTGGATTTGCTTTGATTTATCATTTGATTGAAATTTTTCTCTTCAGTCTTAATATTTTATGGATTTAAGGAGCACGTAAACCAAAAACCAAAACAAAACAAAAACCAAAACAGATGAAATGATGCAGAATTTACACAAACAAAAACACCTGTCCCACCTCATCAGTCTTCCTTAACGCGCGTGCTTGACGTGGATGAAGCAAACCTTCGAGGAGGCTGACAAAAATGGAGACGGCCTGCTGAACATCGATGAAATCTACCAACTTCTACACAAACTGAATGTCAATCTGCCCCGCAGGAAGGTCAAGCAAATGTTTCAGGTGAGGATTAACTGACATTTCCATTCATCAGCACATCAAAGCTATTGTTTTGTATAAAAAAGGCTGGAAAGGCACAATTATAACCATCCCAGATTTTAAAAATCTATTTTGTTACAGAGCCTCTCAAGAGCTGAAGTTAATGTTTGGAAAGTATTTGGAAGAAATTGCTTCTGCAAAAAAAGGGATTTGTCAAAAAAAAGTGTGTTAATTTAATTGATAAATGCTTTAAAGGTGAGTGTGCTCGTTGGTTGGCCTTATCTAGAATGATCCAGCTGCTCAGGACCGATAAAAAGACTGTGCTGACATTTTTCACGATCATCAGCAGCTGGGCTGAGAAAGTGAAAACTGGCTTTGCAGAAACGGGACTTGCAAGTTAAAATGTTGAAGGCAATGTTGGTAAAATGGCAGAACTTAATGGAGATTGCACTCTGGAGCAAGTGTGAGAAGTGGCTTTACAGGTGAAAGTGTGAGGTTTGGGAGTTAAAGTCCCGCTCTGATCATATAAAAGATACTGTAACACATTGGTCTTTAATTATGATTCTGGTATATTCAGCCAAAATAAAGAAAAAAAAACTTGTTTTTTTTTTAATTTTTGGGGGAACATAGTTTCTGCAGTGCTGCAGTAGTTCAGTAGAAATTTGCCTCTGGGTTTTGCCGTCTTTAAGACCCACTCCAATAATGAAAATAGTCTTTTATATATTTTTAACAAGTTGTAGCATTTTTCTCATTGTTGTTGTTCATCTTTTGGCTAATCCCATTCGGGGTCGCCACAGCGAGACATCACCCAATATTTCGCATTAGTGATTTGGCAGACATTTTACGCCAGATAACCTTCCTGACACAACCCTGTGTTTGAAGGCCGCAGGGAACCAGGAAGACCTACGCCGATGTTAGCTTTGGCTTTTGAGATGCTATAGCACAAATTTTATTCTTATTTCCAGGCCTTTTTTGGGGAGGGGGAATAAATAAACAAATAATAATATTTGTTTTATTCAGCAGAATAGTCACATTTGTGTAATTTTAACAGGATATATTTTGTGGAGAACAAATTCTTTTGGGATATTTATAAGTGTAATTTTTCATTGACATAAAAGTAAAGAAATTTTAGTGTATAATTTTGACTAAATATGTTTTTACTGAGTAAAATATTGAAAATTCTTTAAAGTTTAAGTTGATCTGTCCTAGAATGATTTTTCTGCCTGTTTTGGTTTATATTTACATTAGTTACGTTTAGTTACGTTTTTTAAGTTTTAAAAGTTGCATTTTAGTGTTTTCAATAAATGTTTATCTTGTTGACCTAAAGGTGTGTTTTGAATTTTGGCCCTTTGTGTAACTGAGTTTGACACCACTGGTGTAAACACAGGGCTGATGGGAAATTACCGGAGCTAACTTCCTCACCAACAGTCCTAGCATTTCTAATGGCTCCAAAATATGCTGTATCTTAAGAAATTGGACCAGGCTTTTTGATTTTGACTAAAAACTACAAAATCACAATTAAAAGACAACTGACAACTGTTCAGGTAAAATGGTTAAACAATAAAGTCCAAAAGCATTTTCATTCTCACAGTTTAATAAAAACAGTGAAATTAACAGGCATCTCCCCCAAAAGATAAACCGTCACCACGATTTGATTTAAGTTCTGCTGGATATTATTCTATACCACTTTTTGAAGGTTTTTAGCTGCTGAAAAAACTATAGGACTGAAATAAAAACTATTGCTCACTCTCAGAAGCCGGAAAAATCCATTTTCAAGGCTGTTAAGTTTCTAAATGAGCCTTTTGAGAGCCTACTGACCACAGTAAATCCTATCTTTAACCTAGAGGGATCCCAAAGTGTTTCCTTTATAATATAGATAAGAAATGTCCTTGGAGGATCACCCTAAAAGCCTCTGCTTCTCCATCCTCATTAGTACAGCTTTTACAGGGAAATTCAGTTTTATTGCCTCCATAAAAGTGCAATGTAGCTCTACAAAACAACAAAAATGTTTGTGGATGAGTCAAATATTTCTTTCCCTTTATTTCCTTCCAGTTAAGCTGTGACAAACAGAACTTTTGCCACTTGAACAGCTTGTGTTGCTTAAAATATCCTGAATTGGTTTGTTGTCTTTCCATGCATTCCAGGTCCATCCTGGCGATTTATCCCGCCGCTAGACTTTAGATTTCATCTTTGATTGAGTCTCCAGCTCCAACCGAGAACTCGTTATGAGAGTGGAACAGAAGAATTAGAAGGTATAATTAGATGGGTATTGGTGTGAGTCAAATGGGGCTCCATAAGATCCAGGTAATTTCAGACACAGGATCCCCGCGAGCAGATGGAGCAGAAAGTGGCAGAACTGAGCGAGCGTGATGGAAAGAGTTCTGTGGTTGCATACATATATATTATCTGCGAATGTCTTGTCGGGTAAAAAAAATACGCATTTCATCTGCTTGTTTGTGCAATTGTTTATGAGTAAGGTGAGATTAATGTTGCACAAGGAAACATGCACCTGACATGTTTGACCATTTAGAGAGGCAGCCTCCAATCTGTTATAGACCAACTATAACACAAACAAATGAAAAAAAAAAAACAAGTAACATATTACATATATAAAAACACAAGAATAATTGACATTTTGGACAAAAAAAACATTTGAATTGATTTTTCTTTATGTTTTTAATTTTTTTGTGCTCTTTTAAAGGTTAAAATAGTAATTTGACTAAAGATTAAAGTGTTTTTTTAAAGTTTTAAATACATTCAAACATTGTTGTTATTGCATATGTTAAATGTAAAGCTCTTAACTGTCAGCATCGTAACACAGATGCAGAACATTAAGTGTAATATGCATAATGAATATGTGTTTAGGTGTAAAGGCAAGGAAGTGGAATTCCAATGAGGCTCTGGACACTTTTTTCTTTGGTTTTTTGATCATAAGTAATGGATTTCATTTTTCTTTTTAAGCACCACTATGAGTTTGTTCAAGCTTGAAATGTGGTGGATTGAGACCAGTAGAGCCTAGAATGTCAAATCTAGTAACATGTTTGACTTTCACAGTTTGAAAGAGAATGGGTTCTAATGCTAAATCCATTGGGGGTTTGGGTTAAAGCAGTTATTATTGATGGTTTGCTTGTAAAAAGTCTCAATGTTCTTGGTATGGATACATACCTAAGCTTCCGCTCTTCTTCAGGCATCATTTTAGACCTTATGTAAGAGAAAACCTCAAATTTTGGTTCCTAAATACGTTATATTTACAGCCCTGGATTGTGTTAGTATTGAAGTTTCTTTTAATGCAGTCCAGGAAAAGGTAAACATATATCTAGAGGTTGAGAAACATTCTGAGGTCAGGCCAGTCCGGCTATGCTGAGTTTGTCTCATCCGGCGTCCCTCTTGGTTCTCAGCACTCAAGGTTTCACACCTTTAATGGCTGCTATGTTCTTGAGGACAGGAGACAGCAGGGAACAATCAGACTGCTGTGGTAGAGGGATATTTTAAAGTCTCATAAATATAGGTTTGGCTATTGTTTTCTTTTAATAATTTAAGTCGCAGTCTGATCATCTTTTGATCAATTTTAAAAGCATTCCCAGTGGTCTTTTAATCCTGATTATGCTATTTTTAGGCAAAATAAAAAAACCCTGTGTTGTTTTCTCTGAGATTTGAGTTGCAGGAGTTCAAAAATTTGGCTCTGGCTTGTGGGCATGACTGCTGGCATGGAGTAAGCCCACCTCAGTTTCCCATAATCTACCTCTGTACACCCTCTCCCGCGATTACAGCCCCTTACAACCCCAAACAACAAAAACACTGAAAAATACTAGAGATATCCAGCCGTACTGTTTGTAGACAGATAGCACCACGGTTAAAGAAAAGAAAGACATACAGTATATGGATCTAGTAGTCTCCAAGGAAGCAAGTGGCCTGCCATAGAACATTCTGCCCACATCTATAATCTTTTTAAAACGGCATTGCTGTGTCTGCTCCTGCTTCACACTGATTTGAATACAGTAATACTCAGAAATTTTGAGCTTAATTTTTCTTAATATCGTTCATCATCAGAAAAATGCCACAAGAGCATGTTAAACAAACCCAAAACTCAATTTTAATTAATATTTATATTGGATGTTACAACACTTGAAGTGATTTTCAAAAATGACTCCAGCACCTGGATACCTGTTGTTTAGACATATGAATATGTTGCAAGAATTTCTGTTGGGATGTATGCTACATATTCATATGTTTAAGCAATAGGTTCAGATTTGTGAATGCTTTTCTGTTGTCATTCAGAGTTGTTGCAATTTTTTTACCTTGCAGTTCAGAATCCTCATGACTTTTTAGTAGTTTATTACAGCATTTATTTTATTTAATGTGATTTTTACTTTTATTATATATATATATATATATATAATATATATATATATATTATATATATATATATATATATATATATAATATATATTCAAAAGTTTTTGTAACCAGGCTTTGCATTAGTCATTTTTTGGTGCAAATTGGGATTTTTTTTAAATAACAGGGAGGTAAATTGGAAATTGTTTTCTTTTTTGTGAAACCAGCCTCCAGTGGCCATTTGAAGAACTGCAGCATCCAATCATTTTGTGTTCACTTGGAATTCTGGAACGTTTTGTTGGAGCTTGGTTAATACTAACCCGTGTAATGTGATCGGGAATGGGTGTAGCTCACTGGGTTGAGCCGCTTGTCTGCCTGTTAGTCAGGGATTCAAAACCTAGAGTTGTGTCTGAAGGCAAGAATACCACAACCTTCCAACTGTAAAAATATTTTGTCAAAATGCCTTGAGTAAAAGTATTTGCTAGAATTTGCGGTGTAATGACTCCTTTGCATATACAAAAGCTACTGGAGCAGCAACTTTTTTTCTTTTGATCCAATACAGTAAATGTGGGGACAGCATCTTAAAACTCAGATTATTCTTCCATGTTTTGTCATTTGTACTGGGAATTATCCATGAAATTCTCTTACCTGTTCCTTTATTAGTATTCTAGATTAAACGAACATGACTGACGTCCATTCTGTCCTCTTCTCCTAGGAGGCAGACACAGATGATCAGCAGGGCACGCTCACGTATGACGAGTTTGCAGTGTTTTACAAGATGATGTCCATGAGGCGGGACCTGTTCCTGCTGCTGATGGCGTACAGCGACAGGAAGGACCACCTGACAGCAGAGGAGCTGACTCACTTTCTGCGCAATGAACAGAAGGTGGGCAACGTCTCCACTCCCCGGAGACAGCCAGTTACATTTACAGCTTTTTGAGGAGGTTCTACCTAAAATATGTTGAAGACATCCCTCTGATCCAGCTCTGTAATTTCAAAGACAATCATTTTACCCACATTTATTTGTCTTAGCTGTCTGCCCACAGGAATCAATTCCAATGAAAGCATTTATCACACCTAAAATTGGTTTAAATCCTGGGAAACCTTGACTTGAACCTCAAAGTTTCATTTTTTTTAAGGTTTTCCCTCTTTCTGACACACTTTTCTACTGTTACACTGTGTTGGTGTGATTTTTCATCATGCTGCATTTTCTGTCTCTAACACGCTCAAGATTAATCCTGTCTTTTGACTGAGAAGCTTTTCGGCATGGCTGCCATTCCCCCAGCAACACAGATTCCTACTGAAAATAGGAGAGCCCCCTGACATTTGTTTTGTAAATCTGAAGCTTTGTTTATCTGCTGTATGCTGGAAGCTGGATCTATAATGACAGGTCTTTATTTTTTCTCTCCCCATTCCTCTACAGATGCCCAACGTGACTTCAGAATATGCGGCAGAAATCATTGACAAGTTTGAGGTGTCTGATGAAAACAAACAGAGAGGTGTTATGGGGATCGAAGGTAAGTCATATTTGAATATTACATTTTGTCCAATGACATGTTTTTTCATTTGCTTAATTAATAATATGTATTAGTCAAATAATGAGATAAAATGTAAGAAATGAAAAGGATGATTAAAAAACATGAAGATCTTGTTGGTAACTTAAAAATGTTTGAAGACACTAGTAAATGTTGTTATGTAACCAGTAGTGACCTTAAGGTTTAAAAGGAGAGAGAGGAAATCAGTGGAGGCTTTAAAAGATAGTCGATTAAAAGGATGGCAGGAAATGGAAACTTTCCATTTACTTTATTACAGTATTTTTTGGAGTATAAGTCGCATAATTTTTTAATAGTTTGACCTGGGGTGTGACCTCTGCTATGTACATACCAGGCAGCATGTATGGCGCATTGAAGAACATGGTAAACGTGGGCTTTTAGCATATAGTGTTCACGTTGGACTGTTGCTACCCAGTATTAGTGCATGTACAGGCATGGTGCGAAACATCAAAGTGAATCGCAGACTTTTTTCTTTCACTGCTTCTGTTCTGGTACACTTAGTGTCAAATAATTCACACACTGCAATTATTAATGTCTCCTTTTTGATCAATTTTCAAATGATTGGCTCTTCTGTGTTATGAAAAAGGACACCCTTTGTCAGTACTAAATCGGAGTCGATGGTTGGTCAAAGTTCAGGTGGTTTAACTTTTGACGCACACACAATTACAAAGCATTTGATTTACATAGAGCCCACAAAATGAGTTAAAAACTTGCATAGCGATGAGTGAATGCAAGAGTTTTGAAGTCTATGGGATTTTAGCTTTCTGAGATCAGCGGGTACTTCCTATTTGGAATGTTCAGGGGACGGGGGTAATCAGTCCAGTTCTCTCTATGTACCGTCTTAAATGTGATATCTTAAAATAGAACAGGAACAACCACTAGTGGACACTGTAGGTGTGTTTATCAGTATTTACTACTGACAGCAAAGCAGAAGAAAACACGCTGTAATGCTACATGCTAGCTTCTGGTTGGTTTTTCTTCTTTTTCCACAGCCTGACTGAAAACTAAATTCAAATGACAGTTACTGCAAATTTAAAGTAAAATTTGTAGCTGTTATAAAATGACCCCCAATAAAATGGTTATATGCTCTGCACTCTATTATATCTAAATCAAATGGTCATGCTGCAGTAAAAATCAAGTCCAGTGGACTCCGATGAGTGTCATGAGGGAAGTGTCCATCCGTCTACATAAATCCTGACATTTCTGACAGTTTAAGTGCAAAACTTGACCTGCTGTTGGGGTTAGATAAGAAGTCAGGAGACCTCTGTAATCATGATTTATCCTCTTTTCAAATCATAGCCTTATGCAATCTCTTTGATAATGTAAAGGTCTGCAAAGTCATGGGATCAGAAAAGCCATTGAAACCATCTAAAAGTGTCTCAGCGGTGGGTCTGGTAGTTGTTGGGAGTTTTTCTTTTGGCAAACAACTGTTTGAGAGTTCGAGATGAGAATTTTTGACTAAATAATACCCATTTAGACAATCTGCAAAACAATGTGATTTTTTCCTAAAATGTTCCCTTTTTTTATTTTAATTTTTTTATTTTGCAGGTTTCACCAGTTTCATGCGCAGCCCAACCTGTGATATTTTCAACCCTTTGCACCATGAAGTCAATCAAGACATGGACCAGCCTTTATGTAACTACTTCATTGCCTCTTCTCATAACACCTACTTGACTGGAGACCAGCTTCTCTCCCACTCCAAAACGGACATGTACGCCTGGGTGCTGCAGTCTGGCTGCCGCTGCGTGGAAGGTACACACAGATTTGCCATGTTGGAGATAGAAGCAACTGTTCAGTTTTACATGTTATACTGGAGGTATTAAAGGGGATTGAAACCAGATTAGCTTCTGCAGACTCAGGGTGTGGTTTCTGTGCTTAATGTCATGGCTCAGTGGGACAGTTGACAGAACATTCGCGATGGTACTGTGTTTCTTCTCTTATTATGGTTGGAATTTCAGTTTTATTATAGATTAACGTGTGATTTTGTTTATAGAATTTTTCTAATTGGATTTTATTGTACATTGTTTTGACACACTAGATTGTTTATTTTTTAAGATGTTTGCAGCTCTACTAAGAAAATTCTCTCATTCTTGTAATATCTGGTGTGTTCTGACATAGATTCCAACTTTTGTGTTTTATTTCTCATGCAGTTGACTGTTGGGACGGTCCTGATGGAGAGCCAATGGTCCAGCACGGATACACTCTGACCTCCAAGATAACGTTCAAGTCTGTCGTGGAGACCATCAACAAATATGCCTTCATAAATAACCAGTGAGTGTACGCTGCTTACCCTTGTTCATGCAGTTTGCACATTTCTGACCAAACTAGTAAAAAAATGAGGATCGTGACTCATGGACGACATTGTGACTGCAGACAAACCCTCTTGCAAAGTGTAAGGAAATATGAGAAAAACATAGCTGGAAAATGACTTGTTGCTCAACATGTTAAGTGCATTAACTAATTGAATGCACTATCTAGTTATTAACACTGCCGTTTTTCATCTTGTTCTGAACTTGCTTTGGGCAGGTCTGTTGCATTATCATGTGACGTCCTTGGAGTGGATTCCATAAAACTTTCTTGCTGTGTGTAAGAAAATAAACTGTTTAACGCTTTAGTTCATCTGCTTGACTTACTGAGTGCAAACAATCACTGTTTCTGTTAAAATTTTTTCCCTATTTGTGTTCTTAGAATGAAATATCTTTACTTTTCTGAGTTTTTTAATTTAAAAATAAATAAAAATAATATAAATATCAACAGTTTTCCTACATTTTCCAACCTTTATTGGAACAAGTTGAGCTTTTCAGGGCTTTAATTTAAAAAAATGTAATTACAGCAGCAATAATTGTGGTTTGAGTGTCAGATGTTTCTGACTTCAGTTCTGATTCCCTCCTTTCTTACCTGTGTGTGTTTTAGTCCATGAGTCCGGACGCATGTCAGGTGAAACTGCTGTGTAATACTAAAGTGACCAATGTAGTTCAGGTCTATTTCTCTCCCCTGTGATGAAGTGATGCCTGTGATGGAGTTCCTGCATGATCCTCAACCAAATCAAATGTTTTCGCTTATTAGATGCAATCGTTTGACGTCGATGCTTTGGAAAAAGAAAAAAAAAAAATTGAAATAATTATCACCTATTACCAAACCATCTGTCGAATGGCATTCTCCCAGACTCTCGGAGGTCTCATTGATTATCTCTGATGAGTCAAACAGAAGTCATTCCAAGTGGTAAATGGCTCACTTTAGGAGTTTTACAACACCCAGCAGCTGTTGTGGTACACTGTCGTTTCTCTCATTCAGAATTGACAGAGTTTTTTTTAATAGTTCTGCTAAAATACATGTTTCTTCTGAACTTTCCATCCTCCCGGAAACACAACTTCAACAATATTTCTTTTAAGTCCCACTCCAATCCTCTTTTGATCTATTTTAAAAGGGTTCCTTTTAATTATGATTATGCAAGTTTTAGCCAAAACTGATTTTTTTCTAGGACATAGTTTCTACAGAGCAACAGTACATTTTCCTCTGAGTTGTGGGACTGTTGGCATGAAGCCATCCTGCTCTTCCTTCCTGTTGCTTAGAGCTTTGAACAGGGAGCTTGTGGCCAGCTCAGCGTATTTTCTTCATCACATTAGTTTTTTCAAACATCATTTTTTGGTTTGCTCCTGTTTCACAATGACTTGAGTAAAGAGAGAGTCTGAAATCCAATTTAACCTTAATTTTCTTAATATATATCTCCTCCACAAGCAGGAAAATGTCACGAGAACTCTAAAAACGCAATTTTCATATTAGTGCTTCTTTATCTGTTCTGAGCAAACACAAGCTAATAATGAAATGAAAAAATTAGGTCTAAACTATGGAAGAATGTACATTTTTTTGATGGCAGGAAAACTCTTTAAAGTGAATGAAAAGCGGAAGCTTGGAGCTAGTTATCCTATCTATGCATGAACTCAGTGAAGTGATAAATTATACATTTCTGTCTGAGATTCTTGTGGTTTAAAAAAAAGATAAAATGCATTAATTGATGAGCTTGCAGGCATCTTGGGATGATCCTCTATATTTTCCTTTTGAAAGCCTCTTTGTTGCAAATTAAAATACCAGGTTTTAGGCTCTTTCATTATATTTAAGCTGAAATAAACTAGACTATATGAATCGTGCCATACATTTAAAAGAACATAAGTACATTGTTAGGAGCCCAGCTGCTTTTTTGACCTCCTTTTAATTCAGTGAACCAAAAACAAACGTGTCTCGAGATAGTTGGCAAACAGATTGCCTAATGCCTCTTCTCTCTAGAAAAAACAAAATGTTCAAAATTACAATTATAATAATATTTTTCTTTTTGGAAAACACAACCATGTCAAAAGGTGATGCATTATTGAAATAGTACTGGCCTCCACACATTTTTTATTTCCATAAAAAATGCTTTTTTCCCCTGAAACATCGCCTTTCAAAAGATTAAATATAATCCATTGCAAATGTGTTTGTTTAATACAGTCAGCAGAATGAAAAAGAGCATATCTGTAAACACCCATTAACCTACACCTTGTTTAATTAATCATCTGTAATAATGTTCAGAGAGAGAACAAACTAAACGCGTCTCTTTTGTTGTTTTTCTCCTCCATACGTTCGGCTCATGTTTATCCTCAGTGCTACCTGCTAATATGATTAATAGCCCCGGAGCTTTAATGAAATTAACAATTTCCTCCCTTTCCCTTTCATTCTCACTCACATCAAACAGTTTAGCGACAGAAAGAGGAATACCCAGGCGCTCCTCTGCCACACCAGAGGAGCAACAGTTTCCTTCGGAAATGAAACGGCTCTGGATTTCTCTCCGTTGTCTCTTTCCGTTGCCTTTTGCAGAGCGCTCATGCATGCACATGTGAGACGTTTGCGTGCGCGGCTCACGCGTGTCGCTGTGTGTTTCGGGAGACCAGAGGTGGAGGTGGGATTGAGGCTGAATGCCCCGGAGGAGGGAACTGTCAGTCTGACAAACCTAGCATTTGAGCTGAGCTGCGGTGTGGCCACAAGTCATTTCACCTTTCCTAAATGAAAACACGACGACACACAAACATGGAACGCTTACACACAGAGAGAGAAAAGTGTTCTGTTTAAACAAAAAAAAATTAAGGATGAATGGTAGCAGCAGGTCAGCCCTCCTCTTGGAGACCTGATGGTGTTTGTGATCTGATTTGTCTTCCAGGTATCCAGTCATCCTGTCCATTGAGAACCACTGCAGCATCCAGCAGCAGAAAAAGATCGCGGAGTACCTGCGGGACATCTTTGGAGACAAACTCGACGTGGGGAACTTTCTGAACAGGGACTCCAAAACATTACCCAGTCCTCACAGTCTGCAAGGAAAGATACTCATTAAAGTAAGAAGACCTCAATGGATGGAAGCTTCATATTTTATTATACTGTACCGCGAGAATAAAAAAGGGAAGTATTCATTATCCATCAGAATTTGGCTCCATGTGACTTCATGCATGAAGGGGGGAACAGAAAGGCACCATAAGGCTGCTAATTACTTTCCATAAAGGGATGGAGCAAGGAATAGTAAGAAAAGGAAGAATGAGGTCATTTCATTAACCACAGATGTGTAGAGAAGGAATTATGAGTTAACTGGTGCATTTGTAATCATTTGTGACATATTTTTTTGGTGATTTAGAGAGAGCTTTTGGATTCACTTTTGAAAATGCAGCAATTACGAAGAAAATCTTTTAAATTATCCCTTGAATTAGCCTTTTTTTCCACATTTTGGCTAAAAGAATTTCTGTATTCAGGCGTGACAAACAAAGTGTGAAAGATGTGTCTGCTCTAAATTAATTCAGGAGCTAAGTCACACATAACCTTATCTAGTAGAGTCTATTCTGCTCTAATTCAGTTAGAAGTGAAATATAAACATTTGGGTTCCCATATTAGGTTTTTAGATTTTTGTTTATTCCAAAGTATCAATTTAAACACCCACCCCAATGAAAATTGTGTTTTTATGTTCTTTTCGCATTTTTCTCACAATGGAGATCATATATAAAGATAAATAATTTAAGAATAAGAATTTGTTTGAGTTTTTTCCCTTATTCAAATCATGTTGGATCAGTAGCAGATGAAAACCTGCAGTTTAAAAAGACACAGGATGTTACACAAAACCTTATTTACCAAAAATAAGTATATATCATGTAAATCTTTTAAAGTATACCTAAGTACAGAAAAGTATATTTCCCACAGTGTGCCAAATAAACTTAAAAGGTATACTGGCTGTTTACTAACAAGTGTACTTTTTGGGACTAAATTGCCCCACTTGTAGTCAATAAAAAATATATTCAGAAGTATTCTTAAGGTAATCTTTCTGGTATAATAGTTTACTGGTAATAAACTTAAAGTTTACTCTAAGTTTATGAAAGTACACTTTGAAGTATATCTAATGTAGCTTTTAAGGTTTGCTTTTAGCTTAAAAGTAATAAACCTCTACTGAGTATTCCAATACATTTTTAATGTACTGGAAATATCCCAAGAATAAATCTACTCCACTTTTAATGCTATGTAAGAAAATGTTTAAGGAAAGTGACAAATAAAGGCTAAATATTTTTGTATGCAATATTAATTTTAGACTTATACTATATTTCTAACTATAATCTAAGTATGCTTAAAATGAAATTATGAGTTTGCAAATTTTATCTTTAATAAGTACCTAATAAGTAAAATAAAAGTATGCAATATTAATTTTAGTTTGATAAAAGTATAGTTAAAATAAACTTGAGTGTACTTATTTTTTTAAAGGTGGTAACATTTCTGACACATCCACTTGCAAACAAATATATCCATCAATGTCTTCATTTTCTTCATCTGAGCTAACATCTGGTTCTAAACTTTATGACTGGATAGCTCCAATATCGCATGGCATTTTTTTTGCTGGGCTAAAGTTAGCTTGCGTTTGTGTGGTGTTATAAGCTAGCAGGAGAGAGTGTAAGCAAAGGGCTGATGGGAAATTAGTGCAGCTAACTTCTGCGCCAACAAACCCTCCCACAACCCAGAAGCAAATTTCTAATGCACTCCTGCTGCTCTGCAGAAAATAATTCTTAAAAAAACCAAAAGAGGGTTTTTGATGTTAGCTAAAAACTAAATAGTCATAAATAAGAGACCTCCGAGAACGATTTTACATTAGAAAAAAAATATAGTTGAAGTGGGACTTTAAGAAAAAAAAGTCTTATAGCATTTAATTTAAAAAAAAGTCAAATAAAGGTTATCTGCTATATCTGAAAGATGGAGTTTGGTCTTCTATGAAACAGTAATATCGATTTTCTTTAAGTTCCTTTTCCAATCCTGTCTTTCTCCTTCCCTCTTCTCTTGTTTGATAGCCTATCACTCCATCTTTCCCCAGCAGAGCGGCACACCAGAGACAGTACAATAAAAAGATATGTCATGGAGGATTTTGACACTCACACATGAGAAATAGATAAATAAATAAAAGGGTGGGAGACTGCTTGTGGCACTATTTGAAGCGAGAAAGTCGATGTACTCCAAGAAGCTTTGAGTCTCCCCCCCTTTTTTTTCTTTTCTGGAAAGATGCTGAGAAAATCTTGACTCCCACTCACTCTTAAGAACGGTTTGCTAATGGGCTTTTCTCTGTGCTGAAAGAGCTGCTCAGGGAGTCGGCTGCTGATGTTGTATCATGTGTGTTTGCACAAGCTTACGCTCCCAGCTCTTGTACGTCTTTAAATATGAAAAGGCTCTCACTCTGCCTGAAAATGCCACCTGTAAATGAGCTGTGAAGACACACGTCTTTTTATTCTTTTTCTCCATCCAGGGCAAACGCCTGCCTGCGTATCTGTCTGCGGATGCTGAGGAGGGAGAGGTCTCTGATGATGACAGCGCTGATGAGATAGAGGAAGACTTCAAACTCAAGAGCAGTAATAATGTATGTTTGTTTGGTGCTCTTTTCTGAAACTCTTATAGACTTGTTTCCTCTCTTTTTTTGGATGTTTTGCATTAAGAGATTTTAATCTTTACTTTTTCCTGCAGATTGATTTAGCAATATCTAAATATTATTTTGTTTTCCACAATAAAAAGCAGTAGAATGTTGTCAGAAAAAGCCATAAAATCAAATATAGATTTTTTTTTTCTGCAGAAAAAAGTCCCAGATTAATGAATAAAAACAATTTAAATAAATTATAAGTATAGTTACATATTAAAAAATAGTGTGGAAGATGATGAAACCTAAACATGACTTTATTCTTGTTTTAGCTTCACATTTTAGCCTTTTTTTGTTAAATAGAGAGCTGTTTACACTAATGAAGAAACGGAAAACAAAAGCATTCAGAGGTTTCTATGTTGCCTATGTCTATGTTAAAGTTTCAATTGCAATTGGTCATTTTTAATCAAAAGTGTTAATTTTAAAAATAGGGCATTCACTTAACATGGGTCATTACACATTTTCATGCTTTATTAAGTATTTAAGAACCATTTTCCCAAATACTTGCAATGATAGACGAATAACTATGTTTGCAAACTGTATGCTGACCCAAAAACAGCACTTTTTTTTTTTCTTTCTAAAAGCCAATGTCAGAGCTTTTATGTACTTCACAGTTGGGAGAAAAAAGCTAAGAGAATCAAGTGGTGTTAAACTCAGAAATGTTGCTATCAGAGGAGTATTTGGAGCCGTTGAAACTCACACTGATGGGCCTCTGTGTGAGGTTTAAGAGGGTTTCTGTTTTCCCTTTCATAATGTAACAGTATGAGTGGTCGGAGTGTACTGTATGAAGGGAGGGGGTACACGTGCAGTCAGAAAACCTGTGACGGTTGTCAGAGAAGTGGCAGAAAACAAGAAGTGCCTTTGGCTTTACTGTTGAGAAAAACACACCAAACACATTGGGAATTGTAGTGTTGCACAAATAAAGAGGCGTTACAATAGAGCTGGATAATAGAAATGCAGTTCAGGATGTTTATCAATTAGGTTTATGCAGTATAGCTTCTGGTGGTGTCCACATAATGCATGCAGATTCTGAGATGTGGGAGGGGCTGAGTCCAATGTGAGATTTGGTTGATGGGTCTGGAAACCTGGTAATGGATGCCATAGCCAGAATACCATCCATCCATTTTTTCAAACACACTTAATCCCTTTCGGGGTAGCAGGAATCTATCCTAGCCAGGGTTGGGTGAAGGTGAAGGACACCCTTAGTGGCCACACTAAAACACACTCATGTCCTCACCTCTAATTAAGAATCACCAACTGATCTACAATGGAAGTTTTTGGACAGTGGGAGGAAGCTGGAGTGCTCTAAGTGTCAGGAATTGTGGTGGAGGACCCAAATGCAGGAGACCAGACTTGAATACACTGAGGTTGATTAACTAAATGAAAACAGCTGTGGATGATTAACCTGAACATGGTGAAACTGACAGAAAACAGAAGATGACAAAACCTAAGCACTGAAACATGACACTAAGAAAACCCACACATACTCCACACACGTATGTGAACATGGGCCTTCTAGCGATGAGGCAAGAGTGGTCAACGCTTTCTCACTCCCAATGCGACATTTAAGGAAATATTGTGCGGGCCCCCTTCACATCACTTTTTGACATTTTAGGTGTCCCAAACTCTTCTTTTTTTGACATGTTGACTGTTTTCATTAAATCAGGGGTCCCCAACCTCTGGGCCGCAAAGCGGTACTGGACCGAGGACCGCTTGCTACCGGGCCACAGATTGTCAGGGATTGTGGTGGAGGACCCAAATGCAGGAGACCAGACTTGGTGGCAGAAACAAACATTTACTAAAATAACTTAAACATGACCAAAACAGGGGCACAAACAGTGATGTGACAGAACATAAAAGAGCAGAGGACCTGACAATGAGAAACTGAAAACCAGACACTTAAATACACTGAGGTTGATTAACTAAATGAAAACAGCTGTGAATGATTAGCCTGAACATGGTGAAACTGACAGGGAAAAACAGAAGATGACAAAACCTAAGCACAGAATCATGACACAGATATGCTGCTACATATGCTAAAAAGGGGTCTTCAACCCTCAGGACGCAGACCGGTACCGGTTCCTCGTCCTTTACCGCACCCGGAGGGTTGGGGACCTGTCATTTTAATGGAAAGAGCCAGGATGTAAAAAAAAAAAAAAAAAAAAAAAAACCCAAAAAACGACTAATTGGGGGCACTAAAAATGTCAAAAAGTGGTGCTGAGGTGGCCCAAACCATATGGGAGAATATGGGAGTGAGAAAGTGTAGGAGTGGTAACCATTACATCACTGTACAGCTCTTGCTAGAATGCTAAGAGAAGCAAATTCTGGTTGAATGCATGTCAAGAGTCAAAAAATAGAACAGTAGCTCAATTTGGAAAATGGACACACAAAAACTCAAAACTCAGAGTGTCGATCTATGTTTTTTTTTTCATAAGGAAGCTAGAAAGATTTTAAGTAAAGAGCATACATGAATATGATGCATTACAATGTTTATTTATTTTCTTCCCTTCATACTTTTCCGAGTTTTCTGCAGCAGAGAAAAAGACCAGTTAAATGGCTTTTACTGGGTTGTTATTGACTTCAGACACTATCGTTCACGCTTGTAAATTTTGGATAAAAATTACTTCAAAAACCATGCCACTTAACATTTATTTTTCATAAACTACTTAGATTGCAAAATTCTAAACAAGCTGTGGCCTAGAATGTCCAATACTCCACAGAAAGCTGCCAATGGCAGCTTATTGTTTGCATATTAATTTCCATCTGGCTTTTTTACAGTCGGTCTAAAAGAGAATCATCTTGTAAAATTGGTTGCATGTCCTCGCCAGGGTCTTCCTTACCAAATTTAAAACAGGAAACACTTGTGCTGCTTTCTGCAGTCTCTGGTTGACTAACTGAATATGGCATTGTTCCTCCACACTTAGCTGGAGGCATGAAGCGGCAGATGCCACCTCAGATGATCATTGCCGTTTTGAAAGGAAAGTTGGCAGGTCTGTGGGTGGTTTTGTATGGAGCTCATTAAGCCAGTATGATTTCACAGCAGTCGCCATTAACTTTGCATTAATGAAGTGACTTACCTTTTATACAGCGTTGCTCCATTTGTTATGTGAAAATAAAAAAGAGTCATGATGGTAATCCATTAAGGCCACTTTCACACGTCTAAGCACATGCGGTTAAGAGGAAAAAAAGAAGCTAACTCGCAAATGTAAACATGTCAGCTGCTATTTGAGGCAAAGTTGTTGCAGGTTTGCATGTTTGGAACGCTGAACAGTTAAATCTGTGCTCACAATTCCAAACCGGATCTCTGGGGTAATGTGCCCAATCTGCATTTACTCTTTAATGAATTCCGGGAAAATGTGCTCCTCCATAATCTTTCTTGTTAGCATTAGCAGTTCTTTATTGTCACAGTTCACTGCAGGTATTACCAAAACAATGGAAGAGACTGTGCTGGTAAATTTTTAATATATTTAAATCAATGCTTTGGGAATATGCAACCCCCCTAACATCCTCCTGCACAACTGGAGCAGGAATTTGGTTCATATCGCTGATTGTTTTTCCAACTGATTCCCAGTGCAGGGAAGTTCTTTGTTACTGGTTCTGTTTAAAATTTATGGTGAAAATTTCTAGGCGTAGCGTATGCAGATGATGTCATTGTGTTGGCCTCATCAGACCTCGCAATGGCGTTCTGGATCGGTTCACAGATGAGTGTGAGACAGTTCAAATGAGAATAAGAAAAAAGTGGCTTTCCTCTCTGGGTTGGTGGAGAGTTCCTGCCTCAGGAGGAGGAGTTTAAGAGTGTATCCAGACTGGACACATTTGGTTCATTTAAAGTGAACAATAGTTTGTTTCCTTCGATAATCCAGAAAAAATTTTTAGTCTGAATACCTGCAAGCGAACCCTCTCAGTTTGTTTTCAATCAGACTGAGCTCCAGTTCGCTCTGAGATTCCTCAGTCTGAATTCAATCTGCTCTCGGAGCGGAATAACCGGACCAAAACGACCACCGTAACAAGTAGTCACATGATGTAAACAGGTCAGGAATTAAGTTAAACAGTTGGAAGAGACTTGGTGTGAAATGTTGAAGCCTGGTGCTGCAAATCTCTGGAATCTTGTTCCAGACTTTTTCTTTCACAGCTTTATTCTGATATATCTTGGAGTCCTGTTTTTCTGGCCAGGCACGAACCGTAATTATTATCGTCTCCTTCACGATCACTTTTCAAGAAGGAGTCTCTGATTGGTCAACGTTGAACCTCATTTAGCTTTCAATGCGCGTTCAACGGTAGAGCACAAACGTAACAGCAGCGTAGCATAGCTACATCTTAAAGTGAGAATTTTAAACGTAGAAGCCCGAGACGTGCATAGACTTTTAATTGAATGTGGTCGCTTGAATTTGCGTTGCAGAAGGAGATTGTAGCGTAGCTTCAGTGATGGGTTGAGAAGTTCTGCCATCACAGTAGAGTCCCTTCTCCTCCACATCAAGAGGCCAGGGCCATCTTATCTGGATGTCTCCCTGGAGAGGTGTTCTGGGCATGTTCAACAGAGAGGAAAGACCCAAGACAAAAGCTGGAGGGACTCCCTTTGCTGTCCTGGAAGAGCCTTAGGGTTGCACGGGTAGAACTGGAGGAATTTTCTGTGCAGAGGGAGGTCTGGGGATCTTTTTCCAACAGGATAGGCAGGAGAAGATCGATGGTTGAAAAACAATGCTCCAATAACATTCCATGTAACAACTCTCTTTCACCTGCGTGTCCACCTAGGGCAATGGACATCATCAAGTGGAGTCTCACATCAGAAAGAAGCTGGACTCGCTGTTGAAGGAGTCTCAGATCGGAGACAAGGAGGATACTGACAGCTTCAGCATCAGGGCTCTGCTGCGAGCCACGCATCAGGGCCTTCAGAAGAACCTGCGGCAGGTACACCCCCCAAAACCCCACACGCGAAGATATAGAACACTTCTATTTGTAACGTGACTAGCTTTTATTGAGATAGTAAGAAAATGAATTTTAAAAAAAAGGCATGGGTGATAAAACTAGGCCATGGTGTTAGTCACAGAAGGGGGTGGAGGAAATAAAAGAGCTGAGTTGATAATGCAGCTCTCTCAAGTCAAACACACCCACCCAAGACATGAAAAGCCACAGATAAACAGCACCTCTGCGGGCCACTCTAAGGAGGCGGCTTTGTTTCCACACTCATATGTGCTTCCTGTAAAGGGAATCAAAACAGACTCAAAGTGACAAGAGATTAAATGTCTGCAGTAATGCTTAATTTTTCATTTCCCTCCTTGGCTCCTGGGCTATTTTTAGAAGCTCCAGTTTCCTGACAGCCATTTTAACATAGTGGGCTTAGTGCATCGGGGTTTTATCCTATATTCTAATGATACCTCACTAAGTTTTTAATGCTTTTTTTTTCCTCACCCGGTGGCTTCTTCAGCTGTGTTATGCATTATTTGCTTCAGTCTGTTGCAGCCCACCCAGATTCTGAGCTTCAGGGTCTAATTGACTCACAGTGTGCTAATGTGCTCAGCATTAAAACTCGCACTCAAAGTGAACTCCATACTCCAATACGAGCAAACATGTCAAGTCTTTTCCATTCTGCAGAGCTCCAAAGGGGTTCTGAAGAAATCCCAAAGCAGATCCTTCATCACGACGCTCAAACAAAAGGTACGTTTCTTCTTATGTCTCTGTGTGCAGAATCTCGATTAGTTGAAGATTAAAATAATAGTTTCTCATTTAGATGACTTTCTGCCACATACATTTTTTTTTACTTTGAATTTATAAAACTGAAACTGCCTTAAAATAAGAAGGGAATGGATACATATAACACTTATAAAACTGTGACATATTTATAAGCAGTAAATAGTAAATCTCCTGCTGTAAATATCTTGCAAACATATGACAGTGATGACACGCCTCTTCATGTACAGGCAGAGAAAACAGAGTCGGTCACTATTTTTGTCTTGCAGAAATCCTCCACTTCCTAATGAACTGGTGTTTTTTTTTAGCCCATGCTTGGCACCAGCTTGATTCTAGACTCATTGAAAATGATTGGGAAACTAAGCACACCGTGTGTTAATTTTAATCCTAAAACCAAGATTTGATTCCTGCAGTTTACAGCCTGCAACTCTCCCATGTTCACTCTAGTTTTTTCCCCTTTAAATTATGCAGCCTCCCACACTAGTGCGTATAGATAAATACATGCACGCACAGTTGGCAGGAACTCTAAAATTACTAAACCTACATTCTTTTCCCAGCTACTCCTAAACTGGAAGTAATACTGTAATGCTTGTGCATTATTTTGAAAGGGCAATGTGTCTTTTAGCGACAGATACAAATGAGTAATGCAGGAATTTTCTGCAAAAGCATACACAGAGAAGCTTTACTGTTTGATAACATGATGCAGCAGCTATGAAACTCGTGTGCTGCTGGGAGGCAGCATTATTTATGATGTGCAGAATGTAAAATGTTTATTTTAGCAAACTATTCTGTTTAACTTGCATTGTTCTTTCTGCATTTTCGTTTGTTGTCCAGAGACATTCCAAATCCAGGCTATCGTGCCAAAGCACAGAAAATGAAGATGACGTTCAGGAGAAGTCACCAAAAGAGGCTGCAGGACAGTTCAACAGGTGCTTTTGAAAACCTAAATCGTATAGAAAATCTCACAGTTGTTGGGTTTGATGACCGCTTGAATCACTGACCAATCCAGGGTAACAATTTTGCAAATAAATAAAAGCAAACGAAGAAAAATGCATAATAAAAACAACAAAAAAAGAATTTCTATAAAAAAAGAGAAATTTATTTACAAGAAAACAAATACTTGAAATGTGAAGCAAAATGGTTTGGGTAAACAAAGGCCAGAAAAAACCCACATAGCTGAACTCATAAGACATCTCACCTGTAAATGACAGAAAAGAGGAAAAGGAAAAAAACTATAACCTCCTTATCCTAACAGAAGAAAATATATACTGAAGAAAAATGGAACTTCACCCCTATAGCTTCACTTTAAACATAACTAACAAAACCACAAAAAAACTAAAAAGTGCAACACACACTACTAAAACATGAGAGAAGCTCACTAAGCCGCAGTGAAGCCTGATTGCAGCAAAGCTTCCTTCTCGTGGGCTGGAGGTCCACAGGGTGCTTTTAAAGGCTCCCTCCAATGAGAGCCACGCCCTTCCAGCACCGCACCTGAAAGAAATCAACAAAGAAAGACACACAAAGTTCCACAAAAATACAGAAGTCCCACTCTGACAGAAATCAACTACACAAAATGAAGAAAAAACAGAACAAAACCAATCTTGAACTTTTGTAGCTTTAATTTATATATTATTAAAATTCTGATGGAAAACCAAACAAACAAAACTTGAGTTTTTATCCAAACATTTTAAACCTGGTGTATTTTATGGTAGGCTTTTTTTTCTCAAATGATGCATGACATTAAACAAGACTAGATCTTCAGACCTGCGAAATTTGGTTTTGTTATAGTTTTAAGTAAGGCTGTAATGAATCATTTTTAACAACAATTCGATTTATGTCACAATTTTTGGTTGATCATACGATTTATAGCCAGCATTGGTTCATTTTGAATCATCAGATTTGAACCGATTCTTTAACCTAAAATCGATCCAGGACATCTTTAGCTGAAAATTCTACCTGGTAGTGAACAGTGCAGGTGAAGTTTTCCAGATTCCTTGTATTTCTTGCAAGAAAATCGAGTGTAAATTGAATATGTGAGCAAACAAACAAGTAAGCAAGAATTAATGACAGTTCAGCTTTTATGTAGTTTCATAAAGTTCAGTCCACTATTGTTTTCTCGCATCAAAGTAATACAAATTATTAGAGAATTATCCCACACTGTATGGTCACATCTTTGCAAAATTCAGAGTTTCCACACATTGGACTGTAATGATGGTTGATCATTTTTGCTGTCATCATGTGTGCTGTTTACTGTGATGTCACTTGGACATTTTTACAAAATGTTTTTTTCCATTAATTATCAAAATAATTTATTTATTTCATTTTGAAACATTTTTATAATGGTAATGGTCGATTCGATTAACAAATTGCCTCAGACAGATTGATCTGGTTGGATCATAGAAATCTGCGCATTGATCCATCAATTAAGTGGATTAATAGTTACACTCTTTGTTTGAAGTGATTTGGCAATTTAAAGCAAATATTTTCCTAAGAAATTGAATGTACAATGTCTTAACTAAATATTTTGACTTATTTAAGGAAAATCACATGAATTATATTTTGTTCTACCCATTTTTTTTGTTTTTTATTGTATTTTATAGTGCTCTAAAATTGGTTAGAAAAAGACAGAAGAAATAAATTCACTGTTACACAAGAATGAAAAAAAAATAAATACGACAAAATGTGTTTTCCCACTCCATCCTGTGTGTCTGCCTTGTTCTCCCTGTACCTCTATGTCTGTGTGAGTACATTTTGGGCCAAGCCTCACACGCTCTGCTTCGTTTGTCTCCCTCAGCTGGGGTTTGTGTATGAGGCTTTTGTTCTCGCTCTTCCTCGTCCCGATGTATGCATGTTCTGCGGAGCTGCAGCACGCAGATTCCTGCAGCCAGGCTCCTGATTGGCTGTGCAGCTGACTGTCACTGTCAAAGGCTTTCCACGTGCACGTCTGTGTAGGTGTACACGTGTGTGAATGTGCGAGTGTTGCTGCACCGCATGTGTTCCGGTTCCTATTAGCTTTTTGCCTTTGATGCTCGTTCCTGTGGTTTGCAAGCTGCTTCTGACAGACAATCCTCTCTACCCTGCCATGTTTTTCCACTGTATATGGGTCAATGAGCATGTGCCTGTCTTATGTCATATCTTTTTTTTTTTTAATTTACCCTGATCTGATCTTTCTGTGCCTCTCATATCCTGCTGTGCCACGGTTTCAGAGGTGGAAGGAAGAGGAAGACGATGAAGCTGAGCAGAGATCTGTCGAACGTGGTGGTGTTCACCAATTCTGTAGCTTCGCAGGAGTGTCTGAACGAAGGTGAAACGCTGAACCGCTGACACACAAATGAGCATTGTTCTAACGTCTAAACCCACGCTTCTCTTTAGGCACTCCAGGTGACGTTTTGTCATTCAGCGAGACCAGGGCCCAATCCCTGGTCAATCACAGGACCGAGCAGTTCCTGGCTTTTAACCAGAAGCAGCTGTCACGGATTTATCCGTCAGCCTATCGCATCGATTCTTCTAATTTCAACCCTCAGTTCTACTGGAATGTGGGCTGTCAGTTGGGTAAGATGCTGTCACTATAATATGGTAATCAATAAAAGAGATCCATGTTTACCACATCAAACTTTAAACCCGTGCGATGGCATTTGCATGACATTTAATATTTACAGGTTCAAGTGGTATGCAAAATGAACCCCTCCCAGGTAAATTAGCTGTTATTGATGTTTTACAGCCAGTTGCTAATGACTTATGCACATTTAGATTTTATTTAGGCAAAAAGTACAGTTTTATCCCATTTTTTTATGCTGTTTCAAAACTGTAAAAAAGGGGGAAAAAAGTCCAAAGAAAATGTTTGTTTGTTTATTAAGGATCCCCATTAGTAATGGACATGC
The DNA here is from genome assembly GCA_003999625.1 of Oryzias javanicus. NCBI lineage: Eukaryota > Metazoa > Chordata > Actinopteri > Beloniformes > Adrianichthyidae > Oryzias > Oryzias javanicus. The sequence continues at coordinate 22,648,113 of CM012449.1, read as the reverse complement.
CAGCAGCTATTCTTCCTGGGGTCTCACTGTCTTAAAGCCACAAATGCAGTACATAAACAAACCGATATACACGTTCATGTATGCATTCTCCACAAAAAATGTAACAAAAAATAAAACAATAACAATTAAACAAAAAATAAAGCAAAACACAAACAGACATAAAACACAAAATATACCACGATTACCCTGGTTCAGTCCAGGTTCATCAGCCTGCAACAACACTTTCAAACCAGCAAAACATCCAGTTCCAGTCCAATTCAACTTCATCATCCTTCTTGTGTGAAAATAAAAAGTTTTAGTCTTCATTTTGAGTCCATGAGTAGTTTTTGGACAACTTCTGTACTCTCTGTGTTGCAGGCATGCCAAAAACATTATAAATTTATTCATAGAAATTAAAATTTACAGCTTTCAGAACTCTTTGTAGGTATTCCCACAAGTACAACACGATTCATTTTCTAAATAACTGGTTTTGTACTAACACAAATGTATTCGTACACTATATTAGAATTGGCTCGCCCATCCAAATGATCAGAATCTGGAGTCCTAATCACTTGGGCGGGGCACAGGTGTATAAAATCAGACTATTTTTACAAACCTTTATGAAAGCATGTTCTGCTCTCAGGAGCTCAATGAATTCCAGCATGAAACCGTCATAGGATGTCACCCGTGCAACAAATCCAGTCATGAAATGTCCTAAATATTCCACAGTCAGCTCTGTCATAACAAAATGAGTTTTGGAACAACAGCAACTCAGCCACCAAATAGTAGACCACATAAACTGACGAAGAGAGGTCAGATGATGCTGAAGCGAATAGTTGCCGACTCTCTGCACAGTCAATCATTACAGAGTTCCAAACTTTATGTGACCTTCAGATTAGTCCAAGGACAGCCATGGGTTTCCATGGCCGAGCAGCTGCATCCAAGCCACACATCACAAAATGCAATGCAAAGTGATGCAACATGCAGCATGCAGCCACTGGAGTCTACAGCAGTAGAGAGATGAATCACGCTTTTCCATCTGGAAATCTGATGCACCAGTCTGGGTTTGGAAGTTTCAGGAGAATGGGACATTTCAGATTACATTGTGTCGAGTAGAGGAGGAATCATGGTGCAGGCTTGTTTTTCAGGGGTTTGGCTTCCCCCCTAGTGAAAGGAAATTTAAATGCTCCATGATACCAAAACATTTTGGACAATTCCATGCTCCCAACCTTGTAGGAACAACATGACATGCCTACATGACTGCACCTGTGCACAAAACGGATCCATAAAGACACGGATGACAGAGTCTGGTGTGGATGAACTTGACTGGCCTGTAAAGACTCCTGATCTGAACCGGATAGAACCCCTTTGGAATGAATTAGAGTAGAGACTGAGAGCCAGGCCTTCTCCACCAACACCCGTGTGTGATCTGACCAATGTGCTTTTGAAAGAATGGTCAAAAAATGCTTCACATTATAACACAGTAAAAACTGAAACTCTTGTTTTACAAAAAGGAGATAAACTTTTTAAGACAATATATCAATATGAAGATAACCTCATTTTGAGAGAACACATATTTGTTACTAGAATTTATTTCTTAAAATAAGACTTCTTGGTAAGACTATTTTTCTTACCCTTTGACATACATTTTTCCTAATTAAAGACATTTTTCAAATTTTAAAAACTTTTAATGATTAATAGATGGTCTATTTTTTTGTGTAGAAATAACGTAAAATAAATAAATCAACAAAATAAATAAAACAAAGTAAAACTAACTACAGAATCTTGTCGCAGCTTCAGCAGATAGAGTTTTGGAGGTTTTTTTTTTTTTTTTTTTCAACAAGCTGAAGCTTTATTTTGATTCTTTCAGTGGCTCTCAACTATCAGACAGAGGGGAGGATGATGCAGCTCAACAGAGCCAAGTTCATGGTAAACGGAGGAATTGGCTACGTTCTCAAGCCTCCTCCGATGTGCAAAGGTACAATTACAAAAAACTACTTTGTGCTTTTTTTGCATTATTGTGTCCAAAAAACTAAATAAAAGATAAGGGAAACCAGATTACTAATTTATTGAAATTGTCACTTTGAGTTGGATTTCTAAACTAATATATTCAGAATTTCTGATTTCAGTTAGCAGTGAATGCAGGATGTTTTAGAAAGCAAGAGTTACACATTGTACATGGTGTTCCATCCATCTCTACATAATTCATTATTTCCTGTGTATGTTTGTAACAAGTATTGACTTTTTAAGTCCTCGTTCAGTTGGATGCATAATCAGCTCTAACTGCAGATTTATGAGTAGAATTGAATTTTAATCTTTTGATTGCTTTTTCTGTAGTTGAAAATTCCACACTTTGCAATGATTACTGAGGACTTTCAAATCCACGTGTCGTGTGAAGTCAACAGTGACAGAAGGACTCCATGTTGCCATTCAGTGATGACATTAATTCAAGTTGTTGCTCTGCTGTGTGTTACTCCCTTTAGGCACCTTCAACCCATTCAGTGATGACCCACTTCCAGCTTATCCCAAGAAGCAGCTCATTCTCAAGATCATTAGTGGACAGCAGCTGCCCAAACCCCCAGACTCCATGCTGGGGGACCGCGGAGAGGTAAAGACACATGAAAGCGCAGGCTGAGTTTTGGCAGAAACTCCATCTGTCGTTCCCCTCCACACAAATACCCGCTCCTTCACACGCCGCCGTTTTTATACTTGACTGGGTTTAACCTGCTTTCCGCTTGAACGCAATCAGTTCTGTTGCTTAACTTTTCTGTCTGTCGTTTCTCAGATTATCGATCCGTTTGTCGAAGTGGAGATCATCGGTTTGCCAGTTGACTGCTGCAAGGAGCAGACGAGGGTTGTGGACGACAACGGTTAGACCAATACTCATTAAGATGACCAGCTTTGCTTTTTTCAGGTTTTAAATCCAAATCATGCAATTCAAATGTTTTTGTCGCATTTGTACATCATCTCAGTACTAAATCTGTTTGTTGTACAGAACATGATGAAACCAAGCCTTTTTTTTGTTTGTTTTTTTAAAAAAAGCACATTTGCATTTAAATTTACACTGCATGTTAATCTAGGCTGTTGAGAAGAGCCAGCATCAAAAATCAAGTGAATTAATTAGAGCCACAAAGGAAGCAAAATGGAGCGATCTGCTGGTTTGACCCCTAACATGTCTCCAGAGATGAGGCCCCCCAGTGGGGGGGGAAGGGAAAATCTCCTCAGGGAAAGGTTATGGAGCCCTGGGAGCTTAACAGCATTATAGGATTAGTGCACAGATCATTGATCAGCGAAATGCCCCAAAATGTCTTCACTTTTTTTTCTCTTTAGATACTAAATGTTATATTTCTGTGTGATGTTTAGGTTTCAACCCAGTATGGGAGGAGACTTTGTCTTTTACCCTTCACATGGCAGAGGTGGCACTTGTGCGCTTCCTCGTGTGGGACCACGACCCAATTGGACGGGACTTTATTGGCCAGCGGACTGTAGCCTTCAGCAGCCTGATGCCTGGTCTGTTCGGAATTCCTGATGTTGTTGCTTTTAACAATCACAGCTCATCAATAGCACAGACAGAATCACATCTTGCCTTATTGATTTTGTTTGGTTCACAGAGGTAATTTCATTGAGACGTGAGGTAGGTAACAGAACGTGTGAAGATGGGAAATTCTCTGAAAACGAGAGACATGAGATGAACAGAGTAAAATATTGCTTTAAAAACATGTCTTAAACCCAGATGTAGATTGAAGCAGCAGAGTAGAAGAAGTCCTTTTTACCAGATGATGATTTGGTATGATGTAGTCCTGGGAATGCAAGCTGTGACACTTTAGTTGATTAGGGATTGAGAGGGTTAAACCACTTCCTGTGCTACTCACCCACGGCTCAGTAGATGGGTAAAATGCAGGGAAAATAACAGATCTATTCCAATGTGTGACTGCTGATGAAATTCTAAATGATAGATAACATGACAGAAGTCAAAGATTGGATTTGGAAATAACGCTTACTAATATCTGTGCATGTGTAATGAAGAAGTGCATCGATGAATTAAAAATAAATTCATTTTTTGAAAACACACATCATTGCACCAAAAAAAAAAAAAAAAGATGCATCTAACTTTTGGTGGGATCTTGCGTTCAGTAATGCATTGTAAAACTAATTATTCTTAGTTGTGTCAAAAATATGCACCAGTTTATAGGATGACACAGCTGGCACTGAAATTGTCACATTTTGCCTCTATATACCTCAAAACACATTTTTTTGACTATGAAGTTGAAAAAAAAAACCACACAGATTGAAACACTGTTCAGAACTTAAAAGATCTTTTCAAAATCAGCCAATAAAATGATCCAAAACACCTGAACCTTAATAGCACTCTGACAGCACTGCCACAGTGATGGCCCACTTTATTTTGTGAAGCATGACACAATTGCCTTGTATAGTAAACGACCTGCGGCTTGACAGAGTATTTAGTTATCTTCATCAGTCAGAACTGACCCTGAACTCCTAATGCCCTCCCCTGAGGCAGCTACGGCACAATCAGCAGCTTGACGATCACTGTTGTTTTTCTTTTACTTGTGCTTCTGGTCAAAACTTGTCTATTTCTTTTGTTTTTGAACAACAGGTTACAGACACGTTTACTTGGAAGGGCTAACCGAGGCTTCCATCTTTGTGCATGTGTCAGTACACGATGTCTATGGGAAGGTGAGCTCTCTCTTCTTAATGCAGTAGAAACCCCATCCTAACCTGTTGTGCAGAATAACAATTTGGAGGTCTACAGAAAATGTGCTTCTCTCGTCATATTGAAGATCTTCTCCCGCCTGTCCTTTGTCTCTCTAGTGGAGCCCATTAGTCCTGAACCCCAGCTTTACCATTATGCACTTTTTAGGAACCAATAAGGTATCCTGAAACTTTAGGTTGATGCATGAAACGTGACTGCATGGTGCACTTGTGACAAAAGTGTTATCATCATATTTAATTTTGGGTATTGCAATTCATTTTTTCTTGCTATTTTGCTTTTTTTGGCTTTGTTTTATGTGTTATTGTTAAATAAAGGAATTGCTGTTGTATTATTGGCATGCAAGCACTAATAAACAACTCTTTTGCTTCTTGGTTTCTGTGCAGCAGTTAAAGAGTTGGGGTGCCACCTATTGGAAATGTTCATAAAAGCATGCATTTGTTAATTATTACTTTAAATCTGGTTTATTGTGTGTTTTATGTACAATATGAGTGCCTTCTGATCCAAACGTCCTCTCGCTTCACCTTTCTAATGACATTTTGTTTCATTTCTCAGAGTAATCAGTTGCGAGGGATTCGAGGTTTTTTCAACCGCTCCTCAAAGTCCTCTGTGGACTCAAACTCCAGCGGACTGCGGAAACGCTCCATCAGCGATCACCTCCTGCGCCGCACGAGTGCTGAAGACCAAGTGCTATCCGCGAAGGACGGAAGGAGAGCCAACGAGGAGGGTGGATCGAGTCGGTCTCTCTCTTATCTGACCATAAGAAAGGCAGCGTCGCAGGACAGGGAGGAGAGGGTGGATCAGAAAAAGAAGGAGGCACACGAAAGCCTCTCCAGCCTCGACCCCCTCTCATCCACAGACCTATCTCGATGCCGCTAGACAAGCTTCTTCAAGGACAGCTGTCCCTCTGCTCCCCAGACAGCTCACAGAACGATATAGTTGCTGACACAATCACTGGTGGGTGTTTTTATTTTTATTCATCTCAAATTTAGGGTTTAGAATATTGTAGTATAGTTTCTAGGTTTACCAAGCAAATATTGTTCACAACTTTATACTAACAATATTGACCAATAAATAATTCCTTAATTTCTTGTTCTCTGCTGTTTTTTCTGCTTTGCATAATAATGAATGCAAGATGTTTCTATCCCTCCCATGCAAAAACAATCTAAACTCATGTGCAATGGCAGATTACAACCTTTTTACCGTGATACCTTAACATGCTTTCTCTGTCCCATCTTCATTTGTTGTGTTTCCTGTGTAGTAGAGAACTGACTAGGATGTTCCAGCAGGTAAACTCAAAAACCTCTTGTGTAAAAGGTTGCATCCTCCAAATACATACCAGTATTCTGTTTGCCCAGTGTACTTCATTTGAAAGTGGTCTGAGAAATATATTCATGTGCCCATATTTCATATGAGCAAAGCTGATCCCAAGTGATACCATCTATTTTTTTCCTAATCTGGTATTTGCAAACATGAATGCTATTTTTTTTCCCACCCCAGCAGCCCCATATCCCTGCTTTTGTTGTTCTTGGTGATCCATTTGTCTGTTTATTGTTATTGCCTTGTATCAGTGGACTGTTGATTATTGTAATTTCCTTGTTTTGGACCCTATCGTTGCATCAAGTGAAGCATGAAAGTCTTTTGTTTTTAATCCCCTTGTTCTGGTTCGTCAACAGGAACCAGTCAGTTCAACAGGCCCAGGTCGTCTTCTGCGGACCTCTTCAGTGAATCCTCTTTCCAAGTTGGAATATGCATCTCTGGTCCTTCTGAGACATATGAATATAAGGAGTCAAGCCACTCACAAGAGAGTTCCTATTTGGTCATTGGTGACAAAGAAGTGCAAAAGGAAGAAGAGTATGTCAATTATCAGTCAAAACACAACCGATCAAACGTGTCAACAAGAGAAGAGGACAACTTTTCAGCCCCCAAATCAAGAAATAGTTATATGAAATCAGACAAACCGGAAACATCATCTAACAGCACTGCATTCACAGTTGCAGCTTCTGTTTCCTCCTCTTCTTCTTCTACCACCTCATCATTTCCGACGGTTTCGTCAGTCAGTAACGGTGTCTGCCCAAAGAGCTTCCCCTCTCTAAACGATACCACCATCTCCAGACTCATCGATGCCGCTTCCTTAGGCGATGAACAAGACACATGCGGCTCCATTTCTGCCCTTCTTGATCAGTTTGAGTACAGTTTGGACCAAAATGGCCTTACCCCTTCCCGGACTTCAGACTTCAGACCCGAGTTAAGGTCTCCTCTCAAGAAAAAAACATCACCCCATGATAGGAAATTTCTCATCAGTCCCCACGAGATAGCTCAACAGAAAATCAACATGAATGCTGCGATGTGCTCACCGAGCTACGGTTCCCAGTCAGATCTACAAGATCTTGCCCTCACCTCAAGCCCAGAAACAGCTGAGCTTGAGGAAGTCTACACCATTCTAGATGAAGAAGTTCTGTTGCCTCCATCAGTGCATAACCAGACTAAACAGACGGATCACATTCAAGCAGGAACTACAGTGAGGTCTCCTTCCAAATCAGTTCAGACTTTAGGTAAAGATCACAGTATGGACTGGAAGGATGTAAATAGAAGTAGGGGTGAAAGTGTTGAGACAGAGGAGAGGGTGTATGAGGAGGTATTTGACCCGCCGGCTCCATTACCTAAAAGGAACCACTTGAGCTTCTCTTCAAAGAGTAATTGCTTTCAGATTCCCCACACTTCAGCTGAAGAGGCATTTACAGAAGTGGAGTTAAATGTGGATGAGGATCCTTTAGAGTTTTTTCTTACCTCGCCAAGAGACCAGTACAAGGGGCTTACGAGTTCAACCAAGCGCCATGCAATTTACCAAAACCACCAGCCCACTCTGAGCTACTCCCAGCAAAAACAGCCTTCATCCTTTGCTCAATCTCAGTATATGACACATTTGTCTTATCCAACATCTACACAATGTAACTCCCCAGCTAACAAGCTTTTCAATCACACGTTCAACCATGAACAGCAGGTTACTTTCCAATCTCCGCTTCGCAATACATTTTTATTGTCTGAGCCCTCCAAACTTGGCGCACTCCGTCAGAACAGTTACCCCGCATCTTGGAGCAACACTGAGGCCATTAACAAAAGCATCGACTCTAGTGTTTCCTGTACAAAAGAGAAAAGCAACAGTTGCAGCCAGATTCAACACAAATCTCATCAAAACGGATCAGGCTATAACCCAACAAATAGAAAACAACTGGGGTGCTTTTACAACGGTTTTCCTTCTGCTGAGAGCCTCCCAGACCAGTCAGCCGAATCTGGTAACAGATGTAGAGACAGAGACGTGTATTCACCTTCTTCTGAAAGTGAAGCCATGTACAACCTCATGGACTATGACTGTAATACGCCAGTATCAAAGAGTTCAACGCATAGAAACATCCAAACATACAACCAAAGTCAAACTAAGCCACCTATATCTGATCAGTTGTATAGGGTTCCCCTCAACAACACTTGGTGCAAGCAAAAGCTGGAAACCCAAACATCGATCCACTCCAATGTACGACCTTTGAGAAGTTCCTCCCACTCCTCTACTAAAGACTTTACAACTCCCACCCCATGCAAGTCAAAGTCTTTAGGAGACTTGACCTCTGAAGATATTTCATGCAATTTCCAAAGCAAATATCACATCATTAGCCGCAGTTTCATAAAACCGCAATTAAGAAAGCAAAAACATGTAGGCACCACAGGGGATTCTGCATTTCACTCGCAGCCCAGCGATCCGCTCACAGAACAGCTGCGGAGGCTGGTCAGTCTGGAGGGGGATAATAGTGACGCAGAAAGACCTGTGTCCCCTCTGCGGCGTCAGGAAGCTCAATCTCAATTCCTTCCCAGAAACGACTCCCCTCCAGTCCTTACCCGTCGTCTCTCCTCACGAAGCCAGAGTCGGGTGCGTCACATAAACAGTCGCGCTCGTGAGAGGCAACAGGAAGCTATGAAATCCCAGCCGGAGGTGGTGAATGGTGGAACGGCCAGCAATGGTGGGGTGGTGCTTAGGAATAAACCAACTTCACAGAATTTGTCAACTAACAGACACTCTACCGGTTCTTACATAGCTGGCTACCTTGATGAACTAGACGACAGGGGACTTCCTGAGGGTACTTGCACATTTCTACGCCACAGCAGTGGAGACCACTACGGAGATCTGTATCGTAGGGACGACCCTCTCCCTTCCTTGCACTCTTCCCATTCAGTGTCTGAGCCTGAGGTCTACTTTCTGCTGAGGCTGTAGTTTTGAGCTAACTGCGTACGAAGACATGGTTCTTATTTTAAGATTTTACTACTGTTGGATACCAAAAGCCAGATGATCATTTAAACTTGGAATTGTTCATCAGCATGTTCATCAACTAAGAGAATTTCTTCTCCTGCATTTAAAGTTGTTGGTCCGGCTGTTCCTGGTACTTACAGTAAACTGTGAGTGAAACATTGCATATAACCCATTGTTGAACCTTACGGCATGAATCCTGTATGAGATGTCTACTATGATCTAGTTGGCTTTGTGTTGTCTCTATTCAATGTGTTAATGTACTTGGGAATGTGAAGTCCCTCTAAACAGCTTCTCGGACTGATTGTACAGATACGTGTTATCCTCGTCACTGTGTTGTACCGTCCAATCTACAATCACAAACGTTGAAGCAAAAACCGAACAAGCAGAGTGAGAATGTCCTTGTAAAATTTGAATGTGTTGTAAGAACGAGCTATTACTAGATGGAATTTTTTTTTTTGAAACATCAACTGTAAGTCTTCCTCCTCCTTACGGTAGTATTTTCATACTTGTGTTTTATGTGAATTTCCTTGACATGCTTCTTTGTCAAGCTTTATGTTACGAACCAATTTGAACTGTACATCTCTGTTTGTGCATGTTACGTGTGAACATGTCAAGCATGACTATGCACCTGTTTATAATATAGATGTTGCATTACCTAAATACATTTGCACAGAACCAATGGAAAAAAAGGACATCGGTTTGTTGGCACTGGGTGCAATACAGTGCATAAATGTCTGTGCTTGGACTTGTTACTTTTTATTACCTGTAGATTTTTCAAATCTGTTGGCAAAAGTAAAATGAAAAAAAAGTAGAAGAAAAGAAAAAGAACTTGGGTTTAAATGTTTTTATTTTTATAATTACTTTGATACAGATTTCAACAATGCTCTCTTGTTTGTTTTGGTTATTTTGTTTTATACAACTTAATCAACAGAACGAACAAATTGTCAGATACACTGGGCCAGGCTTAAGAGGGCAGGGCAGCAGAGCTGCAGGTTTACTACTACTTTTCAGTGTTAATCCATTTTGTTTTCTTTGTAATGTTGCTCATTGCAGACCTGTGAGCATTTTCCTATCAATGCAATAAAACATTGAAATTTATGATTTAACAAACTGTGTGATCATTTTGTGTTTTGAATTTAAAATTCAGAATTAAATTTCAAAATAAACCCATACTAATGAAAACTCTGCCTTTATTCCTCAAGGTAAGCTTATTAAAAAGAGTTGTATAGATGAATATTGCAATCTTGCATAATTTAGCCTTTTCATTGTACCAATCTTTTTGTTATGTTTACCAATTAACATGTTTGTTCACGTATTTGTGCTTCATACAGATTCAAATTTCTGCACAATCAAAACAAGTATGAAACTCAAACAAACCTAATTTAACAACTTTATTACTGGAATGTTCCATTTAAGGTTGCACGGTGACGCACCTCACCACCGTCACCTTACAGAAAGAAAATCCCAACTGGGAACCTCCTGTGGGGAGTTTGAATGTAGCCAGTACAGTAGCAAGTTTGGGCTCTAGCACCCTGTAACCCCAAAAGGGTTATTGCAGGTTACGAAAATAGATGGATGTTCCATTTGTTTTGATCAAAACTCGCCGATAAAATTATAAAACATTCATTACTATTTTTTGTTAATAGAAAAAAATGATTTGACCCAAATGTCTGTTCTCTTGGATCAGGTGTCGGCAGTGTCCCTACATTGGGGTTCTTTGGTTTGTAACAAGACACAATTTGAATAACAAATAGTTTTGCAGTTGTGGTTCATTTGTTTAGGTTAATGCACTTTTTATTTTTAAATTTTAATATATCAGAAAACTGAGCAAAAGGATGATAAAATGTTTCATCTAGTGTTCAGTTATCAATGCAACCATCCACAATCATAGAAAATGTCATGTTTGACTTGAGTTTCTTTAAATTTTAAATACAAGTAAATCTTCTGCAAGAGGAGGATCTTATTTGACGCAGAGTGGATTTTAGTTTCAAGGTAACTTGGATGTTTTGCTGGCAGAAGTAAAAGCAGTAATGTTGTTAATTACAGGAAAATATAACCCTGTCAAAATGGGCAATTTTGTTTGAAATGAATGTATTAATAGCCACAATAAATAATGTAGTTTTCTAAACGGTGATGGTTCTTTGCAGGTCTTCCTTGATTTTGGTCAGTAAGAAGCTGAACTAAAGGACTCTCATTAGCGTTAAAGATAACAGATCCTTGTCCTAGATGTCAAATGCTACTCTAGATACCCAGCAGTGTTTGCTCAGCTGCTTCATGACTTGCTTGTTGTTCCGAAAGGCTTTTAGGTAGAATTATAACAAAATTAATTTGATCATCCATGAAAAAAGAGAGAATGCACTTCAAGCAGATTTCAATCATCAAATCTCAAAAAACCCAATTCAATAGCCTGAGTCTGTACTCTGTTCTGTAGCTGAGGTGATTCTGCACTTCATGCTTGATCTTCAAGATTAACATCAGTACTAGCCTTGATATCAACAATTCTTCTGCTTAATCTTCCATGCAAACTCCTTTTCAGCAGTCCTGTTAAAAAAAAATAAAACAGCCATTCCTTTTAAGACACATCTTCAGCTATTGTGTTATGTTTAACAGCCATTGTGCTCTTAATCCTTTTCATTCCAAATCTGAGTGCTCCTACAGGTCCTACTTGTCTTGTTTTGTCAAATCCCTCACTTGAATTTCTGTCATCTTTTCCCTGTTCCTCTTCCCCACTACTTCTGTCTTCTACTGTTAGTAAGACAGTATAATGTACTGATCCTCTATGACAAATTGTGTTATGAAATTGCAAAACAAGCAAAAAGAAATCACATTTTAAGATGAATTCATTTTTAGAACAGATTACATTAATTTCCAACTAAATGAGAAGACTAATTATTGTGAGAGATCATCTTCTGTGTTGACGCTCGCAACCATATTGAGTAAAACCGCACTGGAATCCCTAATGAAAAAAAAAAATTATCTTAACTGTCTTAATGAGACATTAAGAGCTATTGGAGCTGTCACTGCCACTCATAAAAACCATTGGATAAATGCTCCATTCATGTCTGTACTCACTGTGGCTGTGTTACTTTAAGAAATAATTACAGTAAATTACAAATCAATTTAACCCTTGTTTCATGCACAAAATGAAAATAAACACAAGAGTTGTAGATAGAGAAATAAAAAATGTGCTAAAAAAAGAAATGTATAGAAAAATTGTTTTGTATTTTCCCACCCCCTTTTTGCAACACCTTATATCCATTTACATAAGTGCATATAACCATAGCAATAAGTGAACGAAAAAAGGAATAGAATGCTAAGATAGAAACCAACAAAGACATAATTAATCAGGATCAGAAGCAACTTTGTGGCCAAGTACGATTTTACACATACAAGGAATTTGTCTTTGTGATGATTTATGAATAAATAAAAACACCATTAAGAAAAAAAAGAAAAGACTTTGCGTTGCATCACATCCCTTCTCTTTTTGACAATTTGCTTTTCAGCTACTTTCCGAGACAAAAGAGATGTTTCAAAATGTGTTTTATTGATGAATCTTGTATCTTTCTTTCGTAACTTCAAACCTGAACCACAAGTAAGTGAATCATGTATTTTACCTAGTTTTTTTTTTTTACAGTTAAAATATTACACAACTATGTTGATATCAAATATGTCTTTTGAGATAAATGAAAGTGTTTTCATAAACTGAGTTAAAACTATTTTAATAAGCAAAAAACTGTACTTCCCTGATGCACCAAGCTATATCTACTTTTAAAACCTGAGGCCTCTCTGGTGACGGTTAAACACAAACCATGCCATTTCTCTCTTTCAGAATCAGCTGGAATTACACCGATCATGCTAACAATTTAACAAATTACAATAAATTAGAGAACATAAACACTGGAGCTCCAGAGTTGAAGAGTTAAATAAATAGACTAACCTATGCAAATAAAATGAATATGTCAGCACTTTATCTTAAAAAAAAAAAATAAAGCTGTATTTACATGATTTTGGCTATATTCATTTAATTTATTCAACACAATTAAAGTTGTGCTCAAACCCTGCTATGACTACAGTTACAATTTTGTGGGGAAAATCATTCCTCTATTGCATCAGCTTTGGCTAAAAAAAGACAAAGGTAATTTCCTGATAAAACAACAAAAACAACAGAGCAAACATGAACAAAGTGTGTTTGTGTCCTCAGCGCCACATCTGTGTCCCGTCATAATGAGTTGTAATTGTTGGAGGAGTTCACGTCAATTAAGAAGGGCGGCTGCACACCTGCAGCTCATTAGTGATCACTGCTAAGTTCAAAAGCACTTTTTCCAAACTTGGAGTTTTGGATTTAGACTCTAACTTCTTTTTTTAATTTGTCAATTTACAGTCTTTGTGCTTAAAACAGCACATCTTCTACCTGCTATCATTTTCACTTTTACCATCTACCTTGCTTCAACTGCATTTTTGGGATGAAAATTTTCTGTTTGATCCAAATCAACATTTTATTCTTTTCTATGTTTCTACTTGACTTAATGCAGACTTCCTGAAAAGAAGCACCAAAGAATACCATATACTGTAAGACGGATACCTGAACAGGCTGCACTTCCTCTACAGGCCCTTCCAGTTACGCGTTGGGTCAGTGTGTTCTAAAATACCATATAACACATAAACAAGGCCCCTTGTTGATTATCTGTAATCTGATTCACAGTTTACCTTGTCAGTGTAATTAGTAAATGGTAAATTGAATTTTCTCATGGTGGTGCCTCAAACCTTAAATTGCTTGACAGTCACAATCCCATTTATACATTCATCTAGTAGAGCTGCGATGGAAAAAAAAAAACTGACTAGCCTCACCACCAAGAGCAATTAACTATTGGATTTAACCAAAAGTAACATAATTAAAAACATCCAATTGGGAATGAAACACCTATTTTCTCATTTATTGAGATTTGGTGTAGCTACATTTTCCACCTCACAGTCACACTTTTGTTATATTATTTTTATGTATTCCTCCCTAAATCAATGGATAGTATTTTTGTGCCATGTGTAATCTCTGGGATTTTTTTTATTTTTTACTTTGTGCTCCAAAGCTTGAAGACATTTTTGTCTTTTCTTTTGAATTAAGCTGCTTCACTAAGCGGAAGCTAACAAGCCTGTAGATGAGATGTCTAACAGGTCAGTTAACAGATCAGTAAACTAGCATGCAATCAACATGTACTAAAACAAATATTTCTTAATTTTAAAGGACTCAGTAAATGATTATACCAGTAACCCCCCCAAAAAAAAAAATAAAATAAAATAAAATAAAATAAATAAAATGGGTTTATTATGTTAAAGTAAACCAACCTGTAATACTCGGTGGAAACAGTGCCTACCACACATGATGTTTGTGGATCTCACTGTACCAGTAAATCTTATAATTGTTCTACCTTTGGGGATGAAGTAATTTTGTTTCCTAGGATTCATTTCAGAGTGTTTTTCAACAATTATAAATGCCCACAACAGCATATATGTTATGCAGAGGAGCAGGAGGACCGTGTTTCAGCTGGATCCTGAAGGATCATGCTGCCATTCTTTTCTAGTAGGTCTTGTTCAAGCCAAAATTACTTGGGCTTTTTTTTTTTTTAAACTAACTTTGACTCTCTCCCTCTGTCTTGTATTTTGTTCTAAAAGGTACCAGAGATCAAATTTGGACACGTCGGAACAGCTCCATCCATGTCTTGGGGCGCTCTGTGGACCAGACATGCTCCATCCTTGCTCCTGGTGGGGCTTTTGGGCAGACAACTGGGACTGCAAGCAGGTTTTCAGGTTGCTGAGACAGCGAACTGCTCTCGGTGGGGAACACCCAGCGACAACGGGTTGTTTAAAGATGGAGATATAATCATCGGCGGGCTCTTTAGCCTGCGATATACTCCTCCAAACATAGACTATAGCTTTGTGCAGCAACCAGACATTAAATCTTGTGAAGGGTAAGAGTCTGAACTTGACTTTTCTTGTGTGTTTTCCTTTATGTTTCTGTATATTTTGATTCAAATATACTGTGGATTTACTCATATTTCTTTGATTATTGTTTTCTCAGTGTTCAAAATCTGCCCTTACAGTACATCTATGCGATGCTATTTGCACTGGAGGAAATCAATCACAGTTTGACCTTGCTACCAGGTGTAAAACTGGGATATCGCATCCATGACAGCTGCGCGCTTCCTGCTTGGGCTCTAAAAGCAGCTCTCTCTATGGTTGGGGGAGACACTTTCACCTGTGACACAGAAGCTGGAAACGGACAGGGTACTTCCTTAAATATTTGCTTTAATCTGTAAAAATGAAAACAGTAGCCATTTCTCTGAATGGAATCAGATCTCACTCTGCCCTGTCTTCAGGTGATAAGCCTATCCCGTTGATCATCGGTGGCTCCAACTCTGTAACAGCTCAGGTTCTCTCCAGGGTGCTGGGACCTCTTTCAGTTCCTTTGGTGAGCTGCTTCCTACTGTCTTCACCTCAGTGGTTTTAATACTTCAGAATCACTTCCAAGATTAAAGATTTTGTGCCACTTTAATTTTGAAAACCTAATTGAAGGTAATTGGGTTGGGTTGAAAAATTTCCTGCTTTTTAACAGGTGATATGTTTTCTATCTGTTAGCTGAGCTACACAGCCAGCTGCCCCTGTCTGAGTGACAGACGACAGTACCCTAATTTCTTCAGGACCATGGCCAGCGATGTTTACCAAGCCCGCGCTGTTGCGCAGCTCGCAACCCACTTCAACTGGACGTGGATCGGAGCTGTAATAGCAGATAATGATTACGGTCACATGGCAGTAAAGGTGACTTAATTTCTTCCTTACATGAGGATGATCAAAAAAAGATTACTGACCGTAATTTCCTCTGACCCGCAGGTGTTTCAGGAGAGCATTCAGGAAAATAGTGTGTGTCTGGCTTTTGTGGAGACTCTCCAAAGAGAAACAATAGTAAATGATGCCACACGGGCAGCTCTCACAATCCAGGCCTCCACTGCTAAAGTGATCTTGATCTTCACCTGGTATACGGATGTGATTGAACTCTTCCATCAGCTGTCAAAATTGAACGTAAGAAAACATTTAAGGAATAAACCAACGGACACCATGTGAAAATATGCTTCTTTTTTTGATAAATTCAGGTGACTGACAGACAGTTTCTGGCCAGCGAGGCTTGGAGTACCAGCGGGGATCTTCTTCAAGACGCCGCCTCACATAAAGTGGCAAGAGGTGTTCTTGGCGTGGCCATTCGGAGTACAGTTTTGCCAGGGTTTGACAGATACATCAGAAGTTTGAGTCCCCTTCTTCGGCCAGATGATGAGTTCCTGAAAGATCTTTGGCAGAAAGAGTTCGGCTGTGATCCCAACACAAATGGGTCCAGTCACGACGCTTCACTGCCACCCTGCAAAGGAACAGAGACCCTGGAAAGGGTCCAAAGTTTTTTTACTGACACCTCCCAGCTACGTGTTACATATAATGTGTACCTGGCAGTTTACGCAGCAGCTCATGCACTTCACAGCCTTCTGTCCTGCCCTGAAAGAGGAAACTCTCCCGGAAACACGTCCAGCTGCTCCTTACCGAAAGAAATCAAACCTTTTGAGGTAAAAACTGAAATGTCTTACACCCTTCTGTGCTGTTAGGCTTGTATAACATTTTATCTTTTTATGCTTACAGCTAATGCAGCACCTGAGCAAAGTGAAGTTCACCACCCCACAGGAGGAACTGTTTTACTTCCAGGGGGGTGATATCACTGCAAAGTATGACCTTGTGAACTGGCAAAGCACTCCTCAGGGGGGGCTTCGCCTTGCTTTGATTGGTCGTGTGGATGGATTTGACCTGCACCTCAATGACACGGCGATAGAATGGAGCACGGGATCCAGTCAGGTGCTAAAAAGAAACCGTGTTTGTTGACTGGAAATGCAGACTTTTTTTATTATCAGGTTCTTATCTCTTAGACTTTTGGCTAAAAAAAAATATCCCGATTGTGCCTGTAGGTGCCTGTTTCGGTGTGCAGTGAAAGCTGTCCACCAGGAACACGGAAGGCCAGCCGAAAAGGAGAACCTATCTGTTGTTTTGACTGCATCTCGTGTGCCGATGGAGAGATCAGCAACCAAACTGGTGAGGGAAAAATTTCTTTCAGCCAGGATTGCGGACCACCGATTACTAGCAGTCTTCCTCTCTCTTGTGTGCATCTTCCTCCCCCAGGTTCCCTTCAGTGTGAACACTGTCCAGCTGAGTTCTGGTCGAACACTGAACGCACCGTCTGCATCCCTCGCCAGCTCGACTTTCTTTCTTTCAACAAAACTTTGGGCATCACTCTTACGGCCGTGGCTGTTTCCGGGGCCACGGTGACCACAGCTGTGTTTGTGGTGTTCCTGCACCACCGTCAAACTCCTGTGGTGAGACAAATGCTGAACGGTATAAACTACAATGTTCATTGCAGAAGTTAAAGGGGAGGTATTTGTGATTTGCACAATTAGGTACGCGCTAACAACTCTGAGCTGAGCTTCCTGCTCCTCCTGTCGCTGAAGCTCTGCTTCCTCTGCTCGCTGCTGTTCATCGGTCGGCCGTCAGTCTGGGCCTGTCGATTCCAGCAGGCAGCTTTTGGAATCAGCTTTGTACTTTGCGTTTCCTGCCTCCAAGTGAAAACCATTGTGGTTCTGGCAGCGTTCCGCTCAGCCCGTCCCGGTGCTGAGGCGTTGATGAAGTGGTTCGGTCCAGGTCAGCAGAGAGGATGTGTCTGTTTTTTCACCAGTGTACAGGTCAGACACTGCAACATTTCAGTTACTCTTTCACCCTGT
Source organism: Oryzias javanicus (assembly GCA_003999625.1). Lineage (NCBI taxonomy): Eukaryota > Metazoa > Chordata > Actinopteri > Beloniformes > Adrianichthyidae > Oryzias > Oryzias javanicus. The sequence continues at coordinate 22,630,301 of CM012449.1, read as the reverse complement.
AATGTAATTAACCTGACAAGCGCAATCGTTTTTCTCCCCCAGGTGATCATCTGTATCATCTGGCTAACGCTCAGCCCTCCGACGCCTCAACCTGACCTGGAGATCCCAGGGTTAAAGGTCACCCTGAAGTGCGCGATGGCGTCCGTGGTGGGTTTCTCTCTGGTGCTGGGCTACATCGGCCTGCTGGGCTGTACAAGCCTCCTATTGGCCTTTCTTGCCAGGAAGCTCCCTGACAACTTTAATGAAGCTAAGCTAATCACATTCAGCATGCTGATTTTCTGTGCGGTCTGGGTGGCTTTTGTCCCCGCCTATGTCAGCTCTCCTGGAAAATATGCCGTTGCTGTGGAGGTTTTTGCCATCCTGGCTTCCAGCTTTGGTTTACTGTTCTGCATCTTCGCTCCAAAGTGTTTCATCATACTTTTGCGGCCCGAGAAAAACACTAAGAAGCATCTAATGGCCAGATAGCAAAAGGAAAAGTCATTGTGTGCTGAGATGTGCCACCAAGTCTGTAGTACCATTTTTATTGTTAAAATTGTCTTGAGTAACACTGTTTCTGTCATAAAAATGTACGATAACTCTGTCATTTATTTTCCCAATTTGTGTTGTTGGAAAAATATGATGTGAAGGCAAATAAATCATCCCCGTATAAAAAAAGTAAAACTGAATTGAAAAATAAAAACTTGATAAAATAAGAATCTCTCTGGAATTTTTTTTTGTCTTTCTAAATCATTCCAATGATAACTATATAGACATATTCAATGAAAATAAGGGAGCCAAAGAAACAACACCAATTGAAAAATGCAAAAAACTATTTTTTTTATTAGGGAACATATGTGTTAGAACAGATTAAATTACAGAATTGTTTTTTTTTAAACTTTTTTTGTTACATTTGTAATTAAACTGTATTGTAAAACTAATTAATTTAATAATAAGAAAAAAATTAAACCTCTCTAATAAATGTGGGTGTTTCTGCTGTGAACCACAGCCTGAGCAGAGCGGTGCTGCCATCTGCTGTTCTGTCATCCAAAGTGCAACTTCTTCTCTTTCCTGCAGGTGAAAGCTTTGGGTCAATTGTTTCCAAAAAAGTAAGGTGTACCAAAAATGAATTCTACATTACAACCAATTAATCTCATAACATTAAACGTGTGTCCACGTTAAATGTAAAAAGCTTATGCTATAGCTCAATTTTTAATTTTTTAAAGTCACTTTAACAGGTTTATTGATAAATTTAAAAAAAAGTAAGCTTTTTTTTCTTTTTTACCTTTAATAGTCAATTTTTACATGCATATGTACATTCAGCATCAAAATCTGAGCAATAGTTTTTCCATAATGTCAGAAGTTTAACATTTAGAAATAAATTATTCCCCCTGGTGGTTTTTCTGGTGTTGTGTGACATTTGGGCTCAAATGGCATCATCAGGAGATTTAACCTGGAGGCTGACATGACAAACAGCCTTTTTAATCAGACATTCTGAAGTAAGGACGGGACAAATGCCACCCCCGCAGCAGAGAAGATCAGCATGCTGAAAGTGGTGGGTTTGGCCCTGTTGAAATTGTCTCGACTATTCTTCTGCAGAAATGCCAGAAGAAATCCCAGAACAGACTATTCCGTGAATTAAGACTGAAAAACCTGAAAAACCAGCAGGAAATTGTGCTGTTAAATGTTCTTGAGGTTCTGGATTTGTAAAAAGAAAACATATCTGCTTAGATTTTGATTTACCTGTTGTTTTCCTGTTGCTTCCACGGTTTTACGAGAGGATGTTTCTGTTCAACAAGTGAATGAAATCTCCCCTTAACCAAATGTTCTTCATTCAGCGGGCAGTTGTATTTTAACAAAGTGGAAGCCACTTGGAACAACAGCAACTCAGCTATAAATTGAAACAACATATAAACTGATAGAGCGAGGTCACAGAGATGAGTGAATAGAGGTCCACAACTATGTGCAATAATTGCAAACCCCCAAACCTCATGTGGCCTTCAGGTTAGAACAAGAACTTTATCAATTGTGTTTCATACAGCTTCATTCAAGCCATGGATAACCAAGTGCAATGCAAAGCGTTGGATAGAGTGGTGTAAAGCATGTTGTTGCATCAGTGGAGCTGCGTTACCCAGAATTCTCCACACAGCAGTTGAATGGATGAGTCTGGATTTGATGGTTTCAGGGGAACAATGACAGTGTGGGGTTGTTTTCCAGAAGCTGAGCTTGGCCTTTAGTCCCAGTGATAGCAACCCTTTAAATGCTTCTGCACATCAAGATTTTGGATGATTTTGTGCTGTTGTTGCTGAAAAGAGAAGAGCCTGACAAAGTGGTATGAAATCTGATGGCACGTTTCAACCATGTATAAACATTCATAACTGAAATAGTGTAAATGTCTAACGATTTTTCCAAAGTTTAGAAGTTTCTATGATGAAGCAAACAGTAAAATTAGTTGAAAAAATCTCTTTCAGCTGCAATATTCTACAATGCTCCTCACTGTAATAACATACATAGTCAGAAACCAAAGTTAGGGGCAGATTGACTTTACAGTCTGGTCTTTCAAATACTTCAACAACTCTCATACCAGGGGCAGTTCAGAATCACCAATGAATCATGTTTCTTGACTCCAGAGAAATCTCATGCATGTACGGGGAGAACATGCAAACTCTACATGAGCCAGGATTTGAGCTTGGGCCTCTAGTAACACGTGCAGCCTGTTTAAAAGAATGGAGTAATCTTTTATGTCCTCAAACATTAATTTTCTTCATGTTTTGTCCCTTGTGGGGTCACAGGGCTGCTGGAGCCTAACCCGACTACTGATGGGTGAGGGAAGGGAACACTCTAGACAGGTCGCCAGTCTGTCGCAGGACCAGTCCTCAAAGATTTATTCAGCACCCTTAAAGTTTTAAACCTGCACTTACCAACACCTACAACTTGATCCCAAGTGAACCTGGTGTGTTTTTAACTAAAGGGTGGTGTGCTGAAATTGTGCAGTGGAGGAGTAAAATGGAGGACACTGCAGACAGACAGACTTGGTGGAAAACTAAATAATTCATTGAATTAATTAAAATAAATAAGTAAAAACTAATTAGCTGAACTAAACCATGTCAAAATCACATATGTGGATAAAGCAAACACAGGTGACATGATAGGATCTGACCATGAAAAACATATAGATGGCGTGAGCTTAGAGAGTAAACAAGCTGAACAAAATCAACTGGGGGAAAAAAAAAACTTAAAGCAAAGATCCTCTCAGCTGGACAAGATATCAAGTTGACTGTCGTTCACCATCAGTCCACTGTGTGGAGCTACAGCCCATGAATTCATTCTCATAGCATCTTAACTAACAGCAGCCTCTTCATTCTGGATCATTCATATACTGCTCATATTTTTATTTTTAGTTAACACATTTGCATGCACACATTCACCAAAAGCCCACTCCGGTTTGAGGTTGGGACCTGCTATAAGATCACTGAGTAACTTCACTCCTAACACCTTAAGGAAGGGGACAGGTTAGACTTTAGTGTTGAGACCAGAGCAGCCCAGCTGATCTCTGACCTTTTAAAACCAAAAAATGTTCCTTGAAATCCATCAAACACAGATCAGAAGTGTTCCAGCATACCTATCAGTTTAATAACTGTTGTTTCATGTTCTAACACTGCTGTCAGTACTCAGAGCAAAACTGTCTTTACATAAATCGAATACATGTGTTTGTTCACAAATGATAGTCCTACTCCTGCTCTCCTGTATGCTCTGCCCTGCATGTTTTATTCAATTTTTCAGCTCAAACACACCTTACTGGAATGATTGCAGAGCTTAGTAATGAATTAGCTGTTTGATCAGACATAGCAAAAATAAAAAAGTCAGCGCTGTACAGGGCAGGACTGGGAAAAACCTAAACTATCAAGAAATGCAGACATGAAAATTGTCTTGGTAGCCACAGGACCTTATAGACAAAAGACACTATAATATTTTAGAGGTTGTTGCATTGACAGCAGTTTAGAGTCAACTTCAATTTCTCTTATTTTTATTTGTTTTGTTGGAGGGCCTGGTTGGAATCCCAGCTGGGATCTCTCTGTGTGGAGATTACATATTCTCCTTCTAGATGCGTGGGCTTTCCCCAGCAGTCCAAAAACAAGTTTTGTAGGCTGATTCAACATTGTCCTTAAGTGTGAGTCTGTGTGAAATGACTGATGTACTGGCGACTTATCCAGGTTGTATCTCGGCTTTGCCCAATAGCAGCCGGATGTTACGGCCTCCCAGTTCTTTCCATTTCCTTCCGTTCTTTTTGTTTTCTGTTTCAGTGACTTGAGCAGCTGAGGAGTGGATCAGCTGACGGAAGGCCGTCACCTGGACAGCTGACTGCCAGGAGAAGTAGAAAACTAGTCACCTTCAGCATCCTTATGTTTGGTTATTTTATTGCTTGTAAGATTGGGATAGGCTCCAGCATCCTTAGAAAATGGATGGATGTTTTGCAGAATGACTGAGTTCTCTTTTACTCCCCATAAAAATATATGTTTTCAAAATTATAGAAGTTAGAAATAAGCAAAAGATAACATCGGGACATTAACAACAATAACATAAAACGATGGACAAAAACCTAACTTGGACGTTTTTGACATAATAAAAGAATAATTAGTGTTAAATGGATATCTGTCGTCTTTATCGACCCATTATAGCTTTCTTTGTATTCTTTTCTGGCTTCAGTAAGAGTATGTAACATTTAGGTCCAAACAGCGCCAACAACAGACCAAAGCTTGAAGCCAGAATAGCAAACACCTCCACTGCATCAGCATATCTTCCTGGAGAGTTAATGTAGGCAGGAACAAAGGCCATCCACACAGCACAGAAGATCAGCATACTAAAAGTGATGAGTTTGGCCTCGTTAAAGTTGTTGGGGAGATTTCTTGCCAGGAATGCTAAAAAAAAGCTCAGGATAGCCAATACACCGATGTAACCGAGTATTACAGCAAATGCAACGGTAGACCCGACCTCACACTCGTAAACTATCTTGTCGTTGTGGTATTGGGTGTTTTTACGAGGAGCTGGAGAGGAAGAGACAAGCCAAGCAGTGCAGATTGCTGCTTGAATGCAGGTGAGGGTGAACACTGTTCCTCTCTGCTGCTTTGGTCCAAACCACTTCAGATTACCTCCACCTCCTGGTTCGGAAGCTTTGAACACAGCTAGAACCACCACGGTTTTCACCAGAATACATGAGACACAAAGCACAAAGCTGATCCCGAACGCTGCATGTCTCAGTTGGCACGTCCAAAGCCTGGGTTGTCCGATGAACAACAGGGAGCACAAGAAACAAAGTTTCAAAGCCACTAAAAGCAAGAAGCTCAACTCAGAGTTGTTGGCTCGTACTATTGGTGTACGGCGGTGAAAGGTGAAGATCGCCAAGACAACAGCACAGATGAATGTACCCAGGAGGGAGGTGGTGGTCAAACAGATACCCAGAGGTTCGTGATAAGAGAGGAACTCTGTTTTCTTTGGAACACACAGGTCACGATGAGAGTTGGACCAGAAATCCTCTGGACAATTGTTGCACTCTAAGGAGTCTGAGCAGAAAGAAGGAAACTGTTCAGTATTTGCAACAATGAGCTAAAGAGATTACCAACTATTAGAAACTCTTACTTGTCTTGTTGCTGACCTTTCCCTCAGAGCACGGCACACAGCTAAAGCAGCATTCAGGTTCCCCCTTTCTTCGGGCAATACGGGTGCCTGGAGGACAGTTTTCACTGCACACTGACCGAGGTGTCTGTACGAACAAAAACACATTTATAACTCAGTCTCATTTTCCTTTGAAGGTAGTTCTTTTAAAAAAATTTTTTAGAACTGATGCCCATTCTTTAAAAAAGTTTTTAGGCCTGTTCTGTGTCAGACAGTCATGCAATACATTTGACTGCACATGATATTATATATGTAAATGAATAATAAAATGTGAAATTATGCAAGCAGGAAGAGAGAAATATGTCATATTTGAACGTTTTTTCCAACAGTGGACGGCAAGTTAAAGTTTTGATAACATTTACATTTTAAAAAAATCTTTTTGGCATCACTGAAGCAACATTTTTTGACCAAAACGTTTTTTTTTTAACTATTTATTGAATCAAAAGTTTATTTTTTTATATATATTGTAAATTTAACACACTAAAAGAAAAGTTGCAGCAAACTTGATTTACAAGTTGATAAGAATTGGATGGCTATGTTGTTGGTTTTGCAATGAATCAGGAAAAAAATAAAATGTGAGAAAAGAAACAAGGAAAAAAAGGTTGCAGGACATTTTCTATTCAGAATTTCACATATGACAATAGATTGTGTGTATCTTCTCACATCTCACCCTCTCTTTTGTGCAGCAAGATGATTCATGTTATCATTGTTTACAGGACAAATGAAAAACAGGTTATAGATGGAAGCAGCTTTGGTTAATAAATAAAGTGAAGTTATTGCCTTTGCATTTGAGGATTATTAAAAAAAAATAATAATGCTGCATTAAAATGCAAAATATTTAGAGTCTATGACTGAACTTTTGACTCTCAAGTTGTTGGTATAAATGTCAAATCCAGTTATTTTGGACAAAAAATATAATCTAGAGTCTAGACAACACACGAGCAGCAGCAAAGTTTTGCCATGTTTATCTGATACTAGTTCCAACTTATTTTGTAGTTTTTTTTCCCACAGTGAAAATATGATAGTTGATAAAACTGAAAATAGATGTAGTTTTTTTCGTGCTCGATCATAAGTAATAAATAAATGACGGGCGTAGAAAAAAGTCATGACCTGTTTAGACTCCGTGTTCCAGAAAATTTTGTCCTCGTCAATATAGAGTTCTTCACCGCCGGACCCTGCTGACTTTACCTCGCCAACATTCTGAACTTTAGTTTGTCCATCTGGGAGCCACAGCCAGTTCATAACATCATAAATCGGCAAAGCATCGCCATTTTCGTCAAACGACACCTGATCACCAAACGGTGTGGTGAAGTTGACCTTTTGCAAATAATGAGCGAGCTGCAAACAGGAGAAGAGACAGTATGAAGCTTACTGCCAGATGAATTATGAATTGGTGAAAAAAACTCACCAATCTCTCTCTTTATCAACAACTGTCTCCCATGGGTAAGAGTATTTCTTTTTTTTTTATTAATACGCCTCAGAAGTCAATAAAACTGTTCAGATTTTATAACTGTTTTTTGGCATCTATAATTCCTCCACAGCAATATAAAAACACTCCCTCTGCTAAATAAACAAATAAAATATCTGGGATCTGTGACAAAACTTTCAAGTTGGAAAAGTTTAAGACAAAAAAATTTAAATTCAGACCAATAGCAACAACAGACAGCAGAACCGTTTGCAGTTTTTTAAGTATTTAATGACAAATTTGTACATTGTGCCAAGTAAAACTATCCAAGAAGTATTTGAATGTTTTTTTTTTCACAAAACTTATATACTGTAATTCTCCAATGAAAGAACAAACTAAAATAATCCAAATATCAATATCTTTATTTTTTAATAGGATTCTATAGAAACAAAAACTTGGGGGAGCAACAATTGTTTTAAAGACAGATACAGTTGCTGATAGCCCACCTGCCATGGCTCCAGAGTGGGCATAGTGCCACAGCTGAAAGGGCCTCTGTCTGGCTCACACTGCAGCATATCATGGAGGGCATGAGCCAGGGAATACACAGCTTTGTAAACATTGTACTCCGGCCTGAGATTGGAAAGATCCAAAAACTCGGTTTGCACAGCATCAATTTGTTCCATTCCAGTGCATAAAGGTTCCTCAGTTTCCATCGATCCAGCGCGATCAAATTTACACTTAAACGTGTGTTCCCAAAACTGCCTCACCTGATAGAAAAAAGAGATAAACATTCAGTCGTAATGTTAGTACTTGGATGCATTTTTATCTCATGTTTGTATCTCAAATTTACTCTTACAAGGTTATTCCCAGTGCTGTTGTTTTTGTCAGGTTTGATTTGTAACAGAAAGTCTCTCAGACCTGGTAAGTCTCCTCTGCGGATGGCAATACCCAGTGTGCCACTCAGGTATGGCATTAGGTGAGGAACTTGGAGGACGACTGCAGTTGTCCACGTTTCACTTGCAATCCACTGGCGACCTGTTACATTCTGGCTCACCACCTAAAGTTAATCAATTTTTTAAAACTTATTTAGATTTAAAGTGAGCACTTCTTTTCAATTCATAAAAAAAAAAAAAAAATGATCAAGAAGGCATACACTTATGTCAAGTGTTAAAGAAACAAATGATCAAATGCCTGTTTATGCATTAACACTGAATCAACAAAAGAAAGTATAAAAAAAACAGTATTTAATCATGAATTAAAAAAAAAAAAAAAATAAGTGCTGTTTTTGGAAACGACAATAGCAAAAAAAAATTCAAATTCCTCTGATTTACCTCTTCCATAAGTTGAATCATGTGGATCTCATGTGCAAACACAATGACCACCCGAGCTGTTGATGTTTTAATCAAACGCACAATCCGTATGAGCTCACTTTGGTCATTGTCCCAGGGCAAAACCTCAAGGTACGCCAGACACCCAACGCCAGACCCAGCCAGGTCTGACTGGAACGACTGGGCAACGTGCAGTCCATAGTCATCGTCACTGACCAGCAGACCGACCCACGTCCAACCGAAATGTTTTAGGATCTGAACCATAGCACGCACCTAAGAAGCATGGTGAAAAGTTGCTCAGTAAAAGCTTTGAAATTATCCTCACTAATACACGTTTACAATAGTATGAGTTGCTTTCATATTCATCCAGGAAAAAAGGTTGTCACAAATGTTCTTGTCTGCCCAACACTAGAGGCTCTCAGCCTGTATCTGTTTGCTCAGCTATTGGACAGGACAAGTAAAAAAAAAAGAAAAAAAAAATGTGTTCATGTCTGAAACTGATAATTCTCAGAACATTTGTTGTGTTTTACCTGGAAAGCATCACTTGGAATTGTTCTAAAGAAAGTCGGGAAGCGTTGACGGTCACTCAGGCAGGAACAAGTTGCAAAATAACTCACCTACAAGTAAAGAAATCTTATGACCGCGGATTCTGTCCAGAAATTAAGTTGTTTACTCAAAATAGACAAGAAAATTAAACTGGTTTGAAACTTACAAGAGGCATTTTGTATAAACCTAGTACATTAGCAATGGCAATAGAAAAAGTAGAGTAGTGATCACCAACTATCCCAAGGACTGGTGGGGTTCCTGAGCAGTTTTCGAGAAGTTGAAACTGGTCATCAGTGCCACTGGCCAGTGATAAGGCCCCGCTGAATCCAACAACCAAGGCTCCACAGTTGTCGTAAATTCTGTATCCCAAAGTCATATTAGGGAGCAAATTTCCATTCTTGTTGATCTCATCAATAGCAAAGGCCATTGTCATGGCATGTCTAAATCCAAGGGTGTCGAAACTAAAACAAGAAAATGTACAGTTAACCACCTCTGAAATGCAGAGGAGTCTGTGTTTGTGGGTAAGACACCATACAGTTTCAGTCACATCATTTTACAAACGCATATCAACTGATGCGGCATAGAAAAGGGCTGCATGGAAGGGAAACTCACCCTTTGCAGAGGGGCTGTTGTGGTTCAGAGATGAAGGCTCGCTCAGGTAAGACAGATGTGTAGTGAACCTCAAATAGACCACCCAGAACCACATCTCCGGACTTGTGGATTTCATTGAGAGTAAATTTTTTCTTAAATTACAAGTTAAAAGAGAAGAAAATTCTGTATATAATGTAATAAAATAAACAGTCAAGAGAAAAGACGTGGGCAGAAAATTTGTCATAATTCCTCTTCTCCTTTAACACCTTTATCCTCATCTTTGTTTAACGTAACTGGGTTTTATGCACGTCCCTATTTCTCCTGTGTGCTCTGTGTCATTGTTTAATCTTTGAGAACACCAATGGGGAGGCAGGACAGGATAATGGCAAATTAATGTGATTACTTTGATGATAGTTGTTTCTCTAATGAAAATAACTTATGTGGTGAAAAAAAAAAAAAGTTTTGCATACACTTTTTTTTTTTGCCCCCTAGCCCAAAACCCACAACAGCGGACACAACAGATGTAACAGGGTGTAAAGTTGTTTGAGATTCTAATGTAATACAAATACCTGACAATGCACATGCCACACCCCCAACAATCCATTTTCAATATATTTTCTTCTTGTATAAGTCTCAAGGGAACTGCATGACACATCTGTGCTCCCCTTAATATTTCATTTTACATAGCTAAAAAATGTAGACAGTTTTTGGTAAACAAATATGTTATTTTAAGATATTGTCAGCCCTGCAACAGACTTGTGTACTGTCCAGGGTGTACACTGCTTACACCCAACAGTAGCTGGGACATGCTCCAGTGACCCCGTGACCCCAAAAGGAAAATAACTGGTTGAGAAAACAAATGAATATAAACAAAACTTGTTATCATCAGCAAAACCAAATAAGTGTTTAAGAAATGGGTTGATTTTTTTTATTCATTCATTGTCATTTATTAAAAGATTGTTTCATTTTCCAAAGCAGAATTATAGCCCATGATACTTCTTTGAACCAAAGCTTGAGTAAATTATTTGTTGGATATGTAATTGATTATTTATTTTACCTTTTTATTCTCTGCCCATTATAGCTTTCTTTGTATTCTTTTCTGGCTTCAGTAAGATTATGTAGCATTTAGGTCCAAACAGCGCCACCAGGAGGCCAAAACTGGACGCTAAAATAGCAAACACCTCCACTGCATCAGCGTATTTTCCTGGAGAGTTAACGTAGGCAGGAACAAAGGCCACCCACACAGCACAGAAGATCAGCATACTAAAAGTGATGAATTTGGCTTCATTGAAGTTGTCTGGAAGATTCCGAGCCAGAAATGCAAGTAGAAAACTTATGATAGCCAGTAAGCTTATGTAGCCCAGAAGAAGTGCAAAACCAATTGTGGACCCAACAACACACTCATAAATGATCTTGTCGTTGTGATATCTAGTGTTTGCATAAGGAGTTGGGGAGGCAGAGATGATCCAAACAGTGCAAACTACTGCCTGAACGCAAGTGAGCGCTAAAACCGTTCCTCTCTGCTGAACACTACCAAACCATTTGAGGTTGGCTCCACCTCCTGGCTTTGAGGATTTGAACACAGCCAGAACTACCATGGTTTTAACCAGGATACATGAGACACAAAGCACAAAGCTGATCCCAAACACAGCATGTCTCAGTTGGCATGTCCACAGTTGGGGTTGTCCAATGAACAGTAGGGAACACAGAAAACATAACTTAAGTGACACCAAAATGAGGAAGCTCAGTTCAGAATTGTTGGCACGCACTACAGGTGTGCTGCGATGATAAGTGAAGATGGCAAAAACAATGCTGCAGACGAATGTGCCCAGCAATGATGCGGCTGTCAAGCATATACCAAGAGGCTCATGGTAGGAGAGGAACTCTATTTTCTTAGGGACACAGTGGTCATTTTGTCTGCTGGACCAGAAGTCTTCTGGACAAGTGAGGCACTCAACTGAGTCTAAAAAGAAAAAAGCAAATGCTGTAACCGTAAGAACAAAATGGCATGATATTTAACAAAATATTCTTTAAAACATTCAGAAAACCGAAATTAGTACATGTTGGTAGTGGTAACAGATCCCATAATCCTGATATGTTTTGAAAACATCAGTTAAAGTGATGTTGTGAGATGGTAGGACATCTTATTTTTGGTTTGTTTTTGCTTGACCTGCCAGTCTGTTTATTTGCTGCTTTTTGGGCTCCCCTATCTAATTAGTGCTTGACATAAGTAATCTGTTAGCAGTCCACCAAATTATCCTGGTCTGAATGTGGTCTTCAAGAGTATGCCATCTTATGCACATAAAGCATTAGGATTATTACAGTCCAAATATATTGATTAGAGAACTAACCTGTTTGATTGCTGATTTTTCCTTCAGAACATGGGACACAATCAAAACAGCACAAAGGTTGCCCCTTCCTTCTTACTATACGGGTACCTGGAGGACAGCTTTCACTGCACACTGACTGTGGCACCTGCAGACGACATAGACATTAGCATATTTCAGAAGACATTATGTCATCTTACAGAGAAAACATGACTGTCAAAAACTAATTATATAACCTTATTGAAATTCCAGAATATCTTTTCTTCATTGATAGTAAGTTCTTCTGCATTCAAGGTTGTCTTTTTGACAACTCCTACATTCCTAACTTCCATTTTTCCATCAGGGAGCCACACCCAGTTCATGACATCATATATTGGTAATGCATCACCATTTTTGTCAAAAGACACTTGGTCACCAAATGATGTTGTAAAGTTGACCTTTTCCAAGTAATACATAAGCTACAAAGAAAGACAAAAAAAACATATTAAAACTATTGTACAATAATACAAAAAGTTAAAAAGATGTGAAAGGAAAAATTTTGATTAAGCAAAATAAAACCAAAATTCTGCCAAATCATTTCCAAAGAGTGCTTAGAGAGACACAGCAGATGATCAGACCTAGAATAGTATTTAATGAGTGTGTGGGGGTGTAATTTGAGATCAAACCTGCCAAGGCTCCAGTTGTTGCAAAGAGGCACAGCTGTGTTCACTGAAAGGTCCTCTTCCTGGCTCACACCGCAGCATTTCATCAAGAGCATACACCAATGCATACACAGCTTTGTAAATATTATACTCAGGTCTAAGGTTGGAGACATCCAGAAACGCTGTCTCTACGGTCTGTAGGTCTTCTTCTCCAGTGCACAGGGCCCCACCAGCTTCCATCCATTCTGCTGGAGGTGGTGCAAATCGACACTGAAATGTATGCTCCCAGAACTGCTTAACCTAATATGATTGTCAAAGCAGACCATGAGCATGCATTACAACATATCAAAAAACCTCTTTTGTGGCATGTACATTCATTTGACATTCTTACCATGCTATTTTCGCTGTCAATTTTGCCATGTGGACGTATTTGTAGGAGAAAATCTCTGAGTCCAGGAATTTCTCCTCGACGGATGGCGATACCCAACGTACCTCCGAGGTATGGCATGAATCGAGGAGTTTGAAGCACATTTGCTGATGTCCACGCTTCACTGGCCATCCATTGCAGACCGGTCACATTCTGATTTACCACCTGTTTGTTGCATCATTTGCAATATAAAAAATATTTTTAAATTAGTGTTATTACATGAATAACTTTTTTCTGTAACTAAAAATGTATGAATTGTAATCAATCAATCCAACTACTCTATTCTCAATCTAATTCAATCAATGCTGTGAAATGCCTAAATTTAAGGTATTTTATTTAAATTTCTCACAGTTAAAGACCAAAATACATCTGAAAAATTGGGTTTATGAAGTAGTTATCATAACCAACTTTTACTTTTGTACCAATGAAGGCTATTTTTTTTTAATAAGAGAAACAAGACCGGAGTGCTCTGCTAACATAATAGATGATGGTCGTGGTGTTATCGTATGGTCTTTGGTTAACTCTGTTAAAACTTCAAAGTCACACATAAGTGACGATCACAGCAACGATTGGCATGTGACACCAAGAGCAATGTATGATGAGTTTTTAGCTGATTTCAAAATAAAAATGTTTATTTAAGTACATAGATGGATTTTTGTTTCGTATTCAAGAAGATGACAATATTTATCAATTAAAATGAATTAACCAAATTTTAAAAGTAATAATGCAGTATTTTTTTATATGAATTATTCACCATTAATTAATTAAATATTATCAATAACAGTTAGATAAGACAAATAATTCACACCCCTAGTTCAAATGTTGCTGAGGCAGAAAGATATGACGTATACAATAAATCCCAACTTGATGTTGAGTTACCTCTTCCATCAGCTGAATCATGTTTATTTGATGAGCAAAAACAATGACAACACGAGCTGTTGATTTCTTCATCAATCCCACAATCCTTTTCAGTTCAACTGGATTTTCTCCCCAGGGCAGCTTCTCTAAATAGGCCAAACAACCTCCAATAGAATGATGCAGCTCAGACTGGAAGGACTGGGCTACGTGGTGTCCATAATCATCATCACTGACTAACAGCCCTACCCATGTCCAGCCAAAACGCTTCAAAATCTGTAACATGGCATGAACCTAATTGCAAACAAAGCAGACAGAGAATAATTTGGGCAGAAAAACATTGCAAGCATTTTTACCAAAAATCTTCAGTCACTGCAGCTCAAAATGTTATATTTGATGTATTAAAGGGTTTTGAAAGTAACATTTAAAATAAGCTTTTACCTGGAAAGCATCACTTGGTATTGTTCTAAAGAAAGATGGAAATCTCCTGCGGTCACTGAGGCACAAACATGTTGCATAGTAACTTACCTAAAAAATATTATAACATAAAATTACTGCTTAAGCAATTCTGACAGACGCTCTGAACTTTTACTTCCAAAATAAGAAAAAAGAAGAGAAAACTTACAATTGGTAATCTGAATAAACTTATTACATCAGATGTTGCAATTGTAAATGTGGAGAAGGAGTCACCCACTATCCCAAGAACTGGAGGTCTGCCTGAACAGTTTTCCTGAAGCATGAATTCCTCATCTTGACCATTGAAAAGTGACATAGCAGCACTGAATCCAACCACAAGTGTTGCACAGTTGTCATAAAGACTGTAGCCCAAAGTCAAATTGGGGAGCAACCTGGGATTTTTGTTAACCTCATGGATAGCAAAAGCCATGGTCATGGCATGCCTGAACGCTGAAGGGTCAAACCTAGCAAATAACAATCACTTAAAAAAACACGGCATGATTGTGATGTGTATTATTTGCTCAACAGAAAGAGCACTTACCCCTGACAGGTGATCTTAGTTGGCTCAGAGGTAAACGTTAGCTCAGGGAAGACTGAGGTGAAGTGAACTTCAAACAGTCCACCCAGAATCACATCACCAGGCATATGCATACCATTTAGATGAAACTGTCTACCCAATTTACAAGACAAGTCAATACTTGATGAGCCTGAAGAGAAAAAGCAGGAAAGGCAAACCAAGAAAGCACAGGCAGACAGGAAGGGAAATGTCCCCATGTCTGCGTCTCCTCCCCACACCACTGCCCTTCGTCTTTACAAAAAGACTCTATATACACAGTGCCATCGTGATGGGAGGAGGGCATAGTTTTCAGTTGATGAGGAAAACAAGTCATTAACATGTCACTTTTTTTCTTTTTATCTGTATATTCTTGACTCAGATACTAAGATTGTAGTTCTTGCTGTAAACTTTTGATCTAAACTGGACACAACAATAATACTATAGTTTGCTAGATTTGCTAAGTTTTGACCAAAGCAACACTAACATCCCTTACAGCAGTAAAGGTATCACTCTAGTCTTTTCCAACAAGGGAAAAGAAATAAAGCTCTAAGTGATACAAAGAGGAAACATTGCAAGAGTGGGGTCCTCTGATCACAAGACAGCGCGCTGATCTTTTTTTTTTTTTTTTGATGATTTCTTACATTTTCACTGGTGTCCAGGGCAGAAATTAAGTCCTGTCCATCTTTGTCCAGTATTGTCATAGGAGGAATAACACTTTAATGGAAGGGTGGGGTCATTTGGATGCCAAAATATAGCACATAAACAGTAATGGATGAAACCAAAATTATTCAGTGAAAAGTAAGATTTTGTCCCCAGCGTTCCACTAGTTGGGTCACCTGAGCCATCTGTAAATAAAACACCTGCAGGTAAAGAAAAGATTGCATCTGTGAGGGAAAGGGGAAGCAGAACTGTGAAGGTTTGTTACCCAACAAGTGAGAGCTGCGGAGGAGTCTTATGATGGAGTTTCTGTATCATAGGATGATATGGGCCAGACTGACCTGATCAAACATGACGTTGACACCACCTATCAGAACCGGCTCCCAAAGCAGAACCCAAAATAGCCTTTATTACCTTCTAGTTCAAACTGATGGACAAGTTTTAATAAAAAAATCCCCGCACAGACTATATGAGATCCTGGGCCATGGCTTTTTATCTGCACCAGGCCTGGAGGCACTCAAAGTGTAAGGGGTGAGTGGAAAAGCGTGGGTTCATGTGGCAGAAAAAGCCTATTCTGGGAACTACTGGGGTTGGGGTGACCACATTGGACGATAAGGTTAAAGTGATCCAAGACTGGTTACAACCACATCAGCAAAGAACTTAAACATTTAATTGAGTCTGATCTCAAGTGGGCCGGACCAGTAACATAATAGCAAAATTACCTTTGTTCAACTTGTTATCTGTAGCTTTGTTTTTGTCTTTTTTTTTCTTAGTTGGAAACAATGCTTCAAACAGTCTAAACACTTATTATACTTTCATTCACAGAGTCCAATGCATTTATAATAAAATTGGTTTCAGAATAAATTACATTTATAAAAAAAAAAAAAAAAAAAAGGGTTTTCAATTTTATACAGACTGAATGTTTTACATCTGACATTAAAGCAATCTCGATAGTAATCTCAAGTGGGGACTACAGAAAAAAATAAATACCCTGTCTAAAATATAAATGTGCTAATCAATGAAAAATTAAATTAAATTAAACTTGGAAACATTTTGGCGTTAATCTCCCTTTCTCTTCCAAAACTCTGCATGGTTTGGCCTTCATCATGTTTATTTCTTGATCTCTTGAGTTTCCTTTGTCCCCCCAGTGGTTGAAGTGCACATTGTGGTCATTTCTTTAAAGACCCATAACTCGCCACAGGAATGGGCTAGAAACTTGCTTTCTTTTTTGAAAATTCAAGTATATATTTTTTCCTTAATAACTGGGCCAGATTAAACCATCTGGTGGGCCGGATATGGCCCGCGGGCCATCCATATATTTGACACCCCTGGTTTAAGGGTTCTCATGTATAGCTAGACCCTTGTTTCGCTTGCTTCTGAAGGAGGCAAACTTTGAGTGGACCAATGAATGTCATTCAGCTTTTGTTCAGCTGCGGAAAGCTTTGACTAAAGCACCTGTTCTGTTTCCACTTGACCTCACTCTGACCTTCCGGCTTTACACAGCAGCAATTTGGGAAGTGGTGCTGTCCTGTCCTAGGTAATGCCCGAGGGGACAGTGTAGTTGCACACTACAGCCAAGGTTGAACTGCGCTACTCTACCGTCCAATAAGAAGTGCATTCCGCTCTCAGGGCCATGAGACACTTTGTCTTGAAGTTGAATTGTGACATCTGGACTAAAGGTTTTTTATGATGCGTTTCATTGCTCAACCAATTGGCTTCAGACTTCAGTTTTTATAGCTTTTTATTCCAATTTATCTCTGTTTTTTGTTATCTGTGTCATTCAGAATTTTTTTTCCCCAAGTCAATATTCATTGTGTAAAAGTTTGCTATATTTTTAAATATTTTGGTTTTCATGTAAATAGTATATACTTTTTGGAAGTCCCGATCCAGAGAAGAGGAAGAAAATATGTAACATAAAGAATAGTTTAGAAACTGGGAGGGTTAAAATGGCAGCCAGACTTTTATTTTTAAGTGACTGGTGGAAGAAGGAAAAAACAAACAAACAAACAAACAAAAAAACCTGAATAAATACATGTTAAGTGTGACAACAACTGTGAGCTAACTAGCTTTAGATTTGTTTCTGTATCTAGTGTAAACCAGGCGGGGAACATGCATTTTTGTTCTATTAGAAACAGTGCGTGCTGTCTGCGTCTACCTTGGAAAAATACAGACACAGCTTGGACCAGTTTGCTCACAGCCTCTCTGCCATCTGCGTGCGTTTTCGTCTGTCAGCAGAGCAGGTAGTAAAAGGGGCAGAGGAGCGCCCCCCCCCCTCCGCTGTATGTGGAAAAGCAGTGGAAAAAGTGCGCTCTGTCTTCGCGCCGTAACCGCAGCAAAACATGTTTAGGCATTTGAACTAAAGACTTATTGGCTCGGTAAAAATTGATGACTGATTTGCGACGGCTGGACATGGGTAGGGAGGTTTTGCTTGCCCCCTGGCAAATTTTTTGGTATTATTTTAAGAAACTGAAAGCGAAAGAGAGGACCGGTAGTCGTCTCCCTTAAGCTTGTTGTTTATTGAGCTGGCATCCTGAAATATTAGGTTTGGCAGGTAGCCAGCCTGTTCTAACCCATGTTGACTCCAAGGGGAAGTTATTTCTCTTGTGATACGTTGCAAGAAACAAAAACAAGACAGATTATTTTTTCATGGTTTAATCTTAAGGTGTTACTTCTGTCTCCCAGCTCAAAATCCACAAGACAGAAGTGTGTGAAGTCATTTACTTTGACAATGATAAAAATAGATTTTATGATATATTTATTGCAAATAAAAGAAAAAAAACATTTTAGATTTCAGGTGTGCAACAACGCAAGTGATCAGTTACAAATAAACTTGCCAGTGACCTGTTTCAGATGGCAATTGTGTGAATTATTTTGTGTTGAGTAGCGTAATGGACAACATTTTCCGAACACAACAAGACTTAAGATTTGAAACTTTGAACAACTCTCTTTTTAAATGGTACAATTCCAGAAAATTTCCTCATACAGTGTAAAACGTAAGCTGCCTGCAGGAGTACAAAACAAGCATTAATTACATTAAATTCTTCTAAACAGGAATAAGGATATACATCTGTGGTCATCCGCTGGTTTTTGCGTTCAATGTCTGGACTAGTGCATTTTTTTAAAAATCTATTACATAAATGAAAAAAATAGAAAATTGTTTGTAAATAAATTAACAATTTCAATGTAGCATCAGTGAAAACAATTATAGTCTTAAAAAGTAGATCAATCCTCTTGATAAACATAACCGACATGACCTTTTCACTTTCCAAAGCAAGATTATACTTTATTGAACCAGAACTTGAGTAAATCATTTGTTGGATATGTAATTGATTATTTATTTTACCTTTTTATGTCTCTGCCCATTATAGCTTTCTTTGTATTCTTTTCTGGCTTCAGTAAGATTATGTAGCATTTAGGTCCAAACAGCGCCACCAGGAGGCCAAAACTGGAGGCTAAAATAGCAAACACCTCCACTGCATCAGCGTATTTTCCTGGAGAGTTAACGTAGGCAGGGACAAAGGCCACCCACACAGCACAGAAGATCAGCATACTAAAAGTGATGAATTTGGCTTCATTGAAGTTGTCTGGAAGATTCCGAGCCAAAAATGCAAGCAGAAAACTTATGATAGCCAGTAGACTTATGTAGCCCAGTAGGACTGCAAAACCAGTTGTGGACCCAACAACACACTCATAAATGATCTTGTCGTTGTGATATCTAGTGTTTGCATAAGGAGTTGGGGAGGCAGAGATGATCCAAACAGTGCAAACTACTGCCTGAACGCAAGTGAGCGCTAAAACCGTTCCTCTCTGCTGAACACTACCAAACCATTTGAGGTTGGCTCCACCTCCTGGCTTTGAGGATTTGAACACAGCCAGAACTACCATGGTTTTAACCAGGATACATGAGACACAAAGCACAAAGCTGATCCCAAACACAGCATGTCTCAGTTGGCATGTCCACAGTTGGGGTTGTCCAATGAACAGTAAGGAACACAGAAAACATAACTTAAGTGACACCAAAATGAGGAAGCTCAGTTCAGAATTGTTGGCACGCACTACAGGTGTGCTGCGATGATAAGTGAAGATGGCAAAAACAATGCTGCAGACGAATGTGCCCAGCAATGATGCAGCTGTCAAGCATATACCAAGAGGCTCATGGTAGGAGAGGAACTCTATTTTCTTAGGGACACAGTGGTCATTTTGTCTGCTGGACCAGAAGTCTTCTGGACAAGTGAGGCACTCAACAGAGTCTAAAAAAGAAAAAAGGAAATGCTGTAACCTTGACAACAAATTAGTATGATTTATTAAAGTTTACCTTCAAGGGCTTGTGGTCTTACACACATTAAGTATGACAATTATAACAATCAAATGTATTGATAAGAGAACTCACCTGTTTGATTGCTGATTTTTCCTTCAGAACATGAGACACAATCAAAACAGCACAAAGGTTGCCCCTTCCTTCTCAATATACGGGTACCTGGAGGACAGCTTTCACTGCACACTGACTGTGGCACCTGCAGACAACATAGACATGAGCATATTTCAGAAGACATCATGTCATCTTTTACAGCAAACAAGGCTGTCATAAATAAATATTGTTACCTTATCAAAGTTCCAAAAGATCTTATCTTCATCGATTATAAGTTCTTCACCATTTAATGTTGTCTTTTTAAAAAACCCTACATTCTGAACTTCTATTTTTCCATCAGGGAGCCACACCCAGTTCATGACATCATATATTGGTAATGCATCACCATTTTTGTCAAAAGACACTTGATCACCAAATGATGTTGTGAAGTTGACCTTTTCCAAGTAATACATAAGCTACAAAGAAAGACAAAAAAAACCATTAAAACTATTGTACAAAAGTACAAAAAGCAAAAAAGATCTTGCTCAGAGAGACACAGCAGATGATCAGAACAATCCAAAGAATAGTATTTAATGAGTGTGTGGGGTGTAATTTGAGATCAAACCTGCCAAGGCTCCAGTTGTTGCAAAGAGGCACAGCTGTGTTCACTGAAAGGTCCTCTTCCTGGCTCACACCGCAGCATTTCATCAAGAGCATACACCAGTGCATACACGGCTTTATAAATATTATACTCAGGTCTAAGGTTGGAGACATCCAGAAACGCTGTCTCTACGGTCTGTAGGTCTTCTTCTCCATTGCACAGGGCCCCACCAGCTTCCATCCATTCTGCTGGAGGTGGTGCAAATCGACACTGAAATGTATGCTCCCAGAACTGCTTAACCTAATATGATTGTCAAAGCAGACCATGAGCATGCATTACAACATATCAAAAAAACTCTTTTGTGGCATGTACATTCATTTGACATTCTTACCATGCTATTTTCGCTGTCAATTTTGCCATGTGGACGTATTTGTTGGAGAAAATCTCTGAGTCCAGGAATTTCTCCTCGACGGATGGCGATGCCCAACGTACCTCCTAGGTATGGCATGAATCGAGGTGTTTCGAATACATTTGCTGATGTCCACGCTTCACTGGCCATCCATTGCAGACCGGTCACATTCTGATTTACCACCTGTTTGTTGCATCATTTGCAATATGAAACATGTTCAAATGTTGCTGAAGCATCTTTCTACAGACATGACTTTCATAATTAAACCTTCATCTAAATGCCTTCTTTCTTTAGTCGGTTAGATTTACCTCTTCCAAAAGATGAATCATGTGTATTTGATGAGCAAAAACAATGACAACACGAGCTGTTGATTTCTTCATCAATCCCACAATCCTTTTCACCTCGACTGGATTTTCTCCCCAGGGCAACATTTCTAAATAGGCCAAACAACCTCTAATTGAATGATGCAGCTCAGACTGGAAGGACTGGGCTACGTGGTGTCCATAATCATCATCACTGAACAACAGCCCTACCCATGTCCAGCCAAAACGCTTCAAAATCTGTAACATGGCATGAACCTAATTGGAAACAAATGGAAATATTAAAGTTTGGGTAGAATGATATAATAAACAGGTGTAGTGTGCTGCAGTCACAAATTCTTCTGTTTTGGTTAAAAGGTTCACAAAGTAATTTTTGAAGCAAAACTTTACCTGGAAAGCGTCACTTGGTATTGTTCTAAAGAAAGATGGAAATCTCCTGCGGTCACTGAGGCACAAACATGTTGCATAGTAACTTACCTAAAAAACATTTTAACATAACATGTTGAAGCAATTCTTATATAAATGCTGTTCTTTTACTTCCAAACTGAAAATAAAACCTACCATTGGAAGTTTGAATAAACTTATTACATCAGATGCGGCTATAGTAAAGGTTGAGAATGGGTCACCCACTATCCCCAGAACTGGAGGTTTGCCTGAACAGTTTTCCTGAAGCATGAATTCCTCATCTTGACCATTGAAAAGTGACATAGCAGCACTGAATCCAACCACAAGTGTTGCACAGTTGTCATAAAGACTGTAGCCCAAAGTCAAATTGGGGAGCAAATTGGGATTTTTGTTAACCTCATGGATAGCGAAGGCCATGGTCATGGCATGCCTGAACCCCAAAGGGTCAAACCTGTCAAAAAAGGTGTTACCATCAATCACTTAAAAAAAAAGAAAAATAAATGAAAAAAAAAACATGGTCTGAGTGAGATGTAAACCTTTAGTTCAACAGAAAGAGCACTTACCCCTGACAGGTGATCTTAGTTGGCTCAGAGGTAAACGTTAGCTCAGGGAAGACTGAGGTGAAGTGAACTTCAAACAGTCCACCCAGAATCACATCACCAGGCATATGCATACCGTTTAGATGAAACTGTCTACCCAATTTACAAGACAAGTCAATACTTGATGAGCCTGAAGAGAAAAAGCAGGAAAGGCAGACCAAGAAAGCACAGGCAGACAGGAAGAGAAATGTCCCCATGTCTGCGTCTCCTCCCCACACCACTGCCCTTCGTCTTTACAAAAAGACTCTATATACACAGTGCCATCGTGATGGGAGGAGGGCATAGTTTTCAGTTGATGAGGAAAACAAGTCATTAACATGTCACTTTTTTTTCTTTTTTATTGTTCACTAAGATATCGAGAAGAAAAGTTTTTGCTGTAAACTGTTATTGTAAACTGAGATGGACACAATCATAAAACATTGTTTTGTTAGATAATCTTAGTTTTTGACCAAGGCAATGGCAATAAACCCTATAGTTTTGAAGATATTTCATATTTTCTAGTCTTTTCCCAATAACAGAGAGGGTGGAGGACCACGTTAATGATGGAGATTGAGATCTTAATATGATAGGATAAACATATTGGTGTTTGTAATCTCTTACTAGTGCAGTTTCTCCACTCAGTTCAATCACTGTAAAAGTTGAGTTTTTTGTTCCTCGGAGCTGTGAAATGATCTAATAATTCTAACAAGAACATGTTTTGCCTTTATATGTTTCTTCACTGTAATCTGAAAACTTTTTCAGAGGTTTTGTACTGTGGGATATCAATATCTACTGTTTTTTTTATATGGATATCACACTTACCTGGTGTCTCATCTATCCCATTGGTCATCACATTTACGCCATTTATTGGTTATATGTCCAACAAATAGTAAATAGTGCTTTTCTACCCTCCTAAAGGCCCGTTACATTTTACAGTCCCATTCACACACACGCACACACCCCCACACAGATACACTAATGATGGCTCTACTGCTGAACACTGTTGCCAACCTTTCACCAGAGGTAAAGTGAGGTTAAGTGTCTTGGCCCAAGGATACTTCGACACACTGGCAAGCAATGTGGGAATCAAACCTCCAATTGTCCGATCAGAGGTTGATTGCCCTACCCCTGCACCGCGGCCATACAAATCGCAAAGAAATTACAAAATAGCGGGCCAAAATAATTTAAGGATTCCTGTCAGTTATGTGAATTAAGTAAGTGAGGTTCACTGTGGAAGTTCACTATTTATGTCATTTTTCTTTATTGAAGAACAAAGGGTTAAAGGTTTTTTTTATCAAGCAAATATCCTCGAAAAATAAAAAAGTGCATTTGATATAAGGTAAATTTGTGATCAAAAGCTTATTATAGTCTTTACAGTCTTATATTAATGGGATACAGTAAAAAAAAAAACAAAAAACATCCCTTTTGATCTAGATCTCTAAAGTAAAGGAGATATTTTCCAGTTCATTTATTACAACTATAGCTATGCCACAGCACAATAAATTTAAACCAAAAATATGATTTTTTTTTTTGTTTGTTAATGACTTTCACCCGCAAGGGGGTTTACCTGTATTTGTGCTGCATCCCAGCAAGCAAGGCCAAGTGGGCCCCATATGGTTTAAAAGTGGGCAGAAAATGTGGGTCCCGTGTGGGTTCGCCCACAGTTTTCGTGGTGACCCTACCTGTGTTTGCCCACATTGGCTCCACTGCCCAGGGACCGGCAGCCTGGACGCGACCTTGCTAGCTCTGCCGACCCCTGGGCGGCGATGCTTGCTTTGACGGACCCTGAGTAGCGGAGCTCCCAGGCTCCAGTAGGAGTATACAACATCTCCAAGTTCCATTACTCTTGTCTGAGTTTGCGTGAAGACTACTATCTCCAAGAGCTTCTGAAATCTGTCCAACATGCTCATATATATTTGAATAAAGCTTTGAAGCTAGTCGCAGAAAAAAAAAAAAATCTGTACACAGCTTCTTTGTCAAACGATGAAGTCAACATTCTGCTATGTGAGGGGTGTGACCCATCTATCGTGTATGAAAAAAAAATCCACACAGGTATATAAACATTTTAGAGCAGACTTGCACAGATCATCATGCAGACAATTGAGTGATGGAGATCTCTGAGTTCTGTACGCTCTTGTTATTGGCTGTGGCTTTGTTTGAGATTAATTTAGTTTGTGTATTGGGTAGGTTTCTGTCTGGTTTTCAGCAAAGGACTGGCTTTTCTGGGTCTGGGATTACCGTCAGTATTAATGCTTCATCCATGAAATGTAACCTGCTCGGCACTGCAGGCTCACCGGTATTCTCAAAGGATGGTGACTTTATTTTAGGTGGCATGTTCACCATTCACTATAAGATGCACACAGAAATGTATCCTTACACTGCAGTGCCTGAGCTACCAAAATGCACAGGGAGGTTAGTAAATTGAGAAAATGTGTTTGAACGTGTTTTTCTCTGAATTACTGCATATGTGGTGTCCGTAAAAGTTCTTATATCATGATATATGTATATTTTGTTGTTGCAATGAAGTTTCCATTGTTTCTTTTGTTTATATTTTTTATAGTATCTCCAAAACATCAGATAGATTCAGACTTGTACATTTTTTAAATTGATCTCTTTGGCAATCCCTTTTTTGTCTGTGTTTGTGCATATGCAGCATTGATGCTCGTGAACTGCGCTTCTCCCGTGCAATGATGTTTGCCATTGAGGAGATCAACAACAGCACAGAGCTGCTCCCTGGTATCACGCTTGGTTACCAGATCCATGACTCATGTGGTGCAGTGCCTGTGGCCACGCACAAGGCCTTTCAGCTTTCAAACGGGGAAGACAATGTATTCTACAAAGATAGTAATTGCTCCAAGTCTGGTATGATGGCAGCTTTTGTTGCTGAGTCTGGATCCACACCATCCATGAGCATTTCTCGGATCATTGGGCCTTTTAACATTCCTCAAGTGATTTACTTTATTTCATAAATGTATTTATTTATATGCATTTATTTGTGATTTTATAAGATAATTGACCACTGTCATGTTTTTCTTTAGGTCAGTCACTATGCAACATGTGCTTGTCTCTCTGATAAGCAGCAGTATCCAAATTTCTTCAGAACAATTCCCAGTGATGCTTTTCAGGCTGAGGCTCTGGCCAAGCTGGTGAAACATTTTGGCTGGACGTGGATAGGCACTGTCTGCTCTGATTCAGACTATGGCAACAATGGGATGAGCGCTTTTCTTCAAGCAGCTCAAAAGGAAGGGATCTGTGTGGAGTTTTCTGAATCTTTTTACCGGACCAACCCAATTAGCAAAATTAAAATGGTAGCTGATGTGATCCGCAGGTCAATAGAACTTTGTGTTTTCCACACCAAAAATTATTATAATATTAAATTACTCAAAAAAGGCATAATGTGTTGTGGCATAAAATACAAACAGTGCTGGTGCTCTAAAAAGTTAAATTTAATAAAGGGTATCTATGAACTCCACAGGTCAACAGCTAAGGTTATTGTGGCATTTACTGCCTCTGGAGATACGAAAGTCTTGCTGGAAGAACTTTCCAGAAAACCTACACCATCTCTTCAGTGGATAGCCAGCGAGTCCTGGATTATAGACCCAAACATGCTGAAGTTTGATTTCTGTGAAGGAGCCCTTGGATTTGGGATCCCAAAATCTGTCATCCCAGGATTTAGAGATTATTTGCTTGATCTTTCTCCCTTAGAAGTTGCATCATCTCCTCTGCTGACAGAGTTCTGGGAGGACGCTTTCAATTGCAGACTGAGTAAAAGTATGAATTTTTTTTTTTAATCAAATAGAAACAAATAATGATGTCATGATTAAATATTTACATTTAACTGTAAACTCTAATATTGCATATTGTAAACATTGAATGAGATTGATGTAAAAAAATATTATTTAATACCATTAAGTCAGTTATTTGTATTGTAAAACACATTATTTTTATTGATGTATCTCTATGACAGAAAGAGAAAAATCCATTATCAGTGGGAAATTTTAAAAAGTTGATCATCTGTGTTCTTCCCTCTGTCTCTCCAGATGTTTCTGTTGGAGAACGTGTCTGTGATGGAAATGAAGATCTAAAAAAGCTTCAGAGTTCATACACAGAAACCTCTCAGCTGAGAGTCACCAACATGGTGTACAAGGCTGTTTATGCAATAGCACATGCTATTCACAATGTTGTTTGTGAAAAGAGAACTTTTGTAACTCAGTGTGACAAAAATTTGATGTTGGAATCCAAGCAGGTCAATTAAGAAATAATATGAAAAAAAATCTTATTTGTTTTCTTTATTTTTAAAATTCCTTCATGTGTTCATCTGTAGGTTTTAGCTGCACTGAAGAAAGTAAATTTTACCCAGAATGGCTATTCTGTGTCTTTTGATGCTAATGGAGATCCTGTGGCTGTTTATGAGCTGGTCAACTGGCAGAAGGACAAGAGTGGAAATATTGAGTTGGTAACAGTAGGATACTATGATGCATCATTGCCTCCAAATGAAAAATTCCACATTAACAGAAATATAACCTGGATGGATGGCAGAGAACAAGTAAGTATTCTGATGAGAATAGGTTAAAAAACGAGGATTTAGTTTAATTTTTTCACGACAAAGGTGATATGATGTGTCTTTGTTAAAGATGCCAGTGTCAGTGTGTAGCGACAGCTGTCCTCCAGGAACTCACAGAGTATTGCAGAAAGGCAAACCAATATGTTGCTATGATTGCATACCATGTCCTGAGGGAGAGATCAGCAACACTACAGGTAAGATTTTCCATTTTCACAGCAGATTTTTGATAAATTTATTACACTTTGTAACTGACATTTGCTATCTTTTTCTAGATTCATCTGATTGTTTCCCGTGCCCCATAGAATTCTGGCCAAATGCAAAAAAGGACTCGTGTCATCCCAAACCAGTAGAGTTTCTTTCCATTGATGAGACTCTGGCGGTCATCCTGGCTGTCTTTTCTGTTGGTGGAGCATGTCTGGCCATTATAACAGCAGCAGTTTTTTTCCATCACAGAACAACTCCAATAGTACGGGCCAACAACTCAGAGCTGAGCTTCCTGCTGCTCTTCTCCCTGACTCTGTGTTTTTTATGTTCATTAACTTTCATCGGGGCTCCCACTGAGTGGTCTTGTATGCTGCGTCACTCAGCTTTTGGCATCACCTTTGTTCTTTGTATCTCCTGTGTGCTTGGAAAAACCATAGTGGTCTTGATGGCCTTTAAAGCTACACTACCAGGTAGCAATGTCATGAAATGGTTTGGTCCTCTACAACAAAGACTGACTGTAGTGTTCTTTACTTTTGTTCAAGTATTAATCTGTACTGTTTGGCTTGTGGTGAGGCCTCCATTTCCAATTAAAAATTTCTCCACATACAAAGAGCGGATCATCCTGGAGTGTGCTTTGGGTTCAGCCATTGGGTTCTGGGCTGTGTTGGGGTACATCGGACTTCTGGCTGTGTTCTGCTTTGTGTTAGCTGTGCTGGCTCGGAAACTGCCGGACAACTTTAATGAAGCCAAGTTTATAACGTTTAGCATGTTGATTTTCTGTGCAGTCTGGCTCACCTTCATACCAGCTTATGTCAGCTCTCCTGGAAAATTCACAGTAGCTGTAGAGATATTTGCTATTCTGGCCTCCAGTTTTGGACTAATATTGTGCATATTTGCTCCAAAGTGTTTCATAATTCTGTGTCAGCCTGAGAAGAACACCAAAAAATATGTAATGAATAAAAATTAATTATTTTTAAACCTTAATATAATTTGTGTAAGTTTGTGTATTAAGTTTCACTTTCCATATATCGTTGTTAATAATTGGTCTGTTTATTAATTTCAAAAATGTTTTATTAATCGGCAACATTTTTAGCATTCTCGCAAATATATCACGTTTGACAGTATGTATACATCACTCAATAGAGCAAAGTTGCTCATCTAGATTCAAATAAAAAAATTAAAAAAAACTGTTTGATGAGGTTTCGTTTCTGTGTCATGAATCAACTTTTACTGGAATTAATATATTAAATCAGTACTGCTGGTCAGACTTTAATGTGATGGTGTTTAAAGTTTTAAGTTCCAATACGTTTTAAAATGATTTTGGACTTCAAAGACCTTTCTGCAACAAATTAAAATCAGGATATGAAACTAGATTACTTACAGTTAGAAAGTTGTCAAAGTGTTTAAGATATCAAATATAAAAGTTTGTTTTTGCCTACATTAGCTGTCTCACAAGCTGAACTGAATTTATAACTGGGTTATTAGCCTAGAAAAACCCTGCATGTGCACCACTGGAGAAAGAGCAGATGTATAAAAGTGGGTATTTAAAACCTGGAACATTGACAGATGCTACAGGTGATGAGATAGTAATTAAAATCTCTTCAAAGAAGATGAACAAGAGCAAACTGGTGCTGGGACATGAAGGGTCCTCACAACAGAGAGTTCCACATCTGTTAAACTATAGAGCTGCATGGGATTCAAAATTGAGTATAATTCCTGTTCAAATATACTCCAAGTGTCTTTAAACTGCTGAAGAAACCAATTCTTTTTCCATCTCAAAAGCCCAAAAATAATGATTGCTAAAACAATAAGTTGTTGCATTTGACAATAGGAACTTAAAAACAGAGCGATTTGCCTCTTACTAAACTATGTGATGCTAACACTGGACATAAGCAGCTCTAGCTTATGGTCACATGTGCTCTCAGGCTCTATCCTGTAGGCACTGATGCTATAGTAACTCATACTCCTCTCTCATTTACATTAGGCTCTTGCACAGTCCTGCTAGAAAACCACCTCAGGAATTTTCTTGTAGTATGTCACATTTGGGTGTCTGTGAGTGACCTTCAGGTAACCTTATGAGTCAATTTGGTTGCCAAAGAACAGGTGAAAATTCATAGCAAAGCTAATTTTTGACATTTTCTTGAAAACCGAACATTTAAGAAACCTTGCCCACAACATCGAGGAAGTCAGATTTGTGATGTCACTTCATTCAAGCCTGACCAAAACTTTAGTGTGTGATTTTATTTTACATGACTTAGGTCTGTGCTTGTGGGAGTAAAGACCCTTTTGCCAGCCCAATAGCCTTTCAGTTTTGAAAACAAAAACTGACTTCTGTAAACATTTGACACAAGACTTAATAAAAACTAGCATAAAGCTGCGGGTAATTACCAATTTGTCTTTTGGGTGATATCCCCCCGGTTGATAGCCTTTGGAGTCATCAAGAGGGTGGGTGCTGTTTCTCACTTTCAATTGAATAATTTTTCTCAATATCCATCAAGTTGTCATGTATGTTGAAAGATAAGTTATGATACTGATCTTGGTCATTATAATACTCCTATAAAACTCCTTTTACTTTGTGGGTTCAGTCCATAAATACTGAGGATTATATTGCCAAACACTCGGTCAATTGGGGTGACTTTTATCTCGATTGTACAATAAATCAAATTAAAACAGAAAGACACAAACTACAAAGACAAATGTGATAGAAAGCTAGATGCAACAAAAAGATCAATAGGAGTATAGCTGGAGTGAAAGTCTTGGGAATACAGAGTATTCTGAGGGAAAACTTAAACTCTGTGAAAGGTAACAGGCTGAGGTCATGTTCGGAGAAATCTGAAGTCTGTAATCTAGAGGGAAGGTTCTATTGTAAGAGAAGAATCCAGCAGGAGCTAAACACTCAACGGAAGGGTAGACTTTCTCGGTAAACAAAAGAATGACCACAGATCAAGTTACTAAGAGACCTGAGCTTGGAAAAAACATGGGAGAAAAGCTGGGAAGACCAGAGCAAAAAAAAAAAAAAAACTGTTAAGATTCAGAAAATGTATTTCCAGTTAAATAAGTAAAAGAATACAAAGTGAAGTTAACATTTGGCACAAACTACTAAACACATGGAACAATCTTCTGTGATTTTACTGGCTAGCTAAGGCTTTTCTCTTGACATAACAAGGTAAACTGTGACAGAGTAATGGACTTTCAAAAAGTCTGAATCAGGTAGTCTTAATGTGTTTGTCAACTAAAGCTGCATAAAATTTGTTTTCAACAACTGACTAAGGTTGCTTTTGCACCAGGTAAGTTTCATTGACTTGGTTCAAATCAGCAAGTAATGCTAATTTTTTTTTTTTTTTACACTTTTATCTCTTTTGGTTTATTTTCACACATGACACTTTTAAAGACAATCCAAAGAATGAACAAACTGCCTAGAAAAAAACAAAAAACAAATAAACAGTTCCATATGCTTCTCACTTGGGGGCGATATTACCTGTTCTAGAATGAGAAAGCATGAAGCCTCTAGGTTCTCACTATTTACCCTCTTAGAGTTTTCTTTATATTTTTTGTGAGTTCTACTTTTTATTTTTCCATAAAAAGATACATACATATATTTATTTATTTCCCTTGTTGCAACATTTATGCTACTTAAGATAAGGAAGTACAATTAAGTGATATTTTATTTCACTGTTCCACTTTGGTTATTCTCGTAACCATGAGCCAAATGTTCAAGCAGATCAAGGTTCACCTGAGTTCAAGTGAGATTTAACATTTGCCAAGCGGTTTATCCAAAGAAACAAACCCTAAGCAAAATCAAACCTGTTAGTATAAATATACTAAAACCTCTTCATGCCTTATTTCACATTTTCATAACACACTATTTAATCCAGGACACCTTTTAATAAAGCATCAACATTAATAATAATAAAAAAAACTATGTATATTTTTTAATATAAAAGAAAAAAGTTCAGGCATAAAGATCTTAAGTGTAAGTAAAGCTATGTTCAGAAAGCAAAGGAATGCTGTTCAAAATCTCTAAATTAGAACTCCATTGTAATTTTAGTTGAACTGCATTGACATAAGATGTAAATGATGCATTTCACACTATTTGAACACTTACCCAGAGACCATACTTATGTTCAAATCTACACTTGTCCATCACATCCCAGCAAAATTTCAACGTGGGCTCCAAATGGTTTACCTTTGGGCTGAATTGGTGGGCCCCAGGTGGGTTTATCCGTGGGTTCCATGGTGGCCGAACGCATGTTTGTCCTCACTGGCTGGTGTGGGCACTCAGTAGTCTGGCTCGGTGGGTAGTGGAGCTCGCTAAGTCGCTACGCTGTCTACCGGGTGGCTAGTTAGCATAGGAACCCAGACGACTGAGTTCCAACCTAATCCAATTAAGGTAAACACAGATGGGGCCACAATGGAACCCGTAGACTAACCTACCTGGGGCCCACCAATGCAGTCCACATGGGGGGCGGCGGGGGGGGGGGGGGGGGTGTTGCCATATGGGCCCCATATTGAAATAATTTGCGGGAAATAATAAACCTAGATATTTAACCTTTTTGTCATTAATGTGTTTATTATATTATTTTGACAAAGTGACAAAGACAACAAAACTCAATTATTCCTATTTTTAGTGCTGCTAAAGACGTTGAGACAAAAGGCAGTTGACAGTTGATAATAATTTGACAGAAAATGAGGAAACTACTGAGAGGGTCATACCATAATTAACAATGTGTCAGCTACTAGAATCTACTAGGACCTCAGGCTAATGTGCTAAACTGGGCTGCCCAGCACTGTGTTAGAATCCTATCTCACGCTTCGAGACCACATCTGAAGCCCCTGAAGCCCCATCACCTCATCCTCACTCTGCTTCCAGCTCCAAACCCCTGACTGTGCAGACACAGGAGGTGGCACGCATGTTCAGCAGGGTAAACCCCAGGAAAGCGGCTGGACCTGATGGAGTTCCTGGGAAGGTTCTGCAGGCCTGCGCTGACCAGCTCTCCCAGGTCTTCACAAAAATCTTCAACCTGTCGCTAGGGTTGGGCACCGAAGTTCGGTTCCAAGTAGGAACCGTTATGATTTGCGCGGTTCTACCGAAACCGAAAGATGCGGCTGCAAACGGTGCCGGATTTCGGTTCCAAATTTCATTGAAGTTTCATTTTTTCTGTGGACATGTCAATCACTTGTAGTACTCCCTTCTGATTTTTTACGATTCAGCCTATCTATTTACTTTCTTGTTGTTGTGAGATGAGTGTGTGCTCCAACTTCTGCATCTCAGCTTGTTACGAAGCTGGGGGGGGCGTGTGCATGTGAGGAGCAGCGCGCTCTGAGAGGAGCGAGAGAGCAGCGCGTGCTGCGGAGACAGAGAAAAAGGAGAGAGAAAGGAAAGGGGAGGGGCGCGCGCGCACGTTAGCGTGCGGAGAGTTGTTCTCGAGTTTGTCTGCAAGTTAAAGTAATAAAAGTTCAGTTCCTCTACAATAGCTAAGTGTAATTATTCGGCTTCGCTTGCTCCAAAGAATCTGATGATCCAGAAAGCTCGGCTCGGCTCCGCCCACCACCACAGCGGGTCGTCATCATCTGCTGCGCTTTGCAGCCGTGTGATTGACATTTATCTTCCGCCTTGTTTTATTGAAATAAAATATTGCTTTTGCCCAAAAACAACTGCAAATAAATGCCACATTCCTGATTTAATTTAATAAAATGTCAGGCTAAAATTTCAAGGACGTTTAAGTTTATTTGAGACGGAGTTTTATATTGTGCTTTATATTACGTGCACACAGCTGCACGGCAGGAGGGAGTCTGCGCTTGTTTGAAGCCGTTCTGCTTTGGATTTAGGAAGATAAAGGCATTATTTTTTATTACTGAAGTACCGCAATAAGCACCGAAAGGGAACCGAAACCGAAACCAAAGAACCGCGGTAGAACCGGAACCGCATCAGATCCCATCGGTGCCCAACCCTACCTGTCGCTAGCTCAGGCTTTCATCCCTGCCTGCCTGAAGTCATCCACTATCATCCCGATACCCAAAAAGTCCTCATCCACAGCCTGCCTCACAGATTACCGTCCAGTTGCTCTCACTCCTGTCATCACCAAGTGTCTGGAGCGGCTGCTCCTGGGACACATCAAAGACTCCCTCCCTCCAACCTTCGACCCCCACCAGTTTGCTTACAAAGCAAACAGATCAACAGACGATGCCATATCCATCATCCTCCACACTGCGCTGAGCCACCTGGAACACAGAGACACCTACGCCAGGGTGCTCTTTGTGGACTATAGTTCAGCGTTTAACACAATCATTCCTGGCATTCTGGTCAGCAAACTGTCTGAACTCGGACTCCACCCACTCACCTGCTCCTGGATCAAGGACTTCCTCACCAACAGACCACAGACAGTCAAACTTGGCCCCCACCTCTCCTCCACCCGGATGCTGAGCACAGGCTCCCCACAGGGATGTGTGCTGAGTCCTCTGCTGTACACACTGTACAAAGCAGACTGCAGAGCAGCCCACACCAGTAACACCATAGTGAAGTTTGCAGACGACACTACTGTGGTGGGCGCTGATCTCTGAGAGGACGAGACGGCCTACAGAGATGAGGTCCTGGAACTGTCAAGGTGGTGTCAGCTAATAAACCTCATCCTGAACACCACCAAGACAAGGAGATCATCCTGGACTTCAGAAAGAACAGGGCAGATCCACCCCCACTCTACATCAACGGAAACTGTGTGGAGAGGTCCACAGCTTCACCTCCTGGGCACCACCATCTCTGCTGACCTCACATGGACTAACAACACCATGACTGTCATCAGGAAGGCCCAGCAGCGACTGCACTTCCTGAGGAAACTTAGGAGGAACGACGTCAGCCAGGAGCTGCTGGTAACTTCTACCGCTCAACCATCGAGAGCATCCTGTCATACTGCATCACAGTGTGGTTCTCCCACTGCACTGAAGCAGAACGGCAGAGCCTCCAGAGAGTGGTCAAGACAGCGCAGGAGGATCATCGGCTGCCCTCTCCCTCACTGAAGGACATACACCAGTCACGCTGCCTCGCAGAGTGACTAGCATCACCAACGACTCCACCCATCGGCTTTCCTCTGTTTGAACTGTGCCTTCTGGAAGGAGGTACAGGTCCATCAAAACCAGGACAAACAGACTAAGGAACAGCTTCTTCCCACAGGCAATACCATCGGAATAACATACCTCCACCAACCACACCTCACTCTGACTTTCACTGCAATGCGTGCAATATCCTGTCTGTGCAATAACCGGTTCACGGTGCAATAACTCAATATTTATTATGCTGTGCTCAAAGCAACTACTCATTCCATTCTACTTTATCCAAAATATTTAATATTTAACAGTTCTGTACATAATTGTTCATTTTCTTGTCAAGAGTTGTAAATACAGTATTTCTATTTTTTATTCTATTTTATTATTTTTATATATTTTAACTTCTTATGTCCAAGGCTGCTGCAATTTCATTGTATCCCTATGTGCAATGACAATAAACGTTTCTGATTCTGATTCTGATTCTATAGTCTGGATTTGGTCTAGAGTTGGATGATAGGATTTCTCCAACTAAATGAAGATGAAACTGAGGTCCTTGTTTGTGCTCCTGACAATTACCACCCCTAGATAGTCCAGTGGCTTGGTCCCCTTGTCTCTTTTGTCAGTCCTTCTGGCAGAAACCTCGAGGTTACTAGAGACCCAGTTTCATCTCTTGACTCTCGGGTTGGGTCACTTGTTCATTTTTACTTTAAACATTTAAAAAAACTATGCAAAACTGAGTCCAGTTGTGTCACATTCTGAGATGGAGATGCTCATTCATGCTTTTATTTCTTCGCGTTTTGATAATTGCAACTCCATCTTCACATGTCTTAGTAAAAAAATTTTGGAACGGCTTCAGGTTGTCCAGAACGGTGCTGCATGGCTTTTAACCAAATCTTCCAAGTATTCCCACATCACCTGTTGTTAATCCAACTCCACTGGCTCCGCATCCAATTCAGAGTACAGTTCAAAATGTATAGAGCTCTTAATAACAAAGTACTGGTCTACATAAAAGACCTTGTTCAGCCCAACATTCCCACCAGGTCCCTTAGATTATGTGACCAGGGCACTGCTTGTTGTTAAAAGAACTCGGTAAAGACCTAAAGTTGACAGAGCCTTTGGAGCAGTGGCTAAATCCCTCTGGAACTCCCTTCCTCTCAGCCTCAGATCTGTAGATTCAGTGTTTTCTTTCAAAAAGCTGCTAAAAACACATCTTTTTAAAACAGCTTTTGCTTAACTATGTTTTACTCTTTTTTACTGTGCAGCTCTTTGTGATTTTTTTATCTTGAAAGGTGCTATGTAAATAAAGATTATTATTATTATAGTGAGTAGAATTCAGCACTTTGTGAGTAGAGTTTAGCACTTTGTTTTAGCATTCTGCTCTTTAAAGTGCTATATAAATAAAGCTGAGTTGAGTTGAGTTGAGTTACAGTGGAGGAAATAAGCATTGATCCCTTGCTGATTTTGCAGGTTTAACTACATTAAAAAAGACAGGCTCATTTGAACAGTGAGAGATCACAAAGAAATCAACTTTAAATAATTTATATTAATTTTAATGCATTTTATTGAGAGACATAAGTATTTGAACCCTTTTGCCAGAAAGACTTTGCGCTTGGTGTCAAAACCCCTATTAGTTAACACAGAGGTCAGACGTTTCTTGTAGTTGATGACCAGGTTTCTGCATATATTTGAATGTATGTTGGTCCATTCTTCTTTGCGAATTACTTCTATATTGTTACTATGCGGTGGTGGTTGTTGCTTGGCAGCTTCAGCTGTATTCATGTGTTTTCTATAGGATTAAGGTCTGAAGACTAGCTGGGGGACTTTATGACCTTTTTTTTGAGAAACTCATTGGTCGCCTTAAATGTATGTTTTGTGTCATTATCCCATTGGAAGACCCATCCACAACCCATTTTAAACATCCAAGCAGAGAGGATTTTCTTACTCTGGTTTTGATAGCTCATGGTTTCGTCCATCCTCCAATTGACATGTTGAAGTGGGTCTGTGTAGAAAAACAACCCCAAAGCATAGTGTTTCCACCTCCATGCTTGACAGTGGGGATAGTTTCCTTGGAGTCATAGGCAACATTTCTCTTCCCCAAACAGAAAAAGGTTCAGTTGATGCCAGAGGGCTCAGTTTTGGTCTCATCTAACCACAGCATCTTCTCCTAATCACTCTCAAATCATGACGATGTTCAGTGGAAAACTTCAAGCAGGCCTGCACATGTGCTTTTTCCAGCAGGGGTACTTTGCAAACTCTGAAATATATAATACACCATTGCAGTGTTAAGTATTTCTAATGAGTTTCTTGGTGACTGTAGTTTCAGCTGCTTTGAGAACATCAACTAACTCCTGCCATGTTGTTTTAGGCCTTTTCAGGTGTCATCCTGTTTGGAGCCCCAAACATATAGATTGAAGGTTATGTTAAATTTCTTGTATTTTTGCAAATATGCACATTAACTCCCAGCTTCTTGCTGATGGGTTTGTAGTTCATTCTGGTCTCGAGCAGGTCTACAGTCATATTCTTTCAATCCATCGAAAGCTTTTTAGCCTTTCATGTGTTGAAGGGCTTTGAGTCTGACTGAGTCTGTGGACAGGTGTCTTTTATACATGTGATGAGTTCAAACAGCTGTCTTCAATTCAGGTGACAGGTTAATTAGAAGAGTCTAACTGCTGGTCTGTGTGTACCAGAACTCTTAACAATTACCAGGGCATCAAATACTACTTTCACTCAAAGTATTTACATGAAAGTGTTTGTATTTTATTAACACAAATTTTTAGATTTTTTTGTGATTATCTACCTCCTACTGTTCAAATGATCCTACCATTAAGATAATAGACTGTCATTGTCTTTTTAGGTAGGCAGACCTACAAAATCAGCAAGAGATCAAATCTTTATTTCCTCCACTGTATTTTGTGATAGACTGAAACTAAATGTAGGCAGTTCGTTAGAAATTTAAAATATATATATTTATAAAAAAAAAATCTTTTGCCTTTCTGTGCCTTTCATTACTGAAAGCAGTACAATAGACACGAATCACAACCATGCACATTTGGAGGATATCGAGTGGGCCGGCATCTGTGGTTTCAGCTGTACAACAACCAATACACAGCTCCAAAGAATCTTCAAGTTGTTCAATTCAATTTTAACTCGGTTTATTTATTTTTCAGGCTCAGTGCACATTTAAAGCATTGCATGCCATCAGCTATTTTTTTATCTGTTGTCTGGACAAAATTATCAATCTATAAAGCTAAGAACAATTAATTAAAATAATGTTTAAATATTAATATCAATAAAAAGGATATACAATAAGAATAAAATTAAAAGACAATCACTTAAAATACATTTCAATTTTTAAAAATTGCATAACGTTGAATTACAAGTAAAGGAACAGGTAAGCAAACAAATTCAAGTTAAAGTTAAAGTTAAAGTTAGTTGTCACACAGCAAGATGTGTGAAATTTGTTCTCTGCATTTGACCAAAAATGTTGTTTTTTTTTTTTTTTTTTACCACTGTTTAGTAATGTTTTTTTTCTATACGTATATTTTTTAGCTTCAAGTTTTAATTTTAAACACCAAAATGACAAACAAAAACAAAAGACCAGGAATCATAGTATTATTTATTGTTGACAGAATTTATGTCTTAATAGCTGTAAGTCAAAGTGACAAAAGAGTCTGGTGTGTGTAACCCTTCCGCTCTTCTAAGTATGTTTACTTTAAAAAAGGGTAATCTTTTTTCGCACCCACAAGACAGTGCACCAAATTTTTTTTTTTCAATGATTGTCGATCTTTTCTAGTGTCCAATGACAGAGATGAAGTCTTGTCCACCTTTGTCATGGTAGGGCTGATACCTTAATGTATGGGTATAAGAGCGCACGAGATGTAGGTCAGTTGATAGAAAAAACAAATGGCTTACAAAACTACACTTGAGGGTGTTTTGTCTTTGCAGAATCAACAGAGATGTTATATGAAGTAGGGACATCTACCTGCTTGAACTCATGGAGTCATCACCTGTGCTTGCCATCCTGGTACTGTCAGGGCTAGTCACTAGACCACCCAAAAATGACAGACCCAGGAATAGATGAAGCTTAAGTTCTTTTATTGAAGAAGGAGGATGAGGATATGGAGCAGGAGGGATGTAGTAACGTCGGCAGACGATAGGGGGTGCTGGAGATGAGGACGCCGTCCGAGAGCAGAGGAGGATGAGTGGAGAAGAAGAGCTCTTGATTTTGTTGGGGTAGAGACGGTCTTTGATACAGTAATCCGGGAGATGGAGGACTTAAGACAGACGCTGAGCAGGACCTTGAGAGCCGTGGAAGTAGGAACCCCGTCTCAGCTGAATGACGGAGCTGTCGCGGGAGACACGGAGCGTGAGGGCTGGCGAGTAGACAGGCAGAAAACTCCGATTCCTGAAGTGTGAGAGACAGAGGTGAGTAACAGACAGAGAATCCAGGGCTGGTAGTCGGGCTGATAGCGAGACGTTCCGGCAGTGATTGAGGCAGGGATGCAGGGTTAAATAGGAGAGCAGACAGGTGCAATTGATCAGCGTGATGATC
Organism: Oryzias javanicus; assembly: GCA_003999625.1. NCBI lineage: Eukaryota > Metazoa > Chordata > Actinopteri > Beloniformes > Adrianichthyidae > Oryzias > Oryzias javanicus. Next base: position 22,591,841 of record CM012449.1, on the reverse strand, counting down.
CGCTGCAGCTGTAGCGAGGGCAGGGACAGCAGCTGCCGTGACAGTACCCCCCCCTCAACGACCGGCACCAGACGGTCGAGCTGGCTGGTCGGGGTGGTCACAGTGGAACTGGGTGATAAGACCAGGATCCAGGATGAAGCGCGCCGGCACCCAGGAGCGTTCTTCGGGACCATAGCCCTCCCAATCGACCAGATACTGCAAACCCCGTCCCCGACGGCGAGATCGGAGCAGGCGCCTGACCGTGTAAGCAGGACCCCCGTCAATGAACCGAGCCGGAGGCGGAGCAGCAGGAGGTGGGACATAGGGGCTGGTCTTGACAGGCTTAACCCTAGAGACATGGAAGGTCGGATGTACACGAAGAGACCTAGGCAGACGCAGGCGAATGGCAACTGGGTTGACCACCTTCGAGATGGGGAAGGGTCCGACAAACCGTGGAGCCAGTTTCTTGTTCTCGAGACGAAGGGGCAGATCAGTAGTGGAAAGCCAGACCTTTTGGCCCACCTGATAGGAGGGAGCAGAAACTCGTCGTCTATTGGCGGAGGCACAGTAGGATTCCACAGTCCGTAGGAGAGTCTGCCGGGCCTTGCGCCAGGCTCGCTGGCATCGTCGAACGGAAGCATGGGCCGAAGGTACAGAGACCTCCCCCTCCTGAGAGGCAAACAAAGGTGGTTGATAACCAAACACGATCTGAAAGGGGGACAACCCCGTGGCAGAGGAAGGAAGGGTATTATGGGCGAACTCCGCCCAGACTAAATTACGGGACCATGACGCCGGCTCACGGGCACAGAGGAGACGGAGGCTGGTCTTCAGTTGTTGGTTGAGCCGTTCGGATTGGCCATTGGACTGCGGGTGGAAACCGGAGGATAGACTCACAGAAGCCCCGAGCAGGCGACAGAATTCCGCCCAGAACTTGGCTGTGAACTGGGGTCCCCGGTCTGAGACGATGTCTCTTGGAATGCCATGAATACGAATGATGTCGTTGAGCAGGACCTCAGCAGTCTCTTTGGCTGTGGGAAGTCCAGGCAGAGCAACGAAATGCACCATCTTAGAAAACCGGTCTACTACAGTCAGAACCACTGTCTTGCCTTCGGATGACGGAAGCCCCGTGACGAAGTCCAATGAGATGTGGGACCAGGGTCTTCTAGGGATAGGCAGAGGGTGTAGAAGACCAGCAGGCGAAGATGTTGATGCCTTGACCTGAGCACAGTCTGGACAGGAGGAAACATATTCATTGACGTTCTCTCGCATGTTTGGCCACCAAAATCGCTTTCTAATCACTGTGAATGTTCGTCTCTGACCAGGATGGCAAAACAAACGCGAGGCATGGAACCAGTGCATCACTCTGGCTCTGAGATCTTCTGGTACATAGAGACACTCCGGGGGACAGGCAGATGGAGAGTGTGAATCTTGGTTAGCGGAACGTACCTCCTCCTCGATGTCGGTACTGACCACAGCGAGACGAGCAGAGACAGGCAATATGAAGTCAGGAGACGCCTCTCCGGACGGACAGTACTCCCGCGCGACAGGCGTCGGCCTTCATGTTACGTGATCCTGGCCTATAGGACAGAGAGAAGGTGAATCGGTTGAAAAACAAAGCCCAGCGGGCCTGGCGAGGGTTCAGTCTCTTGGCGGTTCTCAGGTACTCCAGATTTTTACGGTCCGTGAACACAACAAAAGGGATTTCAGACCCTTCCAGCCAGTGCCGCCACTCCTCCAATGCAGCCTTTATGGCTAGTAATTCTTTGTCACCAACACAGTAATTCTTCTCAGCGCTGGACAGGTGGCGGGAAAAGAAGGCACATGGATGCATCTTGTTATCTGCACTGCGCTGGGAGAGGATAGCTCCGATCCCAGCGTCAGAGGCATCCACCTCCACGATGAATTGTTTGCTGGGATCAGGCGTGATCAACACTGGAGCTGACGTGAAGCGGTTTTTAAGATCTTGGAAAGCAGCCTCTGCTTCTGGAGCCCAAACAAAACTCCTCTTGGATGACGTTAAAGCATGTAATGGGGAAGCGATTTTGCTGTAATTCTTGATAAAACGGCGATAGAAATTAGCGAACCCAAGAAACCGTTGTAATTGTTTACGGTTCTCTGGTCTCGGCCACTCCAACACAGCCTGGACCTTGCTTGGGTCCATCTTGACGCTGCCTTCTGTAATGACCAGGCCCAGAAATGAAGTAGTAGTGGCATGGAACTCACACTTCTCAGCCTTGACATAGAGCTGGTTCTGAAGCAGCCTCAGGAGAACCTTGCGTACGTGTTGGACATGCTCTTCCTTAGATCGAGAGAAAATCAGAATGTCGTCAAGGTAAACGAACACAAATCAGTTTATCATGTCCCCCAACACGTCGTTAACCAGGTTTTGAAAAACTGCCGGTGCATTGGTAAGACCAAATGGCATGACCTGGTATTCAAAATGACCTGAAGGTGTGTTGAAGGCTGTCTTCCACTCATCTCCTGACCTGATGCGAACCAGATGGTAGGCGTTGCGGAGATCCAGTTTGGTGAAGAATCTAGCCCCCTGGAGGAGTTCAAAAGCAGAGGACATAAGCGGAAGGGGATAGCGGTTACGTACAGTGATCTCGTTAAGTCCTCTGTAGTCGATGCACGGTCTTAGACCTCCGTCCTTTTTCTTAACAAAAAAAAAGCCTGCCCCCGCAGGTGAGGAGGAGGGCCTGATTAGTCCAGCAGCTAATGACTCCTTAATGTAGGTCTCCATGGCCACCCTCTCCGGACCCGAGAGGGAGTATAAACGACCACGAGGAGGTGAAGAACCCGGCAAAAGATCAATGGGACAATCGTAAGGGCGGTGAGGTGGTAAGGCAGAGGCTTTTACCTTGTTGAAGACCTCTTTGAGATCGTGGTACATAACAGGCACTCGGGAGAGATCAGGATATCTCTCCACAAATCTCTTGTCCTGGTTTGATGGTGATGGGGCTTCCATAGCGCCAAGACAGTTGTTGAGACAGTCTGCGCTCCAGGCCAGGACCCGACCTGATCGCCAGTCGACTTGAGGGTTATGTTGTTGTAACCAGGATAGGCCTAGAATGACAGGAATATCAGTGTTCTTGATGACATGGAACCTGACAAATTCAAAGTGGTTGTCGATCTGCATCTTCACAGGCTCAGTTATGACCCGACTGTTTGTTATGACACGTCCATCAATTGCTTTAACACTCAGTGGACACTGCAGCCATGAGAAACTGACTCCCCACCTGTGTACAGTCTCCTCAGCCATGAAATTGCTGTCAGCTCCTGAATCAATAAGCACAGAGTTAATGTGTACCTTGTTCTTGATGTGAAAGGATGCTCTCGTACTTTGGTTGGACTGGAAGGAGGAAAACAGAGAAAGGCTCACACACGTCTCCTCCTCTCGTGCTGAGCCGGGCCTTTTACTGGACAGTTCTCAATGCGGTGATCCGGGGAACCACAGTAAAAACAGAGGTTCTGCTGGAATCGGCGATCTCTCTCCTCCCTGGAGAGTCTGGTACGGCCTAGTTGCATAGGCTCCTCCAAGTCAGGACCCGAAGAGGAGGATGGTCTGGGATACGAATGACCTTGGTGCTCCACATAAAACTGTGATGTCCGTTGTCTCTCTCTTCCTCTCTCTCGGATACGCCTGTCGATGCGGGCTGCCAGAGTCATCAAGTCATTGATGCGTCTTGGAAGTTCGCGTGCTGTTAATTCGTCCTTGACAGCGTCAGATAAGCCTACGTAAAACATGTCATAAAGGGCCTCCTCGTTCCACCTGCTGTTACTTGCTGTGGTCCGAAAACGTATGATGTAATCATCCACACTCTCTTTGCCTTGACGCATTCTTGTCAGTTGTCGAGCAGCCTCCCGGTGGGGTTTAACTGGATCAAAGACCTCTTTGAGCTCCTCTGAAAATGCTCTGTACGAAGAGCAGGCATCTGAATCTCGAGTCCACTCAGCTGTGGCCCATTGTGCCACTCGGCCGCCTAACAACGAGATAACATAGGCGACCTTGGATCTCTCAGTCGGGAAGGCAGACTCCTGCAGAGAAAAGTTCACCTCACATTGGCAGAGAAAGGTTCGACACAAGGCTGGGTTCCCATCGTATCTTTCTGGGGGGTTAATCTTGGGTTCAGTCCTGGGTTGCATGGTAACAGTAGGGGGAGGGGTTGGAGATAAGCTCATAGCAGACAGTCTATCGGTGATATTACCCAGTTTGGTAGAAAATTCAGCCATCCTCACATCATAAGTCCTGAAGGCGCCCTCAACTTGGGACTGGAACTCCTGGGCTGTCTTTGGGTCCATCTTGGCCGGAACGTTCTGTCAGGGCTAGTCACTAGACCACCCAAAAATGACAGACCCAGGAATAGATGAAGCTTAAGTTCTTTTATTGAAGAAGGAGGATGAGGATATGGAGCAGGAGGGATGTAGTAACGTCGGCAGACGATAGGGGGTGCTGGAGATGAGGACGCCGTCCGAGAGCAGAGGAGGATGAGTGGAGAAGAAGAGCTCTTGATTTTGTTGGGGTAGAGACGGTCTTTGATACAGTAATCCGGGAGATGGAGGACTTAAGACAGACGCTGAGCAGGACCTTGAGAGCCGTGGAAGTAGGAACCCCGTCTCAGCTGAATGACGGAGCTGTCGCGGGAGACACGGAGCGTGAGGGCTGGCGAGTAGACAGGCAGAAAACTCAGATTCCTGAAGTGTGAGAGACAGAGGTGAGTAACAGACAGAGAATCCAGGGCTGGTAGTCGGGCTGATAGCGAGACGTTCCGGCAGTGATTGAGGCAGGGATGCAGGGTTAAATAGGAGAGCAGACAGGTGCAATTGATCAGCGTGATGATCCGCTGCAGCTGTAGCGAGGGCAGGGACAGCAGCTGCCGTGACAGGTACTGTGTTTGGGTTTGTTTGAGAGAAACTCAATTTTTGTCTTAAGCGAGTCCATTACAATTATCCATCTGTAAAATGTAAATCTCTGGCTGGAGCATCTTCCCCATGTATTGTTAATGGGTGGCGATTTTATCATAGGTGGTATGTTTTCTATTTATTACAAAATGCACACAGAGATTTAGAATCACACATTCTTGCCTGGGCCACCTCGATGAACAGGGAGGTGAGTAAGAGGCAAAGGGAATGAGTCAGAGTTGCAGAGAAGACATATTAAAAAAAAAATGTTCGAAAGCAGTTGATGTCAAAGCTCGTCTCTGACAAAGAAACACATCAATGTATCATACTTTATTCATTGCTATGTTTTAAATGTCTGTCTTTTCCCTATATATGTTACAATTTTTAAAAATGTAGAGATTAATAGAATATCTTTATCTTGACAGTATAAATGCTGATTAGCTGCGCTTCTCTTGTGCAATGATCTTTGTCATTGAGAAGGTAAACATGGAGCACACAGCTGCTGCCTGGCATCAATCCTGGTTACCAGGTATATGATTCTTGCGCTGCTGTGCCAGTGGCTATGTATGTGGCCTTTCAGCTGCAAGTGGGAAGGACAAAGTGTTTTCTAAAGATGACAACTCTTCCCGGTCTCGTATGGTGGCCGGTGTTATTGGTGGGTCTGGATCCGCACCATCTATTGGTATATCAAAGATTATTGGATCATTTAACATTTCTCAAGTAAATACTTTATATACGCCTTTGAAGTGATACATTTTGTGGGAACAGGCCATATTTAAACAAAAAATGTTTTAGCCACTTTGCTACATGTGCTTGTCTTTCTGATAAGAAAGAGTTTCCAAATTTCTTCAGAACAAGTCCTAGTGATACATTTCAGACTGTAGCCCTGGCTAAGCTGGTGAAACACTTTGGCTGGATTTGGATTGGCACTATCTGACCATGGCAATAATGGAATGGTCTCTTTTCTTCAAGCAGCTAGAAAGCAAGGAATCTGTGTGGAGTTTTCGGAATCATTTTACCGGACCAACCCAATTAACAAAATTCAAAGGGTAGCTGATGTGATCCGCAGGTTCATGTTCAGGTTCATCCGCATTTTCCGTTGCCAGAGGAGTGAAACTCTAATGGTGTTTGTTCTTGTTGCCATGGTTAATCGTGCTGTCTTTGCTCCATTGATCAGGGCTTTTTATGGTCGCGACGCTTACACCTGATTCTGGTTCCAACAACTTCAAGTTGATTGAATCAACTCTTTTCAGCTGTTCTGACACTGAAGACTCTAAGTTTGCGAATTTGGAGTCCGTGGACTCTGAGTTCAGGTTTGAACTCTATATTTGTTAAATCTGCTTCTTGAATTGGCCCCAGGGATAGGGAACTCCAGGCCTTGAGGGTTGCATTCCTGTACGTTTTTCAACATATCATGATCAGGCATGTTCTAATTGGCAGGACACACCTAAATCAGGAAAATGGCCATGGTTTGGACAAAAAAAACCCTGCACATTTCAGAGTGGCCTTTTATTGTGGGCAGTCTAAGGCAGACCTTTGCACTAATCAAGATGTCAGATCAGCATCTTGATGTGACACACCTGTGAGGTAGGATGGATTATCTCAGCAAAGCAGAGGTGCTCACTATCACACATTTAGACAGATTTGTGAACAATGTTTGATAGAAATGGTGATATTGTGTATCTGGAATGAATTTTAGATCTTTAAGTCCATCTCATGAAAAAAGGGGGCAAAAACAAAAGTGTTGCGTTTATATTTTTGTTGAGCGTACATAACATTACCTACGTTAATGATAGTGTGAAAAGCTGTAAGACAAATTTGGTAGCTGAAGATGCTAGTGCTGATAACTGAAGATCCTAAAATTGATGGCTGAAATCACTGAAGCTAATAGCGGAAAATGTTGAAGCTGATGGCTAGCTTAAATATGAGCTCAACGTCAAATTCGCCAAAAAAAAAAAAAAACATTTAAAAAAAAACTGAGGATAGTCAAAACAGCTATTATTACTATGTGCCTTTATTTATACAGGTTGGTCGATTGAGAACAATTTCTCATTTACAACCAGGACCTGATTACACATCAGCAGAAAAAAATAGAATAACAGGGCAATAAGTTACATATAGATTAAAACATAAACTTCTAACATCAATATTTTGAATATTTACAATAAAAAATCTACAAGTGACACCAAGTTAATAATTCCAATAAAGTACCCATTGAAAAACTAAAATGAAGCAAAGTAAAATTAAAAAGAAGTTAAGTTAATAACATCTGCATTAATCACTAATCGTATCTGTTAAAGATGTCTTAAATGCAGCTAATGAGAAGCAAATTCAGGGTTTTCTGCAGCTCATTACAGTCATGGGGGCAGAAAAAGAGAATGAGGAACAGCCCAAAATGGTTCAAACTCTGGGTACAACCATGGTGAGAAAGTCACTGGAGCTGTGAGTACTGTTTGCAATTTTTAGGATGGTCTGAACGTAATGTGGTGTTTTACCAATCAGAGTCTTATAAATGAAATTATTACGTAAATACGTGTGAATAGCATCAGCCATAAATGAAATTAAATTGAATAGCACTATGTAGTATTGCGCTGGATTTATGCAGGTCTGTCTGTGGTGCATCTCCATTGCATTTGCACTGGGAGTCTCTAATGACCATCATTTGGCCTACATTGTCTCCATTGGATCTCTGGTTTATCACCCCCTGCCTCTTGGAGGAGTGATTTGTCCCGTCACCCCCGTGTTGAGCGATTTATCCAAAACTTTGGCAATCAGGTCACATGCTTTCTTCTTACTCATGAAGTAATTGTAAAATACATGTTTTTATATGATAAATTATATATAGTTGTACTTCCAAAATTAACACTGTCAAAATAAAATTTTGTCTTATTTTGAAAGTACAACATCAGCTTTTATTTTGAAACCTGGACTTGTTTCCGGTTACTCTGACTTTTGCCATGATATTAATGTCAGTGGACAGGAAATAGAAATTCTGCGTAACTTACGCTGCAGAGGGACAAATCTCAGACCCAAACATGATGGAGGCACTGTAAACATTCTGGTTGATTAATGATTGTTTTTTTTTTTTTTTTTTTGTATTAACATGATGCAATGCTGATGAACCACAGATTGACCAGTATAAATCATCCCTTTGCATAGTGTTAGAGTTGTCACTCCACAGCGAAAGGTACTTGGCTTTAAATCCCAGCTGGGTTCTGTGTGGAGTTTGCATGTTCTCTTTGTGCATGTGTGGGTTTTTTGTCTGAGTATTCTGGCTTTCCTCCCACAATCGTAAAGCTTGCTTCATAGGTTAATTGGTGATTCCAAGGTCTAATCTAAATTCTTCCTTTCTCCCTAGCCCTTCTCCCTTCTCCTTCATTTGGCCCTCCGAACGGAGAGTTATGAATAAATAAAATTAAAATTATTTCAGACGTCACTTACGTTCAATAACGTCACTAATAATTGCCAGCCCCCTAACATTAGCGCGGACCTTTAATATTCGTAACAACAGTGGTTTCATAACTTTAAAAAGGTTAGGCTACAACAAAAAGTCCTTACTTACATTTAAATGTAAATGTCTGTAGTTCAGAGCGCACCCACGTGAAGAAAAGCGCTTCTCAGTGCGACGCGGTTTACCCTTGCGATGGAGGAATTGTTAACACTCCGTTTGGAGGGTCGGATTTAAAAAATACATTTCCCGGACATGACTAGCACTTAAACTGCCCCTTCAAATGGAGGGGAAGGGAGAAGGGAAGAATTCAGATAGTGGCATAACAACAGAACCAGACCAGTCCAGGGTGTACCCCGCCTTCATTCAACAGTAGTTGGGCTGTCTCCTGAAACCCAAAACTCTAAAGGATTAGGCAGATACGCCACGCTTGATTCAGGTAATGCTCACCAGCAGTAAGGTTTCCATGTTATTTCATTATGACTTAACTGTTAACTCTTAAGTTGACACTTTGGGAACAAAATAATAATTTCTGTGATCTGGTGTTTAATCATGTTAAAACGTTTCTTAGAGTCAGTATAAAGAAAATTCTCATTCACAAACCAGTGCCAAATAAAGGATGCCGGTAGCAATATTTTGAAATTATACGACACCCTACTTCAACCCAGAAGGAGTCAGCCATTTATTTTGTGTCCCTAGTATCTCCACGTATTTAGAAGAAAAAGAATCAGTATGAGCGCAATAATATTTTTCATAGTATTTTGTTTTAATTTCGTCACATAGGTAAATAACAGACTCAGACAACGAATAACAATCTCATTGTGTCATGGAAAAACAAAACTGTGGGGCGTTTTCTCCCCAGAAGAATACAAAAAATATGTTATATAATTAGGGTAAGGACTTCCTCAGAGTTACAGACGTTGGAGGGATGGAGATCTCAGCTTTCTTCACTACCGTGTTGCTGCTTCTGTGTTTGTTCGAGATTAACTCAGTTTTTTTCTTAGACGGGTCCCTGACTAATTTAGAACAAAGGACTGGGGTTGATGTTGCCAACGCTGTTGCGTCCTCTGTGAGATGTAACCTACAGGGCTCGACACGTTCACCTGCATTCTCGATGGACGGTGATTTTGTTATAGGTGCTGTGTTCTCTATTCACTATCATATGTACACAGATATTTATAATTATGTCACCATGCCTGACCCACTAAAGTGCACGGGAAGGTTAGTAAGAGTTTAAAAGAAAACAAATGTTTTAATATAAATGAACTCTTTTACAATGTATTGTCTTTTGTTGTTTAGTTTTTAAGATTTAACAAAAAACGATTGTAATACTTCTGATAAATGTTGTGTCCTTATTTTTGTTTTTTTTTAGCATAAATGCTCGTAATCTGCGCTTCGCTTATACAGTGATCTTTGCCATTGAAGAGATCAATAACAACACAGAGCTGCTGCCTGGGATCAATCTTGGTTATCAGATCCACGACTCATGTGCTGCAGTGCCTGTGTCTGTGCAAGCTGCATTTCAGCTGACAAACGGGGGGGACAATGTCTACTACAAAAGCAATAATTGCTCCCAGTCTGGCATGATGGCAGCTGTTGTAGCCGAGTCTGGATCCACACCATCAATCGCGATCTCTCGGGTCATTGGATCCTTTGACATTCCCCAAGTAATCATCATCATCACTAATCATTCAATTATTTCAGGCCTTTTCACAAAGTATTTTTTACAAGGTAATTAACCACCACATGTTAATTATATTGTTGTATTTTTCTTTAGGTCAGCCATATTGCCACGTGTGCTTGTCTGTCTGATAAGCAGCAGTTTCCAAATTTTTTTAGAACAGTTCCCAGTGATGCTTTTCAGGCTGTAGCTCTGGCCAAGCTGGTGAAATATTTTGGCTGGACGTGGATAGGTGCAATCTGCTCTGATTCAGACTATGGCAATAACGGGATGGCCTCTTTTCTTCAAGCAGCTCAAGAAGAGGGGATTTGTGTGGAGTTTTCTGAAGCTTTTCATCGGACTCAGCCTCATAAAATTCAGAAGGTGGCTGATTTTATTCGCAGGTAATGTTGTGTTACAATGGAAATCAACAAGTTCTGTCTTGTATGTCTGTTTCTTTTTAGTTTAATTCTGTTTAAATAAAAAAAAATGACATGAACTTAATTATTAGACATACACTTGTCGTGCCCTTAGGTCAACAGCTAAAGTTATTGTTTCCTTTACTGCCACTGGAGAAATGAAAGTCTTGTTTGAAGAACTTGCCACAAAATCTTCACCATCTCGTCAGTGGATAGGCAGTGAGGCCTGGATTACAGATCCAAATTTGCTAAGATTCACATTCTGTGAAGGGGCCATCGGATATGCAATTCCAAAATCTGATATCCCTGGTTTGAGAGACTTTATGCTGGATCTCTCTCCTACAGAAGTAGCGGCATCCCCAATGCTGACTGAGTTTTGGGAGGAGACATTCAAATGCACACTCAGAAAAGGTGATTTATTTTCTTGAATATAGACTTTCATCAATCAGACTGATGTTAAAATGTATTATTATGCTAGAGAATTATCTTTTCTTTTTTTTAAGTCTTGGTAAAATGCTTAACAGGGCTCAAAATATACTGTTTGTTTTGTCAATGCATATGAGGAGCCAAAAAAAGCCCAAAAGGAGGAGATAATCATGATAATTTCTGTTCAATTTTATAAAATCTGACATTTTTCTCCATGTCTTCTGAGATGTTGCTGCAGAGCAACGTGTCTGCAATGGAAGTGAAGACCTAAAAAATGTTCCAAATGATTTTATCCCATCATCTCCACTGAGAATGAGTACCTTGGTGTACAAGGCTGTCTATGCGATAGCTTATGCTATTCACAGTATTGTGTGTTCAGAAAGAAATTTCACAAACAACTGTGACAAACATTTAATGTTGGAATCCAAGCAGGTCAGCTGAGATATTGCTTTATTTGTTATAATATAAAATGAAAAATGTATACTCTTTAATAGAAGCCTTCTCACATTTTACTACTTTAAAATTATTTTTTAATCTTCTAATGAATTATTTTTGTCATGTGTTCATCTGCAGGTTTTAACTGCACTAAAAAAAGTTAATTTTACCCACAATGGCTATTCTGTGTCTTTCGATGCTAATGGAGATACTGCAGCTGTTTATGAGCTGGTCAACTGGCAAAGGGACAAGATTGGAAATATTGAAGTGCTAACTGTCGGATACTATGATGCATCCCTTCCAAAAAATAAAGAATTCCACATGAACAGAAATATAACCTGGATGGATGGTAGACAAGAAGTAAGTAGTCTGATGAACATTCGGTTTTAGAATTACTTATGGATGAACCATCCCTTTTGGAAAATTGTCAAGAATGCTATTTTCCTTTTTTTTTTTTTATTTGTGAAAGGTTCCAAAGTCAGTTTGTACTGAAAGCTGTCCTCCAGGAACTCACAAAGTGTTGCAAAAAGGAAAACCAGTCTGTTGCTATGATTGCATACCATGTCCTGAGGGAGAGATCAGCAACACAACAGGCAAGATCATCAATTTTCAAGCACGATCATGTCAAATTAATGCCACAAAGTATCTGACTTTTACAGTTTCTTTTTTCCTAGATTCATTGGATTGTCTCCCGTGCCCCATAGAATTCTGGCCAAATGCAGGAAGAGACTCATGTCATCCCAAACCAGTAGAGTTTCTTTCCATTGATGAGACTCTGGCGATCATCCTGGTTGTCTTCTCTGTTGGTGGAGCATGTCTAGCCATCTTAACAGCAGCAGTTTTTTTCCATCACAGAACAACTCCAATAGTACGGGCCAACAACTCAGAGCTGAGCTTCCTGCTGCTCTTTTCCCTGACTCTGTGTTTTTTATGTTCATTAACTTTCATCGGGGCTCCCACTGAGTGGTCTTGTAAGCTGCGTCATGCAGCCTTTGGCATCACCTTTGTTCTTTGTATCTCCTGTGTACTTGGAAAAACCATAGTGGTCTTGATGGCCTTCAAAGCTACACTACCAGGTAGCAATGTTGCAAAATGGTTTGGTCCTCCACAACAAAGACTGACTGTAGTGTTCTTTACCATTGTTCAGATTTTAATCTGCACCGTCTGGCTTGTGCTGAGGCCTCCATTTCCAATGAAAAATTTCTCCACATACAAAGAGCGGATCATCTTGGAGTGTGCTTTGGGTTCAGCCATTGGGTTCTGGGCTGTGTTGGGGTACATCGGACTTCTGGCTTTGTTCTGCTTTGTGTTAGCTGTGCTGGCTCGGAAACTGCCGGACAACTTTAATGAAGCCAAGTTTATAACGTTTAGCATGTTGATTTTCTGTGCAGTCTGGCTCACCTTCATACCAGCTTATGTCAGCTCTCCTGGAAAATTCACAGTAGCTGTAGAGATATTTGCTATTCTGGCCTCAAGTTTTGGATTAATACTGTGTTTATTTGCTCCAAAGTGCTTCATCATACTATGTCAGCCTGAGAAGAACACCAAAAAATATATAATGAATAAAAAATAGTTTTGTTTTTTTTTACTAAGCCAAGTTTTGAAATTTTGAGTTATATTATTCTAATTTCTTAAACATATAGCTGAGGCCCAAATCTAGTTGTTTCCTACTCTTGTGTTTAAACAACACATATATATATATTCCTTTACACAATAAAAATGTGATTTGATGATTGTAGAGACTTATTCCCTTTTTCAAATAAATGTAAAAACTGAGTTCAAACAACCTGTCTAAAAATCTGTCACATTTCTATTTCATCCATTTTATCTTTGTTTTACAAGAACTATCAGCTGAGAACATTTTTATGAACCACACTGACATATAAGATGACAAGTAGTCTGTAATAAGTAAAACAAGCAAAAAGTAATTAGACAAAAAACAAATTAGACAAAACAATTTCTGTGTTTATTCCAGCTTAAGCTTCGGCAGGGAGGAGAATCCTCTTCAGTACTTTTACTGTTCATTGAAGCCCCTCCGCCACCTACAATAAGGAGAACCTCAGAGCAAAAAGTCAAAGCAGTGAGAATCCTCCAGATTTTGCTCCAGGCTTTTTTGTTTTCACTCTTTTCCTTTAATGTCTGTCTGGGTGTCACATTAATCCGACCGAGCACAAACCGCAATAATTCATTTCTCTTTTGTGACCTGTTAAGTTTAAAAAATCTGAAACATTTTTCTGCTACTACAAGAAAGACAAGAGGGATTAGTTTCAAATACTTGCAAGGAGAAACGGACAGAGAAACTTCATAACTTCTCTCTCCGCTCTGAAGTTCTCTGTCGGCCTTGTCTTTTTATTCTGTTGGAAGCAACATTGAGATCTGTAGCTCTGAAAGGTAGTGAGAAAGGACAGCTACAGACCGGATTTTACTATCACTAATGTCACAGTTCCGGTTCATTTAAAGGCCTGGCCCCACAGGATTTGACGGCCATGTCACGGGAAAAAAAATTTGGAAAATCTGCCACACATGCTTAGACGTACTAACTTTTAGGTCAAAATTGATTGATAAATATGTTTATGGAATAGCAGTGATAGAGACGCCGGAGTGCATTCCACTGCCACTCTACTGCCAGAGGACTGCTTAATCCAGTGTAAGTGCGTCCTCCCACGGGTAACACCAACAAGGGGTTTACATGTTACGTGTTATTTTAGTGCCAAGTTAGCACTGCTGCATTGCGCTCAGACGCTAAACAGACGCTGTAAGCAGTGATACAAACCCAGACTGTCAGTTGAACGGCCATGCGACATACATATGAGACATTTGGTTTAGAACTCCCAGTGGGAAGTACAAACAGAAAGGACTCTGTCCATTCAGGATTAAATGATCAATTTTCTCTAGCCTTTTTTTTTTTTTTTTAGAAAGGGACATTATTCCTCACCTTTTTCGAGATCATTCTTTTTCTTTTTCTTCGACTCTCAACTTCTACTCCTCACATTCTCCGTCTCCCTAATCTTTTCCTCTTTTTCCGTTTCTCTCGTCTTATCTTGACTTTCTTTGGATCACTCCTCTCCTCTAGCTTTTTCACAATTCTGTTATGTCAACCGCCTTTAAATTCCAAATAACTTTCTTTACGTTTGCCAGTCCAGTGGACGGTCACCAAATGAAGATTTAATTGGCTGTGCGGTATCACGGGGCTTGTGTAACTCACATATGATTGTGTCTCCTCGTTCACTAAGGCAAGACCAAGACGTGACAAGACAGGCGGATGTTGTGAACAGAATCAGAATTTTTTTTTTTTTTTAAATCAAACTTTTTTTAAATATGTGAGAGGCCAATAAAAAAAAAAAGTCCTGTCTTGGACGCAATTAAAATGTGAGCGAGCAATGCAATCACCTGCAGTTCCGTCCAGTTGAAAAATGTTCATTTTTCTGCAAATAATCGAATAATTATTGATGTTGCTGTGACCAATAAATCCAAACCCTGATTTTCCTCAGATTCCTTGGTAAAATAATGAACGCCAACCTCAGAATGGCCTTTCACTGAATTACAGTCCTTTAAAGCACAGAAGTGGGATGTTATATTATTTTTTCCGGCCCCCACAGCTGCATCATGGCTAGCTATCGTGATGTAAGAAAAGCTCAGGAATTCAAACTGAGTTTCTTTCAGGCACTTTGATTGACTGCGACTTAAAAGGAGAAATAGTTAAAAATGCAAACATAAAATGATTCCTTACAATATTTTTTCTCTCTTAGAAGAAAAATGTTACACATACATGTTAAAAACTTAAAAAACACCATTTTCATTGGAGGACTTTAGCTCTAACACAACATTTTCGTTACTGAGCTACAGTGGCTGTACAACTAAACAGAATTATTATGTCAAACTTTTGAGTTATTTTATTTAAGTGTTTGAATATTACTTTTTTAAACATTTCACAAAAAATGAATGGTGCGTCGAACTGTAAAAAAAAAAAAAATGCAATTTGGCACCCCCTCCAGCAGATGGTACAATAGGCGGCCGTCTAGGTTGCCTATGCACAGGGTTGGCCCTGACAAGGAGTGTGTGTGGTTGTGTGGCCTTGCAACAGACAGATGACCATTTCAGTGTGTACCCTGCCTTTGTCCAACAGTAGTTTCATGAATCCCCTGTCTGGCCTTCAGCGGGAACTAACTCCTGAGTTCTAGAACTTCCTGGTTCTCCACACTTCATTTCACATCAGCCGCTGCCGTCACTCCCAGGAGCTCCACAGCTGATTTCCATCAGTAATCACTCCCAGCAGTATGTCATCTGAGCACTGACTCAGTGTGAAGTCTTGTTTGTGCCACTCTGCCTGCATCACTGAGCATTCTCAACCTGACCTGATCTTCTGTTTCTTCTGACCTTGCTTCATCTGCCACCTGCCCTGACCCTTGCCTGGACCCTGACCACTCTGGTTATTCTCTGATGCCCTCATGCTCATGCTTGATTCCTGCTGCCTGACCCTAATTTACCAGACTATTAGCTATGCTTCATGCCCGTTGTCCTGTCTGTGCCAACTAAACTTCCTGCACTTGGATCCAGCCATTTGCCTGTTTCAGACAAGTAGTTGGGTTGGCTCATAAAAGAGATCAAGCAGATTTGGACAATGGTGGATGACATTTCACTGTATAACAAATGTCGACACCCCAGAGGAATGTTTTTAGTGGGCTAATCAAAACAGCACACTTGATTGAGGTAATGCCCACCAACAGTAAGGCTTCCATGTTACAAATATTCAATATTTCTGTTTTTATATTCTATGTTTTTCTCTTTGTTTTACAATGAAGAACTTTAAAGCTAAAGTTAAAGTCCCCTTTGTGGTATTTATCTTAAAAGGTTCTATGTAAATAGAGTATATCATTATTATTATGTTAATATGACAAAACTGTGTGCTCGAATGGACACTTAAGGAACCATATCCATAATTTCTGAGATCCAGTGTTTCGTCATATTAAAATGTTTCTTCAAAACAATATCAAGAAAGTTTTGATTCATAAACCACTACCGAATTAAGGACATTTGTAGCAACATTTTGAAATTATACCAAACCTTACTTCTACCAACAAGGAATTAAATGTCTATTTTTGTCCTTAGTATCTTCTCATATTTAGAAGATAAAGAAACAATATTAGCATTATAACATTTTTTCATAGTATTTTTTTCATCACACAGGTAAATAACAGACTCGAACAAAAAATAACAATCTCATCATGTCATGGAAAAAAACAAGACTGTGGGGTATTTTCCCCCCAGAAGAATAAAAAAATATGTTATATAAAGGGGTAACTCCTCAGAGTTACAATCAGACATTAGAGGGATGGAGATCTCTGCTTTCTTGAATACCGTAGTGCTGTCTCTGTGTTTGTTTGAGATGAACTTGTTTTTCTTAGACGGGTCTCTGACAGATTTAAAACAAAGAGCTGGGGTTGATGTTGCCAATGTTGATGCTTCTTCTGTGAGATGTAACTTGAGGGGTGCAACACGTTCACCTGTATTCTCGATGGACGGTGATTTTGTTATAGGTGCTGTGTTCTCTATTCACTATAATATGTACACAGAAATTTATAGTTATGTCTCTATGCCTGATCCACCAAAGTGCACAGGAAGGTTAGTAAGAGTTAAAAGGAACTCTTTTACAATGTATTGTCTTTTGTTGTTTCGTTTGTAAGATAAAAAAAAAAATCAATTGCAATGTTTTATATTAAAGTTTTGCTCTTATTTTTGTCACTTTAGCATAAATGCTCGTAATTTGCGCTTCTGTTATGCAATGATGTTTGCCATTGAGGAGATCAACAACAGCACAGAGCTGCTGCCTGGCATCAATCTCGGTTATCAGATCCATGACTCATGTGCTGCAGTGCCTGTGGCCGTGCAAGCGGCATTTCAGCTGACAAATGGCAGGGACAATGTCTTCTACAAAAGCAATAATTGCTCCGAGTCTGGCATGATGGCGGGTGTTGTTGCTGAGTCTGGATCCACACCATCAATTGGGATTTCTCGAGTCATTGGATCCTTTGACATTCCCCAAGTAAATAATTTAATCTATTATTTTCAGGCCTTTTCACAAAGTATTTTAGAAAAAAAACTAACCACATGTTAATTAAATTGTGATATTTTTTTTTAGGTCAGCCATATTGCCACGTGTGCTTGTCTGTCTGATAAGCAGCAGTTTCCAAATTTTTTTAGAACAGTTCCCAGTGATGCTTTTCAGGCTGTAGCTCTGGCCAAGCTGGTGAAACACTTTGGCTGGACGTGGATAGGTGCAATCTGCTCTGATTCAGACTATGGCAATAATGGGATGGCCTCTTTTCTTCAAGCAGCTCAAGAAGAGGGGATTTGTGTGGAGTTTTCTGAAGCTTTTCATCGGACTCAACCTCATAAAATTCAGAGGGTGGCTGATTTTATTCGCAGGTATTGTTGTGTTGCAATGGAAATCTAAACATTTTGACTTGTATGTCTGTTTGTTTTGAGTTAAATTCTGTAAAAATAAATAAGAAATGATATGACAAAAAAACATTTATTGTGTCCTTAGGTCAACAGCTAAGGTTATTGTTGCCTTTACTGCCACTGGAGAAATGAAAGTCTTGTTTGAAGAACTTGCAAAAAAACCTTCACCATCTCGTCAGTGGATAGGCAGCGAGTCCTGGATTACAGACGCAAATTTGCAAAGGTTCACGTTCTGTGAAGGGGCCATTGGATTTGCGATTCCAAAATCTGATATCCCAGGCTTGAGAGATTTTCTGCTGGATCTCTCTCCTACAGAAGTGGCGGCATCCCTCAGCGCTGACTGAGTTTTGGGAGGAGACATTCAAATGCACACTGAGAAAAGGCAATTTATTTTCTGAGCATAAACTTTCATCAATCAGATTGTGGTTAAATATACAACTAGAGAAATCCCTTAAAAAAGAAGTATTTTTTTCCTTCTACTTAACAAAAGTAAAGACTAATAATTTTTTGTCGATGCCAAAAAAAACCCAATGAGCAGAACATTGTGATAATGTATGTTCAATTTCATTAAATCTAACACTTTTATCTATTTCTCCCTAGATGTTACTGCAGGGCAACGTGTCTGCAATGGAAGTGAAGACCTAGAAAATGTTCCAAATGATTTTATCCCATCATCTCCACTAAGAATCACTACCTTAGTGTACAAGGCTGTTTATGCAATAGCACATGCTATTCACAATGTTGTGTGCCCAGAAAGAAATTTTATAACCAAGTGTGACAAACATTTGATGTTGGAATCCAAGCAGGTCAGCTGAGATTTTGAGTAATTTTGAGACTTTGAGTAATACAGCTTTTTTTATTTAGGTTTTCTCAGATTTTTCTACTTTTAAGCAACTCTGATTTTTCTTTCCAATTAATATTTTCTATCATGTGTTCATCTGCAGGTTTTAGCTGCCTTAAAAATAATTAATTTTACCCACAATGGCTATTCTGTGTTTTTTGATGTAAATGGAGATCCCGTGGCTGCTTATGAGCTGGTCAACTGGCAGAAGGGTAAGAGTGGAAATATTGAGGTGGTAACTGTAGGATACTATGATGCATCCCTACCAAAAAATAAAGAATTCCTTATTAACAGAAATCTAACCTGGATGGATGGTAGACAAGGAGTAAGTAGTCTGATGAGAATTTGCTTTTAAAATAGTTCATGGATAAAGCATGACCTTTGTGAACTTGCCAAAAACACTCGTCATGTTTTTTTTTTTTCTGTTGTCTTTGAGAAAGGTCCCAAAGTCTGTGTGTACTGACAGCTGTCCTCCAGGAACACACAGAGTATTGCAGAAAGGAAAACCCATTTGTTGTTATGATTGTATACCATGTCCTGAGGGAGAGATCAGCAACACTACAGGTAAGATACTCTTATTTTCGAAGCACCGTTATGTCACACTAATGATATTTAGTAACTGATTTTTGTTGTTTCTGTTTTCCTAGATTCCTCTGATTGTTTCCCGTGCCCCATAGAATTCTGGCCAAATGCAGGAAGAGACTCATGTCATCCCAAACCAGTAGAATTTCTTTCCATTGATGAGACTCTGGCGATCATCCTGGTTGTCTTCTCTGTTGGTGGAGCATGTCTGGCCATCTTGACAGCAGCAGTTTTTTTCCATCACAGAACAACTCCAATAGTACGAGCCAACAACTCGGAGCTGAGCTTCCTGCTGCTCTTCTCTCCTGACTCTGTGTTTTTTTATGTTCATTAACTTTCATCGGGGCTCCACTGAGTGGTCTTGTATGCTGCGTCACTCAGCTTTTTGGCATCACCTTTGTTCTTTGTATCTCCTGTGTGCTTGGAAAAACCATAGTGGTCTTGATGGCCTTTAAAGCTACATTACCAGGTAGCAATGTCATGAAATGGTTTGGTCCTCTACAACAAAGACTGACTGTAGTGTTCTTTACTTTTGTTCAAGTAATAATTTGCACCGTTTGGCTTGTGGTGAGACCTCCATTTCCAATGAAAAATTTCTCTACATATAAAGAGAAGATCATCCTGGAGTGTGCTTTGGGTTCAGCCATTGGGTTCTGGGCTGTGTTGGGGTACATCGGACTTCTGGCTGTGTTCTGCTTTGTGTTAGCTGTGCTGGCTCGGAAACTGCCGGACAACTTTAATGAAGCCAAGTTCATAACATTTAGCATGTTGATTTTCTGTGCAGTCTGGCTCACCTTCATACCAGCTTATGTCAGCTCTCCTGGAAAATTCACAGTAGCTGTGGAGATATTTGCTATCCTGGCCTCCAGTTTTGGACTAATACTGTGTTTATTCGTTCCAAAGTGTTTCATAATACTTTGTCAGCCTGAGAAAAACACAAAAAAATATTTAATGAATAAAAATTAATTATTTTTTTAATTTGGCCAGTAGTTTTAAAATTGTTATTCATAATATTTTAAATTCTTAAAAATATAGCTGAGGGCTAAACCTACTACTTTTAAACCACATATGTATTTTGCTATTTATACATTAAAATATGATTTTATGATTGTTAAGTCATTTTGAGTTTTTAAAAATAAAGACAAAAACTGAGTTGAAACAACCTGTCTTGAATCTGTCATGGTTTGTTGTTTCTTTTTTTAATGTATTTAATCTCTATTTTACCTGGCAGATCAACTGCTAACAGTTTATTATTTGCACCGACAAAGTCGGCCACTCAATCTAGGATGCAAATGACCGCCAGCGGGGCCCCCAGTGCTAGAGAGCAGGGAAGCATAGAGAGCTCAAGCCCAAGGCCAGCTATGGAACAGTCTCCAGTTGTGCCCAGCATAAAGCCCAAACTACATGAGTGCCCCCCCCCCCGGGCGCCAGTGCATGTATCTCGCTAATGACTAAAGGGATCAAACAACAGCATCCCCTGTACGTTTTAAATATGTCCAACTATCATTATCCTTAAAGAAACTTCGCAATACACTTATTACAATCATGACAATGATACCTTCCATTTTCTTGACATCCCTTAATGTGGCTGCACAAGCCTCAAATAAATTTTAAAAAATCAGCTGTACTCTATGTAAAACACATTATCCTAACAAATACTTCATAATACACTGTGCACATGCCTGAAAGTGGTATTTTCCATGTTCATGACATCCCTTGAGATGGCTACACAAGATTTAATGGAAAAGCAAGACACACCCACGCTGAGTCTCTAGTCCTGCCTATTCTAAGGCGACATTAAAGGGATATCAGATCCCACAAAAAAGCACTCTAAACTTTTTTTTTTTCCTCAAGGATCTTTCTTCACTGGTGTCCGTGCTAAACATAAATTCCTGTCCGCCTTTGTCATGGAAGGGATCCCCCATCAATATAAGGGTCAGGTCATCTGGTTTTAAGATGTTTAAGATGTAGTTACTTCTTTCTATGACCCTCAATAGGCCCACACAAACCAAAAATCCATGGCACCCGGGTGGTTCAACGCAGACATGATTTCTGGGCTAACTGGCAACTCCAGATTGGCTTTGGGAGTCAATATCTACGTTTACATGGCCACAAGTGATCGAAATAAATGCCTGATCAGAACAGAAATGCGTCATGTAAACACGCCGTTCGGAAAACTCTGGCTCGATGAGACTCATTCGGATCCAAATTTCTTTCTGATCAAGACAGGTGGGTTATACCAATTGTTGATTTGATCAAAGAGTATGTAAACACACATTCCGATGTCATTACTGCGCTGGATTTTAAGCCACGCATAGATCGTATGGCAGTCTTTGGAGTGCAAACAGAACTGATCGGCTGCTCTCCTTGAGCTAACCGTTTCTTTGAGCAGATCAGTTGATTCATAGCTTTCACGCCTGTGAGCAGGGGGTTCTGGAAGGCGCCGGGGGCCGGGGTGTGCTTGTTACGGCGTGTATGCTTAGGACAATGATAAATGTTGGTAATGTCTGGCTGGTCTGCGTGAGTGATTTGACGAATTCGCTAAAACCGTGTCTCCTGGGAGAACTGTCTCGCTGAACGGCTTCAGGACAGTATGAGCCGGCGGAGGCAGCTTTTGAACGCGGAAATGCTGCTCTCCCGAACAGTCCTGAGAAACCCTGCAAAACATTACGTGAATTTATGTTTCCAACCACGACTAGACAAAATAAAGGCTGACGTTATTCCCACAAATTTATGTGCAGCCAAGATGCACATTGCTGCACGGATTAAAAAAATTATGAGTGAACAGTTACTTAAAAATATTATTAATAATAATGAAAGCACGTTTAGAGTGTCATCTTGCTCCATACTGGATATTTGTTTGTTTGTCACGGAACTCTCTCTTTCTTCTTCTACGACTATTTCCGGTATTTTAGACAGTTCTATGCATGTCAAAATGATTTATTCCAGTCAAATGTGTGGGACATGTAAACGTTTGTTACAACTGGATGAAGTTTTTCAGGGCCATGTGCACAGTTCTATTGTATTCTAATCTTTGATCCAATTGAGGACATTGTGCACATGTAAATGTAGCTAATGTAATTGTGTGTGGTTGTGAGGCCCTACAATCCACTAGCGACGTGATCAGGATATACTGTACTTTGCTTCTGCTCAACAGTAGCTGGGTTGGCTCCAGCAGCCACATGACTGAATGTGATTAGGTGGACTTTTGGGATTGTTGGATGAACTGTGGAGTATTAATCTAATAGTTTTCCTTAATGCCAAATTTTTACACCCAAAATAAATATGTCATTGGCTGCTTCATATAGTACACTTGATTCAGGTAATGCTCAACAGCAATAAGGCTTAGACATTATAAATTACTTTGTAAGACTTAACTGCGGGCTCTTATTTTCTGAGCTTATAATAATTTGTTTCTTTTTGAGTTTTTTTTATGCTGTTGAAGCAATAAACCTGTAGAAGAGTTGAAACTTTAGTTAATACGACCATGAATTCTGACAATGTGTTTAATCATGATAAAATGTCCAATGTAAAATGTTCAAAATAATATCAAAGAAGTTCTCATTCAGAAACCAGTGCCAAATTATAAGACATTGGTCTCAAACATTTTGGAGTGATACCCAGACCTACTCCATCCCACCAGAATCCAAATGTCTATTTTCCTTCATTAGTGTCTCCACTTATTTAGAAAAAAAACAGTGCGGCATTATTAACATTTTTCATATTGTATGATATTGTTTTAATTTTGTCACAGAAGTAAAAAAAACAGACTTGAACAAAGAATAACAACCTCATTATGTCATTGAATAACAAGACTGTGGACCGTTTCCCCCCAGAAGACTGAAAAAAAAAGTTATATAAACAGGTCAGGACCTCCTCTGAGTCACATTCAGGCACTGCAGGCATGGAGATCTCAGCTTTATTTACGATCCTGGTGTTGCCTCTGTGTTTGTTTGAGATGAACTCAGTTTTTTTCTTGGGCGGGTCTCTGACTAGTTTAAAACCAAAGACTGGGGTTGATGTTGCCAATGCTGATGCTTCCTCTGTGAGATGTAACCTGCGGGGTGCGACACGTTCACCTGCATTCTCAATGGATGGTGATTTTGTCATAGGTGGTGTGTTTTCTATTCACTATAACATGTACACAGAAATTTATAATTATGTCACCATGCCTGACCCACCAAAGTGCACGGGAAGGTTAGTAAGAGTTTGAAGGAAAACTAATGTATGAACAGAAATGAAATATTTTACAATGTTTTGCCTATTCAGTTATGCTTGTAAGGTTTTTTTTTTAAATAACATTATTAATAACTTAATTGTGATATTTTTGTTAAATGTTGTGTAAATATTTGTTTTCATTTAAGCATGAATGTTCGTGGACTGCGCTTCTCCCGTGCAATGATCTTTGCCATTGAGGAGATCAACAACAGCACAGAGCTGCTGCCTGGCATCAGGCTCGGTTATCAGATCCACGACTCCTGTGCTGCAGTGCCTGTGGCCGTGCAAGCCGCTTTTCAGCTGACAAATGGGGGGGACAATGTTTTCTACAAAAACAGTAATTGCTCCCAGTCTGGCATGATGGCAGCTTTTGTTGCTGAGTCTGGATCCACACCATCTATCGGGATATCTCGGATCATTGGATCCTTTAACATTCCCCAAGTAAATGCTTAATTTATTTATTTTCAGGCCATTTCACAAGGAACTTTATGAAGTAAGTAACCACTTATTAAATAAACTGTTATATTTTTCTTTAGGTCAGCCACTTTGCCACATGTGCTTGTCTGTCTGATAAGCAGCAGTATCCAAATTTCTTCAGAACAATTCCCAGTGATGCATTTCAGGCTGAAGCTCTGGCCAAGCTGGTGAAACACTTTGGCTGGACTTGGATAGGAACTATCTGCTCTGATTCAGATTATGGCAATGGTGGAATGGCCTCCTTTCTCCAAGCAGCTAAAAAGGAAGGGATCTGTGTTGAGTTTTCCGAATCTTTCTATCGGACAAATCAAATTAGCAAAATTCAAAGAGTAGCTGATGTGATCCGCAGGTAAAACCATTCTTCATGTGCATCTTGAACATTTGACGGTAAAACGGCATTCTGTATTGTTTTGTGAAACAAAACAGTTTATAATGGCAGAATAGAATGAGTCTTTTATCTAAAGACTGTATCTTCTTTTAACCCTTAAGGTCAACTGCTACAGTAATTGTGGTATTTGCTTCTTCTGGAGATATGAAAGTCTTGTTGGAAGAACTTGCCAGGAAACCTTCACCATCTCGCCAGTGGATTGGCAGTGAGGCCTGGGTAACAGACCCAAACTTGCTGAAGTTTGATTTCTGTGAAGGAGCCCTCGGATTTGGGATTCCAAAAGGTATCATCCCAGGTTTGAGAGAGTTTCTGCTGGACCTTTCTCCCTTGGAAGTTGCAGCATCTCCACTGCTGACAGAGTTCTGGGAGAATGCATTTAAATGCAGACTGGATAAAAGTAAGATGTATTCTTCAAATTTAAAAAAAAAAAAAAAAAAGCATCGACAACAACAACGGATCTATTTGTCTCGTCACTAAACATCTTTCCCTTTCCAGACACATATTGGTATAATTAATAGTATCAATTATAAAAGCAAAGGAATGGCTTCAATTTTATCATGAAACACGATGTTTCACTCAATATTAATAGCTGGAGTTTAATTTCAATGAAATGGACACGTTATAAAATAAGACCATGTATATGAGATCAGGCATGTAAATGACATTGTTTAAAAATGCATTTATAGTTTGTGTTTGTCTCTGTGTTTCTTCAGGTGTTGCTGCAGGAGAACGTGTTTGTGATGGAAGTGAAGACATTACAAATCTTCAGAGTCCATACACAGAAACCTCTCAGCTGAGAGTCACCAACATGGTGTACAAGGCCGTTTATGCAATAGCACATGCTATTCACAATGTTGTGTGTCCAGAGACAAACTTTATAACCAGGTGTAACAAACATTTGATGTTGGAATCCAAGCAGGTAAGCAAGACAGACCATATATTTATTTTACCTATTATTAAACTTAATAGTGTTTCATTAGATCCAAATGTATTGTCCTTCTTTTGATTAAATGTGTTTATCTGCAGGTTTTGGGAGCATTAAAAAAAGTAAATTTCACAAAGAATGGCTATTCTGTGTCTTTTGATGCTAATGGAGACCCTGTGGCTGTTTATGAGCTGGTCAACTGGCAGAAGGGTGAGAGTGGCATGAATGAGTTGGTAACAGTAGGATACTATGATGCATCCCTCCCAATAAACAAAGAATTTCATATTACCAAAAATCTAACCTGGATGGATGGCAGTGAACAAGTTAGTCATCTGATGAGAGTTTTGAATAATATAACTCTTTGGTTAAATGTTTCCGTAACAAATATTGTCTTTGTTAAAGGTGCCAAAGTCTGTGTGTACTGATAGCTGTCCTCCAGGAACTCACAAAGTGCTGCAAAAAGGCAAACCTATCTGTTGTTATGATTGTATACCATGTCCTGAGGGAGAGATTAGCAACATTACAGGTAAGATACTCTATTTTTTAAGTACATTTATTTCACATTTATGACGCAAACTGACTTTTGGCATTTCTGTTTTCCTAGATTCATCTGATTGTTTCCCCTGCCCCATAGAATTCTGGCCAAATGCAGGAAGAGACTCATGTCATCCCAAACCAGTAGAGTTTCTTTCTATTAATGAGACTCTGGCAATCATCCTGGTTGTCTTCTCTGTTGTTGGAGCATGTCTGGCCATCTTAACAGCAGCAGTTTTTTTCCATTATAGAACAACCCCAATAGTACGGCCAACAACTCAGAGCTGAGCTTCCTGCTGCTCTTCTCCCTGACTCTGTGTTTTTTATGTTCATTAACTTTCATCGGGGCTCCCACTGAGTGGTCTTGTATGCTGCGTCACTCAGCTTTTGGCATCACCTTTGTTCTTTGTATCTCCTGTGTGCTTGGAAAAACCATAGTGGTCTTGATGGCCTTTAAAGCTACATTACCAGGTAGCAATGTCATGAAATGGTTTGGTCCTCTACAACAAAGACTGACTGTAGTGTTCTTTACTTTTGTTCAAGTATTAATCTGTACTGTTTGGCTTGTGGTGAGACCTCCATTTCCAATGAAAAATTTCTCCACATACAAAGAGCGGATCATCCTGGAGTGTGCTTTGGGTTCTGCCATTGGGTTCTGGGCTGTGTTGGGATACATCGGACTTCTGGCTTTGTTCTGCTTTGTGTTAGCTGTGCTGGCTCGGAAACTGCCGGACAACTTTAATGAAGCCAAGTTTATAACATTTAGCATGTTGATTTTCTGTGCAGTCTGGCTCACCTTCATACCAGCTTATGTCAGCTCTCCTGGAAAATTCACAGTAGCTGTAGAGATATTTGCTATTCTGGCCTCCAGTTTTGGACTAATACTGTGTTTATTTGCTCCAAAGTGCTTCATCATACTATGTCAGCCTGAGAAGAATACCAAAAAATATTTAATGAACAAAAAATAATGGCTTGGAATGAATTGCATTTGAGGAAAATAATTGGTAATATCTAATAGCTGCACATCTTTTTTGGAAAGACAAACTGTAATTTGTGTACTAGTTATTGTTCGAATAAAGAGAAATGTAAACAACTTATGTGTTCCCAGGTTTAACTGACATTGTTCAATGTTGTGGCCAGGTGGATCTTGTGTGTTCAGAAAGCAAGTTTGATTTGTTGCCAGGTCAACACATTCTCTCTCCCAACTTATCATATATGCATCGGTGCTGCACATCTCTATTAAATGACTTGGTAAAGTTAGAATGTGTTCACAGATTCAAAATTCGACTCCTAAAAAAATCAAATAAAAGATCCCAAAATGCTGGTTATTAACCATGAAATAATTTTGCCATTCTAAGCGAAAGCAATGTGTCAAGTGTTACTTCCAGACTATGATTAAGAAAGTATATCACTATTATAACTGGTATACCCTCCTGGAATTAATATTTGCTTGATTGGTTTCTTACTGTATATCTAAACATTGAGAAATAAAAATACATTTAAAAATGAAAAGTAAATAACAAAAGGTATTTTTCTCTTTTCTCATAGTCTGAAAGCAGCATTAGATTTCTGTCTCACATATTTACTTGCTTTGAATGCCCAAAGAATCATCCATGCTGGCTCTGAGCTGCTTCTGTCATGTTATCACCAAAAACGGGAACAGCTAATCATGTCAAAACAGTTAAAATCTCCATCAGGTTTTCTTTTACGCATGCACGACTTTCAGTTAGCAACAGCTAGCTTGTCAAAGTATAATTCCTAGCAAATGAACATTGCCAGAGACATGTGACAGAAAAAAATATTTAAAAAATAATTTATTCTTACCTGGAAAGTGATGGATGTATTTTCAGTTATCGTGTCCTTAGATCTGATTTTTCTTTAACCGTTGCAAAGCAACAAAAAATTACATCTTCCTTTCCTTGACCACAACTGTAGTGTTAGCAGTGCAGCATTCAAAAAACGACTCCACACAAACTACTTTAGGGTGACTTTTCTGTTTCTGACAAAACTGTTTAATTTTTGATTGAACATATAAATGGGAAAATCAAATAAAGGTTTGTTTTTTGTTTATTCTTTTTTTTATTTTAAGTTGAAAAAAAAATTAATAAATGATGCACAGATTCACACAGAGCATGTTCTAAGGGCCAGACAAGCAGCCCACCACCACCCGGGATTTCTGAGAATCCCCCAAATTTACTTAAGTTACGAACCAGGGCGCCTTAAGAGAGACCCGTCTATTTCTCCAGGCAACCACCCACTAGTCCTGATGAAATTCCAGTAGATAGCAAGGCAGGGGCCACTCTGGTCCATCCAAGAGGAAGGCACCCAAGAAGAGTGAGGGTTCCTGATGAGCTTGGTAAACATCAGCAAACTAGGCTCCCCCACTTTTGGGAAATTTGAAGAGGGCCAGCACCCGGAGGACCAGAACCAGTACCACAGGGAATTGGACACCCCTTGGCAACAGGTTGTTACAAAAAATTAAAGCCTTAGCCACAATTGCCCTAACAAGTGGATAAGGGCTGTCTGCAAGAGAAAAATGAGCACATCTGCACAAGGTGGTCTGCATGAAATATCAAAGCTGTAAACCACTCAGTGAGCCTGCGGGGTGACAGTATCCATACATATTCATGCACCATTGGTAAGCTGCAGGCAACAGCTTGAAGCAAACACTTAACATGTAAGGGTAAGTAAGGATGTAGTTAGTTAAACACAGTCTTCATTATTTTTTTTTTTCATTTTTTTTGCCCCTTTCTGGGTTTTGGGGGATGGGGGGTGTAAATTTAAAAATGAAAAAAATAAGCATATTGTGGATGTGTGAGCATCCGATGTGCACTTACTTAACATGTTGCACATCCCATGTGTCAGGCATTTGCTCATGTTCAGTAAAGAACCAATGCACACACCTCACAAGTGCTGCATAAAGGACATAGTGACAATACGATGCGATTCATGATACATGGCTCACAATACCGATAGTATCACAATGTTGCGATAATCAATCAATATATCACCTTCGTAATCTCTGATATATTATCACTATTTTGCAAACAAATACATGTTTGTTTTCCCCAAAACTTTAAGAACAATATAAAACACAATATATTAATTTAATGTCCTTTGCAATGGCAGAATAAAATAATCAATGCATAGCATGTCTTTGTAATAATAACTTTCATTTTAAGGTAACAAATAAACAAAGCTTCAATTAAGAACTAAAATGCAGAGAATTTCAAATTATCTCCTCACGTCAAAGAACAATAATTGTGGAAATAAAAATTCACAATGTGGTATATTCATTAATTTTACATTTTATGCCAGATAATTTATTCTATTGAGGCACAATATGAATGTTTAGGCTTTTAACCTTATATGATTATCTTCTTTTACAGCACTGAAAGACGTTTTCATTTTCCCCCTCCTTTTTATTACAATATCATGTACTTATCTTTCATAAACATTTCAGTCATGTGCTCCGCATGTGTACTGCTAGCTTGCACAACTGCTCAAACTACAGTGCCACTAAACATCTCACGTGGACGCTTAAACGATGTGCACCTCTCCGCTACAATGTTTACAATAAATGCATGCAAAAAAATCCAGTGTAGTTTTGCTCAGTCAAGCTGGGATACACAAATCCAGGCCTCGAGAGCTGGCTTCCTGCTGGTTTTCAAAAAATCTTGTCTTATCTGTTGCTGTTTAGCGTCATAAGGTGTGTTTGGCCAATAAGGAGCTTCATTGGCAGGTTGGTTGGAAAACGTGTTGGACACCAGCCCTTGAGGCCTGGATATGGACACCCCTTCGCCAAGTGTGAGTTAGAGCTGGGCGACAAAACAGCGATCTTTATTGTGATATAACTTTTTCTCGATAGAAAAATTAGTCTGACATGACAGACTTTTATTTTGAAGAAATTACACTAGCCAGTTGCAAACATTTTCTCCTTTTTGGCGAGTAAAAGTTAGGGTTAATCACCACATGGCAAGTCAGCGCTGTTTTTAATTGCTATAATATCATGCTTAAAATGCTAACGAGCTATTTCATGTGTCACTTATATGTACTCATTGACCGGTTTAAAGTTGGATAGTTTTTTTAATATGTGACAGATAAAAAATAAGATTATACCATAGGACATTGATAAAAACTATTTTTTAAATAATAATCTAATTGAATCTTTTGTGTTTTGGCAGCATCTGTAGCATTACAGAGCCTGTGTTACATTGAAAAATGCAATCTGTCAGATGTGCTGAATTCTCCACCCCCTTAAATCTGCAGATTTAATGTTGTCGAGAGTCAGTGCTCTGTCTTCTCCTCTGGCCATCGGCGAGAGCTGTCTCCAGAGTACTGACTGCACCTCTTCTCCCACCAGCCACAGCCCACAGTTCCTGGATGCTGCTCAGCTGTCTCTCTTTTGCCAATGTCCCACAGGACACTTATGCACTGTACAGAGCCTCGCTCAGTGTGAAGTATTGTTTTCTACCACCCTGCCTTCATTATCAAGAGTATCGTTCTTACTTGATCTTCCATTTCTGACTCTGCTTATTTTCTGATTGCCTGCCCTAAACCTTGCCTGTACTATGACATCTCTAGTCTTGGAGGACCCCATGATTGTGTTTGACCTCTGCCTGTCTGACCATCTTTAAGGTTTGTGGACTTTAGGCTGTGCTTATTTCCTGTCTGAACTAATAAACTGACTGCATGTGGAACCATCTGTCTGTTCATTTGTGACCATTGTCAATGATTTATCAAAACAATAAGCCAAAACATGATACTATTTCCAGGTTGTTTGTTGTTATGATTTAATATGAAATGTGATCACCTGGAGGCTGTATTTTCTCCATTAAATATGGCATGTTTGAATTTAAGTTTTGTTAGATAACAATAAAGACATATTCATACCATTTATACATTTATTTTATATAATTTAATTTTCTTAAAGGAAGCCGAAGCTGTTTCTGTGTAAAATATGTTATGTTTTGGCTGGTAAAAAGATGTGTTTGGTCGGTAGATTTTTTTTGTTTTATATACTGGCCAACCAAGCCGGTGACTTAAAAATAAAACTTTGGCCCTTGAGTGGAGGTAATTCAGGTTTTTAAAATCTGTTAAAAAGGAGAAATGTGCAGTGCAAATTGCGCAGAAGGCAAGTTCCTTCTCGAACTGGAAATAACACCAACGTTTTTTATCCCTTAAAACAGTGCCATCAAGCACGCTCAATCTCAGACTGAAATAAACGATAATTTTCCAGCAAAAACAACTAAGGTAAGACCTGCACAGCAGCAACAGTCTAAAACATGAGAATAAATTCTGAGAATTTCCTTCTCGTTCCAAACTTAGCCACAGGATACTGACCAAAATGTTTGTCAATTCTATGTTGGATCTGTAAAACCTAAAAACAGTAGAATTTATGCTTAGAATGAATGCTTTGTTTTTAAATAGAACTGATCAAGCAGTTAAGTGGTATAACCTATGACAAACAATCCAGGGTGTACCCCACCTTCTCCCAATGGTAGTCAGAACAAGCTCCGGCATTACCATGGCTTCAAAAATAAAATAGCAGGTGAAGAAAATGCATGGATGGATATTTCAAAATACATTTACCACACGCACAACAAAGGTACGTTACATTTACTTGACACCCCTTGGGTTGGCTGCACAAGCCTAAACAGAACTGCAAGAAAGTCTGCGCCCCCCTTAACTCTCTGAAACCTAGAGCCTAAAACTCAGTTTTTGTCTAGTTTTGAATTTACCTCTGTATTTTCTATTTGAAAGACTGCATGGATGCTTATTTGGTATCATTTCAATAAGTATAACCTGTCATGTGTGACACTACCTTTATTTTGTCAAATTTCCATGTTGTATACACACACTAGATATAAAATCATGCAAAAACAGAAAATTCCGTCTGGAAAAATGGGATTCATTTTGTGGTGGAAACCCCAAAAACTGTTGAAGGAACTGTTATTACAACATTTAGGGCAGGGGTCCCCAACTGGCGGACTGTCGAGCGGGTCCGGACCAGAAGATCCTTTTATCCGGACCACCAAGTATTTTTAATGAAAAGGGTGATTTTACATTAATTTACCCGAAGCGATTTTTGAACAGGCACGTGGGAAGACAGCTATGTTTGGACCGGGGTCCTTCAACCAGCAAAGAGTGGCATGTTTACATAGTTGTTACGTAGTTATCAAGTTATTGAGTGAACTATGGTGCTGTCTAATATGAGAAAATTGGTCTCTGAAAATCATGTCTTTGGAGATCAGTAGACCGAAGCTTTCGCTTTCATTTTACCAGCGGTGAGTCCTGCAAGAGTAAAAGCGTGTGGAGGTTGTTGCTTTTGTTAAAAGCACCAATATCAAGTGGTGCCACGAGACAAAACAAAACTTTTGACATAAGTTACCTGTCAGGATCAGCGACACGCAGGCATAGAAAATACACAAACTGAAATGACGATACAAGCGTACAACACACGGACACTAACTGCACAACAACTAGCTCATGAGCGCTCACTATACGAGTGGAATGGATTTTGTGGTTTACCCTCACAACAATAGACTTTGTTTTCCTCTGCTTGGAGGGTGGAATCTAAAAAAATACATATTTCAGACACCACTTGCACTACAAATTCTTCATCAAATGAATGGGTATGGAGAAGGGAAGAATATGGATTGGGCCTTTGTGTCAGGGTTGGTAGATGAAGGACCCAAATGCAGGAGACCAGACTTGTTGGCAGAAACAAACATTTACTAAATCAACTTAAACATGACAAAACCAGGAGAACAAACCAGTGAGGTAACAGAGCAGATGACCTGAAAAAGACAACTGAAAACCAGACACTTAAATACACTGAGGTTGAATAACTAAATGAAAACAGCTGTGGATGGTTAACCTGAACATGGTGAAACTGACAGAAAACAGAACATGACCAAACATACGCACTGAATCATGACACTATGTCTCTTTTAGAGGTTTTTTCTTTGTATATTTTTAAAGGAATAAGCCTGTAGAAGAGTTGAAACTTTAGAAAATATGACCATAATTTTTAAGATTTCGCGTTTCATCATGGTAAAATGTTTGTTCGAATCAATATATTAAAAAAAAAAGAAATTTGTACAAATTATAGATATGGGAATCAACCATTTTGGACTGGAATTCAACCCTGTTCATGCCAACCAAGAATCAAATATCTATTTTTCTTCCTTGGTGTCTCCACTTATTTAAAAGAAAAGAATAATATAAGTGTTAGAACACTTTCCATATTATTGTGTTCACAGAGGTAAACTAAGACGAACAAAGAATAACAACCTCATTGTGTCATTGAATAACAGGACTATGGGGCATTTCCTCCCCAGAAGACTGAAACAAGGTTATATAAACAGGTCAGAACCTCTGCAGGGCTTCATTTAGACATCAGACCATGGAGATCTCAGCTTTCTTCATCATTCTGGTGTTGCCTCTGTGTTTATTGTTTTGAATAAGAGACTGCGTTTTCTGTTTCCTTGAGCGGGTCTCTGACTGGTTTAAAAAACAGATAAGGACTGGGGTTGACCTGTTATGTTAGTAAATGCTGGGATGCTTGAATAACCTCACCTCTATGTAATGAGATGTGACCTTGCAGGGGTGGCGACAACGCTCTTCACCTTGCATTTTTGATAAGGAAACGGTGATTTTTGTTATACAGGGTGGTGTGTTTTCTATTCACTAGCTTATCCATGTCATATCTTTGTCAGGTACACGAAGTATTAAATTATGAATTATGTCACCATGCATGACCCACCAAAAGTGCAGAGGCTCGTTGATGTCAGTAAGAGGAGTAATTAAAGTTGAAAAGTCTTTATTTTAAGAAAATAGGAAGAATTAAATCTTGATTACCACATTGTTAAAATGCACTTTTGGTTCAGCTTTACGTGTTTAAAGGTTATAAAAAAAAATCAATTGCAATATTTTTCAGTGGTAATTGTTGTGTCTCCTTATTTTTATCTATCTCAGATACAGCTAGTTCCATCAATGCTCGTGACCTGCGTTTTTCTCAGTACGTAAAACTGATGTTTGCCACATTGAGGAGATCAACATACAACTGCAGCAGAGATCTGCTGCCTGGCATCAGCTCGGTTATCGAATCCACCAGACTCACATGTGCGTGCAATGCCTGTGCCGTGGGCCAAGTGCAAGCTTTGCTTTTTTAAACTGTCACAATGGAAGGGGGACAAGGTCTACTAACAAAAGCAATAATTGCTCCAGAAATCTGGCATGATGGCAGCTGTTGTAGCCGCAGTCTGGAGTCACACACCACAATTGCCGATTTCTCGGGTCATTAGATTCCTTTCTGACATTACCCAAGTAAATGCTTCATTCATTTATTTTCAGGCCTTTTCACTTAGTATTTTTATATGTAATTTAGCAACTTTAAATTGTTATATTATTTTTTTCAGGTCAGCCACATTGTGCAACTTGTGCTTGTCTGTCAGAATAAGCAGCAGTTCCAAATTTTTCTCAGAACAATTCCCAGTGCTGATGCTTTTCAAGGCTGTAGCTCTGGCCAAGCTGGTGAAACATTTTGGCTGGACAGTGGAAGGAGGCACTGTCCTGCTCTGATTCAGACTATGGCAATAACGGGATGGCCTCTCTTTTCTTCAAGCAGCTCAAAAGGAAGGGATCTGTTGTGAGTTTTCCGAAGCTCTCATAACAGAGCACCAACAAGACACAGATAAGCAAAGATATCAAAAATTCAAAGGATAGCTGATGTGATCCGCAGGTAATGTTTCGTCAGAAATGCACAACTTTACTGTCTCTCTATTTATCTGATTCTCTCAGTCTAAAATCACAAAACCAATGACGGCAATTTTATTTGCATGTATTGCATTTGAAATTTGCACATGTTGTCATTTATGTCAATGTTTCTCCTGAATTTAATTAGGTGAAAATAAAGAAGGAATAACATGAAATTCCTAATTATTAAAAATAAATTTATCCTGTCAGATCAACAGCCAAGGTTATAGTTGCATTTGCTGCCACTGGAGAAATGAAAGTCTTGTTGGAGGAACTTGCCACAAAATCTTCACCATCTCGTCTGTGGATAGGCAGCGAGTCTTGGATTACAGACGCAAATTTGCAAAGGTTTACGTTCTGTGAAGGGGCCATTGGATTTGCAATTCCAAAATCTAACATCCCAGGCTTGAGAGATTTCCTGCTAGATCTCTCTCCTACAGAAGTGGCAGCATCACCATTGCTGACGGAGTTTTGGGAAGCGACATTTAAATGCACACTGAATAAGGGTGATTTATTTTCTTGAACGTACACTTTACTTAATCAGACTGTGGTTAAATGTCTTAGTAAAATATTTAACAGGGTTTAGCATTAAGTATTTTTTAACAATGCATATTAGGATCCTAAAAAGACAGGAGAGAGAAAATCATGAGCATTTTTGTTCAAGTAAAATAAATATATTATTTTTGTCTTTGTCCTCTGAGATGTTACTGTAGGGCAAAATGTCTGCAATGGAAGTGAAGACCTACAGAATGTTCCGAATACATTTATCCTCTCATCTCCACCGAGAATAACTACCTTGGTGTATAAGGCTGTGTATGCAATAGCACATGCTATTCACAGTGTTGTGTGTGTGAAAAAAAATGTAACAGCCCAGTGTGACAAACATTTAATTTTGGACACCAAGCAGGTCAGCTAAGATATTGTTCTACTTTGTGTAATTTTAAAATTAATCAAAAAAGTTATAGATGTTTTCTTACATTTTTAATTACTTCATTTTCTCCTTCATCTGCAGGTCTTGGCTGCTCTGAAGAAAGTAAATTTTACTCATAATGGCCATTCTGTGTCTTTTGATGCTAATGGAGATCCTGTGGCCGTTTATGAGCTGGTCAACTGGCAGAAGGACAAGAGTGGAAATATTGAAGTGGTAACTGTAGGATACTATGATGCATCCCTACCAAAAAATAAAGAATTCCTTATTAACAGAAATCTAACCTGGATGGATGGTAGACAAGAAGTAAGTAGTCTTAAGAGAATTCTTAAAAAAAATGTATGGATAAAGCATCACTTTGCAACATTATCAAGAAAACTCATAATTTGTTTTTTTGTTGTCTTGATGAAAGGTGCCAAAGTCAGTGTGTACTGAAAGCTGTCCTCCAGGAACTCACAGAGTATTGCAGAAGGGCAAACCAATCTGTTGCTATGATTGTATACCATGTCCTGAGGGAGAGATCAGCAACACTACAGGCAAGACACTCTATTTTTAATTTCAGTTATGTCAAATTAGTGACACTAACCAACAGATATTTGTTGTCTCTATTCTTCTAGATTCATCTGATTGTTTCCCGTGCCCCATAGAATTCTGGCCAAATGCAGAAAAGGACTCATGTCATCCCAAACCAGTAGAGTTTCTTTCCATTAATGAGACTCTGGCGATCATCCTGGTTGTCTTCTCTGTTGGTGGAGCATGTCTAGCCATCTTAACAGCAGCAATTTTTTTCCATTACAGAACAACCCCAATAGTACGGGCCAACAACTCGGAGCTGAGCTTCCTGCTGCTCTTCTCCCTGACTCTGTGTTTTTTATGTTCATTAACTTTCATCGGGGCTCCCACTGAGTGGTCTTGTATGCTGCGTCACTCAGCTTTCGGCATCACCTTTGTTCTTTGTATCTCCTGTGTGCTTGGAAAAACCATAGTGGTCTTGATGGCCTTTAAAGCTACACTACCAGGTAGCAATGTCATGAAATGGTTTGGTCCTCCACAACAAAGACTGACTGTAGTGTTAGTTACACTTCTTCAAGTATTAATCTGTACTGTTTGGCTTGTGCTGAGGCCTCCATTTCCAATGAAAAATTTCTCTACATACAAAGAGCGGATCATCTTGGAGTGTGCTTTGGGTTCTGCCATTGGGTTCTGGGCTGTGTTGGGGTACATCGGACTTCTGGCTGTGTTCTGCTTTGTGTTAGCTGTGCTGGCTCGAAAACTGCCGGACAACTTTAATGAAGCCAAGTTTATAACGTTTAGCATGTTGATTTTCTGTGCAGTCTGGCTCACCTTCATACCAGCTTATGTCAGCTCACCTGGAAAATTCACAGTAGCTGTAGAGATATTTGCTATCCTGGCCTCCAGTTTTGGGTTAATAATGTGTATATTTGCTCCAAAGTGCTTTATCATACTGTGTCAGCCTGAGAAGAACACAAAAAAATATTTAATGAATAAAAACTAACTTTTCCTGACTTCTGTGTTTAAACAACATACTTGTGTATTTATTTATACATTCAAACATTATGTTTAAGATTGTAAACACATTTTGACTTTTTTAAATAAAGGTTTTAACTGAGTAGAAGCTTTTTTTGTGGAATCTTCCATGTTATTGTTTCATTGATTTAATCATTATTTAACCAGGAAGATCAGTAAAGAACATTTTATAGCATAACATTTTACACTGATGACCTGGTAAGAGGACCAAGTAGAAGTAAGAAAAGGAGAAAAAAAACAGACTAAAAACCAATTAGTAAGTAAGTAAGGAAAGTTTATATACATAGCACGTTTCTCAGACATGGGTCATAAAGTGCTTTACAATAAAAGAGAACATAAAATATAACCAATACCTAATAAAGGAAAAAAAACATAAAAACAATAATAATCAGCCACAATAAAAGGAAGCAAAAATACCAAAACAGTTTTAAAGGTATGTAAAACACAACTAGTCAGCCAGACAGTGTGATGTTCATTGGGAACAGAAAGTTTGTTTATAAAGAAGAGTTTTAAGTTGCCTTTTGAGGGTGTCAAAAGAGTTCAGAGAACGACGGGAAAGTGGGTGTTCAGTCTAAAACTTGAGAGCCACAGCTTCAAAAGAACAATCTCCTCAAGTTTTGAAACACGTAGGAGGTACCATCTGGAGGTGTTGCCCTGAGGATTGGAGCCTTTAGGAGGGGGTGTGACGCCGGGTTCACACTGGACGCGAAAGCGCCGCGAAGCAGCGCAGAGCGGAGTGTGCGTGGCTTCCACTCCACGGTTTACACCAGACGTGTATTTTTCCGCGATGGTTGCTTCTGCTTGAGATTTTTTTTTGTTTTTGCCATCATGAGTTAATTACCGAAAGATATTACCCCATGTTGTTTATGTTTTGAAAATAAACCGGATTTTCTCATGTGTCTTTATGTAACTTCCTGCCAGAATTGGGATGTAATGCTCGTCACTCACGCACAAAATAGAGTAGACGCCAAAACGATCTACTGCACGGCACGGAGGACCGCGCATTTCCGTGCCTGGTGTGAACGATGCCATAGGTTAACAGGGGCACTGAATAGAGGCAGCCTTCGTTCCGCCCCGCTTTGCAGCGCTTCTGCGTCCAGTGTGAACCCCGGCTTAAGGCTGGATGAGGTCAGAGAGATAAGAAGTGGCTTGTCTGCGGCCGTGGTGCAGTGGTAGGGCAGTCGTCTCATGATTGCAAGATAGTGGGTTCGGTTCCTTGCCCACCCATGTGTCGAAGTGTCCTTGGGCAAGACACTGAACCCTAAATTGCCTCTCGTGGGAGGTTGGCGCCAGTGTTCAGCAGCGGAGCCACCACCAATGTATGAATGTGTGTGTGAATGGGTGAATGGGTCTGTGAAGCGCTTTGGGCCTTCGAAGAAAGGTAGAAAGCGCTATGCAAGTATACGCCATTTAGTATGACAGCCAGGACCAGGATTTCAAATTGTGCTCTAAAATTAACCGGAAACCAGTGAAGATATTTTAGGATAGGAGTTATGTGAGCTCTTTTATTTGTATGAGTTAGAAGCCTAGCAGCAGGGTTCTGTACCACCTACAGACGGTTCGGTTCCTTCTTGTTCATACAAGTGAACAAACTGTCACAGTAGTCAAGGGGTGAGGACATAAATGCATGAATGATCATTTTCTAACTCATGTGTAGAAACCATTGATCTGAGTTTAGAGATCTTGTGCAATTGGAAATAACAGTTCTTAAGGAGCTATTTAGAGTGATCCTCAAGAGACATTGCTCCATCAAAGATAACTCCAAGATTTCAAAGGCTAGGTTTTCCTAAGTGGCTCAGATCACCTAGTTACTGTTTAATGTTAGGGATGGAACTGTCTGGGGCAATAATCAGGGCTTCAGATTTTCTGGATTTAGCTGAAGGCAGCTGTCACTTAGCCACTGTTTTATTTGAGAAAGGCAATTGGTTAAGGAGCTCGGTCTGTGGGCGTCAGAACTTAAATAAACAGTACAAGTGAATAGCATCTGCTCAGAGATGGTAGATTTAACTGTTGAATTATCTTGCTTAGGGGAAGCATATATAATAGGAATAAAAGCGCCCCTAGAACCAACCCCTGAGGTACTCCACATGTCAGATTTTTAGGATAAGATGATATGTGATTTGCAGACACACAGAAGC
Organism: Oryzias javanicus; assembly: GCA_003999625.1. Taxonomy (NCBI): domain Eukaryota; kingdom Metazoa; phylum Chordata; class Actinopteri; order Beloniformes; family Adrianichthyidae; genus Oryzias; species Oryzias javanicus. The sequence goes on along the minus strand of CM012449.1, from coordinate 22,552,771 downwards.
TCCTACCAGCCAGATATGAGGAGAAGCACTTTAGAACTAGCCCAGACACCCCAACCACATCACGCAGCCTGTTAATGAGGATTTGATGGTCAACATTGTAAAAGGCCACGGTTAGATCCAGCAGGATCATAACTGTACAATTACAGAGTCAGCTGACATCATAACACTCTCAGCAGTACTGGTTCAGAGGAGTGATGTTTACGAAAGTCAGACTGAAAAGTGTTGTTGATGTTGTGGCTCTGAAAGATGTAAGTTGTTCAGATACTACCTTTTCTAAAAAACTGGCAAAAAATGTTCTCTTAGATATTGGCCTAAAATTCTTAGGTTGGGTGGTTGGGTCCAGACTGGGTTTTTGAGTTTTGGTTCCACCTAAAAGAGCAAGGGAACACACCAGACAAAAGAGACAGGTAAACCATTTTGGTAACACTGGGTCCCAGGGTGTCGGAGACTTAAAGGAGGAGTCTGGTGGAAAGACATCAGAGGGAAAAAAAGAGGGTTTCATCCTGAGCATTAGGGCTGTAATGTCCTCTTGTGACTGGTTTGAAATGAGACAAAGTCTGGGCAAGGAGATCAACATAAACTGGGCACGGTGTTGGGATATTTTCTTTGATGTCTCTGATTTTATTTATGAAAAAGTTTAAGAAGTTTGTACGGGCAGCTTTGCAAAATACAGGAGCAGCTGGAAGAACAGGAGAGACAATTGAGTTAATTGTGTCAAACAGTACTCTAGTGTTTTTCTTATTAGAATTGATCAACCCGTAAAAATATTTGGATCTGGATTCCTTTATCATTTCTTTAAGAGAAGATATTAATTCCTTAAGGTGAAGTCTGTGAACCTCGAGTTTGGAGGATCTCCATAAGCGTTCAGTTTTTGGATGCAATCCTCTTGGATTTAAGATAGATTCATTACTCCAGGGAACACATTGTTTCTGCGAGTCAATAGTGGATTTAAAAGGGCCCTACCATGAAAATTCTAGTTTTTGGGGTTTTAAATGCATTTTACTGTTCATTGCTTACTATAAAGAGCCACATAGCGGTATATTGATCCGTTCATGCATTTAAGAGTAATTCTCTAAAAACCTGCACTGTCTGTGGCAGCCCCTCCCATACCCACGGAAATAAGTAGGTGAAAACTGCTGACGTAAATCATTGCGAACAGCTCCTTCCAGGAAGAGTCTGTGCTGCAAGCTCTTCCCCCCAGCTTACACAACACTCAATTTATCCCCTTACCAGTAATAATCAGCAAAAAAAAAAAACTTTCATTTTAGATGCACAATACCATTCCAGTTGTGTCCTGTCTTCAATAAATTCCAGCTCAAATGGGTGTTTGTCACTTTTTACGCAGCGCTCCCTTAAGACCCCCCCCAACACACCGTCCCTACAGCCATGTAGAAGCCGTGAGTTTGTGTTGTTAAGAGTGTAGGAATGGCCAGACCTAGTAAAGGCAGATATATCATATATGCATCCATCTTTGAATAAGTTTGGATTATCTTCGTGGGAGAAATACAGACACACGGATTTTGTCTGGGATGATGTCATGAAGTGCAGAGCACCAGCACACGGAGCTTCAGTAATCGATGTGTTTTCCTTCTGGGTATGAACAGACTCACAAAATATAACAAATATTTCATAAATAATTAGTTTTTAGAGCTCCAAATGTAATATATGATCATATATATGGATGTAATTCACTCCTAAAGGCTTAAGAAAATCATGGTAGGGCACCTGTAACCCTTCCGCTCTGTACAGTTTACGTCATTAACGTAATTACAGTGGATTTTGAGTAAGGAAGTCCCGATCAGGTTTTTTTGGGCCAGATCTGATTCTGAGTCATTGGAATTTGGGTGTCTGACGATACCGAGTCCCAGTTCAATACTTTTGTAACATATTTAAAACAGGAACAAATTGAATAAACAGATTCGTTTTGTCCCTTATTTATATTTCATTAACCTTCTTTTATCATTAAAAACTTAAATAGAACACGTCAGTGAAGTAGCTTTAATGGCCAAGTAAAAATAGAGCAAATATAAACTACGAAAAAAAAAAAATCATGTTTTCTTGTTATATAAGTGAATTAGTCATGTGAGAAAGTTGAGTGACTTTAGCTTTAATATCTTTTGATCTATTGAACATTTTTGACCAAATGGGATTCCTGTCCTCATTTAAAATTATTTAAAATAAATTATGACTGTTTTAGCATGAATTTGATAAGTGTTCATGACTAGCTCATATTATTATTCATTTTCATTTATTAGTTTTTTGTTTGTTTGTTTTTTTTTAAGATTATGTGCTTCTTTTTAAGTTCTTAAGACATCACATTTTCGGTTTTATTATCAGAGTAGTTAATTTTCTGAACTTTTATTTCTCTTTCAGAGAAATAAAACAGGCATATCGAAGGACAGCTTGGGTCCTAAGGAGTTAAAGCACGTCGCTATCAAGTAGCAGTTAGCAGCTGCTGTTTACCCGTCTGTCTACAACACAAAGAGCTTAACATTAAAAAGATACAAAACTCTGATTTTCTGTTGAAACACCTTTAGAGGTTGTTGTTTAGAGACACTCGCTGTCAGTTTAAAGCGTTTTCAAAAGAGTTATTGATCCCGGAAGTCTGAATCCATGATTGGCTAGCTAGCTTTATTAAACTGATGAAATTAGTCTTCTGCTTGACCTGTTGCCGTTTTCTACTGCGTTTTCCTGGAACAACATTTTGTGATCTGTTCATGACATGCAGACTTCTAGTGGAGCATTTATCTGGAATAATAAGCTTGAAATATAAAGCGCTGATCATAACAAGAATAAATGAAATATCCGACCCTGATTGGACAACGGAGCCCGATTTCGATCGAGTCTTCAACCACGTGATCGGAAATCGGGCCCGATTTCCGATCACGTGATTGGATCGGGACATCCCTAATTTTGAGCAAGGTGACTATAACAATTTAATTTTATAAACAGAGCATAGTTTGTGTAGGGGTCCTACGAGTGTTCAACATGTCCAAACATATCACATGCACACCCTGCGTATACAGCATTTCTGCGAGGTAAGTAAGAAGCCAGTGAACACATTTTACTAATGTCTATGGGAACAACAATAAAAATCTGCACTCCCTATAAGCTGCTGTCACTCCTGTCTATGACCCTCCACCATCCTGCACAAACCAAATACATATGACACCCATACGGGTCAACCCTGTACATGCTTTATAGATTAATATGAGACTTCAAATTAGCCGAAGGACTATTGATCAAATCCTTTTGATGTACTGCCAGATTGTAAAACCCTAAAGAAATATTCTGTCAATGTCAGTGGGCTAGTCTATACAGCATGCTTGAGTAAGGTAACACTCACATGGAGTAAAGCTTACAAAACCTAAATATTTCAGTATAGTTCAACTGTGTGCCCTTTTTTTTGCTGTGTTGACTACATTTTGTTCCCTGGTGGTTGTTTCTTTGTATGTTGTTATAGTAATAACCCTTTAAAAGAGTTGACACTTAAAATATGAACTTGATTTTTGAGATGTGGTGTTTATTAGTGTTAATCGGTTTCTTAAAATCAACATAAAAAAAGTTATTTTTCAGGAACCAGTCCTAAGATAAGGATATCTGTATCAAAGATTTTGGAGTGATACCAAACTAGGAATAGACTGTTTTTTTTTTTTCTTCTTAGTGTTTCCACATGAATATAAATAGACATAAGTATTATAACATGTTTCATATTACTTTGTGTTTATTTTTTCAGAGGTAAATAAGACTCGAACTTAGAATAACAACCTCATTGTGTCAATGAATAACAAGACTGTGGGGCATTTTCCCCCAGAAGAATAAAAAAATATATATATAAACAGGTCAGGACCTCCTCAGAGTTACATTCAGACGTTGGAGAGATGGAGAACTCAGCTTTCTTTGGTACCCTACTGTTGCCTCTGTGTTTGTTTCAGACCAACTCTGCTTTTTTCTTGGACGGGTCTCTGACTGGCTTGAAACAAAGGATTGATGTCGATGTTGCAAACGTTGATGCTTCCTCTGTGAGATGTAACCTGCGGGGTACGGCACGTTCACCTGTATTCTCGATGGACGGGGATTTTGTTATTGGTGGTGTTTTTTCTATTCACTATAACCCGATCATAGAGAATCACAATCATGCCACCATACCTGAGCCACCAAAGTGCACGGGAAGGTTAGTAAGAGTTTAAAGAAAAAGTAAGAAAGGAATAGAAATTAAATATTTTACGTGTTGTCCTTTATAATTTAGCTAATAGGTTTTAAAAAACAATTTCAAATTTTTTGGTAAATGCAGTGTCATTTTTCTTTTTGTTACTTTTAGCATAAATGTTCGTGAACTGCGTTTCTCTCGTGCAATGATGTTTGCCATTGAGGAGATAAACAACAGCACAGAGCTGCTGCCTGGCATCAGGCTCGGTTATCAGATCCACGACTCCTGCGCTGCAGTGCCTGTTGCCGTGCAAGTGGCATTTCAACTGTCAAACGGGCAGGAATATGTCTTCTACAAAGATAATAATTGCTCCCAGTCTGGCATAATGGCAGCTGTTGTTGGTGAGTCTGGATCCACACCATCTATCAGCATTTCTCGGATTATTGGATCCTTTGACATTCCCCAAGTAAATACTTCCTTTATATTTTTTTATCAGTAATTCACGAACAAATATTTTTGTAGCTGAATAGTCAACAATTATTTTTTTCGATTATTCAACAATTATTATTTGTGTAAGGTGATGTATTTATGAAGTCATTGACCACTTGTTTATAAAGTTGTAATATTTTTCTTTAGGTCAGCCACTTCTCTACTTGTGCTTGTCTGTCTGATAAGCAGCAGTTCCCAAATTTCTTCAGAACAATTCCCAGTGATGCATTTCAAGCTGTAGCTCTGGCCAAGCTGGTGAAACACTTTGGCTGGACGTGGATAGGCACTATTTACACTGATTCAGACTATGGCAATAACGGGATGGCCTCTTTTCTCCAAGCAGCTAAAAAAGAAGGGATTTGTGTGGAGTTTTCCGAAGCTTTTCATCGGACCAACCAGATCAGCAAAATTCAAAGAGTGGCTGATGTGATCCGCAGGTAATGTATTTAATTTGAAATGCACACATTCTGTCTTTTATGCTTATGTTTCCTATGAGTTTAGTTCTGTTAATATAAAACAGGGACAACATCAAGACTTTTATTTATTAGACATTTATTGTGTCTTTAGGTCAACAGCTAAAGTTATTGTTGCCTTTGCTGGCATGGGAGAAATGGAAGTTTTGCTGGAAGAACTTGCCACAAAGCCTTCACCATCTCGTCAGTGGATTGGCAGTGAGGCCTGGATTACAAACACACATTTGCAAAGGTTCACTGTCTGTGAAGGGGCCATTGGATTTGCGATTCCTAAATCTGATATCCCAGGCTTGAGAGACTTTATGCTGGATCTCTCTCCTACAGAAGTGGCAGCATCACCAGTGCTGACTGAGTTTTGGGAAGAAACATTCAAATGCACTCTGAGAAAAGGTGATTTATTTTCTCGAATATAGTCATTCATAAAAAAGGTTGTGGTTAAATGTATTAGTGTGTTAGAGAACTATGTTTAAAAAAAAAATCGTCCTAAAATGTCTAACAGGGTTTAGAACTATTTTTTTCTTTTTTTTTTATTGCCAATCCATATGGGGAGTCAAAAAAGGACACCAATACAGAGAACAGCATGATCATTAAATCCAGTGTTGGGTAAATCACTTTTAAAAAAGTAATTGATTCCTCTACGTTAGTTACTGCAAGAAATTGTAATGAAATTACTTATTACCTATTTGAAAAAATAATTCACTACTCGTTACTTTCCCTTTTTTCACTCATCTACAAATTCTCAAGGAAAAAACAGCTTGGCAAAAACAATCTCCCTTTGTCTTTCACTGACTATATTTTTAAAGAAATAAGATCATGCAAAGTATTAAGGTGATGTGAATTCTGAAAAATAAATAAAAATAATTTGCAAAAAACATTTGGTCTATCTATGCCTATGCTTACAGGGAGATGTACGTCCATATCCTAGAAGTTAGATACAAGTTTTTAAAAGAAATTTTTCCTTTGAAACACAAAGACATTTTAAATTCTTCTATGTTCATTTTGGCTGACTTTAGGTATTCCATTACTATGAGATGCACCTGTGTCTCTCTACATTTGTCTTTTGAGTACAGTTCTGCATCACGGAGCACATTGAGCACTAATGCATATTGACCAGTTACGTGCAGCCTGGGGTAAAAAAAACAAACAAACAAACAAAAAAAAAGTAAGACAGGGTCAAAAAGTACAAGAAAAAACGGCTCCAAGGAAGACGCAGGCTCATATCATTTAAATAAAAAAGCGGCTTTAGAGTTGTTTCATTCGCAACCGGCACATCACTGCTCTGCTGCTCTCTTTATGTCTCATCTTTGAGCCAGTTTGGAAAGTGATGTTACTGCAGTAATGAGGGCATGTCTACTTTGACCAATCTCGAACTCTGCACTCACATGTGTGCACGTATGAGCCAGTAACTCTGTTTCTTTTAATATTTTTTTTTTCGATTACTCTGCGTTTTGTTTCATTTAACCGAGAGAAAATGTCAGAGCCCACACAAAACTTAAGTTATGAAGTAACAAGGGTTTTGATAGTTAATAGGAAATTATTGCCAAAAATTTTAACTGTAATTCTTTTTGTTACTCCATTACAGTAACTAAATTACAGTAATTTATTTCTTTTCTTTGTAATCTGTTACCCCAATAATTGATTAAATCAAATATATTATATATTAATTAGTGTCTATTATTTTCTGTCTTCTAAGGTGCTGATACAGACCAACGTGTCTGCAACGGAAGTGAAGACCTACGAAAGGTTCCAAATGATTTTATCCCATCATCTCCACTGAGAATAACTACCATGGTGTATAAGGCTGTTTATGCAATAGCTCATGCTATTCACAATGTTGTGTGTGTGAAAAAAAATGCAACAGCCCAGTGTGACAAAAATTTGATGTTGGAATCCAAGCAGGTCAGCTGAGATAGTACTATACTTTGTATAATATTAAATTAATACCATTTAATATTTTATTCATGTTTTCTCAGACTTTAAAATAATTTATTTTCTCTACTCTTTTGTAGGTTTTAGCTGCACTAAAGACAGTAAATTTTACTCATAATGGCCATTCTGTGTCTTTTGATGCTAATGGAGATCCTGTGGCCGTTTATGAGCTGGTCAACTGGCAGAAGGGTTTGAGTGGAAATATTGAGTCCGTAACTGTAGGATACTATGATGCATCCCTACCAAGAAATAAAGAACTCTATATAAACAAAAATCTAACATGGATGGATGGTAGGGAACAAGTATGTAGTCAGATTAGAATTTTCTTGAAAATCTTTTGCATGCACCATAACATAGCCAAATTGTTAAAACTACTCATCATTTGTTTTTCTGTTACTTTTTGGAAAGGTGCCAAAGTCTGTATGTACTGACAGCTGTCCTCCAGGAACTTACAAAGTGCTGCAGAAAGATAAACCCATATGTTGCTATGATTGCATAAAATGTCCCGAGGGAGAGATTAGCAACACTACAGGTAAGATCCTCAATTTTCAAAGAACATTTATAACTAGGGATGGGTGACATATTGGTGCCAGAATCTGTATCAGCTGATATTTCAATATTTTGAGATTATTAGAATTGGTCCGATATCAAAGATTTACTTTGATGTCAATAGATGCCACCAATATTTCTATTTACTTTAACAGGTGGTTAAAGCAAGGCTCCCAACCCAGTGTGTGTCTTGCATAAGATGCAAAATGCACACAGGATTCCGAGCTCGCTTTGGCTGTTGGGTCAAGCAACATGTTTGGTTTGGGCCCCAACATTTAGGGTAACACCAACTCGTCGGTTTTTGACATGCTTGCTGTTCCCATTAAAACACTGGTCTCCAACACACAGGCCACTTAGTAACGAGCCGCGGAAAGGAAAGAATGCACACGCTAACTTTAATTCTTCCCACTTTTTATTTTCTGATTCTAAAAGAAGTTTTATGTCAGAGATCTAACGGATTCTGTTCACCACATCTGTCTGTCTTGCCGCTAGTGCTGGGCGATATGACAATTTATATCGTGCGGGTGATAGAAAAGTGTCTATTGTGGCATTTTTCCTCCATCGTTTATATCGCCTCGAAGCTAATTTAATCAATTATTACACCAAATGTGTCATTAAATAGCCCGGCACAATTGTGCAGCTGTTGCCTCATCGGTGTGTGTACAAAAAATGTATAAAAGTGAAAATAAAGACAAATTAAAAAGATATTATTCATAGAGAAACTGCTTTGCCTTCACGCAGGTTTTACGACATACTTTAGGCTACTAAACACGAGTACAGAATGACAGACGGAATAACGTTGTTTCCCCGGAGTAGAAACAGACAGAAACACAGATGAAGGCAGCCCAGGGAGAATCGCTTTCAGCAAAAGAGGCACGTCTGTGATTTGGCTGCATTTTGGATTCAAGACGTCAGATGATGAGCAGAAGCCAGTAGTATGTAAACAAGCTAGGAGGCTATTCCCGCTCCGATGTTAACCCAACAAACCTTTTTATCACTCAAGAAAAGTCCACAAAAATGAACATATGACATTAATAAGAGATAAACAAAAGTTGTGGAATAGAGCTAAAAAAAGTATCTAAACAATCTTGCAACCTGATCCCGAAAATTGGAGTCCAAAAATGTGCGACGTTCAAATCGCTGCTTCATGATCTTTATAAATATAGTAGAGTGTCATAAAATATTTATATCTCTTGAATACAGAATAATGTTGGATTTTAAAGCCAAAAGTGCTGCACAACTTTTACCAGAAGTAAACAAATCTTTGAAATAAAATGTCAGTAAAACTAGCAAGTGCTTCTATATCTGTTCAAAAAATTGAGACCGAAATTCTGCTCACTGATTTAAGTTCTGAGAAAAAAAAATAGCTTCAAAATCAGAGCTTTAGCTACAGAGTTCATTTTGTTTTGGTTACTCATCAACAGTTGACGCAATTAACGTAATTCTAGCAGAATTTTTAGCAAAAATTGGTTTTTCTACTCAGAAACATGAAACTGTGCGATTTAAAATTGTTTTTCATAACAACTTTTTTTTTTTTCTTTTTCAAATTCAGTCTAAATACATTTAATTTTTGGAACAAATATGAAGGCTGCTGGATATCAACCACATCTGTTTTCATTTGATTTTTTTTTTTTTTTGCTGCACTTTCTCAATTGTGACTATTCAGTTATCTGTAACTTAAAATAGTCTTAAAAATAAACTATGAAATTTTTTCAGATAATTGCTGAAAATATACTTCATTGCCATATATTGTGACATTGTTATTGTGATATAAAATATTTTATATCGTGATATACATTTTTTTATACTTGTTATACTTCCCACATGACAAACAGATGCTCGCTCCGACCACTAGCTATATTAATAGTCCAAAGCTAAAAGCTAGCAAAACCCAAACAAAAACATGTATTTGGAAAGATTATTTGGGAAGGGAAAACTCAGAGAGGAAAATGAAGATGTGTGTTTAAAAACACAATTTCAAAACATTTCCATCCTATTATTATAAAGGGATCTTGAAGGACTATTGCTTGTTCTTGAAAAGAACCTTCACTAAATAATGAGGCTCAGGCTATACTTATACTTTCATAGTTTCTTTCTGGGATGCATGTTAGTACTGTTCTTGGCAAAGTGAAAGTTATTGCAGGAAATCTCTTAACTTTGTGTTAGTCTATACAATTAAGTTTCATCAAATATATCGGTTATCGGCCATAGTTGAAAATATCAGTTATCTGCATCGTCCGAAAAAAAATGATATTTATGATACTACCTAACTGACCTTTGCTCTCTGTGTTTTCCTAGATTCATCTGATTGTTTCCTGTGCCTCATAGAATTCTGGCCAAATGCAGAAAAGGACTCGTGTCATCCCAAACCAGTAGAGTTTCTTTCCATTAATGAGACTCTAGCGATCATCCTGGTTGTCTTCTCTGTTGGTGGAGCATGTCTGGCCATCTTAACAGCAGCAATTTTTTTCCATTACAGAACAACCCCAATAGTACGGGCCAACAACTCAGAGCTCAGCTTCCTGCTGCTCTTCTCCCTGACTCTGTGCTTTTTATGTTCATTAACTTTCATCGGGGCTCCCACTGAGTGGTCTTGTAAGCTGCGTCACTCAGCTTTTGGCATCACCTTTGTTCTTTGTATCTCCTGTGTGCTTGGAAAAACCATAGTGGTCTTGATGGCCTTTAAAGCTACACTGCCAGGTAACAATGTCATGAAATGGTTTGGTCCTCTACAACAAAGACTGACTGTAGTGTTCTTTACTTTTGTTCAAGTATTAATCTGTACGGTTTGGCTTGTGCTGAGGCCTCCATTTCCAATGAAAAATTTCTCCACATACAAAGAGCGGATCATCTTGGAGTGTGCTTTGGGTTCTGCCATTGGGTTCTGGGCTGTGTTGGGGTACATCGGACTTCTGGCTTTGTTCTGCTTTGTGTTAGCTGTGCTGGCTCGAAAACTGCCGGACAACTTTAATGAAGCCAAGTTTATAACGTTTAGCATGTTGATTTTCTGTGCAGTCTGGCTCACCTTCATACCAGCTTATGTCAGCTCACCTGGAAAATTCACAGTAGCTGTAGAGATATTTGCTATCCTGGCCTCCAGTTTTGGACTAATACTGTGTATATTTGCTCCAAAGTGTTTCATCATACTGTGTCAGCCTGAGAAGAACACAAAAAAATACTTAATGAACAAAAAGTGACATTTGCGGAATTTACTTGGTAATATTTAAGGCAATGCGTTACACATCTCATTTTGAAAGACACACTTTTATTTGTTTAATTGTCAAAGTTCAATTAAAGAAAAAAATAAATGTACTTACTTTTTCGAGAATTGTTTGAAATTGGTCAATAATATGGTCATAGGGAACTTATTTATATTTCTTTTCTTCTTTTAAACTTGTCCTGTCCAAAAACTGAGCAAACAACTATAGGGTGAGAGCCTCTAGTGCTTTAATTTTAATGTACCAACAGGGGTTTATTGAGTATAAACCCCTGTTGTATTTTATACTAAACTTTATTTGTATTGGTAATGTATTTCTTTTTCTTTTTTGTTGGACCGGACGGAAACAAAGAAGAGAGGGGGGTGTTAGAGAATAAAAGAAGATGGTAACAGAGGGAGGTAACATCATACAACAACCAGGTCTAAATAGTGGAATAGACGGGTCCTGTCTACACACACTCAGTAGTTATACACATACCTGTTGGTTAGAACAGTCTTTGCATTTAAACTAGTCAAAAGATACACAATACAACTGCAACCCACACACACACATACAAACCGATACAAATAAAGCCTTTCATTCTGTCACACATTCTATAAGTGTAAGGTGAGCTGACACCTGTGCTCAGGTTAGTGTTTATGTTTTGCTGATGTGGATGATGATGGAATGTACAGAGGGGGAGTGCGCCCGGCAATCCCCACGCAAAAGGCCCCCCACAAAGGCAGCAGCAGCCGGGACGCCCCTAAACCCGCCATGGGACCGCGGAGAGAATCTGCCTGCCAGGCAATCCCGCCAAACATCCAGACCAGGGCACGCGGGACCACTGCAGAGGCTCTCCACGCCAGACAGCCGGAAGCTCAGCCAGAAGAGCAACCCCCCCACCACGCCAGGAGGGCGAACGCTAGGCCCCACCCCCGGAGACCCCCCCAACCCCACAAGGACAGCCCATCCCCACCCAGCAGCACCGAGCATCCCCCGCCCCACCCCAGGTGGGAACAGAGAGAACTTATGGATGCAGGTCGTGTTTTGGATTTGTTGCCAGGTAACAAATTCAAAGACTCCACATGGGGTCTTCCAACACAAAATGTGTATTTTTGCATAAACTTCTTCTGTAATTGACACTATGCTTCCTTAATGTTAGTTATGTGTACATTTCTCGTTTGACTGAATTGAAAAATAAAATAAAAACATAAAGTGGGATATTAGAGATGGAAAATTATGGTATAAAAGAAAAGGGAAAAAAAGATTTTGCATAAATTAGAAAAACGATTACGAATTAGGAGTGGGTTGAATTACAAACCAAGAACTTAAATATTAAAAACATACCTTTTGGCTCAAAAACCCCCCACAAAACGTATACCTATGCATAATGTATATCCTCTAATAGTGGCCAGTCTCTAATTGATGCCGGTCTCCAGTAAATGCCAGGTCCAACAGGTCTCGACCAATAAGTTTCAGCCTTAACTGCATTGTTTAACAAAGTCGGCTCGGTGACACTGCAAAAGAGGGAACAAGGCATACACTATCCTTTCAGGTGGCTTTAAAAGACGAGGCATTTTTGCCTCCTTTCCTCATTGTTTTTCCTTTTCTGCTCCAGTTTAAGAGCAAGTGGCTGATCAAAAACCCTTAGTCAGACACATGTATTCCTCCACTGACAAATGTGGCCATGAGGAAAAAGGGTCCAAAGTGTGGCTGTATTTTCCAAAGTGGTTGCAGACATCATTTACTTTGGAAAATAATTGTAGCAAAAATGTGGCTTGTACAGGCGATAAAACCAGTAACCTGTCCAGAAACTGTGCTAATATACACCATATTCCAGCAGAAAGCCGTCTAGAGCCACTATTCGGTTTAAGTTTATTTGATTTATATGGCGTCTTAAAATGACCTTGGCCAAAGTGTTGCACATTAAAAGTTAAAAGAACAATAAAAACACAGCTAACATGTTAAACAATTCCTGATTAAAAATATAAATGCATTACATAAAAACCATAAAAACACCAAATCAAAACAAAGATAAAGCAATAAAACAGTAAAACAGACCAAGAACCAGAATCTCATGCTGTGTAAAAAGCCTGGCAATTAAAATTGGTTTTAAGAAGTTTTTTCCAAAATATATTGTCAGGAAATGGGCGGCATCCTCAAGGAGAGAAAGGTGGAGCCTCAGAGATCAAGTCGTTTTACTTCCAGCTATGAAAAGTGTTTGTAAAATAGCTAACATTTAATAGACAATTAGTTATGGTAATATATGATCCTACATATACATGGATACATGGTTTTGCTCATTTAATACACATTTGCGCAACTTTTTCAACAGGCAAGATGCGGGCGACAGCAAGAAGCAATCATGGTAACAACGCAACACAGAACAAGGATAAGTAAGGCCAAAGTATGTGGGAAGCACAGGTGTCTTACAGATTTTTACTTTTCATTTTTAACCCTTCCCAGGTCTTGGGGGGGGGGGGGGGTTTAAATGAGAGAATTAGACAATAAAAGTGTAGTTTGTGTGGACATTCATTGGCGACTTCCGTTTCATGTGTACTTCTCATGTATAAAGCATTTGCTCATGGTCAGAATTGAGCCGAGCCCGTGCAAACACCTCACTAATGACTGGAGTACTCCATAAAGGGTGGCAACAAACAGCACCAACGTGCAGCTTATGTCATCCTAATGAATACTTCAAATAGGCTGCATGGTAGAACAGTGTTTAGATCTATTTACTCAATGCAAGTAGGCCTTGGTCCGTATCCTGGCTGGGACCTTTCTGTGTGTTTTTTTAAGGGCACTCTGGCATCCTCCTACAGACCAAAAACATACTTCATAGGTTGGTTACTCTAAAATGTCTCTAGGTGTGATTGTGTAGATGGGAATGGTTGTGTGCCCTGCGATCGGTGATCTGGTAATCTGTCCAAGGTGTACTCCACTTTTTCACCACAGTAGCCGGCCCCCGTTCCTAAACGCCTCCATGTGGGAGCACTGGTCAGACACCAACGGGACCAAGGCAGCCTGACCAGCCGCGGCCCCCACCGATTGCCTCTGCAGAGACCATACCATGCCAGATCCTGTATCTTTTGGGACCACCTCCTCTCATGGAAAGCCTGATCCCCCACCTAACCACACACCCCATACATCCCACGTCCCGACCAGGGGGATTACATGGTGCCCACCCCCATCCAGGCGCCAAACCAGATCTCCCAAACAAATGAGCCCCCCCAACACACACACACCCCAGCCAGGCACCAGAAGGCCCCAGACCTTGCCTAAAAGCCCCAGCAGATGGTCAAGGTGTGGTGAAACCCAAGTACTCACCCAAGTACTCCGCCCCTTAAATCATGGAGTCAGCTATAGCAGACCAGAGAGACTGAATTCTTTCCAAGTTGCATGAACTCTTGGCTGATGCTTTTTCCAAGCTGATGTGATCAATGGGCAGATTCCTGGACTGACTGACTAACTGAGGTGAGGTACAATCGCAGCACTCACAAATGTCTGAGCTTCTGAGACCCATCTTGAAAATCCTCTGTCCAGTATAATAAATCCTATGACAAATTTTCAACTAGATTAGTTGCAAATTTGGACTTTTAGTCAGTTTAAAGGTTAGAGCATTTCTGCAAAGACATATACTTTTAGAATGAAATAAAGCAGACACGAGCCAGAGTGAGATTTTCTCGCAAGGAGACCAGTGTTGGTTTTTCACCGCCACCAAATCTGCTGCAATTTTACTTTATTTCATTTATTAGAATGTTGGTTGCCTAGGTTACAAAAAAGACTCAATCTAAAATAAGAGTTTTAACAGTCAACCATAACATATTTTTGCAGACATAGGAAACTCTCAGTCTGAGACTGGCTTTATCAGTTCCTACACTTCTGCATCCTACAGATGGCATGTAGAAAGTCAACAAAGAAAAAATCCCAGCACACTGCAGCAACCCTCAAAATGCAGGTTAATGAGAAAAAAATATATAAAAAGGCTGTTAGAATTAAAAAAAAAATATAAACCTTCAGCACACATTTCTGACTAGAGGCTTTGATCTGTGTACTCAGGTCTCCACCCCATTTTGTTATTGGAATTGGATAGTTACTATCTAGGTTGCATAAGAATTTGCATATTTTGGAGAGAATCTTATTTGTTGAAAGATGAAACAAAGAATTAGCTAGTTCTGGTTATTTTAGGTCCTTATCAAATTAAAAATATTCAAGAGTACCCAGCTGCAGGTAACATGGTGGATTTATACTACAGACAGATGGTATAGAAATCCTATGGAGCCGATTGATATCGAATGTAAGTGGTCATAACATACAAAACGGAAGTCTCAATGCAGAAGTACTGTTTGTTTTTTATGTTACTTTAACTGGTGATTATATTATATGACTGTATTTTTCTTATTTTTGTGATCTTTATATACGTTGTTGTGTGATATATTTAGACTTCCATTCTGTAAATCCGTCTAATCTAAACAGCGGGAGTCGGAGATCAAAATCGGGGAGGGGGGGGTTGGTGATCTCCAAACAGAAGTTGTACTTTTATGGTCTTTATTCATGATAATGAATCATTATTAGCTTATTTATTTTATATTTGCAAAATTTTATAATGTAAAAAATGCCACTGTTACATACTTTTATTTCATTATATTTTTTTCTCATTGAATACTGAGCAGTCTATTTTTACAAATGAGTGTAACTTGAAATGACTCATGCTGTATTGTTGAAAATTTTTCCTAAAGAAACGATGTACTTTTTTTTTGTTATATTTTTGATTGTTTTAGTCGTACTATAATTTCATTATATGTTTGTAATGTAATTTAACACAGCCTGTCTAGCTCGGCGAGCTGCGGCGTGCCTGTCTTAGAAGTCACGCCACAAATTAAATTTTCAATGACTAAGATTCTTTCAAAAATATACAAACTCTTATGCAACCTAGACAATAATATTTCAATTCCAATAACTAAATGGGATGCAGACCTGAGCAGAAACACAGACCAAAGCTTCTGGACAGAAATGTGTGTTAACACCTTTAAACTGACTAAAAGTCCAAACTTACAATTAATCCAATTCAAAACCCTCCATAGAATTTATTATACTGGACAGAGGATGTTCAAGATGGGTCTCAGAAGCTCAGACATTTGTGAGCACTGTGATAGTAACTCACCTGACAGCTTCATGCATGCACTGTGGTTCTGCACACCTGTCCAGGCTCTCTGGCAGCAGGTCTGTGCTGATCTATCAGTCTGGCTAAATGTTTCAATCACAGCTTCACCGTCACTTTGTGTGCTTGGTGACATGAGTGCCATCGATATAGAGGGAGGATTAGTATCTGTAATCTTCATAACTCTTTGTATAGCAAAAAAAACTATTTTATTAAATTGGAAAAGCAAGAAAAACATCAATGTTAATCAATACAGGAATCTGCTCTTTGATCATATCAGCTTGGAAAAAACATCAGCTAAAAGTTCAGGTAACTTGGAAAGAATTCAGTCTTTCTGGTCTCCAATTGCTGAGTCCATGATTTAGGGGCGGGGTGCTTGGGTGTCCCCGCGTCTTGGTTGTCTGCGGGGGTTGGGGCTCTCTGGCACCTGACTGGGGCGTGGGGGGGCTTTGTTGGTTGGGGGGTCTGGCCTGGCGTCTGGATGGGGGTGGGCGGGGGTGCCGTGTGGCGCCCTGGCCTGGGTGGTGGGGGTATGGGGTGTGCAGTGGGGTGGGGGGCCTGGCTCGGTCTGGGGGTGGTCCTCTTGCTTGCGTCGGGGGGCTGGCGTGGGGCCCTTCCTGGGGGGTGCCGCTTGCGTTGGGGGGCGGCTTACCTGCACCTGGGGGCTGGGATCACTCCCTCTCTGGCTCTGGGGCGGGGTAGGGCTACCTCCTTGGGGCCCGCCGTTGCTCCGGGCGGCGCCCGCTTTTGCTGCGGGGTCTTGGGGGGGGGCGGTTTGCCCCGTCTGGTGGGGGGGCTTTCCGTGGGGAGCAGGGGGTCCCATTTGGTACGGGGCCTGGGCGGTCTGGCATGTTGTGGTCTCTACTGAAAATTCGGTGGGGGCCGCGGCTGGTCTGGCCGCCTCGGTCCTGTTGGTGCCTGCCCAGTGCACCCACGGGAGAGGTGCTTGGGGGCGGGAGCTGGAATCTGTCCCTGGGACTGGCTCCTCCCTCCTTGCGGGGGTGGGAGGTGCGGGGCCTGGGGGGGTTGGCTCTCGGGGGTGGGGCCCGTGGGCTGGGGTGGACTTGGTCCCAGCGCTGGGGGGGCGGGGGGGACAGCGGTCCACCATCGGGGGTCGGTCAGCCAACTGCCCCCAACTTACCCTCTTCATCATACAAACATGTATTAGGGTGAAGGGGAGGGTGGTTGTATTGCGGCGTGCTGCTGGGGGTGGACTACCTGCAAGTGGCCGTCCCTCCAGTGGCCGCTGCATGAGTTTGCCCCTCCCCTTAGTCTTATTTGCACCTTAGACACGTAGGACCTTGGTGGGGGGGTGCTTGGACATCACTGCCAGCAAGCAGTAGATGTCCTCTAGGTGCCCTTTCCGCCAATTTTAACAGCACCATAGACATGTAGGGCCGTTGGTGAGAGGGTGACGGGGCATCGCTGTGAGCGATCAGGAGATGTCCTGTCAAGGCCCTACTCACCAATTTTAACCGCACCTTGTAGTACACACACCTCTAACACCTCAAAATATACACTCTAACAAACAAACACGCATGCATCACACAAGGAAGGTGGGACTTTCGACCCTCTGTCCCCTACCCCATCCCTGGCGAGGGGGGATGGAAACCCTCGGCCTAGTGGTCTTGTTT
This sequence comes from Oryzias javanicus, assembly GCA_003999625.1. Classification (NCBI taxonomy): domain Eukaryota; kingdom Metazoa; phylum Chordata; class Actinopteri; order Beloniformes; family Adrianichthyidae; genus Oryzias; species Oryzias javanicus. The sequence goes on along the minus strand of CM012449.1, from coordinate 22,535,189 downwards.
CTTGGGTGCCGGTCTCCTGGGCTCTGTGGCCTCCTCTCCACGCTGGGAGAGGGATCCCCAAGATTTAACAGGGGATCAAACTACATCGGAGCCATGGGGTGTCCAGGTCTCGGTGGTTTGGGTTCCGGTCCTGGCTCTCGAGAAATGGGCCTCTCCAGGACTCCATCAGTGGGTGTGCCTGGCCAGGCCTTGTTAACATCATTCCTCTGGGACCCTCGTTCCTCTTGGGTGTCTCTCTGCTTGGCGGGGGTGGGCGGCCCCTTCCCGGCTCGCCCCTGGACCTCCCGCGGCGGGCGCGGGTGGACGTCTGGAGCATAGAAGCGGGTCATCCTGGGGGAGCTCTGGCTCGTGCCTGGGGTGGGGCGGGGGGATGCCTGGCACTGCTGGGTGGTGGTGGGCTGCTCCTCTGGGGTTGGGGGGCTCTCTGGGTGTGGGGCCTTGTGTTGGCCCTCTGGGCGTGGTGGGGGGATTGCTGCTCTGGCTGGGCGAGGGTCCGCGCTCTCTGTGCTCCCGTGTCTTCCGGCTCTCGGGCGTGGGGGCGTCTGCGGCGGTCCCGCGTGCCCTGGTCTGGGTGTCTGGCGGGATTCTGCGGCTGACTGGTTCTCTCCATGACTCCTGGCGGGTGTTGGGGGGCCGTGCTGCTGCTGCCGCCCCGGTGGGGGGCCTGGGCGTGGGGGTGGCCGGGCTCTCTCTCCTTCTATACATTCCATCAACATTCACATAAGCAAAACATAAACACTCACCTGAGCACAGGTGTCAGCTCACCTCGCACTAACAGAATGTGTGATGGAATGAAAGGCTTTATTTGTGTCAGCTTCTATGATTGTGTGTGAGCTGCAGTGGTATTGTGTACATTTTTGACATCTTTAAAGGTAAAGATTATTCTAGCCAAAAGGTATGTGTGTAACTGAGTGTGTGTGTAGACAGGCCCCGCCCATTCCAGATTGTTATTTAGACCTGGTCGTTATAGGATGTTGCTACTCTGTGTTACCTTCTTTGTTCTCTTAACCCCACTCTTTTATCCCCCCCCCCCTGTTTCCGTCCGGTCCAACAAAAAAAAAGAAAAAGATACAACATAATTAAAATAAAGTTTAGCATGAATATACTTAATAAACCCCTGTTGGGACAATAAAATCTGTCCAACGCAAGAGGCTCTCAGCCCGTATCTGCTTGCTCAGCTGTTGGACAGGACAAGTTAAAAAAAAAAAAAAAAAAAGAAGTCACGCCACAATGCGGCAGATCGCATCTTTGTATTGAGTTAATATTGAAACGTGACGCCTCCGTCGTGCAAATCATGTTCAGTGTGAATGCACCAATAAGGTTACGCAACCAAAATAGTTCAATATAGTTTAACTGTGTTGACAACATTTTGCTCCTTGGTGGTTGTTTGCGCGTAGTAATAGTAATAAGCGCATTTGAAATAAATGACATTTAAAGACAACAATACCATAGTTTTGAGATGTGGTGCTTACTAATGTTAACCAGTTTCTTCAAATCAACATAAAGTTACTTTTCAGGAACCACTTCTTAATTAAGGATATCACATCAAACATTTTGGAATGATACCAAACTAAGAATATACTGTCTATTTTTCTTCCTTGGTGTCTCCACTTGTTTAGAAGAAAAGAAACAGTGTGAGCATTATAATGATTTTCATATAATGTTGTTATTCTTTTATCACAGGTAAATAACAGACTCCAACAAAAACTAACAATCTTGTTGCGTCATTCAATAACAACACTGTTGGGCATTTTCCCCCACAAGAATTAAAAAAAAAAAAAAAAGTTATATAAACCATTTAGGACCTCCTCAGAATTACATTCAGACATTGGAGAGATGGAGATCTCAGCTTTCTTTGCTTCCCTACTGTTGTCTCTGTGTTTGTTTGAGATGAAATCAGTTTTTCTTTCTAGTGGATCTCAGATTGGTTTGAAACAAAGAATTGGGATTCATGCTGCCAATGTTGATGCTTCCTCTGTGAGATGTAATTTGCGGAGTATGACACGTTCACCTGTATTCTCGATGGACGGGGATTTTGTCATGGGTGGTGTGTTTTCTATTCACAATACCATGATCACAGAGATTCATAGTCATGATACAAAACCGGAGCAACCAAAGTGCACGGGAAGGTTAGTAAGAGTTTAAAGGAAAACTGTTGTATGAAAAGAAATGAAAATTTTTACAATTTTATGTCTTTTACAGTTTAGCCCTTGAAAAAATCAATTGCAATGTTTTATACAAAGTTTGTGCTCTTATTTTGTTACTTTTAGCATGAATGTTCGTGAACTGCGCTTCTCTCGTGCAATGATCTTTGCCATTGAAGAGATCAACAACAGCACAGAGCTGCTGCCTGGCATCAATCTTGGTTATCAGATCCACGACTCCTGCGCTGCAGTGCCTGTGGCCATGCAAGCTGCTTTTCAACTGACTAACGGGCAGGACAATGTCTTCTATAAAGATAATAATTGCTCTCAGTCTGGCATAATGGCAGCTGTTGTTGGTGAGTCTGGATCCACACCATCCATCAGCATTTCTCGGATTATTGGATCCTTTGACATTCCCCAAGTAAATACTTCATTCACTTATTTTCAGTCCATCTTACAAAGAGTTATATAAAATAATCAACCACTTGTTGAATAAATTGGTATATTTTTCCTTAGGTTAGCCACTTCTCTACTTGTGCTTGTCTGTCTGATAAGCAGCAGTTTCCAAATTTCTTCAGAACAATTCCCAGTGATGCATTTCAGGCTGTAGCTCTGGCCAAGCTGGTGAAACACTTTGGCTGGACGTGGATAGGCACTGTCTGCTCTGATTCAGACTATGGCAATAACGGGATGGCCTCGTTTCTTCAAGCAGCTCAAAAGGAAGGGATCTGTGTGGAGTTTTCTGAAGCTTTTTATCGGACTCAGCCTCGTAAAACCGAGATGGTGGCTGATGTTATTCGCAGGTAATGTCTTACCCTGAAAATGTCCACATTCTGTATTTTTCAGACAAATTATGTATTCTATGTTTCCTATCAGTTTATTTCTTTTAAAATAAAAAAGGGACAACATGAAGACTTTTATTTATTAAACAAACACTTACGGTGTCCTTAGGTCAACAGCTAAAGTTATTGTTGCCTTTACTGCCACTGGAGAAATGAAAGTCTTGTTGGAAGAACTTGCCAGGAAACCTTCACCATCTCGTCAGTGGATAGGCAGTGAAGCCTGGATTACAGACACAAATTTGCAAAGGTTCACTGTCTGTGAAGGGGCCATTGGATTTGCGATTCCAAAATCTGATATCCCAGGCTTGAGAGATTTTCTGCTGGATTCTTTTCCTGCTGAAGTGCAGCATCACCAGTGCTGACTAAGTTTGGGAGGAGACATTCAAAATGCACACTGAAAAAAGGTGATTCATTTTCTTGAATACATACACTCATCAATAAAGTTGTGGGTAAATGTATTAGTGTGTTAGAGAACTATGCTTTTTTTAAGTCTTAGTAAAATGCCAAACAGGGTTTAGATTATTCTATTGCCAATCCATATGAGGATCCAAAAAAGACTTAATCATGATAATTTGTGTTCCCATTATTAAATCTAATATTTTACATTTTAATTAGTGTCTATTTTCTGTATTCTAAGGTGTTGATACAGACCAACGTGTTTGCAATGGAAGTGAAGACCTACAAAAGGTTCCAAATGATTTTATTCCATCATCTCCACTGAGAATAACTGCCATGGTGTATAAGGCTGTTTATGCAATAGCTCATGCTATTCACAGTGTTGTGTGTGTAAAAAAAAATGCAACAGCTCAGTGTGACAAAAATTTGATGTTGGAATCCAAGCAGGTCAGCTGAGATAGTACTATACTTTGTATAATATTACAATTAATAAAATATAAATTTTATTGATGTTTTCTTAAATTTTTATTTACTTTAGTTTCTTCCACGTCTGTAGGTTTTAGCTGCACTAAAGAAAGTAAATTTCACCCATAATGGCTATTCCGTTTCTTTTGATGCCAATGGGGATCCTGATGCTGCTTATGAGCTGGTCAACTGGCAGAAGGATGTGAGTGGAAATATTGAGTCCGTAACTGTAGGATACTATGATGCATCCCTACCAAAAAATAAAGAATTCAATATAAACAAAAATCTAACATGGATGGATGGTATACGAGAAGTAAGTGCTCTGATGAGAATTGTCTTAAAAATCTTTTGCGTGCAACATTTCACTGCAGAATTGTTAAAACTATTTGTCATTTGTTTTTCTGTTACTTTTGGGAAAGGTGCCAAAGTCTGTGTGTACTGACAGCTGTCCTCCAGGAACTCACAAAGTGCTGCAGAAGGGCAAACCAATCTGTTGCTATGATTGCATACCATGTCCTGCGGGAGAGATTAGCAACACAACAGGCAAGATCTTACATTTGTTCATGATATATTTATGATAATTAGTAACTGACTTTTGTTATCTTTTCTAGATTCATCTGATTGTTTCCCGTGCCCCATAGAATTCTGGCCAAATGCAGGAAGAGACTCATGTCATCCCAAACCAGTGGAGTTTCTTTCCATTGATGAGACTCTGTCGATCATCCTGGTTGTCTTCTCTGTTGTTGGAGCATGTCTGGCCATCTTAACAGCAGCAGTTTTTTTCCATTACAGAACAACCCCAATAGTACGGGCCAACAACTCAGAGCTCAGCTTCCTGCTGCTCTTCTCCCTGACTCTGTGTTTTTTATGTTCATTAACTTTCATCGGGGCTCCCACTGAGTGGTCTTGTATGCTGCGTCACTCAGCTTTTGGCATCACCTTTGTTCTTTGTATCTCCTGTGTGCTTGGAAAAACCATAGTGGTCTTGATGGCCTTTAAAGCTACATTACCAGGTAGCAATGTCATGAAATGGTTTGGTCCTCCACAACAAAGACTGACTGTAGTGTTCTTTACTTTTGTTCAAGTATTAATCTGTACGGTTTGGCTTGTGCTGAGGCCTCCATTTCCAATGAAAAATTTCTCCACATATAAAGAGAAGATCATCCTGGAGTGTGCTTTGGGTTCAGCCATTGGGTTCTGGGCTGTGTTGGGGTACATCGGACTTCTGGCTGTGTTCTGCTTTGTGTTAGCTGTGCTGGCTCGGAAACTGCCGGACAACTTTAATGAAGCCAAGTTTATAACGTTTAGCATGTTGATTTTCTGTGCAGTCTGGCTCACCTTCATACCAGCTTATGTCAGCTCTCCTGGAAAACTCACAGTAGCTGTGGAGATATTTGCTATTCTGGCCTCCAGTTTTGGACTAATACTCTGTATATTTGCTCCAAAGTGCTTTATTATACTATGTCAGCCTGAGAAGAACACCAAAAAATATTTAATGAACAAAAAGTGACATTTGCGGAATTTACTTGGCAATATTTAAGGCAATGCGGTACACATCTCATTTGGAAAGACACACTTTTATTTAATTGTCAAAGTTCAATTAGAGAAAAAAATAAATGTACTTACTTTTTCGAGAATTGTTGGAAATTGGCCAATAATATGGTCATAGGGAACTTATTTATTTTTCTTTTCTTCTTTTAAACTTGTCCTGTCCAACAGCTGAGCAAACAGCTATAGGGTGAGAGCCTAGTGTTTTAATTTTAATGTACCAACAGGGGTTTATTGAGTATAAACCCCTGTTGTATTTTATACTAAACTTTATTTGTATTGATAATGTATTTCTTTTTCTTTTTTGTTGGACCGGACGGAAACAAAGAAGAGGGGGGGGTTAGAGAATAAAAGAAGATGGTAACAGAGGGAGGTAACATCATACAACAGCCAGGTCTAACTAGTGGCGGGGCCTGTCTACACACACTCAGTAGTTATACACATACCTTTTGGGTAGAATAGTCCTTACATTTAAACTAGTCAAAAGTTCCACAATACAACTGCAACCCACACACAATCATACAAACCGTTATAAATAAAGCCTTTCATTCTGTCACACATTCTATAAGTGTAAGGTGAGCTGACACCTGTGCTCAGGTTAGTGTTTATGTTTTGCCGATGTGGATGATGATGGAATGTACAGAGGGGGAGTGCGCCCGGCAATCCCCACGCAAAAGGCCCCCCACAAAGGCAGCAGCAGCAGCAGCCGGGACGCCCCTACACCCGCAATGGGACCGCGGAGAGAATCTGCCTGCCAGGCAATCCCGCCAAACATCCAGACCAGGGCACGCGGGACCACTGCAGAGGCTCCCCACGCCAGACAGCCGGAAGCTCAGCCAGAAGAGCTACCCCCCCACCACGCCAGGAGGGCCAACGCTAGGCCCACCCCCGGAGACCCCCCCAACCCCAGAAGAACAGCCCACCCCCACCCAGCAGCACCGAGCATCCCCGCCCACCCCAGGTGGAACAGAGAGAACTTATGGATGCAGGTCGTGTTTTGGATTTGTTGCCAGGTGACAAATTCAAAGACTCCACATGGGGTCTTCCAACACAAAATGTGTATTTTTGTATAAACTTCTTCTGTAATTGACACTATGCTTCCTTAATGTTAGTTACGTGTACATTTCTCGTTTGACTGAATTGAAAAATAAAATAAAAACATAAAGTGGGATATTAGAGATGGAAAATTATGGTATAAAAGAAAAGGGAAAAAAAGAGTTTGCATAAATTAGAAAAACGATTACGAATTAGGAGTGGGTTGAATTACAAACAAGAACTTAAATATTAAAAACATACCTTTTGGCTCAAAACCCCCCCACAAAACGTATAATATGCCAAATAAGTATATATCATATAGTGGCCAGTCTCTAATTGATGCCTCTCTCCAGTAAATGCCAGGTCCAACAGGTCTAGACCAATAAGTTTCAGCCTTAACTGCATTGTATAACAAAGTCGGCTCGATGACACTGCAAAAGAGCGAACAAGGCATACACTATGCTTTCAGGTGGCTTTAAAAGACGAGGCATTTTTGCCTCCTTTCCTCATGTTTTTCAAACTTAAACTCAAACTTTAATTATTTATATAGCGCCTTTCCTTTGGACGAAACACAAGGCGCTTAACATAAAAGCAAATAAAATACATATTAAAAACACAAAAACATAGTGTTTAAAAACAAACGTACACAAAGACACAAAACAAACATCCCTCTCTCCCCCAGTCCCCCCACCCCACCCCCCAATCAATCAATCAATCAATCAATCTTTATTTGTATAGCACTTTTCATATAAAAATAACACAAAGTGCTTTACATTAAAAGCAAACAAATATACATAAATATAAAAACAGGTAAAAATTTAAATTAATATAAAGCCCCCTGCTCCAAACCAGCCCACAATACCCTAATCCCTTTCCCACCACCCACTCCCTAACCGATAGAAATGATACAAAAGGAAAATAGAAAAATTGGCTGAGCACGTAAATTGACTCTGCGAAAACTAATAGTTGGAGACCTCCCTCTCAATTGAAACAGCCGCAAAGCCAGCCAAATGCAGCTTCACAGGCGGGGTCCCGCCAAGTCCCCCCAATAAGACCCTTGTCAAGAAAACTGAACAAAGCTATAAAAACTGCAGATGTAAGGAAACAATCTGGCTTTTCCTTTTCTGCTCCAGTTAAAGAGCAAGCGGCTGATCAAAAATCCTTAGTCAGACACATGTATTCCTCCACTGACAAATGTGGCCGTGAGGAAAAAGGGTCCAAAGTGTTGCTGTATTTTCCAATGTAGTTGCAGACATCATTTACTTTGGAAAATAATTGTAGCAAAAATGTGGCTTGTACAGGCGATAGAACCAGTAACCTGTCCAGAAACTGTGCTAATATACACCATATTCCAGCAGAAAGCCGTCTAGGGCCACTATTAGGTTTAAGTTTATTTGATTTATATGGCGTCTTAAAATGACCTCGGTCAAAGTGTTGCACATTAAAAGTTAAAAGAACAATAAAAACACAGCTAACATGTTAAACAATTCCAGATTAAAAATATAAATGCATTACATAAAAACCATAAAACACCAAATCAAACAAAGATAAAGCATAAAAAGTAAAACAGACCAAGAAGAATTTTATGCTGTGTAAAAAGCCTGGCAATTAAAATTGGTTTTAAGAAGTTTTTAAAATATATTGTCAGAATGGGCGGCATCCTCAAGGAGAGAGGTGGAGCCTCAGAGATCAAGTCGTTTTACTTCCAGCTATGAAAAGTGTTTGTAAAATAGCTAACATTTAATAGACAATTAGTTAAGGTAATATATGATCATACATATACATGGATACATGGTTTTGCTCATTTAATACACATTTGCGCAGACTTTTTCAACAGGCAAGATGCGGGCGACAGCTAAAAGCAATCATGGTAACAACGCAACACAGAACAAGGATAAGTAAGGCCAAAGTATGTGGGAAGCACAGGTGTCTTACAGATTTTTACTTTTCATTCTGGGGGGGGGGCTTATGTCATCCTAATGAATACTTCAAATAGGCTGCATGGTAGAACAGTGTTTAGACCTATTTACTCAAAGCAAGTAGGCCTTGGTCCATATCCTTCCTGGGACCTTTCTGTGTGGTTTTATAAGGGCACTCTGGCATCCTCCCACAGACCAAGAACATACTTCATAGGTTGGTTACTCTAAAATGTCTCTAGGTGTGAGTGTGTAGATGGGAATGGTTGTGTGCCCCGCGATCGGTAATCTGGTAATCTGTCCAAGGTGTACTCCACTTTTTTCCCACAGTAGCCCGCCCCTGTTCCTAAACGCCTCCATGTGGGAGCACTGGTCAGACACCAACGGGACCAAGGCAGCCTGACCAGCCGCGGCCCCCACCGATTGCCTCTGCAGAGACCATACCATGCCAGATCCTGTATCTTCTGGGACCACCTCCTCTCATGGAAAGCCTGATCCCCACCTAACCACACACCCCATACATCCCACATCCCGACCAGGGGGATTACATGGTGCCCACCCCCATCCAGGCACAAAACCAGATCTCCCAAACGAAGGAGCCCCCCCCAATACACACACACCCCAGCCAGGCACCAGAAGGCCCCAGACCTTGCCTAAAAGCCCCAGCAGATAGTCAAGGTGTGGTGAAACCCAAGTACTCCGCCCCTTAAATCATGGAGTCAGCTATAGCAGACCAGAGAGACTGAATTCTTTCCAAGTTGTATGAACTCTTGGCTGATGCTTTTTCCAAGCTGATGTGATCAATGGGCAGATTCCTGGACTGACTGACTGACTAACAGAGGTGAGGTACAATCGCAGCACTCACAAATGTCTGAGCTTCTGAGACCCATCTTGAAAATCCTCTGTCCAGTATAATAAATCCTATGACAAATTTTCAACTAGATTAGTTGCAAATTTGGACTTTTAGTCAGTTTAAAGGTTAGCGCATTTCTGCAAAGACATATACTTTTAGAATGAAATAAAGCAGACACGAGCCAGAGTGAGATTTTCTCGCAAGGAGACCAGTGTTGGTTTTTCACCGCCACCAAATCTGCTGCAATTTTACTTTATTTCATTTATTAGAATGTTGGTTGCCTAGGTTACAAAAAAGACTCAATCTAAAATATTAGTTTCAACAGTCAACCATAACATATTTTTGCAGACATAGGAAACTCTCAGTCTGAGACTGGCTTTATCAGTTCCTACACTTCTGCATCCTCCAGATGGCATGTAGAAAGTCAACAAAGAAAAAATCCCAGCACACTGCAGCAACCCTCAAAATGCAGGTTAATGAGAAAAACTATATAAGAAGGCTGTTAGAATTAAAAAAATATAAACCTTCAACACACATTTCTGACTAGAGGCTTTGATCTGTGTACTCAGGTCTCCACCCCATTTTGTTATTGGAATTGGATAGTTACTATCTAGGTTGCATAAGAATTTGCATATTTTGGAGAGAATCTTATTTGTTGAAAGATAAAACAAAGAATTAGCTAGTTCTGGTTATTTTAGGTCCTTATCAAATTAAAAATATTCATGAGTACCCAGCTGCAGGTAACATGGTGGATTTACACAACGGACAGATGGTATAGAAATCTTATGGAGCTGATTGATATCGAATGTATGTGGTCATAACGTACAAAACGGAAGTCTCAATGCAGAAGTACTGTTTGTTTTTTATGTTACTTTAACTGGTGATTTTATTCTATATGACTGTATTTTTATCTTATGTTTTGTGATCTTTTATATACGGTTGTTGTGTTGATATTTAGACTTCCATTCTGTAAATCCGTCTAATCTAAACAGCGGGAGTCGGAGATCTAAAATCGGGAGGGGGGGTTGGTGATCTCTAAACAGAAGTTGTACTTTTATGGTCTTTATTCATGATAATGAATCATTATTAGCTTATTTATTTTATATTTGTAAAATTTTATAAAGTAAAAAACGCCACTGTTAAGTACTTTTATTTCATTATATTTTTTTTCTCATTGAATATTGAGCAGTCTATTTTTACAAATGAGTGTAACTTGAAATGACTCATGCTGTATTGTTGAAAATTTTTCCTAAAGAAACGATGTACTTTTTTTTTGTTATATTTTTGATTGTTTTAGTCGTACTATAGTTTTATTATATGTTTGTAATGTAATTTAACACAGCCTGTCTAGCTCGGCGAGCTGCGGCGTGCCTGTCTTAGAAGTCACGCCATAACGCGGCAGATCGCATCTTTGTATTAAGTTAACATTGAAACGTGATGCCTCCATCGTGCGAATCACGTTCAGTGTGAATGCACCAATAAGGTTACGTAACCAAAAGAGTTCAATATCGTTTAACTGTGTTGACAACATCCTTGGTGGTTGTTTGCGCGTAGTAATAGTAATAAGCGCATTTAAAATAAATGACATTTAAAGACAATAATACCATAGTTTTGAGATGTGGTGCTTATTCATGTTAACCAGTTTCTTCAAATCAACATAAAGTTATTTTTCAGGAACCACTTCTTAATTAAGGATATCACATCAAACAATTTGGAAAGATACCAAACTAAGAATATACTGTCTATTCTTCTTCTTTGGTCTCCACTTGTTTAGAAGAAAAGAAACAGTGTGAGCATTATATTGCTTTTCATATAATGTTGTTATTCTTTTATCACAGGTAAATAACAGACTACAACAAAACATAACAATCTTGTTGCGTCATTCAATAACAACACTGTTGGGCATTTTCCCCCACAAGAATTAAAAAAAAAAAAAAAAAGTTATATAAACCATTTAGGACCTCCTCAGAATTACATTCAGACATTGGAGAGATGGAGATCTCAGCTTTCTTTGCTTCCCTACTGTTGCCTCTGTGTTTGTTTGAGATGAACTCAGTTTTTCTTTTGAGTGGATCTCAGATTGGTTTGAAACAAAGAATTGGGATTCATGCTGCCAATGTTGATGCCTCCTCTGTGAGATGTAATTTGCGGAGTACGACACGTTCACCTGTATTCTCGATGGACGGGGATTTTGTCATGGGTGGTGTGTTTACTATTCACTATAACATGATCACAGAGATTCATAGTCATGATACAAAACCGGAGCAACCAAAGTGCACGGGAAGGTTAGTAAGAGTTTAAAGGAAAACTGTTGTATGACAAGAAATTAAAATATGTACAATTTTATGTCTTTTACAGTTTAGCTCTTAAAAAAATCAATTGCAATGTTTTATACAAAGTTTGTGCTCTTATTTTGTTACTTTTAGCATGAATGTTCGTGAACTGCGCTTCTCTCGTGCAATGATCTTTGCCATTGAAGAGATCAACAACAGCACAGAGCTGCTGCCTGGCATCAAGCTTGGTTATCAGATCCACGACTCCTGCGCTGCAGTGCCTGTGGCCATACAAGCTGCTTTTCAACTAACTAACGGGCAGGACAATGTCTTCTATAAAGATAATAATTGCTCTCAGTCTGGCATAATGGCAGCTGTTGTTGGTGAGTCTGGATCCACACCATCCATCAGCATTTCTCGGATTATTGGATCCTTTGACATTCCCCAAGTAAATACTTCATTCAGTTATTTTCAATCCATCTTACAAAATGTTATATAAAGTAATCAACCATTTGTTGAATAAATTGGTATATTTTTCCTTAGGTTAGCCACTTCTCTACTTGTGCTTGTCTGTCTGATAAGCAGCAGTTTCCAAATTTCTTCAGAACAATTCCCAGTGATGCTTTTCAGGCTGTAGCTCTGGCCAAGCTGGTGAAACACTTTGGCTGGACGTGGATAGGCGCTATCTGCTCTGATTCGGACTATGGCAATAACGGGATGGCCTCTTTTCTTCAAGCAGCTCAAAAGGAAGGGATTTGTGTGGAGTTTTCCGAAACTTTTCATCGGAATCAGCCTCGTAAAACCGAGATGGTGGCTGATGTTATTCGCAGGTAGTGTTGTGTTGCACAGAAAATGTGCACATTCTGCATTTTATGTCTATGTTTCCTATCAGTTCAATTCTGTTGAAAGGAAAAAGGGACAACATGAACACTTTTAATTATTAAACCTACACTTATGGTGTCCTTAGGTCAACAGCTAAAGTTATTGTTGCCTTTACTGCCCCTGGAGAAATGAAAGTCTTGTCGGAAGAACTTGCCAGGAAACCTTCACCATCTCGTCAGTGGATAGGCAGTGAAGCCTGGATCACAGACACATATTTGCAAAGGTTTAAAGTCTTTGAAGGGGCCATTGGATTTGCAATTCCAAGATCCGACATTCCAGGCTTGAGAGATTTTCTGCTGGATCTTTCTCCTGCGGAAGTGGCAGCATCACCAGTGCTGACTGAGTTTTGGGAGGAGACATTCAAATGCACACTGAAAAAAGGTGATTCATTTTCTAGAATGCATACACTCATCAATAAAGTTGTGGTTAAATTTATTAGTATGCTAAAGAACTATGTTTAAAACTTAGAAAAATATCTAACAGGATTTGGATTGTTTAAATGCTAATCCACACGAAGAGCCAAAATATACATAATCATGATGATTTGCATTTCAATTAATGGATCCAATATTTTATATGTTAATTTGTGTCTATTATTGTCTGTCTTCCAAGGTGCTGATACAGACCAACGTGTCTGCAATGGAAGTGAAGACCTACAAAAGGTTCCAAATGATTTTATTCCATCATCTCCACTGAGAATAACTGCCATGGTGTATAAGGCTGTTTATGCAATAGCTCATGCTATTCACAGTGTTGTGTGTGTAAAAAAAAATGCAACAGCTCAGTGTGACAAAAATTTGATGTTGGGATCCAAGCAGGTCAGCTGAGATAGTACTATACTTTGTGTAATATAAAATTTAATAAACATACATTTTATTTATATTTTCTCAAACCTTTATTTATTTTAGTTTTTTCCACGTCTGTAGGTTTTAGCTGCACTAAAGAAAGTAAATTTTACCCATAATGGCTATTCCGTTTCTTTTGATGCCAATGGGGATCCTGATGCTGCTTATGAGCTGGTCAACTGGCAGAAGGATGCGAGTGGAAATATTGAGTCCGTAACTGTAGGATACTATGATGCATCCCTACCAAAAAATAAAGAATTCAATATAAACAAAAATCTAACTTGGATGGATGGTATACAAGAAGTAAGTGCTCTGATAAGAATTGTCTTAAAAATCTTTTGCATGCAACATTTCACTGCAGAATTGTTAGAACTATTTGTCATTTGTTTTTCTGTTACTTTTTGGGAAAGGTGCCAAAGTCAGTGTGTACTGACAGCTGTCTTCCAGGAACTCACAAAGTGCTGCAGAAAGATAAACCAATCTGTTGCTATGATTGCATACCATGTCCTGTGGGAGAGATTAGCAACATTACAGGCAAGATCTTACATTCATTTATGATATATTCATGATAATTAGTAACTGACTTTTGTTATCTTTTCTAGATTCATCTGATTGTTTCCCGTGCCCCATAGAATTCTGGCCAAATGCAGGAAGAGACTCATGTCATCCCAAACCAGTAGAGTTTCTTTCCATTGATGAGACTCTAGCGATAATCCTGGTTGTCTTCTCTGTTGGTGGAGCATGTCTGGCCATCTTAACAGCAGCAGTTTTTTTCCATTACAGAACAACCCCAATGGTACGGGCCAACAACTCAGAGCTCAGCTTCCTGCTGCTCTTCTCCCTGACTCTGTGCTTTTTATGTTCATTAACTTTCATCGGGGCTCCCACTGAGTGGTCTTGTATGCTGCGTCACTCAGCTTTTGGCATCACCTTTGTTCTTTGTATCTCCTGTGTGCTTGGAAAAACCATAGTGGTCTTGATGGCCTTTAAAGCTACACTACCAGGTAACAATGTCATGAAATGGTTTGGTCCTCTACAACAAAGAATGACTGTAGTGTTCTTTACTTTTGTTCAAGTATTAATCTGTACTGTTTGGCTTGTGCTGAGGCCTCCATTTCCAATGAAAAATTTCTACACATACAAAGAGCGGATCATCTTGGAGTGTGCTTTGGGTTCAGCCATTGGGTTCTGGGCTGTGTTGGGGTACATCGGACTTCTGGCTGTGTTCTGCTTTGTGTTAGCTGTGCTGGCTCGAAAACTGCCGGACAACTTTAATGAAGCCAAGTTTATAACGTTTAGCATGTTGATTTTCTGTGCAGTCTGGCTCACCTTCATACCAGCTTATGTCAGCTCTCCTGGAAAACTCACAGTAGCTGTGGAGATATTTGCTATTCTGGCCTCCAGTTTTGGACTAATAATGTGTATATTTGCTCCAAAGTGCTTTATTATACTATGTCAGCCTGAGAAGAACACCAAAAAATATTTAATGAACAAAAAGTGACATTTGCGGAATTTACTTGGCAATATTTAAGGCAATGCGTTACACATCTCATTTGGAAAGACACACTTTTATTTAATTGTCAAAGTTCAATTAAAGAAAAAAATAAATATACTTACTTTTTCGAGAATTGTTGGAAATTGGCCAATAATATGGTCATAGGAAACTTATTTATTTTTCTTTTCTTCTTTTAAACTTGTCCTGTCCAACAGCTGAGCAAACAACTATAGGGTGAGAGCCTCTAGTGTTTTAATTTTAATGTACCAACAGGGGTTTATTGAGTATAAACCCCTGTTGTATTTTATACTAAACTTTATTTGTATTGGTAATGTATTTCTTTTTCTTTTTTGTTGGACCGGACGGAAACAAAGAAGAGAGGGGGATGTTAGAGAATAAAAGAAGATGGTAACAGAGGGAGGTAACATCATACAACAACCAGGTCTAAATAGTGGAATAGACGGGTCCTGTCTACACACACTCAGTAGTTATACACATACCTGTTGACCAGAATAGTCTACTTTTAAACTAGTCAAAAGATACACAATACAACTGCAACCCGCACACAATCATACAAACCGTAACAAATAAAGCCTTTTTATTCTGTCACACATTCTATAAGTGTAAGGTGAGCTGACACCTGTGCTCAGGTTAGTGTTTATGTTTTGCCAATGTGGATGATGATGGAATGTACAGAGGGGAAGTGCTCCCGGCAATCCCCACGCAAAAGGCCCCCCACAAAGGCAGCAGCAGCAGCAGCCGGGACGCCCCTACACCCATGGACCGCGGAGAGAATCTGCTGCCGGCATCCGCCAAACAATCCAGACAGCCCGGCACAGGGGACGCGGGGTGCAGAGGCTCCCACGCAGACAGCCGGAAGCTCAGCCAGAAGAGCTACCCCCCCACCACGCCAGGAGGGCCAACACTAGGCCCAACCCCCGGAGACCCCCAACCCAAAAGAACAGCCCACCCCACCAGCAGCACCGAGCATCCCCCCCACCCAGGTGGGAACAGAGAGAACTTATGGATGCAGGTCGTGTTTTGGATTTGTTGCCAGGTGACAAATTCAAAGACTCCACATGGGGTCTTCCAACACAAAATGTGTATTTTTGCATAAACTTCTTCTGTAATTGACACTATGCTTCCTTAATGTTAGTTATGTGTACATTTCTCGTTTGACTGAATTGAAAATAAAATAAAACATAAAGTGGGATATTAGAGATGGAAAATTATGGTATAAAAGAAAAGGGAAAAAAATTTTGCATAAATTAGAAAAACGATTACGAATTAGGAGTGGGTTGAATTACAAACCAAGAACTTAAATATTAAAAACATACCTTTTGGCTCAAAAACCCCCCACAAAACATATACTTATGCACAATGTATATCCTCTAATAGTGGCAAGTCTGTAATTGATGCCTGTCTCGTAAATGCCAGGTCCAACAGGTCTACACCAATAAGTTTCAGCCTTAACTGCATTGTTTAACAAAGTCAGCTCGGTGACACTGCAAAAGAGCGAACAAGGCATACACTATGCTTTCAGGTGGCTTTAAAAGACGAGGCATTTTTGCCTCCTTTCCTCATTGTTTTTCCTTTTCTGCTCTAGTTAAAGAGCAAGTGGCTGATCAAAAACCCTTAGTCAGACACATGTATTCCTCCACTGACAAATGTGGCCGTGAGGAAAAAGGGTCCAAAGTGTGGCTGTATTTTCCAAAGTAGTTGCAGACATCATTTACTTTGGAAAATAATTGTAGCAAAAATGTGGCTTGTACAGGCGATAAAAGTAACTGTCCAGATGTGCTAATATACACCATATTCCAGCAGAAAGCCATCTAGAGCCACTATTAGGTTTAAGTTTATTTGATTTATATGGCGTCTTAAAATGACCTTGGTAAAAGTGTTGCACATTAAAAGATAAAGACAATAAAAAACACAGCTAACATGTTAAACAATTCCAGATTAAAAATATAAATGCATTACATAAAACTTTTGGAACCGCCTCCTCTCATGGAAAGCCTGATCCCCCACCTAACCACACACCCCATACATCCCACATCCCGACCAGGGGGATTACATGGTGGCCACCCCCATCCAGGCGCCAAACCAGATCTCCCAACCGAAGGACCCCCCCCAACACACACACACCCCAGCCAGGCACCAGAAGGCCCCAGACCTGCCTAAAAGCCCCAGCAGATGGTCAAGGTGTGGTGAAACCCAAGTACTCCGCCCCTTAAATCATGGAGTCAGCTATAGCAGACCAGAGAGACTGAATTCTTTCCAAGTTGTATGAACTCTTGGCTGATGCTTTTTCCAAGCTGATGTGATCAATGGGCAGATTCCTGGACTGACTGACTAACTGAGGTGAGGTACAATCGCAGCACTCACAAATGTCTGAGCTTCTGAGACCCATCTTGAAAATCCTCTGTCCAGTATAATAAATCCTATGACAAATTTTCAACTAGATTAGTTGCAAATTTGGACTTTTAGTCAGTTTAAAGGTTAGAGCATTTCTGCAAAGACATATACTTTTAGAATGAAATAAAGCAGACGAGCCGTAGTGAGATTTTCTCGCAAGAAGACCAGTGTTGGTTTTTCACCGCCACCAAATCTGCTGTAATTTTATTTATTTCATTTATTAGAATGTTGGTTGCCTTGGTTACAAAAAAGACTCAATCTAAAATATTAGTTTTAACAGTCAACCATAACATATTTTTGCAGACATAGGAAACTCTCAGTCTGAGACTGGCTTTATCAGTTCCTACACTTCTGCATCCTCCAGATGGCATGTAGAAAGAAAACAAAGAAAAAATCCCAGCACACTGCAGCAACCCTCAAAATGCAGGTTAATAAGAAAAACTATATAAGAAGGCTGTTAGAAATGTGTGTTGAAGGTTTATATTTTTTTAATTCTGACTAGAGGCTTTGATCTGTGCACTCAGGTCTCCACCCCATTTTGTTATTGGAATTGGATAGTTACTATCTAGGTTGCATAAGAATTTGCATATTTTGGAGAGAATCTTATTTGTTGAAAGATGAAACAAAGAATTAGCTAGTTCTGGTTATTTTAGGTCCTCATCAAATTAAAAATATTTATGAGTACCCAGTTGCAGGTAACATGGTGGATTTACACAACGGACAGATGGTATAGAAATCCTATGGAGCTGATTGATATCGAATGTATGTGGTCATAACGTACAAAACGGAAGTCTCAATGCAGAAGTACTGTTTGTTTTTTATGTTACTTTAACTGGTGATTTTATTCTATATGACTGTATTTTTATCTTATGTTTTGTGATCTTTTATATATAGTTGTTGTGTTGATATTTAGACTTCCATTCTGTAAATCCGTCTAATCTAAACAGCGGGAGTCGGAGATCTAAAATCGGGAGGGGGGGTTGGTGATCTCTAAACAGAAGTTGTACTTTTATGGTCTTTATTCATGATAATGAATCATTATTAGCTTATTTATTTTATATTTGTAAAATTTTATAAAGTAAAAAACGCCACTGTTAAGTACTTTTATTTCATTATATTTTTTTTCTCATTGAATATTGAGCAGTTATTTTTACAAATGAGTGTAACTTGAAATGACTCATGCTGTATTGTTGAAAATTTTTCCTAAAGAAACGATGTACTTTTTTTGTTATATTTTTGATTGTTTTAGTCGTACTGTAATTTTATTATATGTTTGTAATTTAATTTAACACAGCCTGTCTAGCTTGGCGAGCTGCGGCGTGCCTGCCGGCGAAGTCAGGCCACAACGCGGCAGATCGCATCTTTGTATTAAGTTAACATTGAAACGTGATGCCTCCATCGTGCGAATCACGTTCAGTGTGAATGCACCAATAAGGTTACGTAACCAAATAGTTCAATATCATTTAACTGTGTTGACAACATTTTGCTCTTTGGTGGTTGTTTGCGCGTAGTAATAGTAATAGGCGCATTTGAAATAAATGACATTTAAAGACAATAATACCATAGTTTTGAGATGTGGTGTTTACTCATGTTAACCATTTTCTTCAAATCAACATAAAAAGTTATTTTTCAGGAACCACTTCTTAATTAAGGATATCACATCAAACAATTTGGAATGATACCAAACTAAGAATAAACTGTCTATTTTTCTTCCTTGGTGTCTAAAACTTGTTTAGAAGAAAAGAAACAGTGTGAGCATTATAATGCTTTTCATATAATGTTGTTATTCTTTTATCACAGAGGTAACTAACAGACTCGAACAAAGAATAACAATCTTGTTGTGTCATTCAATAACAACACTGTTGGGCATTTTCCCCCACAAGAATAAAAAAAAAAAAAAAGTTATATAAACCATTTAGGACCTCCTCAGAATTACATTCAGACATTGGAGAGATGGAGATCTCAGCTTTCTTTGCTTCCCTACTATTGCCTCTGTGTTTGTTTGAGATGAATTCAGTTTTTCTTTTGAGTGGATCTCTGACTGGCTTGAAACAAAGAATTGGGATTCATGCTGCCAATGTTGATGCCTCCTCTGTGAGATGTAATTTGCAGGGTACGACACGTTCACCTGTATTCTCGATGGACGGGGATTTTGTTATTGGTGGTGTGTTTTCTATTCACTATAACATGATCACAGAGATTCATAGTCATGATACAAAACCGGAGCAACCAAAGTGCACGGGAAGGTTAGTAAGAGTTTAAAGGAAAACTGTTGTATGACAAGAAATTAAAATATGTACAATTTTATGTCTTTTACAGTTTAGCTCTTAAAAAAAATCAATTGCAATGTTTTATACAAAGTTTGTGCTCTTATTTTGTTACTTTTAGCATGAATGTTCGTGAACTGCGCTTCTCTCGTGCAATGATCTTTGCCATTGAAGAGATCAACAACAGCACAGAGCTGCTGCCTGGCATCAGGCTCGGTTATCAGATCCACGACTCCTGTGCTGCAGTGCCTGTGGCTGTACAAGCTGCTTTTCAACTACAACAGGCAGGACAATGTCTTTATAAGAAATAATGCTCTCAGTCTGGCATGATAGCAGCTGTTGTGGTGAGTCTGGATCCACCACCATCCATCAGCATTTCTCGGATTATTGGATCCCTTGTACTTCCCCAGTTTAAATTAACTTTCAATCAGTTATTTTCAATCATCTTACAAATGTTATATAAAGTAATCAACCATTTGTTGAATAAATTGGTATATTTTTCCTTAGGTTAGCCACTTCTCTACTTGTGCTTGTCTGTCTGATAAGCAGCAGTTTCCAAATTTCTTCAGAACAATTCCCAGTGATGCTTTTCAGGCTGTAGCTCTGGCCAAGCTGGTGAAACACTTTGGCTGGACGTGGATAGGCGCTATCTGCTCTGATTCGGACTATGGCAATAACGGGATGGCCTCTTTTCTTCAAGCAGCTCAAAAGGAAGGGATTTGTGTGGAGTTTTCCGAAACTTTTCATCGGAATCAGCCTCGTAAAACCGAGATGGTGGCTGATGTTATTCGCAGGTAGTGTTGTGTTGCACAGAAAATGTGCACATTCTGCATTTTATGTCTATGTTTCCTATCAGTTCAATTCTGTTGAAAGGAAAAAGGGACAACATGAACACTTTTAATTATTAAACCTACACTTATGGTGTCCTTAGGTCAACAGCTAAAGTTATTGTTGCCTTTACTGCCCCTGGAGAAATGGAAGTCTTGTCGGAAGAACTTGCCAGGAAACCTTCACCATCTCGTCAGTGGATAGGCAGTGAAGCCTGGATCACAGACACATATTTGCAAAGGTTTAAAGTCTTTGAAGGGGCCATTGGATTTGCAATTCCAAGATCCGACATTCCAGGCTTGAGAGATTTTCTGCTGGATCTTTCTCCTGTGGAAGTGGCAGCATCACCAGTGCTGACTGAGTTTTGGGAGGAGACATTCAAATGCACACTGAAAAAAAGTGATTCATTTTCTAGAATGCATACACTCATCAATAAAGTTGTGGTTAAATTTATTAGTATGCTAAAGAACTATGTTTAAAACTTAGAAAAAAATCTAACAGGATTTGGATTGTTTAAATGCTAATCAACCGAAGAGCCAAAATATACATATCATGATGATTTGCATTTCCATTAATGGAATCCATATTTTTTATGTTAATTTGTGTCTATTATTGTCTGTCTTCCAAGGTGCTGATACAGACCAACGTGTCTGCAATGGAAGTGAAGACCTACAAAAGGTTCCAAATGATTTTATTCCATCATCTCCACTGAGAATAACTGCCATGGTGTATAAGGCTGTTTATGCAATAGCTCATGCTATTCACAAGTGGTTTGTGTGTGTGTAAAAAAAAATGCAACAGCTCAGTGTGACAAAAATTTGATGTTGGATCCAAGCAGGTCAGCTGAGATAGTACATATACTTTGTGTTAAAATAAATTAAAATAACCAATTTTTTTATATTTTCTCAACCTTTATTTATTTTATTTTTTTTCCACGTCTGTAGGTTTTAGCTGCACTAAAAAAGTAAATTTTACCTAATGGCTATTCCGTTTCTTTTGATGCAATGGGGATCTGATGCTGCTTTATGAGCTGGTCAATGGCAGGATGCGGAGTGGAAATATTGGAGTCCGTAACTGTAGGATACTATGATGCATCCCTACCAAAAAAATAAAGAATTCAATAATACAAAATCTAACTTGGATATGGATGGTATACAAGAAGTAAGTGCTCTGATAAGAATTGTCTTAAAAATATTTTGGATGCAACATTTCACTGCAGAATTGTTAGAACTATTTGTCATTTGTTTTTTTGTTACTGTTTTTGGGAAAGGTGCCAAAGTCAGTGGTGTGCTGACAGCTGTCCTTCCAGGAATCAAAGTGCTGCAGAAGAGATAAACCAATCTGTGCTATGATTGCATAACCATGTCCTGTGGGAGAAGATTTCGCAAATTAAGGCAAGATCTTTACTTCATTTATGATATATTTCATGATAATTAGTAACTGACTTTTGTTATCTTTCTAGATTCATCTGATTGTTTCCCGTTGCCCCATAGAATCTGGCCAATGCAGGAAGAGACTCATGTCATCCCAAACCAGTAGAGTTTTTCTCCATTGATGAGACTCTAGCGATAATCCTGGTTGTCTTCTCTGTTGGTGGAGCATGTCTGGCCATCTTAACGGCAGCAGTTTTTTTTCCATTACAAAAACACCCAATGGTACGGGCCAACAACTCAGAGCTCAGCTTCCTGCTGCTCTTCTCCCTGACTCTGTGTTTTTTATGTTCATTAACTTTCATGGGGGCTCCCACTGAGTGGTCTTGTATCCTGCGTCACTCAGCTTTTTGGCATCATTTGTTGTTCTTTGTATCTCCTGGTGTGCTTGGAAAAACCATAGTGGGTCTTGATATGGCCTTTAAAGCTACACTACAGGTAACAATGTCATGAAATGGTTTGGTCCTCTACACAAAGAATGACTGTATGTTCTTTACTTTTGTTCAAGTATTAATCTGTACTGTTTTGCTTGTGCTGAGGCCTCCATTTCCAATGATTTTCACATAACGGATCGATCTTGGAGTGTGCTTTGGGTTCAGCCATTGGGTTCTGGGCTGTGTTTGGGGTACATCTCGGAAACTGCCGGACAACTTTAATGAAGCAAGTTTATAACGTTTGACATGTTGATTTTCTGTGCAGTCTGGCTCACCTTCATACCAGCTTATGTCAGCTCTCCTGGAAAATTCACAGTAGCTGTAGAGATATTTGCTATTCTGGCCTCAAGTTTTGGACTAATAATGTGTATATTTGCTCCAAAGTGCTTTATTATACTATGTCAGCCTGAGAAGAACACTAAAAAATATTTAATGAACAAAAAGTGACATTTGCGGAATTTACTTGGCAATATTTAAGGCAATGCGTTACACATCTCATTTGGAAGACACACTTTTATTTAATTGTCAAAGTTCAATTAAAGAAAAAAATAAATATACTTACTTTTCGAGAATTTTTGAAATTGGCCAATAATATGGTCATAGGAAACTTATTTATTTTTACTTTTCTTCTTTTAAACTTGTCCTGTCCAAGAGAGGTACTGTTTCGGCACAGATCTACCAAAGACTTATGTGAAAAGTGTAGCATTCTATTAGCTGCATTAAGCATTCAATTAAATGTAACCTGAAGTCAGAAAAAATGACCAAAAAAGCAAAAAAAAGCAAAGCAACCTCAACAAAAGAAAGTTTAAAATGACAAACAACTTTTTTATTAGTTTTGTTGATTCTGAATAAAAGTATAAAATAAAAATAGTTCTAAGTAAAAGTATAAGTGGTGTTGATTTAATACAAATAATTTAAATTTTCACCCATCAAGTAAATAGACCTACACATAGCAATAAACATTATATTAAAAAGTAACAATCGTGGTTCGATTTGTGAATCGAATCGGACTGCCACCTAACAATCCACAGCCCAAGTAAATTATGTCTGCGCATGTGCAGTAGGTGTAGGAAGAAACAATTCACAGGTAGAGAGGATTTACAGAACACCCAGAAAGCCACTGCTCTGTTTGTAACCAGAAAGAGGGGATTTATTGTAGCAGGGGCCACAATGAAAGTAGTACATTCCAACATTCCTTCCCTTTCTTCCTTTTTTTAGAGAAACATTTTGATTTTTCCAACTTTTTAAGAAGCAATGTCTCAAAGCACTTAGCTAAAATGTGCATCATAAGGTTGTTTTTTTTTATAAGAACATCTTGAGTTGAAAGATGATTTTAATATTTTGCTTTATTAAAAGTCCTCAGTGATCTAATATTTTGAGTGCTTATGTGTGTATAGGTTTAGAGTACATGCATGCTTTATCAAACATATCATGTAAAGCCTTAAAAATGTGCAAGCTTTTTTTTGTTTTTTCCTGTTTATTCAGATTGCCAACCTCATTTAATTTAAGTCTAGTTTTAATTCCGGAAACAAATAAAAGGAGCATGAATCATTAAAGGTTTGAAAAGCTATTGTCTTAATTGTCTTTTTTTCAGTTAGCAAATAGCTTAAACACTTAAAGTAAAAGGTTAATGGTGGTTAAGATTAGTGATGCACAATATGGACTTTCTACAACAGATAACCAATATTTTCCAGCCTCTTGCAGCTGATACCAATGATCAACCAATATTTTTTTTAACACTTGAGAAAAAAAATATTTGCAAGCATGAAGTGAGAGCGTGTGACTCTTATGTATTCCAACAAAATTAGCAAAATATGTTTTACCTGCAAATAAATTTAATAACAGGTAGTACAGACACTACTAGTTTTATCAGTCTGCCATACATCTGTAAACAGAGAAACTGCATTTCAATTGTCAGAACCAATTTTAAGACTTTAACTTAAATATACTGCTCAAAAATTAAAGGAACACTTTTTTTGTTGGCCTGGCATGAATTGAATTAAATCTGTCTGATTATTTTCTTGTTGGTTAAGCAGCTGAGGGCCTCGTTAATCAATTTCAGCTGTATTGGTGTTCATGAAATTAACAACAGGTGCACTTCAGTGGCAACAATTAGAAAATCCTCAAAACAGGATTGGTGTTACATGTGGAGGTCATTTCAAGCTTCTCCCTCTTGATCTTTTTTGGCTGGTTTTCCACTCGTGCTGATTTTGGCTTGTGTAATTATCTCTACTGGCAGTATGAGGCGATTCATTTGCTCAAGAACACCAGAATTGGCAAGTTCGCCACTGGCGCCCTGTACTTTTCACAGACGAGAGCAGGTTCACCCTGAGCACCTGTGATAAACGTGAAAGAGTCTGGAGAAGACAAGGAGAACGTTATGCTGCCTGCAACCTCGTTCAAGATGACAGGTTTGGTGGTGGGTCAGTGATGGTCTGGGAAGGCATATCCATGGAGGGACGCACAGACCTTTACTGCCTAGGAAATGGTGTTCTGACTGCCATAAGGTATCCAGATGAAATCCTTGAACCCATTGTCAGACCCTACGCTGGTGCAGTAGGTCCTGGTTTCCTCCTAATGCACGACAATGCCCGGCCTCAAGTGGCAAGGGTGTGCAGGCAGTACCTGGAGGATGAAGGAATTGAAACAACTGAATGACCTTCACGATCCCCTGACTTAAACGCAATAGAACATCTCTGGGACATTATGTTTCGGTCTATTAGGCGCCGCCAGGTTGCTCCTCAGACTGTACAACAGCTCAGGGATGCCCTCACACAGATCTGGGAGGAAATGCCATCAGACACCATCCGTCATCTCATTAGGTGAATGCCACGACATTGTCAAGCATGCAAACAAGCTTTTGGGGGCCACAGAAGATACCGAAAAACATTTTGTTACATAAATTAAGTTTTGGAGAAAATGGACTAGCCTGCCACATCTTCATTTCACTCTGATTTTATGGTGTTTACACAACTGAGCCCTCTGTAGGCTGAAAACTTTTATTTCCATTAAAAGACTTGGTATCCTTTTGTTCCTAAGACACTGCCCTGTCGTTATTGTATAAATATTCAACTTCATATTGAGATTTGATGTATCTAATGTGTTTCTTTAAAGTACTCCTTTAATTTCTGTGAGCAGTGTAGCGATATAACAAGGACATTTTCAATACAAATAATGCCCAGTATAATAACATGCAAAAGTAAGAATTTAATCTCAAAGACTCGCGGCCTGCAGGCCAACTGCAGCCCCTTGGACGATAATTTTCTGCCCCCGTCTTAATATGAAAGGTTAATGTTAGCGCGACCTGCAAGATTGATAAGAATGACACTTGTGTGCAGAGCTGAACAAACTAATCATGGTGAGAAATATAGCTCTGGAGGGCGGGACATCGGCCCGGCTGTCCAGTGCGTCACTCACTCATTCATTCCCCCAGTCAGTTAGACAGCTAGACAAAGGAGAAACTGTGAAGCCGCTGAAGGTGCTTTCACAACGAACGGGATTCTCGCGACAAATTCACGTGTCCCATCCCTCATTCCCCGCGCAGTGAATTTGCTGCTCGCCACTTGTCAAAAGATGTGTTTCTAATGCCATGTGGGAGGAGATACCAGCTCTGTCCGTGGATATCTCACTTAGAAGGAATGGAAGATACATTTGATGTTGAGAAAACAGCCCTTCTACTACACCAGGGGGCCCTATCACAAGGCCCCACCTGCATAAATTTTAGCTTTTTTAAACTGCCTTTTTAATATTTTTTATATACAAGATAAATTTAGTAGTTTATCCTTATTGTAGAACTCTGTTATAAATAAAGTGCTTTATGTTTCAAGGTTCAAGTTTTAAAGTCCCCCTCCAATGAAAATCGTGTTTTTTGAGTTTTTAACATGTATGCGTGGCATTTTTCTTCTGCAATAGAAAACATGTCATAAGAAATAATTTCTTTTTTGCATTTCCGAGTATTTCTCTTTTTAAGTCGCAGTCACTCAAAGGGCCCGAGAAAAACTTCATATGAATTCCTGAAACTTGCCTACGTCACAAAAGCTAGCTAACCCGGATGCTGCTGTATGGGCCGGAGAAGATAATATAACATCCCACTTCTGTGCTGTAAACGATTGGAATTCAGTGAAAGGCCATAGTGATGTTATCTTTCATTATTTTCCCAAGGAATCTGAGAAAAAAATTTGATTGGATTTATTGGTTACAGCAACATCAATAATTATTTGATTATTTGAGGAACCGTTCACCTGAACTTAACCCTTCGTCTGCATCTAAAAACTTCAGCACTGTCTGCACACATATAGAGTATGACACACGATTAGACCCTCTCTGTATTATGGCATTTCATTTAATTTGATTTCTTGTTCAAGAAAAATCAGTTATGAACCCCAGCTCGTGCTGCTGCTGGTGCAATGCATCCTGTATGGTCATATTTTATCTTATTTTTATTTTTTCATGGGCTCATCAAAGTGTGTGTCTGGAGGATAAGGGGCGGGGTTACGCAGCTCAGCACCATTTTGGAAACTAAGGCTTCAGATCAACAGGAAAAATGGCATTTTTAGACATTTAGAATGTGGATTTTTTGTTAAAAACTTCCACAATCCCAGTTAAAACCCCACTGGGAACATTTAAAGAAAATTTAAAAAAATTGTTGTGGACTTTAATGCAGATATTGATAGCAAATAAAAAGGAAAGTGACCATGAAAAAATACTGGGTTAATTGCAATGAGGTTGAGAAGGTTGGTGCACCAAACGTTTGAGCTGGTGCACCTAAGAAAAAAGTTAGGCGCACTGGTGCAACCAGTGCAAAAATTTTGTCTAGAGCCCTGTCTGTTGTCCTTGGGTAGTAGCTTAGTAGTTGGCGAGTACTACTTTATTTTCATGGGACTTGAAAAGACAGGGCATGTCTCCCTATTTTCCTCATCGCTTTTCCTTTGCTGCTTTGATGCTGGTGGCTTTAGCGAAAGCTCGGACAAGTTGCTAAAGATGGCAGATACTTTAGCCTAGGTGTCAACAATCCCTTTACATATGGTGGGGTGACTTGCCTGGGTCTGCCTCACAGTAAATGTGTGTGTGCTGTCTGTCATCCATCGCTCCCACAAACACAGACGCACGCTCTATTTCGCTTTTCATTTGGTGGCACCAGGAACCTTTCTTTTAAGGCTCAAAGGGGACCTTGTGGAATGTGGCCGAACACAAATTCAGTAGTGCTGAATCCGAGTGACTTGCGCAGTCATGCACAGGTAGCAAACATATTGGAAAAGCATGTGAATACAGTTTGGGTGTATCTCCGAGTGACGCACAGGTATATGTGTGGGGAGCGCAGACTTTCCGGACGGTTCCATTGTAGTTTCACCTGTGGAGTAGGAAAACTTTCATTTTCAGCATATGATGTAGTAACAGGATCATCTCGTAAATGAAGAAAGGAATGCTGTCAGACAAACCAACCGTGTGTTTTCGGGACTGCGCGCATAATGGAATATGCCTTTTATAGCTTGAGCTCTGAAATGCTGGCCGATCTTTGTGTTTGTTGCACTAAGGTGGGTTTTGCAGAAACGTAAGATGTGGCAAACTGTACCGCCATTTACATTCTTTCCCAAGAGCACAACTAGCCAGAATCACTCCATGTGACCCACCTGTGTCCCTCAAAATGCACACAGTGTGATCATTCGTGCGCTCACTTCTCCTGTGTCATCGAGAAATAGTCCGACAGTCAATTGAACAGAGATTTCTCAAAGTTGCACAAGAACATTTTACAGATTTTGGAACTAAGCACACAAAAAAAAAAAAAAACCCTCACTGGATTATTAACTGCATGGTTGATTTTTGAAAAAAGTTAAGGCTTTTAAGTGTGTCTTATAGTACGGAAGATACGATAAAGAATGACTGTAATTTAATTACTTTCTTTTTTTAGGAACAAAACAAATTACAGTTCCAATTTATGTAATGAATTACAATTTACTGGACAATAGAAACAGTCTTTACTTTGTTACTTAGGTTTTGTAGGCTCTGATATTTTCTTTCAGCTAATGTAATGCTACACTTGTCAACTTAGCTGTGGAATTTCAGGCAAGCTCACTACTTAACTTCTGGATACTCATAGATAGTTTTCACATCACTCCAAAATTCCGATGCAGATCCGTGGTGACACAGTGGCTCTCTGTGCGGTGAACAATTCAAAATCAGTACTCTTTGAACCGAACCGAGCGCGGAATATGAATTAAGACTTGGCTGAGCTGTTAATTTTCTGCATAAATTCACATTTCCCAATGCCCTTGCAATGTTTGGTTTGAAAAGCACAGATTTTGAAACGTTCACCACGCAGACAGAGAGGCACTGTAGACACGAATCTGACGCAAATCTTTAGCTTTATCTCTATACGGCCCATTAATGACAGCCGCACACGATCCATTTTAACCCGTGAAACTGCCCGATCCCTCCTGTGAGTCTGTGCTGCTGCCCCGTAATTCTGTCCTTTTCCTCTCATTATTAAAAGAACCCTACCACGATTTTCTTTAGCCTTTCAGAAAAGACTATGTCCATATATATGATCATCTATTACATTGGGAACACTAAAAAACAAACAATTTATAAAATATGAGTCATTTTTGTGGCCAGTTTTAATACCTGGAACTAAAAAAAAAAAAAAAAAAAAAAAAGGGTCCGGGAGCAGTTCCTGGTACAAGAAGGTAGTTTTCCCCAGCCACAGCTTCGTGGAGAAGATGGGTGTGCTTTCGTTGTAGTCTGGGGACCGAGCTTGCAGCACAGACTCTTCCTGGAGAGAGCTGTTGGCATTGATCTTACGTCAGCACGTTTCCAACCGCTTGTTTACGTGGGTATGGGAGTGGCTACTGCAGACTGTGCAGGTTGTTAGAGGATTACTCTTAAATGCATGAATGGATCAAAGTGCCGCTTTGGGGTTCTTTGTAGTGAGAATGATCTGTAAAATGCATTTAAAACCTCAAAAAGTAGAATTTTCATGGTAGGGCCCCTATAATTCCAACTCTGCTGTGTTTATGACCTAAAGTCAGAACTGTGCATTCGTTCTTATACAGTGTGTAGGCTTATCTGATCAGCTAGGAAATTTGGATAGCTTTATCAATCAAATTGTACTATGGGTAGGCAAATCTCAGGACAGAGCTTTAAAACACCAGGACAGCTGCTGAATTTCACTGGTAGTCTGGATGATTTCATGAACTCACACTGAGAAGTGCACTGATGCTTTTATTCAGCTCTTCAAACTAAATGAACCTGATCTCTCCTCCGCAAGGAGTGGGGAGGGGGCACAGTAAACACATGTGCCGAACCGTGGCTAGTGGTCCATACACATTGTCAGTGATCTGTTACACCCCCAGATAAAACCGTCAACACTACCGTCATCACTAATGTTAACATATACAACTATCAATATGAGAAAGTTGTAATAAGTTTGCTCTCTGTTTATGCTATTGTTAAAAAGCTGTCAACTGTTAGTACTTTTAATGCTTTGAAAAAGTAAGAAAAAAAAAATGAGCCCCCCAGCTGAAGATGAAACTAACATTAAACATGTGCGATATTTGTTCATTTCCAAACAATGCTGCACTTGAAGATAACTGGACAGTTCTTCACATCCCAGACAGAGACTCAGTAATGGTTCTCTTTGGATCTACTGGAAAGTAACATTTCAGGAGGCCTTTCCAACCATTTGCCATCTTCCACTGGAATATTATGTTTGTGTTCATAAATGTATTAATTAAATAAAAGTCAATAACTATCCAGCTACAACATTGATATTAGCCTAACTTTTGAGACCAAGTTTTCCTCATGACTCTATCATATAAACTACATTAAGCACTTGAGAAGAGCAAGAGTTTAAAGAAATACCTTTTTTTCGTAATGTACAAATCACTGTAAAATTTATAAAACAAGGTAAAGCAACCAAAATTATCACAAACAAGTAAAACTAAACATCAACAATTAACTGCTAAAAAAGAACAATAAAAGGAAAATGAAGTAAATGAATTAATAAATGGTCTTAGCCAGGAGAATCTGTGCATGCAAAAGATAAATCCAGGAGCTGGATCTCCCATTTACTTATCAAAGTCCAACCCCTGTGGTTTTCTCAGTGGCCCTCCGGAGGACTTCTGAAT
Organism: Oryzias javanicus; assembly: GCA_003999625.1. Classification (NCBI taxonomy): domain Eukaryota; kingdom Metazoa; phylum Chordata; class Actinopteri; order Beloniformes; family Adrianichthyidae; genus Oryzias; species Oryzias javanicus. The sequence continues at coordinate 22,504,998 of CM012449.1, read as the reverse complement.
CATTCAGATTTATGAGACATTTACTCCTATAAACTTGCCGTCTTTGTTGAGGGCATCAGTGCAAAAATAACAGTGTTTATACATAGAGAGATCATTTTCTAACATTTTACTTACTTTTGATCTCACTGTCAGTTCTGCTCGGTGTCCGCCTGTCAATCATTACCACTTTGACCAAAACCAACGTCTGCAAGAAAAAATAAATAAATAAAAAACTTCAGTTTCCGGTATTCATTGGAAGTCTATGACGTCATGACGGAGCATCTTAAGTCCATCCTCCATGTTAACCTGCAGCTCAGTACCGCTCAATTTTTTAGTAATTCTAGAGTTCAATTAATGATATTCCAAGAAGTGATTCCATGTTTTTCTTGTAGTTCTTGGGATGTTATAAATCTTCTATCAATAATTAAGTTCTCTAATAGTGTTACACCCCCTGCATGCCAAGCTGGGAAGTATAACATGTTTTTGTTTGTGGTGTTTTTGTGTGTGGGTTATTCCAGATGGGTGTCATTTTGGACGGTACGTGTGAGGAGTTTGACACAAATTCCTACCAGGCTGTTAAGGTGGTGCTCATGTTACTACTTTGGAAACATTTATATTTTTTATTGTTTGGCTGATAATTGGCAGATCTGACAGGTTGATCTTTCCACATAACTCCTGTTCCAAGTCCATCCATTAGTTATTTTCTGGATTATTTTTTAACCATTTTAAGATGTATAGTATTTTCCATTTACTTGATGCCCCTTGAGGTGGCTGAACGGTCATCAAGGAAACTGCAAAAAACCTTAAGATGATTACCTTAAGATGAGTCCCTTCTGTCTATGGCCCTTTACTGCTCAACGCCTCGATGTGCCTGCCGTGGAGCAACCGCCACAGTTGTTCTGAATTTCATTCATTGCCACATAGTGGACGATGTTGAGCGAGTATTTTACATGTTTTGGAGAGCTCTACTGAGGCACCAGCAATCACATCACTGTGTTTGTTTTCATCAGATCTTTAGAGTCCCTCCGGGTGCTGGGTGCTTCACTTGTGCAGCTAGAGCTGCACCTGAGGGTCATTTTAAGCGTTACTTCTGTCTCTGGCTCAATTTGATTAACATAAAAAAAACATCATAAGCCCATGATCTAGATTGATCGCATGTGCTATAATGACACTCGTGGCGCATCTCCGGGCTGCCGGTCAGCTAACCGCCGGTGGGCAAGCATAGCGAGCACTGGTGCCCAGGGAGCTCTGTGACAGGTTGGGGGACCTATCCAGGGTATATCACTCCTTCGCCCAACAGTAACTGGGGCAGTTTCCGGAAACCTAAGGGACCCCGTGGGTTGAGAAAATTAATAGAAGTTTATGACAAAAATCTTCTTATCAAGTTGCCATCTTGAATATTTATTCTTACTCTTTTATCTAGTTGCTAAAAACGTCACCTGCCCAAAGCTGAGTTCCTGATTGGTTGACAGACCGGGTCAAGCTTGTGTCACTGCGGCATGCTCGCCAGCAAGATTGCGCCGTGGCTGATCGCATCTGTATATTCAGTTAACATTGAAACTTGACACTACCGCTGCAAAGGTCGCGTTCAGTGTAAATGCACCATAAGGCTTATTTTAATAAGATTATTCAATATAGTTTAACTGTGTGCCCTTTTTTTTACCGTGTTCACAACATTTTGTTACGTGATGGTTGTTTTTTTGTTTTCTTTTTTTATTTTCAGGAACCACTCCTAAATTAAGGATATCACATAAAACATTTTGGAATGAAACCAAACTATGAATCAACTGTTTATTTTTCTTCCTCAGTGTCTCCACTTGTTTAGAAGAAAAGAAACAGTGTGAGCATCATAACATTTGTCATATTATTTTGTTATTATTTTATCACAGAGGTAAATAAGAATAACAACCTTGTTGTGTCATTCAATAACAACACTGTTGGGCATTTTCCCCCAGAAGGATTTAAAAAAACGTTATATAAGTAGGTCAGGACCTCCTCAGAGTTACATTCAGACATCGGAGAGATGGAGATCTCAGCTTTCTTTGCTTCCCTACTGTTGCTTCTGTGTTTATTTGAGATGAACTCAGTTTTTCTTTTGAGTGGATCTCTGACTGGCTTGAAACAAAGAATTGGGATTCATGCTGCCAATGTTGATGCTTCCTCTGTGAGATGTAATTTGCGGGGTACGACACGTTCACCTGCATTCTCAAAGAATGGAGATTTTGTTATTGGTGGTGTGTTCTCTATTCACTATAACATGATCACAGAGGTTTATAGTCATGACACAAAACCCGAGCAACCAAAGTGCACGGGAAGGTTAGTAAGAGTTTAAAGGAAAACTGTTGTATGAAAAGAAATGAAAATTTTTACAATTTTATGTCTTTTGGAGTTTGGCTCTTAAAATAAAAAAAAACAAAACAAATTGCAATGTTTTATACAAAGTTTGTGCTCTTATTTTGTTACTTTTAGCATAAATGCTCGTAACCTGCGCTTCTCTCGTGCAATGATCTTTGCCATTGAAGAGATCAACAACAACACAGAGCTGCTGCCTGGCATCAGGCTCGGTTATCAGATCCTTGACTCATGCGCTGTAGTGCCTGTGGCTGTGCAAGCTGCTTTTCAACTAACTAACGGGCAGGACAATGTCTTCTACAAAGATAATAATTGCTCCCAGTCAGGCATGATAGCAGCTGTTGTTGGTGAGACTGGATCCACACCATCCATCAGCATTTCTCGGATTATTGGATCCTTTGACATTCCCCAAGTAAATACTTCATTCAATTATTTTGAGTCCATCTTTAAAAGTATTTTATAAAGTAATTAACCACTTGATAGTAACATTGTTATATTTTTCTTTAGGTCAGCCACTTCGCCACGTGTGCTTGTCTGTCTGATAAGCAGCAGTTTCCAAATTTCTTCAGAACAATTCCCAGTGATGCATTTCAGGCTGTAGCTCTGGCCAAGCTGGTGAAACACTTTGGCTGGACGTGGATAGGCACTGTCTGCTCTGATTCAGACTATGGGAATAATGGGATGGCCTCTTTTCTTCAAGCAGCTCAAAAGGAAGGGATCTGTGTGGATTTCCCTTTTCATCGGACTCAGCCTCGTAAAACCGAGATGGTGGCCGATTTATTCGCAGGTAATGTCTTGCCCTGAAAATGTCCATATTCTGTATTTTTCAGACACATTATGTATTCTATGTTTCCTATCAGTTTATTTCTTTTAAAATAAAAAAGGGACAACATGAAGACTTTTATTTATTAATCAAACACTTATGGTGTTCTTAGGTCAACAGCTAAAGTTATTGTTGCCTTTACTGCCACTGGAGAAATGAAAGTCTTGTTGGAAGGAACTTGCCAGGAAACCTTCACCATCTCGTCAGTGGATAGCAGTGAAGCCTGGATTACAGACACAAATTTGCAAAGGTTCACTGTCTGTGAAGGGGCCATTGGATTTGCGATTCCAAAATCTGATATCCCAGGCTTGAGAGATTTTCTGCTGGATCTTTCTCCTGCGGAAGTGGCAGCATCACCAGTGCTGACTAAGTTTTGGGAGGAGACATTCAAATGCACACTGAAAAAAGGTGATTCATTTTCTTGAATACATACACTCATCAATAAAGTTGTGGGTAAATGTATTAGTGTGTTAGAGAACTATGCTTTTTTTAAGTCTTAGTAAAATGCCAAACAGGGTTTAGATTATTTTATTGCCAATCCATATGAGGATCCAAAAAAGACTTAATCATGATAATTTGTGTTCCCATTATTAAATCTAATATTTTACATTTTAATTAGTGTCTATTTTCTGTATTCTAAGGTGTTGATACAGACCAACGTGTCTGCAATGGAAGTGAAGACCTACAAAAGGTTCCAAATGATTTTATCCCATCATCTCCACTGAGAATAACTGCCATGGTGTATAAGGCTGTTTATGCAATAGCTCATGCTATTCACAGTGTTGTGTGTGTGAAAAAAAATGCAACAGCTCAGTGTGACAAAAATTTGATGTTGGAATCCAAGCAGGTCAGCAGAGATAGTACTATACTTTTTATAATATTACAATTAATAAAATATAAATTTTATTGATGTTTCCTTAAATTTTTATTTACTTTAGTTTCTTCCACGTCTGTAGGTTTTAGCTGCACTAAAGAAAGTGAATTTTACCCATAATGGCTATTCTGTGTCTTTTGATGCCAATGGGGATCCTGATGCTGCTTATGAGCTGGTCAACTGGCAGAAGGATGTGAGTGGAAATATTGAGTCCGTAACTGTAGGATACTATGATGCATCCCTACCAAAAAATAAAGAATTCAATATAAACAAAAATCTAACATGGATGGATGGTATACAAGAAGTAAGTGCGTTGATGAGAATTGTCTTTAAAATCTTTTGCATGCAACATTTCACTGCAGAATTGTCAGAACTATTTGTCATTTGTTTTTCTGTTACTTTTGGGAAAGGTGCCAAAGTCTGTGTGTACTGACAGCTGTCCTCCAGGAACTCACAAAGTGCTGCAGAAGGGAAAACCAATCTGTTGCTATGATTGCATACCATGTCCTGCAGGAGAGATTAGCAACACAACAGGCAAGATGTTAAGATTAAGTTCATGAAATATTTATGATAATTAGTAACTGACTTTTGTAATCTGTTCTAGATTCATCTGATTGTTTCCCGTGCCCCATAGAATTCTGGCCAAATGCAGGAAGAGACTCATGTCATAACAAACCAGTAGAGTTTCTTTCCATTGATGAGACTCTGGCGGTCATCCTGGTTGTCTTCTCTGTTGGTGGAGCATGTCTGGCCATCTTAACAGCAGCAGTTTTTTTCTATCACAGAACAACCCCAATAGTACGAGCCAACAACTCGGAGCTCAGCTTCCTGCTGCTCTTCTCCCTGACTCTGTGTTTTTTTATGTTCATTAACTTTCATCGGGGCTCCCACTGAGTGGTCTTGTATGCTGCGTCACTCAGCTTTTGGCATCACCTTTGTTCTTTGTATCTCCTGTGTGCTTGGAAAAACCATAGTGGTCTTGATGGCCTTTAAAGCTACACTACCAGGTAACAATGTCATGAAATGGTTTGGTCCTCTACAACAAAGACTGACTGTAGTGTTTTTTACTTTTGTTCAAGTATTAATCTGTACGGTTTGGCTTGTGCTGAGGCCTCCATTTCCAATGAAAAATTTCTCCACATACAAAGAGCGGATCATCCTGGAGTGTGCTTTGGGTTCAGCCATTGGGTTCTGGGCTGTGTTGGGGTACATTGGACTTCTGGCTGTGTTCTGCTTTGTGTTAGCTGTGCTGGCTCGGAAACTGCCGGACAACTTTAATGAAGCCAAGTTTATAACGTTTAGCATGTTGATTTTCTGTGCAGTCTGGCTCACCTTCATACCAGCTTATGTCAGCTCTCCTGGAAAATTCACAGTAGCTGTAGAGATATTTGCTATTCTGGCCTCCAGTTTTGGACTAATAATGTGTATATTTGCTCCAAAGTGCTTTATTATACTATGTCAGCCTGAGAAAAACACCAAAAAATATTTAATGAACAAAAAATAGTTGTTTAGAATAGGGCTGCCATGATTAGTCGAGACTACGTTGACTCTTAAATTTAATTGACATTTGTTTCTTTTTTTGTCTTTTAAAACTACAGTGCACGCTTTCTAATGTAATTCTCTGACATACATTTATATTCCACCCCTCAGTTTGGTCCAAAGAACAGGGATTTTAAAATGTTTGTTGCACAGACAGAGAGGTACTGCCAAATAGTTATGGTGTGAAAATTATAGTATTCTATTAGCTGCATAAAGCATTAAGTTAAAGGTAAACGAATGTCACAAAGATTTAAACTAAAAAAGTTAAAAAAAAAAAAAAACATCATAGTAACCACAACATTAAACAGGTAGCATAGATTTATGGGCAGTCCGTTAAAACGGAAAAATATGATATAAATTTGGTCTGCACATGTGCAGTGGGTGTAGTTAGGAACAATTCACAGGTAGAGAGGATTTACAGAACAATCAGAAAGCCACTGCTCTGTTTGTATCCAGAAAGAGGGTCTTTTATTGTAGCAGGGGGGCACAATGAAAGTAGTACATTCCAACATCCCCTGTTTTTCTTCCTTTTTTTTAAATAAAAATATCTATTTTTAGCACTTTTTTAAGATGCAATGTCTCAAAGCACTATGTTAAAATATTCATCATCAGGTTTTTTTTTATAGGAACATCTTGATTTTCGAAGATGTCAGTCATGCTTCGCCTTATAAAAAGTCCTCAGTGATCAAATATTTTGAGTGTTTATGTCTGTATATAGGTTTAGAGTAGTTTATGGTTTACTGAAGACATTTTTTAAAGCCATAAAATTGTGCAGACTATTATTTTGTTTTTTCCTGTTGATTCAGATTGCCAACCTCCATTTGATTTAAGTCTTGTTTTAATGCCAGAAATAAATAATGGAGAAAAATAGCATGAATCATTAAAGATTTAATAAGCTGTTGTCTCCGTTGTCTTTATATTCAGTTAGCAAATAGCTGAAACACTTCAAGTATAAAGTGACAATAGTTCAGATGTGTGTTTTACATTCAGTCGACGCACGACCGATTTGTCAACTAGTCGAAAAACTTAATTGGCGATTAGTTGAATATTAAGATATTTACTTGTGGCAGCCATAGTTTAAAATAAATTTAACTTTCAAAGAATATTTGGCAATATTTAGGGCTATTCATTACATATCTCTTTAGGGAAAGAAAACTTTTATTTGTTTAATTGTTAAGGAATAAAATAAAAAAGTGAGTTTCTCTATTTCTTTCAAAAAGAAGTAGGAGTGGGTTGAATTACAAAGCGAGAAGTTGCTCGAGATTTATCACTGTATGCCCAAATGGCACGGACTGTACATAGACGAAATAAAATTTTACACATCGTTTAGTTTAAAAAAAACCTCCACACTCATACACATCAAAACATACACAATACAACTGAGGCTCACGCACACATACCTAAGCAAACTGTATATCTTCCAATAGTCTTTATGGGCAAAATCCAAAAAACATATTAGCTGGCGGGCCGAACAGGATAACCATCTATTGAACATACTAAAACTACATTTTTGAAACTTTAAAAATGTAACTTTTTAACATTATTATAAATAAAAGTAGTCAGGAATATTATTCCGAAATAAATCAATTTAAATCTTAAATAACTTTCTGTATTTAACTCTCTAAAAAAATATATCTTGTCAAGATTATACAAGTTAGAAATACGTGCAAGGTAACATGAGGCCATTAAAATGATCTGGTGGACTGGATATAATTACCTGGAGGGCCGGATCTGGCCCCCAGGCACCGGGCCTTGACTTTGACATATATGGCAAACACCAAAGAAGATTCCGGTGAGGAATCTGTACAACATTTTGGGGTGGATCCTAAACGTATCTGATAATTGCGCATGTACATGGATGATATTGAGAAGGTGGCAGCAGAAAAAGGAGCAGGGAGGTGCAAAGAAAGTGAGCAACAATTCAACATAGGTTATTGAGTGAAGACAACAGATGAATAATAGCCTCTGGTCAAATTCTGGCACATTGCATACAATGCAATGATCAGTGTCCCTGAGAAATAAATTAAAAAATCATGGAAAAGTGACAATATCTCTTTAAAAATGTTCCACATGAAAGCGAAGAGGATTTTTGATACAAAGATTGGCAATGCTTCAAAGAGAAAATATATATTAAAAACCAGTGCAATCAAAACATAAAACAATATTCTCATCAATTTAATAATTACTGAAATGTTCATCTGGTGTCAACGTAGTCGTGACTAATTGGCTAATAGTGGAAGCCCTACGTTTAAGATGTGGTCATCCTTTATGGGCCGGAAAAACCCAAAATTTCATGATACCCTGTTGATGCTTTTTATGTTAATTAATGACTCCAAATTGGCTAAAGGAGTGAAAGTGAATGTGAGTGAGAACAGACCAGTGTTCAGGGTTAACCTTTTTTTTTTCCCCAACAGTAGCTGAGATCGCTCCAGCAACCCCATGACACTCAAAGAGATTAGGAAGGTTCTGAAGATGTATGGATCAAAGGACTATGGAGCATTGGCAAAATTATTTTTATTCGATGCAAAATTTTGATGCCAAAAAAAAAATAGTCTGTCAATGTTAATGGGCTAGTCCACACAGCATGGTTGATGTAGGTAATGTTCGCAAACATTAATATGATTTAACTCTGTACCTTCGTTTGGCTATGTTGACAATATTTTGGTCCTTTGGTGATTACTTCTTTGTATTTTGTTGAAGCAATAGGCCTTTAAAAGAGTTTACACTATAGCCATTATTTCACAGATGTGGTGTTTAATCATGTTAAAATATTTGCTCAAAATAATATGAAAAAGTTCTCATTCAGGAACCAGTGCCAAATTAAGGACATCGGTTCAAAAAATGTGGGAATTATGCAACAAGGAATCAACTGTATTTTTTTTCCTTGGTGTCTCCACTTGTTTAGAAGAAAAGAAACAGTGTGAGAAGTATAATGCTTTTTAAATAATTTTGTTTTTCTCACAGAAGTAAATAACAGACTCGAACAAAGACTAACAATCTTATTGTGTTGTGTCATTCAATAACAAGACTGTTGGGCATTTCTCCCCAGAAGAATAAAAAAAAAACGTTATATAAGGTCAGGTCAGAGACTCCATCAGAGATATTCAGACATCGGAGTGATGGAGATCTCAGCTTTTTTTGCTACTCTACTGTTGCCTCTGTGTTTGTTTGAGATGAACTCAGTTTTTCTTTTGAGTGGATCTCTCACAGGTTTAAAACAAAGGACTGTGTTTGAGGTTGCAAATGTTGATGCTTCCTCAGTGAGATGTAATTTGCGGGGTACGACACGTTTACCTGCATTCTCAATGAATGGGGATTTTGTTATTGGTGGTGTGTTCTCTATTCATTATAATGTCTACACAGAAATTCATAGTCATGACACCATGCCTGGCCCAACAAAGTGCACAGGAAGGTTAGTAACAGTTTAAAGGAAAACTGTTGTATGAAAAGAAATCAAATACTTTATAATCTTATGTCTTTTAAAGTTTAGCGGTGAGATTTAAAAAAATCAATTGTAATATTTTTGGTAAATGTTGTAATCTGTTTTTGTCACTTTTAGAGTAAATGGTCGTGAACTGCTTTTCTCTCGCGCAATGATCTTTGCCATTGAAGAGATCAACAACAACACAGAGCTGCTGCCTGGCATCAAGCTCGGTTATCAGATCCTTGACTCCTGCGCTGCAGTGCCTGTGGCTGTGCAAGCTGCTTTTCAACTAACAAACTCGGGGGAAAATATCTTCTACATGAACAATAATTGCTCTCAGTCTGGCATGATGGCATCGGTCATTGCCGAGTCTGGATCCACACCATCCATCAGCATTTCTCGGATTATTGGATCCTTTGACATTCCCCAAGTAAATATTTCAAGGATTTTCAGTTCTTTTCATAAAGTATTTTATAAAGTAATTAACCACTTGATAATAACATTGTTATATTTTTTCTTTAGGTCAGCCACTTCGCCACGTGTGCTTGTCTGTCTGATAAGCAGCAGTTTCCAAATTTCTTCAGAACAATTCCCAGTGATGCATTTCAGGCTGTAGCTCTGGCCAAACTGGTGAAACACTTTGGCTGGACGTGGATAGGCACTGTCTGCTCTGATTCAGACTATGGCAATAACGGGATGGCCTCTTTTCTTCAAGCAGCTCAAAAGGAAGGGATCTGTGTGGAGTTTTCCGAAGCTTTTCATCGGACTCAGCCTCGTAAAACCGAGATGGTGGCTGATGTTATTCGCAGGTAATGTCTTGCCCTGAAAATGTGCACATTCTGTATTTTTCAGACACATTATGTATTCTATGTTTCCTATCAGTTTATCTCTTTTAAAAGAAAAAAGGGACAACATGAAGACTTTTATTTATTAATCAAACACTTATGGTGTTCTTAGGTCAACAGCTAAAGTTATTGTTGCCTTTACTGCCACTGGAGAAATGAAAGTCTTGTTGGAAGAACTTGCCAGGAAACCTTCACCATCTCGTCAGTGGATAGGCAGTGAGGCCTGGATTACAGACCCTAATTTGCAAAGGTTCACGTTCTGTGAAGGGGCCATTGGATTTGCAATTCCAAAATCTGATATCCCAGGCTTGAGAGATTTTCTGCTGGATCTTTCTCCTGCGGAAGTGGCAGCATCACCAGTGCTGACTAAGTTTTGGGAGGAGACATTCAAATGCACACTCAAAAAAGGTGATTCATTTTCTTGAATACATACACTCATCAATAAAGTTGTGGGTAAATGTATTAGTGTGTTAGAGAACTATGCTTTTTTTAAGTCTTAGTAAAATAGGGTTTAGATTATTTTATAGCCAATCCAAATGAGGATCTAAAAAAGACCTAAACATGATCATTTGTGTTCCCATTAGTAAATATAATATTTTATATTTTAATTAGTGTCTATTTTCTGTTTTCTAAGATGTTGATGCAGAGCAACGTGTCTGCAATGGAAGTGAAGACCTACAAAAGGTTCCAAATGAATATGTGACATCATCTCCACTGAGAATAACTGCCATGGTGTATAAGGCTGTTTATGCAATAGCTCATGCTATTCACAGTGTTGTGTGTGTGAAAAAAAATGCAACAGCTCAGTGTGACAAAAATTTGATGTTGGGATCCAAGCAGGTCAGCAGAGATAGTACTATACTTTGTATAATATTACAATTAATAAAATATAAATTGTATTTATGTTTTCTTAAATTTGTATTTACTTTAGTTTCTTCCACGTCTGTAGGTTTTAGCTGCACTAAAGAAAGTGAATTTTACCCATAATGGCTATTCTGTGTCTTTTGATGCCAATGGGGATCCTGATGCTGCTTATGAGCTGGTCAACTGGCAGAAGGATGTGAGTGGAAATATTGAGTCCGTAACTGTAGGATACTATGATGCATCCCTACCAAAAAATAAAGAATTCAATATAAACAAAAATCTAACATGGATGGATGGTATACAAGAAGTAAGTGCTCTGATAAGAATTGTCTTAAAAATCTTTTGCATGCAACATTTCACTGTTATTTGTTTTTCTGTTACTTTTGGGAAAGGTGCCAAAGTCAGTGTGTACTGACAGCTGTCCTCCAGGAACTCACAAAGTGCTGCAGAAGGGAAAACCAATCTGTTGCTATGATTGCATACCATGTCCTGCGGGAGAGTTTAGCAACACAACAGGCAAGATCTTACATTCATTCATGATATATTTATGATAATTATTAACTGACTTTTGTTATCTTTTCTAGATTCATCTGATTGTTTCCCGTGCCCCATAGAATTCTGGCCAAATGCAGGAAGAGACTCATGTCATCCCAAACCAGTAGAGTTTCTTTCCATTGATGAGACTCTGGCGATCATCCTGGTTGTCTTCTCTGTTGTTGGAGCATGTTTGGCCATCTTAACAGCAGCAGTTTTTTTCCATTACAGAACAACTCCAATAGTACGGGCCAATAACTCGGAGCTGAGCTTCCTGCTGCTCTTCTCTCTGACTCTGTGTTTTTTATGTTCATTAACTTTCATCGGGGCTCCCACTGAGTGGTCTTGTATGCTGCGTCACTCAGCTTTTGGCATCACCTTTGTTCTTTGTATCTCCTGTGTGCTTGGAAAAACCATAGTGGTCTTGATGGCCTTTAAAGCTACACTACCAGGTAGCAATGTCATGAAATGGTTTGGTCCTCTACAACAAAGACTGACTGTAGTGTTCTTTACTTTTGTTCAAGTATTAATCTGCACCATCTGGCTTGTGCTGAGGCCTCCATTTCCAATGAAAAATTTCTCCACATACAAAGAGCGGATCATCCTGGAGTGTGCTTTGGGTTCTGCTATTGGGTTCTGGGCTGTGTTGGGGTACATCGGACTTCTGGCTGTGTTCTGCTTTGTGTTAGCTGTGCTGGCTCGGAAACTGCCGGACAACTTTAATGAAGCCAAGTTTATAACGTTTAGCATGTTGATTTTCTGTGCAGTGTGGCTCACCTTCATACCAGCTTATGTCAGCTCTCCTGGAAAATTCACAGTAGCTGTAGAGATATTTGCTATTCTGGCCTCCAGTTTTGGACTAATAATGTGTATATTTGCTCCAAAGTGTTTCATAATATTATGTCAGCCTGAGAAGAACACCAAAAAATATTTAATGAACAAAAAATAATTGTTTAGAATAGGGATGCCATGATTAGTCGAGACTACGTTGACTCTTAAATTTAATTGACATTTGTTTCTTTTTTGTCTTTTAAAACTACAGTGCACGCTTTCTAATGTAATTCTCTTTTACACACATTTACATTCCACTCTCAGTTTGGTCCAAAGAGCAGGGATTTTAAAATGTTCGGTGCACAGACAGCGAGGTACTGCCAAATAGTTATGGTGTGAAAATTATAGTATTCTATTAGCTGCATTAAGCATTCAGTTAAATGTAAACTAAAGTCACAAAGATGTATGCAAAAAAAGTAAAAAAAAAAAACAGCACTAACCACACTTAACCACAACATTAAACAGGTAGCATAGATTTATGGGCAGTCTGTTAAAACGGAAAAATATGATATAAATTTGGTCTGCACATGTGCAGTGGGTGTAGGTAGGAACAATTCACAGTTAGAAAGCCACTGCTCTGTTTGTATCCAGAAAGAGGGTCTTTTATTGTAGCAGGGGGGCACAATGAAAGTAGCACATTCCAACATCCCCTGTTTTTCTTCCTTTTTTAAATAAAAATATTTATTTTTAGCACTTTTTTAACATGCAATGTCTCAAAGCACTTCGTTAAAATGTTCATCAGGTTTTTTTTTTTTTTTTTATAGAAACATCTTGATTTCGAAGATGTCATTCATGTTTTTCTTTATAAAAAGTCCTCAGTGATCAAATATTTTGAGTGTTTATGTCTGTATATAGGTTTAGAGTAGTTTATGGTTTACTGAAGACATTTTTAAAGCCATTAAAATGTGCAGACTATTATTTTGTTTTTTCCTGTTGATTCAGATTGCCAACCTCCATTTGATTAAGTCTTGTTTTAACGCCAGAAATAAATAATGGAGAAAAGTAGCATGAATCATTAAAGGTTTAATAAGCTGTTGTCTCCGTTGTCTTTATTTTCAGTTAGCAAATAGCTGAAACACTTCAAGTATAAAGTGACAATAGTTAAGATGTGTGTTTTACATTCAGTCGACGCGCGACTGATTTGTCAACTAATTGAAAACCTTAATTGGCGATTAGTTGAATATTAAGATATTTACTTGTGGCAGCCATAGTTTAAAATAAATTTAACTTTCAAAGAATATTTTGCAATATTTAGGGCTATTCATTACATATCTCTTTAGGGAAAGAAAACTTTTCATTTGTTTAATTGTTAAGGAATAAATGGGTGTAAAAGTCATAGGCCTGCAAATGTCTTAGGTACAATTCAGACAAGCTACATGGTCTAATACCAGCTAATACCGGCTAGGTATATATCACTACTGAAGATATGTGTTCATAAACAATGTCATGTTAATAAGTTCAGCACTGCCAGTAGTACATGTATGCTGTGGACTCATCGTCATGCGCAGTCCCCTTCACACACACAGAGGGATGTGCACTGAAGGGCAGCCTTCTTACATTTGCAGCGCCTCACACACCCTTTCTGGCACTTGCAAGAAACCAGCTCAATGCAGTTGTGAGTTGTCTCAGGTAGCCTTGTCCAGTATGGCCTGTACTGTCCTTCAGTCATTGACCAACCCCAATTGGTTGGTGGAGGGAGCTCTGGTGCTGGCAGCAGTGTCTGACCCCACAAATGTCCACCTTGATACACTGCCCTCTTAACATGTTCCTCTAAAGCTGCCTTTGTAGGAGGGATCAGCTGCACATTGTTCTTCTTTGCGAAGAGTTTCTTCCTGGCCTTGTCAATGTCCGTGCATTTGCTGGTTCGATCACACAGCAGGATCACAAACCTCTTGAATATGCACATTGCATTGTTCGGTATGTCACATGGTGCAGAGGACAGCAGCAGCAGTGCCTCAGTAAGTTCTGGCAGTACTGTCCAGACTCCCCAAGCAGTCTTCTTTCCATGTCTGACAAAGCTGGACACATTGTCACATACAGTTAGAGCGTGGGACATTGGCAGTGCATGAGCCTTGTCTCGTCCCAGTCCAGCAGCTATTTCATGTGCTGCTAGGTATCGGAAATGTTTTCCTGTTCCAAAAGCCACCCATAGTTCAACTTCTGGTTGCAACTCCTGTACCACAGACACTGCCAGCACTACAACATCAGTGTCTACAGTCCGGATGACTATAGAATAGTGTCCATGCTTGGCTGCATGTGATGGAATGACACAATTAAATGTTAAATATCTAATATCCACTGGTGCCACTACATCTACCGAACATCTACTACTGCCACCACCACCACCCAAACCAACTCATTTGATCCCAATACAAAGGCAAATGTTGAATGAGAAGTGGCCATGTACCGTAAAGAAGCCATTTTTAAATCCAATATGGTGGCCCACTTGTAAAAATATGCAATATATATTGTTACCATTGGATTCCTTGTCCCCAAAAAAATAACATTTAGACACCATAATCAAGCCAATAGCAGCATTAGAACCACACATAATTGCAAATGTATATTTCCAATGTCGGCCATTTTGAAATCCAATATGGCAGACATAAAGACAAAATTCCAAGTGGCCAAATATCTGAAAATGCTCGCAACATGTTAATCACAAAATGCACAATAGGTTTGCTATATATGCTGCCCCACTAAATGGACTATGGAGCATTGGCAAAATTATTTTCATTCGATGCAAAATTTTGAAGCCCAAAAAAAATATTCTGTCAATGTTAATGGGCTAGTCCATGCAGCGTGCTTGATTTAGGTGATGCTCGCCAACATTAATATGACTTAACTCTGTGCCTTCTTTTGGCAATGTTGACAATATTTTTTTACTTTGGTGATTATTTCTTTGTATTTTGTTGAAGCAATATTTTTTTTTTTTTTTTTTAACTTGTCCTGTCCAACAGCTGAGCAAGCAGATACGGGCTGAGAGCCTCTTGCGTTGGACAGATTTTATTGTCCCAACAGGGGTTTATACTTAATAAACCCCTGTTGTATTTCATGCTAAACTTTATTTTAATTATGTTGGGGGGGGGGGGGGGGGGGGTAAAAGAGTGGGGTTAAGAGACAAAGAAAGTAACACAGAGTAGTAACATCCTATAACAACCAGGTCTAAATAACAATCTGGAATGGGGGCGGGGCCTGTCTACACACACACTCAGTTACACACATACCTTTTGGCTAAAATAATCTTTACCTTTAAAGTTGTCAAAAATGAACACAATACCACTGCAGCTCACACACAATCATAGAAGCTGACATAAATAAAGTCTTTCATTCCATCACACATTCTATTAGTGCGAGGTGAGCTGACACCTGTGCTCAGGTGAGTGTTTGTTTTGCTGATGTGAATGTTGATGGAATGTATAGAAGGAGAGAGAGCCCGACCATCCCCACGCCAAGGCCCCCCACCGGGGCGGCAGCAGCAGCACGGGCCCCCCAACACCCATCATGGAGCCATGGAGAGAACCAGTCAGCTGCAGAATCCCGCCAGACACCCAGACCAGGGCACGCGGGACCGCCGCAGAGGCCCCCACGCCCGAGAGCCGGAAGGCACGGGAGCACAGAGAGCGCGGACCCCCGCCCAGCCAGAGCAGCAATCCCCCCACCACGCCCAGAGGGCAAAAAGGCACAAAGCCCCCCACCCGGAGAGCCCAACCCCGGAGGAGCAGCACACCACCACCCAGCAGCGCCGAGCATCCCCCCGCCCCACCCCAGGCACGAGCCAGAGCTCCCCCAGGAACCCGCTTCTATGCTCCAGACGTCCGCCCGCGCCCGCGCGGGAGGTCCAGGGCAAGCCGGGAAGGGGCCGCCCACCCCCGCCAAGCAGAGAGACACCCAAGAGGAACGAGGGTCCCAGAGGAATGATGTTACAAGGCCTGGCCAGGCACACCCACTGATGGAATCCCGGAGAGGCCCATTTCTCGAGAGCCGGGACCGGAACCCGACCACCCGAGACCTGGACACCCTATGGCTCCGATGTAGTTTGATCCCCCGTTAGATCTTGGGGATCCCTCCCCAGCGTGGCGAGAAGGTCACAGAGCCCAGGAGACCAGCACCCAAGAGACAAGACCACTAGGCCGAGGGTTTCCATCCCCCTCGCCAGGGATGGGTAGGGGACAGAGGGTCGAAAGTCCCACCTTCCTTGTGTGATGCATGCGTGTTTGTTTGTTAGAGTGTATATTTTGAGGTGTTAGAGGTGTGTGTACTACAAGGTGCGGTTAAAATTGGTGAGTAGGGCCTTGACAGGACATCTCCTGATTGCTCACAGCGATGCCCTGTCACCCTCTCACCAATGGCCCTACATGTCTATGGTGCTGTTAAAATTGGCGGAAAGGGCACTTAAAGGACATCTACTGCTTGCTGGCAGTGATGTCCAAGCACCCCCCCCACCAAGGTCCTACGTGTCTAAGGTGCAAATAAGACTAAGGGGAGGGGCAGACTCATGCGGCGGCCACTGGAGGGAGGGCCACTTGCAGGTAGTCCACCCCCAGCAGCACGCCGCAATACAACCACCCTCCCCTTCACCCTAATATATGTTTATATGAGGAAGAGGGTAGGTTGGGGGCAGTTGGCTGACCGACCCCCGATGGTGGACCGCTGTCCCCCCCGCCCCCCCAGCGCTGGGACCAAGTTCACCCCAGCCCATGGGCCCCATCCCCCAGGAGCCAACCCCCCCAGGCCCCGCACCTCCCACCCCCGCAAGGAGGGAGGAGCCAGAAGGAGCCAGTCCCAGGGACAGATCCCAGCCCCCGCCCCCAAGCACCTCTCCCGTGGGTGCACTGGGCAGGCACTAACAGGACCGAGGCGGCCAGACCAGCCGCGGCCCCCACCGAATTTTCAGTAGAGACCACAACACGCCAGACCGCCCAGGCCCCGTACCAAATGGGACCCCCTGCTCCCCACGGAAAGCCCCCCCACCAGACGGGGCAAACCGCCCCCCCCCCCCCGACCCCCCCCCAAGACCCCGCGGCAAAAGCGGGCGCCGCCCGGAGCAACGGCGGGCCCCAAGGAGGTAGCCCCACCCCGCCCCAGAGCCAGAGAGGGAGTGATCCCAGCCCCCAGGTGCAGGCAAGCCGCCCCCCCCGACGCAAGCGGCACCCCCAGGAAGGGGCCCCACGCCAGCCCACCCGACGCAAGCAAGAGGACCACCCCCCAGACCGAGCCAGGCCCCCCACCCCACTGCACACCCCATACCCCCACCATCCAGCCCAGGGCGCCACACCGCACCCCCGCCCACCCCCATCCAGACGCCAGGCCAGACCCCCCAACCAACAAAGCCCCCTCTTCTTCTTCTGGCACTCACCAAGAGCAGACGCTTTTCTCTGAGCTCCCTTATCTATCTCTCAACCAAGGCTCTTTGTCTCGTCTCCCCCAGCTCTACTGTGACTACTTTCAGTTTTTCTCATTTTCAAGAAACATGGATCTGATCTGCTGGGCTGCGAATATGATTGACCAAACTTTCTCCATCATGCGAGGTGGGAAAGCGGATCCCACCTGCCCAGGGGGCACCTCTGCGGCCGGATATGTGAATGATCCTTGCGGCAAATGGAGAATTTTCTGCCTGTCGCAACTCTCCCTGGAAGATGTTGAAGATGTTTACATCATGGGATTACTGGTCTTCGGCTTTCTGCTGATTGGAACTGGTGGAACCTGGATGTACCGGAACGTGGCGAAGTGGTTCTCAGACAAAGGCGGACTGGAAGTGCGTTGCACTGGGACACAGAGAGACGTACAGACTCAGACTGAGAAATAGAATGGACTGGAGGCTAAGATCGATGCTCTGTCTGCCCGCATGTATCGCATGCGATGGAAACCATCATGGAGTGAATGTCGGCTCGACTTGGAGGGAATCAAGAAAATTGACCAGATCTGTGAATTTCTCCGCCATACCGCACCTGGACTTTCAGCAGGCAGACAGAAGCTGTGTCTGTCTGCGAGTAAACAACATCTCTAATCAGGAAACCTCCCCGACTGTACCAAAACAATCCGCTGAAGGTGTGATAAACTGAGGCTGTTGTCATGGTAACCTGCATTCCTCCCCTGCCCATGACCTTCACCACGAATTCAACGCCTTGGTGACTCTTCTTCCAGGCCCCCCCCTCGACTGTGCCTTAGAGCGCTGTGCGACTGCGCATGGCTGCCACCAGGCTTGACGTGAGGGAGTCAGTTTGTGGACCTCTTCGTCTCGTGAAATCAATGTGCTTTCAATGTTGATGTATTTTTGCTCGTACTTTAACTCTTGCTGCCCTACTGCGACACGGGCTGAAGATACTTGATTTTTGATATCTTCCCTGTCCCTCATGTGTCTTTTTCTGGGCGATGAAGCGCCGTCCAGCGGCTGCTGCCCACCACAGATAAGTTATCCATGTGATATTAATAAAGTATAATTCATTAATTCAATAGACCTTTAAAAGAGTTGACACTATAGCCATGATTTCACATATGTGGTGTTTAATCATGTTAAAATGTTTGCTCAAATCAATACGAAAAAGTTCTCATTCAGGAATCATTTCCCAATTAAGGATATCGGTTAAAAAATGTGGGAATTATGCAACCAGGAATCAACTGTATTTTTCTTCCTTGGTGTCTCCACTTGTTTAGAAGAAAAAAAACAGTATGAGAAGTATAATGCTTTTTAAATAATTTTGTTTTTCTCACAGAGGTAAATAACAGACTCGAACAAAGACTAACAATCTTGTTGTGTCATTCAATAACAAGACTGTTGGGCATTTCCCCCCAGAAGAATAAAAAAAAACGTTATATAAGTAGGTCAGGACCTCCTCAGAGTTACATTCAGACATCGGAGTGATGGAGATCTCAGCTTTTTTTGCTACTCTACTGTTGCCTCTGTGTTTGTTTGAGATGAACTCAGTTTTTCTTTTGAGTGGATCTCTCACAGGTTTAAAACAAAGGACTGTGTTTGAGGTTGCAAATGTTGATGCTTCCTCTGTGAGATGTAATTTGCGGGGTACGACACGTTTACCTGCATTCTCAATGAATGGGGATTTTGTTATTGGTGGTGTGTTCTCTATTCATTATAATGTCTACACAGAAATTCATAGTCATGACACCATGCCTGGCCCAACAAAGTGCACAGGAAGGTTAGTAACAGTTTAAAGGAAAACTGTTGTATGAAAAGAAATCAAATATTTTACAATTTTATGTCTTTTAAAGTTTAGCGGTGAGGTTTAAAAAAATCAATTTTAATATTTTTGGTAAATGTTGAAATCTATTTTTGTCAC
Source organism: Oryzias javanicus (assembly GCA_003999625.1). Taxonomy (NCBI): domain Eukaryota; kingdom Metazoa; phylum Chordata; class Actinopteri; order Beloniformes; family Adrianichthyidae; genus Oryzias; species Oryzias javanicus. Next base: position 22,485,635 of record CM012449.1, on the reverse strand, counting down.
TTTTAGCATAAATGCTCGTGAACTGCGCTTCTCTCGAGCAATGATCTTTGCCATTGAGGAGATCAACAACAGCACAGAGCTGCTGCCTGGCATCAAGCTTGGTTATCAGATCCATGACTCCTGCCGCTTGCATGCCCTGTGGCTGTGCAAGCTGCTTTTCAACTAACAAACTCGGGGGAAAATATCTTCTACATGAACAATAATTGCTCTCAGTCTGGCATGATGGCATCGGTCATTGGCGAGTCTGGATCCACACCATCCATCAGCATTTCTCGGATTATTGGATCCTTTGACATTCCCCAAGTAAGTATTTCAAGGATTTTCAGTTCTTTTCATAAAGTATTTTATAAAGTAATTAACCAATTGTTATATTTTTCTTTAGGTCAGCCACTTCGCTACATGTGCTTGCCTGTCTGATAAGCAGCAGTTTCCAAATTTCTTCAGAACAATTCCCAGTGATGCTTTTCAGGCTGTAGCTCTGGCCAAGCTGGTGAAACACTTTGGCTGGACGTGGATAGGCACTGTCTGCTCTGATTCAGACTATGGCAATAACGGGATGGCCTCTTTTCTTCAAGCAGCTCAAAAGGAAGGGATTTGTGTGGAGTTTTCCGAAGCTTTTCATCGGACTCAGCCTCTTAAAGCCCAGAAAGTGGCCGACGTTATTCGCAGGTATTGTTGAGTTACATTGGAACTTTGCATTTTCTGTCTTTCATGTCTGAGCTTCCACTGAAATTAATTCTGTTAAAATAAAAAAGGGATACGATGATGATTTTTAATCAATAAAAATAATTGTATTGTGTCCTTAGGTCAACAGCTAAGGTTATTGTTTCTTTTACTGCCGCTGGAGAAATGAAAGTCTTGTTGGAAGAACTTGCCAGGAAACCTTCCCCATCTCGTCAGTGGATAGGCAGTGAATCCTGGATTACAGACGCAAATTTGCATAAATTCACGTTCTGTGAAGGGGCCATTGGATTTGGTATTCCAAGATCTGATATCCCAGGCCTGAGAGATTTTCTGCTGGATCTCTCTCCTTCTGAAGTGGCAGAAACCCCAGTGCTGACTGAGTTTTGGGAGGCGACATTCAAATGCACAATGAGAAAGGGTGATTTATTTTCTTGAATATAGAGTTTCATCAATCTGGTTTGGTAAAACTGTATTAGTATGCAAGAGAAATGTATTTTAAACAAATTCTTATTAAGATGTCAACAGTGTTTAAGATTAATTGTTTATAGTCAATATATATGAGGAGCAAAAAAGTTCATTAATGTGAAGAACATCATAACTTTAGTTTAAAGGGCCGATATTTTGCTTTTCTTAAGCCTTTTAGAGGAAACAATATCCATATATATGATCACATTTTACTTTTGGGACATGAAAGAACTCATTTATAAAATTAGTTATTTCTGTGAATTATTTTTCTACTCAGAAGTAAGACGCCTCACTCCCTTTCTCTCTTTGTGCGTGCCATCTATTTCATGGCGTTATCCTAGAGCTGGCCTCAGCTGAATTTTACCAACACAAACACACATTGTAAATTTTATGAAAATAGATGTGCAGGTTGTGTATCTGCTTGTAGTAGGTTGGGCATAAACAGACAGAATTTTGACAGTTAATAGATTCATTTTACAGTGAAATTCGGTCAAGAAATGCAGACAACAACTCCAGATGGACATTTCAGGATTAATTGAAATGATGAGAACATTTTATTATTCTTTGATTATCGCTGGCTCAGTGTCAAAACTCTTTTTCGATGTCATGCCATTCATGTTCCAGGAGACACACACCCCTTACTGTCTTTGTTCAATAACCTATGTTCAAACCAGTTTGTCTAATTCGTTGCTCATTTCCTTTGCACCTCCTCCAAGAATAGTTTGCTCCCTTCCTGCAGCCGTCTTATCTGCTTGCATTTGAGAGTGCTTGGGCCACTCTCTAATGCATTTAGGATCCACCCCTAAATATCATGCAGACTCCTCACTAGAATGTTCCTTAGTGTATGCCATCACACAAAGGTTAAATGCCAAATCGAATGAGCGTTTCTTGGCCATCACTACACAATACCTGCATGAAGCCCAATGAGGCAAAATTTCTTTGTCATTTTGGGCTATATAAATAAAATTGAATTGAATTGAATTGAATACAAACACATCCACAGCCTTGACGATTGTGAAAACCCTGAGAGGGGAGGGGTGTCTTAAAGGAGCTGGGTCACAATTAGAGACCGCTGTCCAAAGTAACGAGACCTGAAAGATATTGGAGACTGGACACAATTGGAAGAAATGCAGTTTTGTGCATTTAAAATTAAATGCACACGCTTAACACACACTTTCTCTGTGGTGAAAGTGTGTGTTAGCCTGAGGGGATGCTGGAATCACAGACTCTTCCTGAAAGGGACTATCCTGACTTTGTAACATAAACTCATGAGGACCTGCTCATTTTCGTGAGATGGAAGGGTTTTTACAAAAATTCTCAGAAATGGGTGTACAAATGAGCATACCATTTTGAGGTTGTTTATAGTGAGGAATGAACATTATATTTCACTTAAAAGCTCAAAAAGGTGATTCTGCATGGTATAGGTCTTTTAAGTTCCATAAATCTAATATTTTTCTCTGTCTTTTCTAAGATGTTGATGCACAGCAACGTGTCTGCAATGGAAGTGAAGACCTACAAAAGGTTCCGAATACATTTATCCCATCATCTCCACTGAGAATAACTACCATGGTGTATAAGGCGGTCTATGCAATAGCTCATGCTATTCACAGTGTTGTGTGCGTGAAAAAAAATGCAACAGCCCAGTGTGACAAAAATTTGATGTTGGAATCCAAGCAGGTCAGCTGAGATATTGCTCTACTTTGTAGAATATCAAAATGAATAAAAAATAATATTTTATTTATGTTTTCTTAGATTTTTAACTACTTTGTTTTCTCCTACATCTGCAGGTACTAGCTTCACTAAAGAAAGTAAATTTTACCCACAATGGGTATTCTGTATCTTTTGATGTAAATGGAGATCCTGTGGCTGCTTATGAGCTGGTCAACTGGAAAAAGGGTGAAAGTGGAAATATTGAGGTGGTAGCTGTAGGATACTATGATGCATCCCTTCCCAAAAACAAAGAATTCCTTATTAACAGAAATCTAACCTGGATGGATGGTAGACAAGAAGTAAGTAGTCTAATGATATTTCTATTTTAAAGGGGGCCTACCATGATTTTCTTAAGCCTTTCAGAGTGAACTACATCCATATATATGAGCAAATATTACATTTGGAACACTAAAAAACAAATTATTTAGGAAAAATTAGTTGTATTTTGTGAGTTTTTTACCAACCCGAAAGTAAAACAATTCAATTCCTGAATCTCTGTCTGCCGCTGTGTGTGGCTGCAGTCCACTTCATGACATCATCGCAGCGAAAGCCATCTGTCTGCATTTCTCTCACGAAAATAATCAAAATTTTTTCAAAGATAGATGCACATACCATATATCTGCCTTTAGTAGGCCTGCCCATCACTACACTGCTTCACAGAACAACAAACTTCTGCACGGCTGCCCCAGACCAAGGTTGGGGGAGGGTCTTAAAGGAGCCCCACGTCTAAAGTATCAAACACTTGTTTGATTTGGAATTTATTGAGGATAAGACACAACAGGAAGACATATGGTAGTCAGCATCTAAAATGAAAGTTTATTTGCTGATCGCCGTTACCTCAGAGGAGAAATTGAGTGCTGTGTTAGACTGGGGGTGGAGCTGTCAGAGCAGACTCTTCCTGGAGAACGCAGTTTGCATCATACTTAAATCAGCACGTTTCCCCCGTTTGTTTTCGTGGGTATGGGAGGGGCTGCTATTGACAGCGCAGGTTCTTAGAGGATTACTCTTAAAGGCATGAACGGATCAAAATACTGCTTTGGAGTTCTTTATAGTGGGGAATGAACAGTATAATGCACTTAAAACCTAAAACCATAGAATTTTCATTGTAGGGATCCTTTTAAATAAAATATGAATGCAGCATTACTTAGCAAGATTTTCAAAAATACTCATCGTTTGTTTTGCTGTTGTCTTTGAGAAAGATGCCAAAGTCTGTGTGTACTGACAGCTGTCCTCCAGGAACTCACAGAGTGTTACAGAAAGGTAAACCAATCTGTTGCTATGATTGTATACCATGTCCTGAGGGAGAGATCAGCAACACTACAGGCAAGATTATCAACGTTCAAAACAGATTTGTGCCATATTAATACCACTTTGTAACTGATTTTTGTTATTTCTAGATTCATCCGATTGCTTCCCGTGCCCCATTGAGTTCTGGCCAAATGCAGAAAGAGACTCGTGTCATCCAAAACCAGTTGAATTTCTTTCTAATAATGAGACTCTGGCGGTCATCCTGGCTGCTTTCTCTGTTAGTGGAGCATGTCTGGCCATCTTAACAGCAGCAGTTTTTTTCCATCACAGAACAACTCCAATAGTACGGGCCAACAACTCAGAGCTGAGCTTCCTGCTGCTCTTCTCTCTGACTCTGTGTTTTTTATGTTCATTAACTTTCATCGGGGCTCCCACTGAGTGGTCTTGTATGCTGCGTCACTCAGCTTTTGGCATCACCTTTGTTCTTTGTATCTCCTGTGTGCTTGGAAAAACCATAGTGGTCTTGATGGCCTTTAAAGCTACACTACCAGGTAGCAATGTCATGAAATGGTTTGGTCCTCTACAACAAAGACTGACTGTAGTGTTCTTTACTTTTGTTCAAGTATTAATCTGCACCATCTGGCTTGTGCTGAGGCCTCCATTTCCAATGAAAAATTTCTCCACATACAAAGAGCGGATCATCCTGGAGTGTGCTTTGGGTTCTGCTATTGGGTTCTGGGCTGTGTTGGGATACATCGGACTTCTGGCTGTGTTCTGCTTTGTGTTAGCTGTGCTGGCTCGGAAACTGCCGGACAACTTTAATGAAGCCAAGTTTATAACGTTTAGCATGTTGATTTTCTGTGCAGTCTGGCTCACCTTCATACCAGCTTATGTCAGCTCTCCTGGAAAATTCACAGTAGCTGTAGAGATATTTGCTATTCTGGCCTCCAGTTTTGGATTAATAATGTGTATATTTGCTCCAAAGTGTTTCATCATATTATTTCAGCCTGAGAAAAACACAAAAAAATATTTAATGACCAAAAAATAATTTTGACTTAGCCAGCAGTTTGGAAAATGTAAGTTATATAATTTTAGAATCAAAACTATTAATTGAATCCCACTTCTAATTTTATCTTAATTTTATTTTTTATCATATTTATTGATTGTGTTATGTATACGTTTAAATATAATTCGATGTGTGTAAGGACATTTTTACATTGAAATAAAACTTAAACAAGCCTTGAAACGTCTGATCTGTTGTGTTATTATTTTTTTTGTTTAAAAATAAATGTGATGTGTAATCAATGAGCTCACACACTAATTTGGTGGCCTGGGCAATAGTAGCTACTTAATAGGCCAGATAGTTCAGATTTAAATTGATTGTTTTGTAGCATTGATATTCACATGCAACAACAGTGAAATCGATCAAATTCATGCCCTTAATAACCCAAAAACTGGTGAAGTGTTATCAGCATCTGCAATAACAATAGATTTCCCACTTATATGCTTAATACCAACCAGGATGTTTACAATCGTAATTATATTTTCAACTTTACTTTTAAAGTCTTGTTGGTTCAACAACATACAAAGAAATAATCACCAAAGGAACAAAATGTCAACAAAGCAAAAAAAGACACACAGGTAAACCATAGATTGCAGCACCTACTTCTAAAAAATCTCTGATTTTTTGTTTAAAAATTAAATATTTGTGACAGTTAGCACGGGCCATGACTCTTTTTTATTTCTAAAAATTGGATGCTCAATGCTGATATTCCGACAGCTTTTAACAGTAAGTGATTTGCAAGTGATTATAAAATAATTTTGAAGCCCACTGCTTCAAATACTGATGTTTAGACTCAAATCACATGCTCAGGCTCCTTATTAAAGGATCAAGTAATACGATTTGACTGAGGAGATGTAACGTTTAAGGCTGCTTAGGTATGACACTGCCTGGAAAATCTGTTTACACTGGTATAAATGGTGTTCTATCATACTTTTAAGTCCTGTTATAGATATCAAATAAATAACTGGAGCATTACTATTTTAACTAATTTTAAAATTAATTTAACACACTCGTCGTCAAACAGCTAAGAAGTAAAGGCAAAATCTTCAAAAGGATTAACATTTGTCTACAAGACTGTTTCAGTTTGTTGTCATTAGCTGCCAGAGTGTTACTAATGGGACACGGTCTATCTTGTATATTAATAGGTGAGCATGAGCAACTCTAAACCACTAAATTTACGTTATCTGATTCTATCTGTAAATTATAAGGCTTTTTAAAACAATTTATACTTCCAACACCTTCAAGAATAACATGCATTATTTCTTGCGGAGTTTGTTTGATTAGATCAAATGCAGGAACATCAATTAAGTCCAGATGACCCCCTCCCTTATCTTGATATGTGATCCCTCCCATGACAAAGGTGGGCAGGATTTTATGTCTGCCAAAGACACTAGTGAAGATAAGAAATCCTTAAAAGAAAAAAAAAATCTGAGCGCTGTCTCATGGGGTTCGGATTACCCCACTTTTAAAGGTAAACATGCCTAGGATAGCACAATGGTTACAAAATTCTAAGAATGAATGGAGCAACAGCGAACAGGCGCCACCTAGTGGCCAATGGAAGCTAACCTCTGAAGGCAACTAATAACACCCACTTAGCTTCAAATTATTTTTGGGATAAAGCATAATATTAACTGCCCTCATTGAAGCCCTAGTGAGTTATTTTATCATAGTTTCAATTATTTTATTCAAAGGAAGCATGTGGCATAATTGCATTTTATGATGGTAAAGATACTTTACTTGTTTTAATAGATGGGACAGAAATTCTTTGTTTAAAACTGAAAGTCTAATTTTTGATAGCCTCCAATGTCGATGAGGAAGCTTTGTCAGGTCTCACCTGGGAGGACTTAAAGGATCTTTTTCCTGGATCAGATGATTCTTTTAGTAGAAAGAAGCTCTGGGATTTCATCTGTCAAAAGATATAACAGTAAAAAAAAGGGCATCATCTGTCTGTTTTTGTTTGTTTGTTTTTATCAGAATGGAAGTACTGAGACAGAAGCCAGGGCTCATGAAAGTAATGGCATTCCTGCAACTACAGCTGTATCACCATGCCAGCCTCAAACGTTAACTCCCTTCACCACTGACAAGATCAGGAAAATGCCAGACCCATGAGAATGTGTTGTGTGCACAGATTCAGAGCTGGAAATAGTGTGAAGCCGGTACTTGGCATTACTCCGCAATGGAAAGGAATGGACTCAAACATGTCGAAGGAGCTTTTTTGTGGGCTTGAGAAAAACACAAATTAGCAGTACGGTTGCAATTCTTCGGGCAAGCTCTATGGGGAAAGAAGTCAAATACCCTTCCAGATTTGAAATGAGAGTAGTGTCTCAGAAGATGGTTGGCTCTTATCCAATGTTGCGTGACACTGACACAAACATGCTACTCTTTTGTGTTGCACACAAAAAACAAACATATAAACAACTTAGCATATAAGTATAAAAACAAAATTGCCAATATTTTTTTCTATATCAGCTGAAGATTTACACCAAAATATACAAGCAACTCCAAAATATGAGGCCCCAAAGGAAGAGAAAAGGCTCCATGCCACAACAAAGGAGAACCAAGAAGACTCTCTGTAGTTAGTTGAGAAAGCACAAGCAGTGAGGCTGATGGCTACATAAGTGGCACAAGTGATTCTACCATATTTCTTGAGGACGAATCCAGTGAAAAGTCCAGTACAGTCATGTGTAGATGGAGATGAGTTTAAAGTTAGCCAGAGGATTATAAATTAAAGCTATTTTCCTTACATTCTTATTATGAAATTTTTGTTCAATCCAAGTTCCGTCCCTTACCCCAAAGAGCATCACCTCAGCCAGCAGCACCTTGAGACAATGATTTTGGTAAGCTCATTCGTTTCAATTAAGGCTTTTAAGCATATTATGTCTTTGACATTTACATTATTTCTGTTTGTCATGAGTTTAAAACCCTTCCGCTCTCCTTGGGGTCCAGATGGCTCCAACCACATATTGTTATGCGATTTCTTCCATGACAAATGTGGACGAAGGGGGACAGGATTTTACGTCTGCCATGGACATTAGTGAAACTCCGAAATCAGTGAAAAAAAAAAAAGTTCAACGCACTGTCCTGTGGTGTCCAGATGACCCCACTTTTAATGTAAACAAGCTAAGGAGAACGGAAGGGTTACGTAGGCCCGGAGAGGCGGAAGTTACAAGGCAGGCACTATAAAACCCTGAGGAAGAAATACATGAAGTCCAAAGTAAAAGCAAATGCAAAGTTATGTGGCATATCCATGCTTCAATGAGATAAAAAAATGTAAGTTTGTTACTTTATTTTAATGTGTTTGTTTACCTCTGGCTGCTGTGTGGTTTTTTTCCTTCCCAAGGCAATAGACAAGCTGCATTATATTATGGGCGGTGCTAACCTCAAGTACATATTAAATAAAGGGAAGATGGAAGGACTTTGGTGCAAAAGTTCAGCTTTTTTGGAGTCTGGAAGAAGGCTGTGAAACCTTTTTCAAATCCATGTGGGTGTAGGTAAGTTCTTAGTTTATTTTTCAAAACATGTTTCAGTTCAATTTTTTTTTGTTTGTTTGTTTGTCTCCTTCTAAATTGATTTCACTGTTGCTCTTATCAATGCACTCCCATCACTCTTCCTTTCACCAACTGCACCACTAATAAGGCTTGGAAGTGCCACTGAGGCTCTCCTTCATGTCCTAAAGGTAAACATTTTGTTTGATCAGTGTCCATATTCACATAACTTAATTAAAAGTGAAGTTGTTCGTCTACACATTATGAAAAGCAATGCTATTTTATTTACATATTTAAGTACAGAATTTTTTTTTCCGTGAAAATACAATAACATGACTGTATCCATTTCTTTTTTTGTTAAATTTTCTGAAGGTAACAAGTAACGAGAAGGTAAACATTTTTTTGTGTGTGTTTAGTGTTGTTTTAAACTTTCATTAAAGTAAAAAAATATTAGATTTATTTTCTAAGAATGAGTTCTAATTTTAAGCTTTGATGATTTATTAAGATGGGACAACTTGTAATATGATCTTATTTTAATTTCCAATTGTTTAAAACTAGCAAACTAAAAACTGATTAATGAGCAGATAACTTTACTTTTTTCTAGATTTTTTTTTTTTTTTCATGAAAAAGTGCTTTTTTTTCCTTGAACTAAATTTTTTTGAAGTGGATTGAAAACTCAGAAAATTAAAACATTTTCTTGGCCTAACAAAGTAGTTCTGTCATGTTTAATATGTCAACAATCTTAAACCGAGCACAAAAACTTCCTTCACTCTCCTCATGTGCAATATACAGAATATCATAATGGAAGGGGGCACATTGACGAAGAAAAAAAAGAAAAAAAAGTTCTCATCAAATACATATATTACCCTGAGTTAACTTTATGTGTGTCAAATCTTTATGCATGCAACCATATGTTGATTGTTGTTGGTGAGGTACTGACTCTTTCTGAGCCAGATTTACGCATACAATAGGGGCCTACATAGATCATTCTAGAAGTGGAGAACATTTTACACCCCACCAACCATATTTCAAATAATCCACACACATAAAAAGCTAAAACATGGAGTTTCAGACTAAATGTACATGTCTTGAAACCAAATCTACAAAAACTAAGAGAAAAGAATGCTTAAAAATAGTTTTGAAAATACCAAATCAGTCTGGAGTACCCCTTAATATGCTTTTTCCTTTTTAATACCCCTTCAATGGTATATTCAAATTAAACCTAAATAAAACAATAACTTTAGCTTAAAATTAGAAGTATTATCTGTTTTATTATTTCTTTTATTGAAGGCGGTAGAGAACCTGTCTCACTTAACTCAATATTTCAAATGACAATTACACATGGAATGTCCCACAACATGCACCCAAATTCCCCCCCCCCCCACTCACGCACACACACACATGCGCGCGCACGCACGCACCCCCACCCACACAGCCTGGTTAAACCCACCTTTACTTTTAAATGAAGTCCATTTGCCGCTTCTTCAGCATATAAGTCCTTCTTTTAGCTTTAGAGGTCTCTCTGGCTCCATAAAGTTGTATGGGTTCAGCAATGGTCATCCGGTAATTATAACTTTGTTGTTTTTATTCAAATTCCAACTTTAAATCCTTCTAATGAGGTTGCATCCACCACGTTTGCAGTCAGTCGAAGCAAAAACATAACATAACATACGGGCTCTTATTAAATAAACTTTATTAGTAACGAACGAGGAACAAATGCGAGCTCACGAGCGCCCTCTCTGTAGAGGCAGTGCTACTGCATGCCCCTTCTGTATTTTCAGTGCGGTTTTAGGTCACATTTTAATACAAAATAAACGACAGACGAAAGTGAAATTGATAAAATATTAAATATAAAAGGATGGAATTTATTAATATTATGTACACTTCACTTTTTTTAATTAAAGCATGCTTTCTCAACATTTATTGAGTAAAACACGCACAAATGAATTGCGTTTAAAGCACAGATTAGACTTCAGATTTATTATATGATTAGTATGTTATGGTGGCATTCACCTGCCTCCCCCACCGTCCCCCGACGTCTCTGGTCTATATGCTTACCTTTCTTTAATTTCAAAAAACATTTTGAAATCAAAACCTATTTGACAAATAGTTGCAAAATGATTGCTTTCAGACAATGTTTTATTCTCAAGTTGCAAAGTGTATGAAGTTTCCACACTTTATTTAAGAGCTGCTGGCACAATTAATTGAATTAGTACCAACCCCTAAACCTGTGTTCAAACCATTCTAGGCAACGCGTGAAGAGTCCAATGAAGAGTCTTTTTAAATGTGGGTATATGTCCTACATTTAAAACTATCATGTCCATGTCACTATGCAAGTTTCTACACCTGTTTTCAAACTCTATATAACGCACAAGTTAAACCAGGAACTTTGACCAATCAGGGACTTAGATTTGGCAGTGGCGTTTTGATAGCATTTTTTTTTTTATCTTTATAATATTTTATTTATTTTTTTCTTATTTTTTCTTATTAACAAAATAAGAAGGGAAAGAAGTCATAAAAAAGGAGACAAAACAAAACACATCTTTCTTTTGTTTTTTTTTTAACTCACGGAAAGCCAACCACTTCAAAAATGATCATGGGGGAGAAATTAATAATTGTGGTTTTTACCTGGCCAGAATTTATGATCAGCCCTTCTCAAATCAGAAAAGACTTCTAATATGTAAACACTAGAATAATGAATTTGCTCCACTTTGATATTTTGCACCAAGCCTCTTCCAATTTTGCCTGACATGCGATAGTAAACATTAGAAGAAGAAAAGGAAGCCCTTCCCTCCTAGTGTGAACACCATGAGATAAATGCTTGTTCAAGAATGTGCATATAATACATTCAACGTGCATCAAATTCACAGTGTGAATATTGCATTAAGTTGCAACCAGTTTATTGCCAGTAAGAGACACCATCATTGAAGATTTTTTCTTTCTCTTTTTTTTTAAATGGATGCAAGAAATAACATTGGCATAATTTTTACTCAATAAAGTTTTAAGTTTTGTTTAAGACACGTGTTCTGGCGCTAGGTGTGAATTATTGCATTCAAAGCATCCCATAGTCTAAGCCAGACATGGACAAACTACGGCCTGCGGGCCAGATCGGCCGCCCCCACGTTTAGTCCAGCCCGCTGAACAATAACAGAAAGACATGATTTTTTTTTTTCCAGTCTGACCTCACAGATCAAGACCCACATAGAACGTGACATATAGAATGTTGTGTTTTCCTTTCTACATGCAGATCACCTTTCGCGTCTTGCTGATTCTTTCAGAGCAATTATCCCGCTGAGTTTTTTTCTTTTCTTAAACAGCACAGCCTGTTCTGTGTCCTGATTGGCAGGAGACCGTATCAATCAAATCTTCTCTGCCGCATCTCCATGTGTGCAGCTCTGCTGATCTGTGTAGATCTGTCAAAACTCCACGCAGAAATAAAACATCTCCACACAAACATACCTCATGGACAATTCCGTCCCCCGCGAGCGCTTTCTGCTCCTGTGCGCACGTGTTTAATCTCTTTTCTCTTTGATAAAGTCCTTACGCGTAAGAGACTGTCTACTTCCACGTGCGCAAGTTTTTCCCTCGGGCATGAGTGATGCGTGCGCGCCAGCAGAGGCTCAGTGAGCGCGCAAGACATTTTGGTCACGTGCACTCGTGGAGACTCTGAATTTGCTTGCAGTGCATCTTTCTCCGTGCGAGGAAAAAATGACTTAACAATTGTGGGCAGAGACAGAGGACTGCACTGGTTAAAGAATTTGACTTTTTTTATTACCACTAGATGAGAGCTTAGAGTTGCAGGACGCTGCCGCACAGCTGCTCACTTTTAACACAAACTGTGAGATGTGTGAGGAGCTGCAGCCTCAAAGTCTCAGGGACTCTGAAGGAGAAGCAGTGGGTTTAGGTCCGGGGAGTTCGGACTGTCGCCCAAAAAAACAACTGTTCTGGTTTTCTATGATCACAGCAAATTAGCGCCCCCTGCGGCTGCACACGGTGGGGGGATCATTTCAACTGTGGGTCTCTCCCAAATGAAGTGGACGGATGGGGGAGGAGGCAGAATCTACTAAATAAATTATTTTAAGTAAGTCATACCATGACATTATGTAACACACATTTTAATACAAATATATACAATTTATGATTTTTTTTTTTTTTTATTAATGTTTGTGTGAAATGGCCAAATAAAAATAGTGAACACAAAACGTATTGAGGTGAGAATCGGTTTAATTGATACCTTTGACAAAATTTGACAAAATGCCAGAAAGATTTACAAAAAAGGTCAAAAGCATCTGGAATCAAATTTATGAAAAAAAAAATAGAAAAACTTAAAAAAGAAGAAGAGGAGAAACAAGATAAAAAAAAGGTATCCTCTCATAACAAGGGACAGGATAGGACAGGCTGTTGAATATATTTTTGAAATTTGTTAGTATTACTTTAAATTCCTGACTTCTGTGAAAATCAGAGATATTTGGTTATTTTTGATTTCATAAACAGTGTTTTTATTTTGATAAAAGGATTATGAATGAATAAAACTTTATGAATATATATATATGGTCCGGCCCTTCAGTTGAATTTTAGAAGCCTTTGTGGCCCACAAGTGGAAAAGCTTGCCCACCCCTCCTTTAAGCCCTTTTTGTGAGTTTTTGTAACTGAAGTCACTTTCTTTCCCTGTTTTGAATGTGATTGGTTTAACTGGCGATGACTCATATGACCAATGAAATGACACATCCGCACAGCTTTTAATGGGCAGTTTGTTTGCACATCGACGGGACATTGGTAAATTATTACTACACAGCACAGGCTTCATGGGGTCAGCATGGAGAATCAGCCACTAGTTTTTAAGACATCTATTTTGCTGCATGTTTTTATGGCAGCATCTTTGTTGCCGGGTTGTCAGATTATTCCTATTCTTCAACGGAACGAAAAACCCCAGTATCAAAAAAAGGGCTGAGACAAATCAGGAAGTCTTACATTTTAGAGTGGCGGGTAATGAAGTTGATTCTGGTGCATCTCAGTGTGTGACATTGGGAGACAGCCATCCTGTGGTGTTGCAGTCAGAAGGAGATGTTACCATTGGAGGGCTTTTCCCTTTGCATTATGAGGCTTCTGATCCCGAACACAGCTACCAGAGCAAACCACAAACCACATCTTGCACAGGGTAAGTCTGTATGTAAACTGTGTGTAGATTGAGCATTTGTTATTTATAGATTGCATCAGCTTTCTATGAATGGGATTTTTCAAAATAAAGGATGACATTATTATTGCACTCCAGGTTTGATCAGAGAGCCTTCCGCTGGCTGATGACTATGGTTTTTGCTGTGGAAGAAATCAACCACAGCTCAGTCTTGTTGCCAGGTGTCACACTCGGCTACCGGATCACAGACAGCTGTGATAACGTCCACCACAGCCTGAAAGCCTTTTTCCCTTTGATCAGTTCATCCATACCTCTGACAAATCAGCTAAGTGAAATAAAACCAACTGAAAAGACTTTAACAATGTCAGCTGAAGGAAATGTTGAGCGATTACAGTCCTTTGAGGTCACCACTGCAACAACTCTGAATGCTGGAAAAGTAGAGAATTTGACAACTTATAACAAAGAACAGGAGATGAGAACAGCATGGTCTGAAACCTCTGCATGTCTGTCTGGTTCTCCTGTTTCTGCTGTGATCGGTCTCGCATCCTCCTCTCCAACAAGAGCTGTAGCTCAAACTCTTGGGCCTTTCAGCATTCCACTGGTAAGAATCGAACAAAAATATAGATTATTCGCACAATATGTTTTATTTTTTGCATTTGATTTGATATTAAATTTTCTAAGGCACATTTAGTTAAAGAGAAACAAAACAAGACAAAAACTGAGAAAAATAGATATAATCTAATGCCTCCTTTCACAGACATTTGAATTTTAAAAAATGTTAAATTAAGTCATTCTTTTTTCCCTGCCATTGTTCTACATTTCAGTGTGTAATGTTTGTTTATTTAGAGAACCTGTTTATTATATAATGAATATTTTGTCTTCTCAGGTGAGTTATTTTGCCACTTGTACCTGTCTTACCGACAAGAACATGTACCCGTCGTTTCTGCGAACCGTGCCGAGTGACATGTTCCAAGTCAGAGGTCTTGTGCAGCTCGTCACGTTCTTAGGCTGGCGGTGGCTGGGAACTATTGGAACCACAGTCAGTTAAAGCATTTCTACATTTTTAAAATTCATCTTAAACCTTTTTATAATAACTTTTTTTTTCCCTTGCAGGATGACTACAGTCAGTATGGCATCCAAGCATTTACTGCTCAGTTTCAAAAACAAGGGGGCTGTGTGGCATTTCACCTCACAATTCCAAAATCTCCCACTTTGACTGAAATACAGGACATGGCAACAGACTGCAGAGTTCAGTTGCTCGGGTTGTGGTGGTTTTTGCCACAGAGGGACAACTTCTTGATTTGTTTTTTGAAGTATGTGTATCAGCTAATTTAACTGCACTGAACATTGGAGAAAGCTAACTTTTGTATCCTTTCTTTTCCAGCTTGCTCAGAGAAACGTTACACATCTGCAGTGGGTTGCCAGCGAAGCGTGGGTAACTGCGACCCTTCTAACACTACCCCACTTCCACTCTCTTCTCGAAGGAACATTGGGCTTCTCTTTCCCTGGTGTCAACATCCCCAATTTAGAAAATTTCCTCCTGAACATTCACCCGTCTGCTGAACCAGGAAGGGAATTTATCAACATATTCTGGGAAGATCAATTTGGTTGTAAGCTTCAGTTTGAAGAAAACGGAGCCATAAAAAATGATGTCAACTTAAGTGGTTTGGATGCATTTGGTTCTAATGCAGAAATCATGAATGTAACTTCTGTGGAACAGAAAAACTTTTTGAAAAGTAACAGCTTTGCAGAAACACCTGTTTGCACAGGTTTTGAGAATCTGAGTCTCACAGGCAGCAGTTATACCGATGTATCCCGAGTTAGAATATCCTATAATGTTTACAAAGCTGTCTATGCCATTGCTCATGCTCTGCATACTTTGCTAAACTGTGATTCTGCAGAACAAAGTGAGAAAAGGTGTGATAAACACAAGCAGTTTACATCTGAACAGGTGTGTGTCATTATTTTTCTACTTATGAGGTAATTTTACAAGTATGTATATCACAACATTTTTTTCTTGTGTCCTTTTCATAGTTGCTGTATCATCTAAAGTTGGTGAATTTCACTAACCAATTTGGGGAGAAAGTATGTTTTGACTCCAATGGAGAGCCTGTTCCTCTTTATGACATAATTAATTGGCAGAAGGACAAACAGGGCAAAATGAGGTCAAATGTTTAATATAATTTCATAATTCTAATTTTCTAAAGTTAACGACAAAAAAATTATTCCATAGAGATATATTTGCATATGTGAGTTAAACTGTGCTTGTGATACCTTCAGATTTGTTAAAGTGGGAAGTTATGACGGCTCAGCTCCACTGGGACGACAGCTGCAGCTAAACCAGAGCAACATTATATGGACAGAGGGACATACAGAGGTATGTTTTGTTTATGTTGATATGCGCATTACACTAAAATGTGTCAGGTTTTGAAGGTTCTACAGTTCTTTTCCTCATTGTTCAGGTGCCCGTGTCTTTGTGCAGTGAACCATGCCCCCCAGGCAGCAGGCAGGCTAGACGTAAAGGCGAGCCCCAATGTTGCTTTGATTGTTTACCCTGTGCAGATGGAGAGATCAGTAATGAGACAGGTAGCATGTGCTATCTTTGCTTATTCAGATGAAAAAAAAAAAAAACATGCCTAATGGTGCATTCACACCAGATGCGATTTGCGCCTCAAATTCCTTCATCAGACTTACTGCTCGACACCTTGACGCCCCCGCCATGCAGTAACCGTCAAATTTTTTTTGGACTTCATTTGCTGCCACATCATGAAAAACATGGATGATGTTGAGCAAATAGCTTGAGTTTATGTTTTGGAAAGCTCTACAGAGGTGTTGGAAATCACGTCACCATGTCTGGGTTCACTAGATCATTCAGAGTCTCTCCCGCTGCGGTCTACTTCCGTCTTTCAGCCTGGGTTACGACCGTTTTAAACGTTACTTCCGTCTGTCTGTGGCCCAGTTTGAGTATTAACGTGAGAGGGAAAAAATTAAAATAAAACTGGAGGATCTTTGTAGCGATTGTTTTGATGAACATAAAAACAGCAAACTCGCTCACACGGACCCTGGGTGGAGCCGCTTACTTGCTTTCTACGCTGTCCACCAGGCAGCTGACTAGCATGGCGGACTTGATCGCTCCAGATTCATAGGCTCTTTGACAGACTGGCGACCGGTCCAGGGTGTATCTCAGCTTCGCCTATCAGTAAATCGGACAGTCTCTGCCCCAGCAGGTTAAAAAAAATGTCTGGAAGTTCAGGACAAAAATCCTTGCGTTGAGTAGTCATTTTGAATCTATCATATTGAATTGAAATGCATTGAAAATATCACGTGCCTAAAGTTGAGTGCCTGATTGGTTTGCGCTCTATGTCAACCTTGTCCCACTGGATGCCCAAATCACACCACAAGACTTCATATCAGGGCTGTAAATTGACATAACATTGAAACTTGACGCCCCGGTCGTGATTCTGGTGTGAATCCACCATAACATGTAGAGGTCTTCAAATGATAAAACCATC
Source organism: Oryzias javanicus (assembly GCA_003999625.1). Lineage (NCBI taxonomy): Eukaryota > Metazoa > Chordata > Actinopteri > Beloniformes > Adrianichthyidae > Oryzias > Oryzias javanicus. The sequence goes on along the minus strand of CM012449.1, from coordinate 22,468,334 downwards.
AATAATGACAAAGCTTTTGAACATCCATTTACAGTTGTATGTCCCCCTCAGGTTCTGCTGAGTGCGTAAAATGTCCCGAGTCCTACTGGTCAGATGCAAAAAAGGTGAAGTGTGTTGCAGGGATTGAAGAGTTCCTGTCTTTCAAGGATTCCATGGGTATCATCTCAGTGGTCCTCACTCTATTGGGTGTTGTTCTGACAGCAGTCATCATCGTCATCTTTCACCGTTTCCGCACAACTCCAATAGTCAAGGCTAATAACTCAGAGATAAGTTTCTTGCTGCTGCTGTCAATCAAGCTCTGTTTCCTGTGTTCCCTGGTGTTCATCGGCCAGCCGTCTGAGTGGACATGCAGGATCCGCCAAGCAGCCTTTGGGATCAGCTTTGTCATTTGTCTGTCTTGCCTCCTTGTTAAGACGATTGTAGTTCTCCTGGCTTTTCAGACTAAACTGCCTGGCTCCAGGGCTCTGAAGCTGTTTGGTCCTTCTCAGCAAAGAATCATGATTGTCTGCACTACAGCTCCTCAGGTGAGGGGATCTACCACTGATTCAATCCCTTTGTTTAAATCTTTTTTTAAAGAAGTTTTCATGGTTCTGTTTGACCCTCAGGTTTGTCTTTGTGCTGGCTGGTTATTGTGGGCACCCCCTTTCCCGTTTAGGAACTCAGCTTATCAAGCTTCAACTAGAAAAGTAAGAATTAAGTACATTTATTGTTCATTTAAAAAAATGCTTAAAAATAAAAAATAGATAAAGCTGTGAATAAAGAAAGGTTGTTTGTCATATAGACATGTTACACATAAAGTAAAAACATTTAAATACTTGTTTTCTTGTATTTTTGATGATAATGGCCTTAAAAAAATAACAATGCAAAATTGCAATCTAAAAATTTACAAGAGACCAGTCAGGAGGGTTTGTTTTCAGGACAAAATTATGGCCTTTGGAAACTGTTTCTTTTGATCCACTCAATTGGGCTTCCTTTTAAAGACCCACTCTGTGATTTTTACATGTTCTTGTGCGATTTCTCTCTAGTGATGGATGACATATTCAAAGAAATTTATGCTTAAAAGTTACATTTCTGAGTATTTCATCATTCAAATTTCTGTGAATTAGCAGCAGGTATAAAAATAAAGTTTGAAAAAAGCGTATTTGGGATGAAGAAAATATGTTAGGAGTGCCACAAGCTCCCTGCTCCACTCCATCCTGATTCATCCATTTGTAGACAACCAGATCCATGTACGTCTTTGTTTTCCTCATCTGAACTGAATCAAAGCTGTACAGTTGGATTGCCCACCACTTTTGTCACATCAGTAATGTTAGATTTGGGGTGTGAGGATCTGTAAGCTAGTGGCACAGTGTGTAAACGGAGAGTTCTCCGAAAGTGGGGCGGGGATGCATCATACCCACAGTCCCGCCCACTGACGAACTACTCCCGCTCTGCAGAAACTATGACCTACAAAACGACAGAGGTTTTTTTTATTTTGGCTAAAATTGCATAATCCTAATGAAAAGACCACTGGAAACACTTCTACAATAGACCAAAAGATGATTGAAGTGGGTCTTTGGTTAGTTTTAAGAATTGCTAGCATTTGTCAGGAACTGCAGGTGGAGGACCTAAATGCAGAAAGCTGGGCTTTGGTGACAGAAACGGATAATTTAATAAACTAACCAAAACATGAAACGAACCCTGAAGAGCCACAAAGGGTAGCCGAACAGAGCAGCTGACCTGACAAGGAAGAACTAAAAACCAGACACTTAAATAAACTGAGGGTAATTGACTGAAATGAAGACAGCTGTGAATCTTGACAAGCCTAAGATCAGGGGTAGTCCATGTTCCTGTTTATTTTTTAGCATGGCATATTGTAGTTGGCTAACATCTCCAGGAATCAACTTTGATTAGATATGATATCCGGGAAGCATGTTGATATACCTGACCTTGAGGCCTGGAGTTTCTAACCCACACTGTAAAATATAATCACCAAAATACAAGTTTTACTTTTGTGATATATTATAACAACACTTTTCCAATACTTTTTGCTTTTTTTTAAGTTAAACTTTGTTCAGTTTAACATTTTACTGTGCATATTAATACACACACATTCTTTATATAATAAACATGGGGTTATTTTTATAAAACTTGCTTGTTTAAAAAAAAAAAAAAAAAAAACTATTAATACCTCATCTCTTATTGTCTGTTGTGTCTAGATTGTTGTGGAATGTAAGGAGCCATGGCCTCCTGGATTCTATTTGGTCCTCGGTTACATTGGCTTGCTTGCGTCAGTGTGTCTCCTGTTAGCATTTCTTGGTCGAAAGCTGCCAGATACCTTCAACGAGGCCAGACTCATCACCTTCAGCATGCTGATTTTCTCAGCAGTGTGGATTTCTTTCATCCCAGCTTATATCAGCTCTCCTGGAAAGTTCTCTGTGGTTGTAGAAATATTTGCAATTTTAGCATCAAGTTTTGGTCTGTTACTGTGTATTTTTGGGCCTAAATGTTACATAATTTTACTGCACCCTGAGAGAAATGTTAAGAAAGTTGTTCGTGGAAAATATTCTAGATGATTTTTGATTTGCCCTTTCAATTATATGGAAAAAAAATGGTTTAAAATTTGAAATGCATAATAAAATTCTTTATTAAATCCCATTATCTTGTCTTTTTTAAATTGAACACAAGGATTACATTTAAAGATTAACTCAGTTAAGAAAACATTCTCTAACACTTAAGGCAGGCAAGTTGAGTGTTAAAGAGTGAATTTGAAAGTGATCCGACATGCTGACACAAAAATACTATCTTAAAGCGTTGCCAGTTAGAAATAAAATCTCTGTAGGTGCTCATTTCTGCAGTTCTTTGAACTACCTTTAGAGGGTGGTTGCAGAAGTGATTAAATTATTTTAGAAGTTTATTAAAATTTACACAAAAAATAAACACATTTAGAGCCTGGTTCATACAAATTTGCTGTTGTCTACATCTATATTCTGTATTTAAATGTTTTACTTAAAAATCTTAACATGCATTATTTGATGCAGATCCATTAGGTGCAACATTTTCTGTAAATCTATCGAGCAGAGGATGTTGGGGTAATAAAAGTCTCCCATCGCTGACAAAGTATTGATACTGTGTGCCAATATTTCTTGGTGAAAAAATGTTACATACCATTTTCAAAACATAAATCAGCAAAGACGTAGCATATTTAAACGTCAAAACCTTAAATAGTCAACAGCTGACTTGACTTGCTTGGTTTCTTAAAGTCAAATAAGTGTGCATGCAAGAGAAACTGGATGCTAACCACTTGTAAAATTCAATTCTATCCACTGAAATTTATACTCCAAATTTATGTGGGTCAATGAATTGTTAACTAACTTGAATTTTTAAAAAGCATTTTAATATCAACAGTTATCAGAGAGAGCCAGAGGGACTGCAGCAGAACAGGAAAGATTCTGTGTCCCGCTGAAAGAACAGGCGCTTAACTTTGATGGACATAGAAGTAGAAAAAAATAATATAGAAGTCGCTATACCTTTGGGGTTATTAAAGAATATTTTAAAAGGATGATCATTTGCAACATACTGCACTTATTTTAGTCTTGAAATTAAATTTATTAGAGATTATTTTGGAATCCTCAGACTCTGATTAAATAAGGATATAATTCAAAATGTATTAATTTCCTTTTTTAATGTTAAGCTGTGCACATCAGCTCACATGGAAATGTACATTTTATTAAAGGGTTGTATTTAAGAGCTTTACTATTTCATTCCCGTTTTTAAGTTTACAAATATGTTTTAAACAAAAAGTTTAAAAGTACAGCATGATTTACTTGGATAAACATTTCAGTATAATGTGAACCACAGAACGCATAAAAGCTCCAAACACTACACTTTAGCCCTACAATGTTTGACTCAGTATGCTGCAAACATCATGCTATTAAATTAAAAATCATATCTTCATTTTGGTGTTGATAGGAAATAATGAAGTAGTAGAATCATTAAAACTTATTTTTATCACTGTTAAACTTAAACTTTATTTTTTTTTAAACAAGGAAATTATTAATGAAGCACAAAATCTATAGCTGAGATGACAACACAAGAGCTTTAGTTAAAAAAAAAAACCCTCAACAATATACAGAAATAGTACCTGTCAGAGCAAATGTAACTGGAAAAAAAAGCATACATATACTCAAGAAACAATTCACTGAATTCCCACTTGGGGTCTAAAGATATTAGACCACAAACTGGTCAAATACAATACAATATTTTATAATATACGTTTTGACAATGAGAAAAACATAATTATTTCAACTTTTAATAGTGATTTTTAAATGTTTCTATTGACTCTGAACCTTAAGAAAGAGAGTAAATAAACTGCAGAGCTGCAGCAGATCCACCAGAGCAGCTTCAACTGGATGTTTTGAGTTCTGGGAAACCTCTCTTGTCTGAAGTACACTTTCTGTGAAGGGTATACTAAACTGCTCCCATAAATGTGAAGTGTATTACTAGTTTAGCATTTTAAAAATCAAACAAAATCCGGATATTGCCAGCATCAGCACACACTATTTCAGTCCTTCTATTATTCTTGTTTGGTGTTTTTGGTTTAAGCTGGTTCCTGTAAACTTTTAACTTTACTTTGTTTGTCTTCACTCATTATGCTAAATCTCTATAAGATTAAATGTTTAACAAAAGATGCTGTGAATGTCTAAAAATAGAGATTTTTTTTTTTTATTATTATTTTCCCATTAGGTGTTGTTTTGTATTTTTTTCTGGCTTCAATAAAATAATGTAACATTTCGGAGCAAACAGGCAAAACAACAAGCCAAAGCTGGAAGCTAAAATGGCGAAGGACTCTACTGCATCTGCGTAGATTCCAGGAGAACTTATATAGGCAGGAATGAAAGCCAGCCAAACAGCACAGAAGATCAAAATGCTAAAAGTAATGAATTTGGCTTCATTAAAGTTGCCGGGTAGTTTACGTGCCAGGAACGCTAGCACAAAGCAGAGGCAGGCCTGGAGGCCAATGTATCCCAGAACACACCAGAATGCAAGACTGGATCCCACACTGCACTCCAGTATAATCTTGGAGCGCTCATATTTCGTGTTTCGGGATGGATAAGGGGAAGCGTCAATGAGCCAAGCAGCACAGATTATCACCTGCACCATAGTACAACTGAAGATGATAACCCTCTGATGCTTGGGCCCGAGCCACTTCATGATGTTGTCTCCCGGTCTGGTGGCAGTGAATGCGGCCAGCACCACCAGAGTCTTTGCAAGGATGCAGGAAATACAGAGCGAGAATGTGATGCTGAAGGCTGTGTGGCGAAGCATGCAAGACCAACGTGTTGGCTCTCCAATAAAAACAAGAGAGCACAAAAAACAAAACGTCAGGGCAAACAGGATAAAAAAGCTTAACTCAGAGTTATTGACGCGGACCACCGCTGTGTTTCTGTTACAGAAGAACACCAGAAACACACCCATGGTGAGACAAGCTCCCACTACAGAGATCACTGTCAGAGCGATGCCCACTGAGTCATAGGCCAAGAACTCCACTTTCTTGGGGATGCAGATTGTTCTGTCTTCGTTTGACCAAAAGTCTTCGGGACAAAATGTACAATCTATTGAATCTGTGGAGAAAGAAAACAAGAAAAATAAAATGTTATTACAATGCAGTATATCAAAAAGACATTGCAATAAACTTTAAAGTGACTTTTTTATCATACTTGTCTGATTACTAATTTTGCCACGATCACATGGTATACAGTCAAAGCAGCAGACAGGCTCCCCACGACGGACAGCTTTCCTGGACCCTGGAGGGCAGCTGGCGCTACATACAGACACTGGCACCTGTGGAAGAACAGGAGGACAAATGCTAAGAAATGCTTAAGTTGCTTTTAAGAAATGAACAAGCAGGACATGTGATGGACGATCGTTAAAGGTGCTTTAAACCCTTAGTGTTTAAAGTGTTTAGTCACACTGGACTAGCAAGGAGGGGCTTCTTCTTTTTTTCTCTTTTCTACTAGTGCATGTCCGCCAGCGACAGTTGAAAGACGCTTTGTGCAAAATGTCGGTGAATCTCCTGAAATCTCCAAGTTTGTCTTTCACAGCTGTATTCCAAAATGTGGAAGACAAGGGGCAAATACGAATCATTCCCCTAACCCTCCGGCAAGGTTGTCAAACTCAAAGTCTCGAGGGCTGTTGTCCTACACGTTTTCCGACTAACCTGCTGTTGAAGCTCCTTCTTGGCTAAGCACACCTGGTTCAGGTAATCAGCGGCAAATAAGGCAGGATTTCTGGAAAACCAGCAGGAGGGCGGCCCTGGGGGCCTTGTGCTTGATACCCCTGCCCAACGGCTTCTCCCTACCCCTACATTTAGCCCTCCAAACTGGGAATTATAGAAAAATGGTGTCTTCAAATTCAGATGTTACTCCCACTCAGTGACGTCATCAATAGTTGCCGGTCAGCTACGTTAGCGCTGCGCTGCTAGCACTAGGAAATACATAACATTAGTCATTGGTCATGCTAAAACAAAAAACTCATTACATACATTTAAATCTAAACTTTTGTGCCTTCCACATGAAGAAAAGCATTTCTCCTCTGCAGCACAGCACGATGCGGTTTTTGCTACAGGTGGAGGGATACAGAACTCAAAGTCCCTTCACTCACCCTTAAATAGATGATCTCAGACACCACTTTCTCTTTAAATGCCCCTTCAATTTGTGGGGTAGAGAGAAGCCAAAAATTCAGATTCGGCCTTGGTTTCATATAATTACAGCATGGTGCAAAACCCAATTATTGATTTCTCCTTGATAATAAGCTTAAAAACATTGTAACTTTCACAAATTAAAATGGACTCCATCCATTCATCACTATCAAATCAGAGTTCCTGATTGGTCAAAGTTCTACCTGGTTTAATTTGCAACATGAGGCAGAAGTTATGAAAACTTGCATAGCTTCACAGGAGTTTTGAGCGTGGAAGCCCAAAATGCATGTTTACATGCAATTATGGAGACTTTTCATTGAATGTGGTCACTTGAAGATGTGTTGCCGATGGTGATATAATTACAGCTTGATACAAACTAGTACTAAAATGGGTCTTTTTGTGTTTTTGGTTCACTCTTGTAGAAAGAGTTTTCTACTTTACTGGATATGTGTGGGCTGCCTATCTATTTATCCTAAATATCAAATCATTCAGTACCTGGAAACAGGTTCCCATCATGTAATGGATGACAAGTACTATCCATTTTTAGAGAGTTAGGCTAAGTAGGTGCTAGTTAAAAAATGGTAACACTCCTTACTATTTTGTTTCTAAAGTTCAAAGCAGTAATTGTCAAATATGAACACCAGAGAGGCCAACATCAGATCCAATTTTTCCTGCCCACCTGACTCACCTCCATCTTAACCTACAGATCTTCAACAGCTGGTGTCTGATGAAGGTTAAAACACAGTGCGAGCAGCTTGCCTCTCTCTGATGCCCCGCCCACGTGATCTTGTCTTCGTAGATCACCAGCTCCTCCCCAGCAGGCTTGGTTCCATCAAAGAGCCCCACGTTGACAAACTCAATGTTCCCGCTTGTGCCTCTCTGCCAGTTGATGATGTCATAGTAGGGTACAGAGTCCCCCTTCAGGTCAAAGTTGACCACCTCCCCAGCCATCTTAAATTTAACTTCTTCAATGTAATGCTGGAGCTTGAAAACACATGTGTTGAATAAATAGACAAATGTTACAGGCAAAGGGTTCAAGTGTGATGTTGAGAGCACTGGGACGTACCTGCCAAGGAAGCACATTGTTAGTTTGAGCACATGAGTTGTTCTCAAAAGGCCCAACGCCCGGCTGACACAAAAGCAGGTTGTGAAGAGAATAGGCTACTGCATAAACTGCCTTGTAGACATTGTAAGCCACTCTTGGACTGGATGTGTTCATGTAGGCTGAGTGCTGGACCAGCAGCTCCTCCTGCCCTGTGCAGAGGGGCAGCTGCGAGGCGGAAGGCAAATGTGGGCTACAACCGTACAAAGCCTCCCACAGCTCCTCCACCAGAGGATTATCCGAGTAGTTTTCAGGTCTGACTGTCATCAAGTAGTCACTGAGTCGGGATATGTGTCCCCTTCTGATGCCGAATCCAATGGTGCCCCCCAGGTAAGGGTAGTACTCACTGCCTGTGAACACTGACGCAGTGACCCAGGCTTCACTTGCCACCCACTGGATTCCAGTGATGTTCTGGATCATGTAATCTCTTAAGAAAGGTGTCATTTCTCCTTCAGCTGAAAACACCACCACCACTTTTGCCAAGGAGTTTTTCATTACCTAAGATAAGGAGATATAGTCAAAAATGATACAACTGAACGAGAAAATTCTTTCAATTATATCACTATTTCAGAGAACAATTTGAGCCAGATGTGTCCAATATGAGCTCAAAATTACCAGATACTAAAAATGATTGTGTTCCCTGCTATCTTTTTACATAAATGCTAAATGGTTTAATTAGTGCTTTTCATTTCAGAGAAGGCCCAAAGTATTTTACAGTCTCAGTAACATTCATCCACGCACACACATAATTACACATGGTGGAGTTCAGTTTCTTACCCACTTTGACACATGGGCGAGCAGAACCAATCAGAGGTCGGCCGCTCTATCTCTCCACCTCTATTATACTATGAATATTATTATATTATGAATTAATAATATCCACACGTGTGGTTTTGACTATTAATGAAAAAGATAAAGACTCTACCTGCATAATCTCCAGAGCCTTCTGACGGTCGTAGAGCAGAGGAATCATTTCCTGATATGCCACACACACTTTGGTACCCCGCAGTTCCCTCAGTAAGCCTTGGAGGGCAAATCGGCCATATTCATGGTCTCCCCGGATGACCCCCACCCATGTCCAGTTAAAGCGTACCAGTAGTTGAGCAATGGCTTTCACCTTTTCATCAAATGAGAAAATATATATATATGGAAATTTTTCAAAATGTTTAAGATCAGATTAAAATTAAGGTTTTTTTTGTTTAAATTATCTTGAACATTGCAAATACTAGTGGAATGTGGTTTGTCTTGTAAATGATCCCAAAGGCATCATTTTCAACTTTCCTTTATTTGTAGATAATCTATTTTTTCATTTAAGTCTCTGACAGTAGAAGAAAAATCTAAATGTTTCTTCAAGCCTCACATCTCTTACCTGGTAATCATCATTAGGAATTACTCTAAAAAAAGTTGGATAACTTCTTCTGTCAGTGAAACAGGCACAGGAGGAAAAGTAACTGATCTGCAAGAAAGAATGACAAAAACAGCAACAAAATAATGAAAGTAAATACCACCTTTTGCATTAAAGACCATCGTTTTTAATGTTACCATTGGGATTCTGAAGGGCTGCAGGATTCGTGAAACCACAATGGACTGTGCGGAGCCTGATTCTCCGATGACAGCGAGGAGCGGAGAAGCCCCGCTGCATGTTGGAGATTCCTCCTCGCTTATCCCATTCAGCACAGCCACAGCAGCCCTTTGGCCAGTCAGTGGATAGGCACATGAATCGAAGATTTTGTACCCCAAAGTGTAATTTAGCAATAACTGCATACTCTGGTTTATCTCCTCGACTGCTAGTTTCATAGTGAGAGCCCAGCGGAACGCCCGTGGATCAAACCTGTTCAGCAGATCAACATAAGAAGCACAAAAAAACTCAATTTATTCTCCCTGTTCCTTTTTTCCATGGTCGCTGACAATGTTGGCAAACATTTCCTAAAACAAAAAAAAGACATCTCGTGTGTTTCGAAGTTGTTAGGTTACAAGTATGTTTGCCTATGACCTGTTTTTAATTGTTAAAAATCTACATTCGTGGCTTAAATATTTAACATAGTACATACAGTTGCAGCAAATACTTCACCCATGCTCACCCATTGCACCTGACTGGTGGAGGCCTGTAGGTGGAGTTCAGGTCAGGCATTTCCTGGTTATAATGAAGGGGAAAGATTCCTCCAATGACAAAGTCACCATTGGCTGTAAAGGCTGGCTGGAAGCTATTTTGCAGAGTACATGGTTTGACAGATGGAGCTGTAGAAATGGCACTGAAACTCGGGAAGTGTGTTAAAGTAAGGATATTAAGAGAGTAAAGCAAAGACAGTGGAGTCAACGTAAACATGTTGGGAGGTGTCCTAGAAAGGAGAGGGGCAAGGAATAGGTCAGAATTTATAAGAAATGCTGCTTCACTGTTAACGGCAGGCGAGCTCCTTGATTGGACATCAGAAACTCTGCCTACTTTCCTCAAGTGGATTGTTTCTAAATGAATCCCGAGGAAAAAAGAAGGAAAGAACTGATAAAACATACAGAGAATTTGAATAATAAGGAAAGTTAGATTAAAGTAAATAGGATTCCTGAAGGGATCACAGCAAACTGAGATACACTTAAATTTATATGATTTTCCCCACCAAAGCCTGGGGAAGATGGATAACGTTTAACGCAATATTGTTTGTTGACACTCTAAAAAACAAAACAAACAAACAAACAAAATTTGATTTACAAGGGAAAAATGTGAATTATCTGAAGAATATATTACTAAAGTGGTATAACTAGCATCAAGATAGGGCACGTCTGACAAATATTTTAGATATCATTTTTTTCACTCCAAGTTAAATTTTTAGCAGCGCTCTGGCCTCACAGGAAGAGGGCCCAGGTTCAAACCCCATCTGGCACCTTTCTGTGCACATGTGTGGGCCTTCTTTGGGAGCTTCCCCCTACGATTCAAAAATATTCTTTATAGCTGAATTGATGTAAATTGCTCCCCAGGAGTGAGTGTATATGATTGTATGGCCTTGCAACAGATTGGTTTGCCCAACAGTAACTGGGTTGGTCACACACCCATTCACTCTTGCATTCACATCTAGGCGCAACTTAGAGTAACCGATCACATATGAAGCATGTTTTTGGATGGTGTGAGGAAGCCGGAGACTCCGGAGAAAACCCACACATGCACGGGAAGAACATACAAACTCCACACAGAAGGTCCCCAGTTGATGATTCTGTTTCAGGTCCCTCAGCATGGACTTGAACCATGGACTAACCACTGTTTCACCCTGCAGCCCCTATGACTCTATTGAATACTATTGGAACTTATTTAAAACCTGGGGCAAGTCAGTTAAATGGCCTACTTAAATTACTCTGAATTTACAGTTTCATAGCAATTTTAAAATGATTTTTATTTTCTTGGTTTCATGTGTTTCTTACATTTGGGGTGTATCTAACTTATAGTTGTTCATCTGCAACTAAAACCAATTGAAAAAGATTTTGATCCCTACTGGTGTCTTTCTGTCTACAAAAAAAAATTCTGACCTGAGCATGCGTGTCACCTGTTGTGTCGAGGCGTTGCCCTGAGATTTGAGTCTCAACTCGACTATATAATCCGGCTTTCTCCAGAAATATGACAGTCTTCTGCAAACATGGCACTGCTGGCTGCAAATGTTCTTGCTTTTATTGCTCTTTTTAGTGGAAGTTCTTGCACAGCCGGAGAAGCAGACAGCTGTGTGTTTTTGGGAGAAAAGGAGGAACTGAGTCTGTATGAAGATGGAGACGTAGTGATAGGAGGCTTGTTCCCTCTACACTTTAGTCCTGTGTCATCTCCTCTGACATACAAAACCAAACCACCACCTAACTCATACAATTAGTGAGTTATAGATGGTTGTTGTGATTTATACATATACTTTTTTTTATGGAAACATGTCTTTTCGTGTGTATGAGGGTGTGATGTTTGTGTTCTGTTTCTCCACAGTTTCAGCTCTCGAGCCTTACGCTGGATGCATACCATGACTTTTGCCATCAAAGAGATCAACGAGCGCAGCGACTTTCTGTCAAACATCACCTTGGGTTTCCACATTCGGGACAGCTGCGATGACATCCCCGTGTCGTTGAGAGCAACTATGCAGTTAGTGAATGGCCAGCCGGAGAGTAATTTCCCAACTGAGAGCATTAGACGAAATCTGAGCATTGAAACCACAACTAATTTGGGCTGTGCAGCTGTGAACAAGAGGGTGTCCTCTGTAATCATAGGAGATGCTGGCTCTGGGGTGTCCATGGCTTTGTTAAGAAGTCTGGGGTCTTTCCATATTCCCCTGGTAAGATTTTTGGGCCATTTTGTTGGAAATGGGTTTCTGACAGTTAAATTCCAAGTAATTTACAGATTTCCTGTCACTATAAATGGATTATGGCTCTGTGTGTAATCTGACACGTCTAATATTGAGGGGGTAAACATCTTTTTAGGCTTTACGAGTCTGTTTTGTAAGGTACATATGCACCTTCCCCCTTTCAGAGAAATTCTGCACCACTTCATGCTTTTAAAGACCAAGAAAAACATTGTTAGCTGACATGTGATGCCTGTCTGACCTCTTTTCAGAAACCGCAGGGCTAAATGTTAACTGCTGTTTTGCTGTAACACTAGGTGAGCTATTTTGCATCCTGCAGCTGTCTGAGTAACCAAAGGGAGTTTCCCACCTTCATGCGCACAATGCCCAGTGACGCCTTCCAAATAAGAGCCTTGGTTCAGCTGGTTAGGTATTTTGGCTGGACCTGGGTGGGAGTCATTGGTGTGGAGTCCGATTATGCCACTTTTGCCATCCAGCTTTTCCTCCAGGAATCAGTGCATTATGGGGTGTGCGCTGCTTACACTCATTTTTACCCTGTAGACCTTAACCAGCAGGCTCTTGATAAGCTCCTCGATGTTATTCAGGTAACTTTACAGCCATATGGTCCTTACATGCAGATAAAAAATATGAATCATGATGGGTGTTTGCTCAAAAGCTTTATTAAACTGTCCTAAACATTTTGTATGGAAGCTTGTCTAACCCTTGATCTGCAATACTTTTTTAACTTGTGCATTTAGACGAAAACTTCAAAAGTGATCATCAATTTTTCTGGAGAATCAGAAATGCAGGGCATTCTGAGAGAGGTCCAGCGTCGAAACATGACAGGCCTTCAGTGGATTGCCAGTGAGGCCTGGGCCACCGCAAAGTCTCTTTGGGAAAAGTCTGGAAAGCTCCTTTTAGGAACGTTGGGATTTGCCATCCAGAGAGCTGATGTGATTCCGGGTCTGCACGAGCATCTTACAAGTCTCGATCCATCATCCATTCATAAAACAGCATTTTTGGCAGAATTTTGGGAGGAAACGTTCAAATGTCGCCTGAACGACTCATTTAACACACATTACCACGGGGAAGATGCCTACCATGACAGAAAGACGTGTACAGGGACAGAGAAGTTGGATGATGTGTACTCTCCATATTTTGATGTAACACAACTAAGAGTTTCCTATAATGTCTACAAAGCGGTGTATCTGGTGGCTCATTCCTTGCAGGATATGAGTAATTGTAAAGATGGAGAAGGGCCTTTTCAGAATGGATCCTGTGCCAACCCAAAGAATTTCAAACCTTGGGAGGTAAAATAAAATTATACTCATTTAAAAAAAAAAGTTTTAGTCTTACATGTATTAAAAAAAAACAATAGGTGGTTATTTGTGTATGAACTACTTACAGTGTCCTTCTTTCTTTTAGCTTCTCCACTATATGAAACACGCCAATTTTTCTGTTTTTGGAAAGGAAGTCAACTTTGATCAAAACGGTGACCCCATTGCGTATTATGATCTCATGAACTGGCAGCAGATGCCAGATGGCTCTCTCACTTTGGTGAAAGTCGGTTTCTACGATGCCTCTCTACCCTCTGGACAAAACCTGGTCATAAATGACTCGATGATCCAGTGGCCTCTGGGACTTAAGGTGTGTTCACATCGGATTGGCTTGAGGCCACGTTCTCCTCTAAGGCTGCTCTATTCACTGGTTATTAATGGCTCAGTTAAACTGTTGCTAGTAGTTTCTGATATAGTTAGATTTACAAACATAAGGTATTACCTGGCATAATTTTGATGAGGCAAAAATTTAACCAATTATTTCAATGTCATTAATGAGCAGTAAAAGTGAAAAGTTGTAATTAAAATGATAAGATGATAGTTGTAAAAATGAAATTATGAAAATATATTTTAAACATTTAAAATAATATAGACACTATACACATATATAAAAATAAAATTATACAATTAAATTGTAAAAATTGTTTTAAAATAAAATATCAAAATTGTAAACATGTATCGATAATGCTAATGAGTTTTCCCCTTTTCTATGTAGTTTCACATAATTGTTTTGTACCACAGTAAATTTAAATAATGGGATATACTTTCATAGATACCAGCACATTTTAATGTTGGAAATGATTGAGGTCTATTTGAGTTCAGTTTTAAAAACTAAGCAGCAAAAAATAACAAAAGTTTCAGTGTTATCCCTGAGGTGCAGAACTCTGCCCTCCAGGCTCTCCAGTCTGTTTGCAGTGAGAGCTGTCCTCCAGGTTTCCGTGTTGCCAGGAGAAAAGGGGAGCCGATCTGCTGTTACGACTGCATCCCCTGTGCTGAAGGAGAAATCAGTAATGCCACAGGTGTGAAAATACTCCATTTTTTTCCCTTTGCTCTAACCTCAAAGTGCTTTTAATGGAAACCTTGGAGACTAAAATATCAAAAAACAAACATGTAATAATCTAAAAAAGGCCTTGGTAACGCTATAGTTTGACTTCTCTACATTTCCAGATTCTCTTGAGTGCTCGCCCTGCTCACAGTACACATGGCCCAATGCAGCTCGAGAAGTTTGCATCCCAAAGACCGTTGAATATTTGTCTTACTATGATGTTTTGGGTATTCTTCTGTGTGCCACATCTGTTTTTGGAGCTTGTGTGTCCCTTTTTGTGGTTGCCGTGTTTTTTAAATACAAAGAGACGCCCATAGTCCGGGCAAACAACATGGAACTCAGCTTCCTTCTCCTGGTGTTTCTGGCCATCTGCTTCCTGGTGGGCTTGCTTTTTATCGGTGAGCCGTCAGACTGGCTCTGCCTCATCAAGTTTCCTGCATTTGGCATCAGTTTTGCCCTTTGCATATCCTGCCTTCTGGCCAAGACATCTGTGGTCCTCATGGCTTTTAGAGCCAGACTACCAGGTAGTAATGTCATGAAGTGGTTTGGGCCCAAGCAGCAGAGAGCAAGTGTTCTTCTTGGAACTGCTATCCAGGTACATTTAGCTTTAAAGTTCAACAGTAAATGTCTTTTTAAGTGTCAATTATAATTTTTTTTTCTTTTTTCAAGGTATTATTCTGTCTTTCTTGGCTGCTCACCGCTCCCCCTCATGCCAATAATAACACAAACTACCACAGTTCCACGATCATCATCGAGTGTGTTACTGGTTCAGAAATCGGCTTTTGGTGCGTTCTAGGATACATCGGTTTCCTGGCTTGCATGTGCCTTGCAATGGCCTTTTTGGCCCGGAAGCTGCCTGACAATTTCAATGAAGCCAAGTTTATTACATTCAGCATGCTGATATTTTTTGCTGTGTGGATAACTTTTATTCCTGTTTACATGAGCACAGTTGGAAAGTACACTGTGGCTGTTCATGTCTTTGCAATTTTAGCTTCATCTCTTGGGCTTCTGCTTTGCATCTTTGCTCCTAAGTGTTACATTATTTTGCTGAGACCAGATAAAAATTCCAAGAAGAAAAGTATGCAAAAATAAAATGAAAATATACAAAGGCAATTATTTCAAGTTGCACAAGCATATTTTGATCTGTGTTTGTTTTTGTGCAAAAAATAAATTGAATTCCATCTAATTATGAAATTTTACTGACATTTATTTTGTCTTATAGACTAGTGAGTTGGTATGTTGTTTACAAAAAAAAAATCAATTTTGTACAACAGAAATGTTTAAATACAGAAATTCAAAAAAAACTAGTTTTCACAGTTCCAGATTATTAAAAAAATTGTGGATTCAGAAAGTGAATCTACCACAGAGCAGAATAAATAAGTTCTGTTTAATATCGTAAAAAAAAAACACAAACTTTTAGTAATATAAGACGTACTTATTGCATGGTGATATTTATTTGCTTAACAACTTATTTGACTCACAATAAACTTAACAAATGTACATGAATGAAAATGAAATGTCATATGAAGAAAGCAAGTAAAACAATGACATCATGTTATTCAGGTTGTGTACTTATCACTAACCAGGAAAACAACATGTCCTGTTTGTGTATGTGTAACATTGCCTTTAGCATTGCACTTTGAGAGATCAGTGGAAATTGGCTAACTTTATCTGAAACCATTCTTAAAAAAAGACAAAAAGTATGCCCAAAACACAGTTCCCCATGAATCCGTAGTGAACCAGTAGGCTGTGTTTGTGTCATCAGTCTTGTCTTTATCTTTTTTGAAAAATACTGAGCTGTCAATTGACAAAACCTAATGTGAGTCTGTCAGAAAACAACATATGTTGATGCAAGGTTGTTGGTATCTCCCAAAGCAACAATTCTTAAAATCTAGTGTTGAAGATCGTAGAAGAAAGTCTATTAAATGAAAGAACTGAAGAAAAAAAAAAAAAAAAAACACAGAAGCACCCTGGTAACCTTAATATAAGTCTGCCCTGAGACATAGAGGAACGAAGACTGAATTCAAGTTTTGTCCTACCAAAGCAAGGAACTATCTTTGTATAGCGTTTCAGGTTCACAAAACCAATTTAAAGTTCAACTCCATTCATCTTATGATTTATTTTAACTGCCGTAAACAACCGCCTTTTTCTGGGACATAGTTTCTGGAAGCGATTGTAGTTCATTAGAAATTCACCTCTGAGTTGTGGGCGGGACTGTAGGCCCAGAGCAACCCCGCCCCCTTTTACCTCCCCATAACTGCGTCTGTTTACACTTACACCTGCTGCTGCTTGACCCCCTCACCCACATACTGATCTACCAAAATACTGGTGTACCAAAAATGGCAAGCAATATTGGAGCTATCCAGCAGTATGAAAGCTGAAACAAGGAAAATGAAGACGTACATGGATCTATTGTCTAAAATACAAGACAAAACTATTTCAAACTGGATTTTTTTCACCTCCTGATACAAAATGATTTGAAAGAAATACTCAGAAATACCAATGTAATCCTAATTTTCTTCACGTATGTCCTCCATCATCAGAAAAAGGCTCCATGTCAAAACACAAATTTCATTAGAGTGGGTCCTTGATATGCTTTATAGAGGTGGCTAAGCTTTTGATAATGTTCAGAAAATGTAAAATAAAAAAAAATGTCTTGAAGTAACGCCCCCCCCCAAAAAAAAAAAAAAAAAAAAAAAAAAAAAACACACACAGAGACAAAAATAATAAAAGTACAAGAGGTAAACTGTAAAAGTGCAGTGTTTTAATCAAAGGCAGCAGAAAAGAGCATTGTTTTAGGTATGGAGCTCAATATAGAGCACCATTCGCTCAGCATGAATCAGCTTTTCTAATTGTTGTTTCTCACTTTTTTCACTGATTCATTATTTATACAGAACTTTTTCACCATTTGATTAAGGTATAAGATAACTAAATAGAGCTTAGTTTTAGCAGCAGCCCTTGATTTTTATTAAAGTATCAGACATGTAATATGCAGTAACTCAACCTCACTGAGTCAGTTTTTCATAACATTGTTTATTAGATTAATTTGAATGATGAACACATGACAGTCTTGCATTATGACAAACATACAAAAACAAACAAAAAAAAAAAAATTAGTCCTTCACTTAAAATAGGTAGAATTTCTGTGGTGTCCATGCTTGAGTATGTTAGGTCCTAACACATGTGACTTGGTATTTTTCTCTGGTTTGATCAGTATTATATAACATTTAGGTGCAAAGATGCATACTAGCAAACCAAATGAAGATGACAGAATTGCAAAAATTTCCACAGCCACAGTAAACTTTCCAGGGGAGCTGACATATGCTGGGATGAAGGTGATCCACACGGCGCAGAATATCAGCATGCTGAAGGCAATAAATTTGGCTTCATTGAAGTTATCCGGCAATTTCCTTGCGAGGAATGCAAAGACTAAACATATCACAGCAAGGACTCCAATGTATCCCAGGACGACATAAAAGGCCACTTCTGAGCCTGTGTTGCATTCTAAAACTATTTTCTTGTTACTGTATCTGAAAACCTTTTCTGGGAACGGTGGGCTCAGTCTCAACCACAAAATGCAAATTACAACTTGAATCATTGTGCAGGAGCACACAATGATCCTTTGCTGCACCGGCCCAAATTTTCTTGCGGCTTTATTTCCAGGATGCTTGGCTTTGAAAGCTGTGACAACAACGGTAGTTTTTCCCAGGACACAGGAAATGCAGAGTGCAAATGTTATGCCGAAGGCAGTGTGGCGCAGCATGCATGTCCACACCGTTGGCCTGCCGATGAATGTTAGAGGGCAGAGAAAACACAGGAAAAGGGAAAACAACAAATAGCAGCTGAGTTCTGAGTTGCTGGCTTTAATTACAGGTGTTTCCCTGAAGTGGATAAAAACCCCCATAGTGATCAAAGAGAGGGAGGCTCCTAGCAGGGATAGAACTGCAAGAACGATTCCCATGGGCTCAGTATAAATCAGAAACTCATTTATCTTTGGTATACACTCGTCTTTGCTTTCATTAGACCAGTATTCCTGTTGACACGGTGTACAATCTGCAGCACCTATTGAAAGCAAACACAAAAGGCAGCGTGAAACTGGCAAAGAATCAAAAACCTTGCTTCCACTGAGCTGTCCGGTCTGGTTTTAGGTGTTTCTTTTATAAAGTGGACCCATTAATCCAGGGATGGGCAACTTCAGGCCTCAAGGGCTGCAATCCTGCATGTTTTCTAACATTCCCTGGTCTGGTGTGTTCTAATTGGCTGGACACACCTGAACCAGGTAATCAGTCGTGAGTAGGGATTGGATGTCTGGAAATCATGCAGATAGTGCGGCCCTCGAGGCCTTGCATTACACAGTACCAACCCGTACCTCTTGAAAGCCCACATTCATTTAAAGTCCAAAGAAAAATAGACGCGACAGTTGAGGCATACTGTTGTAACCACTCTTTGATTGGCAGAAACTGATTGCAAAGCACCAATTTAGTGCTAAGCTAGCGATTCTGGTATGCTTCTTAGCTGCCCGTAATCCTCTTTCAAACAACACAAAATTGGTCAAATTTGTACAAAAGATAACGAAGAAAAAAAACGAGCTGCTTTATGACCTCCATTGTTGTTGCTTTTCTAGTCATTGCAATACAATAAAGCAATGACACGCTAGCTGTCTATACCATGTATGTGCCGCGAAAACAAACCGCTCAGTGGTAGCAAGGCTTCACTGAATGGGAACGTTCGGCAGGATTTACTGGACCGTACCATACCATACCAGATTGAGCCATACTGAACGGCTCAGTGGAAACGAGGCTAAAGAGTTCCTCAATGTTGAAATGTATTTTGGCGAATATGATCTGTCATAAATTGTGTTGTTTACAGATTTAAATGCACACAAAACATATAATTTAACCTAAGAAACACTAAGCTGCGTACACAAAAGCAATTACTACGAGTCACTTTAAAATGTATGTAAGTACCTGTCGAGTTGGATATAGTTCCATCAGCACATGGAATGCAGTCAAAACAGCATGTGGCTTTTCCCCTAATTGAAGCTCTCCGAGTTCCCATTGGACAAAGGTCAGAGCACACCGATTTAGGAACCTGTTGGAGAAAAAAAGGGTTGAATAAATAATAAAAAATAATAATTTTTGTTTTTATATATAATTCAATCATAATTGATAGTGGAGAAAAGTGTTTTTATATCTTTACCATCTGCCCTGTCATCCAAACGATCTTTTTTTCATCAATCTGAAGCTTATAAGTTCCACTTTGAGTTGATATGAACTGTCCCACAGTCACGTGCTGCACCTTCCCATTGTCAAGCTGCCAGTTAATAATGTCATAAGAGGCAGGAGGGTCACCATCTTGATCAAAGAAAACACTGTCCCCAAACTGATTCCTGAAATTCACATGCTTTATGTGATCAGTAACCTAAAAACAACAACAAAAACAAAAAATTATGCCAATTTTTAAAACATTCTCAAACTTTAAATTGATGCATCATTTATCTGGAATACGTATATCTTTTTACCTCTTTAGGATGAATTTCTGACACGTTCATGCAGGGCCTTGCAGGTTTTTTGTCGAAGGCTTGACAGAATACAAGCTCATGAAGAGCATGTGCAATGGCGTACACAGCTTTATACACATTATAAGACACTCTCAGTTGTGTGACATTGAAGAAGACATCCTGAGAGTTCATTAATGTCTCGTTGCCTTTGCATATTTTATTTGTTCCTGTGTAAATACCAGTTGAGATAGGTCTGCAGCCGAGCATGACCTCCCAGAAATCCCTCACGAAGGCGGCATTTGGGTCAGCATAAGGATTAATGTTCCTAAGAAATGACTGTAGATCCGGTATGGCCATCTTTTGCACAACAAATCCCAGAGTGCCACCAAAAGCAGGGAACATTTCAGGCGTTGAGGGCCGAGCTGCAGTTATCCAAGCTTCACTTGCAATCCACTGAATCCCTGTTACATTCTGCCTCAACAACTCTTTCATTAAAGGGTAAAAATCTCCCTCAGGAACGAAAGCCAGGATGACTTTGACGGACGACTGTTTGATCATTTCCACCACATCTAGAATTTTACTCATCGAGTACGTACGCAGGACCGTCCCAACAAAGGCAACACAAACCCCCATTTTTTTAACCTCCTCGATGAAAGCCTGGATCCCATTTCGGCCATAGTCGTTGTCTGACTGTATGGCTCCGATCCACTTCCAGCCAAAATGTTTAACCAGAGCTGCCAAAGCTTTGGCCTGGAAGTAGTCACTTGGAATCGTCCGAAAAAAGGTCGGAAATTTAGCCCTGTTGCTCAGGCAGGCACATGTTGAGAAATAACTTATCTAGAAAATGAAGAATACAGATTTTTATCATCATCTAATACACACATTAGAAGAAAAAGAGGATAACATCATCTTATTTAACGTCTTACAATTGGTAGTTGAAATGGTCCGAGAGCTCCTGCTACAGCGACGGACTGGGATGATCCAGACTCTGCTATGAGAGCAGATATAGCTGGAGGACAAGGAGATTGTATTCCTTGTGTTCCACCAGCGAGTGTTAATGCTGCGCGCAGAGCATTTGTAGGAGACGCGCAGGAGTCAAGAATTCTGTAACCAAGAGATACGTTAGGAAGAAAAGCAGGATCTTTGTTGATTTCTTCAATAGCAAATATCATCACTTGGGTCCACCGGAAAGCTCGTAGATCAAATCTGAAAAAGTGGTGGAAAAATTGTGATGGTAAAGACAAAATATAGAAAAAGGAATATAAGTATTTAAAATCATTCTGTCCAATCATACCCTGAACAAACCGTTCCTATAGGCTCCCTTTCAAACATTGTAGTATTGCTAATCTCTTTGTTGAAAATGGGAAAAATCCCTCCAATCATTATATCACCTGGCTTGAACAAAGTAGGCATGTTGAAACGAGCAAATGTTTCACAGCCAGAAACTGTGTTCATGCAGACACCATACAAATAGAGGAGAGTAAGTCCTTGCATGACTGCGCTGCATTACCAAATGGGGACAAGCTTGCAGCCTTTATAAAAGGTGAGCAAAGCCTCACACACTCTCATCATTCATCTCCCTCATGACTCAGAAGGCCAAACTCTTACAGCAGAATATTACAGCAGATTGAAGGAACACAATTCTAGCACAATAATGTGGGAAAATCTGCATCACAATCTATAACTACTGTCATATCAATGTAAGTAAACGACACTCATCTTAAATGATAGATTCCTGGGTTTTTTTATCAGTCAGAAATTATTGCCAGTGGAGGCACTTTTGGGGTGCCCCCAGACAGTCAGGACTCTCTGATTCTTTCATCTAGAGCAGGGAGGGTCTTTGGTCTTGGGCCAAAACCCAGCATTCTGGAGGCTCGGTCTGTGTCCAGGCTGGGGCTTGTGCCCTCTGTGGTCCTGCGCCCTTTTTCTTGCTGGGGACATTGCTCCAGTTGTAAGCTTTCCAGCCCTGTCTGAGTGCCTGGTATCAGGTCATCCAGGGAGCGGACAGCCTTCATTGTGGTTCTGGAGAACCTGCCCTTCTTATGTTCTGTTGTGGTGAGTCTGGGGGTTTATGTTATAAATGGAGTATCTTCTTAATTTGCTAAGGTCACAGTGAGTTTTGGGTTTGCGAACCAAATGATGTCCAAACATCGAATCTATCTTCTCAGT
Organism: Oryzias javanicus; assembly: GCA_003999625.1. Classification (NCBI taxonomy): domain Eukaryota; kingdom Metazoa; phylum Chordata; class Actinopteri; order Beloniformes; family Adrianichthyidae; genus Oryzias; species Oryzias javanicus. The sequence continues at coordinate 22,446,204 of CM012449.1, read as the reverse complement.
AAATAATGGTTAAGTTATTTTGAATTCAATTTTTTTTTTTTTTTTAATTGTCAGTAAAACTCCCACATTTGCTGGTTTCTAGATTGGTATGCATTTGCTATACATTCCTTTTGATTCACTGTAGCAAAGTTTTTTTTTTATTCTTTAAAGGGACCATGCAATGTTTTTCTTAAAATTTTCTGAGTAAAACATATCCATATAAAGGATCATATATTACATTTGGAACACAAAAAAACCCAATTATTTCTTAAATACAAGTTATCTTTTCAAACTCTTTTCATATCTGCAAATAAACAACTATCTATGAGATCTTCTATGAGCCTTTGGCTCCTTGAGGGTGGCGCCTATTTATTGAGATGAACTTAGACCAGGCCTAGTCAGCATGTCACCCACAAAACAAAACAAGAAAAAACACAAGCACTTGATTTCACTAATGTACATACTGTGCAGCCTGGGCGTTTATCCCCAAAATTTGGCACAGACAGAGGAGTGATGGCTAATGGGTTTGCGGAGAAATTCGGTAAAAAAAAAAGCAGACAACACCAGATAAACATTTCAGGATTTATTGAAATGATGAAAACATTGTTCTAATAAGCAATAGCTATGAATGTTTCTTTTCTCTTTGAAGCATCAATCTCCATATCAAAAATATTTTTCACATGTATGTTTCTGCCAATAATCCATGCTCAGACCAGTTCTTCTAATTTGTTGCTGTAACGAAGAGGCAGCGGCGTTTGGATCCGTGTGCAACCAAGGTTTAATAAAGACCATAAACACAGGGGCAAGGCAAAGGCAAGTCAGAGTCCGGGCGTAGGTCAAGGCAGACGGCAGGCAGGATGACAAAGAGACAGGCAGAGATCAAAACAGGAGTGAAACCACAGAGAATCGCTCAGAAAAGTATGCCGTATGCTATACAAGACTTTGCACTGAGGTGGTGACAGCAGGCAGACGATATACTGGTGGTGATGAGGTAGATTGGAAACAGCTGAGGAGATCTGACTGAGGGAGAGACTGCAGAGAGTGGAGAGGTAGTGCAGGGTCAGTACTCAGGCGAGGGCTCCCTCTGGTGGTCAGATGGAGGAATGCGGACAGTTGCTCTCTTTCTCCAGCTTCCACCAGGAAATAGTCTGTTCCCTTTCTGCTGCCATCTTCCCAATATCCTCTGTCTGCTTGCACCATTCCCGGACACGTTCAGGATCCATCCCAACATGTTGTGCAGATTCCTCACCAGAAGTTTCTTGATGAAGGTTGAACGCTAAATCGAATGAGCATTTCTTGGCCATTGCTAAACTAGGTCTCAACACAGGTGGGGGCTTGTGAAGCTAGCTGATTACCGCTAGCTTCACGAAGAAAGTGTTTGTGTTAGCCTGCGGGTGGAACATATTCTTCCTGGAGGGGGCGGTTCCCAACTTGTGATGTAAGATTTTTTTTGTGGGTATGGGAGGGGCTGCAGTTGAGTTTTTTAGAGGATTACTCAGAAATGTGTGAATGGATCAAAATACTACTTTGGGGTGGCGTATAGTGAGGAATTAACATTATAAAACACTTAAAAGCTCAAAAAGTTTATTTTTCGTGATATGGCCCCTTTGAACCCTGATTGGTAAATTAGTTCAAATGTTTAATTTTTTTTTTATCCCTACCAAGAGGGTTAATACTGTTGCAGGATGAATTTTTATTAGACTGAAATTATATATGTATATTTGCTTTGTTTCCTACTTTCATATCACTGCTTCTGGCATTGCACTTTTGATAAGCCAATCAGAATCAAACCCTGAATTTGCAGCAGGGTTTGAACACATTGACAACTGATCTACACAGGGGAACATCCAAAAGTGCAGAGTCAGAATAAAGAGAAAAAGTTTGTATGCCTAAGAAAGACATTGGTAGGACAAATAATTTTTTTAAAATTAATGTCTGTTTTTTTAATTGTCAAATATTAATATAGATTAGAACGACTCTAGATGGTTAATGATTTTTAAAAATATATATTATTTATTAAAAATACGATAATTTTTGAATGCATCAAGTGGTTTTACCCGCAGTTGTAGTTTGCGTATCAAAATAAGTTTACTCTGACAGAACAAGAGGCAGATACGTTCAGATGTTTTTATGACAAATTTATTGTTTACATGTTCAAATGATCACACTGTTTATAAAAGAAAAAAAATAATGAAATGAACTTTCACAAAAACAAGTATTAGTAAAATTCAGTTCAGTGTAGTATATGTATAAAAAGACATGTATTCAGGGATTCAACTCAGTTTCATTTAGTTTTGATCTCCAGCTCCATTTTCAGACCCGATCTCACAAATCAATACATACAAATCATTTTTCCATTTTGCATTTCTTTTTCACATTTTTTGAGTCTTTATTTGCATGAGTTAGAAGGAGTTTGACAAATAACTTCAAATCATTCCACTGACCTCAACAACCAGTTCATACTTTTTTGCTATCTGTGAATTCTGCAGGCATGTCACCAGCTGCAAATGAAAGAGGACACTCAGTCGGTTCATCTTAGTTTGAATAGTTTGCAGCAAAGGAGGAAAGGAGACAAATACCCAGTAGAACAAAGCCAGAAGCTCCGTCTGTTCCAAATACCTCAACGTTGATCCCACACCCCCTCCAAATGCATGATAGAGGACCAGTGTTTCCTCTTTTTATTTCCAGAAAGAACATTGTAAATCATGCTGAAGATGAACAGTAGAACTGACAGAGCTCTTGTTTGCTGCTGTGTCAGATGACATATTTTCATGACATTAATCACAACTCTGCCTGCAACAGCCGCATACACAGCTCTCCTGAGGGCCCAAACCAGGGAGGCTAATAATGACCTTTCTGACAGATGGTGAACGGTGACCGATGGCAAAAGGCAGTGCATTGTCAGGGTAAAGAGCATCACCGCTGTCAAGTGGCTCACATAAACAGGGATGACTTTGCTGAGTGTTATCAGTGCTATTATGCAGGTTGTAAGTAGCAGAAGTGCAACATATTTGCTATGAGGAGAAGAACGGCTTTGTTTTGATTCATTGCTTTTATCTGCAAAAAATGAAAATCAATTTTAATTCTTTGGAAAACACTTTCATTGCATTGAAGGATGTTGATCAGATACTCACCTGGTTGAGTAATAAATGCTTCATTAGAGAAGCGTGTTGAATAGAACATGGAAGGTGTCTGCTGAGAAGATACCAAAACTGTGAGTTTCTGGTTGACTTAAACACAGATTTACAATAAATAAACTAAACAAAATAATATACATCAATATGCAGCAGAAGTGCAATTTTAGATATTAAAACAAAGAGAAATGAAAAGGGGATGGAATTTCATATCAAAGGCTAACAGAAAAAAAGATATATAGAAATTCAGTCATTGGATAATTATAACATTTATTTATGCACACTTTGTATTTTTTTTTATATATGCACTGCTTTTATTTTATTTTTCTATGTAATACTGAAATATCTTTTGATTTACACTATTTAGATCTCAAACATGATTGCACAAACATATACAGACATTTAAACACAATAAAGAATATTGTGATAAACATTTTATGCTACATTGGACGATGTTTATTTTTCCAACCACAAGAATATACGCATCAACTACTTTAAATTTTGTTTCAAGTTTTGTCCACACACCTTACAAACACTAAGTTGAAGGGATGTTTTCCAGTGCTGCACCAGAATAAGTGCAATCATGTTGGAGTGGTGAGTTCCAGATTTCGGGAAAGCAGATGTTGAGCAGTCGCGGTTATAATTTAATGACACGCTTAGATTATATGAGTCGATCTATAAACAGAAAATTAAACATATATTCATGTAAAAGGATAAAGTAAGCTTTAAAAATATTTTTCTCAAGAAATTCCACTTCTGTTTATTGTGACACTCACCTCAGTCCCAAGAAAAATGGAGCTCGGCCCATCAGCAGGTGAATATGACACATGTGCTTTGACTTCACGCTTATGAGCATATCTGTATTCTTCCTTCTTTTCTTCCTGATCTTTCTCTGTCTGAGACGTGTTCACACATCCATTAAAACTGTGAAACAAAGAAATGTACACTTTAAACATTCCATGCAAAAATCTGCCACAAAGCAAACTCAGATTTACAAGATCTGACCCTGTTTATTAAATTAGCAAATATACAACTGTCTGACAAACAAAAACAGATTTCAAATGCAAATAATTATAATTATTAATATTTTTTCTACAAACCATGCAGCTGGGAAACCAATTATGCTATATTACAGTGCATTTATTTATAATAGTGATTAATTTAGTCTTCCCTAGAGATGATATTATTGTCATTTCAGGGGTCTCTCAATGTCTTTAATTTTGTTGAAATCCCTGCAGAGAATATCATTAAATAGAGTTCAGCTGTGCATAGTTACATGAAAACATTGCTGTGAAATTCCTGCGTCTTCAACCAAACACTACTTGATTTTATGACAATAATTGTAAAACAGTACATTGAGTGAAAATGTACAGTTACTCACCCATGACAAATGAGTGTTTCTTTTGTTTGGTCATTGTCACGACTGACAGAATTTTGAACTGTTGCCTTTATAAGCTTTCTAGGAACAATCACACCAAGCTCAGAATGCCGGTCTAGGCAGAACCATGAGCCAGATAACACAGTCTGGGTGAGAAGAGCCAAGAGGACTAAAGTGATTGATCTCATCTTAGAGCTGTGCCTGTGGCAGACGGCTGTCATGGAGGATAGAGGGCTGTGTTTTATAGCGTCTTCTCTGGAGGAACATTGTAGGAGGAAACAAAACTGACCATTCTAAGTGAGACTTTTCTCCCCACGTGCCTGACAAATTTAGGGAACTTGCAAAACCCCTACCAGAAGAACAAATTATATTGTAATTTGTACAGATTTTTAACACATTAAAACATTGATACTTTTTGTTGCATGCTTTTCATTTTCAATGTCCTATGTTGCTTATTTCTACTTTTTTCTGAGCTCCTATAAGTGATTCCTGCCCAAATATAATTATTTCGTTTTAGTGGTGTTACTTTTTTTTAAGGCTTTTTAATGGATGTGACATTTATTTAGCAAGTTAGAAAAGCTGCAGCTCCTAGTTTTAATGTCCTCTAACATGTATTTAGTGGGTTCATGTGGACCCCTGCTTCTAAACAACCATTCATTTCTAGATTCATTTCATGAAAAAAAAAAAAAAATTAAAGCTACGTACACATCGGGTGTTTAGCTGATGGTGTTCACACTGGACAGAATCTTCTTTTCCGTTTTCCACTGTTTTCTAGCGCATGTCCGCCATCTACAGTTGGAGAAGGCTTACTGCGAAATGTTGAAGTAGTGAAAAGGTCAAGATTTGAAGAAATGGAAACAGTTCGGCTCAATGCTAGCTGGCATCCTTGCAACAATGGATATGGATTACTATCATGTCAGAAGCGTGATCTTGGTTTATCTTTATTTAAAAAACAAATTCAGTCGTCTTCAGGGTTGTTGCTGTGTCTGGGTTCACCAGATAAACTAAATCAATGCATCACTACAAATTCTGAGTGCCTGATAGGTCAAAATGTGACCTCGTTTGACTTGCAACCCGCATTCAACAGCCTCACGTATTTTTACGTAAAGTCTGGAAATGGTCGTGATATCATGAGTTACGTTAAGCGTTAGAGTTTTAAAACAGAAGCCCCAAAAGTTTATTTAATGTATGTGCATTTATAAAGACTTTTCATTGGAAGTGGCTGCTTGAGCACACATTGCTGGGGGGATATGAACTTATTTTCACAGTCACATCTACCAGATTTTCTAGGGAATAAGTCTCAGTTTTTTTCTATAGTTTAGCCAAGGATGCGACTTATACTCAGGAGTGACTTATTTGTTTTTTTTTTTTTTTTTTTTTTTTTTTGGGGGGGGGGGGGGGGGGGGGCATAAATAAGTTATTATATTGTTAGTTTCCCAGTAAACACCGGTTTTCCTCAAGCTGTTCTTTCCTCTAACGACCGCTAGAGGGCGCATCATCTGAGTATTAGTATTTGCTACTAACCATGGCAGAAGAAGGGTCGACCAAAGCAAACACGGGGGAGAATCTGATTGTTTTCCTCTTAAACTTTGATATTTTTTCTTATACAGGTCAAAAGATTAGTATTCTTGTGTTTATTTGTACACCAAGCCCCTGTTATATGGAATAAGTTCCCAGATCCTGTCAGAGAGGCCAAGTTTCTATACATTCAAAGCTAGCCTTAAAACATTCCTCTTTGGACAGGCGTTCTGCCAGGTTAGCTAGTAATCAGATAATTTTACCTCGACTGTGGTTCTTGTGAGGCTAGATTAATATTGATACGTTAAAAAAAAAAAACAATTTAGATTTTCTATCATGGTTATTATCCACATCAACTCTAGGGTTCTGTTCTCTATTCTCATTTCTTCTCCTCTGTTCTACTCTTTATTATTTATCATATTTAGTTCTTCATGCTTTTGTTGGTGCAGTTTGATTCACATGTTGTTCTTCTCCCCTCTGGGGAGCGGGAGTGATTTCAGATCCCAGGTGGATCCCCCACGCTCCTGCTCCTGGCCGTGGACTGCACTTCTGCTTCGTCCGACTGAGGACTTCATCACCATTTAAATACATAGTTGTAGAAGCTAAATTGTCTTTAACAGTTCTGGTGTCGCCTGTTCGTGATAGGATAGGATCTCTCCCTCATGTGGGAATCCCTAAGGTTTCTTCGTTTTTTCTGACTCAGGTTTTTTAGGAGTTTTTCCTTACTGAGAGGGAGGGTCTAAGAGCAGGGATATCCAGTTTATTTAGTCTGTTTAGTCTTTAGATATTTATTTATATTTCATGACTATTTTCTGCATTTGTAAAATTACTTTTGTCTATATAAATAAAATTGAATTGAATTTATTTTAGCCATGCTGGGCTTGGTGGATTTGTTCTGAAATGTCAGACTTTTCTGCCAAAAGAACAACTCCAGAGCAACTCTTACATGGTTTTTGTTCTTCTTGATTACTCGTGACTTATACTTCAGTGCGACTTATACTCCGGAAAATACAGTACATTTTTTTTATACTTTTACCAAAAAATTATGATGACTGGGGTACATTAATTTTACATAGTGGTCCCTCACTGTAACAAGCTCCAGCTTATGCAGTTTTGCAGATACTTGTGCAATTTTTGTCTGCTTTTTTTTTTTTTTTTTTTTTTTACAGCTCTGTAGTGCAGTTGTGCTCTGTTCCCTGATTGGCTGTAAGCCATTGTCAGTCAATCTTCTTGGTGCCTTGTCTTCTGTGCTGTACAGATTCCATTCAGCTTAGAAATATGATCTTTGGCTTAATTCTATAATACTGGACCTTTTGTTTTTTTTTTTTAATACAAATGAATGTTCAAACAAGAGAGAAAAGTACCAAAATGTTATTGCCTTTCTGAGAAAGGTGTAGAAAGTGTGCAGTGAGTGTCATGGTTGGTGGATGAAGGACCCAAATGCAGGAGACCAGACTTGTTGGCAGAAACATAAACTAAATCAATTTAAACATGACTAAACCAGGCAACCACATCAGTGAGGTGGCAGCACATACAAGAGCAGATAACCTGACAATGAGATTGAAAACCAGACACCTAAATACACTGAGGTTGATTAACTAAATGAAAACAGCTGTGGATGGTTAACCTGAACATGGTGAGACTGACAGAAAACAGAAAATGACCAAACCCAAGCACTGAATCATTACAGTGAGAGGTTTTACTTCCCTAAATCATTTGTAGTAATTGAAGAAAAACAAAAGGCCAACTACATTATAGATTTTTCCTGGTGCAATCTTTTAGACAGAAAATCCTGAAATTAATAATGAATGAACTGAAGGAATGTTTTTATGTTAAATAGTGCCACATTTGTAGGCATATGTCTTATTCGCATAGAAAATCCGCAAACAGCGTACACCCCTTCACCTGTGGCTTTGGTTTTGAGCGACTGGTGCTCACAGGGGCGACTGACGATGTGCTTGATGGGCCACACCTGTGACCATGGGCCTCCAGCTGGGGTCAGCTAGTGTCTGCTACAGGAGTCAGCTACTGATCTGGAAACGGTAACCTCAAGATTGATATTCCACATGAACCAAGTTCATGTGGGAACTTCATAGTTTCAGTCACCTATTCGCATATGCACAGTGGGCATATATAGTAATGAGAATTTGATACAGACAATAGATTGCACTATTAGCCAAATTCCACAACAATAGAGAAAATGTTTTTGAATATCTATTATTTAGTCTGGACTGAACCACAACTCCATCTCCACACTGAAGAATAAATTCCATCAAACAAGAAGATGCTTTAAAAAGAAAACACTCCGAGAAGACATTTCCCTCACTCATTCAGTACAGTCAGCACTTCGGTTGAGCAGATTTTCTTCTGTACGTTTTCAGTCTTATATTATAATATGCCAGAAGAGTGTCAGCATAGGCACTTTGAGACAGACGGCACGTAATCAGTCTCTGGTCTTATAGGGCTGTTCAGAGCCTCGTTCTGCCTGTTTGTCCAGGTGTCAGGAATAGTGAAGGAACTTAACCTTCTGTGACGAGGCCATTTTCTCCATCGGGCAGTTGGACTGTGAAGTCAGAAGATGAGAAAAAAAACACATTTTGGTGGAGGCAGTGTGAAGTTGTGGGATGCCTTTTTAAGTAAATAATATTTATTAAATGAGAGTCAGTATGGATTTGGGAGTTACTGTTCAATTACACATGCTGTTCTGGAGATTTAGTCAAATGTCGCTACTGCCATTGATCAAAACTAAATACAATAGTTGTTTTTGTTGATTGAAGCAAAGCTTTTTTGGTTTATTTGTTATTTATTTTTATTGCATATTGTGTTAACCGTACAAATTACAAGCTAAACCAGTAAACTTGAACTTGACTGCATATTTATGGCTGGAAAAATTAGGTTTGACCAATTTCAGTCAACCATACAGCAGAGATTTTCAAATTTTCATCTGAAACTAGTGATCAATTTTTTATCCTCCAAAATGCTTAATGGTAAAATATTCCAAAATTTAGAAGATGAGAAAATGGAAAAGCCTTCCAGCAGTTCTGACCTTGACTTCAGCTAGTAATTGCATTATAGAGCTGAATGCTTAATGCACTAACTATTGAAGTCTCTGTACTTCCAAGACATTGGAAAAGTTTATATATATATACATATGTATATATTTACACACACAAAACTTAGTCATTAAATTAAGAAATAAAGCTCTTTATTTTGAAAATCCGTCATTTTTTCAAATAGTTTCTAATACATTATTTTTAGCTTTCTTACTGAAAAAAAAACATGGGAAGAACAAATGGAAAAACGAAAAGGAGCCAGGGGAAACAAGGGATCAAAACAAGCCTTAATTAAATGAATGACAATGCGGAACACATGACAAAGTTGTTTATTAATGCCTACCCTATTTTTCTGCTTGAAACCATGTGTCACATGTTGCTACAGTTGTTGTGCTCAAGGACCTGAGCTGCTCCCACTGGACTCATCAAGTCACTTTTAATGAAGTCAGGTGTCGAGCAGACGGGGCCTCATTTACTTTCCACTGTTTTTATTCAATGTGTTTTTGTTTTCAACATGCAAAACCTTGCTTAACCTTGTTTTTTTTTTTTTTTTTATATTGCATCACTATATACACTGTGGAAATGGCATTACAGCTTGAAAACATATAGTTTTATCTTTTGGAAAAATAAAAAACTTAAAGAATTATATATTTACAAACTATATAAATTACAAATGAAATACATCCAGTTTTTAAAAAAAAATGTACAAATACAGTATGTGTTGAACCTATAATGCGCCTCTTATTGTTACAAATATTTCTATGGCATTAGAGAGTACTGACAGGCTGGATAGAAAGGAGATCCGCACAGTGAAGAATATTGACATGCTTAATGTGATCAATTTAGCTTTATTTGAGTCCTAGGGTAGCTTTCAAGGCAAAAGCTAACACAAAACATAATGCGACTCCAGCAACTGGACAGAAACTTACAGTGGAGCCAGATTACTCCGTAAGATGATTCTGTATTCGTACAACAGTAAATTCATGAAGAAGAAAGGAGGTTTTACTAATGGCCAGAGGATACACATCAAACCTGTACAGAGCTGAAAGTCGGATTGCTGAATCTTTACTGTGTTGGCCCTGATCACTTTACCATGTTGTTGCCAAGAAGAGTTGCTCAGAAGGCCATCAAGACCCCCATCGTCACAAGACATACAGAGAAAAAAAGCTGATACTAAACACTGTGTGGTACAGCATGCTGGACCAGTGAGTGGGACGACCCAGAGAGAGGAGCAGCAGGAAGCTCAGCCTTCAGTTGTATCCTTTAACTAGTGATGTCTTTGTACCAGTAGAACACCAGTTTCTGTTGTTGAGAACATCACATGAAGCCAAAATGGCTAAAATGCAATAAAATGTTCAATTCCTTTGCCGAACAGCTATAACTAAAACAAAAGAATTTGAAAAACTTTAGCTTTGTTTCACCCTTTATTTTACCCTTTAATGAATGATTTTATTTCAAATATTATAAAAAAATATTCTTCTTTTTTTTTAGTTCAAGTTGATACTAAGCTAAGTGGAGACCTGGATTTGATGGTATGTTGGAAATTAGTGACAATGGTAAATAACTTGGAATGTGAGTTTAAGAAATCAAATGCACACAACAAACAACACTTTGTCCAGAGCAATCATCTATTTATGTTTTATTTATATTAAAATGTAAATAAGGAAAATACATTTAAAATAGGATAGTTAATTGAAGATCTGGGACAAATGTGTGTTTTAACTAAAACACCTTTAAATTTGGCTGATGTTATTTATGCGCAAACATTTTAAATGTGTCCAAAGCTGGATTTTGTTGTTGGCCGCATGTTTTCAAATTTAAACTTAAAGTTAAAATCCCATTAGCTGTCACACTCCGAGGTGCGTCAAATTCTGTTCTCTGCATTTGATCCATCTCCTGGAGGAGTGGTGAACTGCAGAAACAGCCGCGCTCAGGAACCATTTGGTGGTTTAACCCTAACCGTTACGAAATCAGAACCTTAGCTCTTCCTCTGGGTCCGTATGGCCAAGAAAAAAACTTCTGGACTGGTAGCACATATTTGGAAAATAACATGCAAATAGACAAATTTTTTTTTCAGTTTTTGACTCCATTAAGGATGTCAAAATCTAAAAATATACTATTTGTCTTCATTTCACGTTAATTAAATACGAAAAAAATATGCTGATGTGCATTTTGTTAAAAAAAAATAATCGTATTTAACTAAATTATTGTATTACAGACTTTAAAATTCAGTTTAACTTTCATTTTATTTCACCTTATTTGTGAAATAATAATAATCTTTAGGTGAAATTTTATTTTTATTGTTGATTAAAACCATTTTGAAGAACTATGCTACCTCATGGCTAACTCATTGCAGGTGTAATACTAAATGATTGACTCACATTTCAACCACTCCTAAAATGGTTGAACATAGAATAAGAAAAAAACAGTTGTTTGTATGACGTGTTCTCTTTTCCCCGTGAATTACATATAAGATATCTTAATCATTTTATTTATTCTTTTAGGCTTAATGTATTTTTTTGATAGGGTTAAAAGATGGTATTGGTGGTGTTTTGACATTTTCTGCATTATGCAGCATATTATTGTTCTGACAACAGTGTGTATTTCTAAAGATGTGTCCAAGAAAATATGGTGGAAATATACATTATTATGAGTAGGAATATTTGACACTTTTTTGGCAGTTTTTAAACTATTTTGATGCTCCCTTACCCATCATATATTTCTTAGTGTTTTTCTCCGGTTTGAGTAGGATGACGTAACATTTAGGAAAGAAAATACAAATGAGCAGCCCAAAACTGGAAGCAAGGATGGCAAAGATTTCCACAGCAACGCTGAACTTCCCCGGAGAGCTGACGTACGCTGGGATGAACGTGAGCCAAACTGCACAGAATATCAGCATGCTGAACGTGATGAATTTGGCTTCGTTGAAGTTATCGGGGAGTTTCCGAGCCAAAAACGCAGAAATGAAACACAAGATGGCCAGAAGACCGATATACCCCAGCCCGGCCCAGAAACCTAAATCGGAGCCGAGAGCGCACTCCAAGATGATTTTATCTCTGAGTTCTTGAAAATTCTTAAAAGGAAAAGGAGGGGAAATGGTTAACCACAGGACACAGATGATAACTTGAATGAGAGTGAGCCCCAGAACGCTGAGTCTCTGCTGTACAGGCCCAAACCATTTCATCATGTTTCCACCTGGAAGTCTGGCTTTAAAAGCCATCAGGACCACTATTGTTTTCCCAAGAACACAAGAAATGCAGAGAACAAACGTGATGCCAAAAGCTGTGTGCCGCAGTTTACAGGTCCACTCAGAGGGCCGGCCGATGAAGGTCAGAGAGCAAAGGAAACACAGAATGAGAGAGAAGAGCAGCAGGAAGCTCAGCTCAGAGTTGTTTGCCCTCACCAGAGGAGTTTTTCTGTTCCTGAAGAAGATGAACGCCACAATAGCGGTCAGGCACGTTCCAAATAAAGAGGCGGCAGTGAGCAGTGCTCCCATTATTTCTTCATAAGACAGGAAGACTTCCTGTTTTTTCACACAGGCATCCCTTCTCTCATTTGACCAAAACTCAGGATGACATCTCACACAGGCAATGGAATCTGTAGAAAAATGTTAAAGGTCAGTGCTTGAGGTACACTTAAAAGCCTAATTTTTCCAAATAATTTGAAAGTGGGCCTCATATTGTGAAGCACTTGACATGGGAATTAACTCTAGGTTTGCTGCTACAAACAAGGTTGGGTGTGAATACACAATCGTGGTTAACATGCTGCATTGTCATAACGTATATTTTTGAAGTGTCATGTTAACCAGGTATGCAACACGTATTCATGAACACGCTGTCTTGCATATGTTCACACTGGACTGTCACTACCTGATACTAGCACATGTTCCTTGGCTTGGTGGGAAATATTGAAGCGGTAACAATCTTGGAAACCTTCTCCAGGCTTTTTCTTTCACAGCTCTATTCCAACATTTGATAGACTTTAGAATAACATATACAGTTTATATACATGGCACTTAGTGAGTAAAATGATTTGATTGATCAAAGTTCAACTGGTTAACTTTCAACGTATGCTCAAGGGCCGCGTGTTTTGTATGTAGAGCCCAAGATGGTATAAAAAAAACTTGCATTGAGAGTTTTGAAATCAGCACATGTATGGCACATCTACACAAACTTTTCATTGAAAGTGGTCAACGTTGCATTACTAACAAGGTTAGAAGTTACAGGTATTCCGATTACACAAACGTCTCTAACGTGGCTAACATGTAACGAATTACAAGTACGTTTTATAGTTACTGTGAACAGAGTTAATAAAATTGGCCTGAATGACTTATCTCTGACTGTTTTGGCTCACTTAATTCACTTCATAGTTTGGTGCACCTTTGGTTCAACTTATGACACAAGTTAGAAAATAGACCATTCACTGATGATGCATCTTATAATGGTGCAAAAAATATAGTAAATTATGTAATATATTTTAAATACAGTCATGTTTTTATCTATTCAAATCTGTTGTTTTTATTATATTAGGGTTCAACACGTTTATTCATTCTTTGATTGGCAGGTGGCAGATACCCAATCACCAACTTTCAGAGCGACAGAGTTGGGTGGTTAAAGTCAATGCCACCACTCCAGGCTTAATTTTTGCTGCTCAGAATCAGGTAAACGATGTCAGAGATTTTCCCTCCAGTTAATAACACGTCGGTGCATTTTTACTATGTATGCTCTTCAATGTGGCCTACAAGTATTATGATGTCACATGAAATGATCAATAGCTAAATGAGACACAAACAAATCCTTAGCAATAAACGTGTTATTTATGATCCTGTGTCCCATCATGATGTGGGCTGTGGGATAGTCAGGAGGATGTAGTAGAGCAAACACTAAGGGGTCAGATTACAGACTCAGAAATGAACATAAATGTTTAAAAATAGTGGATTGGTGCCACATATCAATTATACTCACAGATTGTTAAATCCATGCATGTAGATATTAGTGGAGGTTGAGACTAAATAAGGTCTAGTTTTTGGGTTTATTTTGACTGTGTTGCAGCTTATGGCATGAAACAGTCTTGCAGCAAAAATGTACACACATATAGGAAATAATTATTGTACATTAGTTTTTCAACCAAATACACACTAGAAGAGAATGTAATGTAGTCCAACTGATGAATTTACAAACTAAAAGTAACTTTACCTCTTTTATAATAAAGTTGAATAAATTTCATGTTCAAGAACAACTATTTTTTTTACAGTTTTTGGTTTGTTGAACATACAATACCCTGTGCTTAGTAGGTTTAGGTTAAATTGACAGGGTTAGTTTTAGGAGTTGATACGAAAAGATTAATTTTTTTTCTTTGGCAGTTAATACAAAAATGAGAAAAACTCACACCTGTGTTGTTGCTTATTTGGCCTTCAGCACACGTTACACAGTCATGGCAGCAAACAGGTTTTCCTTTTTGAAGAACCTTTCGTGTTCCAGGCTGACACGGTTCACTGCAAATCGACACAGGCACCTGTACGAGCATAAAAAAGAAGAAAAACTCTTTTTGGCAGAAAAAGGTTTATTTATATTTCCTTGTTATTTAAATTAAAACTGCAAAACAAGCAAAAGTGAATCCATTCTTTCTTATTTTCCGTAATTGTGACGATTTACCTGACGAGAGTTTCTGGCCCAGATTAGATTATTTTGCAGATTGAGCTGCTTGCCTGCAGGCAATGATGCGTCATAAAGGCCGACCGTGACAAAATCCACAATGCCATTTTCCTTTGGTTGCCAGTTTATAATCTCATATTTTGCTGCCGGATCTCCATTCTCATTAAAGTAAACTTCATCTCCTTCTTTTGTTCGGAAGTGTATTTTTTTTATGTGCTCTAAAATCTGGTGAGAGAAAATGTTTTTGTGGGTTGTACTATTGCTTCATGTTTATAATACTGAAAATGACTTATTCAATACTTCATCATGTAAAATGTGCAACTGAAAGTTTACCTCTACTGGCTGTAGTTGCACATCAGTGTTGCACTTTTTGTTACATCCGAGTATCATGTGTAGAGCGTGGGCTACAGCATACACTCCTTTGTAGACGTTGTTAAGAATAGGCATGAGGGACATGTCGGTGAAGCTGTTTTTCACTCCTGCCACATCCTCTCGTCCGGTACATTCTCCCTGAGTTTGTGCTGCCGACTCTGACCGTTTAAACTCACAGCTAAACATGGTCTCCCAGAACTCAGTGAACAAGTCATTGTTGGATGAATTGAGGGGCGTAACATCGAGCATAAACTCTTGGAGGCCGCTCACGTGAGCTTTGGGAATGGAAAGACCTATGGCTCCGTCCAGGATGTGAGTTTTGTCTCTTTCTGCAGTCTGAAAATCAAAGATCCAGCCCTCGCTTCCAACCCACTGATAACCGCTCAAGTTGTGTTTGGAAAACTCGTGCAATAACACATCCATGTCCATGTGAGAGAGGAAGGCAACAATCACTCTAGAGGTGGACGTCTTAATCAGATCAGTTATTTTTTGTATCTTATCTGGGGGATCCATTCGAAAGAACGGCACAGAATATTCCAGACATATACCCAGCCGTTGAGCAGTTTCCGTGAAAGCAGCCATGCCGTTGTTGCCATAATCATCATTGGTTCTAATGGCTCCAACCCACGTCCAGCCGAAGTGCTTGACCAGTTGGGCAAGGGCTCTGCTCTGGAAGTAATCACTGGGTATTGTTCTGAGAAAGGACGGGTACTTTGTTTTATCACTGAGGCAAGCACATGTGGAATAGTGGCTGATCTGTAATGAATGAATACGTGTTGTTCTTGATTAAGCAGCAACCGTTTGAACACAATCATGCCCACATGTTCAGGGTTTACCATTTCTACCCACCAGAGGGATATGGAATGGTCCGATGACAGTGGCAACAGCCGCACTAAGGGTAGAAGTTGTTTCTCCCATGATTGCTTGCACTTGTGCTGCACTTGCACACTCCTTCAACGTTAACTCTGCTGTATTCCCATTAACCAAAGCGAGTGCAACTTTTATGCTTCTAGCAATAGAATCACAAGCATCATAGAGTTGATAACCCAGCGTGATACCTGGCAGCAGGTCTGTACTGTTGTTGATCTCTTCAATGGCATAGAGCATAGCTTGAGCAAACTGGAACCCTCTGAAATTCAAACTTAGCACAGACAGATTTTAGTTTAGATTTACGAGAGTCATTTATTATCCACTAAAAAGAAATCATAATTTTCTAAAAAAAAAAAAAAAAAAAAAGTGTCAATATTCTTAGTCTTCATAAGTGTAAAATTTACCTTTCGCAATGCAGTGGCAGGGGTTTATGGGTAAAGTTTTCCTGTCTGTTCTTCCAGCTGCTGTGGAAAGGGAAGATTCCCCCCAAAATGATGTCCCCATCCTGAACTAGTTGGGGGTTCTCCAGATCTCCACTGTGTCTGCACGTTGTCTTTTCAGGCTTTGAGAAAGAAGCCACTAACAGGAGCTGAACAAGTCTCCAACACTGTTGGTGCCAGCGCTGTCTGGACATTGTGGTGAGAGGCAGAGCCAAACCGTAATGACTGGCAGCGGTATTTATACATCATGGAGAGACTGCAGCAGTACTAAAACAACTAAGAAGTTTTATCTCTGCAGACCACAAGGGGGAGCAAAAACAGAGATGCACAGCACTAAATGAGTAAAATTACCTTTCAGGTAAAGCTATGTCCAGAATAATTTTAGTCAGCTTATTATTTCACAATAACTTGTGTGATCTTGGAAGTTTTTAGTTTTACAGAAATTAATTATGTGGAGAAAATATTAAATATTTTGAGAAAAAAATAACGTAATAAAAAAAAAAAAACAACAACCTTCATTTAATATTCTTCTACCAAAATCATTGTCATTTTTTGGCAAAGCTTTTTTTTCGCAAAGTGTTTGGAAAGTCAACTGCTTTACTATTTTAATCTTTTTAATTTATTTATTTTAAGTTCCATTGAAAAATGTACAGTTTGGAGGATGCTGCTTTTTTTTTTCCCTATTTGGGTTTCAGTGTTTACATTCAAAAGAATTAATCGTGTTGGAATGTTCCGTTTCTTTACATTTTTGTTGTTCCTGTCTTGTTTCAGAGTATTCTCATCATTTGCAGGTGCTCTTTTTCTGCATGGACCATTCTGATTAGCAGCAGAAAAGGTTTGCAGGAAGTGTTTCTGCCTACAAGGAAGTTTGAATATGGCTCAGGAGGCCTTCTATGGTTCTTATGTGACCAAATAGATGCAGCAGTTGGAAGTTGGATGTTTTCTTCATTTTGCCTGATTTCTATTTACACCTGCTTGGTTCACTTGTGACAACAGTTATAACGATACTTCAAAGTCCTAAATATAAAAAATATATATATATACATATTCTGCTTCTAGTGTTTTTCCCTCAAGACAGACTGCAGATTAAAGACATAATAGTAAAATAAAGAGGTTAAAATGTGAGGAGAAAACATTCTCCTTGCTGGAAGGTTTAGGAGCGTCTCTCAAAACCTATCGCCCCCTAGTGTTGGACCACCAGTACTGAAGAGTTAAAACAGTCCAAGAGATTATAAGAGCACTTCAGAAATTAATTGGGATTACATTTGCATCAATTATTACCTTTTGTTTTGTGGGGGTTTTTTTTGTCCCAGTAAACCTTAGTCTTCATTTAAGGCCTATAAACAGGATGCAATTTTCTCCATGTTGGAGTCAGTTTGGTCAATAATTTTCTCTCTTTCTCAACACTTAATACTCGGCCTGCATTCAGAAGTGTTCAACAGTATCATTTGCTAAGTTCTAGAATAGTAAGTATGAGCATGGAACATGAAATATAACAGAACATAATCATTTCAATGATTATTGCATATGTGCTATATTTTAATATTAATTACCGCTTTAAGTCAATTGAAAACAAATATTCGTTTACAGTGGAAACCTTTCTCTGTAAAGCATGTTTTTGGACTGTGGGAGGCCAGAGTGCTTGGAGAAAACCTGTGCAAGGAGAGGACATGCAAACTCTTCACAGAAAAGACCATTTTGCAATGATACACTATGTAGACTACCTGTTCTGCATTAGTTCAAAATATGAGCTATTTCTATTTAGATTGCAGCAAAAATATTCTAACCTGTTGACAATTAAGTCCATCAAATCTGGGCCTGAAGTAGAGTGTCTGCTAAACTTGACGCAAACCTACTACAAATGTGTTTGATAATGTAGATACACTGTGACAATAAGCAGAGAACATTGCCACCTACTGTAATTGTGTTGAAATTCAACTCATGCACGAATACTAAATGAGTATTTTGGATGCAGCCATGATCAGAAATCTCTTCACTTATTTCTGTGGATTGATATAGATGTGATGTGAGGAAAAATGTAAACTATGTGTAAAAAGACTAGTGCTCACATTGAAACTTAGACCAAGCTTCTTTGTTTGGTAAAGACAAGTGTAGAAGTGATCGTGCTTACCCAATAAAGAGTAAATCAGCTATGTTTTGATCTGACCAGAGCTAAATAGAAATGGGTCAGCCTTTTTATTATATCACAGAATTGCTCTTATCGTAGAAATTTAATGATAAAAACTTAAATAAACAGTTTGAGGCGTGATTACAGTGAATTGCAAAAAACAACAATTAATTATTAATTTTAAATGTAAACTTTAATTTTAATTTAAAGTCCCACTTCAATCATCTTTTAATTTATTGTTGCCATTTATCTCTAAATTATGATTGTGCCGTTTTTTTTTGAGCAAAATAAAAAAAAAAAAAATCTGTTTTCTAGCTCATAGTTTCTGCAGAGCGGCAGGAGTTCATCAGAAATTCACCTCTACAGTTGTGGGTGGGACAGTTGGTGCAGAGGGAGGTGAGCGCTTCTTTCCCATCATCACTTTACTTACAATCTCTCCTGCTAGCTGACAGCACCTCAAAACCCCAAAATAATATTAACAGTGAAGCAAAAATGGAAAGGGATATTGGAGCTATCCTCCCGTACAGTTTTGTGCCAGATGTCATGTCAGATGAAAAAAAAAAAAAAAAGACGTACAAGGATCTATTTGTCTGCAAGTGGAGGCATCAGAATGATGTGAACCAGGAAGCTTGTGGCCTGCTGAGGGTAGTTGGTACAACTACAAGCTTTTTCAGACAAGTTTTTGTCTACTCCTGATTCACAACAATTTGTATAAAGAAATGCTCAAAATTGGAATTTTAAATTTTAAACTTTTGTTTATAAATGTTCTCCATAATGACAAAAATACTACATGAACATCTTTTAAAAACCAAAAACACAATTTTCATTGGAAAAGATCTTTACATCAATGAAACAAACGAAAAAAAAACATGTAATATGTCATTTGACTCAGTGTGTACTCCATATGTACTTGGTAACAAAATGACTAAAGGATAACCTAAGATAAAATATATTTAAAAAAAGGCTTCATTAAAATGTCTTAAAATTGGGATCAGCTTTATGTTTTTATTTTGATGCTCCCTTACCCATCATATATTTCTTAGTGTTTTTCTCCGGTTTGAGTAGAATGACGTAACATTTAGGAAAGAAAATACAAATGAGCAGCCCAAAACTGGAAGCAAGGATGGCAAAGATTTCCACAGCAACGCTGAACTTCCCCGGAGAGCTGACGTACGCTGGGATGAACGTGAGCCAAACTGCGCAGAATATCAGCATGCTGAACGTGATGAATTTGGCTTCGTTGAAGTTATCGGGGAGTTTCCGAGCCAAAAACGCAGAAATGAAACACAAGATGGCCAGAAGACCGATATACCCCAGCCCGGCCCAGAAACCTAAATCGGAGCCGAGAGCGCACTCCAAAATGATTTTATCTCTGAGTTCTTGAAAATTCTTAAAAGGAAAAGGAGGAGAAATGGTTAACCAGAGGACACAGATGATAACTTGAATGAGAGTGAGCCCCAGAACGCTGAGTCTCTGCTGTACAGGCCCAAACCATTTCATCATGTTTCCACCTGGAAGTCTGGCTTTAAAAGCCATCAGGACCACTATCGTTTTCCCAAGAACACAAGAGATGCAGAGAACAAACGTGATGGCAAAAGCCGTGTGCCGCAGTTTACAGGTCCACTCAGAGGGCCGGCCGATGAAGGTCAGAGAGCAAAGGAAACACAGAATGAGAGAGAAGAGCAGCAGGAAGCTCAGCTCAGAGTTGTTCGCCCTCACCAGAGGAGTTTTTCTGTTCCTGAAGAAGATGAACGCTACAATAGCGGTCAGGCACGTTCCAAATAAAGAGGCGGCAGTGAGCAGTGCTCCCATTATTTCTTCATAAGACAGGAACACAGACTCCTTTTCTAAGCAGACATCCCTTCCTTCATTTGGCCAGGATTCCTCAGGACATTTTACACACGTGATAGAATCTGTAATGGTATTTTGAAGAGAAAACATATTTCATAATTCAGTCGACCAGTCACCATTTCAAGAGAACTACTATACTAAATGTGCTTTTTATCTTTAATCATTCTTGTTGTCTGTCTGTAAGAGTATTCAACATGGTGGCCAACTATGCTAAATATACTTTTGCAATCTTCATTCTGAGTCACACTTAATTTTATGAAATTCAGACAAACTGCACAAGAACTTTGGGCTTGAATTAGCCTATCTATAAAAAAATCTCCATAAAACATCAGGAATTTAATCTTTGAAATGCTATTTTATTTTATCTTTAATTGTTTAACATGTTGGGATTGTATGAAAACTCACCTAGTCAGCAGCCCTGTGACTCAAAAGAAAAGCCCTGTGACTCGCGTGAGAACACTCAGACCCCTTGTCACATTTTTCAGCAACATATATTCAAATGTAAGTTTTTTATAAACTTTTGCATGTGTGTCAAACTAAATCCCACAAACACCAAAAATGAGACTTCTTTGTTGACTGTTTTCTGCTGCTAAGGTTTTGACCAACAGAAGCATACATTTGGGCCTCATTTAGGAAATGTAACTAAAAAAATGTAACTAAAAAACTAAAAAAGAGGTACTCGCGGGACAAACATAAAATGAGATCCTAAACTTCA
The DNA here is from genome assembly GCA_003999625.1 of Oryzias javanicus. Classification (NCBI taxonomy): domain Eukaryota; kingdom Metazoa; phylum Chordata; class Actinopteri; order Beloniformes; family Adrianichthyidae; genus Oryzias; species Oryzias javanicus. Next base: position 22,425,112 of record CM012449.1, on the reverse strand, counting down.
AACTTTCAAATTAAAAGTTCTAAATAGATGTTTTATTTATAGTCTCTGATCTGACATAAATCTGTCAATATCAAATTTATACAATTATTATAGTATTAATCATTTCTAATTTTTAATACTTTCTGATATTTTGTTAATTATTCATGTCCAATAATATTAAAAGTTGACATTATCTGAAATTTATGTTAATATTTCTGGGTATTTTTGCAAGGTGAAATGTTGAGTACTAAATAAATAGTACTAAACCTGTGCTGTTGCTTATTTCTCCTTCTGGACATCGAATGCAGTCATAGCAGCAAACAGGTTTTCCTTTTTGGAGGACCTTACGGGTTCCTGGGGGGCACTTTTCACTGCAAACCGACACTGGAACCTGCATGGATAATAGTGTAATCAAAACACAGAAAAAAAAACCCTCCTGTCATATTTTTAAGGTCTCCATACTGTCATCAGGTAACATTTTTTTGGACCTGTAATGAGTTCTTCCCCCAAACCAAAGAGTCATCTTGTAGATTCAACTGTTTGTCTGCAGGTAGTGACGCATCATAAAGACCCACTTTGACAAAGTCCACAATGCCACTTTTTCTCGGCTGCCAATTTATAATCTCATATTTTGCAGCTGGATCCCCCTGTTCATTGAAATAACCTCATCTCCTTCTTTAGTTTTAATCTGATTTTTTGTATGTACTTCAGAATCTGTGGAAATAAACAATAAATTCATTAGTCATTCTAGATACCTTATTAACAGACAACAGTTTTTGTAACATTTAAAATGATTTACACCTTTATACTTATATAATATATAAGTATATACTTTTATAATTTATTACCTCTAACGGCTGCAGCTGCGTATCAGTGTCACATGTTTTGTTACACCTGAGTATCATATGCAGAGCGTGGGCTACAGCATACACTCCTTTGTAGATGTTGTTAAAAATGGGCATGAGGGACATGTCGGTGAAGCTGTTTTTCACTCCTGCCACATCCTCTCGTCCGGTACATTCTCCCTGAATTTCTGTTGCTGAGCTTGACCGTTTGAACTCACAGCTAAACATTGCCCCCCAGAACTCAGTGAACAAGTCATTGTTGGATGAATTGAGGGGCGTAACATCGAGCATAAACTCTTGGAGGCCGCTCACGTGAGCTTTGGGAATGGAAAGACCTATGGCTCCGTCCAGGATGTGAGTTTTGTCTGTTTCTGCAATCTGAGAATCAAAGATCCAGGACTCGCTTCCAACCCACTGATACCCTGATATATTGTGGTTTGATAACTCCTTAATGAGCACATCCATGTCCATGTGAGAGAGGAAGGCAACGATCACCTTCGAGGTGGACGCCTTAATCAGATCAATGATTTTCTGTATCTTATCTGGGGGATCTGTTCGGAAGAATGGCTCAGAATATTCCAGACAAATGCCCAACTGTTGAGCAGTTTCTGTGAAGGTAGCCATGCCGTTGTTGCCATAATCATCATTGGTTCTAATGGCTCCAACCCACGTCCAGCCGAAGTGCTTGACCAGTTGGGCAAGGGCTCTGCTCTGGAAGTAATCACTGGGTATTGTTCTGAGAAATGACGGGTACTTTGTTTTATCACTGAGGCAAGCACATGTGGAAAAGTGGCTGATCTGTAGTTCAAAATTACAATTGTAAAACAAAATTACCAGTAAGAACATTCAAAAATGAAACTCAAACACTTGCAACTGCACCCACCAGTGGGATCGAGAATGGTCCGATGACTGTAGCAATCGCAGAGCTTGGAGAAGATGAGGTTTCTCCCATTATGGCCTGCACTTGTGCTGGTTTTGTGCAGGCATCTTTGGAAATCACAGACTCTGTGTCAGACATCACAGACTCTGTGTCACTCCCACTAGCCAAGTTTAGAGCAACTTTAACACTTCTGGCTATAGAACCACAAGTGTCATAAACCTTATATCCCAGAGTGATGCCCGGCAGCAGCTCTGTACTGTTGTTGATCTCCTCAATGGCAAAAAGCATGGTTTGAGCAAATTGGAACTCTCTGAAATTCAGACTTTATTCAGGCATGTAAAAATAAAATGCAATAAAAATTATATGGCAATTTCAATACTGCAGAGATAATACATTACTTTGACACAATTTACCTGGTACATTGCAGCGGCAAAGGATTTTGCTTGTAAGAATTCTCTCTGTTTATCCAGCTGCTGTGAAATGAAAAGATACCCCCCAGCAAAATGTCCCCCTCTTTAGATAGTTGAGGATTTTCCGGGTCTCCTCTTTGGGTGCACACTGTTTCTGTAGATCGAGAGAAAGACATCAACAGTAACAATTGCAAAAATGCACATCCCTGCTCTGGCCATTTCTGTGAAGACATTTTTCAGTTTTAAAAAGAACTTCCCTACATGCAACATAAGAACTTGTATTTTTTTTTTGAGATAGAGTGCAGTAATATAGTGATATTTAGTCTCTATGGAGCTACAAGGCGGAGCAAGAGGAGGGACATGTTGACAAGTCTTTTTTTTCATTTTCTTAATTTACATTAAACTTTTGCGAGTTATTGCGCTTTTGAATCGAGACAGTTTATGCAAACTTTAGAAACTTAATAAAAGTTTATTTTTTAAATCCCATAAACAGAGTTTTTGTAGATAAAGTAAGTTCTCTATCAATAATTTAATTAGAAACTTTAAAATAGATGTTGGCAGCATCCGGATTCAATTCATGAAGCCCTGATTCATGACTGAGATTGCCGCATAGCACTACAAGAAAAGGAAAAAAAAAAACAACCCAGTAAACTGAACTTTTAATAATTATGATCGGTATTTGTAGGGAGCAAACAAAAGGTGAGGGTAGAGAGAAATATGCAGAAGGTACATTAGTAAACCTCGGGGAACTCCTTTAACTTCGGAACTGCGATAATCCTCTGTGGCATAGATTCAACAAGGTCCTGGAAGCAGTTTGGTCCATATTGACATGGTAGTATTACACATTTGCTGCAGATTGTTGGCTGTGTGTCCATTATGCCAATGAGTCGTTCCTCAACACCCCAAAGGTGTTCTATTGATTTGAGGTATGGGTTGAGTTCAGTGAACTCATTGTCATGTTTAAGAAACTAGTCTGAGATGATTCCAGCTTTAAGACATGGCTCGTTATCCTGGTAAAAGTTGCTATCAGAAGATAAATATACTATGGACATAAAGGGATGGACATGGTCAGCAGCAATACTCGGGTAGGCTGTGACAGTGTAACCGTGCTCAATTGGTACTAAGGAGCTCTAAGTAAGCCAGGACAATATCTCCCATATTCCACTTCCACCAGCAGTCTGAACTGTTGACACAAGGCAGGATGGATCCATGATTTCATGATGTTGATGCCAAATTCTGAACCTATCATTCTTAAAGCAGAAATAGACCAAGCAAGCTTCGCTGCCTCATGGTTGGACATATCCGGTTATTTAAATTCCTCGCTTTTTTTGCACATAACTGCACATAGTCTGGATACTATGATGGACAATATACACTTACCTGGTTCAGTTCATTGTATATAATTTTTCCACACATTCTTTATACTTATATCGTATTTTATATTATGTCTTGTATTTTTTTATGCCAATTTCTTTGCACTGGAACGGTTGCTGCAATTTCATTGTCCTTGTGATAATGACAATAAAGGTCTATCTATCTATATGTGTTCAAATATGTTCTTTTGCATATCTTGTTGTAACAAGTAATTATTTGAGTTTCTGTTTCCTTTATGTTGGTTGGAACAAGTCTGGCAATTCTTCTCTGACCTCTGGCATCAACCAGGCATTTCTTCCCACAGAACTGTCGCTCACTGGATATTTTTCCTTTTTTTGATCATTTTCTGTAAACCCTAGAGATGGTTGTGCGTGAAAACTCCGGTAGATCACCAGTTTCTGAAATAATTAAACCAGTCCATCAGGCACCAACAACCATGCCACATGCAAAGTCACCTAAATCCCCTTTCTTTCCCTTTCTGATGTTCGGTTTGAACTGCAGCGGAAAATCTTAACTGTGTCTACATGCCTTAAAGCGCTGAGTTTCTGGCGTGTTATTGGCTGATTAAAAGTGTTAACAAGCTGCTGGACAGGTGTGCTTGATATAGCAGCTTGTGAGTGTAGAGTAGTGGGTTAAGGAATCTCTCTCATGAAAGTCAACAACAAAGTGTCTTCTTTTGTGGTACTATCATTCATCTGCATTGTTTACACAAGGAAAAAGGTACAGACCATTTTACAGGCTAAAGCTCAATTTAAGGGTTACGATGACCCAGAAACCCCTGTTGGTGTTACATAAAAGGAGGCCTCGTTAACATTCAGAGTTAAAGAGCCAGAAATAATTGGTTAAAATAAAATAAAAGTTTTTAACTGAAGCAACAACTACTACTGGTGTAAATGTATGGTTAAATAGCAACTTTTAAAATGCATGTCTGAGTTCCGCTTTCTAAGGGGCTATCTATGGATCTTTTCCATTAGACATCCCCAACTGTTAAAATCTGTTTACCTCTTTATGGACACACACCTATAAATGTTTCAGTCATCAAGTTACAGTTGATTTGTGATCTTAAGGTAAAAAAGGAAAACCAAACGCTGCCAAGTGACTCATCTGTTATCATGGATGCAATATTCCATTGTGGACCTGAGTAGATTGGTGTCCAAGAATCAGCCCTACTCCTCACTTTTGACTGACCTTTGGCAGCCAATCTATCCCCTAATGGTTGTTTTATTTTGAACTTTTATATGTTTTTAAGTTATTGTGTGCTTTTTGGGGGGTAATTATAAACAGATGTGTCTTATTCAAGCCCTGGATAGTTAGTGGGGGGCTTCTATTCCATATACCCCTGCCTAAGGTGGTTTTTATTGGAAGAATGCACCTGATTTGGATAGTTAGTTGTAGAAGGGGCAGGATGAATGGAAAAATGAGCAGAAGACTGGCCCTCAAGGACTATATTTGGACAACCTTGATATACTGTGGTAGAGTTAGTCAACCTTGTTACTAAATATCATCTGTAATCTAAACTTGACCTTACGTTAATGTGTTTTTTTGTAAACCAGTGGATCTTTCTTTCAAAACTTGTAATTATGAGCAGGCATTAAAAAAGTTACAATGATTTATTTAGATTTTTATTTTAGTTTAAATGTAACCAAATTAAAAAAAGTATCACAAAAATGCACATGAAAAAAAAGCAAAAACAAACTTTGCATCTCCAGTGTGATGCTGGTCAATAGTATTTTCTACTAAAGAGGGATTTCTTTTTTTCCTCACAAGGTTTTAATTGTTTGCTGCTTAGTTTTGCTATGGTTGAAGGAGGACACTGATTTATGGAGGAAAAAAAAAACTTTGGGAACTCATTTTAGTTTACCTGAATGATGTGCATATACAGTATATCATATTAAAAGACATGCATGGGAGTGATGTAGATCATTCACAGGATTTTTTCATGACTATATGATACTTTTGACTTTACTTTAAAGAATGTGTTTTCATTAAATAAAGTTTTTTGTGGATTTTAAAAAAGTAATAACACAATTTAGTAACTAACTGCAGTCATTTTTTTATTTATGTAAAAAAAAAATCAGCATAAAGCTGTTTTTCAAAGGATACCTACTTCGTTTCCACGCAACACAAACAAACATTAATGGATTTCCAAACTTTCAAATTTATTTACAAGTTATTAATAGTAACACATGCAAATTTGAACACAGTAATAGAGAGAAAAGCATTTTTTTTTATTTTAAAACAGGATCTATGCTATAGGATGTTGCCTTAAATCATCTTTGAGCATATCTGTACAATACATGTTGTTATATTTCAATTCCCCTATAATATATTTAAATCTAACATAGTAAATTGTATATATTTCTCTTACTAAAGCACATATTTTTAAAAGACATATCAAGTGATTCTGCTGTTATATTTAACACATATTTTAAATGGCTTCCTTGGTCACTTTACCCATTAAATGTTTCTTTGTATTCTTCTCGGGTTTCAATAAAATAATGTAGCACTTTGGGAAAAAAATACAGCATAACAGTCCATAACTTGAAGCCAGGATAGCAAAGATCTCCACTGCTACACTAAACTTCCCTGGAGAGCTGACGTACGCTGGGATGAAGGTGAGCCACACCGCACAAAATATCAGCATGCTGAACGTGATAAACTTCGCTTCATTGAAATTATTAGGCAGTTTCCGTGCCATAAAAGCTAGTCCAAAGCATAGCAAAGATAGAAACCCAATATAGCCTAACACAGCCCAGAACCCCAATGACGATCCAAGAGAACACTCCAGTATTACTTTGTCTTTGTAATATTTAACATTTTTGTGTGGATATGGAGGATTGATTGTGAGCCACAGAATGCAGATTAAAACCTGGATGAGAGTGAAAGCCAGAACACTGATCCTCTGCTGCAGAGGCCCAAACCATTTTAACATGTTACTTCCTGGAAGTGTAGCCCTGAACGCCATTAACACAACAATAGTTTTTCCCAGGACGCAGGACATGCAGAGCACAAAGATGATGCCGAAGGTGGAGTGTCGTAGCATGCAGGACCATTTAGTGGGCCGGCTAATGAAGGTCAAAGGGCAGAGGAAACACAAACTTAAGGAGAACAACAGCAAGAAACTCAACTCAGAGTTATTTGCTTTGACTATAGGAGTTTTTCTGTTGTGGTAAAATGTTACAGCCACAAACGTTGCAAGGAAAGCACCAAAAACCGAGAAAGAAACCAGCAGTATACCCATTAACTCGGTGAAGGTAAGGAATTCAATAGCTTTCAAGTCACAACTAGTCCTCTCTTCACTGGATTTGTACTCAGGGTGGCATTTATCACAATTCACAGCATCTGAAAGGATAAATAAGCGGTACAGATTACACATCTTTAGACATGAAGAAGAAGCGCTGGCTGGGATTTTGCCCAGCAGAAATGCAACGAGCAGCAGGGCAAAGACTACGAATCCTGCAGTCTCACTTGTACTGTTGCTGAACTCCCCCTCAGCGCAGGGGATGCAGTCAAAGCAGCAGATAGGTTTGCCTTTAATGAAAGCCCGATAAGTCCCAGGCATACAGCTCTCACTGCAAATCGACTTTGGCACCTGTAATGATATAATTCGAGAAAAACAGACATTTTTCTACTTAAAATCATGCTCTAAGCTGTAACTGGATTTTTTTTTCATATATTTATTTACCTCACGGTTCTCTCCAGCCCAAATAGGACTCACACTTGGGTTGACGTCAAACTGCTGACCTTCAGGCTGGGAGGCATCATAGTAACCAATGATTTGGAACAGTGTGTTCCCCATTTCATCCATCTGCCAGTTTACCAGAGCGTAGCGTGCTACGGGGTCACCCAAATCATCAAAGAACACATTCTCACCAGTGTCAGTGGTGAAATTTACCCGTGACAGGTAATACAATACCTGCAGAAAAAAACACATTTTACAAGTCTCAGCATTTTAGATGTAGGCACAATATTGTGTTTTTGTGTTACCTGCCATGGTTGTATATTGTTCCTATCAGCACAAAAGTTGTTCTCAAAAGGCCCTTGCTCATTTTCACACTTGGTTAACATGTCCAGAGCATGAGCAATTGCATATGTGGCTTTGTAAATGTTATTCAGCAGGCTGGTATCTGACACATCTGTGAACGGCAGGTTGACGTTCCTTAGAGTTTCCATTCCATTACACGGTTCATAATCCTGAGCCTCTGTTTTGTACTCCGGGGTGCAGTTGAATACCATCTCCCACAACTCCACAAGCCCCTGATTTCCTTCTGAAATGGAGGGCTTGCTGTTTCTCAGGAACTCCTCTAATCCAGGGATGGGGGAACTTAGTGCTGCAAAGCCGACTGCGCCTTGGACCACGGCATAGTTCATTGGAGTGGCGATTTGTCGATATGTAATCCACCCTTCACTTCCTACCCACTGCAGACCAGTTACTCTCTGTGCATGAAGCTCTCTAAATAGTATGTCGAGGTCTGTGCCGTCTGCAAACGCTACAATTACCTTAGAAGTGGATTTTTAATAATATTCACGACATCTAAGAAATGCTGCCTTGGATTGGTTCTGTAAATGGCCACAGAGTACTCCACACACACGCCCTCCTTTTTTGCAGATTCGAGAAAAGTGGCCATTCCATCATTTCCGTAGTCATTATCGGTTCTTATGGCTCCCACCCAGGACCAGCCAAAATGCTTCACAAGCTTTGCGAGCGCTTTGCTTTGAAAAATGTCATTAGGGATGGTTCTGAAGAAAGAAGGGTAGTCTCTTCTGTTACTGAGACACGCACATGTGGCTGAATGACTTATCTATAAGACAAAGGGTATGCAACATTAGTCATCCCTTCAAAATGTGCACAACTTTTTATTCAAATGTGATCTGTGATCAGAAGAAGTGTTGATCTATAACACTCACCACAGGTATATGGAAGGGTCCTAGTGTACGTGCTATGCCTATAGTAGAAGTGGAAGTGGTGTCCCCAATGACAGCATGCACACTGGAGGGTTTCACACAGCTGCTTTTCTCCCCTTCGTACACATTCATGAGATTTAAGGATGCCCTAATGGACAGGGGAATACTGGGGCAAGAATCAAATATTCTGTAACCAAGGGTCAAATTTGGCAAAAGCTCTGAGCTGTTGTTGATTTCCTCTATGGCAAACATCATGGTGTATGCATACTGAAGTTCACCTTGGTCCAGCCTTAAAAAAGAGAAAAAAAAGGTTTATTCTGGTAAAAGGCATAACATAAAACACATAGAACGATGCAAAAAAAAAAAAAAGGATTTGGGGAATTTACAGCATTTTTATGTATCTGTGATCACTCTCTTACCCTTCACACTGGATTGAACCTGGGTCGAGTTCAAGAGCTGAACTCGCAGTGACTGGGCTCTGGTGAAAGGAAAAAATTCCTCCAATAGTAATGTCTCCTTCCTTGAAAAACGAAGACAGTTCTTTGGTCCCATAAGTTTGACACGTGGGCTTTCCTTCTCTCACAGCCACAAGAAAAAAAAGGAGTAGGTCTGCTATCAGCAGCATTGTACCTCACTGAATGCCTGAAGTTTTAAGATTAACCCCCAAAGTCTCATCATATTATAGGAGCTCTCCATCATGAAGTCACCAGGTCTCCCACCAATGGCATTGTTTGGATGTGAGTGACAAGAGAAAATCCCTATTACAAGTTTACATGTACTACCAATTAAAACCATTTTTTAATACAATAATAATGACCAATAAAACATAATAATTATGTTACAAAAAAGGTATGTATGTTAATTTAGCATTTTCTGAGTTATATTTAGTTAATCTGTTTTTTTTTCAACTTTCTACAACATTTTCTAAAGGTACAATTTTGTAATCATAGTACTTTCCTTAAGGGACTGTCTGTCAATTAGAATGGCAAATGTATTCAAAGCATCTATCTGTTCTGCGTTTGTCTTCAGTAACATAACACCAAAAAACATGTCAGATCATTTCAAAAGTTTAATTTGATGTCTTTGCTTCACACAGGCACATGAAGACTAAAACAACCGAAAGACCAGATGTTTTCTGTCTTACAGAACATTAGGTGGCAACTGTTTAAGTCTGCATGTTATTTACTAAAGCTATAGATGCAACAAAAATGAATGGGTGCAAATTCCGCTAATTAGAATAAGTTATATCAGATTCAGCAAATGTTTGTCACAAGTGCTGCCTATTTATTACATTGAAATCAAATTGAATTTGATTTTAATGTGTCAATTAAAGGCATGCTGATGCTAAATGTAAATATAAACCTACATGGCTAATGCTAAATGTATTAAACTATCCTAAAAAGTCTAAATTAAATGTTGAATTTTAAAGTAATTCTAAATGCAAACTGTACACCTGAATAATACATCTGCATGTACTATATATTAAAATTTAAATCTATCTGCTAAACGTACAATTTATAACGATTAACTTTATGATGGTTATAAAGCTTATAAATCTTGTTTAGAGCTGAAGAGTTCAGATGTGCCAGGAGCACGTGTTTATTACGTGAACAGCATTCACGGGCCCCTTTTCTAAGGGTTTTCAATGAAAAATTACAATGACATGCCTACTTACCTCTTCACCCTTACAGATTATATAAGTGTTCATCACAGCCTGTCACCCGCAGCATGGCCATAGAAAAATATGCATGAACAATAACCTTGATATTTCCAGTTGGCCACCTGAATGTCCTTAACAGATTTTCCAAATTTTCACCCACTGACACCCCATATCCACCCATAAGTGCAGTTGTGACTAAGAAACAAAAGAGGAACTGCTCCTTTATGTCCAATACAAGCAAATACGATAATTTGAATTTTAGACAAGAATACTACTCAGGTTCCTTCTCAATGAAATGTTTCCCAGCCAGAAAGGCCAAGTGGGGCCCCATATGGTTTGTCTTCAGTTTTATGGTGGCCCCAATTGTGTTTGCCTACGTTGGCTTATGTTGGCACTCAGTGGACTGGCTCCACACGCTAGCCAGCCATCCGGTGGACAGTGCAGCAAGCTCCACTGCCCAGGGTTCTGTGGAGCAAACAAACACCAGCGCCCAGTCCCCGGGCAGTGGAGCCAGTCTGGGTATACACAGGTGGGGCCACCATGTAAACTGCAGAAAAACCCAATTGGAGCCCATATTTTCCGCCCACTTTAGACCTATAGCGCGCACTTGACCTTGTTAGCTTGAAGGATACCTAACTTGAGACAAGTCCTGTGTCTGACCACAATTGTACAGAAGTTAAAAAGATAATACATTGTATCTCATTAACTGTCATAAAATCAGCCCAATATTCTGCCTATAAAATGAAATAAGTGACAGGAAAAAAAAAGGTTTGGGGTTCCCTTATCTACAGATATTTCAAAACGAACCAAATAAAGAACTTAGACTTCTCAAAGACCAAAATCAGCAAACTCCCGTGTTTTTATATTTAACATGTGAACATGTCATTTTGGAGTGACTACCATACACAAGCTTTTATTATGTTTTTACTTGATTTCTCCCATCATGTGGTTTTTAGTGTTCCTCTCTGGCTTCAGCAGTATAATGTAACATTTGGGAGCAAATATACAGAAAAGCAATCCAAAGCTTGAGGCCAGAATCGCAAAGATTTCTACAGCTACAGTGAATTTTCCAGGAGAACTCACATATGCTGGGATAAACGTGACCCAAACTGCACTAAATATCAACAAGCTGAATGTGATGAATTTTGCTTCATTGAAATTGTCAGGAAGCTTCCGAGCTAAAAAAGCCAGGATTAGGCATAACACCGCCAGAAGTCCAATATACCCTAACACGACCCAAAACCCTATAGATGAACCTAAGTTACACTCTAGAATAATCCTTTCAGCTGCATAAACTGTATTTTTGTATGGAAAGGGTGGTGCCAGAGCTAACCACACCACACAAACTAACACCTGCAGAAAAGTACCACCAATAACACCCATTCTCTGTAACGACACAGAACACTGAGGAACTGTGTTTGCTGGTCTTTTGGCTGTAAAGGCGATCACCACTGTTATGGTCTTAGTCAAAATACATGAAATACACAAAGCAAAGGCTATGCCAAACGCTACATGTCGCAGCATGCAGGATGAGTCAGTGGGTTGACCAATGAAGGTCAAAGAACACAGGAAACATAAAGTCAAGGAGAGCAGCAGCAAGAAGCTCAGCTCAGAGTTACTGGCTTTGACCAGAGGTGTGTGACGGAACCAAAAGAAGACAAAAGACACAACGAGTGTTAAACTTGCTCCAAACAAAGAAAAAGCAGCGAGAAGAGCGCCCATGGTCTCTTCATAAGACAGGAACTCAATCACCTTTGGAACACATTTGTTATGATCTTCATTTGACCAGTACTCCAGAGGGCACGGAGAACACTCTGCAGAATCTGCATGGAAAAACATATAAATCATTGAATTCTTTCCTTCAAAAAGAAAATCACACACAACACTTTAAAAGAATTTAAGTATTATAACCTACAAATATACAAACTGTGAAACAACTTCTAACTGAAAGTTTTTTGTCGGCTCACAAGTTTGGAATATGCAATGTAATTTTTTCAGCAGTCAAAGGAGGTGGCCTCAACAACCCCATTCATGGAAATAGATTCTAACCATTGTACATTGTACCTCAGATAAAATGAGATGGAGTCTGAGCTTGCAAAGGAGGTTAACACAGTATCAACTACAGTTTTTTGGGCTCATGTCTACCCACAATTTAGCCGCTCCTCAAGAGAAGTTGTACTCTCTTCTACAGTGGAAAGAACTGGAGGGTTGAAGGACTGTAAGCAAGGCCATGGTAGGAGGCATTGGGCTGTTATAGGCCTGTCTATACATTAAAGAAGAGGTTGCAGACTCCAGGCCTCGAGGCCCCGTTTCTAACTTGTTTTCCAACCAACCGGCTATTGATGCTCCTTATTGGCTAAACACATCAGATCCAGGTAATCAACAGCAGATAAGGCAGAGTTCCTGGAAAACCAGTTGGAGGCCTGGAGTTTGACACCCAAGTTTACCGCCATTTTGAACTACATAATTGAGGTGTAATGTCTTTTATTTATAATTTATATAAAATTTAATTTTTCTTGTTTTTCACCATGTATTTTTTGTATGTTCAAAATAAAGGACTAACTAACTGTGAAAAAGAGAGTCATGTCTCTCTTTCTCCATGTTTGCTCTCATTGTTGATTTATGACCAGCAGTACAGAGTTCCTAGTTTTCTTGGAGTCTGTAGATGGGGCAGCAGGAAATGTTCTGGTTAGGGCCTTCAAGGTTTTACTGGGAGACTTCAGTACCAATGTGGTTAATAACTGTGATACTTGGATGGGATTGGATTACACAAAACCTCAAGTAGTTTAAATTCTCCTCCTCTCTACAACATTTCATCAAATCTGAATTAAGGATGTTAGACCAGTAGGCAACAGTCCAGTTCTTTTTTAAAAATCTTCCTAAGCAGTAAAATATCATCAAATTATTAAACAAAACTACTCCTGAAATAAATCAGACTGTGAACCTTCAAGTAAAAGACACTCACTGGTGGAATTGCTGATCTCTCCAGCCGCACAAGCGATGCAGGAAAAACAACAAATGGGTTTGCCTTTAATCACAGCCTGTCGGAAACCAGGAAGGCAACTCTCACTACAGACAGAAACTGGCCTCTGTAACAACAATAGATTTCAATCATCACTTTGCTGTTCTAACGTTTGATGTAAGATGAGAAACATTTAGTTGAGGGTTCAAATCAAATAAGGAGAGAAGCTGTATTTATGTTCTATGTCTGGAAACACTTCAAATGTTTAACAGTAGTAATTTATTATAGAATAATTGCAGTTTTTACAGTAATAGTAATAATTATCTTAATGTCGAACTGAAATGACTTAATATATTCTTTTAGCAAAAATTCATATAAAATTCCTTTAACTTAGAAAAACAAAAAAAAAGTGTAGTTTGCTATCCATTGTGATTCTCTTATAATGTTATATTCAAAAATGTACCAGAAAACATTTCGGCTTTCTGCTTTGACATTACAATTTTTTTATGTCGATGCTTTGAGAATCTCATTAATCTAGATAGGGAAAATTCCTTCATTTCTCTGAGATCAAAAATACTTAACACATTAAATTGTTTATGTTAATAGTTATATCTTAAATTATGACTATTGTTTGGAATTAAAAAATCAGGGTGAAATAGGCTGACACCTGTTGAGAATCTCCAAACCATGTTATATTCATCTCTTTTATTGTAAACTGCTTTCCAGTCGGAAGTGAGGCATCATAGCTTCCTACAGTCACAAACACGGGGTCTCCTGCGGAGTTCCTTTGCCAGTTCACCAGCTGATAGGTCGCTGCAGGATCTCCTCTTTCATCAAAGTACACTTTCTCTCCTGACTGAAGAGTAAAATTCACATCCTGGACATGTTTGGCAATCTATTGATAGAAACAAGGCATAGAAAATGTCCTTAAAAGTCAGTGTTAATTCAAAATGTATATGTATTTTACAAAGTTAGAGTCTTACATCTTTTGGCTGCAAAATGCTTTTCAAAGTACACGACGTGTTGACTGCTTCACTCTTTTCTCCACATTTTAACATACTGTGCATAGCATGAGCTACAGCATATACAGCTTTGTATACATTATTAGATATTCTCAGCTCTGACACATCAGTGAAAGGATTTTTTATGTCACGTAGTCTCTCAGACCCAGAGCACTGCTTTACTCCTTCCAGACTTGACTGGAAGCTGCAGCCAAAAGTTTCTTCCCAGAACTCCTTCAGTACGCGGTTCTGAGGGTTCTGACTTGGGTGAACCTGTAAAAGAAAATCCTGCAAACCTGTGATTTTGGCCTTCTTTATGGCAAATCCTATAGAGCCAGTCAGTATTCCAGAGTATCTTCTTAGAGCCAAATTACTTGATGTAATCCAGGATTCACTTCCCACCCACTGCAGGCCGGTTATATTTTGCCTCAGAGCTTCTTCGAGCAGTATATCCATTTCATCATAGCCAAGGAAGGCAACTACAACTTTTGCAGTGCCTGTTTTGATGACTCTGACCACCCTCTCAACCTGCTCATCTAAACTAGTCCACGAGATGGCCTCAGAATATTCAACACAAATCCCCTCCTGGGTTGCAGCTTCAATGAAAGTTGCCATTCCATTGTTGCCGTAGTCATTGTCACTTCTGACTGCACCGACCCATGTCCATCCAAAGTGCTTTACCAGCTGAGCCAGCGCTCTGCTCTGATAGTAGTCACTGGGGATGGTTCTGAAGAAAGAGGGGTGCTCCTTTCTGTTACTGAGACATGCACATGTAGAAAAGTGACTGATCTGGAAGAAAAGAACACAATAAAAACATATGCATAACACTTCTAAACTCAATGTTTGATTTCTCTTTATCTTTTTGTAAATACATGAATAGTAAATCACAAATGTGAAACAATAACAAAGACATAATCATAAACAAGCATTACTCATATTTACCACTGGTATTTGAAAGATTCCGGCAATTTGTGACAAGACGATGGTTGAAGAGGACTTAGAGGCTCCAATGATGGCATGGACGGTTGACTGACCAGAGCAGCTTTTTCCAAAAGTCTTCTCCTGTCCATTGATCAGACCCATGGCTGCACGTGTTGAAGGCAGGGTTGAACCACAGCTGTCAAATATTTTATAACCAACCGAGATGTTGGGCAGTAAAGAGCTGCTGTTGTTGATCTCCTCGATGGCAAACATCATTGTCTGAGCAAAACGGAACTCTCTGAAGCTTATCCTGGGAAACAACGTCAGTACAATTACTTGCATTTCCCTGTGATTGAAGAACAAAGACAAAAAAAAAAGATACCTTGTGCAAATGAGAGGTTCTGGAGTTTCAGTCAGAGAAGGTGAAGACTTTGGGGTTTGGGTATAGACTGAAAAAGCTCCTCCAATGGTGATGTCTCCACTCTTTGATAGTACAGGTAACACCGGGCTTCCCAGCAGCTCACAGAGAGCTGTTTCATCTTCTGCTAAGACTCCCATAGCAACCACAAAGACTACCATAACACATATGAAGTCATGCATATTTCATAGGGTGGCTTACAATCACAGCTCTCCACTATTGCTTCCTTTATTACTAACTAAAATGTGTTTCCTCTTAGAGACAGAGCTTTATACCTCTGAAGGTGATGATGACTGAGGCCCTCTAATCAAATCACAGCGTGGGGGTGATGTCATCTAACTTTCCTATTGCACTCACTACCAAATAACATATTAGCTTGTTTTTATTCATTTTTCTTTTGGTTAATCCTTTTTGTTAGTGATCACTGCAGAAAAGTAAATTCCTCTGTGAGTTTAACCAAATGCTTTCTGCTCTGCAACTGAATTTATCAATAATTTGGTGTTTCTGTTAATAATTTAATTAAATGCTAGATTTTTCATTTTAAATGAAGGCATTTTAATCAGGTAAATACATGTTTTCCTCATTTTAATCACTTGTATGACTATTTCACAATCAGACATGAAAACAAATAAAGATTTGAGATAATAAAATAGTAATGTCTAATATATCTTTCCTAAGAGCTAAAAAAAAAGCAACAATCAGTATTTCTACTTTAATCAAAGCAAATTTTAGTAGTAATTGACAAATTCACCAAAAGGCTCAATGCAAATAATAAACAAAGTAGTGGATTAGATAATTTAGCAACTTCTAGTTCCACCATTGACTACTTTTCTTGTAGAAGAGTTGGGAACACTAAACCTGCCTGCCAAAGCCCAGAGGCATTAAATAAGGTGTTAGATAGACACATAAAAGATGACATGACACCAAGGGATTATGGGGATGGCAGACACGTCAAAATCACCAGCTTTGATGACTGCACTGCACAGCATTTCACATAATGTAGTTTCATCTTCAGCTGAGAAGCTTAAAGAAACCGAGAGACATTGCAAAGATGCAGATAAACATGGTGTTTCAGATGTGCTAATAATATTTTTCAATCCCTTCACTACATATATTTCTATATTTCCATGGCCTAAAAAACACCTTTCAGTCAGTTTTAAGCTTTAAAAAAATAATCAAATTACACTTTAATAACAATGATGAAAGCTATACCTGGCTGTTATTGATTTAATGTGAAGCTAGTAATGTTATCAACGATATTGATTGATTGTATTCATAGTTTTGTATCAATGTAGATTTTGTTGCTACAGTTGTTGTGATTGGATTCTATTGTATTAAAAGATAATTCACACACTGTGGCTGTGTGATAATCCAAGTAAAATCCTCAAAATGCATTTAGCTAGATTCTCTACTTATTTAAAAACTTGAAATTTAATTGATTAGCTTTAATAATGCCAATGTTTTTTTTATTAGTTGCTCTCTATGTTTAAAAACTGGACGGAAATCCTGTTTCAAGGTTTGCCACCAGAGGATGCAACCATTTTATGATTGATATAATAAAAAAATGTCTATAAAGAGTGCTGAACAACTTAAGCTATGTTTCAATATGTGCTTCTCCGGAAGAAGTCTATCTGGTTCTCCATCTCCTAGGAGGGTCCAGTATCTTGAGTTTGGGAAGTTACAGCCTGTCAGATCACCATTGGGTGCTTACCTGTCACTTCCTGGATCATTTATGTTCCTCCAATTTCATTGGTCTCACTCTAATGAGTCTTTCCACTGATTTGAAGCTTCATATGACAGATATATCAATTCGATGTGAAAAGGTTTGTTCTTTTATTTGAAGACACAGGATATGCTGTTGAATATGAAAGGCAATTAAATAACCATTCAACTTTATTTATATTGTGTTCATCCTGCAAATAGGAAATTTCCAAACCCAAAGGAAGTTTTTAAATTCTTATGGGATTTGCCACATGGCCTATAGCTTGGAAGCCATTTAAAGTGTGAGATTTGGCAATTTTTTTAATTTTCCCACCACAAGCTAAAAGGAAACTTCCTGAAATTTCACACACATCTTCGCTGGCTAAAGTCAACAACTACCACTGAAGTTTTGTCAGCTTTTGACCCACAAAGAGACTGCCATCTTGAATAAAAAAAGCCCCTTTGGCATCAGCTACAAATTAAAATTCATCCTGGAAAATTTTATTATGGGGGAAAAAAGTTGCAATTAAAGGTTGTAGATGTTGAACGCCATGCATGTAGTGAGTTGAAAAAAGGGGCATTCTCCTGTCACTTAGATATTTTTTAATAAAGTATAGTGAAAATGTAATATATGGGTATGTATCTAGGCCACTAGCACGGGGCTGTACAGCTCAGAAAGTGAAGTCAAAAGTGGATGGCGAGGAGCTGTGGGCCGTCCACTTATGGCTATGATTTTCAATTAAAATTTTTTTGCAGATCTCTCCCCATCATGTGGTTTTTAGTGTTCCTCTCTGGCTTCAGTAGTAAAATGTAACATTTGGGAGCAAATATACAGAAAAGCAATCCAAAGCTTGAGGCCAGAATTGCAAAGATTTCTACAGCTACAGTGAATTTTCCAGGAGAACTCACATATGCTGGGATAAATGTGACCCAAACTGCACTAAATATCAACATGCTGAATGTGATGAATTTTGCTTCATTGAAATTGTCAGGAAGCTTCCGAGCTAAAAAAGCCAGGATCAGGCATAACACCGCCAGAAGTCCAATATACCCTAACACAACCCAAAACCCTATAGATGAACCTAAGTTACACTCTAGAATAATCCTTTCAGCTGCATAAACTGTATTTTTGTATGGAAAGGGTGGTGCCAGAGCTAACCACACCACACAAACTAACACCTGCAGAAAGTGCCACCAAGAAACACCTGATCTCTATATGAGACAAACACTGAGGAACTGTGTTTGCTGGTGTTCTGGCTGTAAAGGCGATCACCACTGTTATGGTCTTAGTCAAAATACATGAAATACACAAAGCAAAGGCTATGCCAAACGCTACATGGCGCAGCATGCAGGACCAGTCAGTGGGTTGACCAATGAAGGTCAAGAACACAGGAAACATAAAGTCAAGGAGAGCAGCAGCAAGAAGCTCAGCTCAGAGTTACTGGCTTTGACCAGAGGTGTGTGACGGAACCAAAAGAAGACAAAAGACACAACGAGTGTTAAACTTGCTCCAAGCAAAGAGAAAGCAGCGAGGAGAGCGCCCATGGTCTCTTCATAAGACAGGAACTCAATCACCTTTGGAACACATTTGTTATGATCTTCATTTGACCAGTACTCCAGAGGGCATGGAGAACACTCTGCAGAATCTGCATGGAAGACATGAAAAAGAAAAACATGTTATGTTTTAAAAGTGACTTAACTAGACAGCAATTTTTTTTCAGTGTCAAAACTATTCTTTGAAGGAACATATTCCATTTATGTGGAATTTGACCCCCAAGTATGCATTGACTTGGATTGTTTATTAAACTAAACACATTATGCAATTATGAATCCTTACTGTTTTTTACACTTAATGTTTGTGCATCAAGGGGTAAACCTGTGTAGATTACAGAAATGTCTGCTCATTGTATAATTAAACAACCTCCGTTTTTGTAGTAGTGTTTTTTTTCCTACCAACAGGAGTTTAAAACTTAGGCTGTTTTAGCTTTGTACAAGCATCAGCTAGTAGTAGAGGTGCCACAAGGTAATTTTGGTTGGGTGGCTCCAAGGCAAACTTAGTGTAGTCATTTATGGCTTCCCTGTGGATAGTTAGGCTTCTTCTTAGTTTGTCTCGGTTACCAAAATATTTTGGATCTGAAGCTACCTGTGGTATCATCAGCCAAGTCTGGACCAGATCCAGGTAACATTGTGTTAGCATGCAAGATGAATGCAAGAAACAAACCATGTTTCTAGCATTGCACGACCTGGTCTAAAGAGATGTTCTGTCTCGTATAGTTATGAACAAAGGATCAGGGCCAGAGCTTTAGTCACAATTGCCTTTATAGTTACGGGTGGATAAGGACTGACTATGGGTGAAAAATTGACAACCCTATATGGGGCATGCAGATGGCCAGCACAAAATGGCAAGATCGCAGATCACTCAGTGACAACAGGAGAGTATAAGCATTAATGCATATTTTTCTTTGGGTATGCCAAGGGGGACAGGTCGTAGTAAAATAAAAAAAAATGCTAAGTTAAGTAAAAGTAAATATGGAGAGGGAAAGGCGTGGCGTATAAATTGTATACTTTTCTTTACCCCCACCCCCACCCCCACTTATGCACACTGCACACTCATTTTCAAACATTCTTGTTCACTAATGAGTGCCGTGTAACGCTGAATGGTCCAGATGGATGGAGGTGGTTGGCCACCATGTCCCAACAAGGCTGTGACGTTAGCAAGGAGGTGGTAGAGTCATGTTTTGGGCATGAATCTAGTTGAGAGCTGGTCGACCCTTTTCTGCCTCATTTCCACTGAGCGGTCCAGACCGGACTGGACTTCTGAGCGTTTCCATTACAAAGTGGACCTGTTAAGCAGGACCGACTGGTACCATTTCTGGTCCATAGAAATATGGACTGGACCTGTGAGGGCGGAGCTTCTGTTGTCACACAATGTCCCTTTGATTCGCGGAAAGGTTTTACGACAGCAGGAAGTGTCCAACCAGCGCTTTTCCTGACTCAAGATCCAAACAGAAAGTTTTGTCCTCTTTTCAGCTGTATTCGTCTTCATCCCCGCAATCTTCTTACAAAGAATAATAAATTCTACATACAGTATTTCCCCTTATTTGCAGGGGGTTGGGGATCAGAGACACTCCGAATACACACATACAGAGACACACAGACCCCCCATTTCCATCTCACCTGATCCCGGGGGTTGAAGAATGTCCTTTACAGATCCATTCTCATCAAAAAAACTTCTGATTGTACTTTGGAAAACATTTAATAAAGAACATTGGAGTATTGCTCATGGTAAAGAGTTTTTTTCTTTTTAATTCAGAACAATAGACTTTTTGCAGCATGATAAACACCTTCTCTGGATTATAATTATCATCCGCGGCTATCTTTTTAATTTTTCGTCCGTTTCTGAGTCAGCTGATTCCATAGTAACTTTCGCTATAGTCACACTGTAGAAAACAGTTACTACAGCTACGTCATTGGGCTACACCCCTCATGCTTTTTGATGGTCAGAAAAGCTTGATTGCATTGCTCTGACCATTCTAAACTGGCCAAGAGGGGACTGGTCTGGTCCGCAGCGCTCAGTGGAAACGAGAAATTAGGGTCCCTAAAGGTGCGAAAATTACCTTTGAAAAATATGTTGAGTTACTGACTGACCACTTTCTTCTGTGGTAAAAAAGAGAAAATCCTCTTCATGCATGACAATGCACCATCTCATGCTGCAGAAATACCTCTGCAAATGTGGCTGCTAAAGGCATAAAAGAAGATGCGCCCCCCCCCCCCACCACCACCCCCATGACCTCAACCCTAAAGAATCTTTGGAGCATCCTCAAGCAAAATATCTAAGAATTGGAGGCACTTCACATCCAAACAGCACTTCTGGGAGGCTATTCTGACATTCTAAAAAGGAATTCAAGCAGAAACTCCCCAAAAATTCACAAGTTCAATGAATGCAAGAATTGTGAAGCTGCTACAAAGTAAGGGCTCCTATGCTTGAATGTAACTTCGACATATTAAGATAGTTTTGACTGGAAAAACTTTTGATCACAGTATATATGACCTCCTGATGCAGAAAAAAGACCTAAAATTTTACAGTAAACTTAAAAACATGAACTCACTGGTAGAGTTGCTGATCTCTCCAGCAGTACAGGCGATACAGGAGAAGCAGCAGATGGGTTTTCCTTTAATCATAGCCTGTCTGAAACCAGACGAACAGCTCTCACTGCAGACAGAAACTGGTCTCTGTGACAATAAAATAACATGTCAGCTTTGTATTGATCCAGATATCTGAGACAAGATGATGTGTAACATTAGTATGAATACAAATCATTGGGATTTGTTAAGGGATTATTTTGACATTAAATTGTCACTATGACTAAAGGTTTTTAATTATTTAAATTCCCAAAACACATACTATAGTGATCTATGTTATCTTTTTTTTTCCACTTTCTGTGATGCTTATTTAATTTAATATGTAAACTGTACAAAAAAAAGGGGGGGGTAAAGGAAATTCCGTTTTCCAAATATTTGTGTATGTTTTTTTTGAATGATGATACCTCAAAGGATTCCGTAACCCATGCCATGTTAATCCCATTCATGGTAAATTCTTTTCCATTTTGTAGTGAGGCATCATAACTTCCAACAACCACAAACACGATGTCTCCCGCTGAGCTCCTTTGCCAGTTCACCAGCTGATAGGTCGCTGCAGGATCTCCTCTTTCATCAAAATACACTTTCTCTCCTGACTGAAGAGTAAAATTCACATCCTGGATGTGTTTCACAACCTATAAATGCACAAAAATGGGGATGTAAGAGAAGGATAAAAGTTTCTAATATTCCAGATAGTTATATATTACACAAAGTTACTGTCTTACTTCTTTTGGCTGTACAAGGTTTTTCCAGGTACATGACGTGTTGACTGCTTCACTCTTTTCTCCACATTTTAACATACTGTGCATAGCATGAGCTACAGCATATACAGCTTTGTACACATTATTAGATATTCTCAGCTCTGACACATCAGTGAAAGGATTTTTTATGTCACGTAGTCTCTCAGACCCAGAGCACTGCTTTACTCCTTCCAGACTTGATTGGAAGCTGCAGCCAAAAGTTTCTTCCCAGAACTCCTTCAGTATGTGGTTCTGAGGGTTCTGACTTGGGTGAACCTGTAAAAGAAAATCCTGCAAACCTGTGATTTTGGCCTTCTTTATGGCAAATCCTATAGACCCATAAAGAA
The DNA here is from genome assembly GCA_003999625.1 of Oryzias javanicus. Lineage (NCBI taxonomy): Eukaryota > Metazoa > Chordata > Actinopteri > Beloniformes > Adrianichthyidae > Oryzias > Oryzias javanicus. The sequence continues at coordinate 22,402,829 of CM012449.1, read as the reverse complement.
TATTTGAGTATTTCATTGTAGTCAAATGCTGAGCAGTGATCCAAGATTCACTTCCCACCCACTGTAACCCTGTAAGGTTTTGCCTCAATGCTTCTTCAAGTAAAATATCCATCTCACTCTGAGCCAAAAAGGCAACTAAAACTTTTGCAGTGCCTCTTCTGATGACTCTGACCACCCTCTCAACCTGCTCTGTGGAGGCAGTTCTTGCGATGGCCTCAGAATATTCAATACAAATCCCCTCCTGGGTTGCAGCTTCAATGAAAGTTGCCATTCCATTATTGCCGTAGTCATTGTCACTTCTGACTGCACCGACCCATGTCCATCCAAAGTGCTTTACCAGCTGAGCCAGCGCTCTGCTCTGATAGTAGTCACTGGGGATGGTTCTGAAGAAAGAGGGGTGCTCTTTTCTGTTACTGAGACATGCACATGTAGAAAAGTGACTGATCTGGAAGAAAAAACAACAAAAGAAACAAGAAATAAGTGATGAATATTTCACCCGTCAGTAATGAACAAATAAATAGCCAAACCTAATCATGAAAAACCTTTTAACATTTATAGAATCAGATGCTGTTGCACATATTATGTAAATAGATGAAGTGGCTGACTTGGATAACAAAGAATCTTAGATATTTACCACTGGTATTTGAAAGATTCCAGCAATTTGTGATAAGACGATGGTTGAAGAGGACTCCGATGTTCCAATGATGGCATGAACAGTTGACTGACCATAGCAGCTTTTTCCAAAAGTCTTCTCCTGTCCATTGATCAGACCCATGGCTGCACGTGTTGAAGGCAGGGTTGAACCACAGCTGTCAAATATTTTATAACCACAGAGATGTTGGGCAGTAAAGAGCTGCTGTTGTTGATCTCCTCGATGGCAAACATCATTGTCTGAGCAAAACGGAATTCTCTGAAGTTCACTCTGTAAAAGAAAAGTGTTACATGACTGTTTATTAAAAAATAACATGAACTGTTTAATAAATAAATCAATACCTGGTGCAAATCAGAGGATCTGGAGCATCACTTGCAGTGAATGAAGAGGCAGCTATTTGAGAGTGCATAGAAAAAGCTCCTCCAATTATTATATCTCCTGACTTAGACAGCAAGGGAAACTCTGGGCTGCCCCACATTTCACAGACAGCAGTTCCTTCTTCTGCAAAGATGCTCACATAAAACACAAACAGTGACATTACAGAGATGAAGAGACGCATGTTTACAAAGCATTTCAAATCCACCGATCCTGATATTCTACAATCCCTTCACTGACTAAAACTGATCTGCTACTTCATCCAGATATTTATACCTACATGTATTTTTACCAACCAAGAATGACACGATGCAGTTCTTTATACTCGAATAGATGGCCATGTTCACTGAGGAAGGCTGTGTTCCTCCAATCAAATCAAGACATGATAATACTGAAGCTATTTTTAGTCTCATTAATGTTACAAATGCATGGCACATAAATATTACAGACTGGTTGTCTGTAATGAAACTTGCTTTTTATCATTTTTAACTACAATTTTGTTGTTTAGTTTTACTTATTATTTCTGTCTATAATTTTTAACTATTTTTGAAGTTGAGTGTTGACAATGTTTTAATTTACAAAATATTTGACATAGAAGTCCTTACAAGCTAATCAATGATGTAATTGCCTATTTCACCTGTTGTTTCTTTAGAACCTTTTAAGCAAAAAAATAATTTTAGTAGATTAAACAAAAAGTCAATAAAATCCTCAGGATTTTATTTAGAATTGCAAAAAAACCCAAACTATTTCATGACTTTATTTGTGTTGATCACCATGATTCTGAAAAGCATGAGTTACTTTGCAGATAGAGCTGCAAAGCTAACTAAGACACACGTTTTAAAGAACAATATATAACATAACATGTTTGACAACATACATTAAAGTTTTAAACTTTTAAAAGCAGGAACTGATGCAACATTGTATGTCCATGATTCATTGGCACTTTTTAATGTGAGGATGGATCCCACTCAGCTCTACTGCAGCTGATTAAAACATTGATTGTTTTGGGGTGGAGCCTCATGGCAGCATCTGTTCTTGCCAGAAGGAAAGAACACAACTGAACAATAGGTGCTTAAAATTTATGTTATCAAATTCTTGAAAAGTCTCCACTAACAGCAGCAAAAGTTGACAAATTTGTGGCCAGTCACCTTTGAGAAAATCGGTCAACAAGAAGGTTTAAAAATGCATCACATATAGCAAGAAAGTTCCTGAAATTGCAGAACTGGAATGAACCAAATGGGTGGGGCCGTTCTTATCATGATCAAATAAAATGTTTTTTGGTAACATCTGGAATTCAGTGTTCCTTATTCCTGTTTGAACCATGACATAGGGACCCACATTTCTGCCTTTTTTGATAAATCTGACTTCTTTATCCATCAGTATTTGGTCAGGAGTCTTCTTTGTGTGATCATTAAATTATGCATGAAAATACGTTCGATGGCTGATATTTTAGGACATTTCTCCTTAATGAGATTTGAAAATCGGCAGCTTGGACCTCTTCAAAATAGAGGAGGAGCGGAAGAGAATCGTCTTGTGCTCCTGCCCTTGGCTGTGGACCACGCCCCCCGACCCATCTCGCATCTGTCAGTATAGGAGTGATTCCTGGTGGATCGTCTGTGCTCCTGTTCTTGGCTGTAGACTGCGCTTCTGCCTCGACTTAGCTGTGGACTTCGTCTCCACCCGTACCTCAGTCCTATCTGAATGAACTCTACTCGAATATGTAGTTGTACAGTTGATGAGCTAATTTTTCTTTAATAGTCCTGGTAAATCACTTGTCCGTCCTGGGATGGGATCTGTCCATCATGTGGGCATCCCTAAGGTTTCTTCTTTTCCCTAAATTTGGTTTTGTTTGGGAGTTTTTCCTTACCGGGTAGGGATAACCAGTTTTATCTAGTCTGTTTAGTTTTTAGCTGTTGTTTATATTCTATGATTTACCTTCTTCATCTGCAAAAATTACCAGAATTAACCCTAATGAGGCAACTTTTTTTTTGTGATATTGGGCTATAATAATAAAATTTAAGTCAATTGAATTGATGATGTGTATGAATTTCAATATAACAGAAGAACATTGATACTTGCTACGCTGCTCTTGGTGGCTGGATGGCTCAGTTGACTGGGTGTAGGACTGGCATGCAAGAAACTTGGGTTTGCTTTCCAAAGTTCCCAATGAGCTTAATCTAGTGTGGGTCCTTAGGTAAGACCCACACTACTGCCAAACTTCCAAACTATATAGCCACAGGGGGGCCCAAATTTGGGTCTCCCTGTGCCAGTCCCCAGCCCAGTTAAAAATACAGGGTTATGTCAGGAAGGATATCTGGTGTAAAACTCCCTGGTAACCACATATCCGAACCAGTAAAATTTGATTTGCTGTCATGACTCTTGAGCGGATGTGCAAAAAGTAGAAAAGCAGATTGCTGTACTGGTCTTAGTATTGGCACACTTTTGAGTTATTGTATTATCTTTTTATTCATGTTAGTTTCCATGTTGGTTGCAACCTGCCCGTGTGGTGCTCAAAAAGCCTTTTCCACTTTAAGTCTGTCATGTCTCTATTTGACGGCTGCAAAGGTATATATTTTAGACATACCACTGTAAAAAAGCCTGCTCCTTAATTTACAGAAAAACTGACTGAAAATAAGACACACATAATAATGATAGGAGGTATATTGACCATTAACATTCATTGTTTTCCATTTTTTATTTAAACAGTATGTAACCTGTACATTTCACAAACCCAAAACACAGTTATTCTAAATTATAATTTTGGAAAGCATAACAAATAATAATATTAATGATGGTACTAAAAATCAGTCCACAAATATGGGTAGACTACTCTTTAAAAGCTGTTGGACTCTTTTGATACTAAACTTGTGAGTCAATAATCAGTCCTTATATTGGATAACCCAATATAACTACATAGAAGAAGAAATGTATTTATATAGGACTTTTCACATGTAAAAACAACAAAGTGCTTTACAAGAAATGATTAAAACACAATATGAATGAATAAAATAAATGGAAAGAACATCGATAAAAATGGAATGAATGTAAAAACAAGTAAAAGGCAGTTAAACTGATAAAAGTTAACTAAAAAGCCTGTCAGAATAAAAATGTCCTAAGAAGCTTTTTAGATGAACCAACTGATTCGGTCATATGGAGGGTTAATGGCAGGGCGTTCAAGAATTTGGGAGCCACTACTTAAAAGGAAAGGTTTCCATGGGTTTGAAATTTTGTTCTAAGGACTTTGAGAAGATTTGATCTAAGGACCAAAGAGAACAGTTAGAGGTGTAAGATGTTATCATAGATTAGAAATATACTTTTGGAGTCTGTCCTTTAAGAGCATTACAAGTTAAATCTAAGATTTTCTAATCATTTCTAAATGTGAGTAGTAGCCAATGTAGTGACAATAAAACCGGGGTGATATGTTCTCTTCTGTTGGTTCCTCCTGAAAGTCTCTCTGCCCCATTTTGGATCAGCAGCTATTTTATTTTGATTAAAACTGTTTTTGAAGATCTCTCCCCATCATGTGGTTTTTAGTGTTCCTCTCTGGCTTCAGTAGTAAAATGTAACATTTGGGAGCAAATATACAGAAAAGCAATCCAAAGCTTGAGGCCAGAATTGCAAAGATTTCTACAGCTACAGTGAATTTTCCAGGAGAACTCACATATGCTGGGATAAATGTGACCCAAACTGCACTAAATATCAACATGCTGAATGTGATGAATTTTGCTTCATTGAAATTGTCAGGAAGCTTCCGAGCTAAAAAAGCCAGGATCAGGCATAACACCGCCAGAAGTCCAATATACCCTAACACAACCCAAAACCCTATAGATGAACCTAAGTTACACTCTAGAATAATCCTTTCAGCTGCATAAACTGTATTTTTGTATGGAAAGGGTGGTGCCAGAGCTAACCACACCACACAAACTAACACCTGCAGAAAGGTGCCACCAAGAACACCTGATCTCTGATATGATGACAAACACTGAGGAACTGTGTTTGCTGGTCTTTTGGCTGTAAAGGCGATCACCACTGTTATGGTCTTAGTCAAAATACATGAAATACACAAAGCAAAGGCTATGCCAAACGCTACATGGCGCAGCATGCAGGACCAGTCAGTGGGTTGACCAATGAAGGTCAAAGAACACAGGAAACATAAAGTCAAGGAGAGCAGCAGCAAGAAGCTCAGCTCAGAGTTACTGGCTTTGACCAGAGGTGTGTGACGGAACCAAAAGAAGACAAAAGACACAACGAGTGTTAAACTTGCTCCAAACAAAGAGAAAGCAGTGAGTAGAGCGCCCATGGTCTCTTCATAAGACAGGAACTCAATCACCTTTGGAACACACAGATTATGATCTTCAGTTGACCAGTACTCCAGTGGGCACGGAGAACACTCTGCAGAATCTGCATGGAAGACATTAAACATGATATTATGCCATGTGGTAAATGCAGACATTTGATTAAACTAGTAAACAGGCAACAATTTTTTTTTTTTTTTTTTTAACAAAATGATCTCTTAAACAACTCAATCTAATTCCCAAGTCAACACATATTTGACACGTGGTAAAGGACCCCTTTTTTTTACGTGCTGGCTGCTCCAATAAAATCAGGGCTCCCCAACCACCGGTCAACATGACACCGTAACAGACAGTTCCGGTACTGTGTGCATCTACTACTGGATGTGGTACTGGTTTGCGGACAGGATTAGGGTACTGGTACCTTAAACATGTGTCAATATGTGAGGACTTTGAAATGAAAATGTGTCACTGCAAACTTATTCATACTTATTCATGTATATGGTGACTAAATCCCAAATGGGGAGTCGATGTGAATGAGGCACTGCAGCACAGTGCACAGTGGTGCAGCAGTTAGGGTATTGGTACCCTATGTGGCACCTTTTCCACATAGCAAGAAGGCCTAAATTTAAATCCCAGCTGGAACCATTTCTATGTGGAGTTGGCATATTCTACTTGTGCATTTTTCTCTGGGTATTACAGCTTCCTCCCATAGTCCAAAGACATGCTTCATTGGTTAATTAGTGACTCTAAGCTGTCCCTAGGTGTGACTTGACTGTGAGTGTGTAATTAAGTGACCCTTTAACGGCCTGGTGACCTGTAGAGGGTGTAACCTGCCTTCGCCCAACAGTAGCCAGGTTAAGCTCTGATAAAAGGGATACAGCGGGTTAAGAAAATAGACGGATGAATGGATCTTATGCTAACCTGTCAACGTTGCATCCTCACACCCACACCACCAGGATAAACCCAGATGAAAGTCATAGATTTAAGCACTGTCTCCATATTGGGCTACGTAGGCCAACAGCATTTAAAATTCAGGCATGATAACCTTAAATAAAGGTGCATCCACTCAGGGCCTTGTAACCTAATGAACCACTATCTAATATCTGTGTAAGACTATTTTAAGATCAACCTCATTCATTAAAATCTGGTTAATTTAGGATTTTGTACCAAGCTCTGTTCAGCCAGTCAAACTGTGAAACTGCCATCACCTGGGCCAAGTGCCCTGCATAATACAACCTTCTTAGAAGGCCCAAAGTGCTGTACAGCCACACTACCATTCACTCATAACAGGGATAGGCAACTCCAGACTCAAGGGCTGCATGATTTCTGGATATCCAAGTCCTACACATGACTTATTACCTGGTTCAGGTATGTCCAGCCAATTAGAACATGTAAGACCAGGGTATGTTGGAAAACATGCAGGAATGAAGCCCTCGAGTTGCCTATACCTGACTTATGCACACACACTAGCACCATACTATAACTACCAAGAGCAACATGGGATTAAGTGTCTTGGCCAGGGACACAAGGCGGAAACCAGACTTGCAATCATCATGGACAGTTCTTCCTCTGCGCCATGGTTGCCCCATAATGCACAACTTTCTGTGTTGTTTCTCTCTTGAGGATCTATATAGTGATCGTCATATTGTTGTCCATTGTGTTGTATTATTTTGTTAGCTATAGATGACTTGATGGTCAGCATTATTTATGTTTTGATTTTCAGTGCCAATACAAATAAACAAATTCAGAGTGAATCTTGAACACAATGAAAGATCATTTCACATAGTCACATTCTGTAGATGTAGGGGGTAGCTATTCATTGACAGAAATCTGTTAGTGCAAGGGGTTTGTCTTGGAAAAAATGTTGGATCAACTGTCCAAAGAAATTCCATAATAATACATGTTAAACATGTAGGGCGAGGACAACATAAGATAAAATCTAGAGTATGATGTAATCAACCATTTTGTGAATAAAAATTGAGTCTGTAGTAAAAAGTCTCGTAACATGAACTCACTGGTAGAGTTGCTGATCTCTCCAGCTGCACAGGGGATACAGGAGAAGCAGCAGATGGGTTTTCCTTTAATCATAGCCTGTCGGAAACCAGGTGAACAGCTCTCACTGCAGACAGAAACTGGTCTCTGTGACAATAAAATAACACGTCATTTTGTTTTAATCCCGATATCTGAGACGAGATGATGTATAACATCAGTATAACATCAGTATAGAGATAGAACTTTAAGATTTGTGTAGGCATTAATGACTATATGTGCTCATCACTGTGCATCAGTAAAAAAAATGTTGTATAGTTGTATATGCACAAATACTTTTGTTAAACAAATATAAATATTTTACATTGGATATAGTTTGCATGAAATAAAATGGCCTAAAAATCAAACAATTAAAATTTGGATTGTTTGAATTTCTAAAGTGAAGACTTTATTGTTCATTTGATCCCATTTTCCATGGTGCATGTATTTTAATGTAGGCCATGATGCCCTGCATACACTTTTAAACACTGCATCATGTTGTTTTTCTTCCACCTTCAGAAAGATTTAAGAAAATAGAGAGACGAAAGAAGTCCAATTTTAAATGATGATACCTCAAAGGATTCCGTAACCCATGCCATGTTAATCCCATTCATGGTAAATTCTTTTCCATTTTGTAGTGAGGCATCATAACTTCCAACAACCACAAACACGATGTCTCCCGCTGAGCTCCTTTGCCAGTTCACCAGCTGATAGCTCGCTGCAGGATCTCCTCTTTCATCAAAATATACTTTCTCTCCCGATTGAAGAGTAAAATTCACCTCCTGGATGTGTTTCAACACCTAAAAATACACAACAGCATTAAACAAAAGGCAAGTGTGGACATTTTTAAATAGTTTAACTTCTCATAATTACTGTCTTACTTCTTTTTGTTGTACAAAGTTTTTCCAGGTACATGACGTGTTGACTGCTTCACTCTTTTCTCCACATTTTAACATACTGTGCATAGCATGAGCTACAGCATATACAGCTTTGTACACATTATTAGATATTCTCAGCTCTGACACATCAGTGAAAGGATTTTTGATGTCACGTAGTCTCTCAGACCCAGAGCACTGCTTTACTCCTTCCAGACTTGACTGGAAGCTGCAGCCAAAAGTTTCTTCCCAGAACTCCTTCAGTATGTGGTTCTGAGGGTTCTGACTTGGGTGAACCTGTAAAAGAAAATCCTGCAAACCTGTGATTTTTGCCTTCTTTATGGCAAATCCTATTGATCCATAAAGGATATCTGAGTATTTCATGGTAGCCAAATGCCGAGCAGTGATCCAAGATTCGCTTCCCACCCACTGTAACCCTGTTAGGTTTTGCCTCAAAGATTCCTCAAGTAGAGCATCCATCTCATCATAAGACAGAAAGGCTACTAAAACTTTTGCAGTGCCTCTTCTGATGACTCTGACCACCCTCTCAACCTGCTCTGTGGAGGCAGTTCTTGCGATGGCCTCAGAATATTCAATACAAATCCCCTCCTGGGTTGCAGCTTCAATGAAAGTTGCCATTCCATTATTGCCGTAGTCATTGTCACTTCTGACTGCACCGACCCATGTCCATCCAAAGTGCTTTACCAGCTGAGCCAGCGCTCTGCTCTGATAGTAGTCACTGGGGATGGTTCTGAAGAAAGAGGGGTGCTCTTTCTGTTACTGAGACATGCACATGTAGAAAAGTGACTGATCTGGAAGAAAAAACAACGAAAGAAAAAAGAAATAATTGATGAATATTTCACCCGTCAGTGATGAACAAATAAATAGCCAAACCTAATCATGAAAAACCTTTTAACATTTATAGAATCAGATGCTGTTTCACATATTATGTAAAAAGTGGCTGACTTGGATAACAAAGAATCTTAGATATTTACCACTGGTATTTGAAAGATTCCAGCAATTTGTGATAAGACGATGGTTGAAGAGGACTCCGATGTTCCAATGATGGCATGAACAGTTGACTGACCAGAGCAGCTTTTTCCAAAAGTCTTTTCCTGTCCATTGATCAGACCCATGGCTGCACGTGTTGAAGGCAGGGTTGAACCACAGCTGTCAAATATTTTATAACCCACAGAGATGTTGGGCAGTAAAGAGCTGCTGTTGTTGATCTCCTCAATGGCAAACATCATTGTCTGAGCAAAACGGAACTCTCTGAAGTTCACTCTGCAAAAAGAACATTTTCTAAATTTTTGCTGAAATCTTTATTTGGAACCAAGTAACTATTCTAAACAACAGCATAAGCCAATACCTGGTGCAAGTCAGACGATCTGGAGCATCACTTAATGAGAGTGAAGATGCAACTATTTGAGAATGCACTGAAAAAGCTCCTCCAATCATAATATCTCCTGACTTCGACAGCAAGGGAAACTCTGGGCTGCCCCACATTTCACAGACAGCAGTTTCTTCTTCCGCAAGGATTTCCATAATAGCTACCAAAACTGACATTAAAGAGATATAGACAAACATGTTTACAAATTGTTTCAGATCCTCTAATCTCATGTCTCAACCCCCTTACTGACTGAAAACAATCTGCTCCCACTTCCAGATATTTATAGTTCCTGCAGAAATTGAAGAGGGATGTTTTCTGAGCTGCCTTTGCCTAAACACTTATATTTATCTACTCATGCATAGGCGCATACTTTCTTTAGACACGCCTTAAAACAATCTAACGCAGTTCAGAGTAGTGGCTAATAAACTGTGTGGTTAGTCTTTGAGATAGGCAATTATTGTGTTTGAGTCATAGTATGGTGCTTCATATTTAAAAATACTTTACATTTTTTAAATTTAGAATTAAGAGACACTCACAGTAACTGATAAAACAGCTAATTTTGGAGAAATACTGCCTCGATATAAAAATGTACGAGAAATACTGAGGTATGTTCCAGCAGTTACTGGCCTTCTGTACTCCAGTAATTTACCGGTGCTAGCTTAAATTATCCCAGAACACAAAAGAAGGAGCAACTCTAATTCAAATTGTGACAAAAATTAATCTATTGTCAGGGATTGTGGTGGAGGACCCAAATGCAGGAGACCAGACTTGGTGGCAGAAACATAAACATTTACTAACTCAACTTAACTTAACCAGGACAAAACCAGGAGAACAAACCAGTGACATGACAGAACGTGGATGAGCAGATGACCTGACAATGAGAAACTGAAAACCAGACACTTAAATACACTGAGGGGAATTAACTAAATGAAGACAGCTGTGGATGATTAACCTGAACGTGGTGAAACTGACAGAAAACAGAACATGACAAAACCTAAGCACTAAATCATGACATCTATAAACAAACATAAAAAAGCGATGAAAAATCTATGACTTTTATCTGGGTTTATCTTGGTGGTGTGGGTGCGAGGATGCAATGTTGACAGGTTAGCATAAGATTCATTTTAAAGCGACATAGTCACTCATTTCTAAAGACCCACTTAAATAAAAGTGGGTTTTTGGTGTTTTAACATGTTCTTGTGGCATTTTTTTCTCTTTACAATAACTAAAGCAGTGGTCCCCAACCACCGGGCCGCGGAAATTTTTTTTTTTTTTTTGAGATGGAAATATTTATTTTGAAAATCGACCAGATTCTCTCAATTAGCTCGAGCGCTAAAAGCAGTTTGGAGGCGTGTAACACAAGAGAAGTGCATATGGAAGCTTTGTTTGCAAATGGATCAAATAAGTGAGGGACAGAACAGACGCAAGAACAGGTGATTCCCACACACCGTACTTGTTTGCAGAGAGATGTGACTTTCAGGAACAAATCTAATCTTTTAAATGGTCATAGAAAAGCTGAAACGAGCTCATCTATTCAGATGCTCATTTCAGAGAAGATGTGAACAGCCGATTGATTAATGCAAGTACTTTCAGGAAAAAAAAGTAGCAGGGCAGGGGTGGGGAGTGGAGGAGAAAAGGGGACCTTTGTGGCATGTGCAAGTAATCGCATGCAGGTGGAGAGGCGATCAAAGTCACAAGTTTAAAGTTTTGTTTTGTAAAAACTGAAGATTTGAAGAACACTTGAAGCTTTTGCATGGAGTTTCAAAGTATTCAGATTTTTTTTTTTTTAGCATCAATAATTGATTTATGTGTGTGTTGTATTTTGTTCCTATTTATTTATTTTTATTAAATGAGATTAACTTTTACATATACTACACCAACAATTATTTGATATTATTGCTTTACTTCAGCATGAAGCCAAATTTGCATTCCTTTCGATTGCTATTTCTCGGTTTGTTTTTCTTATGTTGAGTGCAATGGGGTTTGTGTTTCTAACTTTTATTTATTTCTGTAAAACTTTGTGTTAGCTTTAGTAATAAAAGTGCTTTATGTAGAAAATTTGATTTGATGTAGTGATAACATAAAGGCCCATCAACAACAACTATTTATGTAAAAGAAAAAAAAATGTCAATCGTTAGTCATTTTCAACCATTCAAGTTTTTTTTTTTTCTTTCCTTTTTAACTTGTTCTGTCCAACAGCTGAGCAAACAGATGCGGGCTGAGAGCCTCTTGTGTTTCGGCAGATTTTACTGTCACAGCAGGGATTTATTGAGTATAAACCCCTGTTGTATTTCATGCAAAATTTTATTTATATTGATTGTGTTTTATTTATTTACTTTTTGTTCAATCATTCAAGTGAAAGAGCTATTCAAGAGATGGGGTTCATTTTTAGATGTCAAAACTCTAGTTATTAAACTTTTTGTTTGTCATGTTAGCGACGCAAAACAGAACCAGATGCTGTAACCTGGAAAGATCAGCTAGGTCCGATTAGGATGTGCAGAGGAGTGCAGGTGCACCATGATATTATTACTTTCCCACTCTTCAGATTTTCAGGTCCAGAGGCAAGAACACCTGTTATGCAACTTGCATTACTGAAAAAATGGCTCAACATTTACATTTATAGTTATATAGTGTTCCCTCATATGTTCACATTTCTTTATTTGCACTTTCCTGTATTTGCAGATTTTTTTTCAGTCAGATTACTCTTCTGGTTCGTCACCAAAACTCCAACAACTCAAGACGCTTGTTTGAAAATTTTGTAAAGGTGCCGCGGATCATGAAAGGGGAGCTGGGGTTACCCACCCTCCTCTTGCTATGCTCCTGCATGGAGAAATGGCATCAGCTGACTTCGAAGTAGCCGAATAAAAATCCTGACATACTGAGGTAGAAAATCGGATAATTATAATCTGGAGCAAGAGTTTATTATGGATGAAACCGGACTCTTCTTAATGAAGATGTCCCCTCTCACTTATTTGATGAAGGAGGAAGCACATGCTCCAGGGTTTAAGGCACCGGGAGACAGAGTGACACTCCTCATCTACGTCATAAAGTTACGCTGTCGCTGCGGTACAGTCCTATTTTTCGGAATAAAAAAAATACTCTTCATGTTGAGCAATAGGTCAATGTTATTTATTAAATGTTTAACAAACCAATTTCAGAAGTGTTTTTTATAAGTATGGATCAATAACGGGCATTCTTTGGCCGCAAGAGGTGGGGTGTCTGTATTAGCAGATTCAGCATATTCGCGGATGTTTCTGGTCCCTAACCCCCACAAATAATGGGAGATTGCTGTATTACTATTTCCTATTTAGGTTAATGTTTCGATATTTTTACATTTAATATTTACATCTATATTTAATAAGGGTGTGTCTTGGCAAGAATGTGGTGATACAATACATATCGTGATACATGTCTCGCAATACACTAAAGATCGCAACATCCCAAGACTGTACCAGAACAATTTTTCACTTTTTTTTTTTTTTTTTTTAAGAGTATGACTTAAAAAAAAACTAAGTAATACATAACAAAAGGCACAAGGCTAACTGAACTAATTAGGCCGAATATTTAACACAAGCTGGTTGTCAAGAGATTTTGATCTTCTGCGGCGGTGTAGAGCTGCTCCAAGTGTGCTGTGCTGCCAACCAATAGTTGGGGGCTTAATTGGAAAATGAAAATAAGACACTGGAGGACGCTCACAAATAATTAATTAAATATTGTCATAACAGCAATTTAAATCATTACAAGTATCGGCAAATAAAATATTGCGATATATCACTGAATTGGCTTTTCCTTAGACCCCTAAAATTAACGTTAATATTTGATGTTTACGTTTAAATATAGATTTTAACGTCTGTTTTAGAATTATGATAGATGGTTAGGTTTTACATTTACATTTAACGTTACATTTGACATTTAGATTTTACACTAATACTTAATATTTACCAATAATATTTAATTTATATTTCGCATCTAAAAGTACATAACTTCAAGTCATAGATAATGCTCGCAGTTCCTCTTAAGCAAAAGACGGATAGACCCTCGATGGTTTGCTAGTCTATAATCACGGGGCCACAGACAGACAAGAAATCTTTGTGTTCCAGTCATTATGCAAAGTCTGTAAAAGTATATTTCACAGAAAGAGTATTTTTTTAAATTTCCATGACATTATTGAATAAATTCAAATGACAGTACAAAAGAGTCTGAAGACAATGTTTTTAATGAAAAATGAGGAAAAAAAAGACGACAATAAAGGTTTTTATTTTCATTTTGATTTACCCAGCATGGATCTTTTTGTGTTCATTTCAGGTCTAGTGCAAGAATATAGCATTTTGGTGCAAATATACAAAAAAGAATTCCATAACTTGATGCCAAAATTGCAAAAATCTCCACAGCAACAGTCAATTTTCCAGGAGAGCTGACATAGGCTGGGATGAAAGTGATCCAGACTGCACTGAATATTAGCATGCTAAAAGTAATAAACTTAGCCTCGTTAAAATTATCCGGCAACTTTCTTGCCAGAAAGGCTAAAACAAAACATGACACAGCGAGAAATCCAATGTAGCCTAAAACAGCCCAGAAGCCAACAGTTGACCCAAGAGAACATTCAAGAATAATCTTCTCTCGAAAGATTTTCATGTTTTTAAAGGGAAAAGGTGGATTTATTGTCAGCCATAGGATGCAGATTATGACCTGTATGAGAGTTAAAGAGAAAACAGTGAGTCTCTGCTGAGGTGGGCCAAACCATTTCATCACATTACTGCTTGGAAGTGTAGCTTTGAAGGCCATTAAAACCACTATTGTCTTCCCAAGAATACATGAGATGCAGAGAACAAAGGTGATGCCAAAAGCCGTGTGTCTCAGCATGCAAGACCACTCAGTTGGTCGACCCATGAATGTCAGAGAGCACAGAAAGCACAGAGAGAGAGAGAAAAGCAATAAGAAGCTCAGTTCGGAGTTGTTGGCCTTTACCAGTGGAGTGTCCCTGTTGATTAAAAACAGAACGGCCACCGTTACAGTAAGGACAACACCGAACAGAGTAAAAAACATTAGTATTTTGCTCATGTCTTCAGTGTAGCTGAGAAATTCAACATTTTTTGGTACACAGGCATCTCTGACTTGATTGGACCAGTATTCCTCAGGACACTGATTGCAGTCATTAGAATCTGTAACAAAGATAATGTTAGTGATACTTCCTGTTAGATCACAAACAGGCTAAAAAGAGAACGTAGCATTGCCAACTTGAATATAATGCATATACTATAAAAAGAGAACAGTGTAGATAGGTTGTGATTCAAGTCAGAGGTACCTGTGCTGTTGCTGATTTCTCCATCTGGACATGGCAAACAGTGGAAGCAGCACACTGGTTTTCCTTTCTCAAGGACTTTGTAAGTTCCTGGACGGCAGCTTTCACTGCATACTGATACGGGCAACTTCATTCCAAACAAAAAGAGTCACAATTAATATTTTTAGTAACCATTTTAAAAAAAAATTGAAACCACTTTTATCCATTTGAATTGCGTACCTGCAGGCTTCCTCCAGGCCACATAATAGCCTCTGTGTTGAGAACAAACTTTTGTCCAGGAGGCAGAGAAGCGTCATAGTAGCCAACTGGCACAAAGTGAACAGATCCATCGGATCTCTGCTGCCAGTTCACCACCTCATACTTGGCTAGGACTGCCCCCGTCCTGTCAAACCACACACGCTCGCCATTCTTGATGAAGTTCACCTGTTTCAGAGCTTCTATGACCTGTTGAAGGAATATCATGAGTTTGTGAAGTTAATAGGTGAAAAGTATGATCAGTGGTTTTTGTTACCTGCCATGGTTTAACTTCAGTAACCTTGTCACACCCCTGACTGTCTGAGCACTTCATGATGCTATGCAGGGAGTGGGCCACTGCATAGATGGCCTTGTAGATATTACTGGAGTATCTTAGCTCTTCCACATCATCATCGTAATCTCTTAACTTAATTAAATCTTGATTTTCTTTGCAGCTTTTCGAAGCGCCATCAATCCGGTTCTTATCACACTGAAAATCAGTCTCCCAGAAATCTTTCACTAAAAATGTGTTCAGTCCACTAATGTTGGTCTTCTGCACAGCAAACCCGAGTGAACCTCCCAGCACACTGAAGCTGGTAGGAGTCACGAGGCTGTCAGCAGTGATCCAGGCCTCAACACCGATGAACTGCCGACCCGTGATGTTGAGCACATTCAACTGCTCCAGCAGGTTGTTCATTTCCACATGCGCCAGGAAAGCAACAATGACCCGAGCCGAGCTTTTCCGAATCACTTCCACCACTTTCAGGAGTTTTTCCGGCTCTGCTCTGTCAAACTTCTCAATGTACTCCACACACACTCCTTCCTCTTGGGCTGCAGACAGAAAGATGGCCATGCCGTTGTTGCCATAGTCACTGTCACTGTTCACAGCTCCCACCCAAGTCCAGCCAAAGTGTTTGACCAGCTGAGCGAGGGCTCGACTTTGATACAAGTCGCTGGCAATAGTTCGGAAAAAAGAGGGATACTCTTTCCTGCTGCTTAAACACTCACATGTAGCGGAGTGACTTATCTGTAAACAAAATAAAAAATGTTCTAGTAATAATTGCATTGGACATATAAACATTTTACATGTTCCTCTTACCACTGGTATTTGATAGGGTCCGGTGGTGCGTGCCAGCACAATGGTTGACGAGGATTCAGACTCCCCAATGATAGCATGAACTGCTGACTGACCAGAGCAATTCTTCTCTAAAACCAACTCATCCCCATTCATTAGAGCCATTACTGCACGCATTGAAGATAAGGTCGAGCCACAGTTGTCATAGATTCTATATCCAATAGAAACATTCGGAAGAAGATTTTCACTCTTGTTTATTTCCTCAATAGCAAATATCATTGTCTGAGCAAATCGAAACTCCCTGAGGTTAATGCTGGAACAAATACATTTGAGTTAAAAATGTATGAACACCTGCATTCTACTGCTGTGTTGATAGATTTGGAAAAAAGTTCAAAATTGTAGTACCTGGAACATGTAAGTGGTGTTGGTTTCTCTGTGAAGGCAAGTGAGGGTTGTGCGATTTTGCTGTGGATAGAAAAGGCTCCTCCGATCATCACATCTCCTTCTTTAGACAACAGGGGAAGCTCCGGGCTCTCCAGTACGCGACAGAAAGAAGCATCTTCTCCTGCCGTGTCACAAGCAAACTGAAGCCCCATGACAAACAGCCCAATTAATAACTGCACCATTTTTGTTCCAATGAATCTTAGCGGAAAAGAGACTTCCATGTCAACTTGAGATGGCATTTATTGTCTTACTGTCCACCAAGTAGCCAATCAGAGACAAGTTAGGGCAAGTTCCTCTCTGGAACTTGCCATGGTGCCGCGATAGTTCCTGGAAAATATCTCTGCTTTGTTTATTTTAGAAAAAAAAATCTCATTAATGCAAACTAAAAACACTTTTTTATATTTTTAGCGAGTCTATTATTGATATGATATTATCATATTGATATTATTATGGTCATTACACATAACCTTTGATTGTTTTTGTAAAAATATTAACACACAAGGAGAAAATAAATGTGTGCTGTACTTTTAATCAACTCTAAGTGATCAGTCAAACTTAATCTTTTAACCTCAACTTTTTATTGAACTAGCTTTGTGCAAATCAAAGTTGGCATTTCTTACATCATCACTACTATTTAAATAGTCACAATAGTCAACAATTTTTGTTTTTAAACATTTTTTAAACAATCAGACAATAGATTGAACAGGCCAAATACTTGACAGTTAAAAATAAATATTTTTAAAAATATATGTTCAATTAAATGTTGGCCTGCAGTGACTGGTTAGTTGGGTGGTGGCCATTGACAGATGTCAACCTCACAGAGCATATTTTAAATACAAGACTATCTTAAGACCACCACTAACTAGTTTATTTTGGCCTGTGAAGGACATTAATATAAAAGCGCAAGGCTTGGGTGAGCACAGTTGTACTTTAAACTCTTTCTGTTAATCAAAGTGGTTTATCTGTATTTCAGATAACAATATTCAAAAACTCAAGATCCTCACTAAGTGTTTACAACAGCTCAACTTAAGTTTATATCCGCATCTGTCTGCATTAATCAGATTTAGTACATAGGAATGTCAATTGCAATAGTGGCACAAAAAATTAGATTGACATATTAGTATATTATCTTGTGCTACAACAAGCTTTTGGGGAAGAGAAAATAGGGGCGTAAAAAATTGATTCACTTAATCGATGAATTGATTTAAATTCCTACAATACAAACGAATCGATTCATCTAAGGTAAGTTATTATAATCAACGCCATATAAAATCATTTAAAAATAAAATAACTTAATTACGGTCTGGCTCGGAAGATACTATTTTGATTAAGACATGGTTTGTTAATTTTACTATAACGTAAAAACAGCCCAGTATCATCCCAGCAGACTAAACATGTGATGGCAGCAAAAATTGATCAATCCATTATGACAGTGAAAACACTTTGAACTTTACAGACGTGTGACCATACAGTGTGGTAGAATGTACTCAGAATGATCCGTTTGTGTTATTTTGATGTGGAAAAACTTTATAACACTAAAACGTGAATGGATTTGCCATTAATGTTTGTTAACTTGCACACATATTGCATTTACAGTTGATCATCTTGCAAGAAATACAAGGAATCTGAAAAACTTCACCTTCATTATTTAGTTTCCAGGTACTGGTATTTATCTCTGAGTCAAGCTGGTTGAATTTTGTGCGAAAAATGTCCTGGATAAAATCAGATCATTCATCAGGAACAAATATCAACTATAAGTTCTACAACCAAAAATTATTAAATGAATCAAACCATTGTTGAAATGCACAGTTACAACAAACTGTTACAACCCCTCCTAAATATGTAGAAAAATAATTGATTTGTCATTCCACAACACTGTGGGTTAAAAGTTTGTTTGATTTGGTTTTAATTTAGTTATTCTTTAAAAAACATTCAAGTCTGATGTTTTGATTCATTAATTGGTGGGATGATGTTATTTTAATAGCTTGATTGATTGATTTCAAGCTATTATAAAAACAAGGGAAAAAGAAACCAAAATAAAGATACCTAACAATACATAAAATGAATAGATGTATTTGAAATATTAACTCAAAAATTGATTTATTTATATTGATTTTGTTTATATCTTTTATTTTTTTTGGATCGGATTGAAAAGGAGAAGTGGGGGCACAAAAGAAAGGTAAAAGTGGGGAGTTTAGAGAGAAAAGAAGATGGTAACAGAGTAGTAGCATCATAAAACAACCAGGTATAAATAGCAATCTAGAATGGGCGGGGCCTGTCTACACACACACTCAGTTGTTACAAACATACCTGTTGGCTAAAACAGTGTTCACATGAAAACATGTCAAAATGTACACAAAACAACTGCAGTTCACACATATTTAATCACACAAGGCCACACAAATAAAGCCTTTCATTCACGCATACTATTAGCACAAAGGTGACAGTTATTATTATTGTTTTGATCGAATTTGCCTTTTGCTGTGCTCTAGATCAGGGGTCAGCAACATTTTTGACATGAAGTGCCAATTCAAAATATTCTCCTTAACAATCAATCAATCATTACAATTCTTGTTATCGTGCCTGTATGCATTGTTTGTTTGTGTGTGTGTGTGTGTTTGAGTGGAGGACAAAGGGGTGGGCTGGTTTCAGTTTCTCTTTTTTGTTTGTTGTTTTGTTTAATTGTAAAATGCTTTGAACTGTAACACATGAAAAGTGCTTTTTATAAATAAAGATTGATGGATTTGAAAGAGACAGAAGGCACGACACAGCCTCGAGGCCACAGCACCACAGATCCCAGGCCAAGCGCAGCGACAATAAACAGACAAAACCAGCAAGTCTGGTACAAAAGATCCCCATGTGGAAACTTCATTAATGCCAGAGTATGACCAAAAAAACCCACTGTGCAGTCATAAACTTCGTTTTCCCACTCACACATGCACTCATGCTCCAACCACAAACGCGCTCTTTAACTGAAAGCATTTTTAAAAAATGTCCTTGCAAATGTTTTTCTAGTTTAAAAGTCCATTGTCTAAATGTTAAATGGAGCATTTAGCGCTTTTTCTACCTTCCTTGAAGGCCAAAAGCGTGTTCAGTCACAGACCCATTCACACACACACTCACACACTGGTGGTGGCTCCGCTGCCAAACTTTGGCACCAACCTCCGACCAGAGGCAAGTCGGGGTTCTGTGTCTTACCCAAGGACACTTCAACACATGGGCGGGCAAGGTGGGAATCAAACCTGCTATACCGAACAGAGGCAGACCGTCCTAATCCTTCACCACAGCCATGGTTATCAGCTTATGAAATCCGCATTTGACATTTGTGAAGTACCTGATACGTTATTCCATTGGTCCGTTCTGCTTTCAAACTGGAGTCAGTGTAATGATTCCACTAATTCTATTTTATTGATTATTTAATGTGTTGATATCAATGGAATACACAGATCTTTACTAATTATTGATGCATCTGCTTATAGATATAACATAACTATTGCTTGTTTTTAAGCTTTTCTGGATTTATTGTGACATCTTGAGATAACCTGAGCGTGCAGCTTGTAAATTATTAATAAAAATGATAAATTAAAAAATATGTACTAATAATATTTAGATGAACATTATGATATTGCTACAGAATATTTTATTGTATTTATGAATTTAATATATACTTTCAAAGATAATAACTAGTTTATTAATAATATTTATGTTCTTATTTCTGTTCTATTTTATTCCTTTTTGTCCTATCTGTTCAGAACATTTCATTTCAAAGCAGTGAAGGATTTTTTTTCTAAAAAAAGTTATAAAAATAATTACACAGTGTTTCTATTGACACATAAGTTAGCCTGTGACAATTCTCTTAGCTCTACATGCCACATTACTCAGGGATTTGTTGCTGGATGGGGAAATTAAAATGACACTTTTTTCCAAAGATCAAAATAAACAATTAGGTATAGCTGGTTTAACAAAGCATTGAGCTGTGTCAAGTTTAATTTGGTGTTGTTCCTGTTTTTCAGCCTACGGGAGATTTGAAAGTCACAGGATATGTCTCTTAATCCCCCTTCAATTTAAAATTAAGAATTTAACACTTCCCTTTTAGAGATGTGGCGCTTCACACTCGTTGGTCATGCCTTTTGGGAGCTTATTTAGCAACACGCCGGTGGTAAAGTGCAGGTGCCTTAGGCTTGACTGTGACTCTTGCTCTTCCAAAACACAAGCTTGCTAATAAACTAACTCCTTTGGGATCTGAAAAGGTCTCCATCCTGCCCCAAGACTGTTGCTGTAATGTTGGAGTGGAAACTTCCTCTCAGGACTGTTGCATCAGAATCCCCAACAGAGACAGAGGAAGTTTTAATTAAACCAGATGTTACTTTTTGGCATTTACAAACTTTAAAACCATTAAAGATACAGAATCAAGTTTTTATATTGGTTTAAAATGTGTTTCTGCTTTTAATAGCAAGTTTTCTAAGATTTTGTTCTGCTTTTCAAATAGGAATAGCATTATTTTAAGCATTTTTAAATAGTAAAACTGCAAGTGAACTCTAACACAAAATACTCTGTGCATGCTTTAAATCAAGTAGCTCTATAGTTGCTAACACAGCATTGACTCTGTTTTTCCTCAAACTTTTTTTTCTCATTTACTTATCCTTGCACTTTTTTACAGCTTTCTTTAGTCTTTTAACAACCTTTATTTAGTATTTTATTTTATTTTTTGGATGTATTAGAATACAGACAGACAATGGCATTGTGGATGACAGCTGAAGGAAACAGAGATGAAGATCTAGATGTTCTCTTTGGGAGTTACAAGGATGGATAGGATCAGGAATGAATCTGAGGAGCAGCTCATGTTAGATATTTTGGAGATAGATCAGGGAAGGAGAAGGAAATGGATGGACGTGTTGAGAGAAGGTAGTGTGATGATGTTTGAGATTGGAGCTGTAGGAAGTAGGCCAAGTTGGACCACAGAGAAGGTTTATGAATGTAGAGAAGGATGGCATGGGGTGGTCTGTGTGAGTAAAGACGATACTGAACATAGGATTGAATGGCGGCGGTTGAGCTGCTGGGGTTATTCCAAAAAAGAGCAAAAAAGACAAGAAGAGTATTCATTATCATCATCCGTATACATTACCCAGTTTAGACTTATAGTATAGTGAAACAAACCCCAATGTCAACCCTGCTCCATGCCAGTGTCTGCTACAATGTCTGGTCTAACCCTGTGTTAACACTGCATAAAGCCACTCAAATGACAGAGACATTCAGTAATACGCTAATCAGCGAATACGGAACCCCGCCCCATGGCCAAACAATGTCCTTTGCCGATCCATACTCATAAAAAAATACTTCTGATCATACTTTGTAAACTTTTACTACAGAACGTTTGAGTATTGCTCAAAATAGTCTTTTTTTTTTTCAATACAGAACAAGTGGACTGTCACTCTCTCTCCCTGTGCCTTAAAACCAGGAGCGTGTTTTCTCCTTCATCAGTTAATTGCAAGAGGGCATTTTCTTCCATAATTTGGCAGTTTCATCCATACTAAACACCTGCTCCAGATGATTATTATCCTCCTCAAATATCAAGACATCTTCAAACAGCCTCTGAGTCAGCTGATGCCACTTCTCCATGCAGGCACTCACTATTCAATTGGTAGCTATTCAGGAACTGGTGGGACCAGCCTTTGGCTCGCTCAGTGCGCACCTACGAGTGTTTGTGTAGCCGACGGGCCGGTGTGCGCTTCTATCTTCAAATCCACTCCCCTGCTTGGAAATTCCTGCTGCACCTTCGGACGCAGAAGTTGTGGGGCGTTTTGGAGTCGTGTATAAAAAAAAATCTGCAAATACGTGAGACCACAAATAACCAGGGTAACATTGTACTGGTAAACAAACCCTCATTCCGCCATGATTTTGAATTATATTCATAACACTTCTTTTTCGGATAAGCATGGAACTTGTATTAATACTTTAGTCTTATATAGGCTTCACATAATGTGTAACAATTAGGGGAGACCGGGGTTGGTTGTCACAATGATGTAATAGGAAAAATGTGATATTCGCATGCGCCAACTGTGGTCGCAGCAAGTTCGTGGATTTAAACATCTGATCCCTCCGGAGATTAAGAAGCCCTTCCGTGGATGCCGTGCCAGAGCTAAATTGAAGGTGGAGAAACAAGCCCTTCGTCCCATTGATTATCATGGGGAACGTAAACTCTCTATCGAACAAGTGCGACAAGCTGGTGGCCTTGGTAAAATCTGACGATGCTTACCGTGTGAGTTTATATCTGCTCACGGAGAGCTGGCTGACTGACGGGATTCCTGACTCAGCTGTTAGCATTCCCGGCCACGCACATGTCAGAGCAGACAGAGCGATGGAACAATACGGAAAAACGAAGGGTGGTTGACTTGCTGTGGTGGTCAGTAACAAGTGGTGCCATCCCGGTCACATCAACTGACTGGATGCAGTGTGAGTGTCTCTCTCAATTTTCTAGTTATGTTAAGACTCCAGCGTCCGCACCAGACCCGGACCAGCTGCAATGTCATCCTAAAGAAACATTTTAGAGAGCATTCATTCCAACAAGTTTGAATTGTTTCAGAGCTTGTCTTCTCAAATAGCTCAGCTGTTGCTCAGATAGGTCATTGTGTGCTCACTTGTAGATTTGAAAACAAGTTTTTCTCTTTCTTTATTGTTAAATAAAGAAGGATTTCAACAGTCAATATTAAAAAACAAACTGTATCCATGTAGTCTGAAATTAATTTGATCAAACAGATGACCTGCAACTTTTTGCTTCTGTAAACCCAGTAGTGATCATTATCTAATTTGCTGCGGTGTCCACATACAGTATAACTTAATTGTACAGGCCGACACACTCTGCTTTAAAGTCTCCATGATCACAGACTCACATCTGACTTCTGACAACTTTCATATCATGCACTAGGTTTCCATCTTCTGGATGTGCTGTGGTATTGCTATAAACATCAAAAATCCCACAGGTTGCCATGCAAATGCTGGTGATGCAAAAAGGGAAATTACAGAAGAGCAACAAATGTTTAACAAACAGATGCATAAGATGTAAACTTAATAGTATTGGAGGTAAAATATTTCGGATAAATGGTATGATGAATAATTTGGAAATGTGGGTGGGAAATTAAAGTCACCCACTGTAATAAAATAAATGCCCATTATATGTAAAAAAAAAATAGATTAAGGACGACTTTTGGCTATTCTTTATTATGCCACTGCAGTCTCCAATTTGCCACATTTTTTTAAGACTAAAATCGATCATGTGGTTTCATCTCTTATCATCTAGCTAGCCTGTCAAAACATGAAAGATTATATTAGAGCACATAGCTTGAGGCTGACTTAAGTATTGAGTCATATTAAATATTAGCTTTTTTGATTAATCCACTTCAAAACTCACATTTTTCTCCAAGTCAAACTTTTGGCACAAGCATCTTTCACATTTAGGCCTCAACCTTTTTTAGAAACAGTTTCTTTAAGTTGTTTCTACCTCTGCTACATCTGTACAACCATGCAGATGGTAGGTTCATAACTGGAATCTGAGCTTTAAACATTTTTGTGAAACTGTCTTTTGAATTTCAATGAATGAAATTCCAATTTATCATTCAATATTTTACTATCTATCCTAAATCTCCAAGTGCTGCAGGAAACAAACTCTGATCAATAGCAGTGCAGAGAAACTTCATTTGATATGAAATATCACAGTGAGGTAGGAGAGACCCTTTAATATTTAATTCACCTGTACCTAGAACTGCAACACCTGCAATGTTACCTCACAGCTAAAGGCAGTTTTTTTCTTCCCAAAGCAAAAAGAACCAGAGCGCCAGGGAATCATCTCAGATCTTTGTTTTTTTTGGTTTTCTTCAAATATCAGATGTCTTTGTGCTTGTTTCCAAATGTCTGAAAATAAATCTGCAAAAAAACTAATGACTTAAATCATTATACAACAAAAATATTAATATTGTTTTTGCATATAATTTCATAATTAATAGTAAATCATTACAGATTACAGGCCTTAAGAGTATGATGAATGTGTGTCGGTTGCTTTAACTGATCAAATACTTATGTTTATCAGACCCAAATGAAAACAAAATTGGTTGTAGCCTAAAAAAAGTATTTTATGGCTTTTTTGTTGGGTTTGTGTACAAAAGAAACTCGTGCATGGTCACCATGCTGTGAAAAGAGTCTACTATGCTCCCACTTATACAATTCATTCTTATACTTTAAGAGGTCTTTCAAAATAAATTATTTTTTTTCTGTTTCTTTTTAATTATTTTCCAACTACTGTTAGATGCTAATACAGCAGAGTATTACTTCCAGTTGACAAATTTTGTTTTTTTAAATAAAAAAATTAAAGTCGGAAATTTACGGAAAAAAGTTGTAACTGTTTAATTACGAAAAAAAAGTCAAATCGTTACAACTTTAAAAGTAAGGCTAAATATGAGATTTTTTCTTGTAAATTCAGGGGTTTCTGAAGTTATGCATTTGTGACTTTAAATGTAATTAACGCACAATTTTAAAACACGCAAATTGACAAGAAAGAAAGGTTTTAAGGTTGGTAAATTTGAGTTTTTTCCTGAAAAATGTACAAAATTAATCTAGTAAGATTATTTGTGATCCTAATCTTGTAAATTTAAAAGAAGAAATCATTAAATTTATGAGATTTAAAGTCATAAACTTCTGAGATTTTGTCTTGTAAATGTGCAGCTTTAAGATGGTCAAATTCCTTTGTTCGTGATCTAATCTTGTACATTTACTGGAAAAAAAGGGAAATTATGAGAGTAAAAGTCGTAAATCTACAAGAATCTTTCTTTTAAATTTACTAAGATTAACTTTTTAAAAATTCTAATCTTGTAAGTTTACAAGGAAAAAAGTATTAAATTTATGAGATTTAAAATAATAAATGTAACAAGATTTTTCTTGTAAATGTACAACTTTAATCTAGTAAGATTACTTTTTTACTATCCTAATCTCGTAAATTTAAGAGAAAACAGTATAGAATTTAAGCGATTTAAAGTAAAAACCCACAAGACTTTTTCTTGTAAATCTACGAGTTTAACCATGTAAGGTTTTTAGCCTCGTAAGATTACTTTTTTCCTTTATATGACATTGTATGTTTAAAACAACTATTTTTAGTAATATTATTATCATGATCTATTCTTTTGTACAACCGGCCAAAAAAATCAAGAGGGAGAAACTTGAAATGACCTCCAAATGTAACACCAGTCCTGTTTGGAGGTTTTTCTGATTGTTGCCACTGAAGTGCACCTGTTGTTAATTCCATCAACACCAATACAGCTGAAATTGATTAAGGATTCCCCTTAGCTGATTAACCAACATGAAAATGATCAGACAGATTTAATTCAATTCATGCCAGGCCCAGTAAATAAGTTGTTTAATTTTTGTGAGCAGTATAGTTCCGGTATGGGATTCTGATCCTCCATTGTAGAGTAAGGGCAGACGAATATAACACTAGAACAAACATGAAGAGACATTTTTATTAATATTTTGAATAAAAAAAATATTCTATACTGGTTTAATTAAATTAAGTTTTAGTAATTTTATTAACAGTTCTTTTATCTCAGACCTGAAATGCGGTTCCTCTTTATGTGACATTTTTTTCTATTAATGTATGGATATATTTTAAATCATAGTCTTTACATAAACAAATCTTTGTTTTATGAGTGTTGTTCCACTTTTAATAAGGATGATTTCATTTTCTCATTAGTTTACCTGGAAAAACTATTTGGGATAAACAATTATTTAGTGCTTGATTTGAGGTGTTCAAACCAAATTGCCTGTCAACCACCTGGTGAACGGATGTTTTACAGCCTCGGGTCTTGATATAATCACTCCTGTCGGAAACATTTGCTTGTCTGTGCTTGCCCATCTGGTTCCTCAGCCGCCCTTTTCAGCCTGAGGTGGAAAAGGTAACCTGGCAGGTTTGGCATGATGTCGCGGTGTCACACGCTTTCATGTTGAGCAGACAAACAAGTACGTCCCAAGAGTGAATTGTGTACTAGTTGCACAAGTTGTTATTCATGAATCTCTGGGCCAAAAAAAAAAAAAAGAAAAAACACGTCTGTCTTATTTGTAATTTTCCAGGTGAACAAATGATCCACATATAAACATGTTTTACACATGTCTAATTGTCTATGAGAACATTTATATTTATCTAAAAAACAAACATTTGTTTTATGTCACATCATTTATACATGTGTGCTGTTCAAGGTTAATAAACACATTTAAAAAAAAGTTTAAAAGAACTCAAACTATTTATTTTTTGTCAGTTACAATTAAACGTAGGATGTTGGTGTTACAAAGTATGTTGATATTAGGCCTTTATGTTTAATAAAATTCACATTTTAGCTCGAAGGTGAAAAGTAATACTTTATTTATTAGGTTGTTCTTGTAAAAGTTGTGTTGACCACGATAAAATAAACATAGGGGCTCCTTGTTTACCACTGCCTCTTTCACAAATATAAAATTCAGCTGCATGATCAAACCCATTCTGACAATTCTTAGAATAAATCTTTTTTTTTTCTTTTATCCTAATAAACTTATATTTTTCCTTTACGATGTGTTTTGGATTTTTTTTTTTTTTTAGCAAACCAGAGAATCATCATTCTGCTGGAAAATTCATATTTTTTTAAAGTTGAAATTGTACATACTGCTGGATAAACCATGACTACGAACAAAGTATATACTGCACAACAGGTACCTGTCACTACTTTGCTCATTGCTAAAGTTTTGCTATGTACTTCTAAATGATTTCTTAAGCCACTATAATCTCTTCTGTGGCCAAAAGTGTCTAAAATCCAAAGGACACAAATAATCATAACAAAATAGGTAATTTTAGTCTTTGTTAAATTTGTCATTTTTCAAAAAGGACAAATGCCAGAATCCATTCTCAACTGGTATGCTGCACACCGGGCATGTGATGCACATTTACGAATGTGCATCACATGCATTATTAGTATATGGTAATCACACTGGACTGTCAAACTGGACCCGATACCAGCGCACAAAAAGACAAAGACCTGGTGTCAGTCATATAGCCTGATTATTAATTTCTCTTTCATGATATATTTTCAAACGGTTGGCAGTTGTGTAAATGAAAAGGACGCCATCCAAATACCACTACCAAACCCGAGGGCCCGTTTGGTCAAAGTTCAACTGGTTTAACTTTCAATGGACATGCATTTTGTACATAAAGCCTGGAAACATCCTTAAAAACGCTTGCAGCGATGCATGTACACGAGAGTTATGAACATAAAAGCCTGACATGCACATTTACTGGTTTGCATAAACTTTCCATTGTAAATGGTCATTTAAATGTGTGTTGGCAAGAACTGGTGTGTAAGTAGCATTAGTTTTGAATAGGGTGGTGGGGAAGAATTGATTCTGCAATATATCGCTATATTTCATTTGCCGATACTTTGATCGATTTCAAATATTTAATTCATTATTTTGATATTTAATTCATTATTTATGAGCAAACGTAGTTCAGCGTCATACTTTTGTTTACCACCTGAACTGAGCACACTGAGCCTCTATTTACAGCTCTACATTGTGAGAAGCAGCTTGTGGTAAATGTTCCTTCGGCCTCTGGGCTATTTTTGGTATGAAATGTACAGTACTTAGGTTTTACTTGGAATGGGTACCAAACTAAAAATATGTGCCACGTTGCCTTAAGTATCATATCAAAATGCAGATTGCGGTCCTGCTTGAGGCTCAGATAACAAGTGAAGCAGGACATACACAGAGCCTCAGTCAAAACGCTGTCAGCAAGCCGGGTCAAAGATCTGCTGAACTTCACAGCAATAAATTTTAGTTCAGCAACCTGATGTGATGTGTAGAACGCTCTGAAAAAAGTTCAATCTTGTAAGGATGAGCAGAGAAATGCAAGTTAATCTCCATGTGTGAGAAAAAGGAGATGCAGACTGTCATGTGTATAAAGCAGCTCTTTCATCCAGTCATGCTGCTTCATCACACTGAAATATTTCTGGAAAGACTTGATGTGTTTTCACCCTTATTTTTTAAGAACCTGTTCAGGCTCCTGGACCATTTAAACCAGGATTGTCTAACTCAAGTACACAGTGGGCCAAAATTTTAAATTGAACAAAGCCACGGGCCAAGGTTGAACAAATAAACCTTTTTATATGGTACTAAACAAGTTTTGAAAGAATATTGAACAAGCAAGGCTTATATAACTTTGAAGTGCAGGGATGCAAAATCGAGTTGCTAATACTATTACTAATAATAGTAATAACAATAATAATAATATAATATATCAAATGCATATTAAATAAGATAAAAAAAAAATTGCATCCTTCTGAGATAAAGACGGATTAATACTTCCCCACATCTAAGACTGCTACCATAGACGCTACTGACACAGAGGAGGGGGCGTGTCTGCCTCTGTCCTAATTGACGCCCCAAAACTACAGCAGAGCATTATGGGTTTTGGA
The DNA here is from genome assembly GCA_003999625.1 of Oryzias javanicus. Taxonomy (NCBI): domain Eukaryota; kingdom Metazoa; phylum Chordata; class Actinopteri; order Beloniformes; family Adrianichthyidae; genus Oryzias; species Oryzias javanicus. Next base: position 22,373,680 of record CM012449.1, on the reverse strand, counting down.
GTATATTTTTTTTTTTTTCTTTTTTTCAAAAAAGTATTTTGTTGTGGAAATCAGACAATTTTTGACTGTTCACTTTAAATACAAATATTTCTCAATTTACTAGAGGAAAAGTACCATCAAATTGCTTGAATCAAAGCAAATTGTTGCCAATATGAGATACAATTACAGTGCTTAACATGTGATCAATAAATAAAATTAATTTTTACAATTTTATTAACATGAAAAGTGTATTATTTTTTAGGTAGTTTTTTCTGTCGTACTTTTTATAGATTATTGTGGATGTGTTGCTATAAGTGTTGCTTTTGTATGGTGAGATACGTATCGCGTAACATATTCTATCACCAGACTCTTGCCAATATACAACCCCTACCTTTAAAGTATAAACAAACAAAAACAAGAATTTCAGAATTAAACTTTGTAGATTCTAAGATTAACTCAAGAATAATAAAATAGTTTTTTTTATGGTTTAGCGACTGCATCTTATCCTCATTCTAACAAACACACTGCATTGGATAAAGAGATGTAAAACTCGCTAACACTGACCTCGAGAATTGTCAATGCGTGTTTTCTCTCGTGATATTTATATTCCTCTCTGTGGCAGTTCATTTATCAAGATTCATAATGTGGGGATTTTTTTTTTTTTTTTTTTTTTTGCTTTTCTTGAAGATTGGGCCTCCTTTTTTTCAAATGCGACTTTGCAGTCCTGACCGGAACCCTAAAAAGATATTTAGGATGAGCTAAGGATGAAACTTTGTGTCCAACATGAGTACTTAACCTGAAAAAAAAAATCTACTCTGGATACATTCTTCTCAAATTCACCCCAAACTTGTAAAGAGTAGAATCCATCCATCCATCCATCCATCATGATTCATCCAGTTTGTGCAAAAAAAAAAAAAAAAAAAAAACAATTTGGAAAACAATAGCAATTTCCATAAATTCAATTGAAATATTAAAAACGGAGACAAAAGTAGAAACTGGAAAAAATAAGTACTATGGGACATTATTGATTGGATGATGGCATGTGTCTATCATTTTAAGTGAAAGGTAATTTGACATGAAGCAACACTAGATATTCCTCGTGCTAATCATAAAACTTTTATCAGTGTGTGAATATAGAAGACGAATTTGAAAAAAACTCAAATGTCAAAACTCAAAAATTATCATCCAATCAGCAATGTCCTATAGTACCTACCTTCTCCAGTTTCTTATTGTGTTTTGTTTTTTAATATTTAATTTTCATTTCGGAAAATTCGTTTTTTCCCAAAATGTTTCATATAATTTTCTTAATTAGTTTGAATTTGTGTTTTGGTGTCATATTTTTTTATTTTATGAAATGTAATGTTGTTTTATTATTATTATTATTATTATTATTAATTAAATGTTATTTTGACCTTTAAAACGTTTTTGTGTTTAGTGATTTGTTGCGATTTGGACTTTAGGGCCACCGAGAAGAGGCCATGTGGTCAACCCCCAAAACACTGAAGCGTTCTTTTCTCTGGAGGGGCCTGAGAAGACCTCAGTGTAAATCATAAGAGACTGAGTGGGGTGGCCAGGGAGGGTGATTTGGACATCCCTGCTGAGAAGATTGCTCCTCAAAAAAAAATGTGAACAATGCATCCATAAACTTTTTATGAAAACTATGTCTTTGTAAATGCAGTTTCAGGTTTACCATAAGAGAGCAATGACAATAGTTTAATTTTATTCCTCTTGACACTGAAAACTTTGACATGTGTGCTCTATTTTATATTTATTTTTTAAAAAACTGCATCTTTTTATTTGACACCTGACATCTTACATTTGTTTGAGGCCTGAGACTTGCTAAACCAAAAACATCACATCAAAGAAACACCCTTGTGTGAATTATGATTGCTTTAGGTTTGGGAATGCAAAGCTTTCCATTTCTGTCACACAGGGGTGCATTAAGTCGTAAAGACACCTGAACAGCCCCTGGCAGTGCAACAAATAACATGTAGGGATCTGTTTGCTTTATGTTTTATTGTGCTCTGTTTTCTAGCCTAAAGGGTTTTCCTTGGTAATGATTTGCCTAACCACCCTGATGATTTGTTAATGGCGACTGATTCCCCATGCGATGGTTTGTAGGGCAGAAACAGATTAAAGAAATTGGATGTTGGTAATTTATTTTAGCTTAACACTTTTTAAAGACATGGCAAAATTATTATTGATACGTACAGTTAAGGTTCAATGATTGTAATCTAAATAAGAAGCTATAATAGTCTCCTCTAAAGGATGGAAACATGTCTGACTGAACATGCAGTGCAGTTAGAAGCCCCAGATGATTCTTGCTTACCATCTGACATATCACATTATGAAAGGATGAGTTAGTGCTATTCAGGCATAACATAGTGACATGACACAGCTCATGTCTGCTTCCATTATGGTCAAGTGCCCATTCCAGTTGTTATTGTTGTTGAACAGTGGAGGGGGGGGTGGGGGTGGGGTGTTCTTTTCCATCAACCAGACGCTTGGGGGATAACTGTGGTGACTTGACAGTTGTGATACTGGGCAGGTACTTGATATATGCAGACGTCCTTTACTTGAAGAATCCCAGTTTGTATTTAGATTGTTGTTGCGAACTGAAGACTCTATCCTGAAGAGATGATATTTATCTACCTTAATTTTCTATTTTTTTAATAGAATTGGTACTTTTTTCTAAGATATTTTATGGATCATTATTGGTTTTTTTTTAATGGTCTTAAGACAGTTTTGGAAGAATTTATGTGAACTTGGCGCAATGTGGATGAGTTCCAGATTTGTGTTTTTTTGGCTCTTCTGGAGTGTTATTTTTCCTTGCAACACCCTCAAGAGCCTAGGCACTCAGTGCCAAAAAACTCCAAGCGCAATGGCCTTGCCTGTGCTGCAGAAAAAAGGAGACATCATTCTGGGGGGCCTCTTCTCCCTTCATGACATGGTAGTAGAGCCCAGACTGAATTTTAGCGCTCCGTCTCCTCCCACTAAATGCACCAGGTAAGCTGCTTTTGGTCCACCTGGAAAAGAGATGCGTTCCTTCACTGTTTGGGATTTCAGACTCACTTAGATGAATTTCTTTTAGATTTAATTTTCGGACTTTCCGCTGGATGCAAACTATGATATTTGCTATAGAAGAGATCAACAGAGTTGGGGTGCTTCTTCCAAACGTCACTCTTGGCTATAAGATCTACGATTCATGCAGTACGCCTCATCAGGCTTTGAGGGCTGCCATGGAGCTCATGGGGGGTGAGAGCAGTTCAGAGTTTGAAGGAGAGACTTTGAGTCAAGACGCCTGCCATGGTGCTATCCCCGTGGTGATAGGAGACGGCGGCTCCACTCAGTCTCTCGTCGTGGCTCGTTTCCTGGGGGTCTTCCAGGTGCCACAGGTACATTTATCATCGCACTTTCTGTCGCCTCTGAAAAAGTACAAACAAGTGAATGAAAATGTTTTTCAATGAAATGTTTCACAGGTCAGCTATTTCTCCAGTTGTGCTTGTTTGAGTGACAAAATGGAGTTTCCCTCCTTTTTAAGAACCATGCCTAGTGACTTCTTTCAGGTCAGAATCAATTAAGAAGTGATTGTTAAAAACATGTTCTACTATTATTTGTTTCCTGATTCTCTTGTGTTACCAGGTAGGTGCTCTTGCACAACTTGTAAAGCATTTTGGCTGGATCTGGGTGGGTATTGTTGCAGGAGATGATGCATATGGACGTGGAGGTGCTAAGATCTTTGCAGATGAGGTAAAAATGTTGATTTATGTAACACAGTTTGTCTACATTAAGCCAAGATGTTAAATATCTTTTTTTTTTTGTCTTTCTTTTAGATCAATAAGCTGGGTGCTTGTGTTGCCTTTAATGAAATCATTCCTAAGAACCCGTCGCAGACTGAAATTTCATCAATCGTTGCCAGCATCCGTTCATCTGGAGTCCATGTCATTCTCGTGTTTGCTGTGGAGCAAGATGTTGCAGCGTTCTTTGACGAAGTGGTCAGGTATGATTCTGGATTGATTGTTTTCTTATGTTTTACTGAAACTTTAAATTGAGCTAGAGCCAACAACATGTTTTGTCTCTCATCTAAATGCAGAAGTGGGCTAACTGGAATGCAGTGGCTGGCCAGTGAAGCTTGGAGTACAGCTGCCATTCTCTCCAATCCAACAAAGTATCATCACATCCTGCAGGGAACTTTGGGGTTTGCCATTCGAGGCATATTCATCCCAGGGTTTCGGGACTTTCTGCTACGCTTGAATCCCTCAAGCCCAGATGCCAGTGCAGATCCTTTCCTAGTTCCTTTCTGGGAAGAAACTTTCCAATGTAGCCTTGACATCCCAGCTGATGGTTGGAAAGCAGATGACAAACCTCCATGCACTGGAACTGAAGAGCTCAAGAACATACAAAATACATATACTAATGTGGCGCAGCTCAGGATTTCATACAACGTCTACAAGGCAGTGTATGCCATTGCCCATGCCCTGAAGGCTATGAGAAGCTGTGTGAAAGGAGAGGGCCCTTTCCCCAAAGGATGTGTCCCGATCTAGAAAATGTGCAACCATGGCAGGTATTATGTAAAGATCAGACCAACAAGGCCTGCCTTACAACCGTCTATTGATATGACTTTTTTTATTGTTTCATAGCTATTGCATTTTCTAAAACAAGTTCAATTCCGAAACCCATTTGCTGATGAGGTCAAGTTTGATGAGAACGGTGACGCTGCAGCCATGTACGACCTGGTGAACTGGCAACTGAAACCAAATGGAGAAATGGACTTTGTTACTGTTGGGAAATTTGATGAAACAACCCATGCTTCTGGAAAAAAGCTCCAAATTCAGGAACAAGACATCCTCTGGAATGGCAACCAAACTAAAGTAAATATTTTAATTGAACAGAAATGTTTTTTTCTGTCACTGTGTATGAGAGTAGATTGGGTTTATTTCTCTGCTTAGGTTCCATTGTCAGTATGTAGCTCCATTTGTCCTCCAGGAACCCGGAAGGCAATCAGACCTAACTTCCCTGTCTGCTGCCATGATTGTGTGGCTTGCACAGCTGGGAAGATTAGCAATCAGACTGGTAAGAGAATGTCATTGTCCTCATAATGTTGGAAAAGTTTAAAAATCCACAATCATAAAGAAAAGTGTGTGACAGAAGACGTTTTTTTTCTTCTTTTATTAGATACCATAGAGTGCGTGAGTTGCCTGCCAGAGTTCTGGTCCAATGCTGAGAGAACAGCCTGTGTCCCTAAGCAGGTGGAATTCCTCTCATTCAGTGACACAATGGGCATTACGCTGATGGCCATTTCTCTCACTGGCTCCCTGAGCACCTCTCTTGTGGTCCTTGTATTCTTTTTGAACAGAAACACCCCCATTGTCAAAGCTAACAACTCCCACCTGAGCTTTCTACTCCTCTTCTCTTTGACGTTGTGCTTCTTGTGCCCTTTGACCTTTATCGGCCAGCCTTCTAAGTGGTCCTGCATGCTGCGCCATACAGCATTTGGGATCAGTTCTGTCCTCTGTATCTCTTGCATTCTGGGAAAAACTATAGTGGTCCTAGTTGCCTTTAAGGCGACCCTTCCTGGCAGTAATATCATAAAGTGGTTTGGGAAAGCGCAGCAAAAGACTATAATTACCGTTTCTACCTTGGTCCAGGTAAAAAAAAAAAAAAAAAAAATTTGAATAATGTGATGCATTTATTGTACCACTTAGGTAAAATGTATTTTTTGAATGCAGGTGGCCATCTGTGCAGTGTGGCTGGTCATCGCACCCCCAAGACCACACCGAATGATGCCACGCGAGAGTGCCGTGGTCATACTCTTGTGTGACGAAGGCTCGCTTGTGGCCTTCGCCTGTGTTCTGGGCTACATTGGCTTTCTGGCCTGCTCCTGCCTTCTCCTGGCCTTCCTTGCAAGGAAACTCCCAGACAACTTCAACGAGGCCAAACTCATCACTTTCAGCATGCTCATCTTTTGCACCGTATGGCTAACTTTCATTCCCGCTTACATCAGTTCTCCAGGAAAATATGCAACTGTGACAGAAGTGTTTGCTATCCTGGCCTCCAGTTATGGACTACTAGGCTGCATTTTTGCCCCAAAGTGCTACATTATTCTCCTTAGACCAGGGAAAAATACAAGACAGCAAATTATGTTAAAAATCCCCACAGTAAGATTTTAAAAATCAGTTAATTTTATCAGATTATTAGACGATGAGAAACATGTAAATGTATTTGGTTTTATGTTTGAATGGTGGTGATGATGACTTTGTACCACCAGATGGAAGTGTTGTGTAATAAATATGGATTGTTTGTAAATTTATGAATAAACAAGTATGTTACAAAAAACTTTATTATTTTTTTAATGACGTTCCCATTTGAGTTTAAATGGAAATGACCACCTACAACTCCTCTTTTTATGTATTTTCCAGTCCTAACAGGCAGAAAAGTACCTGTCTGTCCGTGCACAACTCTAGTATGACACTCTGAGTCCAAACGTGAAGGACACCCCAGCTCTATGTCTGACCGTTATCTGGCAGCAGTGTCCGTGCTTATTTGACTTAAGACAGAATGATGAGGCCCGGGGTGTCTGAGGTATGCTCTGTAGGAAAATCCCAGCTGTCATAGGCTAATTGAATCCTCATACTCCAGAGGCCTTTACACATAAACATCACGACTGGCTGTTCCCTACAATAACAAACTCAAGCGCAAGACATTTTCCTGGCTTTCCAGCTGCTCTTAGGATAGAGCTGATTATCCGGACTAATTGATCTGCTGTACTTCAAGTGAAAAAGGGAGGTGGGACGTGGTGGGTCCAAGTCATGTATCAAGGACAGCCCAGAAGAAAAATCAAATAGAACATTTTATTGACACATATTTTACATTTACTTCCAAGCTTCCCTCCTCATATCCCATGCACCTACAGTCCATTTCTCTTTATGAATTCAAATTCAAACCAATTTAAGTCCATAGATTGATTTCTGTTCCGAGTGCCCTTCTGTCTAATTAGTAATCTTTCAGGACATGGCAATATTTGTGAGACCTAATGAAGAAATCCAGAATAGATCATCTCCACTTGATGATTAAAAAAAATAATTACATTTAAATGAGGAGAAATATGCTTTGTAATTTCTTCATTGAAGTAAATGGACCAGAAAATGACAGACACACATACTTACGGATAGATAGATATTAAGAGGGCGGATGAGCGGGACTGAACTGAGACTTTAGCGATTTGACATGAGCAAGGCTTTGAACAGTCATTCATCAGAGATCTCAATTTAGAAGCAATTGCATATCTCATGTTAACTCGATAATTGGATTAATTTACCGAAAACAGAGGGGTGGGGGGGGATCGTTCAAACATAAAGATGGAGTTGGAAAAAATGTGAATGCAAGCTTTATATTTTTGGATAAAATCACAATGACTCAAGATAAACTTGTTTTCATCTCTAACATTTAGTTTATTTTAATACAATCAAGAATGAATTAATCACTTCAGACTGAAGATGCTTACTTTATAATTGTCTTTCAGCTTATAGTCAGTTCCTTCAGCTGCACATGCCTATAGATACCGACAAAAAGTAGCTGAAAGAGCTTCATCGTATCAAAACACTTGTATGAGTCATTATGATAGCATTTTAGGAGTGACAATGAAAAGTGAGGTGAAAAATAGAAACATGAAAACAAAAACAGGACAAATTGCGTTTGGCTGGTACAGTTTCTTCATTTTGTTTTATAGTCACATGAGCAACGATTATGCAGTATTTGCATTTTTCCCGTCATCTGTCTACGCTCTTATCTTTCCAGAGACATACAGAATATCAGATTAGAGAATCGTAACGATTATGTCTTTTTTTTTTTATTGTCGCCCTGGCATTTGGATAGCTTTCAAAATAGACACCAGTTCTTTTCAGATGGCTTCTTTTCAACTATTATCCAAGAAGGATGAGCGTCACAAAGGAGGCGAGCTCCTCGGAAAGTGCAGCACCAACTAATGATCTCTACAGTAATAACAGCATTCACCAGAGATGTGCTCGGCCTCATTATAAAGGCCGTCAAATAATTAGAAAGTTTAAAATACTCTGAAACGGAGGTTTTATGGGGCTGTTTGGAATTGTGGAGGATTTATTTCATGTGTTCTAGAGAGGCAAGAGACGTCACCAAAATTGTCAATGCAGAATGTCACTCTCAAATAACAGATAAAGGAGAAAACATTGCTTCATGTGGAAAATATTCCCACTTTTATTGCTTTTGAAGGGAATATTTATGACACCAAACATAAGAGCTGTATGAACTCCATCCCGTTCATCCAGAAAAATGTTTGTACATATTTTTGCTGTAATGTTCAACAGAGCAGATGAAGTTACGAGTTACTCAGGTGCAAAAAATAATGTTGCAATATCTGAAGCTAAGAGTTTGCAGCTATGAAGGGGCTGTCTGGCAATGTGTTAGTGGTTAACTGTCTGAAACGGATAGTCCACATGCTGATACCATAGAACGTGGTTACAATATTGGAATGTGAGTTTCTTCCAGAAGACATTTCTTTCCCCTAATGTCGGGAAAGCTCAGATGATTGGTCGAGTTGGTCGAAGACAGCACTAATGGTGGTCAAGCAGTCACTCAGTTCGGAAGTTTGTCGGCTGTAGTGCTAAAGGCATGTAAAAGTATAGGAAAATTAATACTGAGTTGCATAAAAATACCTGTGAAAAATATGTATTGGCCGCACAGATGGAAAATAATATTTTCAGCAAGTATTAATTGAACATATTTTTCTAATCTTGATAGCAGGACTTCAGCAAATGTTAACATTACAAGTGTTCATCTACAAAAACATTATTGATTTGTCTCATAAATAAACAATTTGTATCATCTGTAAATTTGAATATATGAGCAAGGTTTAGTGTGCTCAAGAAAAAAAACAAGCACTTTTAGATTTTTTTCATGAAACATGCTCAATAAGTAAAATGCATTATTATTATTAGCTTAAAAAAGTTATTTTTAAACCAACTTTTCTTTAATTTGTAACATTAGCAGTTGTTATTAGAGTGAAAATGTTGTTTCTTTGTGTCTCTGTGAAGCCATGGTAACAGGCAAAACTCATTTTATGCCATGAATGAACACAAGAATTAATATTTTTTAATTGTCTTTATGCATTCACATTTAATTTCCAATGAGGCCTGAGACTGCCATATACAAATAAGCTCCAATCAAGGTCATTCTCATTCTGAATGTTTGAACAAACAAACGGGTCTGCAGCAAATAAATTTCACCTTGATTTGCTTTGTTTTCACAGTAGTGTCTCCCAGTGGGCTGAGAGGTTTTTTAAAAGTTCAGGGTTAACAAAGCTGGAATTTCTCCTGAAGTTCATAGCCAAAAGTCTCTGTTATCAAACCTCCTTTGACTTTTTTTCTGGATTTTTCTACGATGGAATGACAGTGAGTCCAGACAAAGTATCACCTGGAAGTGTTAATGTTTTGAAAAAGAAGTAGTAAGAAAAGCAAACTGGACTTCTGTTAAATAATGAATACAAAAATTGATGAGGAGGCAAGATTAGTTAAGAATAATGTTGGACAATATAAATAAAAAAACTTAGTATAGCCTCCTAATGTACTGTATGTATGCGTTTTAACTCATCGCCTTTTTTCTAATGATTGACTGACGGTGAAAAACAATAAATGTCTCTATAATCAGTATCAAAGCCACCTCAATATGTGGCAGAACAAGTCACAAAAAAGCTGGATTAACAGAGATCTCTTGTGTGTACCTTGCAAATAAGCAAATGTAAGCTTGCACAAAGGACACCAAACATCATTTCTGCTGTTATTTGGTGAGCTCCTTTAAAGCTGATATAGTTTTCTCGCTCTGACGTCTGAGAAGAGAGAAAGAGATGAGTCAGCAATAAGAATCCGTTGAGAGCTCCATCTTAGACGGAATTGCACATAATGATCTGCTGCTGCTGATTATCTCTCTTTTTGCAAGCAGAGGAGGAACTCGGGTCAGCCACAGTGCATAGATCACCACCTGGAAAAATAAGGTTCAACCAGAAATAAGAAAGGAAGATGTTTAGAATGCAGAGGCGATGATTGAAGCAGGCATCGTATAAGAGATTCATCATTCAGGCAATGGAACTGAGAAAATGGAGATTGTGCGGGACCGGCATAATGCATTGGATCCTTCACTGGCAGCAAATACAAGTGGCACTCGGCCCATGTTTGCGCTTAAGAAAAGCAAGACATGGAAAAGTACAACTTTGTGACAAAATGATGTCGTGTGATGTGAACTCTAGAGATGCAGCTCTTTAAAAAATGTTCTTTTATTTCTAAAGTTAAAAGTTAAAGTCTCAGATGTAGAACACCAAGGTGTGTGAAATGTGTTCTTCAATTTGACCTTTGCCCTGAGGAAGCGGTGAGCTGCAGTCACAGTCGCGCTCAGGAACTATTGGTAGTTTAACTTCCCAAACAAACCCTTGAAGCCCAACTCCAACTATATATTTGTTCTATTGTAAAATCCTGTATTTTTTTATTATAATTATACAGTTTTTAGCCAAAATTTTAAAACAAATTGTGTAATTTATTAAGACATTTTCTGCATATTGATTGATTGATTAATTGATTGATCTGGTTTATTTTCAAGGATAAATTGTGGACAATACAAGACAAAAAAAACCAACAGATTTTTCAAACTCATTACAGAAATAATGATATGCACTAATTAAAAAATGAAAGAAAAAAAACGCATGTCATATTTGATTCATTAAATATAGTCATTATTAAATAAAGTCTAGAGTTTGAGCAGGATCTTATTAAAAATTTGTCTCTAAGTTGTGGTGCTAATACCCCATCAGCCCTTTGTTTATATGTCCTCCGTCATGAGAGAAATGCAACAAGAACATTAAAGAAAACACCAAAACCTACATTTTTATTGGAGTGGGTCTTTAATGCGGAGTGTCAAGCAGGGTGAGTTTTTGTATGACTCTGCCACGGCCTTGCAGTCATCTGTTTTAAAGGTAAATTTAGTTTTATTTTAAGTTTTTTTAATCTAAATTTTATTTGTAAATGTGTTATTGTCAGACAATAAGTCCGTATGTTAGAAATTAAAAAATATATATTTTCAAAGGTTTTTCAGTTTTAGAAGGGTGTCTTCTGTCTATATCACTTAGTGTGGAATTTCTGTGCTCAGGAAAATGCCAAATGATATCTTATGAGAAAGCGGGCCTTTGCTTTATCGCTTCCAGTTCCCTCACAGGTGCAAAGGTCACTTGCAGGTAGCAGTCTCTCTGGAAGGAGAAGAAGGCTTTTGCTTCTTATCCCCTCTGAAAGTGATAACCTCTGCTGCTCCGAAAGGATTATAGAATTTCATTTATAGTTTGGAGCTTCAAGACCTACACCCTAGAGCGAGGGGGTTGCCAGGTTCACACCCAACATGGTTTGGAAGTGTGAGCGATAGGATTGAATGTATGTAAAGATTTGTCAGTGACACTTAAACAGGGGCATAGCTGGGAGTAAGTTTGTTCTCTTGCAAGACAGCTCCAAAGCCTTCAGGTCCAGAGACATTTGGCTTCCAAAAGCAGCACTCCTCAACACCCTCCAAGGAAGGATTTTACACATTAATTTAACACCAACGTTGTTATCTATACGACTAATAGGGGAGTTATAGTAAATATTGAAAGTGTTACGCTATATTCATTACAGTTTGCTCTTTACACAATATAAACACATACATCAACTCATGTTTTGACGTCTATTTGCATTTTTACCTGTCCTTTGAATTAACATGGAAGCTGCAGGAGGTGTAAAGATGAGTCATGGTACTAAAATCAGGTATTACACTGCTTTTAGGGGGTTTGGTTCTGTTCTGTTTTGTTTTGCATGGTTAGGAACACACACCTCAGCTCCCCTGAGTACACCTACCAACATCAAAATCTTAAATCTGCCAGAACATTCATCTGCAGACACCCCATCAAGCTCAGCTCAGACATGCTTGTGCAGCGTTTGTGGGGACTGTGAGGGAGAGCCGCATCAGTCAAACAGCGGGATGAGCAGCTCACCTGAAGAACACCGGCGCTTATTAAACAGATGATTTAAACAGATGAAGAAGAAGAAATGATGAGTTTTGAAAAAAAAAAAATTGATTGATACTCGTAACGCTTTTTATCATTTTCTCAAATAGTGGAATCAAATTCTTTGACAACAGAGGCTTTGTTTAGCTTATTCCCCTAACACAGTTTTCTTCAAATCTTAAAATAACACCAACCACAAACTTGGACTGGATTTGTATACGATACCAGTCTACAAACAAGGTTTGATTTAACATCAACCGGCACAACTCCCACCCATACACACTCCATGCCAAAAACGAGGCAGAAGAACAAAGCTCAGAAAAGACAAGCGCAGCAAGGAAGATCAAAAAGATTAACAGAGTCTAAAAAGTATTGATCGGTTATCATGAGACACGAGGGTATGAGGAAGCTGTGAAGGTAAAAGGAAAGTAACAAAAAGTGTTTTATGCTCCTATTTGTGCTCAAAACACAATTTTTCATGTGAAATCAGGATCAGTATGTTAAGAAATACTGAGGTCTTAAGTTATTGTGCTGCCGCACCGACTACAATTCAACTGATTTATTGTAATCATTTTGTTTCTAGAAAGTCGATACACAGCTAGGGGGAAATGCACAATGTTGTTCCAATGAAAATCAGGTTTTTGGCTTTTTTTAAAAGGTTCTTGTTGCATTATTCGGATGATGGAAGATCTGTATGCAGAAAATTTAGCTACGAGTATTTCTTTAATCAAATTGTGGTGAATCAAGAGCCAAAAAAAAGAAGTTGAAAAAGATTGTAGCAACCAGTGGGCCGCAAGCTCCCTGCTACGCTCCACTCTGATGCATCCACTTGCAGACAAAGAGATCCATGGACGTTTTAGTTTTCCTCGTCTAAGTTGGCATCTGGTTGAAAACTGTATGGGTGGATAGCTCCAATTTGCACGAACTACTTCCGTGTTCGGTACATGACCGCTCAGTCATTTCCGGTTGGGGCAGTGGATCATTGTTTACATGGAGATAGTGGAAATTATGTATTTGGAGTTTAAAGGGTATATCTTTGAGCCACCAAGAGTCACTATAGATTATGTTAGGCACATTATTTATCTTTCAAGCAAAATATTCCAAAATAAAATGCTAAATGTTGTTACTGGTCGCACGTATTTATGTTAAAGTCCTGTTTGCTGTCTCGGAGCTAAAGCGCAGAGCGCAGTGAGCTGCAGACACCTCTGCGCTCTGGAACTTTTTGGTGTATTAACCCAAACTGTAACCGTAATCCTAATTTAACCTTTCCTCCAGGTCTGTGCGACCAAGAAAAAAAGTTCAGCCCTGGCTGCACGTTTATCGAAATTTGGGCTAATGCTAACTAGCATAAAACAAACAAATATATAAGTATTGTTTTTATCTAATCTGTTAGTTGTGTTATTTCACAGCAGAGTGAAGTACTAACGAGGGTGCAAAGGTAGTGACATTTTTGTCTGTTATTTTCAGTGTCAGGTAGAAGCGGTCTGACAAGCGAGGCGACCGTTAGCATGCTGCTACCCCTTGTCGAAGAAGGCAGAAGCACCTCATCAACTGACAGTAGGAGCAGTGGTCTGAAAGTCACTTTAAAGTTTTGTTAAATGTTCAAAGTTCTGTTCTTTTGAATGTTCTAACATAGCCATGTTTCATCTCAAAAAGTCATATGATTATACAGTACATGGTAGCGTTTTGTGATGTTTGGTGTTTCAGGAAGTGTGAGGGGCTGTAAGCTAGCAGGAGATCACGTAAACCGAACAACGTCGGGAAGCAATGGTGGGGTTATTCTGCGCCAACAGTTCTAACACCCAACTTAGAGGCAAATTTCTAATGAATTCATGCTCTACAGGAACTAAGGGGGAAAACACAGATTTTTTTATTATTATTATTTTGGCTAAAAACAACATAAAAGTAATTAAGATACCACTGGAAACACATTTAAAATAGATCAAAAGATAATTGGAATGGGACTTTAAGTTCTAAAGGGCTCTTGAATGAAAATGACGCAGCCATACATTGTGAACACAGCATGTACGATTTATCTAAACACTTTTCTCAGTTAGTTCTGATGTAAAATTTGTATGCCATCACCAGTTGACCTCGCATATTAGCATCCAAGGCTGCATCTGGTCCACAGGGAGAAAGGAGAAGGCCATTAACAATGAGAGGGGTTAGAGGGAAAGAAAAGAGGGTTGTCATTTTCAGAAGCAGACCCTGTCAGCTGCAAGTGCTCATCCAATTACACAATGAGTGTCCTCTCCTCCTGTCCTCTGGAGCTTCCTGTGCTCTTCTCTTTGGAGACCACCTGATCTCTTCCCTCTCTGCATCTCTCCTGTATCCATTGGTGATTGTTAAGAGGTCTCCCATAGTAATTGCTTCTCTCTGTATCCCATGTGTGCGCTTACTCGGGGAGGTTTTGCTGTTTTACTGCTTGGTTTTTGTCTGCAATCCTGCAAGATGATTCAACAATGTTTACAAGTTTTTGTGGGAAAATTCAATAGGACGTCTTTAAACATGTTTGTAAGTTATTAATGAAATACTCTGAAGTCCATCGAAGCAATATGAAGAGCACTGGAGGTTCTCGCCATCAATCAGGGTCTTATTAAATGTGCCTACAGCCTTACACAGAAGAAATTACTATTTAATATTTCATCACCAAAAAAAAAAAAAAAATCTAACTTCAAATGCAATGTCTGGTTTGTTCAGCTAAACAAATTGAGGAGAGTTATACAGGTTGTAAATATAATCCAGCAAAACAAACAAGAACAAAGAAGTCCTAAAGTATGTGTAGCTAATTGTTTATTAAAATTGTTTGCGTCCTACTTTCTCCCTTTTGCAGCACTTCGCATTTTTCCTTGTTCCATTTACTGCATTTTTATTGACTCAAAAAGCAAAGGGAGTTAAACTAAAGTCCACATTGTTAGGCATAACCCATCTTAAAGCTAAATGAGAATAATAATCAGACATTTTTTAATCTGCACAGACATGAGGTAGAAAAATATATTTTATGATCCCTTTAGTAGTTGCACCGTTGAGTGGGAAATCATGTGTAGCCATGTCCTTTTCTTTTTTGTGGAGCTAAAGTAATTAAATTGTAAAAAGCACTGAAACGTAACGTTTTTAAATTAATTAAATTTGCATGATTCACCCATTTAAAACATTTTACAACATTTAGACTACAACTTATCACAGCTGATTGAGTTTACATGAAACTGACTTCTGTTTTCACTTTTCGTTTTGTTTTACTAACGGGTTATCTCAGTCCAAACCGACTGCTCCATGAGCCACTTTTCTAGAGTTTTATTTGTATTCAAATCCATGAATTAAATAAAAGTTAAAGTTTAACAACTTATCCATGTCTTCAACCAGATCCTACACATCCTCCACAACGTTAAAAATGCTAACCAAAAAACTGTCATGCTGTTCATCATCCATTCATCCATTTTCCAAACTCTCTTAAACCTTTCTTGGTTGCTGGAGCCTATCCCAGTCTCTGTTGAGCAAAGGCGGGGTACATCCAGGATGTGTCACTGTTATAATCTAAATTGTATTCTTAAAAGTCTTTCATTCTCCAACATTCTCTAAAATTAAAGTAGTACAAATAAGAGAGTGACGGTCTTGCATTTTATTACATAATATATTTTTATATATTATATTTCTATATAATAAGAACAAATGTGAAAATATTGTGTGGACAAGCACTCTATTGTTTTAAAATTTAAAAAAAGTAATATGATTTAACTATAGAATGGTAATTTATTCATTCATTCATCTTCAGAACCTGCTTAATCCTTTTTCGGGTCAAAAAGATGCTGGAGTCAATCAATGCCCAGCGAAGATGAGAGATATCTTTGCTAGTCCAACGCAGGTCCACACAAAGACAGACAACCACACAAAGTCA
This sequence comes from Oryzias javanicus, assembly GCA_003999625.1. Lineage (NCBI taxonomy): Eukaryota > Metazoa > Chordata > Actinopteri > Beloniformes > Adrianichthyidae > Oryzias > Oryzias javanicus. The sequence continues at coordinate 22,357,757 of CM012449.1, read as the reverse complement.
CCTTCACACCTAGGGACAATTTAGAGTACCCAATGTACTTCTTTGACTGGAGAAAATTCACACAAGCACAAGGAGAACAAGCAAACACCAGGGATTTGAATCTGGGCTTCTTTTGCTGTGAGGCAAACCACAACATCCCCGTGCAGCTCACTGCACACTATTGTAAATGGAAAATGACTAATTTGTACAGATTGTAAAAGTTTATTATATATCCACTGAGGAGAAAAAGCGTGTGACTGGTTCAAATAACCATCTAGAAGAGATCTACACTCACCATGACACAAAGTCATTTATACAATAAATTGTAAAATAAAGCTGTAGCTGGGACTGAAAAAAATTTTCTTTAAAAAGTAATTAAAGCGAACCATGTTGGCATGTTGCAGCTTTTTCCCAAGAAAAAGCTTCTTGCTGTTTCAGAAGTCATTCTGAAGTCCAAAAATCTCTGACTTTAGGCGCCCAAACAGGCTGTAGGAAAGTATTCCAGCAGCATGTTTGGTTGTTTTAGCATTTGAACAGCATGAGGCAAGATTGGTTGAGTCAGCCTGATCTTGTATTTGTCTATGCTGGTCTGCTTAGAAGGAGTAACATCAAAGAAGCTTAAAAGTACGTTTCTGACTGTGAAGAACAGCAGTCGTTTCTGAAGGATATTCATACCTGGACGTAGCGCGCCAGGTGACTTTTTTATCTGAAAATGAATGGGATGCTTTATTTCATCCCATAACATCATGGCTTTGCAAATAAACCTCTTTATAAAGCTTAAATTGCAACATTGCTGCTTATTTACTGAAGTGAATATCAGCATTTGTGTTAGTAAGACATCTCCAGTTTAAACATTGCTTTTCATTTTATAAGTACGATATATTTACAAACCTCCCCCAAATGTTTTGTGCTGAAAACAGTAAGCTGATGGAAAGACAAGCCCGCATTGTTCCCTGTGATGCTAACGTCTTATTTACGACAGGTCCCACGATGGGGAACCTTAGATGTAATTAATTTGGAGACTATCATGCATGCTTTCAAGAGACCAATGCTATTATCCTGCATGCCATCAAGATGGAGAGCAACTCATTTAACTGAAAAGCATTACAATCAAGACTAGAGACAGGCTAATCAATAACATCAATATCAAAACGAACACAGTGAACAGTTCACACATGCTTCAATGCTTCCTTATGGTCACAACCTTATAGTGAAGCGAGGCCATATGAAAGTCAGAACTTCAAAGATTCCAAGCATACTTGGTTAATTAGTATTAACTAGTATTAATTAGTCGGAGGGCAACGTTATTAATTATGCAAAACTTGCAGACACATTTTATGCTAAAACATGTCAACAAACATCCCCAAAATTCTGCCCCGACTTCCCATCATGCCTTTGTTTACACTCTCTTCGGCTAGCCAACAGCCCCTCACAACCGCAACCTCACATTACTGGTGCAACAAATATGGCAAGTAATATTGGAGCTATTCAGCCGGAGAGTTATGAGTCGGATGTCAGTTCAGACGAGCAAAACAAAGACGTACATGGATCTATTTGTCTAGAAGTGGATGCATTTTTTTATTCTTTTTATGGGCTTTGACATTTTAAGTGTTTTTATTGATTGTTTTTAGGTTGACAATTTTAACATCTGTCAAGGGACAACAGATGAAAAATAGCCGTTGGGCTAATTCTGGCTCATTGCATGTAATGCTTTTAATGTGCACTGTCCCTGAAAAATAAATGTATTTATTTATATTTATATTTGATTGGAGCGAAGCAGAGAACTTGTGGCCCGCCAACTTTTTCAGACAGCATTTTTTCATCTGCTCCTGATTCACAGCAATTTGAAAGAATAAATATTTAGAAACCCTTTTAAGCTTTTTTTTTAACTGATGTCTTTCACCATAAAAATAATGGCAGATGAAAATGCTAAAAAGACCAAAAAACTGCCAGAAAGAACCTTAACTAACAACCAGAACAAACATTATTTGAGTAGCCCAAAAATCCTGTCACCATAGAACATATTTGATTAGAAAGGGGAAAAAAAAACTTCTTAAATGTCCATATTAAACTCCATAACAAATACAAACAAACACGATTACGTGGTTTTATTGGCATTTTATGGTTTCCATACATGTCGGTCTCGTGAATGTAACAGTACAGCTGTTCATAGGTGCTTTTTCAGATGTCCTACAAAAGTTTTAAATTACACTTTTGTTCTTAAACTTATATCAATTAATTACACTTATATCAAACAATATTAACTGCATTTTTTTTTTTTAAATCAAGCTTTTACACATTGCAGGGAATTGAATTGAGACCGTTCGTCTTGATCAGGCCTAGAATTATCATCTGAAATATCAACTTAAAAACAGTCTTGACTTAAATGTGTCTCATTAATAAAGACACACACACAGTAATTTGACTGTTAACTGATGTGGCAGTAATCAGGCTGCCAAATATGTTGCTGAAACAAACAAAATGTATGTGATTGCGAATAAATCAAACAAAACTTCTGTCTCCACGTTTGGTTAAACAAGCTAAAATATACTTGATTGTCATTTTTTAAAATTATTTTTTTGATGTATTATTGTAAAATGTTGAGCATAAAAATGTACCAAATAAAAACATTATACAGTACACCTAGATGTAATGAGTTGTCACAGTGTTAGATTAGATGATGCAATGTGATATTTTACCAATGGACATCCAAACAACACCATTTAAATAGTTGTTGAAATAAATATTTTTTTTTATGTCTGGCAGACGAATGAGCTGTCTGAGCAGATATGAGTCAATAAAGATAACAGCAATCAGCCACACTGTCTTAGCCTCGATGTTCTCTGTGAAAACGTTTATTCCATGTCATTCCTAATTGAACATATTTATGCCCTTTACTGTTCCGTGTCATCAAACTGCAGCTAACATGTTCTCTGCTGACTTCAGTGGCAATAAAAAAGGATGTCGTGCGAAAAAAAAACAAAAAAAAAAAACACAATAATTGAGCCAGCAGCTTTTTTGATCCCCATTTGCTGTTCTTTCCATCCTTTCTCACCTCTAATGGACTGACAGAGCTGTTATTCTTCAAAATGAAGGTGTAGATTTAGTGAGAAAACGGTTATCAAGTTTGCATGGACATTCAAAATAATAGGGCAACTGATCGGGAGGCTCTTTCAGCTCTATAAATCTGCTGAAATGAGCTGTATTTGGATGTATTTAGAAAACTTTAGGAGATTATCAGATTTATCCTGATCTTAAAATAGACTGGAATTACCTTTAGTACAAATGATTTGTTCCAACTTGTTTTAACAAAGCATCATCTGATGCAGCTTGATGATGAGAGCGGCGGGAAGCAAAGGTTCAATAGATGTGTTTTACATTAAATATTAATCTCTAAAACAATAAAAAAAATCAAAGCTTGTGTTAAATTACAAAAAAAATAGGATTACATTGCCTTAAAATAGAAAGATAAGGTCACTTTAAGGTACATAATTAAATTAGACAAGACCATTTCAATTTAATCAAAATGTGAAGTTAAACTGAGCTTCGATATCCTGTTCTATTGTTGCTTCTAAGTTCTTGAAAAAATAAAAACGTAAAAAATAGAAGTTTAAATTGTTGAAAAACTGTTGTTGATCCACCCATTTTGTCGACACCCATTTTGTCGACAACCTTTACATTGAATTCTGATCCAAACACTTATGGATGTTTTGTTTGCTCAACAGCAGCCTGAGCACAATGGAACCGTCTCTTGCCAGCGAGATCATTTTTGTTTTCCTCTTTCGGTGTGCATGCATTTGCTTACCAGCAGATTTTGGATTTTCTTTGTCTGACTGGAAATAATGTGAGGGAAGAAAATTGAATTTATCCCAGAACTGTTTTTCCTCTGCGGCAACAAAACTAAAGGGAAAACCACTTGGTATGTTTTGACATTATTTTTATTAGACAAATAATGTTAGACATTTTTGCAGGAATGTTAAAATGGAAATTTTGAAATGAAACTGATGCATGAGTAACACAAAAAAATATCACATTGAAGATGATGCAATGCTGTGATGAAAGCACCCTTGGTGCGAATGCATACACTCATGTACTATGAATTATTCAGCAAAAGGGAGCATAGATTTTGAATTAACTAAAAAGCTTCTAAATTGAACTTTAAAAAAAATCTTTTTCTTTCCAGTTCAAGCTATTTTAATCTGAGAGCAGGAATCTTCTGATTAATACAAGCACAACCAATTTTACACTTGATGTTGCTAATTAGCTTGCTTTGTTAGGAGGGACGAGACGTCCACTCAATGAACAGGTGTGGGGGGGGGTTAGACAGAATTGGGTAATAAATTGTTCTGAACCTTAAGGTGAAATGATTACCCCTCTGTGAGCACTAGAAGCCCACAACATAAAAAACACAGCCATTTACTGCAAAACAATGGGGCACATCAGAAAAAAAGCAGCTGTTTGCAGGGAAGCTTCTGATTTGCTCCGAGATGTGAAGTGAAATAACCTGCCAGACCAAATTTTGGAGATATACAGACACCAGTTTGCACCAAATAACCAAGGCTCCCTATAAGACAGTATGATTGAGTAGTCTTAGTTAAATATAAAATGGCATTAAAATGAAGCACTTACAGTACAGGCTCTGTTACAGAAACATCTGGACCCAAGCATATACATTAAAATCCCTTTTAAATAAATATGCAGTTTATTAATCAATAAAACTAAATTACCTCATTTGTTGATAAAACAAACTGCATCCACTGCTGCCTTGTATTAACCATCCATCTGTCCATCTTTAGAGTCTGCTGAATCCCTTGTGTTGTTAGTGAAGGTGGGGAACACCCTAAAGAGGTTACCAGTCTGTTACACTCTCACTTACATGCACACCGGGGGCAAATTAGAGTCACTAATTAGTCTGTGGAGCATGTTTTTGGACTGTGGGAGGAAACCGTAGAAATCCCACGCGTGTTTGAGAAGAACATCTAAACTCCACCCAGAAAGGTCCCAACAGGGATTCGAACCAGAGACTTCTCGCTGTGAGGCAGAATAAACAATCTTTAAAAAGAACTTTGCCATCCTTTGAAAGAAAAAAATGCACTTGTTTAGCAACTTTGCAGAGGCATAACATTGGTGCTTGTATAGGTTATAGGTAATGCAGTAGACACACTTACAGATTTCACCAAGTGGCTCTCTTGACAATCCTGCTCGGAGCTGCTGGACCTGCTTGAGCTGTGTTTTCAATGAGTGCAATTCAAGCACCTGAGGCGGCCTGTTTCAATGTTAAGGCACAGATGTGATCAGAGGACTTGAATCAGAGGACTTGAAGAACGATTTGAGCAATGATGCCATGATCTGACAGAAGCGCAATTTGAGCTGCACGGTGTGATTTGAGCAGCAACTTTGGGCAAGTGACGTTTTCAGTGACAGAGGGTAGAATACACATCAAATATGGGTCGATCCAATAGTTCTCCTAAACTTCTAACCATTTTCTTAACTTGCTTTTGCATATCCCTTTCAGGGCAGCTGGGTTTCCAGAGCTTGTCCTAGCTATTGTTTGGCAAAAGGGGGGTACACCCCAGACCAGGGACGCCCAAATCCAGGCCTCAAGGGCCAGTTTCAAACTAGTTTTCAAGAGACCCTATCCTATCTGCTCCTGATAACCTAGATCAGGTGTGTTTGGCCAAAATGATCTTCAATGGCAGGTTGGTTGGAACATGTAGCACAGCAGCCCTCGAGGCCTGGATTTTGGCACCCCTAATCTAGACAGTCTGTTGCAGGCTCCATAGAGCTAAGCCCTCGGTGTGAGCTGGTGGCCAGACAGAGAGCTGCTGCAGCATTAGGGAGGCTGCCTGCTCAGGCATCCTGAACTTTATGTTTTCTTATTTTCATCAAGACAATAATAAAAATGAAGTCCCCTAAGTTAACTATTGTTTTGGGTTAATACAAGACAGCACGCCTTCAAACGTGGTCAGAGAGAGATGGTAAAACCACAGAAGCCGCTGTCGTCTACATGAAGTGGGAGTGAAACCTCATTCACTGTACTCGGAGAATCTCTGAATGATCTCATGAACCCAGACATGGAGACATCCCTACTGATGTTTTCATATAACTCTTTACAATAAGGGAAGCTTTAGCACAATTTCAAAACCCCCAGAAGACTTTTATTTTCATGCTAAGTTAAATGTTTCACAAATCTTTTCACAGTTAAGTCTTTCAATTTCGAGTTCTCTCCTTGTTGAAAAAACCTCATCTCTACACATAATCGTATCTTTCGTACATTATTAGTAAGCTATACACAGACACCGCTCCATGTAGCGATCAGGCTGAAAACATCTTGTAGCTCCTCCCACACGCGGCCACAGTATCAAGCTTAGGAACACATTTTTGGACAAGCAGCGAATTCACTGCATGTGAAGGACAGGCGGCGAACCTGAATTTGACGCACAAATTGCGTTCAGTGTAAATGCAGCTTAAGACCTGGTGGGGCCAACGATCTGGGATTTCCTGACTTTGGTGAATCAGGATACCTTTCTGAAGAAAAGGCCACATTGACATGAGATATTTTTCCAGAAGGGGGAATGCAGCTATTGCTATATATTAACCAAAACATTAAAAAAAAAGTTAAATTTGACTTATCAGACAATGCACCCCTTCCAGAAAATGTATTTAATTAAATAAAAAACCTCATTAAAAGGTCAATCTAGAGCTCAACTCAGATTTTTACTCTCAGAAGAGAAATCTGTAAAGCTTTCCTGGTCCTCGTTCGTCTTGTCATGCAGCAGATTACACCACCTTGTCTCTCTTCTTCGGCTCTGCAAAACTGACAGTAATGCTATGACAGTTCTAATACTGGAGTTGTTCAGCTGAAACCAGACAGCTGCTGTCAAGATGAACAAGAACTAATAATGCAAGATTGCGTGCAAGGGAAAGTATCAGATTGAAAATGTGTTTGATTTCTATAACTTCAACAGGAAACAACAGTAATGGATGCCGTACACCACATGTTTGTCATCACAGCCCACATTTTCTTTCTGTCTATCATTTCTCTCTTTGTATTAACATTAGCTTTTTCTGTTCATTATGTTTTTTTTCCTAGAACAGTTTTTAAAGACTGTCTTTTAATCAATTTTCTTTCTTTGTCACATTTGTCAATTTAGCTTCCAAAAATGTCGATGCAGTTGACCATTTTTTTGTATTCCAAGCAGAAATGGATTTCCTGCATCTCTTATTTGATCCCACTGGTAACCAGCTTACAGAAGCCCGCCTGCTCACTTTCTACCTGACTTGCTCATCTCAGCTGATTCCTCAATAAATCTTTTTTTCACCGTCGTTCTTACTTCAGCAAAAGCAACATGATCTCTGCCATCATCTTATTTTGAAAGTCCTGCTGCTGAGCTTTACCTTTGACTTGATTTGTCATGCACTGCCGACTACTGTACCAAATACGAAATATTGAACTTAATGGCTCACAAGACAGAGAGAGAGCTGAATAGTGAATGAATTGCATTTTATGTCGTCCTTTTACTTCTCCTGTCACAATCACTCCGCACCTAATGGTTTTTCCACATTTTCCAATTTAGCCCACAAAGTTTTTTATTCAAGAAGCACACACCACATGACAGGCTGAACCGAATGTATAGCCCAAGGGCAAATCAACATGAAGCCTGTGTTTTTGATGGAGCTGTAATATGTCTTCAGACTGACTGAACACATTTTTATGACAGTTTGGCAACATGGTGTGACATAACTCACACACACCCACACACATACACATCCCGCCTTTTCCATTTTTTTTTTTTTTTTTTTTAATCCACTATATCCCCTTCGGCGTACACTTACCAGCCATTTTATTAGGTACAGAATGTTAGTATCGGGTTGGACCCCTTCAGTCTTCAGAACAGTCTTAATCCTTTATGGCATGGATTCAACTGGAAACGTTCTTCAGTGAGTTTGGTCCATATTGACATGATAGTCGCTGCAGATTTGCCGGCTGCACATCCATGATGCTGATCTCCCGTTCCACCAAATCCCAAAGGTTTTGCTTTGTCACGTTTATGGAAAAAGTAAATACTAAGAACAAAACAGACAGGACAAACAGATCAAACAAAAAAAAACATAAACATGAACATATTGTGAATTTTTTACTTTTAATTTATGCTTTTTACTACAACAAAAAACGCAATAAATTAGAATGAAGAACCACGTTTTTTGGTTTGTTTGTTTGTTATGTTTTCACACAAAAAATATCAACTTTTTGTTAATTGAATGCAATACGCTTCCATAATTTTCGGACTAATTTGTTATTAATTTTTAGCTTATGCATTTATTCTGAATTTTGCAACAAAAACTATGTGTTTTGTTCAGAACAAATGTACATCCAAACATCGATCACCATGGCAGGTTTGTTTATAAGTATTTCTTGTATGTGATATGTATATCTTTCCTTAAATATTTGTGAGGATATTTTAACTTTATGGCAAAGAAGACTATTTTAATCATGTATTTACAAATCTATGCTGATCTTACAACTAAGGAATCATTAAAAAAAATGCTCACTAATTATTGTGTGAATATAGTTCTTTGTGCTCTTTATTACAAGTCTGATCAAAAGTAAGAAAAAATAACAAAAGCAACTCAATTGAAAATTGAACTTCCCAAAGATAAGTCAAATTTGCATTTCATGAATTTTTTGAGTGAGTTTCAAAGCTTGCATGAATTTGACGCTTTGTTTTTTTTGGTGCAGAAATTTTTGCAGTGGAGCCTGTGACCAACAACAATCTTTGTTCTTTTATTTGTTTGTTTTAAAAAAAAAAACATCCTTGGTTTAGAAAAGTGGATCAATTTTTTTTTTTTATCAAAATCTAAGAATTAAATGAATGCTCTATTTGTATGCGTTTTTTTTTGTTATGTTTTGTTTGTTTGGACCAAAAAATAGTTGACTCAAAGTCTGATTCTGGACTCCTTTGGTATCAAATGCCAAATAAAAATATTTTTGTCTTTAGTTAAGATCAACGTTATTTATCATATTCCTGCGATTTTGCAGTGCTACTCAACCCATTGAAATGGTTTTGAGTTAAGAACCAAATGTAAAGCTGAAGATAAGTTCATGTTAGCTGATCAAAATACAATTGTGTCTTTTACCAGCTCTTTCTATAACAGATTGTCAACTATATTTTTTGTCAGCATAATGAATGTCACAGCCTCTATGAATCATTAATGAATTGGAATTATAATAATAGAGTTTAGGACAACTACAAACCCTCCCCTTAAATTGTTCAATTTTCCATTACAGCTTTTATTAATGGATGCACCGCCACCACATTTAGCCACATCTGGATTGTCTACTTCTGACTCGCTTTCCTGTGGCCAAGTTCCACAGAGAAACCCTCAACATGTCAAAGCAGAAAGCTCATTTTCATATAAATATGAAACCAAAACAATTTGAACTCTGTAGTTGTTTCATAATGTTGTGCTTGGCTGAATGGTTAAAAACATTTTTTTTAAAGGCGAAACAAACTGGAATATTTATTCATGCTGTTCTTTGGCTAAATTATTTCAGTCAATATTTGGATTTGAGCACAAAACAATCAAATGCCTCCAGTCAGCATGACACAGAAGGTTATGAGCTGGCATTACTTAAATCCTGCAGAAGTACCGTCGACTGTAAAAGGTGTTTTGAAGTCTCCATTTAATAACAGGGAATTAGATTGTCTGCCTGCTGCTGTAGATTGTGCCACATCCATTTCTTATTACGCAAGAGGTGTAAGCAGTCTAATCCTGCCCCGTCCGTATAAAACCTGCACGTTTAGTGTCATGCTCAACATGTGCACCAGGCTCACACTTCAGTTCCACAACCTAATGAGACTGAGATGGAAACTTCCAGTGCTGCAGCTTTATAATAGTTAGCAGAAACACATGTGACTTAGCTTTGAAACACATCCTCAAGGACCATGAATTCACACACAAGCATTCAGAATCGTACACAGTACGCTCTTTAATATATGTACACTCCCTCATGACTTCTGTCTCATTAAGATATACATGAAATCTGTCTAAAACCTTAAAAACCCAACCTGGATTGATTTCTGCCCTCAAGGTAATTAATATTTAGGTTTTCCACACTGGCCTCACGGTGAGTCAGCCAAAATTCTATTCATTCTCCCTTTGTATATCTAAATGTTTGATATAGCTTCTGCCATGTCTGCACTAGAAAGATGCCACGAAGGAGAAAAAGTTCAAACTAAATATCTTCAGAGTTAAAAAGAAGGTGTATATAACCCTGAAGACAAATCATTTGGCTGCTTTTGTGCTGTAATGCTGGTATTGACAGTGTTCCTAGAAGTACTTCTTCAATGCTATTGGTGTAGAAATGGCCTTTGAACATGGGGGTTTATTTTCTGAAATGTTGACGATGTTGTGAGCAAAGCCGAAAACTTTTTTCTTATATTTTTCTTTTATTAACTTCTACACTGACTCACTGGGCATTCACGTTTATTATACCAGCAGCCGAAGGCCACATGCAGTTACCGTATATTTTAAGGTTAATAAATAAATCTTAAAATAAATACAGACACTGGATTTTGTTTCTTGCAGTTTAAAAGCATAAAAACGATAATTAAATTTCGATTTGTAATCCTTTCAATTCTTACTTGCTTGTGACTGTGAATGCAACCACAATGCGTTACTATGCAATCGTCCTAATTACTATGCTTATGTATAATTTGGCATAATCAGAAAAGTGTTGGGTCAACATCCTCAGTCTAGTGGATGTCAAACATGACAATGTGGTGACAATGAGCACCACTTATAAGTCCCTCAGGTGTTTTTGGTGCAAAAAGGCCAAATGTGCTCTAAAACAAGAAGCAGAAACCTCTTAAGTAAGCTGTGTGATACTTCTGTGCTGTGTTAAGAGGGTGTGCAGCAAAAAGAAAGCAGCTGCATCACAACACCCATCATGCAAGCTCCATTAGGGTATGTTTCTATCTATGACACGCTGATATTGGGAGTGGGGTGATCTGGATCCAAAGAAAGCAAAAGGGTTGAGGTGATGATGGACACAAGCATTTTCACATTTTAGGGCATATTTTCAGGCATGGTAAATGAAATCTATTTTTTCCCCAAATGTTTGGGAAAGTTTGGAGTATTTGTTGCTAGGAAAAAAATTACACTTTGAGTCTGAAAATGAATATGTCTTCCCTGTACTCTAGGTTAATCAGGTGAGCTGATCAGAAGTTTCTTCAACTTCAAATCCTTCTGGAGATTATTCCACGTTGCTAGTGCAGAATACTGAAAAGCCACTTTCCCAGCGTCTGTTTGAACGCTTGGTACTGTCAGTAGCAAAAGTTTCTTGCGATCTTAAAGGGGCCATACCATGATTTTCTTAAGCCTTTCAAATGAAACTATAACCATTTATATGGTTATTACGATTGAAACACTATAAAACAAAATATTTATCAGATTTGACTGATTTTTGAGGACATCTTTAATTAAAATGACTCCATCTCTGAGGCACCACCTTTCGCTCCTCGTCAGTCTTGCCCATTTCACGGCGTCATCCTAGAGCCAGCCTCAGCGTGCTTGTAAATGTCCGTGCATGCAAACAAAAGATGGATATGCATATCGTGGAGCCTTACACTCTTGACTTACAGTCTGATCCGGAATTTGAAGTGCAAATTGCCAAAAACATCTACAGGAAGTTTCTGACTGATAAATGAAAAGAGAGAAGGTTTTTTTTTTTCGTAATGTTGCATTTATCATAGGCCAATCTACTTTGATACACACAAAAGTTAACAAAGCAGTCATCTGTGAAGCGGCGGTCACAGACAAAATGTGTCTGGCTGTGTCCTCCTGAAGATAAACTCCAACCATTTCTGATGGACAGGTTCTTCTTTTGAACAAACTTCTGAGTCTCTCGCAGCCTAACAAACATTTTCCCCACATAAAAGACATTGTCTTATAATTGTTGTTACAGATTAGATACAAGAGGAACCACATCATCTCAGATTCTATGTTAAAATTAGAGCGCCTTGCTGATGTCCACTAGAACCTCAGCGGAGAAAGTGTGTTTGTGTTAGACTGGGGGTGGTGCTGGCAGCACAGACTCTTCCTGAAAGGGGCTGTCCCTAATCTATGATGTCAGCTTGTGAGGACCTGCTTGTTTTTGTGGGCATGGGAGGGGCTGGTGCTAAGTGCACAGGTTTTTAGAGGATTACTCAGAAATGTGTGAACAGATCTTAAGGTTGTTTTAAGTGATGAATGAACAACACAATACACGTAAAAGCTCAAAAAGTTGTTTTTTTCTTGGTATGACCCCTTTAGAGAATCCTGTTCAGTTTCTCTTGGTCTGATATAATGAGAAATTTGAAGGAAGTATATGCAGAATACATGCAAATATATACTGACACGTACCAGTGTGTAAGTCTACGATACTTTGGTGCTGACCAGCTCACATGTGTATACAGTTCATAGCGGTGAGTGTGAGGCTTAAAGTTTGTGATGAATCGCAGAGAAGGATACACACACAGTCCAGAAAGTTCAATACTTGATTTCAGGTATTTGTGTAAATAAGATTTCCACATTCTAAAATGTAATTTTTAAAAAGTGCTTCAACCAGTAATCTTGACAGACAATAAAATATGACAAGTATAGTCTGTAGAATGTGTTCAAGAAATTCTGCTTTCATAATGACAAAATAGATAACTACTAATGTATATATAAGAATAAAAATATGAATGCTTTCACATAAATTGACTTTTGGATTTACATTATGCAGAAATCATCTTAACATGAAGCCTTTTTTAAAGTACTAGCCAATCTATTTTATTAGAAGATGCTTTGATGCTGGGTTCAATGACTGAGAGCAAAAGTAAGAGAAGAAGCTCTTCACGATGAGAGCTCCTCACACATCAAGTTGCACAACGCCCACCTGTGTTCGACCAGTCTAATTTGCATCAGCATATGTGCGGTGGATTGTGTTCCTCCAGGGCACGCATGTGGCAACTTTGTACCCATGATTTATGCTCCTCTTGCACAATCCTGTGACCCTTCATGCCACCGCCTGCTCCGCCACACACACACAGGCATTCCAGTCACTGCTTATCACCCTTCCAACCACGCTTAAATACACACACACATACCACTCGACCCACTGCTTAGGGTCACCCAAAAGGCACTTGAAAGAAAGCGGAGTTGTTTTAAGACTGGGGGGCAACTGAGGGAGGAAAGATTCTTTATTTAGTGGAAAAACAAAGAAGGTTTTGGCATGGGGGGGACTTACAAAAAGCTGTCATCGAGTTTTGAGGTTTTACAATGCAGAGGTGCCAGATGAGTTTTTCTTCGTGGCAAAAATATTTCAGATCAAGTCATGGCTCTCTGTGGGAAGTTTAGCTTCACGTCCTCCTTGGTCACTGCAGGATCAAACCTCAGCGGTTCGTAGCGTCCAAAGTGAAAAACACACTGTTGAGCATCCCGGGAACTTGCTGATGCGTTGTAACTTTAGCTGTGATAGTAACCAGCATAGCTGCCAATGACAGGGAAGGTGAGACCACGAGGAAAGTGGGCGGTGTGAACCTTCAGTTACCGGCCAAAGTGCTCCAAGTCAGTGCGAGCAGACCTCAATGATCACAACAAATATTAAGGTGGAAATAATCCATAAATGAATATGAAAAGGTTCTATTAAATGATTTCAACATTCAGAACATGAATAACAGAAAGACAAGTATCAAAACTTTTTTTTTTCATGTTCTCAAAGCTAAGCAGTTTGACTTTGCTGGCATTCAGTGGAATTCGGAGTACACTCCAAAAATGCAAATAGTTGCCCCAATGAATGAGAGGTATGTACCCACACTGAGAATGCTTACTTGTGACAATGTGACGCAAACCACTAATTGGTTGGAAATGTATACATTGTGGTTGAAAAAGAAAGCAACTAAAAATGAAGAAATAAACAAAACAAAGGTCAAAACTTCCCAGTTTTACTTTTGTTTATTTCTACAAGTGTGTGCCGGCCTTTGCTCCTGCTGTCAAGGTATTTTTGATTTTTACTTTCAAAGTTTAGTTGTTTTTTTTGGTGGTTTAAAAAAATTCTTTTGCTTTTCTGTGCATCGTTTTTAGATTACTGTCAGAGGCGAGAAAGAGCTCATTTTCAGAACATGCTTGATCATTTCAGCATGTTTTATTGGGTGCAGATATGCAAAGGAAACCTTATCCTTTACCTTATTCAGATTAGGATGGATTTTTGACTTTATTATTCATTTTTTTCTTAATATTTTCAAGGCATTTTTTGGTGAACTTCTACTACATAATTGCCCTACCTGAAGGGCAATCGACTCCTATTCAGAAGATTGCGGATTTGATTCCCACCTTCCCGCCCATGTGTCAAAGTGTCCTTGGGCTACACACTGAACTCCAAATTGCCTCTGCATGGTGGAATGTTGGCGCCAGTGTTTGGCAATGGAGCCACCATCAGTAGGTGGATGTATAGGTAAATGGGTCTGTGACTGTGAAGCGCTTTGGGCCTTCGAGGAAGGTAGAAAAGTACCATACAAGTATACGCCATATTTGCCATTTTACCATTGACCTTTAGATATAACAGATTAAAGTTAGTTCTAAAAGAAAAAGAAAAAGCAGTAGAATCTCATTCCAAGATTGTTATAAAGTAAGGTGTCAACAAAAAGGATCCAAAAATTATCTGTGCCGAAAAATACTGCATGCAGTAAAGTTTTTGGCAGGCAATATTTTTCATTTTTCATGTGCCAAGAGGTGCCACCACAGACCTTGTATTTTTGTTTTCTATAAACCAAGGTTTGCAAGAAAGTGGGGCACAACTTAGTTTTAAGATGAAACACAAAAGAAAAAAAGATGAAGAATGTGTCTATTAAAAAAAAAAACCTTGGTCAAAGATTCTGCTTTGCGGGTTTGTTATTAACACCTATTTTCTATGTAACTTAACACTCTTTACCCACTGCTGCCTTCATTATAGTTCCTGTAAAATGTTCTACAATTATATTTATCACCGGCCATTAAAGCTCTGTGGAGAACAGTCGCACAATATATGATGAGAAAATTGTTATGAATTAGCAGATTTGGAGATTGGTCTACCAAAGTATTTATAGGTATTTAATAAAGAATGCTTATCAAATTGAGATGGTTTAAATTAAGTGCCTCACAGAAAAATTACAAAATAAATGTGTCGAGATTGTTTTCCATTCTGTTCAGAAGACATGTTTACTTTGGAGGAAAAAGGCTGATTCAGACAGAATTCTACTGAGATGGAGTTATGGAGTTTTTCAGAGTTTTCCTCCATCTTTTCACCTTCTTATCTGGAGCTGGGTCACTACCTTCAGCGAAGATGCTCAGACCTTCATCTCCACAGAAACTTCATTCAGTCCTTCAGATGGGGGACAAGGTGCTTTCAGAGCAGCTGAAAATGAAAATGGAATTTTCATTTACCCAAAAATGAAGACAATAATAAATAGCCCCAAATAACAAAAATTGACCATGTTAATAGAGAGTATTTTTACCGTTTGCTGCAATGACGGTGACGTCTCATGCTCCTCACAAGCCTTACAGTGTTGGTCTGACTGAGGGAATGCATTCCACTCTTCCAAAAGTGTTACAATCAGTTCCGTTAGGTCACTTGGGAGTGGGTACGATCATCCAGTCTCTGCCTCAGCTGGTCCCAGATTTACTCAAAGGAGTTCAGGTCAGGCGACATTGCTGGCTAAACCATATGAGGCACTTAATCTTCCTGAAGTCATGCTGTGACAATTCTGGCGCTACAGGATAGAGCATTATCATCCATTTCAGATGATGGGTTCTATGATGTCTCTGAAGCAATAACGAACAGCGACTGAAACATCTACAATAACCAAATCTTTTTTTTTTTTGACTGACTGGTGATTCCTGTCCAGTCTGTTTCACCTCATCCACCAAAGCAAACCTTGGAAACTAGAAGTATAAGAAAATATAAATTCAGTGAAATATTGCGATACTTCTTTTGGTGATACTTATGTGGTGAAATGAGACGTTTAAAACTCAGTTTTAACCAAGGATGAGTACTAGGCCAAAAATCTGTACCAAGTTGGTACGGGAACCATTTAAAAAAGCAGATTTTGGTGCTTCGTGGTTCATGTAGAAACGAGTGAGACCACACGCACAGTTTTGATGAACTTCACAGCGACCTGATGGACCAGAGTGATGTGTACAATGCTCTGAAAAAATACAGACGTGTTTACTTCTGCATGTAAGGAAATGGAATATCACCACTGTGGTGCAGACTGTCTGGAACAGGGATGGGTAAAACATGTATAGCCAAGAAACTCACTCAACATCATCCATGTTTTCCATGATGTGGCAATGAAGGAATTTCAGAACAACTTGGGCAGTAGGCACACTTGAATTTGCCGTGTGGGCCGTATCTGATGTGAATATGCCATTAGGATATCACAATGTGTATCATATATTATGCCATATGTATTGCGATTTGTTTTGTATCGCCTGACTCTCGCCAATACATACCCCTAATGTAAGGGTTCTGTGGCTTTGTTTGGGTTGTTTTTGGTCATGTTCTGAGTCACACCAGTTTAATGTTAATTATTATTCACAACTGCCCTCAGCCTATTTCAGTGTCTAGTTATCAGTAAATCTGTTCTGTTCTGTTACCATTTTATTTAACTCTATGGGTTTTTGTCATGTTTCAGTTTGTTTATTGAACGTTTTGAGTTCCTGCCACCAAGCCTGGTCTCCTGCGTTTGGGTCCTTCCACCACCAGTTCCTGACACCCGTTAGAGACCATATTGAGCTCAATTTTTCCAGCAACGCTGGACGATCATTTTTTGCAAAGTGACTAAACACTCATCTGTAAACAGAACAATGTACCACTACTGCATTGTCCAGATTACATGATCTTGTGCCCACTACAAATGTTCGTGTCAGTGGAATAACCTGCAATGGTCGTCTGGCTGATGATACGTTGAGATGCATCTAGTTCATCTGCAACAACTGACTGCCTACAACAACTCAAAGGCATGCTATGGCCAGGTGTTGCTGTTTATCCATTAAACTATGGTGTTTCCATGGCTGTTTAAATGACAAGCTTGGAATGATTTGCTGCCAATATCAGCTTATACTTCCTACAGATTGTTGAAATGGATGCTACATAAAAAGGGGTTTTCTTTTATATTTTTTTGGTTTTGTTCTGACTAAGTCAGATACTGCATGTGGAAAACACAAAATGAGGTGACTCTATAACACCAGTACAATAGCCTATATGTCTCTGAAATCTGTGAAGTGACACAAACACTGCATATGCGACGTCCACTGAGTTTTTCACAATATCCCTGACTACTTGTGAGTATTATACTTAAATTCCTCCATTTGGGGCAGGTATTCATCTGCCCAGAGAGAACAATCACCTTCTATTTGGTCAAGAGCCCTGGCCTCTAACTTGGAGGTGCTATTTTTTTTTCACACTCAGCTGAAAACCACCCCACTGCACATTGACATTCCTGGTTTGATAAAGCCAATAGAACTATATCATCAGCAAAATAACAGAGATGAGATCCAGAAAAGAGTTGAAAACCAGATCTTCTCTGGCTCTGTATGGTTCAGAAATTCTGCCCATAAAAATCAAGGGCAAAACTATTGAAAAGGGCATTCCTGCTCGAGTCCATGACGTGGGTTACTCAGGGAAGAGCATGTCAGGCCACACAATGAATGCAGAGGAGCCAAGGTGAGTTTTTTTTTTTCCCCTTTATTCAGAGGAAACAGAGCACATCCACTGCTCCTCACAAAGGCCATATTATCCCAAGACACACCACATTATTTCCTGTCTCACTTTCCTTTAAACATTAAGCCCTCCTTCTCTCTTCCTTCACTCTTAGTCAACACAGGGTTGAGCAAGGACAGTTTTACAGTGTTAACAGAAACTTTTACTAATTGAACAATAAACATCTAGATCTACCTTTAAAATAAAAGAAAACAAACTAACAATGACAATAGGTGAGTCACTTGACTGCCGGCGTTGGTGACTAACTTCCAGCAAACAAAATCAGCTATTTATGATGGTGTGTGAGCTATGTGTAAGCATAGACATAGAGATAAAGAGTCTGCAACTCCATGCAGCCAAGGGTATCTGTAGAAGAACAGGGGCAGAAAGAGGTCCAGTAAATAAATAGCATGTTTGCGTGTCAGTATGTTTGAGTCCACATGTGTGTTTGCATGCACGAGCACTGCAATCAGCTGACGGTTCTACATCATCACATCATCCCCCTCCTCTGGGAGATTGGCGATGTGTGGCAATCTAGAACGTTAATCTGCAACTACGTTGTTCTTGCCAGCACGATGACGAACAATGAGCTTGTGTGGTTGAAGTGCCAAATGCCAAAGCGTAGGACGGTTGTGGTGATAGATCCTCCATGGTATTAATCCAAGTAAGGGCCCTGTGGTCTGTCTCAAGGTCAAACTCCCAGCTGAGTAAGTAATACCTAAAGCTGTCAAGTGCCCACTTATTGGAAAGTCTTTCCTTTTTAGTTTTTGGGCATCTAGTCAAAGGATAGGCCACTCCAGGTCTCGAGGGGCTGCTGTGTCTGCACGATTTCCAGATATTCAAGCCCTGAATGCTTTGTATTGTCATGACTAATTATCTG
This sequence comes from Oryzias javanicus, assembly GCA_003999625.1. Taxonomy (NCBI): domain Eukaryota; kingdom Metazoa; phylum Chordata; class Actinopteri; order Beloniformes; family Adrianichthyidae; genus Oryzias; species Oryzias javanicus. Next base: position 22,339,134 of record CM012449.1, on the reverse strand, counting down.
ATTCATGTGTGCCCAGCCAATTAGAACAAGCCAGAGCAGGCTATGTTGGAAAACATGCCATAATGTTACCCTTAAGGCCTGGAGTTGCCTATCCCTGATCTTGTCTCTCTTGATTGCTGCTTACAACTGAGGTACAGGAGTGATTGCTCTCCCAGTCACATTTGACAACATTTAAGGTGAGACCAGCTTTGGATTGTCCCAAGGACAAGAGACAGGTGTTGAGGGTATTCCTCCCAGGTGTGACTGAAAATCAATACGTCATCCAAATAGTCTGCACTACAGTGGTCACATCCTTGCAGAACCCTGTCCGTTGGCCTTTAGAACATGGCTGCTGGTCCATGGAAAATAAAAAGGCATCACTGTTAAATGAAAAAGCCCAGCAGATGTTTTAAATGCCGTGTATACATTACACGTACACAGTACTTTACAGCAACCCTTACGTAGGTTGAGGGGAATGATGACATTGGCAGCTCTGATCTTCAGTATATCATCAATCCTAGGCATCAGGTATGCATCAAACTTAGAGATGGCATTCAGCTTCCTGTAGTTGTTGCACATCCGCAGTGAGCCGTCTTTGTTTGTCCGAGTCCAGTATTCAGCTGACGGTGCAACACAATCATAGTCCAAAATTTGCTGGAACCAGTCAACTTACCACCAGCAATACAAACTAAACTTCCTACTGGTTGTATGAACTTTAAGACTTTTTGACAATTCAAAATGGACTTCCTCAAACCCACCGCCACAGTGGAAAACATTTACTTTAAATCTAGTAAACCCGTGTGGATTAGAGATAAATAATGTATAGCGCTATATGGTGTTCATCTGTGTGCAGTGTCACATTTATACTGTAAAAGTCACACGTGGGATTTCATGTCAAAGCAATTACCCCAGACCAAAGGATCATTTCAGCTTTCACTATCATGCCCATATGATTCATGGAGGTTTTTAGAACCTTCCTACTAAATAAATACAATTCTAATTATTTGGAATGACTTTTGAATACGCTTTTGAGACTCACATGTGACAACTAAATAAGAGAAATAATTTTGGCCTGGAATGAGACAGAGCCCATTCATTTCAAAGAGAAAAAAATACAAAACAATTTTCAAATACTCCATTCTTGAAAACAGTAGTGACTTGCATCATTGGGAAGTTCATACGAAAGGAATCTACCGGCATTGTTCTTAAAGTTACATTTTCAAAAAAATTAACATTGTTTTAAAAATCAGAAACACAGCTGCAAATTTGATTCTTGTTAAAGTGGCTCTTTCTGTTCTCGATTTTCACAGGCTGCAGTAGCTTTATCAAGGTGACCTTCAAGGTCATCCACCAAGAAAAAAACTGAAACTCACACTGGTGCGCATTAAAGACTGTCTGCCATTCTGTCACTTCACCTGTTTGTAGACTGATAAAAGTTTAAACCTGGAAAAAGACCAATGACATAAAAGAACAGGATTCACTCATGACCCCAAAAAGATATTTGCACAAAATATTTAAATCGGTGAACTGATTTTAAAGATTTATTTGAAAATAATCAAGTTTAAGATGATCAGTTATAAAGTATTAAAATACAGGCAACTGAGGTATTTCTGTATTTAAACAACTGAAGCCAGACATGAAGAGCGAGAGAATTTGAAGACAAGAGTACAGGAGACAAACAAAAGCTTTTTAAAGACCAGTGTAACAAGAGCTTTGTAAAGACTGGACGAGAAGGGTGTCATTTGAAGTAGTAATATGATCACTGCACAAAATTTATTGCACACATTTTTATATCAAAAGGCATTTTCTTTTCTCATTTTAAACCCAAGCATTACAGCCTGTTACACCGTTAAGAAAATAAAGCCACAGAAATAGCTGAATCTACTGCCTTGATACAATCATCAAAAAATGCATTATGTGGGAAAAAAGGCAGACATTCAATCATTAATTTGCAATTAAATTTCAGGTATTCCATTGATGTGTATGTAACTTTAAATTAAGTTATGGATTGAGATAACAGGTCATGTTTTTACTTGCTTTTATTTGCTGAGATCTGAAAAAAGCCAGACTAAATTAAGTTACATTCAAAATGATGAATAGTTGAAACAGTTTTCAAATGCACTTATATTTAAGTCTGTTAATTAGTAAACTACAAATGAAACTTCTCCTGTAATCATTAGGTTGCCAAGCAACTAGCTGGTGCTGATTGAAGTCAGTGATCCAAGCAGTAACTCAAAGTGACTTTAAGCTACCTCCTGCTGAATCAGCCTATAACCTCTTGTTTTGGCACTAATTAAATATAAACGATGTGTGGTAATTATTCAGTGTAATTGGTGTTTTTAGGACTCTTATTTTGGAGAGCCAGCTGAGCACTTCCTGCTGTGTTCCTCCAATTTTAGGCTTTGCTAGCTGTCAGCTGGCTAGCACATAGACTGGTGTGGAGATGGATATATGGTTATGTAACAAGCAAAAAAAAAGCTAAACTACTTAAACATTAATAATGTTCCTTTGTTCTTAGACATCCCAAAACTCACACAGGCTGTAACACAACTGTAAGGCATACTAATTAGCTTGACAAAAGTAGGCAGTGATAAATGATTAACAAAGGCTGGAACATATAAAAAACATTCACAACACAACTTCATCCAAAAGGACAAAGGGAAAAAAAAAAAAAAAAGGCTCTTAAAACTGTAGATTGTCATTTTGGTGATTCATGACCAGCTGTCATCTTAAAGGCAAAAACTTCATTTTGGTTAATTATCGTCATTCTGCTACTGAACAGCAGCCAACTGTCAACTGCAATAGTCATTAACTGCACCGTTGTATCACACACTGTGAAATGACTGTGCTAAAACACTTTTCTGGTCTTTTCAATCAAATTGAGATTTTCTGTAGAATATTCTGGTTCTATAAAGAAAGTACATCACAAGAACACATACTGTATCTGCATGTTAATAGAGGCTGAAAGCAGCTGAGGTTTAGAGAGTTGAACAGCTTAGTCCCACATACAATGCAGCGGTTCAGCAGTGTTGTATGTTTGAGTGTGAGTGGGTGTGTATTCATATGCCAGTGGGTTGATTACATTTTTTTTGTCTGCCACTTTTGCCAACCACTTGAAGAGCTTTTTTTTAACTGGATCATACTCGTGTCTGCATTTGAAAACACACTGTCAAGATCAGTTGTTAAGACTGTCAAAAACAGAAAAGAAAAAAAAAAAAAAAAGATCAAAAATTGATTGTATCCAGTCAGCATGATAATATTTGGGATTATTTTAATAAACTTTTGTATCAGAGTGTGAAAGAAAAGAGGGAAAAACAGTGCTTCGTCCACCAAGAAGGTACAGTCTGCTGCTGTCTTTAGATGAAGTGCGTACTGCAGTGTCAGTCCACCAGCCATGGTCCATCCAGTACAGGGCTAATTGCTGCTTCCAACACACCAGAAATACTTGAGTGCTCCAACAGTCAGGAGGGAGGGACACCCCATCCCAGAGATCCTTAGATCACCACGCACGGCAGATATTGTCTGGGACCATGTAGCTGCTTTTGTTACAGCTGAACGCTTTGGCAAATTCTGGGAAATTCTGTAGGGAGCCTAGTACCCTGAAAAACAGACACAAAATGCTGGGGTTTAACTCAGATGTTTATCTGAAACATTCAGTGAACAGTGCTCAATTAAAGAGGCCATAGCAAGAAAAATCTACTTTGAGCTTTTAAGTGTATTATAATGGTCATTCCTAACTATAAAGAACTCCAAAACGGCATTTAGATCTGTTCAAGAATTTGAGTAATTCTTATAAGTTGATCTCTAAACAACAGCACCTCCCATACCCACGAAAACAAGTGGATCCTCAAATGCTTACATCACAAGATGAGACAGCCCTTTTCAGGCACAGACTGCTCCGCCCCCAGGCTAATACAAACACTTTCTCCGCAAAGCTAGCAGCTCGAGCTAGCGGTGATAGTTTAGTTTACTCTAAAGAAAATCCTGGTATGGCCCCTTTAAAACTTTTACAATTAGTTCTCCCATCATCTGACAGCCCTTCAGGCTTAATGTGAGGGAAAAAATGTTTAATTGACCTCACCTGAATTTCCCTGGACTGTGCACATCTACTTTGATGGAATTAACTGCTTGCTCTGGTCGATGTGTTCCACACCACACCTACAAGAGAAGAAGTTCATCTATAAAAACACAGATTACTCTGTACATCATTTTGATGACAAAACACTTCACTCAGACCACAGTAAAACAAGGAACATCATCATTATTACGGATATATGTGGAGCTCCCCAAGGCTCCAGCCTGGGGCCATTTCTATTGACCCTCTTCATACTCCCACTGCCCAGGTTACAAAGAACATTAGTTACCACGTCTATGCAGATGACACACTGATTTGTTCAAACTCACTTTATTTAAATACAGGTTAAAGACTCACCAGTTCAAAGCTGCACTTTACTTGTTTTCAATTCAAATGTTTACATTCACGGTTACATTAAAAATTACTTTAAAATTCTGTTATTTATTTTACATTATTTACTTTAATGATCACTACCTAGTTATTTTTAATTATTCTTTTTTTCTTGCATAATTGATAAAAAAAAAGGTATAAAGGAAAATGACTATCATTTTTTTCAGTTTTATAGTGCTCACAGCTGGAGCCCGGATAAGAAGAATAACCCTGGATAAAGAACCATCGATCAAGACGTCAGTGACCAGTAGCTACAGGAACACACTTTAGAAAAGGAATGAGGCTTAGGCTGCATTTCAGTGGTATGCTTATAAATTGTGTTAATATGGAAAACAGCAGCAACGTTCTAACCTTGAATCACAAAACTCTGGTGTTGCACAAATAAAATACAGACTAAACTCAAACTTTGGTTCACAAATTGTGTACTACTTGTGCTATTTGCATTTTCTAAAATGTCATCATGCATCAGTACCACACAAGTTGATCAAGTAACGAACTTCCAATTTCCTCAGGAGTCAGAGAAACATTTGAGCATCACAAATTCAGTGAGAAATTCGTACTTTTTTTTAAAAATGCATTTTAAATTGATTAACAAAAAAAAAAAAGTCATTTGAAAGACCAGCATAGTGTGTGTGTGTACGTTTCATTTTTATTTTTTTTTGTTCTACCCATAAATTACCTGAGCAAAGTTCAGGAAGAAGAGTTGATCATGGGAAAGATCAATACCAGGCAGCGGTGGCTCCTCCCCATGCTCCTTCACATGGTTCTTGTAAGCCTTTAAGATTTGACAATGTTATCCCTCAAAAATCATGGATTACGTCTAAAATGACTTCATTGATAAATCAATGTAAAAGAACATTGGCAATTTCTGTTTCAAAGAGATCTCGTTCATCCAGATTATTTTATCACAGCAAAGTTTATCCTAGAGAAACACGTTTCTGACATTTTACTTCAAGTATGACACTAGAAAAGAAAATTTGTGTTCGGGATAATATTTTTTGAATAACTGTTCAGTAGGAAAGCCTGATTATTGTCCAATTAAAAAGTTCCACATTTCTAAGGCTCATGCATTTGCTGGTTTTGCCTGTAAATTATTTGCCAAACATTCTCTGCCAAGCTGAACTGCTTGCTGTTTACTTGTTTGATGAATTGAAGGAATAAAATTTGAACAAATGAGTTGTTAATTTGACATGCAACTGATTTATCTGTAAGTAGCCTCAGTGTGTGAACCTAAATGCGCTTATACGTGTGTTTACATAATATATGTCTGAATTCCCACCCTAATCCCCAACTACTAAAAAAACTATAGTGCCCTGGATTTTAAAAAAGCAATTTGGACACAATGCTCACTACTTTTCTTGTGTTTTTCTAAACACCAGACGATATGTCACTAATTTCACCAAGTGAAAATTGAATAAATATGAACATTTTGCGACGTCTGATTCCACTGCGTTCTGGTGATGAAAATTTAGATAGTTTATTAAAAAAATTACATTTAAACATTTTTTGTTTTGCAAAAATTGTTCGACCGCAAAAGCATTTTGGTCTGTATTCGCTATTGTAGTGAGCATTGATGCTCGCTAGTTTTTCCACAGACTTCTAGAAATTTTGAGGGCACCAAGTTGGAATTGTAGATTTGGACACCCACAAAAATGCACTATATAGTGAATAAATGTGAATAAAGAAAGAATTCTGACAGTGATAGACTTCATTGGAAGTGGTCACTTAAACTTGAGTTGCAGAGAGCAGTAAACAGCAGCATGAAGCTACACTACCTTCATAACTTTTGACCACAGAGGCAGGATCTTCGCTCACAGGTGCAGAAGTACACCCCTATCACTAAGGGGTACAGGAAGCTCAAAAGTAAATACAACTAAATAAAAATGTTCAGAGGATTTGGCGAATTTTTCATCAATACTCTGCCTCTCAGCCTACAAATGCATGTCCCTCACAAATGTAATTTGTCGTCTTTTGTAACTGATTTAGGCAAACTAGTCAGTTACCTTGAAAAAATAACCTTAGGAAAAATCAATGATGAAATAGGACTCAGGACTTTAATCAATGAACCAGAATGCAACTCCTTTTTTCAACTCTATACCTGGTATGCCTGTCGGATCCCTCCATTGTCAGCAATATTCTCCCCAAGGGTGTTGTTACCATTTAACTAGAGGGGGAAAGGCCAGAGAGCACAGAGGGTGAGTGAATACTTCTCTGTATTCTAGTAAATTGCAACTATCAGGCACGTCAGACAAATAATTTTTTTGGGGATCTAAAATCATTTCCTTGAGGATAAAAGGGAACATTGTTCCAAAGAATGAGAAGGATGAGTAAAGACCAAGAGAAGCAAAGATTCTTACATGTCAACAGAAAATAATAAAGAAGCCTGAAGCAGAGAAGAGATGATGTTGCAGTACGCAGTTACAGATTGAAAAATGACAGTCAGATAAGGCTGAAAATGTAACTAGAAAGCCAGTAAATGAGGCAATGCAAGGTATGTGAGAACATCTGGAAAAATGTCAGAAAATGTCAACGCTTTTAAGACTGAGAAAGGAAGAAAGAGGAGATGGTATTTGCAGGAATGTACATGTAGTCCATTGGCCAGCTCCCAAGAGAAGTTGCTATACTGATCAACGATGCACTTTGACTGTTCCAGAAATCTGTGGGTGGAGTCTGGTGTCCACCAGTCCTTCAGGTCACCATCCTTGTCATAGTTGCGCCCTAAGAAGAAAAGGTGCAATAACTAGATAAGGCAAGAAAACAAAACGACAACAACAAAAATAAAACCATCCAGTGTCTTATTGGAATTTAAACCCTGCAGACATTTATCTCACTCATGTTAGAGGCAATTATTGGTATTAAAGTAAACATCCCTGAAGTGGAAAAACAATTTCACACGAGCGTGGCGAGTTGTGTCCTGAGGTGGAACGCATAAATGGGATGACAAAGAACTTTTTTCTGAAGCCGTGTCAGTTACAAAATAAAAGACTCTTCTCCCCCCAAAAGATTAATTCAATCTGTAAAAATCCCCTAGAGTGGGGAGCAGAGCGACAGAGGAGAAAATCATACCATTGTCATCAAAGCCATGCGTGATCTCATGACCGATTACCATGCCAATGCCTCCATAGTTAAGAGATTTAGCTTGGCCTTTGCTGAAGAAAGGGGGCTGGAGGATGCCTGCAGGGAAGACTGACCAAAGAATAAAAGGTAAATAAATACTGAATTGCATTATTCCTGCTGAATGTGCTCACCCATGCAGAGGTGAAATACCTATTTGATTTTTGCTGGCTGAGTAGAAGGCATTGACGACAGCAGCCCCAGTTACCCACCTGGAAAAATAAAGAGCGGTGGAATTAAATGATGGTGTCTGAGGCGCATTGGGGCAAAACCAAACTGGACCGAAAAGAAAAAGTTACAAGACATTAAAATTAGCCTGTAGCTATTAATACCTTGGCCAATCTAAGAGTTTCTGCTTTGCAATCATAAACTCCACACGTGAGTAGGCGTTTGTGTGGGCGAGTAAATGCACTGAGCTAAAAGTGAAGCAGATAGTGTGGCGGGCGGGTCGGAGCAAATGCATCATAAACCGAGTCATTTAGAACTGGTGATTTCACAATTTCACACTGAAGCTTTTAATTTCAACACATCTGGACCAGACCTATTAAATCCACCCCTCTGAGAAAACTTACTCATCTTTGTTGACTTTCACTCTTAGTTTCCGGAGGCGTTTTTTCTGCACATACTCCAGGTTTTGTAGGATGTTTTCAAAGTACTCTTCTGCATTGTAGCTCAGCTGGCAGCACCACACAGAAATAGGAGGATTAACAGTGATGAGAGCTATCAACACTTGGTCATACATTCACCCGGCAGACCTCATGAAAGCAGAGAGTTTGCTGGGATATTTTCAAAGAACTAAAATGTGGCTTTAATGAAGCCGGCCTGTATTCTGCTGCACAAATTCAATGAAAGATGGAAAACATTTATTCAAAGAGACTTACATCTTTGTACTCATTGTTGAGATATTCATCGTCCATAATGTTGTCGGAGTAGCCAATCCGTTCACGAATGGCTCGGGCCTACGCACACGAAATGGAAGGTAAGTTAAGGTAATCAGGTATTCAGAAGAAAATCATTGAATTTTGTCGATTCATTTCATACCTTCTCCTCGGCTGCCTTTTTTGTCTCTGCATCCATCCAGGAGAGATCATCCAGGTTACTAATGAACACTTCCCGAATGTCTTTAATCATCTCCTCCATCTAACCTCACCACACAACAGACATACAAAAAAAAAAAATCTGCTCATGTATGCAAGTGGAGCCACTGTTCTGATAAATTAGTTACCAAAACAAAACATGTAACTATGTATCCACATAAATACAGGATACTTTGCAAGTACTTGTACTCCTTGTAGGTTCCAAATCCATCCTTTCCAAAGTTTCCAATTTCACACTTAACATTGACTCCTCTTCAGTTTCTCCTTCCCCCTCAAGTGAAGAGTCTTTGCGTCATCCTCAACAGTTCATAATCCTTTCTATCTCACATCAATATCATTACTCCGTCTGCCTACTTTCACCTCCGTTATATTAATCATCTCTGCCCCTCCCTCACATCCACTCAGCTTCCATTCTGGTTCAGTGTCTGGTCACTTCTCGCCTTGACTACCGCAATGCTCTCCTGACTGGTCTTCCCAATAAGACTGAATAAACTACAATTTGTCCAGAATTCAGCTGCTCGCATCATCATCAGAGTTCCCACTTCATCCCTAGCCCTCTCCCGCCGTTCCCCACCAACAGCTGCACAGGTCCCTGGTTTATTTTTCAGGATTCAGTTCAAATTTTTTTTCTTACATTCAAAGCCCTGCATAACATGACTCTTTCCTATCTGTCTAATCACCTCCATACTACCCCCTTCCTGCTTTCCTCTTCCCTTCAGCTTTCCATTGTTCAGCCACTCGGCTCTCCAACTCTGGACGTCAACTCATTTTCAGTTTTTAAATCCAGATTAAAAAAACCTTTTTAAATCAGCCTTCCCAAATTCATAACTTTCCTTCATCTGTAATCTGGTTTTATTAGGATGTCAATTTTTTGAGTGTGTTTTTAATGATTTCTTAAAGTGATGTATTTATTTATATATTTTCAATTTTTGCTTCATAGTGTCCTTGAGTGTTTTGGATGTCCCGATCAGGTATTTTGGGCCCAATCTGATTAAGAGTCATTCGATTTTGTGTATTTGCCAAAACAGTCCCAATCCGAAACGTTTGTAATCCATTTACAACATGAACAAATTGAATATGCAGATCTGTGTTATCCTTTATTCATATTTCATCACTTCAATAAATTGAAATACATTTTTACACTCTTAGTATTTTGGAATGGGTCTTTGAGGAGTCACCGATTGTGGCTGATGAGGTATTGCAGTTGAATTTTGTGATTGGTCAAACCATGCAAGTTTCAGAAGTCTCACGTCATGATGTCCAGCTCAAGTAATGATATCAGTCCTGCCCCAAAGCCCCACTTATCTGACTGGATTTTCACATTTCAGCTGTGGGTGGAGTCAGCCTCCAACTTCCCTGTTTGGTTACCCTTTAACAATTTTAACCAGTTCAAACACATAAAAATTAATCCAAGAGTAAAATCTAGAAAAAAATTAAATAAGATCCAAACTGTCAGACCTTAAATGGCAACTTGCAGAAACAATTAATCTTAAACATTTTGATTTCCCTAAATGTTTGAGTGTGAACCTCAACTAAAAGTTAAACCACCTGACAAAAAACCCAAAATTAACAAAAAAATTCCCTCATTTTAGCAAAAAGTATTTATGGTCAGACTTGTTGGACTTTATCATTTTTTGTGAATATAACCAACATTTTCAACTTAAATTGGAAGTATTTTTCTGAGAAGTTTGTTCCTAAATGACTGCAGAGTGGATTATGTGCGAATGCTTTTGCTGAATCCATTATTCAAGGCGACTCAAAAGTTTTAAACATTTTTCCTCCACACATCCTGCACTTATTCTAGGACAGACTTCATTCTGAGCCAAATGTATAGATCAGTTTCAAAGTGGTTAAAAAAACAAAACTGGTACACACCCCCAAAAACACAAAAAAACCTGAAAGGTTTGATTGTAAAGCATAGATATGAACTGTTGCATAATCATATATTTTTTATGAAGTATTAAAATGTGTTTTACTAAGAAAAGGGATTTAAAAAGCATTTTCTGGTTTGACTCAAACCTCACAGTCCTCTCCAGCAGCCCTGATTAGTACAGTTTTTAAAGACAAACTGCACAAAAATAACCTCAACCCCCATTTTGTAAGAGTAGGCAATTAGTGTCAACTTGAAATCAGAGAGTAGAAAGGACCCAAATTCAAATGTCAAACCAGAGAGCAGGTAGAGCACCTCACCTCCAACACCAGAGTATTATAATAACGCACAGACAAATTCAACTGTTGCCCTATAAAATTAAAAAGTTTAGTGATCAATAGTGGTTTTGCTCTGTTAAGAGATCAGATTAGAAATGAAGATGCTAGTTTGGGTGAATATAGGTTCTGCTTGGCAAACTACTTAATTATCCACATCCAGCTATGATCTGAAAATAGGAATGCTTATTTTTTAAAGCATTTCTGCTGTGTAATATTGCTGTGCTACTGAGCTTCATTGTCATCATTTGAGTGAAAAACTGTCGGTTTTGAATTTTTCCATGCAGGCACTTTGAAATGATCTGCCATGATAAAAAATTGAAAATCTGAAGTCAAGTGCTGATCTGTTGCTTTGTGACTGCAGAGGGGCTCGAGGGGAGTACCATCCGCGTGCCAGCTGCTGGACAACTTGCGCACATGCTGCACGGCCAGACATTTGAGAAAGTAGGTTGTGATATATAATAAATGGATCCAGCAGCTGCACATTGATTTTCATTTATCCAGACACAGAGGCACTTGTTGGAGAAGTTCATGCCAGAGTAGGTACGCAGCCACAGAATGACTGAAATGTGCGGAATCTGACTTACTCGTAATTACACACAGAATTTGAAGAAAGTATTCAGACACCTGCCAAAACTAGCAACACACACACGGTGGACAAAGGCACACTTCATACTGAATGCATAAAAAGAAGAATACATAAGCATGTGGACTATTTTTGCATTTCCCTGCAGGTGCTTTTTTACTTTTTTATAAACTCACATTTTTTTTACATCATCAAGCAGTCCAAAGCCAACTTTCTCACCAGTTCTTTACTCTTTTCAGAGAAGGCCTCCTGTACATACAGCCGTCCCACAGCGTTGTCCATGTTGTTGTTGACATAGAGCGCACACTGTCTCCACACAGCTGCTTCTGATGTTGTGCCAGACAGCGCCTGCAGCAAGCATGAAAAAGTCCCTAAATTATATATGGCAGACAAAGTTTTCAACATATTTGTTACAAAACTCACAGTGACACTTTGAACAACAACAGGATAAAAGGTGAACACTGAAAGACTAAGCAATAGGTGGAGGAGTAATAGCAATGATGTCTATTGAGAGAATTTTATTCTCAGTTTTATTCCCTTTTGTAACAAAGCAATATTTGGTTGAGAGCCTTTAGGTCAAATTTCAATCCACTGGGCAAAACTTTATAGAAAACCAGAGAACCCCTTAAAAGTTATATATGGTTATTGATATTCAGAGAAAATATTTGATTGTGAGTTAAGGGACCGCTCATGGCCCAACAGCAATAAACTGTATTTAAAATTCTTTCTAACAGCACGTTTAGCTTTTCCTTGAACACAGCTTGAAATAAAAAGGTCGATAAAAGTAGTTCTATTCAAAAACTTGGTATATTTCTTTATAAAAAAAAAAAAAAAAAGATTTAAGACATGGGGGAAAAATGACTTAAAATTAAAGATATTGTTAACAGGTTTGGTCTAATAAAGGATGCAGACGCTCTGGCATCAAGACCATTTAATTTTTAAACAAAAAATTTTACAGTGAAGTGAACTTTGATTAGTAATAACCAAAATTGAAGGGAAACTCATGTCCATATGTCATTTGTTCATAAAAGATATGTGAAAATTGTCTTAAATCAAAAATGAACTAATTAGTTACTTAAACTAGGTCAGTTCATGAGAAAAAAATAGTTTGTAATATATGAAACTATTCACTAAATACACAATGGTTCAACTTTATGACAATGTACTTATAGGCAATAATGTTAACCTGTGCGATTTGATTATTTAAAGAAAGATGTACAGGGAGAAGTTTTTTTTCTTTCCCATCTCTTAATTTACAATTTGACTTGTTTATTTTTTTTCTTTTAACTTCTGGAGTTCCTACAGCTACCAAGCTTGTTTATTTCTCTTCAAGTTACCATTACGGTAGAAGTTGAGATTCAGCAACAACACCAACACCAAATAGTTAATGACAAGAAAAAAACAACTGACAACACAAGTTTTTGATATCTTGGAAATCTTAATACTTAAGATTGTCCTTGTGCTAAAAACCTGCATATTATTGTTGCTTTAGCAAAGTTACAATTACAAATCTGTTCCCCCTCAGGCAACCAATTATTCCAACAACAGCATGAGGGGCAGTGGTGCAGAGGCAGAGCAGCAAGCTCCAATCGCAGGTTTGCAGGTTCAATTTCCATTTCGCTGCCATTGGAGACTACGAATAAGTGTGAATAAGGGAACAGGACTGATTAAGAATTTAAATATTAGAAAAATGTGGAAAACCACAATACAAGACCACACCATATACTACGTATGAAATTTCTGTTAAAAAATAAAGAAAGAAAGGACTGGATCAGGTACCCATTGACCCTTACCTCTTGAACAATCACAATGTAATTGAACATCTGTTTCAGTGCAAATTTCACACTACAGGCTGACATTACATCAAACAATATATATACAAAAAGATTAGAAATACGCAATTTAATTTTGACAATTTAAGTGAACGAAAAACAATAGTGGGCTAAATTAACAGACTGAAAGCTACCAATTAAAAACCCCAGAGTGAGGGTGCAAAGTTAAAATACTTTCACAGTAATTCATCCCCTCATCCAGCTGGTTAGGTAGGATTGGTTTTTGTGATTTTAGCCGTCTCAAAGTCACCTTCAGAGCCATGGCTACACACCTTGCGGAAAGCTTTCCGGGTGTCTCTGTAAGCTCTGCTCAGGCCCACCACCATGTTCATAGCAAAACGCCACACCATGTAGTTCTGCAGATCCCTGAGAGTAAAGAAAACATGATTAAAGAGACTGCCCAGCTGTTTTTATTGCATACCATGTGCTCCTACCCCCACAAAGATGCACACAATCCCACCTACAGACTCGTGAACAAACAAACCTCTTATTATATTTGGCCAATACAAGGTTGAGTCTTCTGTAATAGTTCGGAGAGTAGTTTATGATTTTCTCAGAGTCAGGAATGCTGATATTCACCGCATTCATGATCTTAGCTGTGAAGTAACTCCAGTCAAATACCTTGAGGTTAAGTTATAAAGAAGGAGAAAACAAATCATTAAGTTGGGTAACAAAATTAAGAGCAGCAACCTTTTTTTTTTGTTTTTACCTTTGAATCAACCTCAAGAGTAAAGTTGGCATTCAAGTCACCAAGTTCCATCTTATTGTAAAGCAGGACTGGGTTGTTTCGATCCTCTGGGGTATCAGTGGCCTTGGAAAGAAAAAAAATAAAAAAGTAAAGACAAACAAGGATGCCATCTTAGCCCTGTTGTTTCCTGACACATGTGAACACTTTCAAAGTAGCTCCAGAGGCATCAAACATATTTAGCATCCCAGAAGGCCTCAAGGCCGTAAACGTCAAGAGCTTGAGCAGTTTACTGGTCTTGTAAAAAGTGAGCAGTCGAGTGTAGGGGAGCTGAAGCATGTTTGTGAGTGGAGCTGAGGAGATTAAAGACCAGTGGAGAATGACATAACAGCATAGTGGAAATGTGGCGATGTACGTGCAAAGCTGTGTTGGATTAAAAGCAGCTCGTTTCAGACTCACTTGACAAAAACAAGCATTTGAGCTACAACGAGATGACAAAGCTCAGTCAGCTAGGAAAAAAAAAATGCTTGGAAAGCTCACAGATAAAATGGATCCACAGTTTGCATGAAAACAGGTCTGTTAAAGGAGTCGGTCTAAAAGTGTGAGCAGTTCCATTGTCAGAAATATTTACAGGATTCCTAATAGTCTAAATTGAGACAACTTTTAATGTTTCCTGCAGGACTGTTTCTAACAAAAGGGGGGCAGAGCACAAAACCAAAAACTATGACAAAAAATAAAAAGATAAATTTACAACCTACACAAAGGGTGAATGTTTTATATTTATTTATATTGTCTGTATCTAAGCAGACTCAAGTAATAACACACATTTTTACAGTTTTTTGACTATGTGTTTGGCTATTTTGTGTAAAATACTACACTGTTTGGATTTGTGTGTGACTTCCAGTTATATTTCAACTTTAAGACCTTTGCAAGCCATTCACCTTTCATTCCGTATCCTCTACTGGGAACAATTACTTTACGCAAAGGATGTGGCAACACTGAGTGTTTGTGAAAATATTTGCAACTCAAGGTCCACAAAACTGCAGCCAACACAAGGTTTGAATGATACAATGAATGTGCTCAGTGCTTGAACCTTAGCACAAATAAGGGTCGTCTGCATTTGTCAATGGTTTTATTCCAGCAGATCAAAACTTTCTGGGCAGTAGCACAGCTTCAGTGTTCAAATTTGTTTCATTGGTCCCACTTGTAAAGATGTGGATATAAGCCATGATTACTGAGGTTTGTGGGACATCTGTTGTGTTGTTCCCCAACCCTGCTTGCTCTTTAAGGACCTCTGGTCTACAATTCTTTCCTCTTTTCTTTTCGTCTATAACACCCACTTTTAAAGAATTTTTTGGTATCTGCAGACACAATTAGATGTATCGAGTGTTATACAAGGGAAAAATAAAACGTGCAGGGTAGGGGTACCTAAAGGCTACATGGTTAGGAAACACTGCAGACAGAAGTTTACCACAGATCTGGGAACATCTATGGCTTACTCACAAAACCTGGAAGAGTTTATGTGAGCCAGATGTGGCACACAGGTGAAGAACAAGGGTTGTTCATGCAACTCTTAGTCAACATCCAATTTCTTTGGTAAACGTAAGCCACATTTGTGCTAAAAGCAAATGATAAACAAGGAGAAGAATTCAATTTTTTTAATAAAGAGAAAACTTACATTAGCAATGTCTCTCTCCAGGTCCATAACTCGTGTCACTTCCTCTCTTATGTGGGTTTCATTGACCTCCAGTCCGCGATCAGATCGTATCAGCTTAGCTAGGTCAATCATGAACTGCTCATAGGCCCGACATGCCTGTAAAAACCAACATGTTGGTGATGTTTGAACAAACAAATCAACAGGTGACCAATGATTACTTAACATTTGCAAACCAGCTTTGAGATGATGCTCATTTTTCAAGAAAAATTAAAGCAGAGCAAGACAGATGCAGATGCAATACATCTGGCCAAGACTGGGAGCAATGCAAATTTGATTTCCCTCATTGGTTTTAATTACCAATTAAAGCTCCAGAACATGTTTTTATTCATATTATGCACATTTGCACACATTGCAAGTGTCAAATAGCTAAATTTGTGGTTGTTTGGTGCCTGTTGCTGTTGCTTTTGTTGATTAGAATTTCACTTTGGGAACAAACACCAGCAGCATATGAAAGCAAGTTCAAGACAGCTAGAACACATTTTTACTGTGGGTTCATTACAAGTGTAGTGTTATACACAAACCTCTGCATAGGGTCCATTACATGCATAGTAATCTCTGGACAACAGGCCAAGACTCGTCTGCTGGTCAAACTGTCCAAAATAAAAGGTTGCAAGAACACAGTGGTAAGCGTCCAATTTCATAAGCACAAGAAGAGAGAATAGTTTTCTACTCCGTAGTCCAAACATACATGAATAATGTGAGAGTTTGAGTCTCTGTCATCTGTGCCAACAAAGAAGTTGACCAGGAGTTGAGTCCCATATTTCTCATTTAACCTTGCAATGACGTCTTCTAACCTCCAAGTTGTCCCTGAAGAAATGTGGAAAAAAAAAAAAAAAAAAAAAATCATAACATTTTTATTTTTTGTGACTTCATATTGGTGCATATAGATGTGACATGCATTAGTGAACGTACCGTAGTTTTCCTCCCAGCCATCCACTGCTATGGGCCAGTCAAACATATCTGGCAGCATATCGAGTAAAGGAGCCCCTCCTCTTTGCTCTATTAAACCTGAATAAAATAAAAAATGAAGCTTCAAAACAAACACAAAATATCCTGTTCTAATTAAAATCACACAATTTAGAATAAATAAATTCAACAAATATAAAACTTTGACCATTTCTTTTTATTTTTTTAAATTGAATAAATTTATTTTGGCCTTGACTCAACTTCTCTTCCTATTTTTAATGGAAAAGAAGGCTTTAAATGATAGACGAAGCGTAGTATAACAAGTGATTTTAGACATATTCCCAGATGTGACAGCGCATTTGGCAGGTGACAAAACGCTTGCAGAAGAAATCCCCGCTCTGAGGATTTACTCTACAAGTCCTCTTCAGAGACCATACAGGGATCCATCTGTCGAAAGTGTCATCTCTGCAACCTCTTTGATCATAGTCAAATGCAAACAAACACCAGACAGCAGTTACTGGATCTTTCAAACCAAAATATAGGCTTTGGTCCACATTGTAACTTGTCTAAAGCAATAGATTCTTGCACATTTATGCATATAATGCCTATTTTAAGTTCTTGATTAGCCACTACTAAATGCTCTCATGTCACACTTAAATTTGACCATATGTGAAATTTACCAAGTAACTCAAAACTAAATGGTGTATACTTGCATAGCGCTTTCTACCTTTCTTTGAGGGACCAAAGCATTGCACAGTCACAGACCCATTCACCCATTCACACACACATTCATACACTGGTGGTGGCTCCGCTGCCGAACACTGGCACCAACCTCCCACCAGAGACAATTTAGTGTTCAGTGTTCAAGGACTCGAACCCACTATCTTCCGATCAAGAGACGACTGCCCTACCACTGCAACACGGCCGCCCCAAAACTAAGACTGCTAGGGTTAGATGTTACGCATTGGCTATCAATCAAATCCTACTCTTTCATGAAAGTGGAAATTCTGCAAACCTCTGTACTATGAAGAGCAACAATGGAAGAGTTCATGAGAGCCAATTATTCAACTACCAAAGGAGAACAGATTTTGTGAAGCCCGATCAACCCAACAGCTACGGTTTGTCTGTACAGACTAATATGAGCTGAAGGGGGAAAAAATAAAGTATTACTGTTGCGTTCCCTTTTATTAGTAGAACACACACTTTGTTCAGTGTTGTTCAATACCAATCTAAGCCCAACAGAGTTGCACGAAGGATGGCAAAGAACACATTTTCTCTAGCAGTCTGCAATAGTACGTCTTATTCTTAAGTAAACCGATACCCTTTTTTATGCATTTCATTTAGCGTTCTAGTGTAGTTACATTTGATTTATGACCGTTTTGTTTTTCTCCTCACTTCTTAGCTTTGCTCTGGAGAAAATCTAATGTTTTTCATTCCAGCCAACACTGTAGTGATGGCAGAATTAAGGTTCAGTTTATTGCTGCTCACTGAGAAATATTACTGTTTGCAAAATATACATCTGACCCTTCTATATTCTGTAAGGAGAAAAAAATCTTGCCTATGTAATTCTATAAAAATTAGATAAAAAAATAAAAATAAAAAATTGTACAAATCCACAGCAATAATAAAAATAAATGACTTTAAAGGCCTCGTGCAGTGGCAAATTTTTTTTTTAAATTTAGAAAGTCAATGGGTCTCAGAAAACGAATCTGATAAAAATATTCACTTAAAATGATCCAGGGCGATTTTATTGATCATTTTATGGTCCTGCACAGCTTTAAATTGGGTGATAGGAGGTGATGGGCGGGGGCTGCGCGTGACGTCACCTCAGGGATCCCAGAGTGTAAACAACAATGGCGGACGGTCTGGGAAGCGACGTAGACCACGATTTAGATGGTATTTCTTTGGATAAAAGTGATGACCCTTCATCAAACAGGGAAATTTTAACTACACAGGGTTCAGAGGGTGTACAGCCCTACCAATTTGAGCCGGAGGTTTCCTCATCTGAGGATACCGGGGCTTCGGATGACGATAGGGAAAGCTCACACAGCGTTAGCGGGGATCAAGCCGAAACGAATGGAGGCTGCAGGATTTGTCATGGTATGTATTTTGTGTTGCTTTGGAGAGACCTTGGCCTAAAATGTTTATTTTGTTGTAATGAAATCTTAAATTAAGCATATGTGTGTTGATGAAGCTTCTTTGAAATACGATTGTTTGTACAACCAGATATTAGATATAAGATATAAGAGTTTAAAATGATGTGGGAATAAGCTATGAAACCCATGATTTATCAACCCGGTCCAACCCGGTCTCAGTGAAATGCGTCCCTATTCCACGGCTTGCACCCTCGGAATACCGTGCATAGTATACGCCAAACACGGTTTTTGCGTGCATATGATACGCAGTTGCAGCCCATTCAAAACAACAGGAACGGCTTTTTAGGTTTCGTTGGATTTATAAACCTACCTGTTAAACCTGTCTTTTTCTCATTGCACTGCTGGGTTGGGGAGTAGGTGTGGCAAGTCCACCCGCAGCCTGGCTGTGGCATGTCCCTTCGGGGTACAAGCACGGGATAGCATCCTGTTTGAGAATAAGACTTTTGGCAAGTCCCATGTCCACCTGCATTTTGTTTACAAAGCTTCTTGGCCGTAAAATGGCAACTGCATATTGTTGAGTTGTTTGTTGGTCCATTCCACCCGTTCCTCGTCCGACACACGAACCTCTTCCATGCCTCCCTCTCCTTCATTTTCACGGGAAATTCGTGAAGGGAGACCCCCTTCTTCGGCACATTAGAGCACCCAAATACAACACACCTATTCACCATTATCCCGTATAAATCCCAAAATCCACGGAAGTCCGAATTCTATCATGCGAAGTAAGTCAGTAAGCCCAGAAAGTCAGCACAACAATAGGGGATCTAGCTGTGTGTTCCTGCCGTGACGTCACACGACCTATGACCTACTTATCGGAGGCTGCAGAAAATCTGAGCGACGCGCTATTTTTTTAACGTTTGTAGAGAGTGCACGGGGCCGCGGATGACAAAATAATTATACGGGGGTTCATTTGTGACATAAATACTAATGTTTTATTGCAGTTTTAGAAAAATCATGATTTTCACCGCACGAGGCCTTTAAGGACATTGTTTTCTTCAATGTTAGGTATGAATTGTTTTTAAAAATATTTTATGAACCAATTTATGATTTAAGCTCAGACACTGCAGTGAAATGTGGATTTTTAAAGAAACCACATCAAAAATCCTTCAGGTGCTGACTCACTCTCATTGGTACAGGACTTGTACAGGGTTTTAGCCTTGGTGAGAGCAGCTGCTTCTCCATCCACCGTTTTTTCAAGGACACCTGAAAGAAAAAAAAGCACAGAGGGAGAAAATTTTAAATGGAGGAAAAAAAAAAACTATTTTACATGATGTGATGTAAGAAAGAAGAGACTTATTAAATCTCAAGTAGAACATGGAGTTCTTTTTAGTTATGAGTCCAAAATTCAATATAAATTACTTGAAAACATCTGGCTAGATCTGAATTTAAACATTTCAAATTAAATGCGTTTCAAAATAATGTGTTTGATATGCTTCGGGTCAATCATGCAACTGGGAAACGGCAGCTTCAGTGTAAGCCATGGGAGGTAAAGTGGACTTTTCTGGCATATTTAAATTACCTTCAGTCATTTATGAATGCTTTTATCAACAACTAACAAGCAAAAACTGAGTCAGTCAACACATTCCCAGCTAAGCGCTAAAAGAAAAATGCCTTAGCCTCAAGAAATGTCAAGGGGGTAGTTCAGCTTTTCACAACTTTCATTCCCAAAAGTGAGCGCAAATTGCTCAGACTAGGTTAAAAGGACATATGAGAGAATACAGCCGAAAGCTCAGCATAAAAAAAAGAATACGGATAAGTAACTAAACAACTATAAAAAAAAAAAAAAAAAAAAAACAAAAAAAAAACTTTTTATATATTTTATACATTGCTAAAGTCACACTGAAAATACACCAGAAGTCTGGATCCTTGGAAGTAAAATAAAAGAAATGTCCCAGGCTGTTGCTGCTCTGCCATTCATTCGGCGCGTACTCACTAATCCTAAAGGGTTCAGATTTTCTGCTTCTGAGGTGCAGTGAAGGACCAAGTTTAAAAAATGTGGAAGTTATACAACTCTGCTTTAAGCCTAATAGCTGGAAGGATTTAAAAAAAAAATAAATAAATAAATAAAAGAAGTGTTTTTTTTTTGTTTGACATGATACTGAACTAGGAGAGTTTGTAATCATTTAGACACAAAATAGCTGGTAAATGAGGATTTTAGATGCACTTGTTTGCAGCGTTGGAAGGAATTAGATAATTTTTTACAGTAACATTACTCTTCAGTAACCTTGCTTCTACAGACCAATGACTTAAAAAGGCATACTTTAAAAGCTGCGAGACCATGAGGCAGTAAAAGAGGATCAACAAATAAATACCAACAAAAACTCAACCTTGTTTTCAATCACTTTATTTTTTTTATTTCTTTAAATATTTTAACTTATAATTACTGAGCCAAATTTCCTCTTAGGCGATACAAACTTAAGACTGTAATCTGATTTTTCTTTTCTTCTCCAATATTTGCACCCATTCCTGCATTTCACAGAGTCAACAGATGTCTGTCTTGTTGTGGACTAAATGTAGTACTGCCCTAATTAGGTAGTTTCTTCAAGGCCTCACTGAAAAACAAAGGTTGGGTTTTTTCTTTTTTTAAGTAGGCTATCACAAGCTGTCCTCCAATCCTCTCTTTCCACCCTAATTTTACCAAAACCAAACAATGTTATTGGTAAACATTAAAGCACATATATCTGAATGCATAATTACTTTGCAATACTAGTAACTTTATATTTTTCAATTCTGAGACAATAGCGTTGTACTGTAGGTTGATGGAATAATTATGAAAAACTCAACACTAAATGTATAAAACACTCAAGTTGGACATCAAGTTTTTCTCTTGGCAAATTTGGAAAAAGAAGCAATTTAACAAAAAAAAAAAAAATGTATATTCAAAGTTGTTAAATATTGATGATCATTTATAAGCAGTAGTTGTTTTTACCTTCTAGTTAATGGGACTGTCCAATATCCAGAGGTGGAAACTACAAAGCTTCAGAACACATCAGCAGATACTTTGAGCACACATATTTACCGAGGTGACATTAAAGGGTCCTTTGAATGCAAAAGTCGACACCATTGCTTCCATTACTCCCAGTGTTCATTGCCTCTTCAGCACCTGTTGTGAGCATATGGACTCTTGTTAGCTCAGCCTTAGGCCAGATTTGGTTTTCCAGCAGACAGCTCATCAAAATGAGTGATAAGGATTGGGGAGTAAAACTTGTTGAGCCGAGAGGGAAGACAGTTGGAGCAGTAAGTTTTTCTGTGCTGCCTTTAGGTACGAGATACAAATCGTAGCGATCAGCATATCTCTGAGGTTCTGTCAATTTTCAGCTGAACCAAAACAAATGTGTTCTAATAAATCCTCCCACTTCCACGGCTCCACTTCAGCAAACAGAGACTTCAGAGTCTGTAAAGACGTGCAGCGGTAAAATCATTACTGCTATGATAACAGATCACCACATCAGAGGTGGCTGTATCTTTAAAGAAAAGCTGAAAAGTGTTTCTTTTGTCAGCTGAAGTTTACATCCTAGTAAGTCACTTCAGTCTGCTGTTGCTCTTATGATTTACCATCTGGCCTCCCACAAACTGTTTTATGTCAAGAAAGTAAATAAAACAAAACAAGTTTAAACAATAAATGTCACAAAGAACGAGGCTGATTATCAATTCTTATTCTTGACCCTCATACTTTCCTCTCAACCTGTGGGTTCATTAGTCTGTTGCCTTTTTTACAGCTAGGACTTTTATGTAGAACTTTAATCATTAACGGCGTGAATACTTTATTAGGGCCAAGTCATGAATAATACATCACAGAAATCTCTTAAGTAACTACTTTGTAATAAATATGCAAAATGTATGTCAATGGCAAACCCAATCAGTGTGGCTTCTGTTTATAAGAGCAGAAAGCAGCAGCAGCATTGGACATGTGAGAGATGAATGCCATTAAGAACTCATGTACATTTGCATAAGTCATTTCATTTATGTATGTAATACGCATTAATCATTCTTATGTAAAACCTCATACAATAAAGACATAAATTGAAAAGATTGCCATTTGTCATCCATTTTAAAAATTCATTAAGCATTAGCAACTTTCTTTCTCAGACTGTTTTCCCAGAATGCAGTGTATTGGGCTGATGAAGTTTAGGTTGCACAATGCTGGACAGTGGAGCAGAACAATGTTTCAGATACGTCTTAAATATGATTTAAGTTGAAGCAAGTCTGTTAGAAAATTAAACTGTAGCCAGAAAAACCCAACGTTAAACATTGGGGGTTCATCTTAGTGCCATGTGTTCCTCAGGTCAATCAAATGTAAAGGCCTAATAGTTTCAACCAATTTTCTGATTCATTCCGATTTTTAGATTCACAAACTTGTGTTTAAAGGAGTTGATATTTGAGTATCGATTTGTTTGGCATGAAAATAATGGTCAATTGTGCCATGAAATGACCTGTTGTGCAACACACTGAACACATGGAGACGTTTTCACAGGAGTTCTGAAATACTACTCAAACTAGCATGTTGAACAAATGAATGAAATCAGATGACTACTAGACTACTACAAGCTCAATTTAATGTAGCTAAACAAATACAGATTTCATAGGTTTTCAGTCAACCTCTATTAATGTGGCCACAAAGAGGTAAATAAAAATAGCCCCAAATTAAATAGGTTGGTAATGGAAAGGGAAATAATTTAAAATCTTCAGACAAAGTAAACTCCAAGGTCAGGGTACAGAGGGCCCACACCATCTGTCGCTGTCTGTGCCAATGTGAGCTTTATGGAGGGCAACCATGAAGAAGACCATTGCGCAATAAATTCATAAAATATTTGCCAAAAGCATTTTAAAATGCCAGTAAAATATCATTCACATAGATAAGCTAAAACTAACGTTCTTGTGAAGCAAATCCACTTTGTTTGAAGCAGACTGAGACCAGAAATCTGTCCCAACTTTGAAACATTGAAGAGGCAGTGGTATATTGAGAGAAAACAGACTCACTCTGATTTGTGCGTGCGTAATTCTTGATTTGTGCGTAAATTAGGATCTATGCGTATGTATTCTTAATGTGTGCATGCATAATTCTTGATTTGTGCATGACTTTGGATTTGTAACTCAATGTTTTATGTAAAAGAAAAAAAAAAAAATACAATTTACACATGCACAAAATGAAATGGCTTAAAACTAATTGCACACAAAAATCTTTAAAAAAATATGCACAAATCACCTCTTACGCACACAATACACATCAGTTACCCACAAATCTATCGTGAGACTCTTTTCATGTCTAACAAATTCGTCCGTGAGTGATGCATTCAAGTACTACTAGAATGCTTGTTCTCCATAGTTTTGTCTGCCGTTTTAAACTTTGATTGTGAATAATAAAGTAAAATTTCCAAATTTTCCCACTTTCTTAAAAATATAGATCTAGATCTGTAGATCTAAAGCGCTCTTTTCAGGATATTTTATTTTTTAAATGGATAAGTGTTTTAAAAATGATCATTCAGACTCTTTATATTAACTACTGGGAATATCTTTTTAAGAAAGCGGAAAAATGTCAAGTTTTACCAGATATTATTCACAATCGAAGTTTAAAACGGCTGACAAGAAAACTATTGTTAAAGAGTATTCTAGTAGTACTTGAATTTATCACTCACTGACAAATTTGTGAGATGTGATAAGAGTCTCACGGTAGATTTGTGCATAACCGAAGTGTGCATAAGAGGTGATTCATGCATATTTTTTTTTTAAAGATTTTTGTGGACAATAAGTTTCAGGCTGTTGTAATTTTAATTTGTGCATGTGTAAATTGTATTTTGTATATTTTTTACTTTTGCACAAGACGTATTATATGAGTTACAAATCAAGAATTATGCATGCACAAATCAAGAATATGCACGCACAGATCCTTATTTTCACACAAATCCGAGTGAGTATTTTCTCTCAATAGTGTTATGGTCAGGGGCCGAACTGAATCTAAAAACAAGGTACCAGTAATCTTTAATTGTTTCAGGGTAAAATATATTATTCTTTACAGCGTGTGCTGTGTTAGGTCAAAAAGCTTGATGTCAGAAGCTCCCATGCTTCCAGCAACAGGATAATGACCTTAAAATGGCTTTAAAATGGTTCATACATTTCTAAAGCGGTCTTTTACAAGCACTAATCTAAATCTTTTTGAACACTTGCAGAAATGGTTGAAAAATGGACCATTTTAAACTTCTGACAATTGAAGTTCTGTCATGAGTGGATGAAAAATTCCCATTTACAGGTGCAAAAAAGAAAACTGAAGACCATCTTTTCTCCAGACTTGGCTCGTCTTTCGAAAAGTCTAATGGACAAGACTGAAGGCAAAATGGGAGAGTTGTAGTAATCAGTCCTTCAACAAATCGTCATGAAGCTATATAATTTTTTACATTATTTCAGTGACCATTGAGAGCTTCTTTTATTAAATAAAGACAATATTTAACAAAAGCCAAAATGTAACCTTTATAGATCCCTTAACAAAGTGGGAGGTTGAGAAGAGCTGCTTCACTGTAGTTCCTTATAGGTTAAAGTTTGAAATGTGCATGCAAGGATAGCAACTGAAGTGACAAAATCTAAAGGGATTAGAGCATGACAAGAAACTTGTACCCATTGCTTTCACATTACATGCAGTCTGACCACTGTTGCGTCTTTAAGAATCTGTTAAGTCTAGATAAAAACTAGGTCAAAACAGTCAAATTTGGTTGTTAAGGGAGCAAGGAGAGAGACTGAACAAAAATAGAGTGAGAAAATGGCTCTTACCAAGTGGCAGATGTGTTAATTAGAAAGTCTGCAATGTGCTAAATTCTAAAAATCCATCTTTTCCATCAATTTGTCAAAGTAAACAGACTAAATCTCCTAAACACATTCAGCAGTGTGTTTGTTTGACGAAGCCAGAAGGATTCAGGATGTGAATCACAGCTTTCATATTTTTCTGTCAATAGAGTTCACTAAACACCATTTTTTATTTTTTATAACAATTAACATTAGCTGCATTTCCATTAACTATGAAATTGCGCATTTTGGATTTGTGATAATAAATCTGCTACAATTTTGAAAATAACTCATTAAAAAAAGATTTTTGCGCTTGGAGTAGGCGGTTTTCTTTTAGGCCTATTGAAATGGACACATCTCGCAAAACTGCAATAGAAACAATTTTTTCAAATTAAATGTGCTTCTTGGTAGGAACTGGCTGCTCTGGGCCATGCACAGCGAGCGCCACAAGAGGTCATACAGCTCATTAAAAGCAGAGCGTGTCATGCAGAATTGTTGGATCCACAGTTCCTCTGCAAACCAAAAATGACTTTCCAAAATTGCTTCATCCGTAGCCACTCCCACAATGTAGGGAGCGGCTTCTCACATTAAGTCCCCACCCCAACTTTCACCAATGTGACTTGCAGAAAAATACCTGGGTACAGTGCAAGTGAGACTTTACAGATTGCTTGTATTTCTTGCGTTATAACCAATAATAATTTAAACATGTAAAAAACAAAAAAAAGTCAATCAATTCATACATTTTAGTTTGCTAAAGTTCAGCACTTTGTTTTCACATCAAAATAATACAATCAACAACGGAACATAAAACCACACTTTATGGTCACATGTCTGAATAATTGAGTGTTTTCACACAATGGGACTGTAAAGATGGCTTGATCATTTTTATGCCTCAGATCAACCTGATTGGAAGAGCAATTTGTTCATTGAGTAATCGTTAAACCCTTATTAGCCACTAGAACGTCAGAATTTTACTTAAGAATCAGAGATCAAGTCAAAACAGCTGCCATTTCTTGCATAATTATCGTAAAATCAACATAAGCAATATAAGCAGAAGAAAAAGAAATATGCAGAAATTTACAAACTAAAGATCAAGCATATATAGACAGATTTGAAGAAAAGGGAAAAAAAAAAAAAGGATATTTTTATGGTTATTTCTCTGGTTCCAAAATATATATCGCTACCCTTCTGTGCATAAGCTCCTAACCTCATTGCTCAAATATTTGGATTTGTTGTACCAAGGGGACCATAACAAACATCAGGTAAAGATCCACAGATTCTCATACAAGCTAGCCATGACAGCCGTAGCATTTCATGGTTCAACTAATGGCCGACACCAATCAGGATTTTCTAGATTTTTTTTCAGCCATCTCTTTACTCGTGACTCTAGAGGTAACAAGCGCACATTAAGATAGCCCTTTAGACAATACTTGATTATTAAAAAGGGACACATCAAGGATCTTTTGACTGACAAACCCTCACATACAAAAATAACTTTAGTATTACCTGTCACTAGTGGGGGTCTCATAAATGTTGCATGACACAGTACATCATGGCCAACAGTAAAGAATGGGTCTTAAATTGGTCAGGGAGCTGACACAAGTCTGCCAAATCCAAAAACACACCAGTGTACAGGAGTGAAAAGTGACATGCAGAGAAAAAGGAAATAAAAAGATCTTCATAATTTTGGGAATTTCAATCACTAGATGAAGCACAATTTATAGTTGTATCATGTAGGAGGAGTTTGTTAAGTTTAATTAAACTCATTAAGGGGCAGACTAATGTAACGATTATGATGTGGATACACTTAAAGATAAAAGCCAATCATCAATTAATATGATTTTAGATGTAGAGGTTTATTAAAGATTTTGCATTTGATGCACATTAACGTTACAAAATTGAGGTCAAAGCAGAAAACCTCAAAGCTTTTTCACACATAATATCCATATCAACCAAAGCTTTTCACATTTTACTCTGCAGGTGCACAACAAAGACAAAATCTATTTTTCATCACATGTGTTTTTCACTCACAGATTAATAATGCAAAAGCTTCAAGAAAGTAAAAACGCTGGAAGCTACACATATGCACTGGAGTGAGGGAAAACCAGACATCTGCTGTAGAGAGGAGAAACAATACACCAGGGATGTAACCAGTGAACTAATGACTCTTTTCAACAGGTTCAGCCAAAAAGATCTCAGGATTTTCCTCATCTGACCCCAGCCACAGAGACCTCGCATCCCCAGTGGGTGTTCATCTTTTGAATCTTATAGACTTTAGTCTCTTCATCTCAACTCATTAGAAACACTAAGATACCTCACCCACACCTAAATTGTCATGTGATGTCAGAAGCTGTAGAAAGCAAATCAAGAGTCTAGACTGTGTCAGCCAAACTGATTAAAACGTCATACATCTCAATAGAATCTGAGTCATAGTAAAGTCCTTATGAACTGGTCATGCAGCCTTGTTCCACAAAAATGAAATACAAGTTCAGAGTCTGGGGTTATTAGGACAAATTGTCCCTGAAAAAAATCCTCTGGACAGAGATTAAGGAAAAAAACACACCTATTATGAAAAAAAGAGATACTTGCAGAACTTTAATTAAACCAGTCATAGTTCCCGTTAGTTAAAGAGTCACAGGCTGTGGAGAAATAGCAGATGTGCGAGTACTCTCCTGGAAAAGAAACTGCTTTAGTGGACACCCTACAGGGATACAGTTTAAAAAAAAAAGAAGGAAACAAGCCTTCACTTCTTGGAAGTGGTAGACTTTGCTCAACACAAATCACATATTTTACTTGTCTAAAGTAGACAGCTTTGATGTCTAAGGAAAAAAGATAATTTGTTGGCTCCTTCAAGATCCTCCTTAGTAGCTTCTGTGAAAGAAAGAAAAAGGAAGTTTTGCAAGCTTGTAAACATAACAACAACAGAATACCTGATGCACAAACATGTGAAAAGCACACACATCTACCCTAGATATATTTGTTGGCTGGATGTTCAGTTGCTCCTGAATTTTTGCAGTTTAATGGTGAAAAGAGCTGCAACTCCAGCTCTTTCAATATTGACGTAACAATGTGTAAGCTAGTGCTCACACAAGTACAATTCAGAGGCCTTTATTTTATCCAAAATTTAATATACTAAAAGGGCAGAGCCAAAAGAACAAGATGTGTTTTCAAAATGTTCCAGTCTATAAAACCATACTGAACCTTTTGTAATAAAACCAGAGTTTGGTGTTCTTCTGAAAGTTTAGTTTCCTTCAAATCCGCTGTTTCGTTTTTGCACACATGCACATCACCTCTCTCCGTTTCTACCCACACATTTGTCTAATCCTTCCATTTTCTCATTACCATTTGTGCACTATTTATGTGCTCATTTAATTGTAATGAAGTCCTGAGATAAAGACTCTTCACAGGAAGCTCCCTGTAAAAGGGCACAGATCATGTGTGTGTAATTGGATTACTGACTGCCTGGTGCTAATGTATAACCACAGCAAAGGTTCACCCTTTAACTCCCCTCCTGTCAACACACTCCCACCCTCATCACATAAACAATTTGGTTCAGACTATGTACATTTTTAATGGAAAAAGTTTTGTTCGCTCATAAAGAAAAAAAAAAAAATCTTAGTCCTTTCTCTTTATTCCACCATACCTCTCATTTAAAATGTTTGGTGTGTTTTTGCTCAAGTTTATTTTAATCCTCAAAAGCATCAAGAGTTTTTCTGAGCAACTCAAATGCCTCCAATCACTGACTCTTGATTTGCTATTTTTTTTAAAGCGATCCATGTGCAAGAAGACAATTACAGATTCACTAAAAACAAAAATTACATTACAAAAGCATAACCACATGGGTCGGTGTTTTTAAGCGATAAACACTTCTATAAAATGCTCATTTTGCTAATTTAACTTCATAAAACTGTTTGCGGTAGGGTTAATAAACTCACTAGGAGGAGGGGGTATAAATGTTAGAAATGAAAGCATGGATATGCTTAAGACAAGCCCAAGACTCATCTAATCGCAAAATGAAATAACATGAGGAGGTGTTTGTTGTGAATAAGAACTCATACAAAAACAAGAATGAGTTTCTTAATTTCTCCAAATCCCAGAACATTCACACCGGCCTTGGCAACAAGCGTTCCACCCACCACTTTCAATGAAAAGTCTATGCAAACACATGCATATGGGCATTTTTTGCGTTACAAAAAAAAAAAAAAAAAAAAAAATCCTAAAATTCATACAGCGCTACGTAAATTTTCAAGTGCGTTTCCAGTTTTACATACAAAACCAATAGCAATTGAATGCGTATTTAAAAGTTAAACCAGTTGAACTTTGACTGGAGTCTCTGCTTTGGTAGTGAAGCATGAGTAGCATCATTTTTAATACTGTAACATTTAAGTGCCGACCATTTGAAAAGTGATCATGAAGGAGGAATAAATAGTTTGCAGTTTATCCAGCAAGTCTTTCATATGTTGGAACAGAGTTGGGAAAGAAAAAGCCTGGAGCAAGATTTTGCACCAAATCTCCAACTGCTTGTACATGCACTAGTATCAGGTAGCAGCAGACCAGTGTGACACCATATCCTAAACCGTGTTCAAGAATGACAGTTTAGCGGTTTCTTGAACGCACATCACATGCCCGGTGTGTACGTAACATAATGGGTACGTACAGTAGGTGTTCAAAAATGGTAAAATGCTGTCACTCAATCTATGTGCATAATCATGTGACGCATGTTCAAGAACATGCTGAATGTGCCTTTTAGAACAGTCATCATATTCCTGGCGAGTACATAACATTAACTGTCCAGCAACCAACTTTCTTTACCATCAACAAATACCAGACCTTGTGAATAAAATATAACCTATGCAGGAAGGGAAGTGCACATGAAAACAGCATCTTTTTGGCAGAAGTGTGATTAAGATAAGCTATTAAAAAATGATGAACTATTATGATGTGGCGGTTTTTAGTTCATGCACTCCCCTTCATCGTGAAAGGTAAAGTAAAAAGAAAATGACTTTTAAACACTTTCTGTTTGCCAATTAGGCTCGGATGGATCATAACCGAGAGGTGACCTGAACCATAAAGGGGAAAGGAGAGGTCCCTCAGGGTCTACATGCAGGTGGCTGCGACTTCAAATGAGACTCTTTGGGCAGCATGAAAACATGAAGAGGAAGACAGCTGCAAAGACAGAACGAGGATGAAATATAAAAAGAACAAGGATCAGAGTGACGGGCTCAAACAAAAGCAGGTAAAAAGATCACTGGACCAGAGTGGAGTCATTAGAATTAAGAATGAGGAGTCTGACAGCGTGGGAAGACAAGTGGCAGGGAAGCAAGGTAAAGGCCAATGCACCTGCTGCTGATAACTGGAGGTGAGATGTAATGGATCTTCCTTGCTGAATGTTTGCCAGAAGCTTCATTTGACATCATCCTTTCTGGGATGGACCATCGACAGAGCACGAACTGAAATGTCAGAGTTGCACAATGCCAAGCATCTCTAATTTGAGTGAGAACAGGCAGGCGTGCGTTAATATTCATGTAACATGAAAGATTTCCATCGACTGACGCCTTCTGTTAGAAACTCTACATTCTGGGTTCTGTCACACAATATGCTAATATGTTCCATGTCTGGACTACAAACAAGGCATCTCCCCTGGGTGAGAGCTTTGTATAAATCCAGACCTTTTATCCAGACGCACACCAAGTTCGAAGGAAAAAAACCTACAAAATAAAATAAATAAAACTTTTTTCCTCCTGTTAAGTATAAGACTCACTGTTTTCCTCCAAGTCAAATGACAAAACATGCTGAATTTAAACAGAGCTCAATCTGCACACTTGACTTATCCCCTTCAGCAGCTGTGTTGCCTCAAAATAAAGTTTGCTAAAACAGTTACCAGCAAAGCTACCCCTTTAATGAGCATCCAGCTTTAAAAAAAAAAAAAAAAAAAAAAGGGTCAGTCATTTTTTGATGAGCTTCTGACTTTTGCCACCATTAAGCCAAGCTTTAGCCATTTGCACAATAAAATAAGTCTTGTTTACAACAGCCTTCCCTCGAGAGGCAAGCTGATTACTACCTGGTAAAAGTTTTACTCCATCTCGTTATTTATAATATATCTGCCTGCCAAAACAATTTAAATAGTAATATTTCTGTAATATCTAAAAAGACACCACATAACCATCAGATTGGGTTTTTGTGCAACAGTTTTAGGGATGATTTCTTCATAAAGAATCAAAGTGAACCGTGTGAAGAAAACGATAAAACACTGATTTCTGCTTTAGTTTGACCATGTGATATTTAGATATTCAGCAATATGTATATCGGACGCAAGAACGGTGGAGCTTGACGACTAGAACATGCTTCAACTCATCTGGTGATCCCACATTTTACAAGAAACAAACTGATCCACATCCTGAGACTTCTCTCTGCAGAATAAGATTTAGACATGAAGTCATGCAGGAAGCAGAACAGCAGCAGGGCTCACACTCGTGTACCAGAGTACGCATCAATACACATTCAGCGCTTCGCATGGAAATGACTACCACATGCTGGTTTCACAGTCCCTGACCCGTCCTCAAAGCAAGACGCCATCATCCTCTGGTTACAGAAAGACCCACTTGAGTTACATTTCATTGCCCATCACTTCCTCCAACAGTCTCCTTTAATTACGACACAAGATTTTTTTCCCCCAACAAAAGGAAAAAAAAAGGAAAATCCTTTTATCCTCTTCCACCTGTAGTGTTTTTCTCTTTTTTGAAACTAATTAAAAAGCTCATGGTCAATTAGGCAAATTATTGCACAGCATGCCACACCTAAGAGGGGGCAAAACATCCAAGACTGCCGTTCTGATCTAAAACTAGCGTATACATACTCACCAAGGATCATTGATGGCCTTTGACTGTAGTAGAAAAGAATCTAAGGCATTTACAAGCGACTGAAGTCCACACAGCTAGAATATTCACACATATAGCCGCCCTTTATTGCTGCCTTGCAGCATCCAGGTGTTTCTGGCTTCCTGCAGCTGTTGATGGGGAAACTGTCAGTGGATAGCGGCACCAATGCAGACGGGATCAGAGGCTTAACAGCAATCTCAAAGTAAAAAATAAAAAGATTTTAAATGTTCATTTGAAAGCAGGTGGGTTAAATAACAAAAAAAAAAAAAAAATCCCTCTTAGGTTATCTGGTTTAACAAACACGGAGGTTTATAAGGAGGCAGCGTAAACCTGAACACATGTGCCTGTTGTACAGTCTAAAGCATTCCACCTCCGCCTGGCGAACAACACAGCCCCAAGGAACGAGCACAACACCGACAGTTAGTGGGGATTCAAGCTGTTGAATGATTAGGAACAGTCCTAGCAGTGCCATTCCTCAGTGTGGTAAACAGTGCATTCAGAGCAATTAAGTCAACGATTTGAAAGCATCAACCTCTACACTCTCCATGATCTTTCCGCTTTAGTTGCACTTTATTCTGGTCCCCCTCCCCTTTATCGTGCTGTAGATATCACCACAGGAGCCTGACACACCAGACTGTACAAAAAAAAAAGTAATGAATCTGCACTTAAAACACAGTTGTTCCATGTGCAGAAATGAGCATGCAGTATCCGAATGCCTAAAGTGATCCCCTGCTGGGAAATTGTTATTTTCCTTCTACCCCCAGTGTACAAAGTTTTTTGAGTGTTAGAGCTGCCATGTCAGAGAGAAGTGAGCAGCTCAGTGTGCCTGAAACGACATTATATGCAAAGCAATTGCTAATATGCAGAGTTAAAAGGAGAAATTCCTAAACTGTACAATACAAGACATTTTAAATGAAAATATAGTGAAAGCGGAAAGGGGTTAGTGTTTTGGTTAGAAAGCCTGAAATACAAAGAATTATTTACATTGTACTTTTAGTACAGACACCCTATAAAACAAGGGGCAAAATGCTGACCGCATTGCAAACAAAACCCAAACTGTAAATTAGGTTTTATGGCTCTGAAAACATGCATTTTTTGGAAAGAAATATGGACACAGTCATGCCTACGAGAAAGACATTTTTTGTTCCCCAAACAATGGAACAAAGGCTTCATTTGTACATTTACTACACTAACACTGATTCGACTTATCCAAATCCATTTTATTTGAAAATGAACACAATTATTTTTATGCCTTCCTTCATTCAAATTAAATTGATACACACACTTGCATATTAAATGCATAAAAACTGAGGAAATAAATCATTTTAAGGCACAACCAAATCCACAAAAAACCAATTCCCACAACTAACGTGCCTGATAAGTCACTCAACAGCATTTTCTAAAAAGAATAAAAAAGCCCAAGATTGACTGGAAAAATTTAGATCAGCAACCTTCAATGCTACAGGAGTCATTAGGATCATTTTCTCACTGACCAAAAAAAGAGCTGCAACATCCCACTTCACAGTTTATTAAAAAAAAAAAAAAAAATCTGTTTATAGGCCCATTAGGTTCTTAATGTATAAAATCTAGCTCTTAAAGAATCACTCCAATAGGAATCACATTTTTGGCTTTTCTAACATGTTTTTGTTGCATTTTTCTCATGATTGAGGACATGTTAAACATTATTTAAGATTAAAACTTTGTCTAGGAGTGTTTCCTCTTTCCAAATCGTGTTGGATCAGGAGGAGACTAAAAGCTATGGTTTGAAAAAGTTGGGATTTGTGACGCAGAAACTGTCTCCCCAAATCCTCCACTAGCAGACAAAGAGTTCCATTAACTGTTTAATAGTATGACTGCGCAGCTATGATATACTTTTTTTTCTGCTATGCTAATGTTAGCTTGAGTTTCTGATGTGCAATAAACTAGTGAAAGAAAGAGTTAACAGAGGGTTGATGTGAAATTATTGTTATAGAGTCAACAGTCCCACCCACAAACCCCGAGGCAAATTTCTAATGAGCTCCTGCTGTTCTGCAGAAAATATGTCTTAAAAATTTTTATTTTAGCTAAAAACTGCATGATCTGAAATAAAAAAAAAAAAAAAACAGGGGAAAATTTTACAAAAGAAAAATATATACCAAAAGAGTAAATTATAAAACTCAACTTAAAAAAAAATTTAAATATAAACTGATTTTTTTCTTTACGGCCATAGAGAGATAATAGACCTCATAGAGTCTAACTTGGCAGACCCCAGGTTTAAACCCCAATCCATGTTTGTCCTCTACAGTCTCTCAAATGAAAGTTTCCTTAAACAGCTGCATTGAATCTATAATACACGCGCATGTTTTGTCTAAAATGCTAACAGCAATGGTTAGTTTCACTAACAGCCTCATTTCTGGCTCTTAGCTGCCAATCTGTGTGCTGCTCCTTGACAGCATGTATGGACGCGTGTCGGTGAGTGACCTTTGAGGATAACCTCCAGCTCGTCTCGTAGGATGTCAAACGTGCTGTGTCTGGAGCTGGTCTCCGGGATGATGTTCTTCTTCAGCCATCCTCCGCAGGCATACTGATAGAAGTTGTCGCAGGGGTTCACGGATGAATCCATGTTTTCGATGAGACGAGACGCTGCGTGGACAGACAAGAAACCGGGACTGAGAACGGAGAGAAACAGGAGCCTTAAAACACCATAGCATGCCACGGTGTTAATGGGCCAAATGCAAAGACGTCTGCATTGTCCCATGACTAAACCTGTGCGCTACTCCCCTTCTCCTCACCAGATTTACCGATTTCCAACCACCGATGTTCTTATAAAACCATTAATCAACTAATTGTGCGCACCTGCTGCCGCCTCGTTTACACTCCAACGCTAGCCTAAAAGTTAGCATCAAAATGACTTATAGCTAGCATAATGTACACAATAAAACAGAAATACAACTTTTCACAAAGTACTGGAAAAATACGGGAAGAAAACCGCGCTCATGTCGGAGCTTGTACATACAATGTCCGTTGACGCCATGTTTTCGTAAAAACTCCATCAAATATTACTAGCATAACAGAGTTTTACGTACGGAGCAATTTAGCCCTTGAACTTGCGCATGCGCAAATCGGAAGGCAACAACACGCTATTTCTAGTTTTTTTTTTTTTTTTTTTTTTTTTTTTTAATTGTGGGAAAAAAATCTGATTTGGAAGAATTATAAATTTAATTTAAATATCCACATTCATGTTTTTGGTACCATTTCTTACTTCAAATAATGACTGTTTATTATGTGTTTATTGAAAATGGTCCAATTCACAACCTTGATTTTCATGTTTACATATTTACTTTCAATCAATATCAAAATCAATCAACATATGCAATATATTCATCTTTTAAAGGGACTACAAAAAAAATATTTATGAAATAAATAAAAAAATTCGGTTCTTTCCCATGTGCCAAAGCATTGTTGGTCGAGACACTGAACCTCACATTGCTCCTGGTGGTTATAGGTTGCTTCCAGTGTTAGTGAAGCCGGGATGGGACTATGTCTGCAAAGTGCTTTTGGCCTTCTAAGATGGTAGTTAAGAGATATTTACAGTAAGATATCACAGTTTCCCAAGTCCTTTTTTTTAAATTATCATTATCATTTTAGGGTCAATAAAAAATGCAAACCTGTGGACTGTAAAAATTGATTATTGCAGAGTATTTTGATGTTTTCCTTTACCTATTGCACTGCAGTTCATGATTGTTTGTTTAAAAATAGTAGTGTGGTAATTAAAAGAACTTTTACTGATAAAACAAACAAATCACAAATATGTTGAAAAAAATATTTCCTTCTAATGTGACCATAAAAAATGTATCTAGTAGACTAGAAGGCCTAATTTTTACTTTCTAAATCTAAACACTCCAAGCTGTAATCCATGAATATATGCACAAACATGCACAATAGCATATGCTATATTATTATAGCTGGTTCCCTCTTTTTTTTTTTTTTTTTTTTTTTTTTTTTTTTTTTTTACTTTGATTTACAACACTGTTCCATTTTTAAATTATAATTACAAGACAAAACAAATGAATATAAAAAAAAGATAAATTAGAATTTGAAATATAATTAATATAGCAATTTATTCTCACCACAATGCTTCATCCTTATGTATAATTAAATGTTTGCTGTTTATTTAAAGCTTCCCAATTTTTATTTGTCTTGTAGAAATTGTATGTTTTCAGTCTGTGCACAAAAGGTGCCAAACAAGTAAAACCACCTTGGTCTAGTTAGACGATTGGAAAAAAAATCTTTAACAAGGTGTATGTCGAGCAAAGGTTGAGAAGCACTCTAAACCAGATGCATATGCAAATCCAACTTTTTTTTTTCTGTGAAGAGTGTGTGTGTAGCCCATGCAAGTGTGTGTCAGAGAGTAACCATCACTGGCACTCTTTGACACTCAACCCGTTAGGTTTTATTTTAACTTAAATCTGTAATTATGCCAAACAGGGTTGATGTCACTGATGTGAGACACAAACAAGCAGGACAAGCAAATAGGGGAACGTAATTATGTGCGTGAGTGGCGTGTGTTAAGAGTGAGGTGTGTAGAAATTATGTGATTGATTTATATAAGTATGTGAGAGGTGGTTTGTGTTGTGGTGTTCAGTGCAATCCCCTTTCAACAGCAGGGCAAAGCAGTCCAACAACTTGCCTGACTAAAATCAGAACAACTATTTTAAACCTCAGAGTATTTGTGCAGCCACAACACCAAAAAACAATCATTATATGTGCTTGAACATTTTATATTTTAAAATCATCATTTGAAATGTGTTGAAATGAGAAACTGGCAAATTGTATTTGAGACTTTGGACATTCATCAATATTTAATTATAAAAAAAACAGCTTGCCCATGTACTTTTTTGTATTGATAGATTTTGTTTTAAATGGATGCATCTCGGCCTATGGGCTGATGAAAAAACAGAACTGGCGCCATGTCATTTGAGTAGAAACCACTCTGATTCATTTGAATTGTTCAATTTTTAAGCAGAAGTCTAATAAAACCACATCCCTTTGTGTCCATTTTGCCTAAGTATTCAGTAGAGTTGACTGGAAATGAGGCTAAAAAGCTGCTTGTCGCTTCTTTTACTACAGGAAAATGGTATCAGACTAGATGGATGATTCTGTAGTTTCAAGGATATAGAACATGCTTTTTTTGTTTATGCTGTGACGTGTGATTTTTCAAGTTGTATTTTTATATGGTGGTTTGGTAAAAATGCAAACATTTTAAAGCAGCAATGCACGTTTTCCTCATTTTTTATTTGGCCACACTACACCTGAGGGGCCTGGAATAGTGCATTTCATAAACATAAGTAATAGGAGCTATCATTTTTCAAAACTCAGAAGATCCGGTTGTAATTAAAAAGAAAAAAAAAAGACTGTGCTGCAAAAAATGAACCAATACAAAAAAAAAAAAAAAAAACTAATTGGGCAGAGGGTTTCGAGGGATGCTAATATTGTCTCACTGAAACCACTATTATTGGTCATACCTTGGGAGACACTGCAGTTTGGGTGATTAGGATAGAAAAACATATCTACCCTAAAGCAAAAACCAGAGTCATTACCTGGGGTGTACCTTTGGGGTTCTCAAAAAGGAGCCACACACTGTTCATGAAGCTACACAAATGCCATCCACAAATTTGTGTGTACCAGAAAATATAAACGATCTCTGGACACTTGTCCTTTCTTTTTAAAACTGCCATAGTTAGGCCCGCCAACGTCCTCTAATGCAGTTATCTTCAGGAGCCAAGACAAATTAGCATAGCTAACATCACATTAATAAAAATAATGTCAAGTATTAAATGAACAGGAATCATTCAAGCATCAGGTCAGGTAAATAACCTCTGATTTAAACTCTATTACAAGCTGCAAATGGCACTGGAGTTATAGTATTAGGCAAGCTAATTACACTTTAGTTCTGTTTCTAATGAGTTCTTTTGATAACTTCTTTGCCAAGAGGTCAGTGATGCCTGCCATGTCACTATTTAGTCATTTGACATTTGGGGAAATGCGCTTAATCACTTTCTACCAAAGCCTTCCAAGTAAAGATCAATACTGCTCTGACATGAGCCTGTTGAAGAATGCAGCCAGCAGCTGATTAGATGAGCACTTGAAACAGGGGCTGCAGCTCCGTAGGCAAAAATCCTCCTACACAAAGCTCCCTTTCTATAGCACTATAGCATTAAATCCTTACAAAAACTGACACTTCACATTATGAAGGACCGTGACTATTTACTGATCAAAGCTTCTATTGTGAATTTGTGTGAAATGTGGCTTCCAATCACAGTGAATGGAACAAAAGAGTTTCATTTTAACAGTTTTTATGTGTGCATAGAATGAATGAAGATGATCTAACGCAGTAGTTAAAAAGCTCAGCCAGGCTACTTACTTGTCCTACTTTTTAGTGTTCATAAAAAGCTGAACCACTAACTTGCAGTTTGCTGAAAATCTTTTTACAAATACATGCGACAAGGGAATGTATCTCATTCTAGAATAAAGAAAATGCTCAGAATGTGAGATCATTCTCCTGAGAGGATGTTGACAGAATAAAGCAGGAGAGTAGTCTGGGCTCCTCTTGCAGGACGGAAGCACATTTGAGATTATGGACCACCTGGTGTAAAGCCTCAGATGCTCGCCAAAGCAATTCATTATGTCGCATGAAAGAAACAAAAAGAATCTCAAAGAAAAGAATGTTTCTTTCTGCGTAAATGCAATTAGTATGCCAATAAAACATACAATTTCAACTAAAAAGATCAACTTTCTTGAGCTGAAACTGAATTACAGGAGGCAGATTTCAGATCCTGAGCCACAGGCCTGTCTGTCAGACGTGACTGAATTAGGACACTGGCTCCCTAGAAAATGCATCAAGATAAATTGGCAACTGCTGCTGTTTGCTGGAGGTAGTTTTTCATTATTAGTCAAACAGGTTTCGTTTTTCTTTATTTAAAAAGGCTGAATTTTATCACAAGAATAAAAAGCCATTTAATGAAAATAGGCTGAGT
The DNA here is from genome assembly GCA_003999625.1 of Oryzias javanicus. Classification (NCBI taxonomy): domain Eukaryota; kingdom Metazoa; phylum Chordata; class Actinopteri; order Beloniformes; family Adrianichthyidae; genus Oryzias; species Oryzias javanicus. The sequence continues at coordinate 22,299,727 of CM012449.1, read as the reverse complement.
AATTTGCTTTTGATGTTTTGGAAAGATATGCTAATTTATGCTTTAAGTGAACCGGCAGAGTGTAGCTGGATATATTCTGCTAAACAAACAAAAGGAAAGGAGATGGTGAAAAACTTTACAAAAAGTTCTAAACAAAGAAACCCTGTTTATGATGTTTTTATTTAAGTTGCTTCAGGTTGGTGCACATCCCTCTGCTTTGGACACAACTTTAATATTCACTGCTTTTTCCAATCAGTGTTTTGGCTATAAGGATATTCAAAATGGATGCAACTGTTTTCTCACAGCATGTCTGAAAATCTTGAGGCTTCTCCTGAGATCTCCGTTCTCCCGCATGGTCGTCCCTCGAAGGGAAAATCCCAGTGTTCACAAGAGAAGGAAAGTGAATCACACATAACACGGTGCTTACCTGACTGTGTGCAGTCAGCTGTGGTACACATTTCATCTGCAGGGGAGAGAAACCATCAATCAGTGAGATTTTTTACAGTTATAAGTCTATGTGTCAACAGTTTTTTCTCTTTGCCTTCTTCCCTTCTCCATAATACTTGCTGCTTGTGTAACCTTTAACCACTAAGAAGCTTCCCAGTCGGTAGTTTTGCGTGAATGCACCCATAATTACAAGCATAAGCGAATCATTGAGCTTTAGTTATCCTGACAAAGCAGCTTACACATTCATAGATCACAAGACTGTAAAAACAATAACAACTCAGCACATGTAATCCGACCAAACTCCATCATAATTGGATCGTCTGGGTATTTTTTCTGACTTACTGAACTTTGTTAGTTTTTACCCAAAGATCAGGTGCTTACACTTACTGACACACAGATATTAACAGTGCTTACTTGAGGAAATTGTTTACACATTAGTGCCTAATGAAACCTCTAATTCTATTATGGAATGTAAGGACATGGGCATTTTTAAGCTCAAATGTTGATCTTAATATGGTTACTTACTATCAAGCTTTCACAAAATATGAAGTGAATAATGGTATATTTTTTATATACTGCACTATGAAACGCACTTAAAAGCCTTATTTTTTTTTAAAAACAATTTATAATCTGAAGCAGTTTCAGATGGATCAAATCTGGTTATGTTTGCTGATGTCAAAATAATTTAAAAGTACGTGACAGTCTGTCAAAATGTCAGTCTGCTTTCTTTACAAATTCCAAACAAAATGGTGTTTACTGTAACAATGCTAGCATGTAAAGTTTTGTTTATGTGTCACTAACATGGTTGGGAGTCAGCGTAGTCACAGTAGTAGTTGTTTAGCGTATCAGCCTGTTTTTTCACAGATTGCAAACAAGTTAAGGAGTTCCAGGTATGGTAAAAATGCTAACACTGCTAACGTGCAGCAGTGTCAGAATGTGCTGTGCTTACATATTACTGAAAAGGTTGGGAGTTAGCGTAGTCCCAGTAATGATTGTTTTAGTGGAAGTTGCAGACGAGATTGGAAGTTCCAGGTTTTGTAAAAATGCTAACACTGCTAATGTGGCGGCAATGTCAAAATGTGTTGTGTTTACATGTTACTGACAAGGTTTGGAGTTAGCGTATTCACAGTAACAGTTGTAGTCTGTTTTTTCATAGGTTGCAAACATGGTTGTGAGTTACAGGTATTGTAAAAACGCTAACGCAACTAACGTGTGGCAGAGGTACCAGATGTGTTCAGTCTTCAAGATTGTTATGGGGGCTTGCGACTAATGATGACATCACACTACTGTAACACCACTTAGACAAATGGCTCAGTGTTGAGTTCTGCTCCGGCTATTATTTATTATTTTTGCATTGACAGCTCCTTTGCTAACGTCAGCTCTCTTCTGTGTTTATATCACTGGGCAGAAAGAGAGCACTTCATATTCCAGCTAGGCTTCCTCCAGATCCGTGCGACGAAAGAAGAAGTTCAACACTGGCCGCAAGTCCAAAAATTACTTGTGAATACATTCCTTAAAAAAAAAAAAAAAAAAAAAAATTGTGCAACTGACAACATAATTTATCCTTGAATTCACTTAAATTACGTGCAGGCAATCTGCATCTTGGACGCATATAATATGGGAGATCAACGTGAATGCAAATGCATGCGAATAACATCAGCCATGTTTTAAAACTTTAATAATATATAAATATATAATCATTGACGAAAAACCAAACTAGCATGCTACTCGCTAGCCCCCACTTTAGCACACACTTCACACTTACAGCCTGATTTATCTCAATCCAAATGTGATCCCTATCCTGAGATAATTCCTCTCGATCAAATTATTTTGTCGTCATGATTTTTGCGGTTGATTGCAAAACATTGCATCCCCTTTTATGGTTCTTTTTCTGAACACATATATATTATACCTAGACTGGAATGTGTTTCGTTCACTTGTTACTACAAGGTTAGGAGCTAGCATAGTCACATGTTTGAGGAATTCCAAACAAAATGTGGGTGCTATTGTACTGTAAGTATGCTAACATGTAGCAGTGTTGGAATGTGTTTTGTTTGCATGTTATTAACAAGGTTGGGAGTTATCATAGCCATAGTAATTGTTGTTTTAGTCATATCAGTGTGTTTTTTTTAAAGGTTGCAAACAAGGTTGACAGGTATTATGAATACACTAAAGTGGCTAATGCAGTAACATGGCTAATGTGTAGCGTGTTACAAGCAATTTCTATAGTTACGGGGAATACTTTTAATAAAGTAATAAACATATACATGTATTTATAACTATTTTATAGTTTAAAGTGTCTTATAGTTCAGTGCACCTTATATGGCAAAATTTTGAAAATTTAAACGTCTGTTGACGGCACGCCTTATAATACAATATGCCTGTGGAAAATATGCTGAAGTGTTTTAGAAAATAAACTTAAAAAGGTAATTAATTCTTCTGGTCTTTTTTCTATTATCTTCCAGATGCTGTTCTTCATCTTTGTAGGCACCAAACTTAGATACCTTTAATCACCAGTAACTACATACAGTACTTTTTAATTGTGTTGAAAAGGGAAAACTCATAATCCTTTTCTTCAGCATTATTGTTTTCTCTTTATTATCACTCACCAGTTTTCTGAGTGGCAAAAAGAATGATGAGGGCAACGATGACAATAAAAAGCAGGGAGACTATGGTAATGAGGCCAATCTCCAAGGAGGTCCATCGGGGCTTCTTAGCCGACTTGGGCGTATTGGTTTCTGTCATTCTCAGCTCTCCTTCAGCAGCCAGCTGTATCAACTCACCTGAAAAAAAAAATTAGCGACTTGCTGAGAAATCAATAACCAACACTCACTTCATTTTCATTTAACAAGCAAGAAATTAAACTGTTGTCTGATAGTTTTTTTTTGCATTAAAGTTTAAATTCTTCCTTTTTAAGATCAATGTATCTAGAGACATGAAGTTTAATCCAGGTTTGTTGCAAATGAACACTAGGCCAAGACCCCTTGGTGTTAGTTTTCAACATGAAGGCTGACCTACTGACCTCACTAGAAGTTCATCTGTCGTCCCCGAGTGCCTGAAATAAATGCCATGACACCGTAACTAAATGTCAATATCGCAGTCACCGAGGAAACCCCAAAAATCGTTGAAAAGCTTTTTCCAGAACAAAGAAATGTAAAGTCCAACACTGTGAGCAGCAACTGGACTGCAGCTTTAATTTCTTCCTAAAAACTGTGGTGACATTTTTTTCCCCCTGGTGTCTAACGGGTTAAATGTGAAATAAAGTATTATAAAATAGTTCCTAATGTTTTCAAAGTAATTATAGGTTCTCTACTCCTTCAACATTTGTGGCAACATTTGAGTAAAGGTGTATTTTGACTCTTGCTGTGATCTTTTTGTTAACAGTTCCGACTTTATTTTGCCATTGAAAGCAACAACATGTAACATTCTGGTCACAATACCCAAAATAAAGAGTGGATAACTCCAATCTAGGAACTCTAAAAGCAGCCTTCAAGAATTAGGAAGTGATCTATTGGCAATAACTGTGGATCAGCACTTTAAACACAGCAAAAAAAAGTTCTTAAAAAAAGGAAAGATGAATAAAAATTAAATAAATAAAAATCTGCATGTGGGGAATGAGGCTGATGTTTCTTTACAGTTTACCAATTACTTTAACCTTGAATTATAGCTGCTAATTATTTCAAGATTTTAAACAAAGTACAAATAAACGAATAAATCATAGCAAAGAGAATTTACATTAAAAAGAGAGGAAATGCTTTATGATAAAATGACAACGTTTTCCTTCAACTCTTGCCCTTAAAAAAGATGAAACGTGTTGGAGACTACACAGAAAATCAGTAAAAAGAACAGTCCCAGAGCAAAAGGTGAGAGTGAGAGTTCTTACCCTGGTGGTTGCAGACTCCAAGCATGCAAAAACAAAAGATATATTCAGTTCTAAAAAGAAAAGAAAAAAAAAAACAAGGGGCTGCTCCTTTGCTCTCCACAAAAAGTGTTGCCAAGAGGGAACTTTGCAAAGTTCATGTAATGAGCAGTTAAGTCTATCTCTGTAAGACTGAAGGCAATTAATCCTTAATCCTTCACTAGTGTTGAACAGACACCCACTTATCTACAGGCAACGCTCAGATACACTTTGCTAACCAGTGACTGCACAGATGGGTGCGTCTCTGTGAGCAGATTGAGATGAGAGGCCAAAGTCTCGCCCGCATCCTTACCATGCACACTACATTCCTCACACAGCGCTAATTCACATCCAATAACCAAAACAATTGACCGACGTGAGGTGATTATGATTATTATCCAGCCACGTTGTGAAGCTCCCCCTCCCAGACCCCTCTCTGCTCCACAACAGCTCTGAAATATGCACGACATCACAGCAGGGTCAGAAGATTTAACATGGGAGGTGGTGACTGGATGCAATTCCAAAACTGGAAAATACGGCAAGTGATAAACGAGCAATTGGAGGGCATAAAACGAGGTGGTGAGACAGTAAGGTGACACAAGTTGATATATTAATCAAAACTTCCTGTCAGCATCCTGTCTGACTGCAGATCATCATGACAGCGGTCCCACAGCTGTAATGAAACCATGTGTGCGTGTCAGCACCGGAGAGGCTGTACATTATCTTCAGTCACTCCACTCTCGACACTTTCTGGGTAATTGAGTATCTGTGGGAATTTATTTAAAAGGACGAAGGGAGCAAAAAGCTAGCGGAACACCAGGCAACAAGTGATGGAACGTAGAAAGAAGTGAACACAGTAAAATAACAAAATGAAAATAAGTTATGGGCAAGTTTCCTGCAATATTCCATCATGGTTTATTTGCATGTGGAGACAATCAATCAAGAGAAGAGAATTTACTATTATTCCCACTTTGCAAAATGACAGACAAAAAATAAAAAACTTTACAGCAGAAAGTTTTCCTCAGTTACTTTCCTTTCCATTTGACTTGACATACCTAAAACACAAACAGGTCGCAATCCCCTCCAAAATTAAACCCATTATTCACTGAGACACCTGAAAACCCCCATGTGCCACCACACACACAATCAGACACACTTCCATTCAAGCCTATTTGAACAAAATCACATTTTTTTACGCTCCACATGAACCCCGAACATGACATGTACCTAAATCAGCTGGAATGAAGCTCTCCACCTTCAATTAAAATACCACCTTTATTCAGGGGTCTGATCCCCAGCGCGGAGCCTGCAGCCTGACAGTGAAGGCTGAAATCATCTTTCAGAGAGAGAGATGCCCAAAGGTGAAGCGACCCAACTGAGATGAAGTCCGCCTCTTAAATTACTAATGGTTTTTGTAATAGCAGCATAAAGTAAAAATAACTTTTAAAGGGGTATTGCAACAAAAGAAAAGCAAGATGTTCCGTTTTTTTCACCCCCTGCAGCTGCTGTGAACGGATGCGGCGGAAACAGAGGATCCCCGGGAGGGTTTTTAGACTGGACCAAATTCATCAAAGTGTTCAACTCCGCTGATAAAAATAAAGAGCTGCAGCGCGCGCGGCGGCTCGGAACCGCGCGGCTAAATGCGTGCCAGCTCCTCATCTCCTGTTGCACGTTGGGAACTCCGAGGGGAAAAGAGGAGGAGGAGGAGGAGGGGGTGGTAGTGTGATAGCGACCCAACTGCCCCACGCGCACACGCACAATGTGAAACAGATAATAATATTAATAATTCGGTGCGCTCGCACGCACAAAAACGCAAATGCCGGCGCACGCGTTTGCGCACCGCGCCACTCCGGGAGCCGACTTACCAGGTGTGTCAGGAAATTTTCGGTCGATGATATATATGGGCATCACATCCACTGATCATGCATCCATCAAATCCACAGAGGGAGCTGCTGATCGATGCGCGCGATTCCAACAAGACAGAAACCCCGCGCCCGTCTCTCTTCTTCTGCCTCTTCTTCTTCTTTTGCCTCTCAGAGCGCACATGCACACAGACGCACTCTCTCTCACTCACTCACTCACGCGCACGCACGGACCCTTCTCTGAAAACTACCGACTGCGCAGTGCCACATCCAGAGAGGACCGCTGAATGAGAAGGATCCAGCAGAGGCGCGCGCTCAAGTGTGAGTGAGATCCAAGCAGAGAGGGATCCCGGATACTTATGGGCTTGTGACACGCGGAAAGGCAGGGAATAAGGAGCCCGACAATTTCCTGGTCCACACACTTGCGGCTCCCACTGAAGCGGTGACCCTGCGCCTCGATCCCCGCAGGGCGCAGCTTCAGATGGTCAGTGTGACCTGAAAGAAAGTGCAGATCCTCACTGCGGGACTCTCACGCAGCTTTCACTCGCTTTGTTTGAAGAGTAAGATGCTGGCATATGAAAAAGACTATATTTTTCACTTTAAAACACTATATAAGACATTGCCTTGATTGTGACATAATTGTGAAACATTCTAGCGCAGAATAAAGTTTAAAAAGTATTGAATATTCTCACAACATTGATCCAAAATTACTTATAGTGACATATGTAAATGAGGGAATTTGCCATTTGTGCTATAATGACTTCTGTAATGGTTGATTCATTTTGATTGATCTGATTAATCTGAAATTGATCCAGGACATCTTTAGCCAAACATTTAAACAGTCTGACTTAAAGATTTAAACTTGCTTCTTTCCAGATTCCTTGTATTTCTTGTAAGATAATCAGGTGTAAATTAAACATCAGTCATTTTTGCCTTTTTTTTTTTGCCATTTTTGTCCGTGTTGCTGTGATCATCATTTTCAATATAAATTTGAGTCATTTTGAATCAATTTTACTATGGGATATTTCAATTTTATTAACAACTTGCCCCAAACAAACCAATTTGGTTGGATGGTAAGAATGTAAATCGATTTGTCCATTGAATCCAATGAGTCGTTACACTCCTGCTTTTAAGTGGTTGAAAGAAGCCCAACATGTAAATTCATCATCTAGATCTACCTTGGTTAAGTGCAGAGAATGGGCAGCATTTAAAATGCAGAACATGGAAACAGCTTCCAAAAGCATGGAGCCCAACAGAGCAAATTTGGCAGAGACACCGTGGAATGAAATAAGGTTGCATAATATATATTGAACTCAAGGCTTTTAGTGAGAGCTGTTTAAATTCTGCCTCATATCGCGTTTGAGGGGAAATCACCTCGGTGAATTTGCCCAGAACGTTCATGTTTTGCAACTTCTTTTGAAGTAGTGTACAGATCACAATACAGAAGAAACAGTTTACATAATATATGCATTTTGGATTCCTTCAGTTCCAGTTTACAGCCAGTAAATGTAACACTGCTGGTATACAATTACAAAGATAAATAAAAATCTACATTTGAATTATTTTTAATTCTATTTGTTTCTCTTGATTCATGCAGTCCTTCAGCTGAAGCATCAGCAGCACTGGGTCACTCTTGTAAGGGCAGCAAACTCTGTGAACACACTGAGAGTTTTGGCCTACAAGAGAAAGTCTGCATTAACGTGAGAAAAAAAAAAAAAAAAAACAGGTTACTTGACTGCAGAGAATAAATGACCTAATTTTAGCAGGATGAAGAGGGTTTCCTGGATGAGCCTGCCAGATTAGAGGCTGATTGAATGTTATAAGACTATCAAACTGTAACTGTTGTCATGAGTAATTACTATATTTGAGTTCAGAGCGTGCTGGAAGTTAGATAAATGTGCCTTTTAATCAAAGGAACATTTTGCATGACACATTGTAACTAACTCATCATAGATTTCTGTGTTTACTACGGCAGGAAGACCCTATAAAACTAAAATAAAAAATATTTACAATGAAGTTTGAGGAGCTGCTTCACCTTTCCTAACATTTCTATTGGTATAACTGAGAGAGAGAGATCCATACAGACTGTAAAAGTAATGTAGAAAGGACTGTAGGGAGGTGTCTTGATAAGCAAAAAAAGTCGGTCCTGGTTTAAATTCTAAGTGTGTGGAGCTTATATGTTATCCCTGTGATTTGTCAAAGCTTTGCCTGGAGACAGCTGTGGTTCTAGAGCTATGTTCACACCGCCCTCGGCAACATGCGTTCAAGCAACCAAATGAAAAGTCCATGTAAACCTCCCTAAATGCTCATTTGGGGCTTCCACGTTGAAAACTTATACATAGCTATGTACATTTTTAAGGCCGTTGAAAGAAGAATTGAAAGCTGGTTGAACTTTGACCCGACTGGGACTGATTTGGTAGTGACGTATGGATGGTGATCCTTTTAATTCACACAAGCCGTAAAAATGATCATAGGAGAGAAATTAATAATTGCAGTTTGTGCCCAGCTCAAACTAAACAATACCAAGGCCGAATAGATTCATCCCCTACCCTTATGGCTCCTCCCTATTGATCCAATTGCTGGGGCATTTTCAGCTTTCCAAACTGTTTTTTTAAATGGGGAGCTGTAGCGACTTCAGCCTGGATATCTCTCCACTGGTAGGGTGATCTGCGTCAGGAAAAATGCATGTCTTCACACAAGTGTGCGCTGAAGTTTAAATTTAACCCTTGTCGTATACTAGGTATATTAACGTTGGGAGTGGGGTTATCTGGACCCACAAGACAGCGGCTTGAACTTACTTTTTTAATGATTTTTGATTTTCACAGGTGTCCATGGCAGACATGAAATCCTGCCCATATAGGTCATGGGAGGGATAACACATCAATGTAAGAAAGGGGTCATCTGGACCCCAAAAGTAAGTTTGAGGGTTACATGTAAGTAATGACTTTTTATTTTGTTGCACGAATGTTTGAAATTATAAAACTAATGTTGTTAAATGTTTTCTGAGCGCTGGCAGCTTCATCCTGATGTAGATTACCGGCAACTTTTAATGACATCATCAAGTGGTAGCAACGTCTGAATTTTAAAACACTTTTTTTTTCCAAAATCTCTCTGCTTGTAGGACTAAATGTAGGGAATTAATTCAGATTCGGCCCAGATCTTTAAAATATCAAAATAGAGGTGAGAAAGACAAAGCCTGGCGCAAGATCTGGAAGATTTGTACCACTTACACTCACACCAAGTTTCATCCAACTGTAGGTGGCTTTTAGTGCGGTCTTGATCATGCGTCACTCACAAGCTCGGTGCAAACGTCGTCAAAGAATGAAGCAGATATGGACAATGGAGGAGATGACTATAAGGACCCACCTGTCTCTGAATAATTTAGATGTCAGGTTTTTTTTTTTTTTTTACCTTGTCACTAAACCCTGATCTTTAAAAAAAAGAGTCAAATAGGCAGTTAAAACATGTCTGTTGGAAGTCTCCTAAGGGCTGAGGATGTGTCATTAGAAAAACTACCCCCTCATTTGTATAGGAGATCAAACTCAAATTTAAAGTAACATGACAAAAAAATCAATCCCAGTACAATTGTCATTAAAATAATTGGACCAAAGAGACAGAGAAGTCTTTGAAGAGAGCTAAAAGTATGTTTTTTTCCAATGGAAATTTGGAACACTTTACATTTAAGTTAATGAGGGGTTAGCTTCTTGTTTAACAAGCCCCCAGTGGTCTTGTGGTGAACTGACTAGTTACTTTTGATTTCTAATGAGCTTCAATCTCGAAGCCACTGGGTTGCCACAAAATGTACAAAATGTACTCTTTTCTGTTGTAATGAATTTGTAGGTGTGCACACTTTTGAGTATTCATCATTGCCACATGTTTAAATTCTTCTATCAATGCCATTTTTCCTGAGTCACTTACTTTACAAAAAGGCTGTAGATGGGGAATTTGACTGGGCACAGACCACTTTAAAAAAAAATGCTGTTCCGACCTAAAAAGTTTTCTTTTTTTTTCTGCTGCACTGAAGAGCATGGGGGAGCCAATGTCCAAATTGTTCAAATGAATCCATCATTCTGGAATGGTGGTCGTGTCGGATTTGGAGACTCTGTGTGAGATGCTTCCCTCAGTAGACGTGTGGTTTTACTTTTTTTTTTTTTCACTGTGGGATTCACTCAGCAAAAGCTGGCCTGTTCATGGAGATGTCCAACAGACTGCAGCCGGAGTCAATACCTACTTCTGCAGAGTAATTTGAACTGGAACACAGTGCTGATTGTTCCTTTCTGCTGAAGACACAAAGCCAATTTTTAGTGCTGTAAATATTTTCTTTACGTTGGAAAATGCAAAGCTTTGTGGCACGAACAAGATTCGATTTTTGTTATTTTAAAATAAGAGCTGTCTAGGAAAACTTCAACACAATCTCTCCATACAGGTTTTTTCTAATTATGCTAATCTTGAGCAGGTTAATTCTAGCCTCATCCCATATGTCATTCTTTCCTTGTGTCTGATTGTGAACAGTGTGAAATCCCTCGGATGCATTTCTGCAGGTTTAAATTTATGCATCTGAACTGACAGAAGTGTTCCCAGCAGTTGCTGCTTAGTAAATCTGTAAGATTCTTCACTCAGGGTGTAATTTTGATATCTCCTTAATGCTCTTTATACAAAACCCCTTTTCTCTTGCAGCGTTTGGAGCCCCGCTGTCTGTCAGCGAGCCCAGCATGCTGTGGACCCCTGGAAAGTGTTAAATTTTAATTGCACCATTCCCAGGGTGACACAGGCGTTAATAGTCTTTGCTGCAAAAATAAATGTGTCTATGCAAACACGAACAAACACATTAACCTGAACATCATGCATTCTCAATAGACCCTGTGAAGACTTTCAGCTGAAATCAATAAGTGCCAAGTCTCAATCAAGTAATGTAACAAGTTCTACACTGTACTAAAACAAAAAACGGTTTTGAATAGAATAAGTAATGTGATGAGAGGCGGTGGTGGACCCAAAAGGCAGGAGATGGATGTGGAAAGAACTTAACAATTCCACAAATAAATTCAAAACATGGCAATTACCCAAGTTAAAAGAATGACAAAACTATTAACAAAAAAGATGCCCTGACCAGAAGGACCTAAAGTTACTTAAGGACCCACTCTGGAGAAAATTTGTATTATTTAAAGACGGAATGAAATTTGTGTTTTCTAAGCATGTTCTTGTACCATTTTCCTTATGATGCAGCTATATAATAAAAAATAGTCTTTCTTTATCCAAATCATTGTGAATGAGTGGAGCAGATGAAAAATTGGTGTTTGGAAAATTTCTCGGTTGTGATGCAAAAGCTGCGTTGGGAGGAGCAAGGCTCACTGATCAGATTCATCCGTTTGTAGATGATTTCTCATTTTCCTACTTTGAGCCAACTCATTCTCCCTCCCAAACTTGTGGACATATGGTTCGGGCTCTCCTCGCATCACTTTTTGATGTTTTGAGCGTCCCCTTTAATTACTGGCTGTTCCCATTAAATCAGGGGTCCCCAATCTCTGGGCCGTGAACCGGTACTGGTTCGAGGGCCGCTTAATACCTGGCAACAGACAGAAAATGTATGTGTACGCTAATCAGGGGTCCCCTACCCTCGGGATGCGGGCTGGGACTGGTACCCTAATACTGGTTCCGCATCTGGTATTTCAATTGGTACTGCATCTGGTACCACGTTTGGTACCATGTCAAAAGCCAACATGTCAAAAGACGACGAGTGGGGGACACCCATAACGTCTAAAAGTGGCGTGGAGGGGTCCCGAGCCGTATGTCCATATATGACGAGTTTATAGGGAGAATGTGTAGTCTGAGCTGACAGCTTGCTCAAAACAGGATACCTCAAATATTGCTCCCCATTTTTGGTGGACCACCAATGTTAGGTTGAGGGTGTGAGGGGACGTAAGCTAGCGGTAGGGTGTGTAAACCGACAGTTCTCAGCTATGAGAGTTCCTTTGCACCAACGGCCTTGCCCACAACTCAGAGGCAAGTTTCTAATGAACTACTGTCCAAGAAAATGACAGGTTTGATTCATTTTTGGAGAAAAAAGGAATAATCATGATTATTCGGAACACTTTTAAAACAGCTCAAAAGGGGATCGGAGTGAGCCTCTAAATCAGGAATGGGCAACTCGAGGGCCACATTCCTGCATGCTTTCCAACATACCATGCTCTAGCATGTTCTAATTGCCTGAACATTGTCATAGTCATGAGTAGGGCTTGGATATCTGGAAATCATGCAAACAACGGCCCTCGAGGCCCGGAGTTGCCTATCCCTGACCAAAATCAACCAGACACTCAAAAGCACTGCAGATAATCAACACAAAAAGAAAGAGCTGACTAACTAATAAAGTAAACCAGGTGTTCAGTGACAGGAGGAAAACACAATGTCATCATTGGAAACTCAAAAAAAAAGGCAACAATTCCCACAAACGATGCTTCAAAACACTCTTTGTTTGTTACCATAGATCTGACTCATGCAGAGACTGACAACCATGTGGTTGTATTGATGGGTTCTAATGAACTGGAAGCAAAAGTGAGTAATAAATGGGTCTGCTTTCAATCTACACACGTCAATGTGTTGCGCACAACAGTGAGCTCACAATTTCAAGTTCTTTTATGTCGTTTTAGCACGAAATTCAGTGGATTGGTGCCTGACAACCCAAGATGTGAGGTTTCTTTGGCTTGGGTTAAGTTGGTCTGCTCCTGTGTGCCCATTGAGGAATGACTGGGCTGCAGCTCTCCTCACAGATGGACTTTTCAGTTTAAAGTTTGCTGCATTAAACAGGCATTTACTTTAAGTAACTGGAATAAATTTGTTTTGAAGGCTTTGGTTAACCCTTTAACATACTTTCAAAAACTTCCAGTGGATTCAGAAGCAGAGAGAAGCAGCCTTGCACAGACATGCAACACTTTACAGTGTTGAATTACTTATACATTACTCGTAACTTAGATGATTCTGTCACACAGAAAAGTGGCTTGTTTCATTATTGACAGATTTTTATACCAAATAAAGTTTTTCAAAAAAATATTTTTTATTATATTACTTAAAGTTTTTTTAAATACTTTTTTTATTATGTTAAACTTTTAAATCTTATTAGTACCAAATTGATGAGTTCTAAGATTTCTGCCATACAAAACTCTTTAAAATGGACTCCACAAATATAGTCTTGGAGGCGGGCCATGTGTTGCACAAGAACTCCATTAAAAACAGAAACATTACAACAAAACACTTTTTAAAAGGCAGTCCGATCCATTAATTCCAGTTTGGATAGGTGACATTTTTCTATCCGAAAGGAATCAAAAAACGCAGTTGAAAAAGACAGTATGGAAAGGCCCTTCTTTCTTTTTTGTCACTCGGATTCATTCTATTTTGGCTTGATCTCGTATATCTTAGTTGATGAGGCAACTTGTCGTCTCTTAAAACATTGGCATCAATTACTCCACCGACTAAAAGACACCAAAAGGGTAAAGATTTAAAAGGAATCAAGAGATTAGGGATAAAGAGACATTGCAAATCCAAAAGCCTCAAAGTGTTGCAATGTTGTGTACAGTGTGACCAAAAACAAATAGGCAAAGGGAGCTTACAAGCTCTGATCAGTTTCTTTTTAGGTGATTTATCATAGTATGAGAGTGTTGTGTGGAAAATGAATGATTGTGTGCTGCTTGAATGCATTCTGGAAAAAAAAATACTGGGATGTTTGGGAAAGAAAGAAATGATAAATGATTATTGGAGACAGTTAGTAAAAAAAAAAATTAACAAACAATTGCTGGTTCTAATATTTTTACTTTCTCTCTGTCTCAAAAATCCTGACACCCAGCTTTGATTTTCGTTGAAAGGATGTCCCGTTGGCACCAGAATGCTATTTGTTCTGTTCGTTTCTACTATAATGAAACTAATGGGAACCATGACGATCCCCCCTCTGTGTGTAACGTCTGTGTTTTTGTTGTCACAGTTACAAGTTGCCTCAATTCCTTTCAAGCATTGCACAAATACATTATTGCATCCATTTTTACTCAGAAGACAATGGAAAGATGGAAATTATCAACAGCTGTGATATTTCTTAATCCCTTTCTTTTTACTCTTCAGAGTATGGCGAATGCTTTAGTATTCAGCCCCAGTTACAACCCTTACAATTGACCTGCAATGTGGTTGAACTATAAAAAAATATTTCTATCATTCTGACGGATTACTGAGATAAAAATGCTAAAATTTGTCTGTGAGGTCATCAAGTAGCACCTAAAATTTATTCTAGGAAAAACACGATAAGGAGTAAAATATATATGAGTTCAATTTAATCCTTTAATCATCACACCTTAAAAAGATCCCCACAGGGAAATTAGAAATAAAGTGAGTCAGAAAGACTGTGATTCACTCTCTGCTGATTCCACATCACCAGCTTCTCATCACTCATATTTCAACACACCTTCTTCTTAGCCAATCACCTATGAGCTGCCAAGTTTAAATATGGTCTTTCTTGACACTCAGTCAGCTGTCACTGCAAAAACACGGGGGCACCCACCTCCTCCTGTGCTCTCCCTGCTCATGGATCCCTAAACCATCTAGGTTTTCAGGGTGGCTCATCGCAAGTCTCTCCACATCATGTCTGTTGTAGACTAAAAACGGAGTTGTTGCTCATCTGAGACACCCTCCTGTCAGCTCCTTTAAGCGAGTAATCCCTGACATGTGTTGATATCACAACAAATTAAATTATTTTTTAGGAGTTTTTTTTCTTACCAGGAAGGAGGGTCTACAGGGAAAACCAGTTTTATTTAGTCTGTTTAGTTTTTAACTATTGTTTATATTTTATGACTGACCTTCTGCTTCTGTGAAACTATCAGCATGAAGCCTAATGAGGCAACTTTTTTGTGATATTGGGCTATATAAACAAAATCGAATTGAATTTCCTTCATCATTGTCCAATTTAAAATGATCAAATAAGGTTCGTAGGGATCTATCTCATCCACTTTTACCATCACAAAAACAACAATAAATAACTGTTACCTTACTGTGTACTTTCAGAGTGCAAAGTTAAGTCTTACTGTTTTCTTTTACATCAGCACTATTTGTAAATCAATCTATTAAAGTAGTTTTTTTTTCACATCCAGAAATATTAATTATCATCTATTTTTCTTCAATACTAAAACAGAAAATTAACAGTAACCATATGTTTTACTAATTTGACACACAAAAATCTTTTGATTTTCACCTTTGTTGAAACTAAAACAGCTTAAACACCATTATTGAAGACCTAGCATTTTTTCACAAATTAACACTAAAATAAATATTAGTAAAAGTAACAATATTACCTGATATTTTATGGTTTTAATTAACTTTCAATATTTGTTTTAAATCATCTGAAATTGGAGAAAACCAAAGCACTGTCTGCTGTATGCATTCTTGTTGTAGGAAATCACCTTGTTTTAAGGTTTTCTGTTCTGTCACCTTCATAAACTAATTTTCATGGACACTTTTTATGTGTTTTCTCACAAGGAGTTATTTGGTATCAATAAATGTGGTGGAGAGACAACATACGAGGAAAGCAAAAGCACAAAAACTGACATTCCAGAAAGATACTGTTTTTTATTTGCCCTTGTACTAAGATAAACAAAAAAAGATTAACTTAGATAAATATTTGAGCTTTTTCACTCATCCAACTTTAGAATCCCTTTTAAGGGTTACTGGGCTTCCAAAGAAGATGAAGAAAAGAAGGGCAAAGGCAGAGAAGAGGACAAACTAGTGGAAGGTGAAAAAGAGGGAATAATGCATGACTTAAGAAGCTGTTGAAACAGTCTCTGGGAGGTCAGAAGGTACTCCCACATGACTGGATAACTACAGCTACGGGGGTCAGAGAGACAGGTAGGAGTTTATTTGGTGTGACATCAGGAAAGAAAGTTGATAAGGAGACTCAGGAAGTGTAGTAGAGTATAATGAGTTTGAGGCCAGCTACGAACAAGGGGAACACTAAGGACAGAGGAGACTAGAGGGAGATGCAGCGTGAGGTCCAAAACCAAACAAGGGGCTTATGATGACTTGTATGCCAGGTTGGGTAGTAAAGAGGAAGAGACTGATCTTTACAGATTAGCAAGGCAGAGAGACAGAGATGGGGAGGATATGCTGCCGGTTAGGGTGATTAAGGATAGGAATGGTAATGTGTTGACAGTCAGTACGGAAAGAACATTTTGAGAGCCGCTGCGGGGAGTGCTTAGTGCGGGCAGTCAGCCCGGGTCTCCTGAACTCTGATATTTAACTTATTTTCGTGGAAGCAATAATAAAAAAAGCTCCTCTATTTTTTCCTCCGCTGGGGTTAATCCAGAACAGCTTTGAAACTCAGTCACAGAAACACAGAGACAGTGGAAGCGGCTGTCATCCAAACACATCCCAGGGGAGATTAAACCAATGGAAACCCCTCAGACAAGCTCAGGATCAGATGATTGACCGGTGGCGAGCAGTGAATTCGCAGCGCGGTGAAAGAGCGGCGCACTGCCGGTTTGTGCGAAAGAGGGGAGAGACCATCGGTTTGGTTGTGGAGCTCTCATTTAATAAGTACAACCAGTATGTCAAAAAAATGACGCTCAAAATGTACATTTTGGCGCAGAGGTCTTAACCATGCGTCAGTTTATGACTTGGGAATAAAAATGTGTTGATTTGAGAGGATGTAGGCATTATTTTTTATTACTGAAGTACCTAAATTGGCGCCGATTAGGAACCGGGACTAAAAACCAAAGAACCGCGTAAAACCCAATCAGTGCCCAACGCTAGTTAGGAAGGGCTGGTACTCAAGTTTTAAAGGTGCATTCACACCAAACATGATTCACGGGACAAATTTGCGTGCCCTGCACTTCTTTCGCTGCACAATAAATTCGCTGGTCATCACCTATCAAAATTCCTGAGTTTGATGCCCTGGCTGCATGTGGGAGGAGCTACCAGCTAATGGATTTAGTATGATGCCAAAAGGAACGGTGTGTCTGGAAATTTCACTTAGAATGTATGGAAGAGACAAATGAGGTTGAGAAATAAATAGAGTTTATTTATTATTTAGAGTTCTCCAAAAACATTGATAATCATGTCTTCATGTTTTGATTTTTACTATTATCGATAAAAGGGGGCCGTGTCTGTATGACAGTCGCATCCGCCGTGTTTCTGTGTCTCTGTGACTGAGCTTGGAGGCTCACTGTCTAATATTCCAAGGGGGAGACAGTAAAATTAGGAGACCTTTTCCTTTTACTTTGATGTCTCGAGGAAGCAACTGAGAACGTCATATGTCCATAGCTGTGATGCAGCAACCTGTGAAACTTCATATATTTGAATTTTGGCTGCGCCGCCCAATTTGCGCCTCGTTGCTGAAAGCGTGCTGCGGGACTTCAGATCACCTCATGTGGCGTCTGTTCCATTGACTTAATATTGAAACTGTCCACCTCTGGCGTGAATCCTGTTCGTTGTGAATGCACCTTTAGAGAAATACTCAGAAATGTGTGAATGGATCAAAGTGCTTTGGGATTGTTTATAGTGAAGATGGACCTAAAAATACACTTAAAAGCAAAAAATGTTGAATTTGTTTGGTAGAAGTCCTTTAAATGTGCCCTTAGTCCACATGGTTTTCAAGTTTGACTAACACATTTGTGTACTTTGGGATTGAACCTATTTCTCAGTTTTTGGGAGGTACTTTTCTATTTTTACTCCTTTCAACAAGAATTTTTACATGTTTACATTGTGACAAAAAGGACAGACAGCACTGGACTCGATGGGTTGCCCCATAAACTTCCATGTTGTTCAGCACTGTGCTTGTTAGTCTGATTCCAACTTTTACGGAGAGCAAAATATTGTTCTAAGAAACGGTTTCTTGAGAATAACCTTCAGAGTCTAGTGAAATGTTGTGGCTTCATATCTGGCAAGCAGGCGATGGCGGTGTGTCCCGTGAGGTGAAGAAAAGCATGTTTTCTTGAGCTGATAGGAAATGTGCTTTTACAGCAGCACAAAATAAATCACCAGAAGTAAAAAATATGACTCCAACATAAAGAAGTAATGTTTTCCTTAATCTAACAACATCTGTTTCGCACTCTGAAATTAGTTTTTAAAGAAAATTTGGGGATTTATAATACAATTTGACTCTTTTGGTGCCTTTCTTTTTACCATTGACTTATTTGAATCTATATTCTTTCTGAAATTATTAATATATTTAGTGAATAAAGGGTAATTCTTACACTTTTGAACTCCTGTCTGCAGGAAAACTATATAGCAGATTAAAAAAAAAAAAAAAAAAAAAGCTAATGCATTATGAAAAAGTCTACTGATTGATTTCCGAATGTTTCATACGTAGTGGCTGAAAGAGCTTCACAAGAGCACTGACATCCTTCTAAAGGCTTCATGCTGAAAGCTGAAGGTCAGGCAGGTCAAGCTGATACAACAGCTTTGATCTCAGAGTTCGTGTAATCATTTCCTGGTCTGTATTCTGTTGGTGTAAAACAGTGTGTTCTCCTCACTAGACTGCACACTTTACAAGAACAAGACTCTGCTGAAATGAAGGATCTGACATTTCTATTTTCATTTAGGTGTAATTCATCACGTAAATGTGCCTTCTCAGCAATAACACATTAGTGTTAATTACAACAAAAAAAAAATTACACTGTTCAAATTTTGAAGAGAAAATAATCTCAAATGCAGAGACTTTGTGTAAAAAGGTTGCTATAGCAGCAGTTACATGACATTATAATTTTGGTGTGCTTTTACATAATTCTGCAGGGGTTTTAGTGACTATTTTATTAAGTAGGGTTTAGTTCAATGAGGTGTGCTAACATTTGTTTTAAACCCAAGTCTTTAAGACCCTCTCCCATGAAAACCACTTTTAAGGCATTTTTAATATGTTTTTGTAACATTTTTCTGATGATGGAGGACATATGTAATAGAATTTCAGATTAAAACTGCATATATGAGTATTTATTTATTTAATTTGTGGATGAGGATTAATAAGTTTGGGTTTGTGATGCAGCAACTGCCAAAGTCTCCCTTCTCCACTCCAATGCCTACATGGAGGAGGGGGTTAAAGGATACAAAAGACTAAGGTTATGTTTTGGTTTTGATTTAGCTTTTTGTGTCGTCTCTTGATAATAATAATAAGAAACCATCTGAAAATGATCAAAGCTCTTTTTTGCAACTTATTCTCAAGAAGAGTCAAGTGGTCAGACTTCAATGAATTTATTTTCTGTTGAACAAAAATGTAATGTCATGTATTGCATTACATTTAAAAACCTGTGGCAAAAGTTCTGACCAATCAAAGACATTTGTCTAAGTCCAGTGACACTGATGTCAGTAACTAATTGACTTGGATCACGTTTCTGCAACCTGAGGCTCATGGCTTCGAAGGAAAATGTCAACAATTTCTAGAGTTTGTAGTTTTGGTTAATTAATAAATTTAGTTAGGTCAACAAAAGAAAACTGAAAAAAATTATGGTAAGGGTAGTGTATTAGAATAAGCTTAAAGAGTATATAGAATTTTTAAGAAATGGATTCTACACCAATGTTGTCATGTTTATATTCTGTAGAAGAAGGAATAAATAAGGTAAGTTTTTATGATGTAAAATACCATGTTTGATTTGGCTTTCTGGCATTTTTTATTAAAGCAAATCTGCAACAGCAAGAGGATTTTATTCAACCGATGATGGATTTTTTTTTTTTTTTAAAGGAACTTTTATGTACTGCTATAAATAGTAAAATAAGTTATTATAGATAGATAACTGCAATCATGTAATTATTATAAATCTTTAAAAGCCATAATAAACAAATGACTTAATGGTCACAGAAGCATAAATAAATTGTATTTTTCTAAACTGAGACTTTGGCTCTTGTTGGGTTTTGGTCAGTAAGATCGAATGGTTCTTTTAGCATTAAAGATTGAACATATGGAGAGAAAACAGCCCTGTCCAATTGTGTGATCATAATTCTTCATTTGTATCTTATGTCTGCATGTTTGTGTTTAACTTTGGATTGTGCGTGCATAATTCTTGATTTGTAACTCTTACAATACATTTTATGTGTGAGTGTGTGTACTTTTAATCTTTTATTCACATGTACAAAACTTCCAAAATACAAAAGTAATACAAACTATAATTTATACACACATGACTTTAAAGTACAGCAGCTTAATACTAACTAGACACGCAAATCTTTGAAAAGTACACACCAATCACCTGTGGCCATCTTTAAAATACTCAATACTTTTTTAAGTCTTCTTTTTTGGTATTTTATAGTTTTTGTGCATGTGTATACACAATTGCAAGGGCATAGTTACACACAAAATGCATTTTATAAGTTCACACAAATCTAAAGCTACACAAAGACATGCAGACACAAGTTATGAATCAAGAATTGCAAACACATGAATCGGATGAGTCTATTTTCTTTCCATATACAGACCCTGACTTACATGATGGACAGATAACATTTTTGTTGTTACTTTTATTTCTATTATTATTAATGGAAATTAAAATTACCAAAAACTTTTCACCAAAGAAAATTATAAAAAGTAATCTACATTTTCTGATTAAGGACAACTTTTCTCTATCAATTTCAACACAAAAGGGAGAGATTAAAACAGTCTTGGGTTCTTCTTTCTCTCCGCACAGTCATACATTTGTTTCGTTTATGCTTCTGGGCTGAGAAACAAAAATGTTGACCAGAGCTGTCATTGGCCTGCACCACGCTCATTGTGGGTTTCTTCTGAGTGTTTCTCAACATCTGTCCTAAGACATTCATATCTGACAAGAAAGCTGTCGCAGTGTTTGACTGTCGTGAGTTTGGTGTGCATACAGAGAGATTGGTAAAAACTTGCTTTTGTAACCTTTCCATGCACTTACTGCCAATAAAAAAGCATTAAGTGTGTTTGAAAAACATTAACAGATGGTCTGGATCAAGTTAATTTAAGGAATGAAAGTGAATCAAGTTCAATTGCAGATCGCGAGACTCTTGTTTTGAAAAGCCAACAAGACAAAAAAAAAGTCTCATGTTATTATGAATTAAAACTGTTTTTTATTATTGATAATTAGCTTCACTCCAATCATCTTTTGATCTATTATAAAAGTGTTCTCAGTGGTCTGTCGTTTTTCTAGATTGTTTCTACAAAGCACCAGTAGTTCATTAAAAAATTTGCCTCAAGTTGTGGGCAGGACTGTTGACGGAGGTAAGCCTCTGCTTTTGTCCCATCATCCCTTTGTTCACATTCTCTTCCACTCGCTTACAGCCTCACAATTCAAAGCCAAAGTCTCACTTCTCCATTCAACTTCTGAAGCATCCAATTGTAGGCTAATACACTGCTCAAAAAATTAAAGAAACACTTTTTTTCTTGGGCCTGGCATGAATTGAATTAAACCTGTATGATCGTTTTCTTGTTGGTTAATCAGTTGAGGGCCTCGTTAATCAATTTCAGCTGTGTTGGTGTTCATGGAATTAACAACAGGTGCACTTCAGTGGCAACAAGTAGAAAACTCTCAAAACAGGATTGGTATTACTGTTATGTTTTAGATGTGTTTCTCTCTTTGTTTGTGGTTCACCTTTTTTTCTTTATCTGTGCAGGCAGACTGTGGCTCCTTCCAGCTGATCACCACCCTCTCCTGATCTCTGTGGAAGAGTGCACAGCTGTCTGCACTTAGTTGATTTAGCTTGCTCCCTATTTAAGTTGAGGTCCTCCTGTGTTCGTTGTTGGCTCGTTTTGTATGCTCTCCCTGTAGTTTTCCTTCAGCTCTTTGCTCACCAGTTTTTGCACCTCTTCCTTAGGCTGAAAACTTTTATTTCCATTAAAAGACTTGGTATCCTTTTGTTCCTAAGACACTGCCCTGTCGTTATTTGTATAGATATCCAACTTAATATTGAAATCTGATGAATCTAATGTGTTTCTGTAAAGTGTTCCTTTAATTTTTGTGAGTAGTGTAGATTCATTTACGTCTTCATTTTTCTTGTCTGAGCTGCCATCTGGCTCAAAACTGTCCAGCTGCATCCTCTGATGTTAGCTTGGGCTTGTGATGGGATATAAGCTAGCGGGAAAGAGTACAAAAAAAGGAATGCTGGGAAATTAGTGAGGCTAATTGCCATGCCAACAGTTCCACTCACAACCAAGAGATGAATTTCTAATTAAGGACTGCAAATTTGCAGAAATAACGTCTTGAAAAAAATGGGACAGGCTCTCTAATTTTGGTCACTTCACTTGCTGGGTCACAAACTCAAGCTTTTTCAAATGGCATTTTTCTGTCTGCTCCTAATTCATCCTAATTTATATAAATATATATATAAAAATCAGAATTTCAGTTTTCATCTTGAATTATTTTATACATGTCCTCCATCATTACTAAAATGCAACAAGAGCATGTTCCAAGCACCAAAGCATGATTTTCATTTGAGAGGCTCTTTAAACATTTTACCAATTTGAAAATTCTTTTTGATTGCTGCATAACAATTAATGCATTATATGCCTTGCCTGATCAATGTGCAAATGACTGTATATTCTCAATCGCTGTAATAAAACTCCTGAAACTATAAGATGCCTTGTTTTCACCAGGCCAACATCACAATTCATGCGTCTCTTTAAAATGCTATCAGTCTCTTTCTACGAAAAAAGCGATACCTTTGGCATCAAGTGCACAGTCTGTTTCCTTCTTTTCCTATCCGCTTTCACGCACAAAAAAAGATAAAAATCAGTTAGAATGTGAGGCATGTTTGGATCGATTTTAAGACAGGTTTTCTTTTGTGTTTGTGTGTGTGTGGGGGGTTATGTTCTGTCCCGGGGGATCTAAAATTTCTTAACTTATACTGTGGTATTTTGGGCTGCATGACAAGATCTACAATCTGTCAAAACTTTGTGAGAGTATCAGCACTCGCTTGTGGTCACCTTTATGCACTGCTCTGTTTTTTTCCCTCAGACATGCTGTGTCGGGGCGCTGTTTGTCTTAGCATGGCAACATGATCTGTGGACCACCTCAGACATTCCTGCACCTCTGTTTGGGTTTGCACTCTTTCCTTCATTCTCCTGGCTACCGCTTCGCTCCAACATCTCATTTCACTGTGTTTGACTTTAAAAAGCGCCGACAAGGACAAATTAGCCATGACTGGTGGTATTTTTCGTCTTTCTCAGCAGTCAGTGAGCATGCGATAAATAATTACATCGACACAACAACTAGCAGCAAGGCTGCTTGAGGGTGAAACACATGGAAGTCTAAAGAGAGATTACTGTACATTAAACTCCTTGTTCAGAGTTTTTCATTTCTTGATTTTCTTTAGTGCCGATCAGTGACCCCACTTGTGTCAACTCCTATCAGTATTTCTGTGGAATGAAACCTACTTGATAAGTCAAGGAAAACATACTTGATCATTAAATTTAACAAGAGTTCAAGACCCAAATTTGATGTAATTAAACGTCAGTTCCCCACATCATAAAAGCCTCTTTAGTTCAATCGCATGTCTTCTCAATGGCACTTTTTGACAGTATCTTGACGATAGTCAACTAATTCTAATAAATCAGTCAAGAAAACCTTTTAAGTTGAACCTGAGCTGACTTTTTCAGACACGCTGCTCCTACACGCAAGTTTGAAATCTCACCTGAAGGAAGTGCACATTCATATTAGTTCTGGTGTTTAAATTCTGGCCCTTCTCCCAAACATTTGAAATAAAATACTGCTTTCTGGATGTGCTTGTTTGATCATGTTAGCTAATAGGAAGGAGGGTGAATTCCAGATAAGCCATGTGGGAAATGTTGCTTCTATTCAGAGTATTTTGTCATGCAAACACCTAATTTACAACAGCAGGAAGCATCCAAATGGGCATTTGAGTACGTGTCGGGTTTTTTAGGGGTTTTATTACTTTTTCCGTCATCTGATGGAGTTGAGTAAAACAGCTTCTCCGGTCTCAATTTAAAGAGAGCCTCTCCCTGTCTGAACAAGCTGGGCCTCATGTTCTCTTCCTCTTTGTGACAGGGGCTCCAGCAGTGGTCCTGTTGTTCTCGTTCTCTGTCTCCTTCTCTTTGGAGGATTTGGTGTAAGGATTGTGGACTTTGTTTTAGATTTTGTTGTTATGTTAAGGGTTTTGGTCATGCTCTGTTTTGAATTGTCCTTCAGTCACATCCGTTTCAGGTTCGTCATGATCCACAGCCGTCTTCATTTCAGTCATTTACCCTCAGTCTATTTAAGTGTTTTCAGTTCTTCCTTGTCAGGTCATCTGCTCTGCTTTGTTGTGCCACCCTTTATGCTTCGCCATGGTTCATTTATTAAATATTTAGTTTCTGTCACCAAAACCCGGTCTTCTGTGTTTGGGTCCCCTCCCAACTATCACTGACATCTGGAGTCCCCCGGCTGCCCGTTGCCCACTAATGGGGATTTCTGTGTCATTTAAGGGTTTATACCAGGAGTGTTAAACATAAGGCCCGGGGGCTGCATCCGGCCCTCCAGATAGTTCAACCCGGCCAAGTCATGAAGATTAAAAAGAAATAATAATGTTGAAAAAAGCAAGTTTTGCCCATTTCCGTGGTAAGTTATGGTTATTTAACCCTTTAACGCCAGAGCTTTAGTGTTAATGTTATTGATCTTTGATTTAAGGCACAAGATGCTTTCTCCTTCAGAATCTACTGGAATTATGTTGACCTTTTTAATGGTTAAAAAGTCACAGTAAGTGAAAGAGTTTGTGTTTAAGCGTCACCGACGATGCCTCAGGTGTTAAAGGGTTAAAAATTGTAGCAATGTGCAAATCTGCCACTAGGGGAAGCAAAGGGAAAGAAATACAGGCATAACAAGAGATCAAGAAATAAATAACATTTCTTTGCAAGGGCGTGACACGTCTAGTTAAGACGCAGTTTGGTTCCCTCCCAGCCTCATCGCTGTTAATTTGCTATAAAAAGGATCTAGTGTGACACCGCAATTACCAAAATGTTGCTGTCAAAAAGATAATAGCTCTAATATTAATAAGTGATCAAACAACCAGGTTGTCTGAGGGATTTTTTCCAACCAAAAAAACAAAGCAAAAAAAAAGCTACAGATAACGTGTTGACCAAAATGAGTTTGACACTCCTGGTTTACACCTTCACTCATACAACCAAATATAAGCTTGAAGTCAACTAAACACACCTGCCTGCCCACTTCTTAACAAACACAGATGTTTGCACAGATGCAGACTTGCCCACACACATATAGCAAGTGTTGGTCCACATGGTGTGCATGTGTGTGGGAGTTATATAGGTTTTATAGTGTCTGCATATATGTGTGTGTGTGCAGGTTTGTGCAAACAATAGTTATATGAATGCATATGTGTTTGTGTGGACATTTGAGCATGTAGATATGTGGTTTAGTTCACAAAAATGCAGCCCATCTCTAAACATTTATTCACGACTTTGCTAAGCCTCTGGAAACTTTCGTTGTCCATTTTGATGTTTTCTTTCCTTGTCACCACTTTCTATTTTTCTGTGCTCCCTCCCATTTTACCATCTTTCTGTCCTCTCTGCTCCACCCAGCCCACAACCTAAAACAAAACAATATAAAAAATGTCATAAAATTAAGTTTATTTAAAACATAAATGGATGTATGTTAATATACTATTCCATCTTCAAAAATTAAACCTGTCCAGCACAGCAGGATTTCAGCTTCTTTCTGTCAACTCAGCAGCCTGAAGGAAACAAAAACAATAGGTGTATATCATTTTTACATAGAGAATGGCATCCATGTAAACATATTGTGTAAATACAGAAATCCAAAAAGTGTAAGTAAACAAATACCTGCAAATGATCCAAGCACCTTAAGTTTGGAGTAAAATACAGCACATGAAATGAAAAAAAAAACACGTATTCACAAAGTGCTTTGTTTGTTAAAGTGTAGTGAAGGCTTATCATTTAATAGCACACTGTCAAAACAGAGTCTTGGAAAGTAGACAATGTCTTACTTCTTAAAAGGAAGCTTTTTTCTTCCAAAACAAATAATCCCATCAAGAAATTTTAGCAACACAATATAGTTTAATAAAGAAAATAATTAGGATTCTGTCAAGAAGATACCTAAACCAAACCATCTGTACTAAAGCAATAACAAGCTTTACAAATGTTTTATAGTGTGAATAAAATTCAAAATTGCTCAGAAACACTCAAACGGAAGAAACTAATAAAACAACTGTAGTTTTTGCAAAACGGGGGGCTGTAACCTCCAAACTGGAGGAATGGCTACAGCAGATCCCTGGAAGGACCTCAGACATCTTAGTCTAGAAGAGTGCAGAGCTCGGAACAGCTAAGATACTGTGCAGGACTCTCAAGATCCCAGGCCTCTGGTAGAGGACCCGAGCTAATAGGAGAAACCTCCCGCGGAGAGGGAGAGGGGCATTTTTTATTTATTTAATATAAAATCTGCAAATACATGAAACCATGAATAAATAAATGTGAATAACCGGTGGGAACACTTTAGATCAATTCAATTATAAAATCTTGCCTCAGACATGAATTTGGTTAGAATGTAGAATCTAAATCAGTTTATTGATTAACTTGATTATTCACTATGAGTTAGTTTCGAGCAGCTGTTTTTTATGTGGAACAACCAGGTTTTCGTGCAATTTTGTTTTCTATTTGCTCACAGCTTGTTTTAGTTAACATCTCCCTCACACGAGCAGCTGTTGTAGCTGCATGTTTTTATGCAATCTGGTCTGTGAAGTGTCCTGACTTCATATTGAGTTTATACTATATAACTAACAAGGGTTAACACCGTTGCCCCACAGCAAGGAGGCAGGTGTTCGAGTCCTGGCTGGGTCCTTTCTATGTGGAGTTTGGAGGTTTTCCCCGTTCTTCCACTTCCCTCTGACGGTCCAAAAGCATACACTGAAAAAAGTGAATCAATAGATCAATTAATAAAAGTTATGTAAAGTGTTGCATTTAAAATTATTTGTCTATTTTGAGTTACATCAACTATTCAATTTCATAAACTAATAATCTGCAACACATTACTAACTTATTAATTAGTCACCACTTTTTGTGTACTGTGACAAAAAAAAAAAAGAATAGTCTTATGACTCCATGTGGTGTTCTGTCTCTATGTATCCCTGCATTAATCCATCCAGAGTGTGGCCCAGCTTTACTTTTCAGTGCATAAGATAGGCTCCAGCATCCCTGTGATAAGCAGATATAAAAGAATTTCTTTCATTTTAGGGTTATAATGCTGGTTATGTTTACTGCTTTCTTCCTCCTTTTTCCCTTTCTGCTGCTGACTCGCTAAAGCAAATATTCCGCCTCCATCTAATCCTCTCCTCTGGTATCCTTCTCACTCATGCCAGTCTTTTATGGAAGTTCTGTGTGTGATTTGCATTTTTGATTTGGCTTTGGTTTCATGTCGGATGCTCATCCTGACACAACCCTCTGCGTTTCCAGGAGCTCTCTTGCTGGTTACAGTTACAGAAGATCTTTTTTTCTGCCTCGTTTTTGTTTGGTTTATTCTGAAGATGCACTTTCACGTGTGCCTCAAGACGAGTTTGCAACACTTCCCTCTATGCATTTCTGGAGTTTTTATGAACGAACGAGTGCTGAGGCAAGAGAAAAACACAAAGGTACTAATGGAGCTTTAACCGGCGTGTTCATTAATATTGAGATGCGGAGAGTGCAAGTAATGCACCTACACTCACACAAGCAGGAATAGGCACCATCCACAGAGGAGGAAAAAAAAAACAACAACAAATGAGCTTGTCATATCACACCACGTTAATGCCCTCCTTTGAACTCCCCCCTCTCCCACTGCCTATTGCTGTTTGTCAGTATAATGACAGAGAACAACAAAAAAAAATAGCTCATCATCATGAGCTATTCTGCATAAACGCTCAGACACCAGCAAATAAATTCCCTCCTGCTCTTTCAGTAAACATCCAGGTAAATTACTCTCATCTGCTTGTTTTCTTTTCCATTTTTTCTCCTTTTCCACAGGTAATTGGCTGCATTAAGCTTGCCATGCAGGAGAAATGTATAACGCTGATTATGGTGCTGCTGTTGGAAGAAGAGAGTGTGGAGATCACCCAGAGGGATGGCCACGAGACAGATGAACATTTTGGCACGTTTTGATTCTTTTCTGTCCCCGTAGAACTGTAGCATTGGCTCATCAGATACTGTACTCTGTATTCAGGACATGCAGAGCTGTGGAAGCACCCAAATACAACTCTAGGGTTTTAAATGTGCAGAAGAGCTCATATCGTATTCAGAAAGTAAATATTGTTACTTGTGGTTATTTTTGGATCATGCAGGCTTAAGGTGAGTTTCAGAAGCCTGTTTATTCCTAAATGATAAACTCCAGGTTGTGTTTCTCACGGGTCTCTGCATACCTATCACGACTCAGCTCTTCATTGCGGTACGACAGGTCCATCTGCTGGACAAATCTGAGAATCTGTCTGCCTCTGCTGCAAGTTCAGTCAAAAAAATCAAAAAACGATGTAAACCTCTTCGACTGGTTCAGATCACGTCTCGTCACCATGGGGGTAGAGCTTCGCACCTCTGCCCCACAACTCTGGAACTTTCCTCTGATTTCAAAATATGGACTCACTTCATCAATTCTCCAAATGAAAACTCACCTCTTTCACAGTGCATTTAACCTTTGATTTTAGCTGTTGACTTTTATTTAATGGTTTTTATACTATTGCTGTGTTTTTATGCTTTTATTTATGTCATGTGAGGCGACCTTGAGTGCCAAGAAAGGCGCCATATAAATAAAATTTATTATTATTATTATTATTAAATATAAGACTGAAAAAGTACAAACACTTTTTTTTTTTTAAAGATTGACGTGTTCCCGCTTGTGCTCACAGGGACTTCTCGGGACTTCAAATCAAACGTTATTCATGAAGCACTTTTCATACCCACTGGTAACACTAAGTTCCTCACAGAATAAAGGAAGCCAAAAGCAAATACCTTCACTGGAAATCTAAATAAAAAAAATAATAAAGTTTTTAATAAACACACTCCCTCTTCAGTCTCCCACCAACACAGTGTAAAATAAAATGCAAGATAGGATAGAAATCACAGAATTCCTCTTTCTCCAAAAGTATAACTTCCTAGTAGATTAATGATTAAAAACCTTTTCAGTTTAGTCTTTTTGTGTTTGATTATGAGCCTTTATGAACAATTAATGATGTGTTCAAGGTTATTGTCACTATTGTTTTTTTCTCAGGTTGTGGTGAAGACATTAGAGATGGAGGATATCTGCTCATTTTGTCCAAGGTTCTTTGTGTAAACAAATGCTGCTTCTTTATTATTTGTGAATTTAATGTCAGATTGTAATAAGGGTGAGTTTGTTTAAAATTAAAGACACATTTGATGAAAACTGTGTTTTTAAAATGTTCATTAAACATTTTTCTGATGCACATTTTTTAATTTTTTAGTATTTCTTTATTCAAATTAGTGTGAATCAGAAAAAAAAAAAAAGAAGCTGACAAAAAATGAGAAATACTCTGGGTGGGCCACGAGCTTCCTCTCAGCAACACAGAGAGAAAGAGGGCGGAGATGCCCCACACCAAAGGACCCCCCCCACAACACACACACAAGGCACACATTTCATGAATCCTGCCCTGCAAATTCTGATGAATACCTGCCACACTGTAGAAATCATGCCCTAGAAATGTAAAAAATTCACTGGGAACAATTTTACAATAGATTAAGTCGTGATCAGAGTGTGACTTTAGGTTAATTTATCCTCTTTATGTATTCTGTTTTCTTCCATTATTGGGATCCATCGATGATTCTTCTAAGGAAACAAAGAAGCACACAAAAAAGAATCAGAATAGAAATAATTTGGGTACAATATTTTGGCAAAACAAAGCGATAAACCAAATGTGTGAAGGATAGTTTAGCAATTAAAAAATTAATAATAATAAAATGAAACACATTTTTTAAACTTGAAAGTAATGAAATTTATGAAAAGAAAAACACAAAAGTAAAAAATATAAATTCTTAGAAAAGGCTGTATAGACTGAACTTCTTCCACAATATTCCAAGCATGTAAACCCTTTGGGAGTCCCTCAGTTTTTATAACAAATGGATAGATGATGATTTTTTTTCCCTAAATTTCAATCTAAACCACAACAATGGAGAAAAACATTGACTGCTTAAATCACACCAAAATGTTTTTCTGCTAAATTGAACACAACTGTATGTCTAGCTTATTTATAAAACCAAATAATTCAAAAGGGTTTACATATTTTCTCTGCATATATAAAAACTGAAGTGCTTGTATATCTTAGTATTTTGACTTAGAAACTCTTGAAAAACTAGTAAGTTTCCCCTCAAGTCGGCTTTTTTAACCACGTTCACAAATTGTCATGAAATGCTGAGGGAGCAGTAAAGGTGAAACAGCATGTCAACACCGTGGCAGAGCAACTTTACCTTGTTTCCCCTCACGTAGCGTCACTTCACAAAGCATTACCGGCGGTGTGATTACTCACTGGACTTTTTTCTGTGTCACACATACAAAAATAAAACCTATAAGCCAGTCAGCAAAAATAAAAAAAAGAAAAAAAGCTCATAATCTGATGTCAGCATCAGTGGAAAAAAATAAACACTGATCCAGCTCTGTAGTTAAAACACACCACGTCTCCCACAAGCGAAATAAAATAGAAAAAAAGCCCAAACCAGCAACTTTCGAGATTTAGAATGTACCAAATCATGGGTGTGTTTCTCACAGCAAACGCACATGCAGTAGATAAAGAGGGTGTTAGTATTTTTTTTAAAAATATGCTCAAGGTGACTTTTCAGAAAATGAGGGACAGCTGCTATAAAAAAAAAAATCAGATGTGTCCTTTAAATAAATCTTATCTTTTAATTGATTTGATTTCCTTCTACTCTGGGTCAGAGAAGAGCTGGGTCCATGCAGCTCTCATCTGGCCAGAGGCAGAGTACGTGCTCGCACACAAACCTTCACCTCTGGGATGAAAGAAAAGTACGCAAGGTCCTCACAGAGAAGCATCACCCAACAAACCCACTCAAGAATCACATCAAATACAATTTAATAATTCCTGTTGAGGCCTTTTTGGCATTGAAAATTTGCATATTTTAATCAACTGAGTTCACATTTTGAAAATTCAAAAGCTTCAATTCATTCTTTGAAGTCTATTTGTTGTTATAAAAAACTTTCTTTTGTGATTCCCATAAAAGAATCCCATTTGAACCAAATACACATGCTTTTTAATAAATTTAAAAATGATCAAAAACTATTTTTCTGTCAGAGATTCTGATGAAAGAGTGTGTGATATCAACACATTACATATATTAATTGTTATTTCTTTTAATTTGATCATTACTGTTTGCATTAGACAAATCCAAACTACATAATTTAAAGTACTGTAGGGTTAAGGTTTATGATTTGCAACAAATTCATGGTTCCACACCTGTGTTGTCATGCTTGGTGAGTTACTAAGGTATTATACCTGATTCTGTTTTATACTTGATTTCAGCAGCTGACTAGAACCACCCCCTCTTACCCAGGGCCATCTCTCTTTCTTTTGGCTCCAATGGCATGCTGGATAATGGAGTTCTTGTCAAACATAAAAGAAACAGCGCCTGCTCGGATTTTGGTCTGAGTGGAACAGAAGGTCACGCAGTTGTGAGAAAGACTCCAATTTCACTGAAACATTTTGTTAACACTATGAACAAGGAGGGTAAGTTAATGAACGTCATTGCTTTAGAAGCTGAATAGGTTGTCCAGTACAATAGAAAGGGGCGAAAAGTAAATGATTTATTTAGAGGTTAGATTTTTTTTCTTTCAAAAAGGGAGTTTATGTGCCCTGATAACAAATAGATGGGAAAGGAACAAAAAAAAAAAAAAAAAAAAAAAAAAAAACAAAAAAAGCGGATAACTGTAGAACAAATATTAATTCTATCAACTTTGGAAAAGTGATGTTTAATTTGATTTCCTGAACTGGAGACGATGTTACTGTAAAGGCAAACTGTCCGGAAAATAAAACAGAAAAAGAAAAAAAACCTTGACTGTTCTTTCAAAAAGGAGGGGCAAAGAACCTTCGGTCCAGTGTAACATTTGACCAGTCGGTGGTGTTTTGTGGAGCAATTACTGTAGCTCTGTTGGTCCTCTGTGTTGTATTGGATCCAAGATCAGAACAATAAACCATGAAGTTGTAGGAATCTTCTTTCTTTCTGACAAAGCTGGGTTTTTTTTCTGTCAGAGCTTGGCACCTGTTGCCAAAAACAGAAATGTTTTCATCCAGGGATCACTGTTTTCATGTAATTAGATAGACAGACAGTAAATATATCAGGGCTGTCATCATTAAAGCATACGATTCCTTTTTAAAAATTAGCTCATTGATATTGATTACTAAACGGTGTATACTTGTACAGCGCCACCTACCTTCCTTTGAGGGCCCAAGGCGCTTCACAGCCACAGACCCATTCACACACTGGTGGTGGCTCTGCTGTCAAACGCTGATGCCAACCTTCCACCAGAGGCAATTTGGGATTCAGCGTCTTACCCAAGGACACTTTGACACATGGGTGGGCAAATGGGAATTGAACCCACAATCTTCTGATCAAGACTCGACCACCCTACCGCTGCACCACGGCTGCCCAATTAGAGAAAATTAATGACACTTTCTCCAACGGTTCAGCCTTCCTTGACGTGCGTTGATTTCTGATAATCCACACTTCATTTGGCATTATCCCACTTATATCATGTTCATTCAAAAAAGAAATAAATGTTCTACTAATTTATATTGTTTTATTATTTTTATTTATTCGAATTAGATCATTTTATTGCAAATTGCTCGTTTTTGTCCAGAAGAGGAAGCAAACGTTTTTTTAAAGAGTGACAGAACATTTGGGCCATGTGACTCAAGTTATGGAAGTTTTTTTGAGCCATAATTCAAAGTATTGTGCAATTCTCAACTGCCAATTCATCATGCAATTTGAAAATGAAAAGTCAAATTGCATTTTGAATTTTAATTGCTAAATTTATTGTAATTTGAATTATGACATCAAAAACCGTGACAATTTAGATTGCAATTAATTTTTGTTTTCATTCAATGTTTTATTTTAAAAATTGTCATTTTGAATTGTAAAATGTAATATTGAATTCTAAATTGCAAAATGCATTTTTAAATTGCATGATGAATTTTCAAATAGAATTATAATTTGAGAATTGGAAAATATTTTGAATCATGGCTTGAAAAAATTCCATACAAACTTCTGTTTTTCAGGCTGTGCATCTACACCCAGCAGAACAATCAGAATCAAGTATTCTGTGTGTGTGTGGAAAGAAGGCAGAAGACCGAACAAATGTTTGCTTTCATAACCTTAGTGGGGTCACAAACATAGTAAACATTTGTCTCAAAACTAATTTCATCATTGGTCTTTAGCCATGTTTTATATTTTCAGACTCTTCTTAATTAGCTGTAACTTATAACCATCATAATTAGATGCGTCTGTCTGATGAATCTATAAAAGTCCCACTTTTTGAATTGAATTACTAAAATAAATAAACTTTTTATGCTATATTCTAGTAGTTAATTGGGATGCATCTGTTGTTTAGCAGTGATGGTAAACAGCATTATCTACAATAACATTATCCAGAGCAATTCGCTTCCTCCCCATAAACAAGCTCACATTTGGTGATATTGTCATTTGGCATCATTTCAACTCATTTATCCAAACATATTTGTGGATTGTTGGCAGTTCAGGAGGAAATGACATGTTGGCTCTCGCTTGCATCCATTTGCTTTATTTCAACCAGGTGTTCTCCATTGATTTCATTTCAACAATGAAGCAGAGGATTTGGAAAATACTTATTTTTCCTGTAAAACCAAAAAGTATCTTTGAAAAATGAAATTGCAAATGCATTATTAAAACCTTCAAGGTTTTTGTCATGTAATCCATTTTTCAATGTCTTCATTGGGTCTGGCAGTTAATTTTTTTTTAACATTTATGCTCTATTTGTTCTTTTTTTTTCCTGAGTAAACAACTCTGTTATTGAAAACAGAATAAAACGTAAGTTCAAACTCAGTCAGCATTGAACCACGCTGCACATTTGTATGTTTGTCAGTATCAGTGGGAGAGAGAAAAAGGACATAGAGTGAAAGGAGGGAGCAAAAGGTGTTGTATCTGACCATAAACTCAGTCATTGTTTCCGTGGAAACAGGTGCTGTGAACTGAATGTGTGCTGACAGGAATTTCTGATGGTCAGCTTGGTTTAGCTTGAACATATACCCCCAGATAAAGCATAGAAAAACCCATTTCTCTCAGCTTCGTTTTGTAAACTTTATTTTTTTCTGCTGTTTTCTACTTTTCAATGAATGCATTCGGTGCATCAATTATGTAGTGGAGTATGTAACCAAGTCCCTTTAGCACACTGCCACATGGAAGATACATAACAGCACTTTATGTGTAGACACTCACACATTTACAGATATGATCATTTTAGAAGTGTCCTACCAGTCTTTTTGGACAACTAGATGTGATTTTGTTATTCAGAAGTGACATCTATCTTTGAGAATATCTTGCTCTCACTTTTAGGAACATTCTAAACATATAAATTTATGGAATTTGCCGTTTATCAGTCGTGACAGTAAAGTTCCTCCTTGTTTTTTATTATCATGGCAAAATGGAAGCTATGAAGGTGAAAGCCTATCAGGGTGGTTTTTAGTATTTCACATATTTGTTTTTAGACTTTTATTTATTTATTTTATTATTATAATTATTTTTAGGTTTACCAGATGTTGTTGTTTTAACAGCTTTTCATCACACGTTATCACCGTCCTCTCACAAATATAAGCGTCACACCGTGTTGGACATGTTTCGATTGTCTCTGTACAGGAAATGACTTTTTCCAGCATGTCATCTTAAGTCCATCTGCAATCATTTTTTGGTGTACTATAAAGGGGTTCCTAAAGTCTTTTAATTATGGTTATGTTTTTTTCAAACAAAATGAAAAAAAAAACATGTTTCGATTTCTATTGGACAGTAGAGTTTCATTAGAAATTTACCTCTGAGTTGTGGGTGGGACTGTTACCGATGAGTAAGCCTGCCCCCATTTCCCATCATCTCTCTGTTTACACTCTCTCCCACTAGCTTACAGACCCTCTCAACCTCAGACCTCAAATGAAGACGTACGAGGATCTAGTCGTCTACAAGTTGATGCATCGAAGTGTCAGGGAGCTTCTGGTTAGCTGTGGTAGTTTTTACGTCACAACTACAAGCTTTCTGCTTTGACATTTTTTCGTCTGCTACTGATTCACAATAATTACAATAAAAAAAATACTCAGAAATGCATTTTTAACATCAATTCTCTTTATAAATGTCCTCTTTCACAAGAAAATACCACAACAGCATGTTGAAAACACCAAAACAGTTACATTCAAACTATTTGATCTTACAAATTACTTGTTGATCAAAAGTAATCCCTTACTTACTACAGAACTGCTGTCTTAGAAATATTTATGCTTATTTGTATCTTCAAAATGTAGGCTAGGCATAATACTTGTTTAAAAATCATTTTCTTTTATTTTGATGTACCTCGATTTACTTTTCTTTACTTAGCAATGGGGCAGATAGAAGTTTTCTTATTTTCTCTCATTTTCATTTATTAACTGTTTTCATTTTATATTTTATTTTGATGTTATGTATTGTTTTGATGTCTTTAAATGAAATAAATATTTTTTTAACAGTTGCTTTCTTTGTTAAACTTCCAAAAGTTGGTTATAACACAAAGTGGCAAATGTACCAAAGCACATTTTGTACTCAGATAAAAGGAGATTTGGTGATTCAAATGACTTCTCATGGCCTACAGTCACAGACAGCTTTCGGCTTTGTGAAAATAAAATAAAAAAAAAAAAAAAAAAGGCAAGACCAGACAAACTTATTGGGAACACAAAAATTAAATAAAAGTGTTTGCATCTGTAAAGCCTAAAAGGAAATTTGGTTTAGCAAGTCAGAATGGATTAAAAACAGCTCGGTGACTCAACACGAGCAGAGAATAGATTTTGTTTGAGACATTTTCTTCTAGTAATGCCTAATGTTTTCACTATTTAAAAGAATTACACTTTCGTAGGTTAGTTAGTCAGCAGTAATACTCAAATAACTGAACACGTAGAAAGGGACTTTAGTTATGTTTTATAAGACTTTGCTAGTTGTTTGTTATACTCTGGCCATGACAATGGCTAAAGTGTATTACCATTTTCAAATTTCATAAAAGCAAAGTTATTATTTCAAAGTTTCATCCATACAAAAAATAGACCTATTTATTTGGTCTAACATGCTGCACTCAAAGTGCCAACATTTTAGTGGCTTCATCCCTTTAGAGCCAATCAGAAGAGAATTAAGGGTTGAGTCATAAATTAATTGTGAGAACCACTTTTTGTTCTCATTCTACTTTCCTCTCACCTCTGTGCAAACACGAGCTTCCATCATGGCTCCGTTTTCAGATGTGTGTGTGTGTGTCAGGTGCTGCCTCATTAATACTTGATGTAACTTCGGGATAATGACGCACTCACAATAGGTGGAGCATAATTACTGGGTCCTGGTGTTTATGTGTGTATGCAAATGTGGGTGGATTCAATTTTGGTGGGAGGAAGAAGAAGGAGCTGTCCAAAGGATTTTTTTTTCCTTTTTTTTGACAAATATAAAGGTGCTAATTGGTGTTTCAATGCCAGAGACCAGTATGTAATAGGATAATTGCTGTGTGATTTGTGCAAACATGCAGGCGAAGATTTTAAAAATACAGCACATGGAGCTCAGAACATCAATAATGAACTTGGAAGCAAACATGAAATATGCAGCAGTCACTTTACGTAGAATAACAGTTGTCTCCGTGTAGATTAACTTCAACAGATCTTGCCTCATGATATGTTTAGATGTATACAAGTATATGAAATGGAATATAATTTATTGTAATTGGCTGCAAATTGTGCAGTAAAAATGAGTTTATGATTATGTACTGCAGAAAAGTCAAATGAAACAAGTAATATATTAAAGCAAAAATATAGGCTTATAAAAAGAATGAATAAAAATAAATATTTGTCAGATGAAAAAGTATCCTTTTATGGTTATGTCTTAAGATGCAGTTGATATGTTCTACTGTGCGAAGTTTCTACTTTGATATTTTTTACCTTTTAATTTGGTAATAATTGAATATAATATAAATATTACAAATGTACACAGCAAAAATAATGTAAAAATTGATGAAAAAGTAAAATTTTGATGACTAATGTGAATGGAAGTTTTTAGTACAGGATCATGTAGCTCTTCTCATTAACATGACCTCCAAACACTCATTTTTTAGGAGCACTTACTATGTTTCCTTACACTACAACCATCAAACCTTCTAGTCCCAATAACATGTGTAAATATACGGCTGTTCAGAGATGATATGGCAAAAACGGATACAAAAAGACATATTCATAAATAAAAAAGTATAGGGGACCTTTTATTATTTTGACCTAAAGGGAATAAAATATCTCACTAAAGATTAAGACTATAAAAACATTTAACTCCTATTTATAAACCTTTATTTATTCAGACATGATAGATTAAGTAAAAAATGCATATTTTCAATACTAGTTTGGTATTTTTTTCCTCCCACTTGTTTCTACATTTTTAGTCTGAACTTTATGGTATTAAGGAGCCCAAAAGGGACATAGAATATAAAAAATAAAAGTACTGACTTCTGATGCACACAATAAAGTATCAAGTCCAAACAAGAAAAAAAACAAGGAAGTAACTGGTGTGCACAAGAAACTAAGTGGTGCACAGGACCTTTTCGGAGTCAGTTACCGGAAAATTACATTATGTGAGTTTTATTTTTATTTTGCTATCTTGCCTACAAAAACATTTCAGTTTCGCCAGTGTCATGCTTTTGTAATCTTTGATCGGCACTTAAAATGAGTTTTGAAGTCATGTGGATGGTTTCGGCACAGGGGACACACCAGATTTGTTCAACTGGTGTACTTTTTCCTCTCTTACTTTCTCATGTACAACACATACCTTCTTGTGCATTTGAGAAACCAGCACTTTTTTTTTTTACTTCTATGTCCTTTTAGTTTTAGATTTTGTGATTTTATTTACACGCAACTATGTATTTTTGGCCCACACTTGTCCTCACCTTCCATATAAGCAGCTGGATGACTCAGTTCAGGACTGGCGGAGTTTGTTTCCTAGGGGGAGCAATGAGCTAACTCTAGTTTGGGTGCTGAGGCAAGACCCATAACGCAACTGCCTAAGCAGCCACAAGGCGGCCCGAGTCTGGGTCTCCCTGTGCCGGTCCCCAGCCCGGGTAAAATAAAGGGTTGTGTCAGGAAGGACATCGAAACACTCTGTCAGACCAAGTGTGCGGATCGGTGAAAGCTGATTCACTGTGGTGACCTGTGATGGATATACTGAAAGTTGTCATCACCTTTCTTGTTTTTTATATCTCTAAATTCATTCATTTCTTCGTTTTTTAGGTGCAAAAGCCACAAACACTAAAAACTTTGATAATTATTTTTTTCCAGCAGCAGCAGTTGGGTTGATTCCAAAGACAGATGGATGAATTTCTTCTTGGTGTTTATGCCCTAATTAATGTTATGACTGAAAATGATGTTTACCCTAAAATACTCTGAGCAAAGGATATATTGGCTGATCCTGACGTTATTATGACGCATCGCACGTCAACTGACAGGAGCGTCGCTGCTAATACGATTTTCCTGCCAAGCCTGAAATGCAACAGTTCTGGTTTGAAGAGATTAGAAGATAAAAATACTGTTGTTGTGCAAGTTTGTCAAAGTGTCAGAAATAAACAGCAACTCTGTAATCTGCAGCAACTTCTCTGAATTAGTATTTCAGGAAAGATTCCAGACTAAATCCTTCAACACCGACTATTTGATCAACTATCTCAACGTGCTGTTGAGATGGTTGATCAAAAGGCAGAACAGAGGAATGACTGTGAATTTTTATTAGGAATAAATTCTAATTAATATTGTGTATTTCATGGATTACAGACTTAATTTGAAAAAGTTCTCATTGAATACTCTAAATTGTGCTTTTTAGGTGTCAGAATTGGAGCCGATTGATAGTTGAGAACGTTTCAAACAGATGATCCAACTCTTAACAGGATCCTTTCTATGTCCTTGTTCCAGTTGATGAAATGTGTTGTGACAAGGTGTTTGTATTTTCATGCAACGTATAACAGATTCCTTTACTTATTTTCTCACCAGTGTTGTTATTTGGGGAAATCTTTACAGAGCTGCACTCACCTTTTGCACATATGACCCACCGACGTATGCGGCTTACGCAGACACATGCAAACGCTCAGAAAGTAGGTCACCTTGATGTGCGACGCTTTGTGAGTCTCTGTGCGTATGTGTGTGTGCTTTCGCTTTTTTATGCACTCTTGCAGATTGTGTTGCGCGCCCTCTCCGCCGTGTCCTCGTGGCCTCAGAGAGGGCCCATTTAATCGGCCTGTCCCATAGCTTTAAGTCGGACTTTATTTTTAAATAAATGCATTCACGTCCGTGATCTTGTGAAGGAATTTAAAAATGTAAACGTTTTCTGAGTTCATCAATCTCTCGGATGTAACAAACAGAGACCAACGGAGTCACACTTTTTGGACCTCCAGGAGGATAAATGAACACTCGGTCCTCTGAACAAACTGATGAGACCTTCAGCTGGAAAATCCTTGAACACCGTGGGGAGG
Organism: Oryzias javanicus; assembly: GCA_003999625.1. Classification (NCBI taxonomy): domain Eukaryota; kingdom Metazoa; phylum Chordata; class Actinopteri; order Beloniformes; family Adrianichthyidae; genus Oryzias; species Oryzias javanicus. Next base: position 22,259,882 of record CM012449.1, on the reverse strand, counting down.
CATGAGAGCAGGATTTAAGGGCACATGCAGGCATGTTGACACAGTGGACTCTGAGGGAACATGTTTCATTGGAGGTTGCATCTGTGATTGCATTATCCAGCATTAACCCTGATGATGCCACTTTAACAAAGTGATCATATTTTAATTAGCTTAATTATGCCTGAATTATCATGTTCCAAAGATGATGTAGAGTTTAGCTTTCTTTTGACTGAGCGAAACCTCCATTGTGGTCATAACCTGACCTCTGCTGTCCAAAGAGATAAAACAGCAATTCATTTGAATTCAATACGTATCATATTTCATACATGCATATCTAAGACCCCCCTATCTCATTAGTATGACCCAAACTTTCCTTAAAAAACTATGGCCCAGAGGGCCTTGTGCTGAACTGTTTAATCTGTGTGATAAACTATTTAATCTGGCAAAACTGGAATTAATTACATTGATAATCCTTATTATACCATGGTCCGGTTGAATACTTGATTCTGATTGGCTGCTGTGTATGGATTACAAAGTGATAATCCACAGTCACAATGCACACCTAAAAAAGAAGTTCCGGTAACATAGCCCAAATGTTCTGTATCACTGCGCAGGCTTCTTTATAACAAATTTTTGCATCATCATCTGGAAAAAAACAAGCTCGAAGAGGTAAACTTTCTCTCTGAACTGATACTTTACTTAACCTATTATAAGAATAAATTTTATTGTTCTTTGCTAAATATACTTTATTTCAATAAGATTACCATGGTTATTTTTTGGCGAAGGGTTATGTAGAAAAAAAAGGAAGGAAGTTGTTTGGTCCAGGAAGTGTTGTTGCACAGGAAAAGAATTAATAAAAAAGAAAAGCAGGCCTCTATGTACAGTTTCTTACCAATAGCCCGAGAAAGTAACATGTAAGATTGGTTGCTCAGGAGACCGATTTCTCTACAGCAATCCTACATGAGCAGCCTCACCTAAATGGTCCGACCCAAACCCCCCTCTGTCTCTGGGTTTTACAGGCCAGTGTGTCACACTTAGAGTCATTGGATGTCTTCACATCAGAAGCCAACTCAGCCAATACCATCGATCCCAGGCATCCCTTCCCCCACTCATGCTTCATTCCTGTCTCTGCGTTCTCCAGGTCTTGAACAATGAACTAAGTAAACCACGATAAGGATAATATCAGGAAATTGGACATCAAAAATAATTAAAAAACACGTAAATGAAAAGTAAGTAGATAAAAAGCAGTAATGTAACAATGAAACCTGTTTAAACATATTTTATGAAACAATATATAAAATGCAATCTTCATGCGTTAATTTCTGATAATGCACACATCAAAGGGCATTATCTCTTACTTAATGCTTTGTTTTCCCAATTTTTGGTGTCCACCGAAGATGGTACAGCACAAATACATTGACCTTTTTTTATTTTATTTTTATGGTGCAGAAAGCTATTCTGCATTAATGTGATGTTGGAAGATGTTGTTTTTCTAACATTAATGTGTGTTTTTTGTGTAATTTTTATGACCATTCCAATACCGCACACCACCTTTCTCTGAGTTTGCATTTTATCCTGAGGGACATCAACCCATTGGTACAATTGATACAAAAATTAGAACAAAAGCCACAGTTTTGCAAAAAAAAAAATCAAAATGTTTTGTTTTTGTCGTGATGTGGGACTGGACACAAACGCAGGGAACAGAAAGATTCCAATAAAGTCCTTCTTTATTACAGCTCCAAAATTTCAAAAAGGCTGCTTCTATAAAATCTCAAAAACACTTCTGGTGGGAAAAGTTTAGCTGATTTTCGAAACTTTATGTTGGGAAAAACGAATCTATCTTTTTTTTTTTATTATTGACTAGTCATTGTATCGAAAGAATGCAAAATGTTTTGTAATTCATTACTTTTTATTAAAGTTACACCATTTAAAAAAAAAAGTGTGGATCAAATCTGAGACAGTTTGTAAATAAAGTGTTATTTTCCTAAACATTTGTCGATATTTTTGCATCTTAGACGAACATTGTTATGTAATAAACCGTATCTAATCACACAGGGGCGGAGCTACGGGGGAATAAGGGGGCAGGGTTCCCCCTCTCTTTTGAGTCTATGTTAGTATAAATGTTGACAAAGATTAAGAAATCATCAAAAAAAAGCTTCTTTAAGCATTCCAAAAATAACACATTTTTTGTCATGAGAGCCCCTAAATTATTAAATTGTGAATTATTTTGTCCATCAGCACAGTGGCCTTAGTCAAAATCTGCACCTTATCCTTATATGCCAAGAGGAAATTCATATTTTTATAATCTGCATTAACAGTAACACGTGGGATAGATATTTTTACCTTTTATTCTGCTGTTATTACCGCCCACCACCAAATAAAGTGTTCTAGCTCCACCACTAAATCACCTAACATCTCATAATCAATATTATTTTGTGGATTCAAATGATCTAAAATATATTAATTCCATTTTTTTCCAATTATTTGATATTAGAGTAATTTTTGGAATAAAAGTCTAAACTTGTGGTTTTCTAAACTTGTAGTGTGACGTACAACAAAATATATTTACAAAAGCAAATGATTCATTTTGTAAGTGCATTGGCACTGACTTATAAAGCCATGGCATGTCGTTTAATTTGATTTACTTTTTGGACAGATTTGTAATGTAATGCAGGAACTTATTACTCCACGTTTGTTTGTGTGTGACCCAAGAAAGGAGGCAGAGTCAGCCAGCGCGCAAACAAAAGCGCAGCCCGGTGCGTCGGTCTCTCTGTGTCCACGCTCTCGTAGTATCCAGCGTTTGTCTCACCCCCCCCCCATCCCCGAAAACGGCTTTGAAAGAAAACGGTGATGACGCCAGCGCGCACGGGCTGCTGGAAACGAGAGATGCTCTGGTCACGCTGCTTAAACGGAGAAGCCAAGCACCTGTGAACAGCCAGCCAGCTCCACATCCAAGGGAAGCTTTGATTACGCGCGCGCCCCCCCACCCAATGGACCACATCAGAGAGGAGCTGTGCGCTTTGTTGCTCCGTCTCGTCTCCTGCGTTTTTTCCTGCGCCTCGCATCCAATCCTGACCCATCTGCATCTCGGTGAACTTTAAAAACGGAAAGGATTTGATCAGTGCCAAAAAAAAAGTGAAATTCCTTTTCCAGAAGATGTCCACGGCGTTCAGCAGCTCCCCGGCGCCTAACCAGAGCTACCTCTCCACAACCAGCTATGACGCGCCAGAGCCCAACGGGATGGAGAGGCAGAGTCGCATGCTGCTGCTGTTCGGGTTGTGCGTAACTATCGCCGCTGCCACTTTGGTCGGAGGAGTGTATTCGCTGCTGACTCTGCTCCGGATGAGGAAAAAGACCTCCCTGTGCGTCATTGTCACGTCCATGTCCGTGGACGACCTGCTGAGCGTGGTGCCCCTCTCCCTGTTCCTGCTCCTGCAGTGGGAGAGCGGGGCAGGGGAAGGGTCCGGCAGCCTCTGCACTTTGTCCGGACTTCTCTACGTGTTCCAGGGGGTTTCCAGCAACATGAAGGCTTGCCTCATCGCAGCCCACACTTTTTATGTGACCAAGAGGTTCGGAGTTCTTCAGTCCGTGCGCCGGCCGCTCAGGGTGATGTGGGCGGTCGCCGGGGTTTGGGCGCTCAGCCTGACCGTCAGCGTGCTCCCTCTGTGCGGATGGGGCAGCTTTACGCCGGCTCCTCTCGGGTGTTTCCCGGGGAGTGACAGCTTCTACACCCTCCTGCTCTTCTCGGTGTATGTCCTGTGCTTCGGCGGCTTGCTGTTCTTCTTCATCCCGCTCACGTACCAGCTGCTGTGCTCCACGGAGCCCCAGAGGACTTTGCTGTATCCCAGTTACCTGGACATGACGAGGGGGCTGAGCGGCTCCGCGCCCCTCTGCGACCTGCAGACATTCCCCCGCGACAGCTTCGACAAAAGTTTCGGTGCCTACAGCGAATTGAGCCCCAGTTCGTGCGGGACAGAGGTCAGGGGGAAGGGGGACAGCGGCGGGCTGTCCCCGGGCTCTGTGGGCGGACAAAGCGCAGCCGCTATCGGGGATACCCCGGTGGTTTTTGCGCAAAAGCGCTTCTCAATGATTCTGGCGCTTGTTCGGGTGGTTTTATGGATGCCTATGATGGTAAGCAGCAGACAAGTAGAACTGCATTGTAAAATGTTCCCAGTGGTCTTTTAAATTATGATTATCAAGTTTTTTAAAGCAACAATTTAAGAAATTCTAAGACATTTTCTGCAGCTGGAGCTCATTAAAAAACTTGGCTCTGAGTTGTGGGCGGGACTATTGGCGCGCACGCGGGAGAAAGCTAATTTCCCATCAACCTTTTGTTTACACTCTCTCCTGCTAACTACAGCACCTCACACGCCCAAACTACCATAGCTATATGAATGAATGAAGAGGAATGGAGCTGCTCAGATCATCTCCAAAAGCCACGCCCCCTCAGAGGAGATTTTGCAAATGAAGGCTTCAGATCAACATGAAAAAATGGCTTTTAAAATATTTTAGGGTGTGAGAAACTGGTTAAAAACTTCGCAATCATAGTTAAAACACTACTGAGAACTTAAAAAAAAATAATAGTAAAAAACAGTTCATGGGGGACTTACAAGAATCTTAGTGAGAAATCATGATACACCAAACGGTCTGTTCCATTTTAGCTTGTTTTGCCAAGGAAAATGTACACTTCACATAAATGACTTATTTATCAAAAAGTACAGTGGCTCTGAAGCGCAAGTCACATCAACAAATGAATCGTAAAACATTTTAAAGATCAGAATGACAGTAAAATAATAAAAAAAAAAACAGCAAAGCAGGCATATACATTTAAAAAAGCTTATATATATATATATAAAGCATTACATTTTAGGGAGAAAAAAGTATTATGGGACATCGCTGATTAGATGATATCCAGTCGAGTCATTTGTTGATGTAATTTGCACTTCATACAAAATAGCACAACCTATAAGAAAAAACAAAAAAATGCACATCAGTTTCTCTGGTCTGATGGGGAGCTGTATTTAGTTTAACAGACGTATTCAGTCAGTTTTTCTAGTTTATAAATTATGTATTTTAACAAATTAGAGTATGCATTTGTATTATCACACTACAATATATTTAAATATCATATCCCTAAATCCAGCCTGTTCTCAGTTTAACTTAAGATATTAGAAAACATTTTAAGTTCGAAATTAAAGTTTTATTTTGAAATACCCTGTTTTGAGCTATCACATCTTTTTCAACACGTTTTTGTGCTCTAACAGATTCTGTCAAGCTCCAGCACAATGAGATACACACTAGCACGGTCTAAAGGCTTGAGGATAACCAAAGTCTGGATTCCTTTGATCAAAAATGCTATAAATTTACAACAACATTTACTTCTTTGGATGAGGAAGTTTCTGTTAACATCGAATTTTATTTTTTGTTTTGTTCTAAAGCAGAATTTCTGAGAGATGTCTGCACTGAGGAGTTGTGTTTAAAATAGTATTGCCTTTAAAACTTTATCACGACTCGACCTGAAACGTATTCGAATAAACTCCATAAACTCAAACTATTTTTAAAGTCTTAAGTTTACCATTTCATCACTGAAATAATTTGGAGCTCTGTCCTTGGAAACACTTTCCTTCAAATCCACTTATTCATTCACTGTTCTCTTAGGGACCCACTCTGACAAAAACTGTTTTTTATATTTTTTTAAAATGTTTTTGTGGCTTTTTTTTCTCATACAGGACAAATTTAAAGACAATTAAAATAAACACTGCATTTTTAAGTATTTCTTTATTCAATCAGGAGCAGACAAAAAAAATCTGTTGATAAAGCTAGTAACAGTGACGTAGGACCTACAACGGTGGGCTACAAGTGCTCTGCTCTGCTCCATTCCGATGCATCCACTTGTAAACAAACAGATCCATTAACTTCTTCGTTTTCCTCATTCAAGCTGGCATCTGGCTCAAAACTGGATGGCTGGATAACTCCAATATTCCTTGCCATTTTTGTTGCACAGCTAATGTTAGCTCGGGGTTGTGAAGGGCTGTAAACTATCGGGTGAGCGTGTAAACAAAGTGATGATGGGAATTCAGGGCAGGGTAAAGATCCCACCCAAAATTTAGAAGTGAATTTCTAAAGAACTACTGCCACTCTGCAGAAACTATGTCCTTGGAAACGACAAGTTTTTTAAAATTTTGGCTGAAAATGACATAACCATAACTAAAAAATAGATAAATAAAATTTACAATAGATCAAAAGATGATGAGAATGCACTTTGAAGTCATATCACAGCATTGTTTGGTTGTGGTCTGAATTCAACTTAGCAATTGGACTATTAGTACTGTTTCATTTTTATTTTTATTTCGTCAGTTTATTGTTTATCAGCAATTCTTCCTGGGAGTATAGCGCTAGTCAACTCTGATTTATCCGAGCTATAAAGTTGACTATTACCTAACCTGGGAATGACTCTCATTTACATGAAATACGTTGCTCCAGAAGCCCTGCTTTAATCTTAGACGGATTAAGTTGTCTCCTGTAAGTCCTTAAAGAAAACAAGTTTCTTCTGATTTTACTTCAGTTTTGTGTTCCAACTGAAGTGGATATGGCATGTAGAGGCTCGATTCTTTACTTTCTCACTATTGCATGGTCTGACCTTGAAGTGAACTTGCTGTGACGTCTTTTTCTGGAAAGATTAGCAACTATCTTTAATGTTTTTCACAAACAATCCATCTCATCTTTGATTGCTGGACTCCAGGTTTATGGGGAACTACAAAGCTCTCCAAGAACATTATTGGGGTTCTTTGCAAAATTGTCATGAAATGTTAGTATTACTTTTGTTTATTGCACCTGTTGCTGAATCATGAAACTGTGTTTTATAGTAAACTGTAGAATTCCTAAGATAGGAAAATTATCTGACATAAAATAAGAGTTAGTGTGCCTCATTGACAACAGACTGAAATACATTTAAAAAAAGAAGAAAGACCCTATTTTGGTTGTAAAGCCGGCACGATCTCTTCATTCACACGTCTTCTGCCTGCCACTGCCTCATGCATTTTGAATCAGTGTCTCCCTGATGAATTCATTTCCTCTCGCCTCTCCTTTACAGACTTTGGTGCTCATGCGCCATGCTGTAAACGCACGCAGCTCTTCCCTGGAGACTCTGAGCTTTTTTCTCACTCTGCTGGCCCCTGCGGTCACTCCGCTGTTTGTGCTTTCCGAGCGCTGGATCCACATGCCGTGTGGCTGCTTCATTAACTGCAAGCGGGACTCAAGGCAGCAACCCTCAGGTAGATGGTGATGATACTCTATCATGTGTATTATTTTTTTACCCAAAATATCCATTAAGGAAGTTTTTCTAATGAGAGAAAGTTTTCTCAAAGGCTTTTTACTCTTGAGGGGGTTGAAAATGCAATGAAAATATTGTGCTTTTTACAGTGATGAAACGACGACTGGAGTTCAACTTATCCTTCCAACAAGGTTACGGAGTGTACAAGCTGTCGCATGCCACCAAGTGTCATGGCAGCCCTCTTATGGATAAGCCTGCTTATCACAGTCTGTTTAACTGTGACTTCACCAACACCCGCCTCGATGCACTCGAGAACAGCGGGCTCTCCAAACTTGGCCCCGATTTTGATTTCAGCTCCACGTGTCGAGTGGACAGCTCTTCACACGCAGGCCTCCTTTTGGAGGCTGGGGCAGGTGAAGGGCAGGCGGTGGTTAACAGTCCTCCTCATCCTCACGAGAACCACAAGGATATCAATGAACTTCGCTGTGTCCTTTCACTGCCTTCCAATCAGAAGGATCATCATCTCACCGACACCTCATCAGTGTTTGACGCGCCGGAGAGGAGGCTGTCGCACGAGGAGTGTCGGAAAATCGAGCTGACAGACTGGGAGTGGTGCAGGAGTAAATCAGAGAGGACACCCAGACAGGTACACTACTGTCCACGGTGGTCACTTTATTAGTCCAATCTTCCAACCATTAAATGAAGTCATTTGTATCTGTCACTCTGTGGTTTGGGATTAATTGATTTCTCTGCACGCTGACTGTCTATTGCCTTTCTAAAAATATCCAACAGATGCTTTATCTTGCAACATATCCTCAGGTGATGACTTGGGCATCATCAGTCTGTCTTTTTTTACATTTAAATAGGAAATCGAAGTTGTGTCACTGAAAATGTATAAACCTAAACTATATTAGGATACAAGTCTTTTAGGTGACCTCCTGCCTGATTTATTAGTTACTTCAGATCAAATTATGCACATAGTCGAGGGATTTTGTATATTCCCCTTCTCTGTTTTTCTATCTATATATGTTATTAACTCTGCAGAGCCTTAGTGAATTCCACTGATCAAGATGACATCAAATCTATCTTTCAAAAGCCATAAATGCACCCCGAGACACTGAAACCAGACAGGCGCATCCAATTCGGCTTCATTTATTAGTTTAGTTTGGTGAGTTTACCCAGAGAGAGGTGAAAAAGTGCATTTTTACTAACCTCATTATTAATGAGATTTAAATAGTAAACCAAATCTACAGAATAAGTATGCATGCCTGCCCAGCTTTCTGCTGCATAATGCGTGACTGTCTGTCTGCCAAGAAAACCTGTGCTAATGACGCCAATTAATACTTAACTACCTAACAAGTGTTAAAAAAAGAGTCAAAGAGCATAAAATATAACAAGCGATGCTTATTACAGATAGGTATGTTGCGTGGATCCAGGCATTGTCGGCGGATACACTTTTAATCGGCTTCCTTTGTTGTTGATTGGCTTTGCTCTGGTGGCAGTAAAAGCGGATTTCTCGCTGCGCTTAAACCCAGCTAAATTGTTAAATAAGGACAGAAGGCTAATGGTCTAATGATGTAGTGGCCTGGTGTTCGCGGTGCAATACAAACATGAAAGAGCGACCTCAGCAGTGCAACAGCCACATGTGATCATTAAAACATGCTGGTGAATCCGGGAAGACCAAAATAAAAGTCGGAAACATCCACAGCTCCATTTGGAACACACAAACAAATGATCTGTCTTTCTTCTTCTCCATCTCCGCTCCAATTATATGTTTAAATGTTTTGGTTTAAAAAGCACCAGAGGGTGGGAAATCCACAGAGCATGCATCTGCGGCTTGACTTTGGCTCTCACTCTGCATCATGTATTAAGTCTAACATTCTCTACACACTGCTGCTTTGTGTGCGAGTGTGTGTGCGCTTTGCCCTACTTCTGAGTTTCTTACTAGCTAAGTTTGTGAATTATTTCTCCTTGGGGCTATTTTATTGACTGGAGTCTGTAAAAGTGGAAGCACAAGTGCATGATGAACATTCGCTAATGCACAAAATGTACAAAATAGCATTAAAACAAACACGGCCAAAAAACAAGAAGCAACAAAACTGCTTGTAGGCATCTCTCCAACCTTAAATCCCCAAAAGGAGACAGACAAGATATGAAGAAAAAAAACGAACAAATCCAAGCAAATATTTTATGCACACAAACAAAACCTCTACGGAAACTAGAGGAAGTGGATTATGTTTTCTCTTGGTTGTGTTTTGGTCCCTGTTAGGAAGACTAGATGTCATTACCCAGCGTCTCTGCTCCTTACTGTCAGACCCTCTGGCCTTCTACATCCACAGGGAGGGGTGGAATTAGAGCTTAAAGACATATTTACCCTTTGTGTGACTTTATAGTCTGTCAGCAAGCACGGAGCTGCGGGTGCAGTCTCAGGATCTTCCCCTCCAGAGGGAAGGTAGCTCTAATGTGCATTCAGATGCTAACCCAATTAGTCCTCCGAGAATTCTTTAAAAACAGAAAAAATGAATACATTCACACCAATTAATCTGTGTTGTGTTACATGGGATTGTTGATTTATTAGTTTGTATGTTGATTCTTGGGCACCTCAGGTAGAGAACCTCGTTTGTCTGACATGATACCATGATATTATATGTATATATAGAGGACCTGAGCTCGGAGGAGAAACAACCCGCAGAGGGTGAGAGGGGTATTTTTTATTTTTTTGGTCTTTTGTGGGTGGGACTGATAAACTGTCTCATTACCATGTCGTCACATTTTGACCTTTGGTTAAGGTCCCCTCTGCATAAATATTTTACATTTTGAGTGTCCCCAACTTTAGACGAGCTAGTTGTTTGTAAAATCAAGGATCCGCAACCCTGAGGACGCGGTACAGCATGCAGACTGGTTCTATAACCTAGTACCCTAACATTAACCCAGCACTGGACGCGGTACTGGATCCGCCCTGGTATCAGACGCAGACCTGATGTGAACCGGGCCCGGATGACCAGTATGCATACTGGTCCTTAGGACTCAGCTGGTATCAATAGTCTAACCCAGTACCCTAAAGCAATAATAGCAACGGACGCAATATTGGACACGGTACCAGATGCGGTACTGGACCCGACCCAGTATCAGACGCCGTTCCTGATGCGAATCAGGCCTAACGCGGTACTGCTCCTCAGACTTGGCTGAGACCGATTCTATAACCCAGAACCCTAATGCTAACCCAGCACTGGACACGGTACCAGATGCGGTACTGGACCCGACCCAGTATCAGATGCTGTACCTGATGCGAATCAGGCCTGAACGCGGAAGTGGTCCTCAGCACTCGGCTGGGACCGATTCTATAACCCAGTACCCTAACGCTAACCCAGTACTGGATACGGTATTAGATGCGGTACTGGACCCGACCCAGTATCAGACGCCGTTCCTGATGCGAATCAGGCCTAACGCGGTACTGCTCCTCAGGACTTGGCTGAGACCGATTCTATAACCCAGTACCCTAACGCTAACCCAGTACTGGATACGGTATTAGATGCGGTACTGGACCCAATTCGGTATCAGATGCAGTACTTGGTGCAAACTGGTATCAGGTGCAAACAGGTATCAAGTTGGGGCACCTGTACTGAACTAGTTCTGGTTGGTGGCCTGGAGGTTTAATGGGAACAGCCAAACGTCAAAAAACGAGTTGGGGACACCCAAAAGATCCGTTTTTGATGCAGAGGGGTCCTTAACCAAACGATAATATGTGATGAGTTGGGAGTGAAAATGCTTTGGATTGATTGGCCTTTTTTGTGCCATTTATTCTTTATATTTACAATAATTAAGTCTCAGCTTTTTCAATTAAATTATATCCTTTGTAGATCAAATTAAACTGTGCTATTTGGGTTCCCCAATGTTTCTGTTTCAGTTAAACGTAACTCTGAATTGCTCTTTTGAAAATCTCATAACTGCCTACAAAAATCCACTGGTAGTGCTTCCAAAAGGTTGAGAGTATCCAGGCAGGCAAAAACAGATCATACAAAGTACAAAACACATTTATTTTGGAACACTGGTAGATGTAGCTAAACAAGACTGGGAAAGTGAAAGACCACCTCTTCATAATGGAGCGCGCGTTCCCAGTAGAGGTTAAGACTGGTGTGTTTAAAATGGTTTTAGTTGAAGTGAGCAGCAGATGGGCACTTTGCACCAGCTGCAGTCCTGAAAGATGCTCTTTTGCATGAAAACACTTCTGCAAAATGTAATACTTCTTTCCTCTGTGGGTGTTATGATAAAATTAAGAGGCTTTACATGTCAGCCTTTCTCTTTTCTGTTTCAAAGTGGAACACAGAAACAGGGACTTCTGCCTAAGAAGCCAAAAATCTGCCAGGATTGAGTGCAAACGAAGGGGATTTAAACAACACTTTTTACTTATTAGTTTTACAGAGTTTAAAGTGTTGCAAAACTTCTTTAATCACTTAATTTGTTTGACCGGAAAGACAGATGAACCAATATTTAATGCTGTAAAGCCCACTACATCAAAGAGTTTACTATTTTGGGAATTAGGGTGTTTTTTAAACCCTTTGATGAAATCTACATAAAAAAAGCAATACCATATGTTTCTGAGATAAATATAGTATCAACAACAATGTTAGATCCAAAAATATTGGACAAAGAAAAAAGCACCTTATTTACCCACTGTAAATTATGCATAAATGCATTATAAATGCATTTAATAAACAAGACAAAAAAATAGGGATCTGTAACACTTTGATAGTCTTTAAAGACTCACTCTGATAAAAAATTGTTTCTAGTTTTTAAAGGGCCTATATTATGCAAAATCAACTTTTTTGAGCTTTTAAGTGTAATGTAATGTTAACAACACTAACGCTGTATTTTGCACCTTTCACTCATATTGAGCATTCCTCTAAAACTCTGAGCACCAGCCCCTCCCAATCTATTAAAATGAGTGGGTCCTCACATTGTGACCTCACAAAGCGTGGAGCAGCCCCTTCCAGGAAGAGTCTCTGCTGCCAGCACTGCCCTCAGGCTAACACACACACACAATTTGAGCAAAACACTTTTGTTTTAGCGCAGACTCTAAGAAGAAGTAGTTCCTCTTGCACCTACAGAGACAACAGCGGCTCGCTGCTTAGGCCGGCTCTAGATTGAGGTCATAAAATGAGCTGCACCCTCAAGGAGTGATACGTGGTGCCTCAGAGACTGAGGCATCTTATTTCGGGGTAGGAAAAGAATAATTTGCGTTTCTGAGTATTTCTATATTCATATAATTGTGAACCAGGAGTAGACCCAAAAATGCAGTTTGAAAAACCTTGTAGGTGTTACATACAAACAGCATTTCTGATGCATTTACTTGTAGATGGCTAGATCCATGTCCGTCTTCGTTTTTCTTGCCTAAGCTGACATCCAGCTCAACGCTGAACAGCTGGATAGCTCTAATACCGCTCCCCATTTTTTTTAAACCATTAACGTTAGGCTGGGGATGTGAAAGCGGGAGAGAGTGTAAACCGATAGATGATTGGAAATGGGGACTGCAACAGCAACTAAGAGGTGAATTTCTAATGAGCGACAGTTTTTTTTTTTTTTTTTTGCCTATTTTTGGCCAAAAATGACATAAACATAGTTAAAAGACCACTAGGAACGCTTTTACAATAGCTTCAAAGATGTTCAAAGGGGTTTTTAAACAATTAGATTGGGTAGCCAAATGTTTCCTATCAATATTTGGTTTGGTTCACTACACTACATTTAGGTTTTGAGACATCTTCTAAAAAATTTATAACTCCTGCTTCCTTATTCAGGCTAAGAATGATTTTTGTACTGTAAATGCACAGCAACTTATCTCTTTTGTTCATCTTTGTCTCATTCATATGTTGCTGAACCAAAGGTGAACAAATACCCTTTTTTTAAAGGGACTAGAGTTTCTTGGTTGAGTTAGTTTTGTTTCTACGATCAAATGCAGCTGTTCATTGGCAGTGATGCGTCCAAGGCTCGTCGTTCCAAAAAACACCTCAGTTGTGCACTCTTTGGCGATTATCTGTAATTTGGCATCAACATACACAGGTTTGTTATTGTTCTGCCTGATATGGCGAAGGCAAAGCTTTTTGGGTCAAACAAAAATGTCATGCACACTTTGCATGCCAAGCTTTGTTGAGTGGCATCTACTGCCAAAACCTAAAAAAAAAATCATCTTTGTACCTCAATTTGCAAACAGAGTGAGTGCAAACTGACTGGAACGGTGACAAAAATTAAAATTAAAAGCGAGACCGGAGACACTAAATGAATTTCTGTTAACATTTTCCACCCAATCCATCCAAGTCCTGAATGATTTTCCAAGGTAGTGATACTCAAAATAAAAAAACACAGTTCAGCTTCATGTGAAAAATTTAGAGTTGCAAAATATTTCATTATTTTGTTGTTGTTAAGGACTTTGTTAGCTCCTTAATACTGAGTCCTTGCATGCTTTTTCCAACAGACATGTTAGTGTAAAAGAACAAATCCATTAAAAAAAAGTATGACATTGATCCCTTAAAAAATACTTTTTAAATGGATTACTATCACACAGACTTCACTGATATGAACTGCTGGCATTGCCTATAAAAGAATGTATTTACAACCAGCCTTCACCTCAGTGAACCAAATATGATAAATGCCGTCCTTTGAGAGCTTGAAAAAGAAGAACAGTCCCACATAAATTCATGAATCTACCTAAAGCAGACGTGAAAAGCAAAGTGTTACTTCAGTGTTTGCAACTGCTGATTGGAGCCTTTAAGACTTAGTGGAGCAGATAATAACAATAATCATCCTAATATTTGTGCTAAAATGTTGAAAAGTAACTTGTTTTTCTGCTTGTCTCTCTGCACGTCTGTTATTTAATGTGTTGGGTGTTGTGTTTTTGTTTTGACACTGCTCGCTGTGGCTCTGCCTTTCATTTCATCACTTAAAACAATGGGAACTCTAAGCCAGGAAAACAGATAATTAGGGAGGAGAGACAGCTTACACATTCGTTGGCTCCTGTTACTTATCACATTCTCAAACATAGAAACAAACAAAAAAACAAGCCTCTACACAGATTTTGGCCCTATCATTTATATTCAATGACTAAACATACTACTTTTAAAATGGATGCAAACTGATAAGCAGGCCAGAACACATCTAACTGGATAAAAAAGTAATATTTCCAAGATGTCTCACATCAGATTTCAATAGAGGTGCTGCGTTGATGGGTCTCGTAAACACAGGCTCCAACGAGCTTCTCCAATTCTCTGATTGTTTGAACCGTTAAGAAAATCCAAAGCAAAGGAGGCACTGGAAATGATTAGAGTGGATCCTGACAGGATCGTAAAATGGGATGACAGTAGTCTGATCGCTTTGGTTTAGAGTTAGCGCAGAGCTATTTTTTGATGGCTCCACTCCATCAAAAGTGCCAATAAAGCATGACAGCGAGTAAAGCTGAATTTGTCCTTTGATGTCAGATTGACACTGAGGCTATTGGAAGCCTGCACAAGTGTCCTGCACCTCTACTAGCAAGTGAGTCTGCAGCTTGAGTTACTGCATGTTACTCCAGCTGGGATTCAGCACATTTGACTACAACTTAGAACAGAGGAAGCATGTAAGAGACGAGCTTTTAAGTGGCTCTTTGCTTTGACTGGTCATTGGTAATAATGAAGGACGAAAAAAGCTCCAAGCAAAATACGGTTTATTGTTCTAACATCATGGGCAAACTTGATTTGATTAGAATCTGACAAATGTAATATTTATGTTGCACAGGGGCATCAAGCGGAGCATTTATAGCTGTTATGGTCTGACTGGCTCCTTTATGCTTCCAAGAAGCACCAGCTCTGAAACTGAATCCGCCAACTAAGCTCATCTAATTGTGGTTCTAATTATAATCACTTTCCCGCTTCCTGTAAAACCAAGAAACATCTCTGCTCTCTAATAAATAACAGTTTGTGGTCAATTTTAATGATTTTCTTTCCCCCTCTCTTGTATTTTCTTCCATGGTTTTCTGCAGCGATCATCAGGTGGGCTGTCCATCCCTCTATGTGCCTTTCAGGGAACCGTGTCTCTGCAAGCTCCTACAGGCAAAACGCTTTCGCTGTCCACCTACGAGGTCAGCAGCGATGGTCTCAAAATCTCCCCAAACAATGCCAAGAAGGTAACATGCTTATTGCTTCTTTTCTGGTATCCCGTTAATATTAAACTATGGACACACAGGGCATTCTTGAACATGCAAATAGCCCATGGTGTTCATACTCAACAAGCAGGGAGGGGCTTCTTTTCATTTCATTGGTTTGTTAGTCCATTTCTGCCACCTACAGTTGGAAGAGACTTGGTTTGAAATGTGTTATCTTCCACAGTTCTATTCCGATATATAAAAGACTTAGTATTATATAATTCAGACCAGACACAAACCACAAATATTGATTTGTTCTCCATGATCAAGTTTCAAATAGTTGCCACTTCCATGAAATAAAATAGATTCCATTAAAAACACATTTTTTCCCTCCCAACTTGTCATATATGCCCCCCTCCGCATACATTTTGAGTATCACCAACTCGTCAAAACTCGACCACATGCAAACATACAAAAAAACTTCATATAAACTTTAAAAAAATAAATAATTCAAGTACTCTGTGAGGCATAGAAGATCCTCTTGCTGTTTTGGGACATATTAGCTGTGTATTCATTAGCTATAAAATTGTGCAAATTGGATTTGCAATGATAAATTCACTCACTCCAAAAAAAATCTTTAGATTCACTTAAAAGCCTGCCGTCAAGCGGTTGCATGCAACCACATTGAGTAATTGTTCCAAAGCAAGACAGCAACGGAATCCCACAAGGATAAATATTCTTTGTTTTCTACTCAAGAACGTCGATAAATCCCTTGCCAAAATCACGGACTAAAGCCAAATATGAATGTATTTAGTAATATTTACACAAGCATTTTATCCTAAATAAAGGAACTTTGGCTGTTCTTACTTTTACTAAAAAACATTTTGTTATTTTTATTTAACTCTTTAGATTTTTCATGCATTTTGAAAACGCTTGTGTAAATTATGTGGATCGTGTTAGACAAGTCAACATTTCTAGAAGTTTTGAGCATATGTGTAATGGAAACACAGCTATTGTAGTCTCTGAATCTTGCAGACAATTCAACACTCTCCTTTTGTGTCTGTGTTGTGCATTGTGAAACAAAGAAGAGTAGATGTTACCGCTGGTTGCTGAGGGAAATCTGCTCTACTGCCTTTATTGCAAAGAAAATCTCTGTGTAAAGGTTTCTAAATATTACATTTAAATTAAGCATGTCGTTAAAATTCTGTTGCTGTTTGATTCTAATGACATGTAATCTGTATGTTGAAGCTTGCATTTTTGCCAAAATTTAGCTAATTCCTTTATAATCTTTTCTTATTTGATTTTTTTTTAATTAAAACAAAATGACTGAATTTTTGTTTTTATATTTGTAAGCATCCCGAGCAGTTTTTTTTTAAAAAAATATCCAGGCAAAAAAAAAAAAAAAATCACATTCATAAACTTCAATCCACATGCATATTTTCAAAACATTCTGCCCTTCAGAGTCTGCAAGGTCCACGTACTTCAACGCTGAGTGCCAGTGCTCTTATCATGGTTGTTGCTGCTGGAGGCTTGCCAACAGAAAGTAAACTGATTTATTGAAGAAAAAAAAAAGAAAAGCAAAGAAAAAAACTCCTAAAGAGACTGAGGCCAAACTGAAGCACCAGTGATTCATAGCTGAATCTGAATACACTGAGAGGAGCTGGCAGCAGTTGGAGCTGTAATATATGCATATATGGATTCAAGGGAATGACACGCAAGACAACAGGTGTAATTAACTTAAACCAAGGAAAATAAAATATTCACTAATGAGGAAAACAGTGTTGGCTTAAAATACATGAAGCAACTTGAAGGATACAGGAACCATTTAAAATACAAATATGTAGAATACGAAAACAAATACAAAATATTTTTAATTATTTAAAATATATACTGATTTCAATTTTTTTAATAATAATGTCCTTTTACCTATTTTTTTTATCTGGATATCATTTGATCTGTTTAACACATGAAAATAGTTTTTGGCAAGGTGAAAAACATGAAAAAAAAGCCTTTTGTTTTCATATTTTAGCTCAATTATGTTTAGCTCAATTGCTAAGGTTTTTCAAATTTGCTTCATATTTGAATATATGTCGTTTAAAAAAATCTCATTAGTCACCTTTTTGAATTGCGATTAATCACGGTTTACTTGCTACAAAATGGTTTTTGAACAAAGACAGACCAGAGAGAGAATATTTCTTTCATTTTTGTTGTCTGAAATGTTTACATTTATAAAGTTTTAACTCAGATATCCCAGAAGTGCAATTTGTGTGCACAAAAAACATCAATAGTTAGATTAGTAGAACCCTTAAGACTTCAGTGTCAGCAGAATTACTCCAAGAAAACAAATATACTGATATATAGTAATAAGCAACACAAAATGTGTTTTTGCACTTCCAATAAACTTATAGCAAGGTCCAAGTGAATGCTTGATTCTGATTGGCTGCTGGGTGTGGATGCACACCTTAAAATTAGCTTCCTGTCACATAGCCCAAATGTTGTAGATCACTTCAACAGAAACCTTTGCTTCAACATTTGGACAAAAACAAACGGTGACGATCAGCATATATATCTGTTGTGTTATCGTGTAGCCACTAGGGGGTGATGTAAGATACGGCAGGAGGAGAAGAAGAGAAGAAGTTTGTTTTTTTTTCTTTCTTTTTTTTTTTTATTGGCACTCCAAAAAAACATTTTACAACAACACTTTGAACCATAAAATGAAAGAAAAAGGTAAACAAAAAACAGACAAAGAAGTTTACAATTCCATAAATCAAAAAGAACGCTTTGTGTGAAAAATACTATCTAAACACAAAAATATAACAAGAAGAAAGTAATCGGTTGAATATTTATTTCGAGTGACCATGATACAAATGGGATAATGTCCAACAAAGATTCTTTGTTAGAAATTAAGGCACGCCGCGTGATTATTTTGCGTTAATAAATATTAACACGTCAATTTTTTTTGATTAATCAAATGCATTAATATTAACAGTCCTGACTTTAAGTTATTTATATGAGCCCAAATATGAAACTAGATCAAATGTACTCCAAAGTGCTGTCAGAATCTACAATTCCAAAATCGATTGCACTAGAAATTTCCCAGAAGTCTTTGTGAAAGCATGCATTGACGCTCACTACATTAGTGAACAAAGACCACAATGCATTACGGTCAAGCAATTTTTGTGAAAAAAAACATGTTTAAAAGTAATTTTTTAACAAACCATCCACATTTTCATCATCAGAACTCAGTGGAGTCACAAATAAGCATCGCGAAATGTTCATATTGATTCAATTTTTATTTAGTGAAATTGGTGACGCCATATCCGGCGCTGAGTAAAACATAAATAAAGTAGTGCTTTCAAAATCCAGGGGACTAGATAGTCCCACTCTATATGGGATTAGGGATTAGGGTGGAAATGTTTAAATAGCACAAGATAAATTGTGACTTCTTCTAAAATTTGTTATTTATTAAAAAAAAGGAGTGATATAATCAGTTCATAGTTTTGGAGATGATTTGAGTAACCCTGTTTTAGGTGTTAGTAACTTATTTAATCAGTATCTCTGCTTTTCAGGTTGAAGTGTATCGCTCCAAGTCTGTTGGTCATGAACCCAGTGCAGACGACGCATCGCCTGGAGGCCAGGCCGCGGATGTGAACGTCAGCTGCGTGGGCATGGAGATGGGGATAGGGGCTGGGGTCGGCGACACCAACGTCAAGATCCACCTGGAAGTCCTGGAAATCTGTGACAATGAAGAAGCCATGGACAGCGTCTCCATCATTTCCAACATCAGCCAGTCGTCCACCCACGCCCGCTCCCCGTCGCTGCGCTACTCCAGAAGGGAGAACCGCTTCGTCTCCTGCGACCTGGGCGAGACCGCGTCCTACTCCCTGCTCATCCCCAGCGCCGGCAGCACAGAGGCAGAGACCATCAATATCAGCATACCTGACACTGTGGAAGCCCACCGGCAGAACAGCCAGCGGCAGACGCTGGAGAGCTCAGGGTATCATGAGGATATACAGTTGCTTAATGAGGCTTACAGAAAGCAGGCAGGGGAGGGGGAAGAGTGACTTACGCACATTAAAAGGGGCGGGTGCTCTCTGGAGGACGTTGACAGAGCCTCCCAGACAATATCATTTGCGAGAAAAATATCCTACTTACTCCACTTCTACTTCTCTCCCATCACCGCTGTAATCGAGCTGACAGGTGACCCGAATAGCGGCTCATCTGACGACTGTTGTAATAGTCTGTTTGCACTCCCTTTTCAGGAAACACGATGAGCGTGCACACACACAGAGAGAGAGAGAACAGATGCCACAAAACTGGGTTAGAGTACAAAGAGAAAAGGGCAGGAGTTCATCAGTATTCCAGTCAGGAAGTTTACCATATGGCTGCCTGTCATCATGGGAGAAATACAGAACGAGAAAAAAATTCACTTAGATGCCTGAAAAGGAGGGGCAGAGGCCCGATCACATCTCTGATATGGAAGAGAGCTCCTGTGGCGGACGTCACCAGTGACGTTTACCGCCGGCGCTGTGGCGGGGAGGGGTCTCCTGACCTGTGTGTGAGTGACTCATTCAAGTGTGTGTTGTGCATGAGGATGAGAGGATCTGCCGTGATGCCTGTCAGCCGCTACAAGTGTTTAGGAAAAATGTGCTGATGGGAAAAGTCTGATGAGAAATCTGACAGGCGACCTGCAGGAAGGCGATTCTCACAAAGAGCAGGATTTCTGTCTCCAGCACGCTCAGTGCAATTCAAATGAGTGCATATTTGATTTAGGCAAGCAGCACATGAATGTATATTACAGAGCCACTTTGGGGATCATTCTCTGCTCGTTCAATGCAGTTTTCATGCAATCAGTGAGTCACCAGAACCTCCTGCTTTCTATGGACACATTCCTCTTACAGCATTGTGTTTTTTGGCCATTATAAAGCAAGAAAGCATTATGAGGGAAACTCTTAAATTATGTCTATTTATGTATTTATGTACACAAGAAGCATTCAAATGATACTCTAGGCTAATTTACACATGACTTATAGTTTGTTCTGTGATAGTTAGCGTCTTTTTGTGTTTTCTTCGTGGAATTTTTATAATTTAGCAACATTTTTAATTGTCCTGCAGTGATTCCACTTCATTAGCTGCATATTTAAACCAGTAAATTGCCTCTAACACAGTTGAAATAAATTCCTATTTTAAGTGTTCCATGACCTAGCGTAAGGAAAAAAAATGTAAAGGTAGATGATTAAATGATAAATGAAGAGATGTATTCAGTGTTGACCTGTGTCACCTGTTAAATTTTTGCCAAAGGTTGTTAGATGAGTAATATATGAGCTCTGCAGGCAAACAGAGAGCAACGCTTCCACTATCTGTTTGTTTCCTTTTTGTGTTTATCAGAACTGCAGCACAGTTTCTGGTCAAGAATTCCCATAAAAAGCATAACTAAGTCACTGTTATTGTGTCGTTATTTCATGACTTGTACTGCACGCATGCCAATTGTTCAAACGGGATCCCTTATTACGGAAAACAGTGGAAATTAAGTGGCAGAATTAGCTTCTTAAGAGCCTGACCTTGATAGTATTCAACATAATTGGATGTTATGTCCTTTGGATATATTTAGTATGACTAATCTGAAAGAGCTGCACGGTGCTCTTGTTGTGCTCTGAGC
Source organism: Oryzias javanicus (assembly GCA_003999625.1). NCBI lineage: Eukaryota > Metazoa > Chordata > Actinopteri > Beloniformes > Adrianichthyidae > Oryzias > Oryzias javanicus. Next base: position 22,238,861 of record CM012449.1, on the reverse strand, counting down.
TGAAGATCATTTTAAATCAATAGGAAAATGAAATGAAGGTTCTTGCTTTGTTAGAAATTTTAAAACTGCTGCATTAGGTCATGAACAGTAAGGGAAAAATGCCATTATAGTGGGACAAAGTGACAAATCAATTTGAAGGGAAAAGAAAATTATACTAGATTTTATCTTTTTCTGAGTCATTTATAAATATGAGGGGAAACTGAGAAAAAAAAAACAGATCAAAATCCGCAGTTATTAGAAATAAGTCGTGCTCAGCTGGTTGTAAAGAACCCAAAGACAGATACTGAAAAGAGACTAGTAAATCAGAGAACATAAACACTGGAGCTCTAGTGTTAAAGAGTTAAATACAAAGACTCTTTTCTTTACTGTAAAAAAATACAACCACCTTCCAAACTATTTTTAAAATGTTTTTTTTATTATTACAGAACATTTGATGTTTGAAAAGTTTATTCAATGTTTTTTTTCTCCTTCAAAAAACCACAAAGACTAAAAATGAGTTGTGTGAAGCTGATTGGCGTCATCACCGCTCCGTCTGAGTTTTGTATTTACATTTATAGAGTTTTTTGAATATTAAGTATTGCTAATTCATAAATTTAGAAAGACTTTTTCTAACAACTTTAAGGGAAGTGTTTACAGAAAGACCCTCAGAGGTTGTCTGTCAAAAGAAAAAATAATTGATTTCAGTGATTTGTACGTCATTGTGTGATTATCAAGACTTTAAGGCTGATTGTGTATATTATAACACATTTCATCCAATGTTTTATATACAAAAGCAGATTACAAAAGGGTTTAGAGAACCTTGAAATAAAGCATTGATTTCTTTCATAAATTATCATGTTTTATTAAATAGTTCCAATCAGACTGTGAAATGTGAATGAAATAGATGAGCCGACATTTGATTAGTTTTCTTTTATTCTTTAGTAATTGAATCAGTGCTGAGGTTTGGGTGTTTGGATAGAATATCAGGTGCAATGAAACCAAGGTGAAGTGTTGCAGCACTGAAGGGAACACGAACGCTTGGAACTAATGACGCAGTTCGCTTCTCTTTCATGCCAGAGTTCGCACAGAAAAGCTTCATATAGAATAATTTTCTGTTCTTCTGTCTCTGCCTTTGAGTAGGTATTTTCTAAAACATTTTCCTTTATCAAATGGCTTATTTCAAACCTCAACGCATGTCTTTGAAAGCAGCCCACTGAGATGTTGATGACTCTCGTGTTCAGTTTTGACTGTCAAAAATTAAAAAAAGCAGCAATTTCCAGATAGTTTCTTAAATGTTTTTCATTCTCTGACAGTTTTTCTCATTTTTTAAAAAAGAGAAAAATATTGATTTCATGGAAGAAACACAGTTTCGGGATGAATTAGACTCATACTTCCCACAGCGCAACTCATTTTATCTTGACAAGCAATTACTGTGTTATCCAATGTCACGTTTAAGTGTCTGTGCAGATTTCTCCTTTTGTTTCATTTGCGATTGCATCCCTAAAATGTTTCTCTAACATAATTATGAAGGAGAATTTCCATTTATTTAAAAGCAATGGCGCATCAAATATTATTGAGCAGTGGATCTTCTCTGCAATCTCCCATTAGTTTCACATGCGGAGCTTCTCTCACACCCCGTTCTCCTCTGATTGGTGCAATGTGCGTCATGGCACAGCTTGGGTGTCTGCTTCTTTTGTACGATGGATTAAAAATATATAGCAATTAAAAATTGAAACAATAAACAAAACAAATTGCATTTAGAAAATGAATAATGTTAAAAGAATAAGCTGAGAAAAAGTATAATTTTTGAAAAAGATTAGATGACCTGTTTTTAATAATGGTAGTTCAGATGAGGCCCTTGAGAAATAATGAAAAGTTATGGTTGTTAATCACAAATACAATAAATGAATAAGCAAATAAACTTGATTAATTATTTTCCAAAAGAAAACATATCTTCTAATTTGATTTCTTGCTCAATTTAAAATCTCTGATGAGTTTATGTTGCGTTTTTATTCAAAACATCCTGTTTTGAATGAAGTAGCTCAATTAAATGCAACTTCATCGTTTACTGTCAAACAAAATTGATTATTTTTATTGATTTTTTTTCATTGTATGGCTTAGCTTAAACAACAAATGCATTAAAGAGGCAGAAATGTTACTACATTTTACTCATCACTGCAGTGGTCATAGTTTAATGGCTTTCTCCATTTCATGTAGACTATTTAAAAAATAAAATAAAGGTAGCAGGGTTATCAGTCCCTGACACTAATTTTAGGTAAGTTAGGCAAACAAAAAGATGGCTCATAAAGATGGATGTGTGTGGAGCGGAGAAGAAGATGAATTTGAAAGATCTGTACTTCTGCGATGATGCAAATGACAGAAAATAATGGCAAAGAAGCAGAAAAGAGCTGGTGTGCCCTTTTCTCCAGAATGTGACAACCTGATTCTGCAGGTAACACCGCGGTGTCATAGTGCAGCCGAGCCGGTAAGAGAACAGTCAAACAGTCATGGTGGATTTTTGTCATCTGACCGCAACCTTTTGTGCCCAGACGAGAGTCATCCGCTAATGTTCCTATGGCGGATGAATCCTTTATTGTGGTTATGCAAACAGCGAGCATCAGCAGACATCCTGAAATGAACTGAAGCTTCTGCAACGTCTAGAAGATTTACCTTTTATTTTAACTGATTCATTTCAGTTTGAAAAAGACTATGTTTGAGCGATTTAATTGCAGCTGCTTGTGTTGAATTGAGTTGAATTAATGTACTGAATTAAGACAAATATAAAAAACATAGACATACTGTGAACAGCAGTCCAATGCCTATATCATAATGCTTTTAGCCATAGCTGGTTTGCTGCATCTGTCCATAGCTGGGCTTTTTTTGCTTTTTCTTGTTTTGTTTAACAATTACAAAGATACGTAAAATGAGAATAAAATACCAGAAATAACAAAAAAAAAAATAAAAACAGTCACTGCTAAAATTACATAAACCGGTCTAAAAGACACAGCAACACATCACACACAGATTTTGTAAAAAAAATAAAAAACAAAAATTCGATACCTAAACAATTTCTTACAGAGAAAACGTATGACTTAATAAGGACAGTGTGAAGAAAATTTTGAAGTTTTTTTAATTTTTATTTTTTGAACAACAATAAACTTATGCAGTGACTTTCTTTAATTGGGACATTTTTTAATTTGTGGTACTTTTCTTTTTATAATTCGTCCCACTTCAAAATGAATTTAAAAAAAAAAAAACACTCAAAACATTATTGTCTTTCGGCCTTTGTTCATCAGGATACACCACAGTGGAGCAGCTTTCACTGGTACAAACAGATGATTTGGTAGAGATCCTTTTTATTTTTATGACACAACCCTGTATGTTATCCAGACTGGGAAACTTGTGGCAACAATAGACAGTAGCGTAAAGGGTCTTGCCTAAGGACCCACACTAAATAAAGCTCATTGCACCAGTGCAATACCAAGACTTAACCAACTGAGGTATCCAAAGATACAAGCCATATGAATTTACTGTGCTTTTTACGTTGAATATTCATAAAAAACACAATATGCAAACACTAAATTAAAGATATTCACTGATACTCTTCAAGTGCTTTTCTTAATAACCGTTCTTTCCATTCACCAATTGTTTACCTTTTGTAATCATAACTTCAACTTTGATACCTTTTAAAAATTTAATACAAAAAACAGGTTTTAGAAATCTGAAGATTCTGAAGAATCTATTTATTCTTCATTCTGAGGAGTAATTATTTAAACATCCAAAATGGGCTGATGCTCAGGAGGTAGATGAGTCATCTGCAATTTAAGATCTTGTACATAACTTTTATTTTTTTACTAACAGCTTGCATACTTTCCCAATTTAGATCTCAATATTTCCCCATTGGATAACAGGAGGACCTTGAAATCATTTTTGAAGTATTTCCAGTATCTCTAAAACCTAAAAGGTTTGCGTTATGACAGCTGTTTTCTCCAGTTCACTTGCAGTAGATAAACCATTTCGATGGGTTTCTTTTTTTCCAATGAGAGCATACAGCTAAAAAATAGACAGATTCTCATGGTACTTTATCAAAAATATCTTTACAGATGATCATAGTTTTCAAGTGTGAATTTTTTGCGCATTTTATTTAATATCGATGAACAAATAATGTGCTATCTACTTCACTTATTTTTTTTATCATTTTGAGACAACAGATCTGTCAGCGTAATTAGCATAATTTCTCTTTGAAAGTTAAAAAATAAATAAATAAATGGAACTCAGGAAGCCCCTTTGTTTGATTTTAAATAAATTATTAGTATAACGATGAAGAAAATAGATATATAGCACCTTCAAACAAGAAATATTTTACCCCTTACAGACCTGAAACTTTTTCTTTAAGAGACTCTTCTTTCCTCCACTTGTTACTTATTTTAATTGCACAAGTTGGTTATTTGTATAAAAGACAGCTGTCCACTGTCTGTCTGGCTGTAACCTCTCCACCATGAGCAAGACCAAAGACCTGTCAAAGGACACCAGGGAAAAGATTGTACAGGACTGAAATGAATCACTTTATAATATTTTATGAATTGGTGACAATAAACCAACTGTTAGAAGAAATTTTAGTGAATAGAGTAAAGGAAAGATCACTGACAACCTACTGCAACAAGGAGCTTTTCATGCAGGATCTCATCGAGTCAGGTAAAAATGATTTTAAAAAACACAGTGAGAAAACACTCCAGAACTACATGGGGTAACTGGCCAAAAACCAAAAGAAATCTGAAACCATAATATTATGCTGCCTGCACGTATTACATTTATTATGTGTGGCCAAACAGAATTTGCATTAGTTTTTTTTGCTGGTTGCAAGTAAATAAATGTGATTAACACCTTCACCTTTGATCTGATGGACTCCAGCCTTTCTTCCATAGTGCATCTTTAATTTGTTTGTTTATATTTTTATTATATTTTAATTTATTTTATTTAAATTCAATAAAACTTTTAAATAGATTCAAAAATTGTAATTGTTGCATAGCTTGCAGGCTGTTTCCTTTCTACTAAAGACTGAAAGCCATCTGAATCACTGAGACAGAGAAAACCAATCAAAACGCTCTGCGTCATCACCCAGCGCTTGAGACAGTTCTACGTTTTCATTGTGCGACATACCGGCTGCAAATAGATGCTCAGACGTATGTTTTGTGTCCGTTTTACTGTGCTATTCACAAATACACGTTTAGGTCGATATTACTGCAACACTAAACATAATTGTGACAGCTCGCTGGCGTTTGAATTTGCATTTCAGTGCAGACTCCGAACCGTTTCTGTTAACTAGGCTAAAAGGAAAGCTAATCTTTCTATTAATGGAAGTGTCTCGTGTGTGTTTAGGTACGTTTTGAGGAATAAATAACGGCGTTCGTTGTCGCTGAGACAAGATGAGTTCTCGGTTTGACCGTGGAGGTGGTAGAAGGGGCAGAAGAGGAGGTCGCGGGCACAGAGACAACAACAGAGAGAGATGGGAAAGAGGAGGCTCGAGCTTTGACCAGGACCAAGGAGAAAGTGGACCGAGAGACCGTCCCCCTCCGCATCTTAAGGGTCGAGAGATTGGTCTGTGGTACGCGCGGTACGGAGCAGTGAGAAGGAAACAAGCAGACCGAAGATCGGTATGGATTGAAATTATTTGACTCCTGCCAACATTTCTCTTAGAGATGCGTCTTTCCCCGTCTTTTTATTTTGTTATATTTTTATTTGTAATGTTCCTATATCATTTCATTATGGAGTGTATTTTATTTTATTGAAATTATGTTTTATTTTAGTTTTTAACTAATCTATCTCGTTTTTTTTTTTTTTTTTTTTGTTAAACACACTTTTTTGTAGTTTGACTAAAAACGGCATTGTCATTATTTAAAGACCACCAAGAACATTTTTTTCTATACATCAAACAATGATTGGAATGGGATTTAAAGATTTTACCTGTACAACATACATATTTAACCTTGGTTTTGTTGTAACGTTTCTATGCTAAAAAGTTTAAACTATCAATTTACTCACTTTCATTTAATGACTTCTTTCTTTTTTCTATTTCTTTCAGAGAGCTGTGGTCCACATGGATGAGGCCAGAGAAGAGCACATCACTAGGTTGCTAAATTCTGTACAGAGCGACCAGCTCGGTCCAAAGAGAGACAGTAGAGATGCAAGAGCCTCCACGTCTACCAGCAGGCAGACTGACACAAGGGACGGTAGCCACTGGTGAGTAGAGGTGGACTGCAAAGGTTTCAGAAATAACCCAACAACTATAAAACCTGTTTTTTTTTATTATTATTATTATTTTGCTGCAGAATAGTGAGTGTAAAAATTCAGATCACAGGTCGTTTGAGTCTGATACTAACCATTATCATCAGAAAAGTCCACAGTTGAGCTGTGTATAATCAGTACTTTACAGTTAAGCCTTTTCTATTTTTTGGTTCAAATTTATTTGTCTATAATTTGTGTAAAAGTTTCTATTAGATCTATATATGCTCTGAAAAACTCCAAACAACACCTGTTACCATTGTGAATTTGAAATGTAAAGTAAATGTGTCTAAATATAAACTAAAAGTTAGCAAATCAAATCAATAGAATATCCTTAAATAATTTCAAGGCTAAATAAATTTGGTTGAAGTTGATAAAGATATTATATAATTTATTTAAGTTTACTATCTGTGTTCAATTCTTTATTTAATGCAAAAAATTATAATTTGTTTATATGTATCTACAATGTCTTGAAATACTTTTTAACATCCAGTTTTAAACATTGCACTCTTTAAAGAAAAATAAATCCTTCATGCTGCAGAAGATTCAAGCATCCTCAGTGTCAGATGTTTTTCATTCTCAAACATCTAACATCCTTCCCCTCAGTTATTTTGATGGGGATTTGCCTGAAAAGGAGAAGATCAAGGCTGAGGTTAAAAGTGAGGATGAAGAGGAAGAAGAATTTACTGCAGGCCACAGGAAATGGTAACGACATTTTATTTTTTATCATTCCTCCAGAGCACTCATTGGTCAATCTGTTTTGTTCCTGTTCAAGTGTATACATTTTTTTTTTAGTGGCTCCTCTAAGGAAGCCGTAAAAAACGAGCCACCGGACACCTGGGATGAAGATGAAGAAAAAGACGAGAAAAAGAAAATTATACGAAAAGAAAAAGATTTGGAGTACTTATTTCAGGAAGTGAGCAGAGACCAATCGCTGGATGATTTCCTGAAAAGTGACTTGAGGAACAAAACGTTTGAGCCAAAGTATAAAGAAATGCTGGTGAGTGCCAATATTTCATAAACTTTGTAACACAGCTTATCAAATAGCCCTATTGACCCTCTAAAGGCAGAATTTATTATGAATAAATGGAAAAAATGGAATAGGTGATGATTTTTTTTTTTGGCGTCAAAGCCTAAAATATTTGTTATTTTTCTTCAAAATTCAAGAATATTTGATGACTTATTTATTATGTGGACAATATTTTTAAGGGACACAATAATTAAAGTATTTAATGTGTACATTTATTTACATTTTCATTAAAAAAATCTTTGTATTTTTGCAGCTGAGGTCAATAAATTCTTTTTTTTTTTGTATTTTTTAAAAATGTGTTATTATAATTTAACCCAATGTACTTACTCATTCACAACGCTCCTGTTTGTCTTTAGAAATTTAGAGAAAAACTACATCCTACAGCAAAAAAGAGGCAAGTTCTTTTCTTGTTTTATTGGGGCTGTCAGCAAATATTCTCCTTATGATTATACCTGACATCATTTTGACTTGTACTATTTCTCTCTTCTTTTCTACTTTCTTGTCCACAGGATCTGGTGGAGCTCATCAACTCCAACCGGGTTCTGGTGGTGAGCGGGGAGACCGGATGTGGGAAAACCACTCAGGTGACCCAGTTCATCCTGGATGACTACATCAGCAGGGGCGTGGGCTCCTTGTGTCGTGTTGTCTGCACGCAGCCTCGCCGCATCAGCGCCATCTCGGTAGGCTCTGAACTTCTACAAGGGTGTGCACCTCCTAATTGAAATGGATTTTAGTTTTCTCTAAGCATAAATGATTGTTGTTGTTGTCTGACAGGTAGCTGAACGTGTAGCTGCTGAGAGGGCAGAAAGTGTGGGGAACGGGAACTCTTGTGGTTACCAAATCCGCCTGCAGAGGTAAAGGACCATTTTTTTTAACTGATGCATGAATTGAAGCTTCTGAATGTGGCTTAACCAGACTATGTGTTTCATCCGTTGTCAGAAATGGGTTTAGTGGTTCTCAAACCAAAACAAATACAGAAATGTTGAAAGAAAAGGTTGCATCTAATTGAAAAAGGTTATCGCATCCACAATTTGCTGTTTAGATTTTTCTGTTTAGACAAGAAGTCTTAAATCTACTCAAAAAGTGGAACTACATTTACTTTAAATCTTGAGTTTCATCATTTTTTTCTGCTCGCGTGAAGCTTAAAAGACAGTAGAGCTGCACAATATGAGGAAATATGCAACAGCAGTGATCAATATTCTGATGACGAAATGACATGGGATACATGAACTAAAAGCAAAACTAAAAAACAACCCAGTATATCATTTCTATTTTAATGGAACACTTTTATTTAAAATAAAACATAAATAACAAAAATAAATGATACTCCAAATGACCCCAGTCTACATAGGAGGCGGGCATTCAAGAAAAAAGGGTCCATCCGATTGGTTAAATGCTCAAAGGTCTCTGTTTAATTGGTTAAATACTTCAAGCTGCCATTAGATTGTTTTCGAATAATAATTTGGGGTAACCATCTATCACAATTTAAGTTAAGTTGTGTGATACCCGATACACTACATGATTGAGGCTTTGACAGTATATCTCGTTTAAAATAAACGAAAGATACGGATGATGTTGTTATTTTGTTAAAGAGCTCTACAGAAGCATCTATAATTATGTCTCTGGTTTTTCAGTTTTTGTCTTTTCTTACTTTGATCGTTACCTTCTAGGGAGCTGCATCTGAATGACTGTTTTTAGCGTCTCCTCTGTATGTTTGTAACTCATTGTTGAAATGGCTCGCAATCGTCCAGCATGGATACAAGGTGAATGGAAAATTTAACAAAAAGTAACGAATATATGATATACATCTTTTACGTCCATGAGGAGAATGATTAGATTCTCAGCGAATGCTTGTTGGCTCTTCTACTTCTGCATTTCTGTCAGCAGCAAATACTGATACACAAACCTACAGCACCATCTAGTGGTTGTACTCCTATCCCCGGACTATATAGTGTGGAACAGTGTATATATAGTTTACAGTTTTTTTTATCACTTTGACAAATATGACATTTGCCCAAGTTAAAACCAAATAAATCTCAACATTTGACAAATCCTACTAGTGAATCCACTGTGTTCTCTTCTGATGATGAAAACTTGGATGATTTATGAAAAAAAATATTTAAATACATTTTTTTTTAATGATAAATCTTCAAATAGAATGCATTTTTCTCTATATTCGCCAGTTTTTTGCAGAGACTTCTTGGACATTTTCAGGGTACTGGACTTTGGAATTGTAGATTCAAATACCCCTACAAAATGGTGCGCAAAGTAGTGAGTAGTGAAGGAATTTGGATACAACCTAGGAGGCTTTAGTAACAGGTGGCAAGCCAATGACCAGCACATGGTGAGAGAGGGGTAATTTAACATCTACTTAAATTTTACCCATAAATACTTCAAAGCTAACTAAAGAAGTATGATACTACAAAAAATACGCCTTAAAAATTCACTTATACCATATGTTCAATGAATTTATATTAGAGTCTGAGAGAAAACAACAAAACAATGCGGGAATGGAATGGTTTGGAATGGTTTGCCCCACCTTCCAGTTGGCAGCCTTGATTGATCATTTGGATCACCTGGACACCCTTAAAACAAAAAATAAAGAAAGAAGCCAAAAAGAAATCTCAAATCAAGTTAATCCATCTTTAATTGGGAAAAAAATTGAAAGTAATTGTGAATGATTTTTTAAAAAAAAAGAGAATTAACTTTTTATTCTATCTCAGACTGCCTCACAGCAACATTATTTTATGTTTTCGAAGCTGAATGAGTAAGAACCAACAGATGGACACGGTGAAAACAGTAATATGTAGAGACGGAAAGAGCTGGAGCAGAAGCAAGCAGACAGCTAAGAGTGAGGCGGGTGCAATAAACTGAAAGCAATGGTGTGCAATACAGAGTGGAGTTTGTGAGTGTATGAAACACTTGCAGTACAAGAGAAGAAAATAGACAAGTGGGGCGTGCAGAGGGAAAATTGATAGAGGACGTTAAGAGGAAGTTGATTATAACTCTCAAAGAAATAGGATGGAAAATTAGTCCTTGGGCGAAACTAAAGAGCAGCTTTCACAGATTTGATTTCTTTTCTTGTACTTTTATAATCTGCATTTCCTCCAGAAGTTGATTTTTTTATTTTATTTTAGCCTATATGCATATAAACTTAGATGAAGCAACTTATAAAGAAACTGTGAGCTGTGATGAAATCTGCAGCCGCTCTTTCCTTGCTCATTGTTTCAGTCTCTGATGAAACCATGGGAGTCTGTCATGGCGTTATGCAAAACTTCCTTTGTTAAAGTCTAATGATGTCCCCAACTTTCCCCACATGGCAAACTCATTTTAAAACTTTGTTTTTCACTCTCTCCTTTTTAAGTATTTCTAATATAGCTGGGATATACAATGACTGATCCACATTGAAGTAGTTTTGAAAAACTTTGAATAGTTTGGTTGAGAAATTATATATATGCTATACAATGCAGTATGTAAAAGTACTTTGTATTGCTGTCATATACACAGACTTGCAAGAAAAAAATACACACCTTAAATTAAAAAAAAAAATCCTATTTGAGAAAAGCAAACAGCCAAAATCTAATCAATAGATAGTACTTTAGTTTTTAGTAGACATTCGCTTTGCAGTTTTCAATTCAGAAAGTCTTCCTGGCATTGAACCGATGAGCTTTGTCAGCAGCCTTCGAACGGGGTTCGTTTTCCACAATTCTCTTCAAGCAGAGAAGCTTTTTTTTTGGGCCAAGGTCAGCTGGGACGAGAATCTATTGATTCTTTTCCTTGGCTTTTCAATCGTACTATATTTCTATTAACAATAGCAAGAGGAAATTCAAGATTTTTGGGGAATTTCTTTGAAAATTTGACAGTTCTGCTGAATGATTACTTTTGAATGTTGCATGTAATGGCACGCAAAATAAAAATAATAGTTAAATATTACATTTTACACTGCTGAAAACATTTTTAGATGCTTATAAATAAAAATTTAGAGAAACAACCCTGAAGTACTAAATTAAAGTCAGACTTTATAACTATACAATTCATAAAAGCAGGAATCCTTAAAAAAAAAAGTCCTAGAAGAAAGCCCCTCAGCTGTAAACAGAAGCAGTTGGGTGAATGCTGTGAACTTTTTTTACTGATTTCCATGTAGTTTCTCCCCCAAAACCAAGCAACTTAACCATTCACTCGGTTGTATCAGTCAGAATCCCCCTCTGTTGCTAATTGTAAGATTTAGCAACAATTTAAGTAAAATTTTGAATAGAACAGATGAAAAGATGTTTTTTGACTGATCTGCAAAAAGCTTTTAGTCAAAAGAATTATTTTATTAACTGGCAAAAGAAACATTTAAAAAATAGTCAAACATTGGGCTTACCTTGAAACCGCTTTCAGTCAAATAAATAAACTCTTCTTAATGCTAACATTTTCACCATCTTTTCAGCTAATAAAGAAAGTTCGCTGAAAGATTTTTTTTATAAACTAAATTAAATAGTTTTTATTACTTCATTTTCTGTGTGCATCTATTATTTTAGTAATTTATATCACTACCAGAAGAGACTTTCATCATTTTATTAGTTTGGCTCAGTGAGGCTTTAGGCAGAAGCCTTAAGATGCTTCTGTATTCATTAAAGAATAATTTAATTTACACTTAAGAAATCTAAAGCAATTTTTATTACATTTGGAAACATTGTGATGCAGAGGGGGAAGTAAGAAAGTGCTATTTGTCTTTTCGTAGCATTGTCATTATGTTCAAACATTCTTAGACACATAATAACCAAAAAAAAAGGATTTGTTTACGCCTGAAAAATAGAAAACTTTTGGAAATGGAAAACATTTTTTGTGTCCTATTATTTGTGTGATTTCAAAAATGTAATTTCCTTTTTTCCTTGTTTTTTTTTTCCTCTCTTTTTCACATTTTCACAGCCGGTTACCACGGAGACAAGGTTCAATCCTATACTGTACAACAGGCATCATTCTTCAGTGGCTGCGCTCGGATCCGTAAGTCTGATCCTCAGTCTCGGTTCTCCTCACCGCATCATCTGGCTGGCCCTTCCTCTGAGCGTGTCCCTGTGTGTCTCCATTCTGTTTGTCCTGCCTTTGTGTTGCTCTGTTTCGTCCACAATGATCCGGCATTGCTGTTGAAGTCTGTTCTCAAGCAGGAATAAATGAAGACACCTGTTTTTGGGAGAAAACATTCACAGATTACAGGAGAATGTTGTTTTTTGCCCTCATATCTACTTATATCTATATCTATCTATATATATATATAAATTGGCATTTAGTGTAGCTAATCATTTCAAGACTTCATCTGTCTAACAGAAAGAAAAAAACATACAGAAAGTAAATTACCCAGCAGCTAGCTTACAAGTTCCCAATGTCTGCTGGTTGATTTTTGTGTTTGTGATTGAAACTGTGCTGTGTTCTTTTAACTCGCTATTATCTCCCACTGGGAAAGTCCAGCAGAGCAAATCCATACTATTTTACTTGCTGCTGGGCCAGTGCTGTTTCCCGATACAACTCATAAATCCTCAAATTTAACCATGGCTCTGTTAAAATGGAATAGTTACAAACGATTCATTTCATTCCACAAGCGTTTGCATGGATTATTCAGTGGTGTCAGAATCCAGGCCTCGAGGGCCCGTTTCCTACATGTTTTCCAACCAACCTACCATTGAAGTTGGACGAACAGTCCTGATCCAGGGAAAAAGATAAGGTAGTATTTCTGGAAAACCAGCAGATCCTCGAGTCCTGGAGTTTGACACTGCTGGGATTATATGCTACGTTGCAAATTAGCATAAATAAAGAACTGCTAATATGTTCATGTTTAAAAATGAAATCAATGGTGTTCACGTTTCGGAATATCCCTTCATGGTTCGTCTCAGCGAACAGTCAGTTAGCCGCACATTTGGTTTGGCAGAGATTTTTACGCCAGATGGCCTTCCGGACATAAACCTGTATTTTCACCGGGCTTTATGGGGAGAATAGACTCACTCCAATATGTGCGTGTGTAATTCTTGAGCGGAGCCTCAAGGCAGCGATGAGAATAGAGATATTTTTGTGTTCTGTAAAAAACGCATTTATAGACTTTTTCATATTAATTATTGGACATATATGTTTAAGAAAGTGGGAAATATATCCAGTTTTCTATATTATACTAATTATACTGGATTATACTAATCCATTTTTTGTTTTTTTGACTATTGTAATTTTGTTCTTACGCACAAAATGTATTGTATTGAGTTACAAATTAAGACTTATGCATGCACAGATCCAAAGTAAGGCACAAATCAAGAGTTACGCACACACAAATCTAAAGTTATGCACAAATCAAGAATCACACCTACAAATCTGATTGAGTCTATTTCCTAGGCCTGAGGGCCGGCATGGGGGGACCCACTCTTGGGTACCCTTGTGGCTACATACTTTTATCAAACTGTTTATCACACCCCTGAGAAACAAACCCTGATTTAGCATGGGCCCATCCTGCACACATCTAACTGAGCCATCCAGTTTCTATTAAAAAGGAAAATCAATAAAAGGAAATTGAATCTTATCCTAAAAAATGAAATATTTCCCAATTGTAATCATGTGTAATTGGACTTTATAGCCCACCAAGTAAGAAAAAAATTCAAATCGGTTAAAAATGTGTTTTTGATTATAATTCACTTTAACACAATTGTTTACAGAAGCAGTGTATTGATGTGAAGCAACCGTAAGTTTTCTGTGTTGTTTAGGTCATTGTCCAGCATCAGTCATCTGGTTTTGGATGAGATTCATGAGAGGAACCTCCAATCTGACGTTTTACTCATCATCGTGAAGGACTTACTCAGAATCCGAGATGATCTCACCGTCATCCTCATGAGCGCCACACTGAACGCAGAAAAGTTTTCTAAATATTTCGGTGAGAAGTTTACCTCATGTAAAATCAAACTGGGCTCAGCAGGAAAGTTTATCCTTCTGTTTTGACATTATGCTTTCCTCAGACAACTGTCCAATGATCCACATCCCTGGTTTGGCATTCCCGGTGGAAGAGTTCCTGCTTGAAGACGTTGTGGAGATGATTAGGTAGAACAATCTTTGTTTTTACTCTAACAGCCGCTGGCATAGAAAGCACTACCAGATAGAATTTCTTTTTTTTCCCCATAGATATCGTCCCCAGAACCAGGACCGTCGTCCAGCCTGGAAGAGGGGCTTTTGGCAGGGCCGCCAGCTCCGATCTGAGAAGGAGGAGAAAGAGGCTGAATACAAGGAGAGCTGGCCCAGTTATGCGCGCACGCTGCAGGGCAGGTGAGCCGGTGGGAGCAGCAGGAGAGCAGCTGTCAGCTTGACAAATGCATTTATGAGAACGTGGTTGGTTTGTGACGGTCACATTTGACAGAAATGAAATCCTTTTTGCCCATTTCACAGGAAATGATCTTACAAAGATCAACTGTTGCGTTGGAGAGTTGACATTTTTGGTCATAGTATTTTCTAATGTCTTTTTTTTTTTTTTTTAAAGTTGTTTCTTCAAATTTCTTGCTTTTCTAATGTGGAACAGATACTCTGACAGCACCATCGAGACCTTAGAGGTTTTGGACAGCGATGACAAGATTGATCTGGAGCTGATCTTGGCACTGATCTGTCATATTGTGCGCAGTGAGGGGGTGAGTTCAATCTTTTCTCTGCTGCCTGGAATGTAATTTTTTTTCCCTCATTTTTTTTTTTTTTTTTTTTTTAAAGAAAGTAAATTTGTAGAAGAAGATTACTTTCCAGGCACCTTGTTTTTCTGATAATAGCAGTCTTCCAGTCACTGACTTTTTTTTTTTCTTGAGGATTTTCAAACGTATGTTTCCGGACACTGGAACCACCCATCAGTTTGATCAAAGACAGGAAGCAGTGGTCCGTGGGGAAGATGGTTTGAGATTACATGAAGGTTATTGGGTGTCCATCCAAGCTGGCAAAAGGAAGCAACTGCAGCAAAACTGATAAAAGAAACAGAACTAACTTTTAAAGAGGTGCTTTTGATCAGACTAATTGGATCCTGGCAGCAGATCTGTGTTAATGAGTGAACGGATGGTCTTTTTACCAAGTTTCTTTGTTTTAAATCTGGCGGTATGTCAGTGTTGAGCTCACATAAATATGATTAACAGCAGCAGCGAGGAAAGTCAATATTGAGTGAAGAATAATGATGGCGGTTACACATCAGGAGCCAAAATGGAAGGAAATGAAAAAGAAATATTTGCTCCATTCCTTTGTTTTTTTTATTCTCCAGTGAAGTTTTTGATTTTTAGTTGTAGTTTGCTGCAATCGTTTTGTGAAAAACACACCCGAGGGGGAGGGTGGCAGAGCAGAAAAAGAGAGACCCTGGAAAGACGAGTGACTAACCCAGACAGACAGGGTAATTATCTCCTCCTATATGAGGCCGTATCTCCATCAGTCATGGATACACTCAGCCACTCAGCCAGCTGATTTGCCGTGGCATTGTCAAATGGCCGGGAGGGAGCCGGCTCATTCGCCATGACTGTGTTCTGAAGCGAGGGTACGGCCGGCTGCCAGGCTTTCAACTGCGCTGATTGGTTAATTATATTGAAAAGGTCTGTGATTACACACCTAGAAGCTGCCATGCGAGGAGAGTGGAGTTCTGGGGCCGGTTTTTTTTTTTTTTTTTTTTTTTTTTTTTTTTAATCCTGTCGATATCTAAAACTACTCAACCCTTACTTGGTTTTTTGGTAGAGCCAAAATAGTATGTGGGGATAGCTGAAGGCACAGTGCGTGTATCTCCTCATCTTCCTGACATGCATGCATTACCACACAGTTTCATGTGGGTGTTTTAGAGTAAAGGTTTGATAATTAGATTTAATTATCAAGGAGACTTTCTCTGGGCTCCAGAGCTACTTTTAATGTCAGAACTTCAGCTGCTTTTTTATATCTAGTCCTGTAGTGAAGAAGTGTGTTTGAACTTAGAAAAAAAAATCTTTTAAGATCTTTTTTTATTGTTTCTAATCTCACCACCAATCATCTATTGAACTATTGTAAAAGTGTTCCCAGTGTTCTTTTAATTATGATTCTGCCGTTTTTAACCAAAATAAAAAAAAACCTGTATTGTTTTTCTAGGACACAGTTTCTGTAGGGTGGTTGTTATTCAATAGAATTTCATCTCTTGGGGCATTTTCAAATTCCTTCAATAGGTACGTTCGCCATTCTGTAGTGCTGTCCAAATCTATGGCTATGTCCAAATTCCCACCTTAATCCAGAACTACTGAAATGTATATATAGTGAGGACTAGTGATGGATTTTGTTTTATTAACGCCAGATAGGATTTCACAAAGTGAAAACCTAACCAAAACTAACATTTTAAGATGCCTATTTATGACTCCACTGTGTTCTGATGATGAACACGTGGATAGTTCATTAAAAACTGCATTTAAACATGCTATTTTTGCTGAAATTGATCGACCGCTATGCATTGTAGTCTTTATTCTCTAATGTAGTTAGCATTGATGCACAGCAGCTTTTCACAGAAACATTTTGGAAATTTCTAGTGCACTTGATTTTGGAATTGTAGATTGGGACGGCTCTAAAAAATGGCAAACACACTGCATAGTGTACTACATAGCGAATAGGGAAAGAATTCTGAAAAACCTACAATTTCAAAAAAACAAACAAAAGATGTAGTGAGCATGGTGTCCGAATTACTTTTACAATCCAGGGAACAATAAAGTCCTGCACTACAGGTGTATATGTATATGTATATGTATATGTATATGTATATGTATATGTATATGTATATGTATATGTATATGTATATATATGTATATGTATATGTATATGTATGTATATGTATATGTATATGTATATGTATATGTATATGTATATATATGTATATGTATATGTATATGTATATGTATATGTATATGTTATTGGAAGTTAGGGATTCGAGTGGGATTTCGAACATAGCCTTAGTTGTAAGTAGGGCCGCTGCCGTTGAGCAAACTCCTCCCCTTCTCCCCATTGCTGAGAGCTCTCTGTTTACACATTCTTCTGCTAGCCTAACGCCTCTCACACTCCTAACCCCAGCTAGATATCAGAGCTATCCAGCCATAGAGTTCTGATCCAGATGTCGGCTCAGACGAGGAAAACGAAGACGTACATGGATCTAGTTGTCTTCAAGTGGATGCATCAGAATGGAGCAGAGCTAGTGGCCCGCTCAACAAATGTTTTACATAAAAATTACAACCTTTTTCCTAAAGCATTTTTTGTCTGCTTAGTGATTTGAATGAATACTCAGAAATTTACTTTTTTAAGCTTACTTTTTTTTATATATTTGTCCTCTGTTATTAGAGAAATGCCTCAAGAACATGTTAAAACACAATTTTCATCAGAGTGGGTTTCTAGTCCTTGTGCTTCTGTATCTGCATTTATATTTTAGCAACATCCTAACAAAATGAAGTGTTTCAGACTTTAGTGGTTTCATAGGAAAAAAATAGTATACCTGAAGATAAAACGAATAAGGGAGAAACAACTGGAAGAGTTCCTGCATCAACCTTTGATTTGGAAATAGAAATATTCAAATATTGTCTGGGCCAAAAATGATTTGCTTTGCAACTTTATGCATAAGACATTTTAATTTCATTTCCATTTTCTTTTATGCATTATGCAAAGAAAGAAGTCACAGAAAATGAAAAAAGTTCAAGTAGAGGGAAATGATTAAAGAGGATTGGCACAAAAATGGATTTAGGGTCAAATCTACTTTATATGTAACATAAAATCTCTAGTCTTCAACAGTTACTTAAACATACGATATCAGCAGATTAAAAAATAAAATTCAAATCTTGAATTTTATTTAGTTTCTTTGTGAAAACCAAATAATGATTAAAATGTTCAGATTTAAGCAAGATCTATCCTTCCTTCTTCAATCAGTTTTTTATTTCTATATGAATGAAGGAATTTGCTTTTTATTCATATTTTGGCGAGTCAGGATATTTAAAGTTGCAGGAAGCTCTCCAAAATGAATCGTTAAGTGGGATATTATCCAAACTAGGGCTCTCCAAAAGTCCCATTTCCATAGTTATTTCGTATGTATTTGATTACTACCTGGTTATCTGATTTTTGTGGGCATGTAAACGTGCTCCTGGTTTTAACTCGTTTTGGTTTAATAAGGGGAAGGCTGTCGTGTTTGCCTTCTGCGGTGACTGACAGCTCAACGTGGAAGTCTTGTTATCTCAGCGAGCGTTTGTGCATCTGTGCTGTTCTGAGTTCCTAATTAGCTTCCTTTTCTTTTTTTTCCACTTGTGAGTCAATCAAAATTTAATGTGAAGCAGTGGCTGCTCTGTGGAGAAGATATGTTTTTGTCACGACGATATCGGGCCACTTATGTGGAGGTTGAAAGCTAAGGGCATCGTCTCTGAATGAACTCCCGAGGACTCGAACACCTTGTTCAGTGGGTGGTGTGGGCGGTGTTTTGTTGTCACTGTTGGTGGTTTCTTGCTGTTTGTTTTTTTCGTTTTTTTTGGATCTGGTGTCCTTGGGCTAATTTATTTTGTTTTTGTTGCAGGAGGGAGCGATCTTGGTTTTCCTACCAGGTTGGGACAACATTAGCGGTCTCAATGACCTGCTGATGGCTCAGACCATGTTTAGATCTGGTACAAACATAACAACACACAAACACTCATAATATTTTGCTGCTTTTATTTTAGCAATGCAAAACTATCTAGAAACACTACAATAGCTGTGATAATGCTAGTGTGAACGCTTTTTGGTGAAAGTAGTCGCTGAGGAAGTTTTTGCTGAAAATGGGGTAGCAATTTACTTTATTTGCTGACAGGATTTGCTGAAAATGCAAAAGCTATTTGTAAAATGTTAAATTTGCTAAAAGACTGGAAACTTACTATGAAAGAGTGCTGAAGTTGACCTCAATTTCTGAAAAAATTGTAGCAGAATGCCAATTATGAAAAAATATTTATTGTGTTGCTTAATTAGCTGAACTCCAAATTAGCCCAAAAAAAACTCAGTGGATGCCAAATTAATCAAAAAAAAATGCTTTTTTCTTAAATACTAGCTAAACTCTAAAGTAATTTAAAATTCCTCAGCAAACTAAACTACTCAAAAACGTTAGCCTGTAGCTAAAATATTAGCTAAACTGCAAATTAGCCTGAAAGAAATCCTCAGTAGATAACAAATTAGCCAAAAAAGCTAGCACATTGCCTAAATACTAAACTCTAAACTCTAAAATAGCCTAAAATTCCTCAGTAAACTAAATTAGTCAAAAACATTAGCCTGTTGCTAACAAAGAAACTGAATTGTAAATTAGCCTTTGGAAACCTCAGTAGAAAACAAATTTACCAAAAATGTTTGCATGTTGCAAAAATATTAGGTAAACTCCAAATTAAAAAAAATAAAATAAAATAACCATAAAAGTTGAAAACATAGTCTGTGAATATATTTAAAGGCTTGTTGCTAATTTACTGAAAATGTTAAAATTTGAAGACTTTTTCGTTCATTTCCTATGGGAAATATATTGCTAAACATTTCAAAAACTATGAAGTTTATAAATACCAAAAATATAAGCAGTAATGTCCTTGAACGAGCTGAACGTTTTATACCAAGATTGCTGAAGTGTGATTGAGTTTTTACATTTTCATTCCCATTTTAACCATGTTGGAAAACGCACCCTTTGGTTGTGGAAGAGAAGATAACAAATGCTGACATCAAACCATGAAAACAGCTGCTAAATCAACTCACATTTGGCTAAGAGCGATCCAGCACATCCTTTAAAAACTGAAAGAACTGCAGCAGAAGTCACGACTGAATAGTAAATAGTGAAAGTTGAAGCTAAAGGACTAAAAACTTCTGCAGCCATAATTGCACACTTGTCAGTGATCCTTATTTGAAAAATAAAGGCTTTAACCTTCTTGGGGGAATATAGATTGAACTCTGGTAAAACAAAAAAAGATCAGATGGTGATGATGAGTCTGATGAGATGTTCCAGAATGATGTTCACGTCAGTTTAAGAAGAAGGCCAGCTGACGTGATCCATCCATCATGCCTAGAGGCTGGAGTCTGACTACCACAGTTAGATTCAGATTGTTCAAACACAAATAAAAAGTATTTTTAAAAAATGAATGGAGGTTTTTTTTTTTTTTTGATAAATATTGTTTTAAGCGCAGTTTGACACAAACCCTTTTTCCATTTTTTGTCTTTGTTTCAGATCGGTTTATTATCATCCCACTGCACTCCCTCATGCCCACTGTGAATCAAACTCAGGTCAGTGTGTTGTTTGTTGTTGTTGTTGTTGTTCACGTTCTCTGACTCTGTGAGCATCCAGACTAAAATGCTTTAATCTCTTCAAAATCAAAGCTGGAGTTTCAACATGTTGTTCATCTTCTCTCAGGTTTTCAAAAGACCCCCACCTGGAGTTCGAAAGATTGTGATTGCAACTAACATAGCTGAGACGAGGTGTGTGTTGACACGCCTTTATCTGCATTTTTACCTTATTACTTGTGTTTTCAAAGCCCCATTCAGATAAAAACTGTGTCAGACATTAAGAACATTAAACTAAAATTGCCTTTGAGGATTCCTTTATTTCAAATTGTTGTGTATTAGGAATAGATGAAAAATGTGGTGTGAAAAAGCTTGTACGGTAGATAGAATGTGAAAAAACAGTTGCAAACTTCATGAACTAAACAAGTTGATTTTAAATTCTCAAAAATGTGGCAAAGACCAACAGACAGAATTGTGAAAGCCGCATTTAGCCCCATGTATCGTTCTTTCATCAGATTGATAACAACTGCTGGCATACTGGTTTACAAAGGAAACATTTTAACTGGCGGGTTGCTTAAAAAGTGTCATATTTTGTTTTAATTTGTACTTTTTTCTTTTCCTCTCCTTTTATGTGTGCTCTCCTCCCAGCATCACCATAGACGACGTCGTGTACGTCATAGACGGCGGAAAGATTAAGGAAACCAACTTCGACACCAACAACAACATCAGCACGATGACGGCGGAGTGGGTTAGTCTAGCCAATGCCAAACAGAGGAAAGGACGCGCAGGCAGGTGCGTTGTAAACACGCCGGCTTTTTGTGATCTATTTTTAATGAGCCAGCGCCGTGGACCCGATACTAATATTTTTGTTTCAACTGAGCTCAGTGTTAGCCGCCCTCGTTGGCGGTCTCCTTACTGGTTTCGCTTCTGTATGTGTAGTCACTCCCAGGTTGTTCCCACTCTGCAGCTTGAGACGTCAGTTCTGTTAGATAGCTCTGACATCAAAGTGCAGCGAGGCCCAATTAGCAGGAGCTACTTACACCATGCAGTTTCATCCCACTGATTTCTCAAATTAAGCCCTTGTCGCAGGGCCGCTATAACATGTAATCTTCTCTGAACTCTCCTCTTCTTTACACCAACCCAGAGTGTGTCCAGGAAAGTGCTATCACCTGTACAACGGGCTCAGGGCCAGCCTGCTGGATGCTTATCAGTTACCTGAAATTATGAGGACGCCGCTGGAGGAGCTCTGCTTGCAGATAAAGGTAGTAAAAAAGGGGGCAAAAGACGGGGGCGGGGCTTTCCTCACAATCAGGTCTGTGTGTGTTTTGGGGCTCTGCACAGAACTACAGCCTCTCATGTCTACAGAACCGCATCGCAGCGTTACTCTCCAGCGCTTTTTTGCCTTTTCTGCAGCGATATAATCACTTCTCTCTTTGGCCTTGTTCTCCTCATCTCCTTTTAAAAACCACACACTCCACTCGGGAATATTTGAACCTCCGCTAATGGAACAAGGAGCCAAAGTTCATTCAGATCCAGCGTAGTGCAGCGATTGTTCCAGTCGCTGTGCTGCATGCGCGTCTTCCAGCGTCTCATTTAAACGGTTTTAAGTTGCATTTTTTTTATTAGAGCTAGTGGGTGAGAGGCTGCCTAACGTATCAAAGCAGGAGAAACACTAACGGATGACTCAAACACACACTAACATCAGTATTTGTCAGCCCTATAGTACAGAAAGAAGTCTGTTGGCTCTTTTTATATGTCTTGTTCCATTTCCATCAATTATGGTGGGAAAAAAAGCACAATCATAAAGCAGCTATTGTAAATCAGAGAGCCTCCTTTTTTTATTTGAGTTTAATCTGATGCTTTCTTTGCAGATTCTAAAGCTTGGGTCTATAGGTCGATTCCTGGAGAAAGCCCTGGACCGCCCCACGGAGAAGGCTGTCAACCTCGCCATCAAAACAACATCAGTGTTAATCTTATATGAAAAGTCACTTTTCCTGGTTAGAGATTACGGTATGACAAAGAGCGTGTTATTTAGTCATCACTTTCAACACCTGCAGGGTTAAAGGGTTAAACATTGATGAGGACAGATAATAAAGTAGTTTTGACTAAATATTAAATGCTTATTTTATTCTGTTTGGTATCAGATTTTCTTTGAGAAAACACCAGACGGAGACTCGCTTTATAAATGGGAAAACAAACATTGCATGTGATAAAAAAAAAGAGAAAAAAAAACATTCTTTTGATCTTGTGATCAAACTGCATTAGAATGCACTGGACCACACGGAGAACCTGACACCGCTGGGTTTCCACTTGGCCCGTCTCCCTGTGGAGCCCCACATTGGGAAGCTGATCCTGTTTGGTGCTCTGCTGGGATGCCTGGACCCTGTCCTCACCATCGCTGCTTCACTCAGCTTCAAAGACCCTTTCTTCATACCCCTGGTAGGGCGCTGACTGCACAGACATGAAAGCTTCTCCTGCAGCAGCACACTGACTTCTGAAAAGTGTTTTTTTTTTTCTGTACAAATCGTCTTGAATGTGTTTGTCTCTCTCAGGGTAAAGAAAAGATGGCTGACACGAGGAGAAGAACCCTGTCCAGGAACTCTAAAAGTGACCACCTCACCATCGTTTATGCCTGTCAGGTAACTGTTCTTTTCCTTCATTTTCTGCATGAATGGATCTTGTTTTCATGAATTATGAATCCACTGGTAGGGCTGGGAGGAAGCTAAACGGCGGGGTGCAGGTATGAGAGGGAGTACTGCTGGGACAACTTCCTGTCAGCCAACACTCTCCAGGTGAGTCAAGTTGTAAATATTGTTCTTGTTAAGCTATGTAGACGCCGAGCATGTGATGCGTGTTCAAGAACACGCTAAACAGACAGCCGTGGTGCAGCGGTAGGGCGGTCGACTTCTGATCGTAAGATTGCGGGTTCAGTTTCCGCCTTGCCCGCTCATGTGTCAAAGTGTCTCGCAAATCTTGCTTCAAACTTTTTCTTTCACAACTCTATTCTAATATATGATAGAACTAATGTCATATACAGTGGGGCAAAAAAAGTATGTAGTCAGCCTCCAATTGTCCAAGATGAGAGGTATGTATTTTCATCATAGATATACTTCAACTATGAGGGACAAAATGAGGAAAAAAAATCAAGAAAATCAAATTGTCTGATTTATTTTTAAGAATTTGAGAGAAAGAAGAATTAAGAATTTACAGAAAACGTTTGACTGCTGTCATTGCCAACACAGGGTATATAATAAAGGTACTGATTTGACGTTTTGTTATTGACCAAATACTTATTGTCCACAATAATTTACAAAAAACAAATTCTTTAAATATCAGACAATGTGATTTTCTGGATTTGTTTTTCTCACTTTGTCTCTCATAGTTGAGGTAAAACCTACGATGAAAATTACAGACCTCTTTTGAGGTGAGGCTGACTAAATCCTTTTTTTGCCCTACATTGATCCCAACATTATTCATTTCTCCTCTATTATCAATTTTTAAACGTTTGGCACCTCTATGTTTTGAAAAGGACACCGCACAGACATCACTACAAAAGCCAAGTCCCTGATTGGTTAAAATCTGACCTGGTTTAACTTTCAATACCTGTATATAAAGCCTGCAAACAAAATTGCGAAATCATCCATCTTTGAATTGACTTTTCATTAAAATTAGTCGCTTGGACCTTTGTGTCTGAGCCTGGTGGGAGCGAGGCATAAGCACAGAGAAAAAACTCCACAAATGTTTCCAAATACTAAGGTTTGGCTTGTAGTTATTTTAAATTAAATATTTTCTTCTTTTTTGTATTAGATGATTCATAACATGAAGGGCCAGTTTGCTGAGCATCTCATGCATACAGGCTTTGTCAGCAGCAGAGACCCTAAAGATCCTGAATCTAACATTAACTCGGGTAAGAAAAAAAAAAAGTCTGTTTCTTCTTTTTTTCCAAATCTGATCCTGTGGCTCTGTGCTCAATCAAGCTTATTTTCTTATCTTTCATGTGTAACTAAAGACAATGAGAAGCTAATCAAAGCAGTGATCGTTGCCGGGCTGTATCCGAAGGTGGCCACCATCAGACCGTCTCACAGCAAGAAGAGGCCGGGGTGAGTCAGCGCGTTCTGGGGAAGCGCACGCTTTAGTGTTCCTAACAAATAAGCCTCTCGGTGCAGCCATTAATCAGAGCTCGCAAGTAATGAGTTCTGCGAGAATAGAATGGCAGTTACCTGCAGCTGAGCGGTTGGGAAGAAAAAAAAACTGTCAAAAAGCGAGGCACTTGTGCATCTCAGGATCAATGCAGTCATCATGAAATTGCCCCGCGGCAGCTGTCATAGGCAGCGGCTGTGACCTGTGTGCACAAGTCTGATGCGCACAACAGAGCTGCTTCCTCTCGCAGCAGAGCTGTCACGTTAGCCTACACTTCTCGCCGAGAGCTTTCGACCAGGTGCGCGCCCGACTTCACGGTGTTTCCTCTTGAATGTCAACACTTGTCAGTGTCGCCTGGTTATTGTGTGGACAGCAACCAGAAAAAACGGAACCAGTTCAAAGCAATCGTGTTTGTTTCACTTAATCATTAAGTTGATTTGTTCAGAAGGCTGTGTAACAGAGACAGACTTGCTTTTTGGGAAATACGACTCGCCTTTCATGTTAGCGACGTTTTGACGACTGCGATCCCACTTAAGTTCTGTTTGGTGGAACGGCGTGAAGCGTTTGAGGTGAATTGCATTAACAGTCTAAAAGCATCTAATAGGGGTATTTCAGAGATACTCTGAGCAAACCTGCCAAAATGTATTCTGTGTAATTTTTCCCACAGAAATGCACCCTCTATTATGCTAGGCACTTAACGCTCAGCATTAACAACGAGGAAAACTCCAGCTTGTTGACCTCAATAAATGCATAACAAGTAAGCAGCCATTGTGCTGGCACTTCACTGTTGTGGTAAATGAAACACTTTAGCCTTGCTTTGGATTTCTTTTGTTAAACGTGAAGCAGTGGGTAAATCTAAACAAGCTAGCTTTTTCGCTAATGAGTTTTTTTTCTTTCTTTTCTTTGTGGGGATCTTGTGCAGAAGGCACAGCAGCTTCATTTAAGTTAGTTGTTTGCTTGATGCACCTCATCATGTACCAGAAACAGCGACACATGGGCTGTGTCCAAATTCCCCCGCAAACGCTATATACTGCGTTCGCCATTTTATAGAGCTATCAGAATCTACTGATTCCAAATCAAGTGCAATCGAAATTTCCAATAGGTCTTTGCGAAAAACTAGCGTACATCAATGGTCACTAGATTAGCGGATATAGACCACAATGCATTGCGTGTCTTTTAGCAAAAAAACTCATTTAAATGCAACATTTGAATAATCCATCCACTTTATCACGTTCAGAACACAGTGGAGTCATAAATAAATGCCATGAAATGTTCGTTTTTGTTCGATTTTCACTTGAAATTTTCACGTGAAATCGATGACGTCAAATCCGGTTTTTAGAAAAGCAAGAGTAAAGTAGTGAGCATCGTGTCCGAACTACCTTTAAAATCCAGCGCACTATATCGTCTCGCACTAAAAAGATTTATAGTAGTTGGGGATTAGGGAGGGAATTCAGACAAAACCATGAATTAATTTGAATAAGCAGAAGAGCAGGAAGTCTTCAATTAAACTTAAATTTCAAAATAAAACACCACTTGACATTTTTGAGTATCGTAAAGAAAACACATTTGTTTCTGTAATGAGGCACATTAGAAAACTACAACAACAGCAGTCGGATCAGTTTAACAAGTAACCATAAAGCAGCTATTTAGCTAAAAACTAAATAAACGTCATGCACTCCGAGAGGTAGACGTACTTAAGCCTAGTTTCTGCTGAGCGGTCTGGTCTGGTAAAGAGTTGTACGGAACGGTCCAGTTAATTTTAGCGAGCGTTTCCTCTCAATTGAATCTTGCTTCCACTGAGCGGTTTGTTGGTGTTGGTGTAGACCACTAATGTCTCATTGTTGTGCGACGACTAGAAAAGCAACAACAATGGAGATCGTCCATTAGCTCGTCTTTTTCTTGCTGTTGTTTGCAGGTATTTTTAAATATAGACTTGTGAGCAAAAGAGTACACAGAAAACAACAAAAACCAGAATGCTTACAAACATTGAAAATGTTAGCTTAACCCTTCCGCTCTCCTTGGGGTCCAGATGGCTCCAACCACATATTGTTATGCGATTTCTTCCATGACAAATGTGGACGAAGGGGGACAGGATTTTATGTCTGCCATGGACATTAGTGAAACTCCGAAATCAGTGAAAAAGAAAAGTTCAGCGCACTGTCCTGTGGTGTCCAGATGACCCCACTTTTAATGTAAACAAGCTAAGGAGAACGGAAGGGTTACATGTGTGCTATATTGGTGCTTTCTAATGTTGTCATCACTTTCTGCTAATCAATGGGTGGCTACAGCGACTCCACCACAACCGTTTGACTATTAATGAACCTACAACCTACAGTACCTCTCAAGGGGTACAGTTTGGTATAGTTAAATTGGTCCATTTTACAGTGGAAACACTTAAGATACTGGACCGTACTGGACCGCTTATTGGAAATGAAGGTTTACTGTGGATCTGTGCCCAGATCATTGACTGTATATTATAGCTGGACTGAGTGTTAAGTCACCTGTAAAAACAAATGGCTTACTTCAGACTCAATCAAAATGAAGTCAATTCATTTTTTGGTTTGTTTTTTGCAATATGAGCGCATCATTTTGGAGCCAGACGTCAGTAGGCAGTGATTGGTCTGTGTCAGTCTGTGTCAGCGTTCCTATGGCAACCACTAAAGCAGGCCCGGATGAATCTGTTAAACAAACATTTTGAACATTCAGCATTAGGGCAAAAAAAGACTCCACCTCCTTTTATCGAGTTAGCTGATTGGTTAGTTTATAACCTGAATAACTCTCACTACTAAAAAAAAAAAAGGAAAATGTAAAAAATGGGATTAGTAAGAACATTTATAAAATGTATCAGAGCTTATTCTGACAAATGTAATATATTAACTGTTTATTTGTTAGGAGGTTTCTTGGGATTTCACTTTCTATTTGGAACATGAAGGGAGGGTCACACAGTCCATCTCTCATATACAGTAAATGGTCCAGATCTTCCACACGAATGTTTCCTAAAAGCAGATTAAAATGTAAACAGGTGGACGAACATTAAACACTTGCAACCTGCAAAAAACAGAGATGATTAAATATATTTTAAACATTTTGATTGTGTATGGATGTCCAAATAGATAAAGAAAAGTAATATCTACAGTCTAATATGCAATCAAAGAGATAATGATTGAAGATTTCCAATAGTTTATTTATTTAAAAGCAATTACAGTAAATGGTTTTATATATATATGATCATTTTTCTTTTATTCTTGGTGTCATGGTAAAGTTTTTCATCTGAGTAACAATTCACTGTGATGATGTTTGTAGAGACCATTATAGATCAAAGTTTCCTTTCAACTCTTTAGGCTGATTATAGTTTTCTTTTGGCTTGAAATGGCTTTTCTAAAGGTCTTTCATGCAGGCTTAATTGGCTCGTCTCAGCAGTGGCTTGTTTACAGTCATCATTAGAAAAGAGCAGATGATGCAATGTTCAAAGCTTCATAATTATGCAGAGTCCTTAAACCTTTCTCCAACTATCAGCGGCCACAGGCTCCTCTAAGCTGCCATCCACCTCTCTGCAAAGAAAGCTAATTAGAGCCTTTTATAGGAGGATTTATTTTTTCTGGTAAGGTTGTAATGTACAAGACAAAAAGCAGCCAAGTTCCTCTCAGTCTGTATTTAAATGGCTGGAATTAGTCAAATAAAGATGTTAAGTCTGTTGAAACACTTCCTGTGAATAGATGAACTTTACAAACAAAAAGCTCTTCTTTTTTAAAAAAAAGTGGATCAATTATTACTCTTCTATAGAATAATCTATTTAATTAAAATATATTTAAGAAAATTGAAAACTAATGACCTCCTCTGGAAATTCATATACGAAAACTATAAAAAAAAAAACTCAGATAACAATCTTTTTTTTTTTGTTTTGTTTTTGTTTTTGACACATCTGTGAGGTTTCTTTTATTACGAAAGAAAATGAATGTAAATAAATCATTTCATTTTTGCATTTCTGAGTATTTCTCCTTTAAAATCTCTGTCAATTAAACTGTTGTAAAGACGCTCTGTTTAAATGAATGAGCCGTTCTGATGTCACAACAGCCAGGCCCAAGAGCACATTGGCAAGCCCCCGATCTGCCCCGCCCAGGGTTGCATTTCAATGAAAGGCCGTACTGTTTAACAGTATAAAAAATAAACTTTATAACATGTAACAGCTACACCCTTTTTTCTCTTTGATAACACGACAAGATACTTGCAAATTTCAGAACGGCACTAGCGCTCAGCATCTATCAAAGGAAACGTCTGCGTCTCATTCAGGCTATGGAGTGGCAGTTCCTGTAATGTGGGAGTGGCTACAGATATAAATCTTGGTTGGTGATTTTACAGGGAAGCTGTGGATCCAGCAATTCCTCAGCTTTTAATGAGCTGTGTGACGCTGTAGGACCTCTTTTAACACCTGCTGTGCGGTGCTCAGGCCAGCCAGTTCCTACCAAGAAGCACATTTAGTTTGTAAAAAGTGTTAAAAACTGCTGTTTCACAATATGTCCATTTCAGTATGCCCAAAAAACCACCACCAAGCGCAAAAAACACATGTTTTTTTTTTTTTTGTAATTGTGGTGTTTCCATTACGCAAATTTATTATGGAAAATCCAATCTGCACAACTTAATAGCTAATGGAAACACAGCTCGTGAAGCTCTTCACTTCCTCGTCAGAACTGGCATCCACCTCACAATGATACGGCTGGATATTTACAATATTGCTTGATATTTGTTTTTTTTTATTTTCTTTTAGCAGTGACGAAGATTTACGCTTGCAAGACACAACCATCATTTTTATAATGAGGGGATCAAGGGCCATCGGCCACGCCCACCCAGAGGAAATTTTACAAATGTGGCTTTTTAAGACATCTGGGTTAGAAACTTTAGAAACTGGTTAGAAACTTTATAAACATAGTTAAAACAACACTGGGAATGTTTTTTTTTGTTTTTATTGTCATAGGGGAACTTTAGCAAAACCACTCTGATAATCTTTGATTTACAGTAAAAGTGTTCTCAGTGGTCTTTTAATTATGATGATGCCGTTTTGTTGGACAGTTTCTGCAGAGCTGCAGGAGATTATTAAGAATTTTCCTCTGAGTTGTGGGTGGGATTATTGAGGCAAAGCAATACCGCCCCCTTTCCCTCCCCCTTTTGAGAGCTCTCTGTTTCCGCACCCCTCACACCCCCCAAGCCAACATTAGCAGTGCAACAAAAATGGTGAGCAATATTGAATCTATCCAGCTGTACGGTTTTGATCCAGATGCCAGCTCAGACGAGGAAAATAAAGACGTACATGAATCAAGTCATCCATGAAAAGTTTGTGGTTTGCCTAGAGTAATTTAAAAAAATACGCTCTTTTTTTATTGCTCGTGATTTTAATAAAAAGAAATACTCAGAAAAGCTTAATTTTCTTAATAAATGTCCTCCATGTTGGAAAAAAATGGTAAAAGCTAAAAACTTTTTTCATTTTTCTAGAGAAACTTGGATTTTTTAAGGGTTTTACTTTCATTTTTTTCTGGGATGTGGTTTGTCTTTCTAGCAGAGCTTTTTGCATTCACAGCCATCCTTTTTCAGTGGAATAAAAAGCTCATTCTTTGTTTTTTTTTTTTTTTGTTAGGTTGTTGTTTTTGTCGCTGCAGGCAGAATGTTAAGCAGGAGTCCTAGCGGTCTAAAGACGCCTCTCTTCTTCCTCAGGGTGAAGGTTTACACCCAGGCTGACGGGAAGGTGAACATCCACCCCAAATCTGTCAACGCCGAGGAGAAAGAGTTCAACTACACGTGGCTCATTTACCACCTGAAGATGAAAACGAGCAGCGTAAGCGCAGAACTTCACTCTCTCATTTCTACGTTTGAGCGTGCGTTTCTCACGCGCCCCTCAGAGGGGATGGAGGCACCTGTGGATGCAGGTTGGCGGTGGTGTTACAACAGCTTTGCACTTAATGAATATTTGATTAAAGCGCCGCCTTTCAACTCCTTCCAAAGGCCCTGGTGCTTCAAAGCCTCCACACACAATGTGAAAAGGTGTTGGCAGCGGGGCGGCGGGTCAGCGCAGATCCCTGACTGCAACGCTGGCTGCCGCCATCCACTCTTTTTT
This sequence comes from Oryzias javanicus, assembly GCA_003999625.1. Taxonomy (NCBI): domain Eukaryota; kingdom Metazoa; phylum Chordata; class Actinopteri; order Beloniformes; family Adrianichthyidae; genus Oryzias; species Oryzias javanicus. The sequence continues at coordinate 22,208,094 of CM012449.1, read as the reverse complement.
TTTTTTTTTTTTTTCGTCTTCATCCTCTCCCCTCCATTCTCACTTTGTTCTTCCCGTCTGCACGTAAGAGGCTCCATTCTACAGAAAAACGCCTTTCATGTTTTTCTGATTGCTGCCTCTCCCTTCTTCTCACTTTGCTGCTTTTGTCCTGACCAAGAAAGGCATTTCTTTTTTTCCTGCATTTCATCATAACTGTTGTGGGATTTAAAAGCTTTTGCTTTTCTCGCACACAATGCCGAGCACTTGTGCCTAGAAAAGTAAGATATTCAAAGTGTCGGCTCGTCAAGGTTATTTGTTCTCATTGAAAAAAGGAAGCTGACGGCTGCTGCTGTTGGTTTGAAAATGGAAGAAAAAATATAAGGAGAATCTGACGTTTTACTTCATCTTCTCTGACGCAGTTACCTGTGAAGGTTCATCACATTACACAATCATGGTGAAAAAAACAGTTGTTTCAACGATCACCTTGATTTTTTTCTTTCTTTCTTGGTCAAGTCCTCCTACGTCCGTCTGCTTCTCTGTGACGGCCGTTTTCCTCCGTGAGCTGAAATAGCTTCTGTTTGACGTCCGTCCTTTACCTCACGGTAACCTCCTGCCTGCGTAAAGGGAAGGTGGTGCGATTAAAGAAAACTTTATTGATCCTCACAAGGGACACTTTTTACATGGAGTAACCATTTATAATCATTTATCATTTATAAACGTTTTGGAATTACAGGGATTAAAAAATAGTAATCAAAGAGTTGGATGTTCAAATATTTAATATTCAAAGATTGTTTCAGTTTGATCAGTTATGGCACAGAGGTTGGCAGCTCTCTGAAATAATCAAAAAAAAATCCCAGAAGTAAAATTGAATCATAATTACTATTTAAGTAATAATGACTGTATCCATCCATCTGTAAAACATCCTGATCGTCCCCCTTTCATCAATCTATCTTTTTTTTATTATTTTAAAACCTTTAACCAGGTGAGCTATTAAGAACGTGTTCTTATCAATAACAGCAACCTGGGACCATCCTTCCATCCATCCATCCGTCCATCCATCCTGAAGTGTCGTTTGTTTTATTATTACCAACTCCAACCATTGCAGGTGTTTTTCAGTGATTTTGTACGATCAAATAAAAGGTTAGATGGAGGAAAAATGTTGAAGTCCCACTCTGATCTATTTTCAAATCATTGTCAGTGGCTTTATTGGTTCTGATTATGCTGTTTTAAGCCAAAATTAAGAAGCCTGTGTTGTTTTCTAGGACATAGTTTCTGCAGAGTGGCAGGGTTTATTAGGAATTCGCCTCTTGAGTTGTTATGGGGTGGAGCAACACCGCCCCCTTTCCACTCCTTGTTGCTAAGATTTCAAAGGATAGTTGATATTTTCTACATCATAAATACAATATTTTTCAAACTGCATTTTTTTGTCTGCTCCTGATCCACAGTGATTTCAATAAATATATACTCAGAAATAACATTTTAGCTTAATTTTTTTCCTGCGTGTCCTCTATCATCAGAAAAATGCCACATGAACATGTGAAAAACACAAAGAAAAACATTTTATTGGAGTTTTTAGGTGTAGTGAAAAGCTTTAAAAATGGGAAATAATTGGAATGTTTTTAAACCAAAGTGAAGCATTTTAAGTAAGCAGTTTTCATTTTTTTTTTTGTTTGTGATTACTCCAGCTCCTTTACATAAGCAGCTGTCAGCGGAGCGAGTGAACCGATGGGAAGGAGTGTAACACATTAGTGAGATTCACAAACAGGGCAAGATGACATTTCTGCTAACACTAGAGGCACTGAAACACATTTCAAAGCGGCACAGCCTCTCCTCACTAATGGGACACTTTCAGCCCACACCACAGAGTAGCTGTCAGATACGGTGTGTCATAATGACGCCGCTCTCTGCCACTGAACGTGTTAATCTGTCGTAATACTGTTGTCGCCTGCTAGCCTCATCTCTGTCCCCCGCAGATCTTCCTGTACGACTGCACCGAGGTGTCCCCGTTCTCGCTGCTCTTCTTCGGGGGGGACATCACCATCCAGAGAGACGAGGACCAGGAGACCATCGCCGTGGACCAGTGGATCGTCTTCAGGTCCCCGGCGCGAATAGCTCACCTTGTTAAGGTAGATATCTGCTCAAGTCACATCAAACAAACTCTTTTTACTTATTTAGTTTAATAATAACACACATTTCTTCTTCTCTCGCTGCGCTCCTCAGAGTTTAAAGAGAGAACTGGACACGCTGCTGCAGGAGAAAATCAGCAACCCAGCTCCCGTGAACTGGCAGAACCGCCAGTCCAAAGACTGCGCCGTCATCACCGCCATCATAGACCTCATCACCACGCAGGAGAGGGCCGCGGGCAGCAGTGGCAGGACGTGGGCGCCCGCCCCCAGAGGACAGCACATTTACTTCAACGATGCAGACGACGACGATGATTAAAGGTGGCCTGGAAGCGCCCGGCAGTGAGGAGCCTTTGAAATGACTGGCAGCATCCTTGGACTCTGAGTTTGGCTGAAACCTTTCTGACAACCAGCTGGTGTCTTTGATTTCAACTTCTTCCTGAGCACTGATGAAGGCCATACAGAGGACTGGGAAAAAAATATATATATATAAATGTATTCTACACTTAAACCTTGCCTGATTATTGTTTGCAAGGACCAATCTGTATTTGAGTTTTGTTTTTTTTTAAAGCTGAATGACTTAAAAATATTCTTTCATGCTTAAATGGGATGCAGCAATTTATTTTTGTTAGAAAAGTTATGAATCACATAAACTCAAGACGCCAAGCAATGAAGCGTTTATTAACAAACATCAATTTCTCTATTTTACAGGATTCGATATAAATCTGTATTAACATAAAACATGCATGTTTTACATATCTACACGGAACATTTACAGTTCTTACAAGACAATGTCACGCTCGGACGGGCGGTTATCCCTGAGTACAAAAATGTGGAGTCCACAAACCGCTCTGCTCACCTCCTCCAAGCTCACGCTCATCATCTGGGTCAGCTCCAGAGAAGTGGGTTTGATAGATGGCATTATCACCATGCCCTGACAAAGCCATTTATTTCCTTTATCTGGGAAACGCTTTAAAGATGACTCACTCTGGACAATCACATTAAAAGCGGGGCCAGGCAGGGTCGCTCGTCTCCGCGGGTCCCACCATCAGCGCAGGCATTAATTTCTAGAGCATCGCAAATATAAATCCTAAAGAGGCACGGAGCCACCTCTGGTCACTGCCAAGTGTTTGACTTTTTTTTTTTTTTTTTTTCCCCTCGATCTCTCTTACTGAAGTGATGGAGAGAATAATGGCCCTGGTGACACAGATGTGGAGTGTGATTCATGATGTGCCATTACAAACAGCGAGGCAGAGGACCGACACTTGGCCCCGCTGCTTAACCCGCGGATCGGTCCTCTCAGACGGCTGCAATATTGTCCACTCAGACATGTCTTATTCACAATCGATGCCTCCGACTTCATATGATGCAGGACGTCGAACATATTGGTTGGAGTAAAGCTCTTCCTCTCAACCTGAGTCTCATTAGGACACGCCTGATGTTCTTTTCTGCTCTAATTGGCCCGTTTTACGTCCTATAGTGCTTCCGGACTAGTTGAATTGCACACTTGTATGGAAGAAAAAAAAAGGTTACAATTTCACACCATCAGTTTTTGTTAAGTGGCAGGGTGCTGAAAGCAGCAGCTTTGGCTGTAAGTGTGAAGTTTCCCGACAAATTAATGGACCTGAAAGCTGAAATCAGCACGGACCGATCAGCGATGCAGGAAACCGTCTGTCCTCTGAACGGTTGGAAGAACTCATGGTAAATGGGGGCTAAGCAGGGTGACGGCTTCTTCTTTGTCATTCTCTGAGATTTAGATTCGTCTCGTAGCCCGGCTTGGCCGCTGAACTGATGTCGCGGTTCAGGATCGGGGTCATCGACGTGTCGCGGTCGCCTCGTTAGCCCGTCACACGTTCGTTTCCAGCCCCTGCAGGCGATTCATCCGCTGCATGTTGCGTTCGATGGTGGCCTGGCACGTGATCTGCACGGCGCACTCGGCCAGAAACCATCCCCGCTCGCCGTCGCGCAGACGCTCTCCTTCATGCCAGCCTGAGAAGAGAAAAAAAGAGTTTCATGAGAAGAATAACAAATCATGCAGTTCTTTCTTTTTCTTTTTAGTTCGTTTCTGCTCTTTAACATCAAAGCTGGTTGCTATGGCCACCAAAGCTGAAATGACCTCTGGCCTCCACACTTTAGAGATATGAAACTTCAAAAGCAGGTTAGGCCCATTAAGGGAAAAGAACAGGAGGAGACGGGAAGTATGTGACCAAAGGTAAGAAGAGTGAGAGGAATATTAAAGACGGAGTTCACCTGAGGATTAGGAGGAAAATACAAGAGTTTCTGAAACATTTAAACTATTCCCTCTTTTGTTTTAAATAAAAACAAAAAAATTGATTCACAAAAGACATAAGATAATTATAGACGACTTAAAGACTCTGATGAAAAAAGTTTTTAAATTGCTCTTGTGGCCTTTTTCTGATATAAAAAAATAGGCTTAAAATTCTAGATTCTTGATTCAAGCAAACGAAAAACATGCAGTTTGATAAAGTTTAACGCTGAAACGGTCTCAAGCAACAGGGAAGAAAGAAGGATGGTGCTGCCAACAGTTCTGCTCACAAGATGAATTTCTAATGAACTCCTGCCGCTCTGCAGAAACTTTGTCCTAGAAAACTTCTTTGTCTTTTGCTCTGTCTTCTGTATTCTCTAACACCAACCATCTTCAAGTCTGTGTTCACTGCATCTTTAAACCTCCTCTTTCTTGCCTGGCAGCTGAGGACAGAGGTTATTTTTTTATTTTTTTATGTCTGGTAACAGAATAATCATAAAATACCACTGGAAAGCTTTAAAAATAGATCAAAAGATGATTGGAGTGCGGTTTTAATGTCCAAACGGAAAGTGACAGTACTGGACTGTACATAGACCTTTCTAGAACAAATCCATTCTGCTAGTAGGCCTGACAACTCAGTGGGCTTGTGGTAGAGCGTCCACCCTGATACTGGATTGTTGTGAGTTCAAGTCCACCGTTGATTCACACCAAAGACTTTAAAAATAGGACCCAATGCCCAATTAAGGGGTTTAACAACCAAATGGTTCTAGAGTACGGCTGTGTCTGCAGCTCACCTCTCCCCAGAGAATGAGTCAAATGCAAAGAATAAATTTCACACACTCAAGTGTGACAACCTTAACTATCTTTTCCTTTAAAAAAATATGCTCTATTAGTGAATATTAATAGAATAGAATAGAATATTTTGCTCTAAAATCACTGTACAGAACACTTGTTTGCATTCATAGTTCATTCAAAAACATGTAAGCAGCCGGTCACTCATTCAGCCCGACACCGTTAGAGCTGCTGGCTGCAACCTGACAGCTAAGAACGAGCTGGAAGGCCTCCGTCTTACTCCAGGCGACACAGTTTCCATGATCACCCTCGTTAATGTCAAATTTAGACTTGTGTGACCGTTGAACACTTTCCCACTTTGAAACATTTCAAATGAGTCTTGGCCCACAGGACACGACCGCTTCTGGACCAGGTTCAGACACAGTTTGGAAGGGGCCTTCGCTTGGCATCAGCAGATGGCAGAGCGCGTTGTGTTTACCCAGAGTGGATGCTAAAAGTATTCCATGTTGAGAATCGTGCCGAGTGTCGCCTGAGGACCCAAAGACCACTGGCATCTGATAAAAGTCTTTGTGCGTGTCCCTTTCACACAGAGATTTCTTTAGTTTAGTTTTTTTTCCTTGAATCTTTTGATCACGTTCTAAATACTGTAGAAGATGAGGAAATTTGCAGTTGAACATTGAGGACCATTGTTTTTAGAATAAAATAAAATAAAATAAAATAAAATTAAATAAAATTAAACAAAATTAAATAAAATTAAATTAAATTAAATTAAATTAAATTAAATTAAATTAAATTAAATTAAATTAAATTAAATTCAGAAAAGTATAGAATGCAATAAAGCAAAATAAAATATAAAATATAAAAACAGATTAAAAGAAAATAGATCAAAATATAATGGAAAATAAAATAAAAGAATTGAATAAAATAAAAAAATTGAATAAATTAAAATAGCTTAAAAAATAGAAGAGAATTAAATAAAACAGAACACAATAGAATAAAATACAATAAATCAGAAAAAAATTAAAATAAAATAAAAAATAGATTAAAATAAAAGAGAATAGAAAATATAGAAAATAATAAAATAAAACAGAATAGAACAAATCAAATAACAGATTACAATACAATAAAACTGAATAGAATACAACATAGATTAAAATTAAATTGAAAAAATACAATAGATAAAAAGTAAAAAAGATTAGGATAAATAGATCAAAAAATAGAGTAAAATAAAACAAGACAGTAGAAGAATAGAATAGAATAGAATAGAATAGAATAGAATAGAATAGAATAGAATAGAATAGAATAGAATAGAATAGAATAGAATAGAATAGAATGTAACTGCCAGTAAAACTGTGGGTGGCCAATTAAAAAAAAAAAAAACTTCCCAAAGCATAAAGCAATTAAAAACACAAAAGACACAAAAACAAAATATAATATAAACATTTTTGTCAATATTAAAGCATTCAAAGATATTTTAATCTCAACTTTTTACAGAGTCAAGTGTAGCAGGCCTTCATTACTTCTGACTCTGCTTTAGACTAGTTTCACATTTTGAAGTATTTGTTACCCTCCAAACCAACTATTTTGACAACTCGGTTGTGAAATTAGTTAATTTTCTGTACAAAAGTGTAAAATTAAGAACTTATATTTTTTTTCATTTTCATACAATAAAAAACAAAATTGTTGCTTTTCAGACTTTTGTGTTAAAAATTAAAAAAAACCCTAAAGTAGAAGAGCTTGCGTACCGTCCACAGTCTGTGACACCAGCACCACGTCGGCCACCTGCAGAGACAGCTCATCTGGCTGCCTGGCTGTGTAAGTACGGATCACCTCCACCTGGATGGCATCTGGGAGGAAAAACAGCCCAAACCAGAAAAAAGTTGCACAATTTTTCTTTTTAAAAAAAGCTGTTTCACTGAATAACCATAAGGTGGCAGTACAGGACAAATCCAGAGACCAGAGAGGTCTCTCACTTACTGCTTTTGTCCTGATCCTTCTTGTTGTTGGGGTTCTGACCCAAAGCGCTGATCCATCGAGCACGCTCGTTCCTTAAAACAGATAAAACAACCCATGAGAACTTCCTTAAACTCCATAAACAATGACAGAATCCCAAACAGGACTGAACATTTGTAACGCTGTTGTGTGTGAGGAGATACACTTGTATTATTTCATACACAAGAGTCAACAGCTTCAATAGCTGTCAAAACAAATGGAAAACATTGTTGTCGAGCGAGTTTTCGGCTCCTCCCCATCATCGTTCTGACAGACTCAGAGGTGTGTTTCCAGCTTTCAGAGAACTCCGAAAAACAAGCACAAAGCCCGATTCTTCGGAAGGGACAGATCTGCTTTCGCCCTCCCTTGTGTGCACAGGAAGCGCGGTGGGCGGGCCGCGCAGAGCAGATTTAGTGAAACTGCATCTCATCTCACCTGTTCCTTGTGGATTTAGAAAGAACAACAGAGGGAGGAATCAGAGGGAATAAAGCAGAGGATTGTGGAGGCCTACTGTGACTCAGCACCAATCATGACTTATTGTTTCGTCGTGAGGGTCTCAGCTGGACCCCCAAAGATGAGTCAGACCTCATTACTGCATTCCCAACTAACATGTCCGACTTCATGATTGTCAACAGAACTAAACAAATGTCCGATTTATTATTTTCATTAGACAAATGACTCATATCTGCAAAAGAATGTCCTTCCTTTTGATGCAATCACAAAACGCTCCACCCTCTCAACCAGATTGCAACCGTTTGTTTGTCTCCGCTCCTCTAAAGGGAAATCTTTTTCTTCGAACGGCATCACATTTTGACCTTGCGTTTCCAATCATTGTCCTTGAGTTGTTTTTTTAATAAAAGAAAATCACGTATGCGTGTGATGCAGATAGTATCTTGCCTTCGTATGGAGGCAAACATGATTCAGACAGCTGTGCATGAACAGAGACACACAACGCACAATCATTATGTGAATGCTTGAAAGCATTTACACTATAGGAATTCTCCTGCCATACGCTTTTCGGCAAGTAAAAACTCAATTCTACTTTCAGCAATCTTGGTATCAAAACATTTAGCTCGTTCAGGACATTACTGCTTATACTTTTGGTTTTCAAAAGCCCCATAGGAAATGAATGAGAAGGTCTTCAAATTTTGTATTTTTGAGATTAGTAAAAGCCTTTAAATTCATTTAAATATATTCATGGGCAATTTTATCATCTTAAATAGTAGTAATAAGTAAAAAAAATAATAATAATAATTGGCATTTAGCGGTTATATTAGCATTATGCCAGCTTATTTGGTTAACTCGACTGGGTTTTCTATGGCATTTTGGAGTTTAGCTAATATTTTAGCAACATGCTAACGTTTTTGGCTAATTTGTGATCTACTTGGTTTTTTTAGGCTAATTTAGAGTTTAGCTTCTGTTTTAGTAAGAGGCCAAACTTTTTGACTAATTTAGCTTACTGAGGCATTTTAAGTATTTAAGCAACAAGATAGCTTTTTGGCTAATTTGACGTCTAAGTTTTTTTGGGCTAATTTTGAGTTTAACTCTATTTAAGAAACACACTAAATATTTTTGCAAAATTGGCATGTATATCTCTTAGCAAATTTAACATTTTGTAAATAACTATTGCATTTTCAGCAAACCCCTCCAGCAGTTAAAGTAAATTGGGTCGCCTTTCAGCAAAAAGCTTAAGCTACTTTCAGCAGAAAGCATTTACACTAGAATTATTGTAAATGATGCAACTTTTCTAGTTACAAGCGGTCTTCCCGTGCAACAGCTGAAATCAAGCAGTTAACATGTGTATGAGGCATATTTGAGCGCATGCGCACTAAAAGCAGGTGTTCTTCAATGAATGAAGGCCTTCTCTCCGTAAAGCAAAAAGAAAAACTTCCTCTGCTTTCATAACATTGATCCCAAAGAACAAAAGAGTCACAAATCCGTTGTGGAAGGCTCACGTTTCATTCGGAAACAGGAGAGCCCTGCCGTCGGCGGCTGAAAGCTTTGACTGGCACAGATAAAGAGCGGCCTCCTAACCTTCCTTCCTTCCTCGGACAACTTGAAGAGCAGGCTGCTGGTTTCTTTCCTACCTCTGTTTCATCTCCTCCTTCTTTTTTTTTTTAACTTGCATTTTTCCGCAGGATGCTTCTTTGCAGACGCCATTCCTGCCTCACTTCCAGCAGTTATGGAGATTCCCAGACAGGACTCCCATCTGCAACTTGAGCTTTATCGCAGAACACAAGAGAACAGTAGTAGACTCCCTCATCTATTTAAGTCTGTTGTGTAACTGTGTGTTTATAGCCGCATATCTGACCAGCCGTTCTGTTTGGCTGCAGATTTGTGTAGATGCTCTGTTCATCTAATAGAGGGAGGCTCTATTCTCACAGTCTGGACACAGGAGCAAGGTCATGCAGAGGGCCAAACACTGAAGAAAAACACACAAAAAAGGGGAAATCATAACGCCTGTTACAAAGAAACCTCTGTGCCATCTCCCATCCAGATGTTCGCATGGATTCCTGACAAGCCGCATCATCGCTGAGGTCAAAGATCAACCGAAAGCGTGACCCGCACCGCCAGCACAAGCCACAGGTAACGTGAGGAGGTGAAAACAGAAGCAGCTGCGAGGACAAGAGCAGAACCAAGTCCATGCGAACAAAATCATTTCCACAAAAACAGACCCGCCTTCGCTCAGAATGCGTGGAATCTCACACGAGGAACCGACGTGAGCTGCAGTTTTTCCAGAACAGAGATCTTGTTTTCAGAGTCAAAAGGTTACAAATTCTAACTTTAATAGGGAAAAAGTTCCTGTCATTGGGGCTTTCTGAACCCTGACAGTAAAAACATGTTAACTGACTGACAGGACAGACCGCTCACTGGCCTATGCAGTCTTAGCAAATCATCCACTTCTGTTTTTATGTTTAAGTATAGGCTTCGTTTGAGGTTTCCCACCTTTTGTTCTGCCTTGCAGGAGAATAGACTCCCTTCAGTCTATTCTGTATTCTTCGCATCACATTTTCCACTCACCTCCTGCCTTTTTCCAAGTCTTAAGTTCAAAAATTCAGCTTCACCACTTTCAGCTCAGATAAATCTTTTAATCAAAGCATTTTTGCAAGAACCTTTAAAGACTAACTGATAAAAAATTGTGTTTTTAACATGTTATTGTGTCTTTGTTTTCTAGTATACAATTGCAAGAAAGTATGTGAACCCTTTAAAAGTAACCCAATTTCTTTACAAAAATTGACATATGATGTGCTTTTTAAAATCTCAATCTAAATCAAAATGAGGGGGAAAAACATTGCCTGCTTAAATCACCCCAAAAATATGTTTTCATGTTTTTATTTAACACAATCATGTGCCCAGTTTATGCATAAAACCAAGTATTTCCAAAAGGTTAGCATATTTTCATATATTTAAAATTGTATTTCTGAGTATTTCTTTATTCAAATAGTTTCAAATCAGGAACAGACACAAAAATGCAACTACGGCAAGCCACAAGCTCCCTGATCCACTCCATTCTGATACGTCCTCTTGCGGATGACTAGATCCACGAATGTTTTCCTAGTCTGAGCTGGCATCACAAAATTGTGCTGGCTGTATGACTCCATTATTGCACACCATTTTTGTTGCACAGCTAATGTTAGCTTGGGATAGTAAAGGGCTGTAAGCTAGCGGGAGAAAATGTCATCAGAAGGATGATGGGAAATGGGGGGGGGCAACTGTCGCTCTGCAGAAATGAAGTCCTAGAAAATGACAAGTTTTTTTTGTATTTTGTCTCTTGACTTTGGGGTCACACTGTGACTGCGGCCCACACCCAGTCCCTGATACTTTCCCACACTACCATAGGTTCATTTTTTAAGTGTTATTGCATCCCTATAATTTTCACGTACGCAAAGTTGATTCTCGGCATCCTCATACAGACCCCATCTTTGGCCCCCTTTATGTAAATTAACTTTCAATAAAAGCAGTTTCTTGCCCACTAAATATTATTTTAGGCCACTTTAAATATGTTGCATGTTAAACATGTAATATGTTTACACATTCTCACACTTCCTTATCCAAAACTCATCCTGTGAGCCCTTTACCGTCCCCCCCCTTAGCTCTTTTTTCTTTTTCAAATTCCTTTTCTGTACTTCCTGTTACGCCAGAGGTAACACCAGCGCCTTCTTACTACTCATTTGGTATTTTTCTGTCAAATTTCATCATTTCAGCTCTAGATTTCTTTTCCTCTATTTATTCTCTTTTATTCAACCAAATGTGTATTTTTTTTTCTCCCTCTCTATTCAGATTTGCGCTCTCTCAGGTCTGGACAGACAAAAGAACGTTTCAAGGTTCAGTCTGTTCTACAACAATTTGCCAGCCATTATGTGACACAGAGGACACGAACAGCTGGGGATGCACTTCCTGTAGACCACATCGGCTGAAGTCTGTTCAGCCTGCACAGTCACGGAGAAGCAGCAAAAGAATCACAGTTGGATTCATCAAAGATAGAAGGGAGCTCTGGAATCAAATAATTGACTGAAAGATTAAAAAAGACGACACGTTTATCTCATTATCAGTTTTCTGCTCACGACTGCAGGAGGATTTGTGCCAAAACAGACTTGCAGCAGGCTGATTGGTCAGAATGACAAATATATATTACTTAATGCAGGATTAAAAGAAAAATCTAAAAATAAAATTTAATACAATGTTTAGTTGTTTAGACATACTATGAAATTGATTTATTTCCTTTTTGCCTTATTTAAACATCCATGTCCAAGCAGGGCTCAGTTGGTTTGTCCGCTTTGGCTTCACTGAACTGGCTAAGACGATGTGAACAAAACACCGTTTTGTGTTTTTGTCACGTTTAGTTATGTCTCTAAACTGGGATGAATGGAGGGAAGAACAAGAAGTTATTTTCTAGTCATCCAAAAACAAAGAGCAGACGCTGGCTGCTTTCTAAAGGATGAGACGGGGGGCCAACATGAAGGATGGAGGGGGGGCAGGAGGGTGTAGTCGTGGGAAACATCCCACTCAGCAATGAACGGTTGCTAAGCAACTACTTAAACAAGGCTTAGTAACCACTGGACAGTTGCCAGGTTTCCCCGTCACCCTTAACTCAGTCAGTAGGTGGCGAGCTGCGTTGCGCACACACTGACACACAAAACGCACAATCTGAAGGTCTCAAAGGAGAGGCGCTCTGTTTCCAAACAAACATGGAAAAGCTGGACAGGAAGTCCACATTGTGTCACCAGAACTTTACAGAAATTATTCCGCAGTCACACAAATCCATGTGTGGCTCCTTAAACCAGGCGTGCACCAAAAACCAGGTTACTTTAGCACAGAATAAACTCCCTTTTTTTTTTTTTACCCACTTCAAGAGGAGAATGCCAGAGCCCCGCCCCTCTCTGTCATCAGAGGCTCAGAAGTGGAGAAACTGGAATGCAACAGGTTACTGAGTTATCAGCCTATCTGCACTCCACCAACAACACTGCAGTTTATTCCCCTTTCTCTTTTAAAGTCAACAACAGCCACAGAAAGAAGAAGCACCTCCAGCACTCCTTGCAGGTGCATATGTGGACCCCAATTTTGACCCCAATAAAAGAAAATAAACAAATAAAATTGACTACTAGTCGAAATAACTTCAGATCATAATACTTATGAACAGAAGTAAAACAAAACTTTTAAGTTTTGATGTGTGACTGTGTGAATTCACGTTGTTGAGTCGGGCTGTTAATATTGAAAAGATACTTAAAAAGCCACCTATGGTTATGGGGCGAGCTGCATCGGCTCCATTAACGTTTGATTTCTGATAAAGTGCATATTCAGCAATATGCAGATACTCAATCTTCCACTTGAGAGTGGAGTTCAAAGTATCACCAAATATCATTATCTGAATATTTTGAAGAATACAATTAGTAAAAGATGACGGGAACCAGATTTATGCTAGAAAAAAAATTATAAAAAAAAAAAAAAAAATCACTTATCCTTTTGCTTATAAGTAGATTCTAAATTAAAGTAATTCTGGAGCCTAAGTGGTTTGATGCATATTTGCCTCAATAGATGTTAAAGGGTTAAACTTCAGTCTTTAAAAACTTACCAATTCAGTTTTTGAGATGCTTGGAGGACAATCATGAAATCATTGATCTTTGCTTTATAGCAGGACTTTATCAATGGGAAACAAGCTTTTACTTTCATTGTCATATAAACAACAGTCGAGCTCCAATTTCAGAGCAGATGTAAGAAAATATCCCTGTGACTGCGGGAGCTCAGTTCCACGAAATAAGCAGCGACAAAAGGAGAAAGAGGACCGGCTCCGTTTTTGATTTGTCTTTGGAAAACTGCGCTGAGGCAGGTGAAGAAAAACCAAGTGGAGTGGAAATAGCGGACATTTTTTCCAGAGGAAAAAAAGCCAAGCTTTTTTAGATTATGGAACTCAGACTGGATCCCGTCTGACTGGGAGCTCACATTGCATGAGCTTTTGCTTGAAAAAATGTAGGATGTTGCAGTAAAAATGTCTTTTTTTTTTAATCTAGAAATATTCAAGGGGGAGAAAAGGCCTTTTATTTCTCACAACTATGCCCTAGATCAAATATATTACTAGTGCCCCCAGTATGTTATATGTTCCCTCTCAACACATCCAGTTTCAGATGCCCATAGACCAGTGGTGGAGCAGGAATGTTTTATGGGGGACGAATGAGAACAGCAGAGTGGAAGTGGAAATAAAATGGTCAAAAATGCATCTCAAATGGTTTTTATATTGTTATAAATATTTAAACAACAGTAATTTAGCTAAAGTGCTTTCACTAATACTTAGGGTATCTTGAATTGATGATTTCTACATTTTTGTCAATAAAGATGCTATTGACTCAAAAATTGGGGGAAGTGGGAGGCCAAGCTGCCCCTTTACCTCCTGTAGCTCCGCCCCAGCCATAGACGCACGTATGCACACAGAGAAACAAACATGTAGAAATATACGCTCACTGGAAACGCAGATTCATGTATATATATATATATATATACATAAAAATACAGTATTTGTCAACGTATTTGCGCTTCTTTTTTTGTGGTGTCACATCTTCGTGAATTTTTTTGAGTCACAACAACTCAAAGACACGTGCATGAATTTTGTATGTCCGAAACGGGTTCTGAAGTGCCTCTCCGCACGGCGACGCCCCCTCTGGGACACGGAGGAAGAGCGCCTGTCGGCTACCCCCCTCTTCTCTCCTTGCCTCCCGCATAGAGAAACGTGCAAATAAGCAAATGAGAGGGGAATATTATATATATATATATATATATATATATATATATATATATATAGTTAGTTCATTTTTTTTTGTTTATACACATATTTATCAATAATATTATTTTTATATTTATTCTTAAAGTCCTATACGTTTGCACATTGTTTTGAGAAGTTTTGTTGTTGTTGTTGTGAATGGATGAAACAGAAAAAACATTTTTTTTTTAATAAAAATAAAAACTAAAAAAAGATGTTCAGCATAGAAGAAACTGAAACAGTTTTGTAGTATTTACAGGCAGGTACAGTAATACCTTGAGGTCTGTCAAAACAAAAGTCACGTCACAGTGTAACTGACTCATCACTGCTTGGCGTAACATCAAGTTCATGAGTAAGTGAAGTAGAAGTCACTTACAGAGACTCGGTCCCGAGGATCCTCTGTATCTTTTCGCCGGAGTGGTTGCGCTCGAAGCACAGATGGAAGAGGTGATTGGAGGACGGCCGCGGGCTCAGCATGGGTTTGAGGTCATCGGGCTGATAAAGGCTAACGGAGATCTCATCCCTCAGAGCGTAGTCTACCACGGTGTAACTGTCCTCGCTGGCAGACAAAGACAGAAAAGTTCATTTCAAAATGCTGCATCAACTCAGATCACATTTGTTAAATTTCACAATTCAACATGAAATATTTGATAACACTTTAACTATCTGTAATTGCCAGTTAATAAATAATAATAATGAACACTGTGAGTTAATAAGTTATAAATGACTTGTTACATACAGTTAATGACATAAAAATGTTCCCTATAGACAATAGATAACCAATAAGCTGTTAGCTTTCTTAATTATCAACTGTTCTTAATAAACTGTGAATGTTATTTAACAAGTCATTTATAACTCATTCAGTAACAGTTAATCAGTGATATGTTAACTAGCTATAACAGGTAAATAAAGTTTTACCAAATATTTCAATGAAGACGTGTATGGTGGGGGTTGAGTTTATACTGACAGGTGACAGTTTGACTTTAATTGACTAAGACTGATGAGTCAGACAAAATTTTTCCCATCATTCACCAGAACACTGTAGCTTGGAAAACTACTGGAGAGATGATGAAGATGGAAAAGTTCAGGTCCACACACATTACTGAACTAGAATACTAAAGTAAGTTTGACTCTTCTCATGAACTCTGAGGAGAAGCCAGCAAAACTCGTGATTTTGCTCAGGAAAAAAAAAATCTGTTAATATTTCCAATTTACAATATAAAATTAATGTGTTTTTTTTTTTTTATATGACACTAGGGAAAAGTAATTTACATTGACAAAAGTTAAGCATTAGAGGATGGCCCTGGCTTTAACCACAACTTAATAAATGATGCGTAAAAAAATAATATATATATCTTGATGCACCAATACTATTATAATACATATTTTGCCTATGCCTAGTTTGAATTTAAAAATAAATCTACATTGAGCTTTATATTTTTATATATTCAACTAAAACTCAAATTAGCAGCTGCTAAAACACTTAAAAAAATAATTGACAGTTGGTTTTGCCATAAACACCAACATATTTTAGTCTGACTTTGAACATGACATGACTGTTCGTGTCTAGAATTTGAGATTAAAAATAGCTGAGAATCAGCGTGTGCTCATCATCCAGGCTGTCCTAGTACATCAGGTCACAAAAGGAGGAACTGGTTAAGCAGATGGAGTTATTTTAAAGTATTTAACAAATTAAATTTGATCTCTTCCTTTTGCCAGATTACTAATGAAATAGCAGATAATAAAACCTGAATTTCAAATCTTGAAGCATATTTTATGCCGACTCAGCAAACCCATCAAGTACTGACCGTGTCTGTGTGTGGGAGGGTACAGACAGTACCCTAACACAGGGCACTAACACTTGGGTTTAGAAAGAGGGGAATTGGTAAGAGGAAAACCGTCTCCTGTCATATGTGTGGTAGAAAGAAACAGGTTCCTGTTAGGATTTCCTTTTTTTTTTTTTTTTGGATAGTAATAAAATTATGAACGAGCAAATTGATTTAGAAAAAGACATTTCCTTCAGATTTTTGACAAAAGTTTTGTTGTTATTTTGGTCAAAAAAAATTGTTCTTCTTTTTCCTTGTAAACATTTTTTTATACCTGCCATGTCCAGGTGATACAAACATTTATTCTAATCACATGATTAACCCTAATTTAACAATCTCAAATGTTACCCAACAAAGGAAGTTCATACATGACAGATATCTGTTCCCAGTATTTCTGGAAATGAGTGTTTGTTTGTGACAGCAGCACAAAGGAAATATCAGGAATCCTGTTTGCGTAAGTGTGGATCCCCGATTGAACAGGGCGGGGCGGCTGCATATTTGTTTGCTGAGTTTCAAATGTGCAACTAAACAGTTTCCCAAAAGTTGCCACACACCAGACTACTGATGGTGTGGCTTTTGTCTGGGATCCTGTCTTGGCATTAAGGTGTGAAGACGGAAAAATATGGAAGAAAAAGGCTGATAGAGAAAAAACTGATAAACGTTATCACAGCTGTGCCCAGCTGCTCGACATTCTCATGTTCACCTAGATCCACACAAAACACACGGAGCGGACTAATTCCTGGAAAAAGATGTTTAGATAGGAGTCCAGTTCAAGCATGCAGGCAGACACGCACACGTGCACATGGGAAGGATTTTCACGCTCAGTGTTGACACGATGGAAGGGGCAAACTCACAAAAGAGAACCAAAACTAAAAACTGGTGAGAAAAACAACAAAGATGGAGATGGAAACAACAAGAGCCTGTTTCACATGATGCTCAGCGTTCACACTGGAAGAGGAGGGAAGTGAGGAGCAGAGAGGAACCAGCTGGAATGTTATGTAAGTGTTCCCCGGAGCCAGCATGGAGCACTTCAGCACTTTTCTGGAGCGTGACTCGAGTCTGACATGGAACGGGCTTCCAGTGCAGACTCAACCCATGATCAAAAGCACATGTGGTAACGCTTTCTCCTAATTTACCACAAAATTGAACCAATAAAGACATAGATAAAGTTGAGTAACAGGTATTCAAAACTAAAATACATTTGAACAGTTGTAGCACAAGAGCAAACAAGTGGTTTTAACCAAAATGTTGATCATATTTTGGTAAAATACAGCTTAAAATTCCACTCAAATCATCTTTTGATCTATTGTAAAAATGTTTCCAGTGATCTTTTTATTGTGATTATGTCCTTTTTTTAGCCAAATTCTGAAAAGTTGTGTCTTTTTTTTAGGACATAGTTCCTGCAGAGCGGCAGAAGTTCAGTAAAAATTTTGCCTTCCCGTCATCCATCTGTTTACGCTGTCTCCTGCTAGCAGGGAAAAAAAAAAAAGGCTTGCATTGGAGCTATCCAGCTTTGATCCAGATACCAGCTCAGACGAAGAAAACAAAGTTGTTAATGGATCTAATTGTCTGTGAATGGATGCATCAGAACGGAGCTGAGCTTTCTGGCTTGCCGTATTCGCTTCTACATGATTTTTTCAAAAGCATGTTTTCTTCTGCTCTTAATTTACAATTATTTGAATATAGTAATACTCAGTATTAATCTTTATTTTCTTTATAAATATCCTCCATCATGAGATAAATTCTACAGAACATGTTGAAAATAAATTTTTTATCAAAGTGGCTGTTCAAAAAATAAACTGTACATACATATTACACAGTCTAAGGTGGTGTCTGTTATACAAAGAATTAAAAGCAGCTAACATTAAAATAATAATAATTATTATTATTATTCAAACATTAAAAAAAACCCTGCAGCTCAGCACCACCAGAACAATCTTAAAAATAAATTATTAATAATAAAAAAAATAGAATGAGTTTAGTTCATTATTTTTATTATTATAAACCAGGGCTTACATAGTTTTTGTTTTGTGTCCAAAGCCAAATAAAACACTTTTTGTTGTTTGAACACTTTAAGAGTCAATTTTTAAAGCTTTTTCTGTACTTGACTAACTTTTATTTGATTTTCGGGGCAATAAATCTGATTTTTTTTCTCTGATTACATAAAGTCAGTCTTTATTTAATGCAACTCTTAACTAGAATATGCTTCTAATTTTTTTTTAACTCCAAAAATGTATTATGTAACAAAAGTTTGTTTGTTTTATTTAGTCACAAAACTCTCATTTGTGAATGAAATGCTGCTACAGTATTAAGCTCTATATATAAAAAGTTTACATTAAGAATTCCAAACACTTGTATGAAGCCAAGTAAGGCTTTAAATGACAAAGTAGAGAGCCATTATATTGTTAGCCCCAGGAGTCTCTAAGACCTGCTGTTTCCCTCATGAACCTCTGATGTTTGAGTTTTCATTACTGCAGATGGAGTGCGGAGGAGAGTGGCGTGCCACAGCACGGCTCCAGCTCACCACAGCACAATCCCATATTCCAACAGTTTCTCACATTCATCCTGACACGCAGCCCCAAACGCCAGATCCCTTCTTTTTTTTTTTTTTTTTTTTTTAGAAATTCTTCTAACCTGGGCAGAGCTGGAGCCTGTCGTCTGAGATCCCAGATCAGATTTCCAGAAAAAATGTCTTTTTTGGAGTGACTTTTTTACCCTGCCTTGTGATTTCTGTTAAGTATTAATCCACGCATGGCGGGAAAATAAGTTCCAGACACAGAAGGGAATGAAAGAGAAAGATTTTTCTGAGAAAGAAATGTAAGCGTCCGAGTGTACGCAAATTTGGACCACGTCGTCTAGAGGAGCACCGCCGAACCCCTGCCTCTGCTTTTGTAATGCAAAAGCAGCAGAAGTGACAGATTTGACGGCAGATTTGTGAAGCGGCGTTTCTTTGCGGCTCAGTTTTAAAACATCTCTGAAAATCTGTGCAGCATTAAAAAAAAAAAAAAGAGTAACATTCCTTTCAAAAACCTATTGAACGCTAGCTGTGAGTCCAAGCATTTAAACCCACAGATAGTTCTGCAGACCGCAGAAACGCCACGTAAATCAAACAGAGTCAGAACATTCAGTTCCACTCACCTCTTCTTCCTGGTGATGATGAGAACATCATTGAAGAGGAAGAGATAAACGTGCTGCCGGGTTGTTCGCTTCAGGAAGACGCCCTCCACCAAAGAGGTCAGCTCCCCTCTCTTTACCATCCATCTGGAGCTTGAGATCAAAGGGAATGGCTGCAGGAGGAGGACACAGATGCTGATTTCTTAAACAATCAGATTATTAAAATGGTCACGTAAAAAAAGCGCTTTCTGACATCTATTATTAGACAATATGAGAAAATCTGAATTACACACCTACCGGTAGATTTATCCAGAATAATCAGATTGATTCTTGCATGTATGAATGTTTTTGAGGTACTTTTTAGACCTTGCCATTTCTAAACTGATGTTACAAACAGATTCCTGCATTCATCAATACATTTCATTCTGTGTCCGTACCTTGATCTTAAACTCCAGCTGTGAGTTGATGGTGCACAACATTTCCGTTCGCTCCATCGTCCGGGCTCCTTCATTACACTTTCTCACCACCTGCTCTCACACACATACACACAAGCATCACAATGCAGCAATCGAAGCCTCTCTGCTACTGCTAAATCCACATTATTGACATGCCAACTTGCCATGTTAACCCATTTACGGTAACTAAACAGGTTTAATTTTAAGGGAAATGTGAATTTTACAGATTTTTATAATTACAAAATGCATATAGATGCAAAAACATGCATGTGGATTTTGCCAAAGTTCACAATTGTAGAAGACAGTTCACAATAGTTGCAGCACAATCTTTAAATTAATCATTTTTATGTTGCTCTTGACAAAGCAGAGACATTGTATTCGAAATTCATTCAATAATGTCTTGATTTGATGGTTTTCTTCTTCACTTTCATTTCCTTTCAGAGAAGATTAAAAACCAAGTCTTAAAGAAATCATGTTTTTAGTGTTCTTAAACTTTTTCTTAAAATGTTAGTAAAACTAAGCCTAAAACTAGATTTCTGAGTATTTATTTCTTCAAATAGTTCATATAGCTGCAAATCCAATGCATTCTCACTCCCACTCATCAAATATGGACGTATGGTTCGGGTCCCTTACACGTCATTTTTTGATGTTTTAGGTGTCCCCAATTCATCATTTTTTTTAAGTACTGGCTGTTCCCATTAAATTATGGCTCCTCAACTTCTGGGCCATGAACCAGTAACGGTCCGAGAGCTGCTTGGTACCAGACCACAGGAGTCCCCTACTCTTGGGACGCGTACTGGTACCGATCCAGTACTAGGGTGTGGACCGGACCCAGGCCCGGCCCCTAGGCTTCATGGGACTCTAAAAGAAGAAGAATTTTGCATCCCTCATTGAGATTGAGATTGGCGGTGCTGGGGATTAAACCAGGTAATTCTGTGTTTGGAGACGAGCACGAACTGACTGCACCACAATCTATGGGAAAGTAAGGGGATTTGAGCTGTTAAAGGTGTGGAGGAAAAAAACAAAGACCAGATTGTTAGTTAAATTTGTCGTTTTGGACCAAAATGCAGAAGGGAGAGAATCAAACCTCTGCTTTGAGCCTGTTTCCTCCTCTTCCTTTTTTATCCCTAAAGTTTAAAAGAACTAACAGCAGCAACAGCACGCACCCCTCGCTTTCCCCCAACCCAGACAGCAGCAGCGACAGGAAGGGACTGCAGAGTTATTGATTACACCAAACTTTTGACTGGACTGCAACTGGTACCCTAACCCGGAACCAGTTCCACATCTGTTACTGCATCCCGAGGGTTGGGGCCCTGTAATTTAATGGGAGCAGCCAGCACGTCAAAAAATGTCAAGTTGGGGACACCCAAAACATGACACGGAGGGTGCCCTAACCATACGTCTATAACGGGTTGGGAGTGAGAATGAGTTGGCGAATCAGGAGCAGACACAGTTGGAGAAAAAGCTCATTTGTGACAAAGCTACACAGCGGAGAGGGGAAGGCTGGCATGGTTATGATGCGCCAGCAGTATAAGAAACACCTGCCGCTTTACAGAAGCTGTGTGTATTATTTTGGCTAAAAACAGCATAATCGAAATCAAAAGACTACTTCTTTTAAAATAAATCAAAAGATGATCAGAGGGGTTCTTCAACAAATGGCAACAATATAGTGAGTCAATTATGATGGGGGAGGGGGCATTAACCAAAACAAACTTTTTAGAAATCTCTAACTGTGCTGGAAAAGTCATTTTCTGCGTCAGGAACAGAGAAAGAGACCTTCTGAATGGACATGGCAATTCAAGCGACCTTTAACATGGGCCAATTTGGCCAAACAGACGCAGGGAGCTCCAGCTATGCCTTCTGTTCAGGGAACAGCAGCGGAAAAAAGAGGAAAGCCTTGTGAAAGCTGACACAAAAACCAAAGGAAATACAGGAGGTTGTGTCACATCCAACAAATATCTATAAATATATGTCACAGCTCAGTTCCAAACAAGAATTTTTATGGCTAAAAAGTAAATTTACTCAACCATTTACCTTGCTGATTTCTTGCAAAGCTGTTTTACAGTCCTCATACTGCTTGGAGTTTTTGGGTGTCTTCTGACAAATAGTCTGGAACACAAAAGTACATGGAAAAAAATTCACAATAAAAATTAACCCACTTATTCCATTCGTGAACCACAAACCACACTCTTATCAGAGGAATTAAAACATATTACAACAGTGGGAATAAAGGAACTCACACAAAACTTTCTCAAGATCCAAAAACCGTTGAGAGAACAAGTTTGAACACAAGTACCCCATGGGAGACACTAACATGAGGCGGGGAGGGCAAATAAAAGGGAAGAAAGTAAGGGAAGCACGCTGTCAACGATTACAAAGTGGCAAAGGAAGCATGAAAGTGAGGAAGCCTCACGAGAAGGAAAGTGGAGCTAAAGCCTTTAGGGATTACAAAGGAATGGAGTGAGGTCACGCAAACATGCTGGAGGTTAGAACGCACCCAAAACGTTAGATCTGTCAGGGCGACGCAGGCAAAAAACAAAACAAAACAGTTGCATGACTGTCAAAAAAAAAATCCTGTAATTCCACCGCTTGTTTGCACAGTTCACTCACGTCCAAGAGCAGAGGCAGGCGGGTGATCCGCTGCATGGGCAGGATGAGGAAGGAGATCATCGGGAGGTTCCTGCAGTCTGGGTGGGCCTCTATCTTGGTCAATACCTCCTTAAAAACTGGATTTGTGGATCTGTGGGAGCAAAAACGAGAACAGATTAAAGGAAAAAGACATTTTGGCAGGAGGGCGACATGATAAGAGAGTCTGTGTGTCTCCTCGGTCACTCACACCAACTTCTGTAGTGTTCTCTGCTGGTAGACCTCATTGGAGCAGTAGGTGATAAAAGGGTCAAAGTTGGACTCGGCATGCTTGCAAACAATGTCGCTGATGTCATCGATGACTATGTTCATTTCGTGTCTTTCCTCCAGTTCCTTAAAAAACCTAAACAAAAGGTGATAAAAAAATAAATAAGGTCAGCACGGCTGGGGTTTGGAAGGCTGCAGCGATCATCAAATCCTGCGTCATCTCCCAGAAAAGGAACACACAGGACAGAGAGGGGAGAACCACAAACACCTCACCTCGAAATCCACGTCAGGATCCCAAGAGGAACTCTTTGACACTTTAAATAGACGCAGCCTACCATCAACCAAAACAGAGAGGCTTTTTCTCTTCCTGACCAAACCAGATGGCCAATTTAACGACACTCCACTTGTCAGACTTTAAGGGAAAATCTGTTTTTGTGAGCGCAGCCCAAAGTGACAAACAGGAAACTGCTGCACAGACACAGGATGTCCTTTTTTATGGGATTTGGGCTCATCTGCAAAAGCAAAACTGGAAGCCTTCCCACCTACCTCACACAAACACATAGTTGAAGAAACAACAAACAACTGTTTGTATCATCAAGGTGGGTTTTGATGTTTTAAAATTACAAAGGAATAAAGTGTAGGGTTATATTTATACTTTAATATCAACTTTTGATTTGTCTCAAATGTATAAAACAAGTCACAAACACCTGCATTCGAAACACTCGCAGAGGCCGACAAAGAATGAGGTAGTTTTGACGATTGAGTCAAAGCATGCTGGTTCCAAGTAAAGGAGATCTTGTTTAACCAGTATTGAGTCTGACGATATCCAGCTCTTGCGCATTTGTAGGAGCGGAGGGTAAAGTCTGGCAGCGATGCTTGTGGCATTACCTATCTCGAGAGGACAGAGACAGGCTGCAGCATGTCCAAACGCCACATGGAATATTTTTGGAATTCTCAAATCCCTATTTCCCGAACTGTGTGATAATAACTTCGAGCACAAAAAAAGAATAAATACTCCCAATCTGCTACAAGAATGCACAAACAATCGAACCGTAAAGGCATGGAAGGCTCTGTGAGAATGCAAACAGAGTTCTCACAAGTGCTTGAAACTCACCACTCCAACAGACGTAAAGATTACAATTAAAGAATGTTTTTTCTTTTTTAAAAAAATATTCAAATGTGTCTCTTTTTGAAGTTTAAGTACATAAATAAAGCAGAAGATAAAATACTGCTGCTAAAAACACGTGTTCAAACACTGAGGTATTGTGACTTGCAGGCACCATGTGTTAAAATAAACATATCAGAGGTGATGTGAACGTGAAATGACTTCATAGCTGAACTCAAGAGAGAGCAGCTGGACTACAAAACTTCCCTCAATCATCTGCAGGAACGACGGCGTAAAGAATGAGTGCTTTAATTGTTGACACAGCCCAGATTTCCTCATAGACTCGGTTTTTAAGCTTCTGATGGACGAGTGTTTCCATCGGTCTGGAACAAAAGATCACGGCCACAAGAAGAGCTGGAGCGAGGGAAGCATCCCACTCAAACCTACTTCTTGCTGGCCTCACAGACGTCTGAGATGTTGGAGAAGAGATGGTGGTGCTCCATCTTGGTCATGGTCTCTCTGAGCTCTGCTGAGTCCTTGAATAGACGGATCAGGATCTCCAGGCTGTGGAAGTAAGAGTGCTCCGACGAGATGAGCTCAAAAATGGCCTGATGGGGAAAACAACAGAGAAGTTTAAGCTTACATGACGACACACGTAAGGTGGATGCAGGTCTGGATTTAGCCTGAGAGTTTGAGGAGTCATGTCACTCCAAGCCCCTAAGATGTGTTGAAAATGATGCTATCATCAAAGCAGTTCATCTGTCACATATCTCAAATCAAATCAATAAATGAAATGAAAATGAATATCTATCTCCTCCATTTACCTTTAAGTCTTATAAGTTTTATGTTGAATGCTCTTTGTGAGACTAGTCTCTGCCTTTACCGGGCTTGGGACAAGCAGGACTCTGGTTTATGCTCTGTTCTCCAAGATTATGGACCCCTTAATATCACTTTCTGACGTTTTGAGTGTCCCCGAGTCGACAATTTTTGAGGTGCTGGCTGTTTGTAAAATCAAGACTCTGCAACCCTCAGGACGCTGTAACGGATGCAGTACCGGATGGGCACTGGTCCTTGGAACGCATCCATTACCTGTATCCTAACCCAGTAATGGTACTCTAACCATAACCCAGTAGTGGTTTGCGTCCGATACTGCGCTGGTTACCGCATCTAGTCTGGTGTCGAGTTAGGGCTAGAGTACGGATCCCGGTTTTTGGTACCGGTGCGGTATGCGTCAAGGTTATTGGACCGGTTCTGGTTTGCGTCCAGGAGGTTGGGAACCCGTAATTTAATGGAAACAGCCAGTAGGTCAAAAAACAGCAACTTGGGGACACCCAAAGCGTCAAAAAAGTGACGCAGAGGAGTATATGGGACGACTTGGGAATGAGAATGTGTTGCCTTTTCAGGTATTGTCCCCATTGCCCATGCCTATATCCAGCCTTGATTGTATGTGTGTGGTTGCATGGCTCTGCAACAATCTGGGAATATGTACAGGGTGTACCCCGCCTTCTCCCAAACGTAGCTGGGTTGGCTCAGTGACACTAAAAGGGACTGAATGAAGAAAAATAGGATTCATATTTCTCAGATGTCTGATTCAGCAGAGAGGAGAGCTGCACCGTCAACCCGCCTCACATACCAGCAGGCTTCAGTCATGTCTGGTATGCTAAAGAAAACCATATACATCCAAATACTTCAGAACCATTTCTGGTTTGACTCACAAAAGTATTTTCGATGTGGATCTTTCACTTCAAAAGGTATAACAGACCGGAGACAGTCATGAATGTCCCTATTGTACTTTAAAAATACTTTTCTTGAAAAGGAGGGTAGATCAGAAAGGAAGTACACAGACAGCCAACTACCTTAGAAAATTCAAAGTTAGATTGTGGGATTGGAGAAGAGAGAATATCTTACTTCTTGTCTTTTGCGATCCTCTTGGCTCAGCTTGTCAGACAAACCATTTTTTTTCACCTAAACGGAAAACAACACTTGAACATAGACCTCAACATCAAATTAATCAAGACTTTTGCCATTTTTTTATAGTTCTAAGGCCTTGCAGAGTTATTACACAGGTGTGCAGTATTTGAGTTAGATCACAGTCTCCTCACATAACGACAGGAAAACACTGAATGACATGTTGAGTAAGGAGCTCCTGAAGTTGAAGCTCACCGTGGGATTAGAGAGATTTGAGCTGAAAGCCTGACAAATACAGACAGAGGGAACTCCTAGTAGCAACAAAGCACTGCAGATTAAAGGAAGACTCGTGAACTCACTTTGAAAAGAGTCATCCCACTGATAGTGCATAGTTTAAATTATGTAAGTGTCTCTATGGCTGGTTTTAATGGAAGTTAAAAGCTATTCTGGAATCTTGAAATTCATGATGCTTCACAAGCAGGTTATGTTTCCTTTCTGTTCCAACGAGATAGTAAAGTAATGGACCTCTCCAGGACAAATCCTTCTTCTTTCTTTGTAGGTTTGGTTTGATAGGAAAATTTGCAGATTAGGTTGAAGAAACAGCCAGGTTTGAGTCCCTACCGTCTTTCTGCCTCATTACTGACAAATAAATGACATGGATGTTTAAAACAAAGACTCCTAGTCAGACAAATAAAATCAAATTAGATTGTTTTTTTGTTTGCGATTGATTCCAGTTCATATGCATACGCCCAGAAACTTTGGAAGCTATGCTAATTGCTCTTGGATAACATGAGCCATATTTGTCCCCAACTTGCACAAGCAAATAAACAGACAGGAATGCTTCAGTAAAGAAAAAAAGACTTTGCTCATCCACTTCCAAAAGATTCCACTGTATCTGCGAGCAGGCAACGTGTTATGCATATTTGCAGTATGATGCACACTTTGCCAACACACTGGCATTACTTCCAAGACATCCTGTGGCTCTCTGACTGACTGACTGACTGCCTCCCATCCCGCCAAAGTGGCGCAAGAACAACCCAGCCTTGATAATGAGAATGAGGGGTAGAGGGAAGCACGCGTAAAGGGAGGAAGGGTATGGAGGGTGGCCAAACTAGTTATGACAGCATTCTTTGAGAGCACCAGAATTCCGCAACTAATTTTAGCAGAGACTGTGTGTTGGTAGAAAAAAAAAAAAGTCTAACCACAGAGAGCTGGCTCCAGGTGGTACGCAAGGGTCTATACTGCACCACGATGCCATCATCAGGTTTGATTTCTCGGGCATCGGCATCCTCGTCCGAGTCGTTGTGTAAAGCTTTTTCCTTGTAGTTCTGATACAGCTCCTCTTCTGAGAAAAAAACATTAAAAAGAAGTCTGGTTATTTATGATGCATTCCGTGAAAGAGAGATAGGCGTACTGCAGCAAAAGATGACAAGAAGCGTGTCTCACCTTCGCTGTCAAAAGTCGGCTGAGAGATCAAGACTTTTTTCTTATCGGGACTCTAAAAATAAAATTTAAAAAGTTATACTGAGAAATAAACAGAAACAGACCCCTCTGTCACCTGACTATGACCCCCTTCTCTGACCTACTTCCAGAGCCTACTGTGCGTTTATAAGTCTCCGAATCGAGTGACATCACGTCTTCAAACAATCACATTAATTGTTTCATTGTAAGGCTCTGTCGTAACGTCTGGTGCTGCTGTGCCAGAGCCACAGCTCTAAGTCCAAATCAGGGATTTACATTTCAGAACTGACCCTAATACGAAAGGCTGGTCGAAGCGAAACTATTATAGTAAAAATCAAAGAAAAATAATTCAAGATTTTAATTGAAATTGCTTTTGCAAAAGATTTCCTTAACCTCATTTAGACCTAATAATGGAGCTAACCCTCTACACACTTTATTGTGTTCACTATAAAAACATTATTTCTTTCAATTTCAGATCAAAAATACTCACTTTGAATATCCCACCACTTTTCTGGTATTCCATCCCAGGACTCGAGGGCTTCAAAGTTCTGGGACTTAAAGATTTCGGAGTCCCAGGACTCAAAGTCTTCACTGAATCAGGACTACTGGGACTTGTTGGACTCTTTGCTGACTGGACTGGACTTTCCAACGTGAGGCTTTGGATGGGCTTCAACAGCATCGAGTCGTCCATGTCCACGCTACTCACGACCGCCTTCCTGTAGGAAGTGCTCCTCAAGCCTCTCCGTATAGCTCCTGGACTGTCATTCTCCTCGTCTGCGTGTTCGCCGTGGCCTGTGCCTGTAGAAAAGTAGGGCCCCGTTTCCACCATGCTGAGAGCTTTCACTGATCTTTTGGAGTGGTCCACGCCCAGCAGTCCCGCTAAACCCTGACCTTGTGTCCCGGGCGGCTTATTGTGCCGACTTTCAGAGGCTAAACCTTTGGGAATGAGCTGCTGTGTGCCCATCTTCAGAGCGGCTGGACTGTTGGTGCTGAGGACAACAGGGGTAGCGGGAGAGGCAGAGGGGGAAGGTGATGAGGAGATTGAGGAAGATGAAGAGGCACGCTTTGTGCTGCATGAGGGCGAGGGGGACGTTGGCGACTGTCTGATTGGCGTTTGGGCTCTGTCAGTTGGCGACGGGGAGCGTGGGGTTGGAGGATCTGAGGAGTTCAGGGACAGGAGCGAGGGGATGCTGGAGGTGGAGCTGTGAGAGGACGTGAGGGGCAGCTGCGACAGCGGAGAAGGGCTGGACGAGAACAAATCTTGGTGGTTTTCAGCCGTCTGAGGAGACACGGTTGTTGAGGCTGAGTCGGTGTCATCCCTGATCGGACTCCTCTGAGGACGCCTTTCAAACCACACAGCTTGTCCATTCTTAGCCTTCTCCACGCCATTATCTCCATTAGAGGTTCTCCTGTTGTCCTCAGTCCTAACTTTGGACATAGTGACATTTTTTTTGGCGCGGCGTCCGCTGCTCAGGCTCCGGACGATTCTGCTCTTCTTGGAGGGTTTTTGGAGGACATGAGTTAGGGTGACTCTGTTCAAACTCTCAGCTGGCTGGTTGGGAGTGAAGGAGCAGTCCACGTTCTCCAAGTGGAAGTCAGAGGTCGTCACGCCATTCTGGTGGTAACTGATAGGTCGCTGTCTGGTTTTGTTCAAGTTCTGGGGCAGTTTACTGCTGTGCGGTTTCCACAGAGGTGTGATGTTGTTGTTGGACAAATCTACATCGTTGCCAACATCCATGGTTGTTGCATTCGTGGGTCTTTTTCCTTTATGAGGAAACACCTGTAGACAGTAGATCTTAACCCCTGGGACTAAAACAAAGTGAAGAATCAGTATCTGGCAGCAGCACACAGTTCTACTTTCACAGGGTTTACTCATTAACGGTGGTTTCAGTTCACAAACACACTAAGATCAGCTCCAGGGACAGAGGACAGCAGAGAGGACAGACCACAGTCCTTTTGTGTTTGCTCATCGTGGCGAAGTGCCCCAATTAAACATGAAACTCTGCAGATAGACTGAGCTGAGATAGAACCTTCTGTTGAATGCTCAACCGCTTTAACATATGAAAATGCTCATCTCTAAAGCTACCTGCTCGCAGAGAGAGGCGTGCACCACTCTTGAACGAAACTAGTTTCCAGCAGGTTAAAGTCCAACTCACCTTCAGTCTGTGGATCTGCGCTTCCAGGACCCGAACGGACATAGAAGAAACTCCTATAGACAGCGGATTAATCCAAATACCTCAAATAGAGAACTCAATCAGAAGTTTGTTGAGTTTCTGATCAAATGGAGACTCGTGGGAACTCCAGCTGGCTTTACGCGTCTGTGCGCAGCTGAGCGCGCAGGAGTTTCTATGACCAGAGAAGGAGGAGGAGGAGGAGGAAGAGAAGAGGGGGAGGAGGAGGAGAAGGGGGCTGTGAAGAAGAGGGAGGCAAACACCAGCTACTTATCTATGACCTTACTCGGGGGAAATTGCTGCTACCTTTAGGAAAGAAGTGATGCGCAAAAACTTTTTTTTTAATGTATCAAATTAAAAGCTAAATGATGGGAACCTTTCAGCTATAACACATACATTTCACCACCTAGTTATTATTATTATTACTATTATTATTATTTTGTGGTGCAAGTAAGTTTAAAAATGTATGTTAAAAATAAAAAAAAAAAACTTGTAAACATGTATTTATTTATTTGGGGAGTTATGTTTATATTTTTATGTATTGGTGTATTCTCTCTATATATCTTTTTCTTTTGGGGATTTTTCTGTAGATTTTCTTTTGCATTTATAGCAATTTGTCCATTGTGGGACTAATAAAGCTTTTCCCGTTCTCAGTTGTTGTTGTTTGGCGCCATCGTGCGGTTTAGGGTGAAATTGCAATATGACTAAAAAAAAGGACTCTTTCAACTATGAATATGCATAAATCCCAGATTTTATTAGGAGAGGTTCAGGATACATCCTATACAGGTACAAATACAGAGAAAGGCAGCTTTCGAGTCAAACGTGAGTAAATACATTTGTTGCATAAACAATTTTTTTTTTAAATATATGTAGCATCACGTCATTGCACACTTGTGTTTTACACATAAATACTCTTACTGCTAAAAAGAAAAACATCAATGAGACTTTCTTTTTTTAATGAAAGTCCATCTCGGGCAAAGAAGTGTGTGGGGAAAAAAACAACACATTTTGCACTTCCCCAGTTTTGCCACTAGGGGACAATATTGTCATATTTTGTTAAGTGTAATGCTTCACGAATATAACCGATAGAGTAAACCGAATGGACTTAGATTTTATCTCATGCTGAAACCAGTTGTATAACTGCCAAAACACTATAGTTCATACCAAAAAACTAGAGTATCCGGTCATTCTAGCTGTTTCTAAATGCAAGAATCTCTGATCATTTAAAAAATACATTTGAAGTGTTACATTGATCAAAAAACACTTTAAAGTCACAACATATAATCAGATAGACTCTGTGACTCAATCTTGATTAGTAAAAATAGACAATATTTTCATGCTTAAACAACTTTTTGCATTTTTTAAGAAAATAATAAATTTATTACATGTGATAATAGTCAACCCTTAATAGAAAGTTAAAAATCAAAATTAGTTTTCTTTCCCTTTATTTCGATCAAAATCCTCTGCCACTTTAAATCCTTGTTTGTTTGTTTGTTTTCTTTTGACAACTCCTTTTAAAAAATCTATCTTGTATTTTCCATTTTTTAAAAACCAAAATAAGCTCAAATTGGACCTATTATCTTTAACGGTAAATGTACATTATGCTAGAAGTTTTTACAAGCTCCTCTGTCTGCATAAAAAGCAGTTCAGGAACACACTACCATTACAGACCTTTCATCTTTTTAAGTGAGACTGCTTTCAGAATCACTGACTGCAATTTTCTTTCCCTATAAAACCTGTAAAAACATCCACCAACCTCAGCTACTACCGTTGTTTTCTCTATTATTCGAAAGAATGCCTGTTGTACATCTGCTTTTAAAATTCAATATAAAATAAGTGCATTTAATGGAAAAGAATTTCAAATATGCTTGGAAAATACAAGTTTGACGTTAGAAATAAAAACAAGACTTTTGTGTGTGTTTGTGAACAAATCAATGGAAAGAATCAGACTTAAGGCTGGAGATTTTTTCCATCTGTCTCCTATCTGTCAAGGTGAAATTTTATAAAGGTGCATTTCAACAGCATAGGCTCTAGATTACTGTACGGTGTTCTGTCAATAAAACAATAAACCATCATGTTGTCACAGAAGGTCACCAACCCTTTGTACTTTCTATGGACAGAATGTTTCATTCTGACAAACCATTTCCAAAGAGAATATTATGAAACATGAATTATTCATGACACAATTGTCTAATAACTACACCTACTCCAATCTAAATTCCTGCTGAAAGGAAGGTGTTTGAAACCAATCAAAAAAAAATTATTTCATTTTGAAAAACAATGATAAAGAAATGCTTTCATTTTGAATAAACACGCGTTTGTCTTTATAGATTTACAGAAGGTAGCACTTCATTCTTATTTTGAGCCACATATACAGTGTATAAATGAAGTCTGGTCTGGAAGTGGTGAGTCAGCCCAGGGCGACGCTCATAAACAGCACCACTCTAGTGTCTACTGTTGCATTCAATTCTCACAAAAATATTACAGTGTGTGTGGTGACAAGTCAGAGGTCAGATATTTCCTCATGATGATAACTCTTTTTAATGAGCAGGAGACTGAGATCCAAAAGGAGAACTTTTATAGACCAACTCTAAAGAAAATTGTGGTTTTTGTGTTATCTTATTTTTTTACACATTCTCATGATGGAGGAAATATATATTATATATTAAAAAAAATTCAAATTAAAAATACATTTCTGGGTATTTATTTATTAAATCATTGTGAATCAGGAGCAGACACAAGCTCCTTGCTCTGCTCCATGTAGACAAATAGATTCTTTGTCTTTCTTGTCTGAGCTGGAGTCTGGATCAGAACCGTACGGCTGGATGTAGTTTCGATATTGCTCGCTATTTTTGTTGCACCTGTAATGTTAGGTTGGGGTTGTGAGGGGCTGTAATCTAGCCATAGAGAACGTAAACAATGGGATGATGGGAAATGAGAGCTGTCTTACTCCCTGCCAACAGCCCCGCCCACAACTCAGAGACAAATGTCTGATGAACTACTGTCACTCTGCAGAAAATACGTCCAAGAAAACATTTATTTTACCTTAAAAACAGCATAATCCTACTTAAAATACCACTAGGAAAGTTTTTACAATTAATCTATAGATAAACAGAAATTTGATCTTTTTTTTTTTATGTATTTATTCTGGAAGAATATGCGTCACAGTCAAACCGCTTCAACATACCCCACAAATAGAGATGTACAGTCACCCGTTTTGTAACATTCTCGTTTCCCCTTATCTCCGTATCACCTCTGCCCTCTGCTTCCTGTTCATCATCCGTTACCTGCTGTAGTTTAGGCCACATTTGAGCATTAAAGCCGCACTGCTGCACTCAGCATTCCTGAACACAGTCGGTCTTTTTGGCGTTTCATAAAAATAACACAGAAAAAAGCCCTCTTCGCATCATACCTCCCTCTTTTTTTTCCCTCTCTTCTGCTTTGTCTGACTCACAACCTATTGTGCCTCTCCTACTCTGCAGAGCTGTTGCTCGCTGTCCTCGCCGGCTCTCCCCTCACCCTTCACTTCCACCCACACATCTCCTCATCCGTCCTCGCAGAAAACAGCATAGCACTAACAGCTGCAATTACTGCAGGCATAGATTGGTCTGAAACGAAATAAAAAACAGTTCACAACAAGAAATGGAACTTAGAGGAGGGAAATAATTGTTATATGCGTACAAGTAACAGGGGTCACAAATGTCAGGAGACTAGTTTTGTCTGAGACTTCTTTCATGGTGTAATACAGTTAGGTTGATAAGTACATATGGAACTAACAGTGGGGACATCTGCCACATGAACACATGTTTGAACCCAGACTAATCACCATGGTTACAGGGCTTTTTGCATGTGCTGATTGGCTGTGGTAGCAGCAATGACCCGTGATTGACTCTCCCCGTGGGTTTTCATTGGCTGTTTGCCTCGGGACAATGATGTCAGTTTGGCATGTTGTAGTAGATGTGGCATTGAGATTTGGGCATGGACAGCGAGCAGGGACTCTAAACGTATGGAGACTCTGCTTTTTTTTGGCATGACCAAGAGACAGATTAAAGTTTTATGTTAAGAAGAAATCTGCTCAGAACTTATTAATGTAACCAAAGCTCATCTATTGTTCTACCCAAATTGGACATAAATAGAAACGGATTAAGGAAAGAAGACTTTAATTAATGAATGACTCATGGACGGTTTGTTGATGTGGCATGATGAGGTCCAGGGTCCAAAATAAATTACAGCATCATTTCGAGTTACAGCATCAGAAGCTACATTCACACTGCCCTCGGCGATGCATGTTATAGTGACCACTTTTAATTAAAAGCCTTTGTAAACATCTGTAATTGTGCTTTTTGGGCCTCCACATTATAAAAAAAACTCACATTCACACATAAGCTGTGCACAGTTTTAGAACCATTTTTGGGCTCTACGTGCAAAACGTGTTTGAACACAAGTTGAAAATAAAACCAGTTGGAGTTTGACCAATCAGGGACTCGGATTTGGTAGTGATGAATGGATGCTGTCTCTTTTAATTCACAGAAGTATCAACCATTGAAAATGGATCATGGAGGAGAAATGATTAATTTGGTTACTACATTTTACATATATTAGGAAAAACATGGATGGACTATTCCAGCTGTAGGTGGAAGACATGCGCTAGTAAACGGTGGAAAAGAAAAAGAAGAAGAAGAATCCCCTCCCTGAACACCTTAGACCACTTTTTTCTTGAGAGGGCCACATACATTTTTTTCTTCACAAATGTCGGGCCGGAGTCAGTTTATGCTAACAGAAAAAGTGTTTTCTGTCTGTTTTTTGTTCATGATTGATACTAACAGTGTTCATGTTAGCATCAATCGCCGGATGTCTCCAAATGTAAACATTTTTGGTTTTCCAGAAAGCCAAACATAACCAAATTTGAATAACTCTTTCTGGGATATTCACAGAAAAAGTCAGGAAATAAATACTTCACTGGCTCCTTGTTAATTTTGTTTTTAAAGCTCTTCATGGTTGAATAAATTTATTAGTCATTGTCACATGTACAACGAAATTTAAAAGGGTTTACTGATCAGTGCTTCATTCATACTTTTCCTAAAATAATAAAAAAAAATAATTAAAAGAGTTTAAGAACAAAAACTGCAGAAGGGGGAATAAAATGGTGTGGTCTCAAAAAAAAAATTACAATAAAATCAGGCCTCTCTGATATTGTTCAGAGGCTGGGCCAAATATTGAGGTGGGCGGTATCCGGCCCGTGGGCCGTAGTTTGGGAACCCCTGCCTTAGACTAAACGCAAGTTCAAGAACATGCTCAAAGTTATAGATTATAGTTGAACGCTTGTCACATGGTCAGGTGTGAACATAACAAAACAGTTAAAATAATAAAAAAAAAACCACAATGAATTATTCACGTGTTAAGAAATTAGAAAAGAGACAAAAACAATAACATCAATGTGAACACAGTAACGTAGAGAGACCACATGTTGATTTTCATGATAAAACCTGAAGGGAAATGGTTGTGCAATCTGTAAAAAAAAAACAAAAAAACAAAAAAAAAATCCAAAAAACAGCTGCTAGGAGATTCAAAAGAGCAACTTTAGGAATGTTTGGAGTAGTGGTTGAAGCAATGACATTTCTGTCTGTGGTCTTAGAATTTGTCTTTATCTCCTAAACCTCACTTAAGTTTTAGGTCAATCAGATCATGTTGCCAGGATATGCATAAATAAGATGAATTAAAAACTATTAGATAAAACTGGATTTTTAGCATAATTTAAAACACATTATTTATTGGATGCATGTGGAACTTGACGGCAACAGGTTTGAATGAAAAACAGACTAAATTAAAAAATGAAATAATACAAAAATAAAGAGATCGATGTGGTGTCCCAAGATATAATCAGACCACAACAAGGAAACCAGATAATGAAGTCTTCAGCAAAATTTAGAGAAATGGGACAACATTGTCTACATTTAAAAACCTTGTACTGCAGCAGGACTGATGCTGAAGTTTGAACCAAACTAAAGCTGGAGTCTGATTCACCTGAGCTGTGAATCCAGCAGGATTCACATGAAAGCAGTTTACCTCAGGAAAGGTTTCATTTGAGACCTGCCGCCTAGTGTGTTTGGTGTTTTTTTGTGAGCAAACTGTCAGCCTGTGTCCAGTATGTTGGCTTACATCAACATGATGTCAGAAATTGTGTTTTTCTGCTGATAATGAAACAATGATTTTGTTGAACATGTCTCCAACCCACCCCTACTTCAACAGATAAGCAGAAAGGCATAAGCACATACTGTAATCACATTTACCAACAGAGTCAACAAACAAGGGCCAAGATAGCATCACATTTTTTGGGATGACTATGGGAATAGATGGCAAACATCTGTAAGTGATTCACCACAACTTTTTTTTTTTTTCCACTGGAAGTTAAAGATATGATGGGAACCTTCTTGACGAGAAAAACAGGAACTTCCTGATAAGGAAGTCATGGTTTATACCCCCTTCTGCTCTTTATTTCCATTTTCTTGCATTACTAACATAGGTTTTTTACAAAAAATGCTTGTGAGCTCATGAACTCGGTTTCTTACTTTCTTTCTTCGCCTGAGCCCAGAATGACAGGAGTTGGACATTCAATCGTTTGTCCGTTTTAAGCCTCTGTGGTTTTCGGCTGTACAAGGATTTGCTGACTCGTGAAATGTCATCGGTGGAAAACTCTTCCAAGTTTTTGTGGTCAAATCATCTGGTGTGGTCAGTGTTTTCCCATACATAAGCTTGGGTTATTTGTGATTGAGATGTTACAAGTGAAATGTGATGTCAACGACCCCACTGCTGTCTGCACTTGCACTGAAGGCATGCTCGACTGGTTGTTGCTCTTATAAACAGTATTTTTTATTCCAATAAAATGCTACAAAGCAGGAATTCCAGCTGAAGCTGCAGCTGTTGCTCATCATCCATATAGCGAAGAAAAATACACACAAAAAATCATCTTGTGCATCTAATTCCTTCCTTTTTGATTTCTTACTCTTGCCTTTGACCCAGAAAGCTGTGTCAGCAAAACACCAAAGGATGTCTCATTTTCTGGAATACACCCTAGAGAATTGAGGTGGTTTTATCAGCCGACCTATAAACTTGCCAACATGTTTTTTTTTCCCCTCCTTTGTGTGAACAAAGTCGATCATTGTCATTCTTGTAAGTCCCAGTACTGTGAACCTAAGGCAGTGTTTTTCAACCTTTTTTCAGCCAAGGTACACTTTTCCCTTTGAAAAAAATTCTATGGCACACCAGCATCCAAATATATAAAACAGGAGAAACTCTGTAGTCTGTTTGAGGTACAGTTCCTCCACAATCTAGTGATCATTTTTTTGTACTAATTCAGGCAGAAAAGCTGGAAGTTGTGGCTGTTTTTCCTATATGTTGTAATAAAAGTTATGATAGTTTTCAATAATACTTTTCAACTTAATCAGTTGTTTTTCCCGTTATTAATTTATTAATAACTTTATTAATATGCACTTTTATGTTACCTTAAAAAAAAAATATATATATATATATATATATATATGTATATATTCCTTCCAAAGAGTGATTTTTAAAATATTTCTTTAAATGTTTCAGAGCAACTATAATTTTTGAGCAATTATGTTGCATGCTCATTTTGTTTACACACACAAAACACATTATATTCATGTTTATGTTGAATTGTAACAACACAAAGTGAACCTTTTTTTAAGTTTATGAAGTTTTTTATTTTGTCAT
This sequence comes from Oryzias javanicus, assembly GCA_003999625.1. NCBI lineage: Eukaryota > Metazoa > Chordata > Actinopteri > Beloniformes > Adrianichthyidae > Oryzias > Oryzias javanicus. The sequence continues at coordinate 22,171,063 of CM012449.1, read as the reverse complement.
AATAAAAATGTAACTTAACTTTTAATTTATTTTTGGGTGAATAAATCATTTTGTTTTAAAAGCATAGTGCAGAGGTGCTTTCAATTTAACCCAATGCATTATGGGAAATGCAGTGAAAATTTGTGGTGTGTGTATGACCCTTTGTTTATTGCAGATCATGATGACACAGGAGAAAAATAAAATAAATGAAATTAAATTAATTTACATATTCATGCAAGTGCTGTGTCTATCTGTCTGCAGTGTTGTCAGATTGGGGAAAAATCGGCCCATTTTAAGCAAAAACCTACCAAGTTGGAGTGGAAAACTTCCCAATCTGGCAACGTTATCTGTGTGTGTAAACCACACATCACCTTCTCACACCTTGTCCATTCCATCCCTGTTTCATTGTAGAGAATCGTTAAAGAGTCACATGTTTGCACACAACAGCAGGATTTTTTGTTATTTTCATTATAATTTCATATTCATTCATGTTGCATTTGTTTACTTTTTACTAGTGATTTTATTTTTAAATTTTTTAGTGATTTTGATTTTTTAATATGTTTGTGGTGCTGTTATACTTAAATTTTTGTTGATTTTTTTTTTTTTATGTTTTACTAATTATGCCATTATTAATATACATGTTCTATGTTAGATGTATGTTCAGTACAGATAGTTTTTTCATTATACACTTAATGAATTTATTTTATAATACAACTTTTCTAAAAAAAAAAAAAAAAAAAAAAGTATTGATATCGCAATACTGGTACCATAACTACTTGGTATCGAATCCATATCCTAATTCCCAGGATCGCCCTCCCCTCGTGGTCGTGTCTTGTCTCCATTGTGAAGATCCAAAAATGTTCTAATTACCTCAAGCAAAAGTGTGAAAGCAAGTTTTCCTCTGACAAGAAAGAACGGGTAATGAGTGAAGAGCATTGCTGAAAGGCAGAACTGAGGTGTAGAACACATAAATGTCAAACATACCTGCTGTGACAATTACGCCTCAATTTTGACTTTAGGTTAAATGCTCTCCTGCCCTTTATGTCTGGAATTAGCATAAAAGCACATCGGGGTTTCTAGGATTGTCACCTGCTTTTAAGTCCAAACAGGAATCTATTTTTATTGTACTTATGAGTCCTTCTGTATTTCTGGTGTTGTGTGCCTGATCATGTGGACACCAGTCACAAACACAAGGACATATATACATTTGTTATTTAACAGTTTCAAGGTGCTTGCAAACCACATAACTGTACTATAAATAATTTTTTTAAGTGTTTTTATTGTAAAGCTTATCTTGTATTTTGTTCAAAGTTCTTCAAAAAGTTGCAGTCTACACATACTTCTATAAAAAGTCAGAAGTTCTCACTCCTCATAGTCTGAAGTTTAAGTTTCAAACGTTTCCATAAGGATTTTACAGATGTTTACAGGATGAAAAAAAGGTATTATTATGAGTAACATATACACATGTAATGTTGAAGAACTCACTGTTGCACTCTGAGTCAACCGCTTAACTGTTGCTATGTTCAGCACCTGCTTGACCTTTAGTTCTGCAGGCTGTGGAGGCATAACAGAGACAAAGTAAAACACAACAGTGTTACAGATCAGGTCATTTTACACAGGAGAAGCAAGGCAGAACAAATACGTGTTAGGAAAGGTTCTTGAAAGTGGGTACAAACTGTGGTCTACAAAAACGTTGCAAGAAAAATACATCTATCAAACTTTAGTGGTCTGGCTCTGGGCTGATGAAGCTCAGACCTTCACCCTAGAACACTTTAAAAACTTACAACATCACTTTTGCTGGGGAATTTTGACCAGATATAATATTCCCAACAGAAATTGTTTCTCACAAAAAATAGTTCTAAATATGACAACACATAAAAAATTAGAGTAGTTATTTTTTATTTTAAATGATTCATTAAATATTTAATTAATAAATAAAAATAAAAAATGCAAACTTAGAGAAATGCTGCATTCACGTGGTGTTTGAATTATCAGAAAAATCCACCGTACATGAACATCTGAAAAACAAGAAATGTCCCAACACCACACAAACAAAGCTCAATGGTGTATCCTCCATGGCCGGGGTGTCAAACTCAACCACACAGGGGGCCAAAATCCAAAACACACAGTGAGTTGCAGGTTGAATAGGACAAAAATGTATTGAATACATATAAAATTATATATATTTATATATATATATATATATATATAATATATATATTATATATATATATTATATATTATATATATAATATATATAATTATACTATATATATATATATATTCAAATTTTTAAAAGTTTTAAAATGTAGCTTTTTTTTATAAATAAATATGAGTAAGAACAGATAACCTAACCTTAAAAAACTTGTAATATTTCACCCTCCATAAAATATACATTTAATTACCCTGTGGGTCGGATCTGGTCGTCGGGCCTTGACTTTGACATGTGACCTATGGGGACACACCTGAATTACAGGGGAAATAAAACTTTAATTAGGATTATCATTATAATTTGCTCTAGTTTGGGTGGCCATATTACATATGGCTACGGTTTGCCCACCCCTGGGCTGAACGCACATTCCAGAACGTATAATTAGATGAATAAACTCCAAAGCTTGGTGGTCAAACGCCAAACGATGCCAAAGCATGAAACCTAGTAAAGCACAAGTTAGATGAGGACCGGTGAAACCATCTAGACTACGGAGAGATAAACATCCTTGAATTTAAAAGTAAAAACATGTTTCTGATTGGCTGAGAAAGTAAGATTTCAGGATGAAGGCACAATGATGAGTAAGCGATGTAGATTGTCTTGGATTTGTGCCACAGCTTCACTGATGAAAACAAACAAACAACTGAGAATTGTAAGCATCAAACCAAAACCTGGTGGTGGTAGGTCACCTGATCTGCAATCCAAAAACGCCTTAAGATTAATGACTAATTAGAAAACAGAAGATAGAAACAAGAAACAGATCCACATTTCAGACAGTCCACACACATCCACATTCCTGTTCCTTTGCAATTAAAGTCTGAGTCACACGCAGCCCCCACAGCTATTTCTGTCCTCATCCAGCCCAGTTTTCTTTAGGCATCTTTACAACATGCTTTTCCCCCCAATTATTTATTTTTTTAAGACTTCTTCTTATAAGGAAGTGAATCAAAGAATGCTAACACTGACTTTCTTTTATGTGTGTCACAAAGAACTTCAGATAAAAAAAAAAAAGTAACATCTTTGTGGATTTTGTGGAACATCAACAGCACACCCACTGAGCGACAGCAAGCCATTGAGTTTGACGGCTCTCATCTGCCTGACGCCGGCGTGTAGCGCGCTCAGCACTACTGTCTGCTCAAAAGTCCCTCTGAATGTACATCCATCTTGCTCACCTGAGAGTCCTGTCACTCAGTGGCAGCGGCGCTCTGAACAGAGCTCGTCAGCTTGTCAGCTCTCCCTCCCACACCCCTGAGCCTGCTACAGATCCACTCCAACTGAGCCGCCAAGAATACAGCTGAATTACAGTGCTGTCCAACGCAGCACTTCTACAACAAGCCCAGCTGACAGCGTCCCGATCCCTGTCATCTCCTCATGTTGTCTTCCTTTCAAACCAAACTCTCTGTTTTGACTGGGTTTGAGAAGTTTTCTCAGCAACAATGCTCTAATTTAGTTTTTTTTTAGCCCTTAGATTTTTTTTCAATGAATGTCTTTTTTATGACAGAAGATTGATCTGAATCCACAGCAAAGAGGAGAAGTGACACTATCTTGTCAGTTATTTCCTGGACCAATTTTCTCTGTTCTGCAAATGTGATTTTCTCTTCATGTTCTGTCAGACACATTTAATGCAGAGTGAATTCGGAGAAAGAGGCAGAAGTGTGAAGGCACTGTGACACATAATCAAGCTCTACAGGGAGTCCAAGACGTTTACAACGTTTTAATCCTCACAGTAAAGTAATTCACTTTGCGATTTGGCAGATATGTGATGCCAGACGCCCCTCGTGTTGCAGACGGTCTGTGGGTAAGTCTGGACTTCAACCTGTGACCCGCCAGCCCGGCGCAGGTCACACTGACATATCTTTTTACAATGAATGATCAAATTTTAGGTCAGTCTAGTCGGGAAAAGGTAGATGTAAGTTTTTAAGAAGGTAATTTTGGCCATGAAGGAACACAGGCTTAAAAATCAGTTTATCCCCCTACAGTTTACTAAATTCACAATATCTTAAAGACCCCTTCAATAAGGATTTTCTTTTTTTATGTATGCTATTAATATCTTAATTTTCTTCTTTATTTATTTTTTTTTGCTTGGGCTTGTGAGATGCTATATGCTAACGGGAGGGGATATAAACAAAGGGCTGATGGGAAATTGACAGGCTAACTTAGTACCTCCCAATATGTCTCCAAAATAAGTCAAGGCAAGTTTTTGATTTTGGCTAAAAGCAGCATAATTATAATAAATAAAAAAAACCACTGAGAACAAATATATAATTTCAGTGTGGCTACAGTTTTCTTTTATGATTATAAGATTTCCCCTTTTCTGTGCCAAATTTTCTTGATGTCTTTTTTGAATCTCCATCCTGAGCTGCAAAACAAACAAACAGTAGATTACCTGAATGGTTTTCAAATTCAAGAAACCACCAAATAGCAAAAAATCATAAATCATATAATTAATTTAAAGAGTTTGTATTTTTTTCTTTTTCATTCATTTATTTTTCACTCACCCACCATTCTTTATAATAAATACACACTAAAAAAACAATCAATTTTGGTAAAAATGCTAAATAAAAATGAATAGATTAAAGAAATACACATCAATGAATCTTGTTGAGTCTCTTATATCTATGCACTATATCACCTTTTATAATTACTTTTGTATTATTTATAGATTGACTATTTTTATTGTCTTCCCTGCAAATATCTGAATCTATTGTGGAGAAACAGTGAAGTTTAACATTTGTTCTCACATCAGTTTCATAAACATGTTTGATCCCTCAGACTGTATTTATTATCTCTTGATTAGAAAAGTCTTAGGATGCTTTTTCTTTATTTTGTTTATTTTTTTTGAACATTATTTGAATTATTTTTAAATTAACCAGCTCTACACGTTTTATTAATTTGAATTTGTTAAACAGTTTGTCAGCTCTGTATTACGAGTTTGTTTGACTTTTTTTTAGTTTAAGAAGAAGAAAAGCAGAGTTAACCTTTGTTCTGCACGTGTTTCCCCACACCTCAGCACAACAGATCATGCATGGAAGGTTGGAAGAACCATATAAAGTGTACACTGATGACGGATTTAAAAAAAAACGTTTAACTTTATTTTACAGTTTATGTAATTCATTTGTTTTTACCAACTCAGTTTTTCCTCAGTTATTACACCAATACATTTTATTTTTGATACTCTCAGTTTCCTCATCATTAATCATAATTGTCTCATTAGTGGTTGTCCATTTTTAAATTCTATATTGACAACTCATGATCAATAGTATCAAAAGCTTATTTAAAGTCCAAAAAATTCCTACTACATATTATTTTTCTGTTGCAGATGTTATTTCGTCCACAAATTCAATAAGAGCAAGAGGAGATGTTCAGTTTTTCCCTAAAACTGTGTTGTGTACATCTATCCATCAGTTTTCTGCAGCTCATTTCTGTTAAAGTTGTGGGGGCAGCACCCAGGCTACATATTCCAGCCAAGAGACATAATCTCTCCAACATGTTCAGGTCTCTTTCCGGTTGGATTCTAACATCTCACCAGAAAGGTGGCATTCTTGGCACTTTAACTTGTCTCCGCTCCAAGTCCCTTCTGGATGGTTGAGCTTTGTACCTGAGGGAATCCCCAGCTCTCCTCCAGATGAAGCCGTGAAGGTTGATGATCTCAATCCTTTGTTTGATTTATAACACGTAACTTCATGTGAAACCTCAAAACGTGTCTTCTTCTGTCTGTCAGGACTTCTCTTCACTTAACACCCACACAGCGACAGAAGATGTTATCTATCCTGCATACTTTTATTTTCAATTCTCCATCGTTTTTTCATTTCTGTGCAAAGTGGGTCAAAATGAGAAAGCCTAAAGCTCCGGACAGCCCAAACGTGTTTGTCCTGCTCCTACACATGGTGTCAATCTTCCTCCTTGAGCGAACCCATTTGTCATCAGCTTCTGGTATTAATCACTATGAGAGGCTGAAGTGTTACATTTATTATCAAGTCTGAATTGATAGGTTTCAATAAATAATAATTTACAATAACAATAATCCTAACAAAACGTATTTGAACTGCAAAAGCCCCTTACTGTTGGGATTTTTCATTTGGCTTAAATAAGTATATAAAAAAAAGAGTATTGAGCAACTGGCTGGACAGATTTACAGCTCTGTGGAGCAAGGCAAGTGTTGCACAAGCAAAGACAAAATTCTTTGCATAAACAGATGCTTTTCATTGCAGTAAGTCTGATTACACTTTTATCTTCTGCTTTCAACTGTAAATGCGTTTTAGTAAAAAAAGGTTCAAAAATGAAACTTCTAATTGGTAATTTAACATGTAACTGGCATGTGGCAGACAAAATTCACATTAAATGACATTTTTTTTCCCAAATACATGACTTTAATCTGAAACATAAAGTACTAATACAAAGAAAACTTTAATTTGAATATTATACATGTAATTTTGTGTTTACGTAATTGGTTTAATGAAAATCTCAAAAGTTCTTTTAAGGGTTTATTTGGGTAAAATAGGTTTATAAAATATTTAGAATTACATCAAGTTTTGGGTTAAAAAAATAGGTCTCAATAAAAATAATTGTTGGTTCCATTATTTACTTTTCTTTTAGGGAAAATATGTTAAAAATAATTTTTTTAAATATCAGTTATTGCCCCACTCATTATAGTCTGCTGCTTTGTGTGGATTTAAATTAGTTTAAAAGATCTTGTCCTCTTTTTTGTTTACCATCCGTGAATGAATTAAAGTTTTTTTTTGTGTGTGTGCTTTTTTAAATGCTCAGTTGATTTATACTCAAAAGCTGCTCCCACACTCTCACAATCAATTCATGCAGGTCACACAGTAAGAAAACCCAGAGCACATTAGAGTGTGGCATCCAGGATAATTACTACTCCTTACTATTTCCATTTAATTTCCTTGTAAATATTTTAAAGGGCCTCTGAGAGATTTAAAATAGCAGTTGGCAGAAACACAGTGACAGTGCCCTCTACAGTTCCAGCAAAATGCTGCAGCCTATAGCACAACTGTTGCAGTTGAACAGTAGTTCCAAGTTCCAAGCACTAATTATTTTTTCCCAAAATATTTGCAATAAAATTGTAAAGTCTAATTATTAAATTCCCAACATGAGTCAAAGACCACACACCCAAGTGTATTTTCTGTACAAATAAAAAAAGTTAAGTTAGGTTTGCTAAACTTTATTAAAATTGAAATCTCCCTTCTACTCTTTTCAATCAAAAAATCTATACAGTGCACAATAGGCGTAATTTGTGCATTATATTTCTACTTTTTTTTTTTCTAAAATAAGCCTCGATTTGACCCATACGCACCCCACATACTCCTGCGGTGTAGTTTAATTCATGATTTTTATCTCTCATTTCTTTATAAACTAGAATAGTTTCATAGTTTTGCATGACAGTGTTCTGAACTGATGTGGGTTTGACATCGGCACTGAAATGGATTATAACAGTGCTTTAAATCATCTAAGGTTACCTAAAAAAAATGATAAAATTCAAAAACAGAACATCAGAGAAAGATAAATGAATGAATGGAAACTGTCCAGTTTTGTCGAGTGAAGAAAAAACTGAAAGCACAAATCCTTAATGATCGTTTATGAGGTTTTAGAAAAAATCAGATCTAGGACATTTTTGCCACAATCATGTTTTTAGTTCACCTTGTTTAATACTGTGCGCGGGAAAAAAATCTTATCAGGCTGATTGTTGGACAACGGTAAAACTAACAAGTCATGTCAAGCTTCATATGTTTTCGGTGATCAGGAAACCCAAAACAGCAAAAGAAAATCCACTCAGGAACCAGTAAGGCTGCTGGCTGAAACTGGCCTTATTTGAGATTATCTGATTAATAGTTTTAATAAAGTATGCAACAATAACTTTTCCACTTGATAAAGAAAATTTCAACATCTGTATTTAGACAGATAGATTCACTTTATTTTCTGTTCAATGAACAGAAATTCATTTTTCAACATGGCAGAACAGATTCAAATTCCATTCAACTAATAATACAATTTTTAAAATAAATAATTGAATAGTTTAGAAATTAATAGACTAAAAAAAAATCACAAAAATCATAGAAATCAAAGAATGAATCATCCAATATTCAGCTTAAATTAGTGGTTTTGAGAATTAAGCAGTGACTGCAGTGAGGATAATTTATTTGATTTTCTTTTAAATTTAAAACCATGCTGACCTTATCACAGGTAGACTGGCTTTTTACCTTCTTTGTCTGAGGGTAAATTTGAAAAAAGTGGTTGCCTGCCACTGCTAGGAGGCTCAAATAATAAAAAAAAGGAAAGAACTTCTTTTAAAATGTTTTCTCTTTATCAAAATTCCAAGTCTTTTTGTCTTTAAAGCAAATGTTTTTTCAAAAATCCTGGTAGCAATCTCACCTTAATGAAAGAACCTCAGAAGAAGAAACATAACAGAAATATTCAAGACATAAACACTAATATTAAGAACATGTGTGGATCAAATAGGAAACACTTTCACTAAAACTGAAACTAACAGAACATTAAAAAAGCATATTATGTAGTGATAAAAAAATCACACTCAAACAGACTCAAACACCACCACCTATGAAAACGTGCTGATTTTTTTTCATGCTTTCAGTTTATTAGAAAAAAAAATCAATTTTTTGTGTGAATTAAAAATGCTATATTTTTTTATTTTGAAAATAGCCAGTAGTATTAAACATTCTAAAATGAGAAACTTGGCCTCAAAACAGAGCATGATGGTTGTGTTATTATAACAGGCCTTCATTCAGCAGAATACAACAGCACCAGTGACCACAGTCTCCTCAATGTCCAATCTGGTGGTCAAATGACAGAAGAAAGTCTGACCTTCACAACACTTCTTCTTTCTTTACTCTTCTTTTTGGACGTCAGAAACTTTTTTTTTTTTACAGCCCATGAGAGCGCACTCAGTCGTACCATTCATCAGGCAAACGGCGGATTTGAGGGAGCACTTCTGCAGCGTTTGACAGGAGGGGAAAGGGGCAAATGTCCAAATTAGGGCCGCTTTGACAGTTCCGCAAACAACCACAAAAATCTGCAACCAGGCTACTTCACCCAGTTTCAGCTTCCTGTCAACGGCTACAATAGTATCTGCCTGCAAGCTGTGTAACCCAAGTCCTCCTTATCAAGTGCAAGCTCAGACAGAGCCACAGTGGTGCTGTATGTGTAAGGGAGAGAGTGTGCATGTGTTCCCCAGGAGGCAAAAGGAATGAACTCAATCCACAGGAATGCACAGCTGAGTCTGGGTGTTTTTACATCAGAACACCTACTGTATGAGGTTTTTTCTTTATAAACCATTCACTTCTCTTTTTTTTAAAAAAAGAAAGTCAGGTGCTTATTTGCTGACACAAAATTTTGATTCCATGGGGACTAAGACTAATAAAAAAAATAAAAAAATAAAAATAAAATAAAAAACACCTGTTTTAACATGTTCTTGCATTTTTCTCTTGATGGAAGACAAGATAAAAATTGTGTTTCTGAGTATTTCTTCATTCAAATTGTTGTGAATTAGGAGCAGACGCAAACATGCTGCTGTTAAAGGATGTAGCAGTGACCGAGGTGTTAAAGTCGGTGGGCCACAAGCTTCTTTCTCAGCTCCATTCTGATGCATCCACTTGCAGACAAATAGATCCATGTACGTCTTTGTTTTCCTCATCTGACCTGCATCTGGCTCAAAACTCTCTCACTATTAATGGTTAAATACATAACTGGTTTTGCTATATTTGTTGCAGTGCTAAATTGGTGAAAAGAAAAAAAATTGGGATAGTGGGAAATGAGGGCAGGCCACCCCGCATCAAATATCCCACCAACAGAGGTAAACTTCCAATGAACTACTGCCACTTTATAGAAACTGTCTTGGAAAGACAAGATTTTTTTTTACATTTTGGCTAAAAACAGCATAATCATAACTAAAAGACTATTGGGGATGCTTTTAAAATAAATCAAAAGATGATTAAAGTGAGATTTTTATGATTTTTACTGATTATTGGGGATTCTCAAATCAATTACCCTTTTCTGCTGAAATACCAAACGAATGTAAGCATGTTTTTCTTTTGAGGAGTTCAACTTTAAATTTTACTCTTTTTTTTTTTGTTAGGAAAGATTAGTAAAGCAATATGTTTTTTTCTGAGTGAAAAGTGTGTCTTGCTTCTGTACCTTCTGCGAAAAAAAAAAAAAAAAATTAAAGCTGGACTAACATTTCGCCTTAACTTTTCATTATCTAAATATGTTCATTTGAACCGTTTTTTTTTTTTTGGCTAAATGTTCTCTAAATTTGTGTGCACTTCTCAGCCACAGCATCTGCTTGAAGCCTTGGAGAATATCTCCATCTTGTCCTGCTTGAACATTTATACTTTGACGCCCACAGATCTCTGAAAATAGACAAATAACCCACGGGGAGCATGAGACACATTCAAAGCTGTGCACCTTTAGAAAATTGCCTTTACCACATTACCACTGCCACATCTCCTCCCCTCCAGAGTGTACAGCCAAGAATACCCCAAAACCTGAAGAAATGTGGTCAGAGAGAGAACTGTTAGCTTCATAATCTAATTTATCTTTGAATTAAACATCTTTAGTCCATTAAACTGGATTTCTTCGCATGTCGCACAAAAACTAAAAAGATGAAAATATACCCAGAAACATTTCCTTTTTTATTTTCCATGAAGGGCATGTTGCCCTCATCACTTGATTGCACTAAAATAACAATTAACAGATCCTGCAGAAAGAGACTGAGATAATGGAATGTAAGGACACAAAAAAGTAATGAGATACCCAAGTCATAGAAATCTGGTGTGCATTACACTATAGCATTACAAACCATACTCAGGTGCCATCTGAGCGATGCATTACGCAGAAAGATGCCCACAAATCACAGCTTAATGACATAAAGTTAGAGACACAACAGACAACAAAACAGACGTCTCCAATTAAACGGTGGTTGGTGTGTGTTGTTGTCATGGCGACCAAGCTGGTGTGCTACCTCAGAAATTCGTCTTCATAATGCATTTCTTTGTTTCTGTGGTCAGCTCTTTGTTCCTGGTCGCTCTCCGCGGCCTGTCGCTCGCCTGCATCTGTCCGTAAAAACATCAGTCTACCGGTTCTGCTGCTGCCCGTCAGTCGCCCCGCGCTCCTCTCCCAGCTGTGCCCTCATCCATGTTACCATGTGAGACAGTTAGCAGACATTGTGACATTGTGGGGGTGGAGGATTTGTGCCACGGGGGGGGTTACAGTCTGCCCCCCCCCCTTGCATTTCTAAAGGAAACAGCTTGTTTCATTGTTTACCCGGGTGTTCAGAGACACTGAGGTAAATGGTTTTATGTGATCTGCCTAATCTGAGAGAGAAAGCCCGACCGGAGAAGCGTGGGAGCTCTGGAGTGTTTTGATTTATGTGACCTTCCCTTTTTCAGGCAGTCTGGCTCTGCAGCAAGTCTGTGCAGGTAAAAGCAGGAAGGGACACAATTACAAAGCAATATCTGTGCACACACCTACATATGAGGCTGAAAGATCAAGATTTCTGAAGTGTGGAACTGATCATTTCATGCTCAACTTTAAAAAGTATCATTTAAGTTTTTTTTTTTTGTCTTTTTGGTCCTTACAGATTTTAAATCTGCATTTTTCCGCACATTCCTTTTTCCTGTGTAAAAGTATGAAGCAGCATGACAATTTTCCCTGCTGACGTGTAGTTCCGAACTGTGGGAGGAAACCAAATCACCCTGAGAAAACCCACGCTGACAGAGGAAACATGAAAACTCAGCAGAGATGCTGCAACTGGCCTGTAAGGTCAGTCCAGGAAATGTCTCACTGACAGAGACTAAAGATAAAGCAACAAGAATTCACAACGTTTTTTTAAACACATAAAATATGGGTAATATTTCACTTTTTGGTTGTAATGTCAGACAATAAAAATCATGGCAAATTTTTTGGACACTTTAAACCCCCAACAAAAACAATGTCAAATGTAAAAAAAGATGTGTTTGATATTGGTGTGTTTCAGATTTTTTTTTTTTTTAAACATTACATGTCAAGTTAACAAAAGCTGAGTTTTTAAATATGTTTAAACTAAGAAAATAAACCAACTTGGTTTTGATTAGAAAGAATGTATTACTCAGGTTTAAACCTCAAAACACGTTGCTTTTTATCAAGTGACATCATGACATGGTGCAGAACTAGAATACTATCTGATTGCAAAATGGGATTTAATAATGTATGTTGTATAAGAACTATAGAGACAATACAAAACCAGTCTTGTTATGCTGCTTATGGCATGTTAGAAATTGCCCATTCTTCATCTTAAACCAGAAAATCCAACCCTCCCATAGACATCATAATCTGGGCCTGAGCATTAATACTAACTTTTCCCACGCCTCATGCAGTAAGTGGAGGTAAACAGTTTGTTTACCATCTACCTCCATGTTTTTGCAGTTTGGTCTAGACTGTGATTTTATGCAAATATGAACTAATTGACATGCCACATGTTGAGTCACATGGTTAATGTTACAGATTGGAGAGTAGCGCTTAGGCACGTTCAGAGATCACATCAGACCTGTTCCATGCCAGAGCACGCTTTATCCAGCTCTGGCTCACATCTGCAAGGTGGAAAGAAAACAATGTTTAGGGTCAAATGTCCCAGAGCTATGGCTTACTCACATGCACCTGTATGGGGGGTTGACCCGTTTGTTGTCTTCCTGACCCTGACCTCTGTACTTACCGGGTTTGGTTCAGCACCAGAAGGAGACTGGTTTGTGCCATGTAGAGGCTGCATACATTTATGTATTTTTTTAATCCATCCATCCTTTATGTTTTTTAAAAATGTTATTTTGTTTTTTTCACTTAATCCTTTTTTGGGGGGAGGGGGTGTTGGTGGTAAGGGTTTTTTTTTTTTTTTTAGTTAATTTAGTCCATTTTTGTTGGCCACCACAAGTTTTTGAGTGGGGAGTGGGAGGGGTCCACAGCATTTAGGGGGGCACTGTCGCCCATGCCCATTTCTAGCTGTGTCGTGGAGCAGGGGTGCTGCTGGGATTTTAAGCCTCATGACAAGAATTTTTACAGAGCCCCTAACACAGCGACACATTTGTGTTAGGGGCTTTTATGGATCTCCTCCTTAGTCTCCGCCCCTAGAATCAGCCCCTCTTACCCCTTTTTTCAGTGCCCCAGCCATGGAGGTTCACAGACAGAAGTGGTCTGAAATACAAGAGTCCCACCTACTCAAACCAATCAACTCTTTCTTTAAAAGCAAGGGCACTAAATTATGTCACTGGTGGTTTGTAATAGTCATGTAATTTGGGGCCCCTTTATTAGATGTATCCTAGGCAGCTGCCTAGGTCGCCTATGCCCAGGGCTGGTCCTGTGTACAGGTAATGATGTAATACTGCGCCCTTATGCCACACTCTAGTCATTAAGGTACTGTTCCTTTTATGAGACCGCGCAAGTACTGCACACATGGCCCAGTGTGCAGGTGATACATACCACCTTTGTGTCCTGTACATGTTTGTCCATTTTGCCCTTTTGACTAAGACATGAAGTCTACATTTCATGGTTCAAGAAGTCATTTAAGTTGTAAATTTCTTTAAATATATGTTTGATCCTGTAACTGATAAAAATCTATGTTTTGGGGCCCACTCGTATCAATTAATCCATGAAGGTGTCCCTGGTCTGAATCTTTGCTCATTATAATCTGGGCATGAATGTGACTATTTCACATATGTCATACAGAGGGTAGCACTATATGATGTCTTACTATCCCTTACCTAAAAAAAATAAATAAATAAATAAAAGAATGTATTGATAATGTTGAGATAAAAGAGTTTTATAGTTTTTCTTTTGGGACAATATTGTTGTAGTTTGAGTTTCCTTGTATTTTCATACCAAGCAGTACAGTTTACCTGATATGGATAGGCCGTTCTTAGCAGACCCAAACATGCCACTTGCATACCATATTGTTAGTGAGTAAGTGCTAAACATAAAAATAATCAACTATAAATAAGTGTGGGTGGGTACAGTCATACCCAAAGGAAACAAATAAAGAACAAACTTTTTTAATGGCTCAAGAAACTCCCTTGAAGGAAGCATGAGATATACTGTAAGCAAATACGGACAGGTGAGCAAAGAATTCAAAAACGGAGAAGGAAGAAGGAGATCTCTGTGGAGAGCAGACAGAAAGACGGATGAGAACAGCTCAAGTCTGTTGGGCATCGCTGTGAAACACCAACAGACAAGGGGGTGCGAGCTAATTACAATGCACAATACAAGTACGTGAAACTGAGCATGGGCTTATTGTGTGGATTGTGTGTGTGTGTGTGCAGTGTTGTGTGTCTGCTGCCTTTGCATGCAGGATTTATCTTTGCCCAGCAGGCAATGTTGTACCATATGTTCAAATGAGTAGATATTCCTAAAACAACGTGCAAACACTCACACTTACAAGGACATACAAGCACACACGTAGACTGCGGTCATTAGCACGCACATTCACACAAACAAGTGACAGAGAGGAAGCCCAGAAACACAGACATTTGTGAGCAAGAGAGAGCCATCTGCACATTTTGCAATGCTGAGATCCCACAAATCCCAAACCAGAAAAGAATTGCACAAGAAGCAGGCAATGTGCTGAAGCAAGTCATGTCTTAGAGTTGCTAGCAAACAGGCGGAGTGCAAACTAGTGAGGATTTTTATGTGATTGTGACTCTAACAGAGAGATACAGCCACAGTCGTATTATAATCTCCAGACAGGAAGTTTGAAACTGCCAAAGAGATAACAAAATTACCTCTGTGGATTCCCCAAAAGCACCAAACCCCCCTAAGGGAGCTAGCTGGGGGTCCACTAAGCTCCTAAAAACCCATATGCTCTAAAGGCTTACCAACTCTGAAACTACATGAGAGGGTAAGTCCAAGATGACGGTCACATATCCTAAAATGCCACTGCACTGTGAGCTAAATACAAGTTTTTCCAAGAGGACCTGGTGGCAGAAAAGATGGTGGCTGAAAATTATGAGCCAGAAACGGAAATCCCACAAAATTTCAGAGTTGTAGCCATTTTTATTGCAACTTTTTATGTTCAGGATGAGCTTCAAGTGTGTCAAAAGAGAGTAACCGCTTTATTAAAAGATAAAAACAAAAGTATTCAGATTTGTAAAAATTTGAATACTTTTACACTTTAGATCCAGACAGTGTTTACGTTTACTGCGGTTAGCTTTAACCCTTTATGTGATCAACATGAATCTGTTTATTCTGTCTTGGAGAAAAGTGGTTTTGCACCAATGTAAAATTACTTTTTAGTGATTTGTTGCATATTAGTGAAAAGTCACTTTAATGATTTATCATGCTTTGGTCTTTGACTTCTTTCCACCCGCCTTCTTTTCTCCCACCATTTCCCATTCAGTTTTTAACAAATTTGGCAGGGAGCGGTATGGTGGCATCTTTTAATCAGGAGACATTTCTACACACCACACAGTGGCTGAGGATGTTCAAAGAAAAATTTTACAATTTTATCGCCGATTGTAAGATTTGTTTTGAAAAGTTGACATCGATCATTAGCTGCCCGGCCATATTTCGAGGTGGTGGTCCAGTGACAGGCAGGATGACGCTGATTGGATGATGTGTGAAAGTCTTCGGATAGTAGCCGCTATAGTAGCCCAGGGTCGTATAAAAAGCGGGCCATTCTGTACGCCTTAAGGCTACCCTCTCCATTTATGATTATCAAAAAAAAAAAACTGGCAGCAGCATAAAATCTTAAAAGATTTTGTCGCTGGCGTCGCTTAAGGACAACAGCAGAATTAGAGGCTTCATGTTATGAACTGTTCGCTCATGCAGGCACAAGTTTTCGAAAGGCAAAATCTCTATAAACTCGTGCTGATTGTTGCGTCAGGAGAACTTTTTGTCCGAAAGCGTTGGTCAAACCAAACTTGCTCAACCAGCTGAGTGACACAATGGAATTTATACTTTTTCATGTGTCAGTGCAAATTAAGAAGGAAGTAGCGACTATGATGCAATGAACTTGATCAGCTGAAATAGAACTGGTTATAGTCTAGAATTCTGAAGCGCAGCTTTTGACCTCCTACTCTGTTCCCGTTTCCTTTCAGTGACGTTTTTACTTTTCAAAATATCCTTCTTCTTATTTGTTGTCGCTTATTGGCTGTTTACTTGGAATTCAACTTCTTATTGTGTGATAAAATAATTCATCTTAAAAGCTTTGAGAAAAAATATAATCCTTTAAGTTTGATTCTAAAGCAGTGTCGAAAAGAAAACTACTGAGTGAGAAAAACAGATTTATCTGAGTTTTGCTTTCTGTTCCATTTGTTTTTATGCCAAAAGTGTGCGCTTTATCATCTGTTCTTTACTTTACAGTCTCTGCAAAAGGAAAAAAAAAACACATCTTGATTCAACAAAGAATACATTTATATTTAAAGCTAAATCCTAAGCAAAATAACCTTTCTTTAGCAATATAGACAATCAATGTGGCGATCCATGTACTAGAAGAGGGAATTTTGTTGATCCACATCATTAAAATTTGTACTTATTGTTTTTCTTTAAACAGAGATCTTAAACTAACAGGAAAACGCAAAGTTTTTTTTTTTCTTTTCATATCAACATGAAATAAATCCGAGATCAGCAGCTCTGAGCCAGCAAAATTCATGCTTCGGATCAGGATTTATTCAGGATTTTCCTGTCATTTTCAAAAAAATCTCTCTAATTCTGTGCAAGAAAAACAAAGAATATCTTTTGGGTGTAATATAATTATTGACTTTTTTTTTACTTTTGTATGTCAATTAACACAAAAAACAGTCTAAGGTTAATGAACCTTTAAAGTTTATACCAATTTGTTTATGGAAAGACTAAATTAAGTGAAGGAAGCGGTGACAGACATGCCATGAGAGACGGAGGAAGATAGAAGAGTGAAGGGAAAAGGAAAGAGGCACGACAACGTCCTGCAGAGTCACACAGCGGGACAGGAAGTCTTAGAGGGAAACACCCTTCCTTCCTATCAGAACACTGATCCCCAACACTGAGCACCATTCAGTCTTCCATCACATGACACACGTGACAAGAGTGACGGGACAGTGCCATGCTTTGTCACCACACACAACATGCATACACGTGAGTCTTCTCACTCAACAATTGAATTGTATACGTTGCTTGTGACAATATCTTCCTTTGGTAACAAATTCAGAGTGCAGTTGTTATAAATTAGAGTACCTGTTTCCCTGAGGTACTCTAGGCACTATAAAGATACTTAGTTTTTAAAGTGGGTTTAAAAAGACTTCATAATTGAAAAACAATCAATTAAATTTGTTGTTTAATAATAATTTTACAAATGAAATATCAGTATTTTAAACTCAATTTTGAAATGTCTTTCATTATTTTACTACATTTTCAATAAAAAAAAATAAAATAAAACTCCCTAAGTCACACATAGTACAATTACTTAAATAATCTTAGATAGCAGTTTAATAATTTACTTTTATTTTCTCCAAATATTGTTTTATTATTATTATTTAATATTTTACTATTTAAATAATACATTATAACTTTTTTTTGTTTTTCATTTTAAATATTATGGCCTTTTTGAGGGTAAAAATACTTTTGCTGGAGCAACATTGTTTTATATGTATGCACATAAAGATAACAATAACTAGTGCATATCACAAGTCATTTATACTTTAATATAATACTTGAATTTAATATAGCTAAAATAACAAACCTGTAAGTGGCAGCTTATATTGTGCAGTGGTGAGTTCACCCTGAAGTCTAGCCCAGTTTGACTTCTCAGCCAGAAAGAATCGCCTATGAGAAAAGGTTGGGGCTGTAATTGGAAAACAGTAATTTTTAGACCAAATGAACCCCCTAAATATTTCATTAGAATAGAGAAATAGTAAATTGGATCCAACAGTATTATTTAGTGAACTTTAATGTATTTAGTTTAGCTTCATAAAGAAATCCAAACAAAAACTTGACTTTTTATTTCTTCTTTTTTCTGACATTGCTTCTCTTTATTGTGCTGCAGGATCCAAACTCCAGCAATGTGGGTCAGTAGACTGGAGAATCAAAGTGTCACAGGAGACTTCCTCTTCCACGTATCTGCACAGGATATGAGCAATTTCCTCATACTGGACTTCTGAAATGTTACAGAACCAATTCAGGGTGAGGGGGGGGTCACGCATGGGGCAACTTCTGCATATGTGCAACATTCGCCGACATGTATTGTAACTACATGTGGGTGGATGAATACATTCAGAGTACTCTTCATCTGTGATTTGATCAAATTTTAAAATTACCTGCTGCTAAGAAAACTCTTAAACCCCAATTTGACACTTTTTGTATTCATCTGACACAAATGATTTTCTTTCTGCTGAATAAAAAACCCTTTTTCCTCCCTCTTGTAGGCTGCTCTCCCACATTGTTCTTTTTCTGCTGCCTGGATGCTCAGACTATAAAAGAGATGTTGCATAAAGCTGTCTCTGGAGAGAAATTTGATGATACATCGGAGCATCTAGAATACAGTAACAAAAGGGGGCAAAAGTGTAGGAGCAAATGAATAATCCCTCTAAGTGTGACATCCCTTCAATAATAATGATAAAAAAGTAGAGGAAAAATGTCCGAAACTGTATGAGAACAGTAAGGAATCTAATGGGGAAAGTGGATAAAAAAGAGAAAAGACAGACAAAAAGAGGGGGAGGAGGAAGGTCATAGATGCCCTGGCATGTTAGTCAGACTGCTGAAGTTGCTGTGATGACAGGAGGGCAACACCAGGGTGGTAGGAGGCGGTCACATGACCCAGCCTCAAGCCCTGGAGGAGAATGCAACAACCCATCTCCTCCTAACCACATGCCTACCAGATGGGGGATGGAAAAACAAGGCAGCAATAGGGGGTTCAAAACTGACGGAAAGTCACATTTGGTGAACAGAAACAATGTTTGTTTAACTAGACCACTAGATTGTTTTAGCTCCTCAGTTGTTATTGTTTGTTTTGTTGACTATCCTATCAAACCCAGAGTTAATTTAGTGGTTTTCCTCCACCTTTCCAGTTTCAGCAGAGCTAAATCATCGCCACTAAAGCAAAACAAAAAAAGAAAAGCCTGCAGAATTCCTTTCACCTCAAGTGACGGTATTGTTTAGAAATTATACAAGTTAGCCAAGATGTGCCCAGAGTGGCTGGATGCTTACAGGATTAGGGCTTGGGAAACAAAGGGAGTCCAGTGTGGGTCCTTAGGTAAGACCCTTCACACTACCTATGTAGCCAGAAGGTATCCCAGATCTGGGTCACCCTATCCCCAGCCCAGATATAAAAAATACAGGGTTGTGTCAGGAAAGGCATCTACTGTAAAAACAATGAGCAATTTGATGACAGCTGATTCGCTGTGGATATAATAAAAGATAAGGAAAAAAAAAATCCAAGCTGTGCCAAGTTTCTGCCGACTTGGCAAAAATAAATAGAAACATTATTACTAGAAAATATAAATTAAAAAAGCATGCACTTTAATTTTGGAAAAAGTCTACTTAATTTTTTACTCTTAACAGTTTTCAGGATTATATATAAGTATTTCCTGTAGTTCCAAAACAATATTAGCCCACAAAACAACATTACTTTCTTCAGTTCTCTCATAACTTTAGGGTGTATTCACACTGGAGATATGATTTTTCTTGACTGGGTCAGCTCAATTTGTTATGGGTTGAGACCTAGACCTTGAATTTGCTCTGTATTCATACTGGGGTGTATCAGAGATTTCTGTTCCAGACGAAAACTTGTAAACAAAACCATGCGACTATAAATCTCCTCAGTCATTGGCCAATAGTTACGGGGCGGGTCAAAACAAGGGAAAGATTGAGATGCTGAAGTTTACAAGGATTGTTCATTTATTCAAAATTTTTATTTCACTCATCAATTTTGAACGTCAGTATGAAGGCCAGGTACGACATGTTTTACTGGAAGCATACTGCAAGGTAAGGCGGCGAAGTACGCTAATAAGTATTTATGACATAAATCTTTGGGAAAACAGTGTAGAAGCAATGTATATCACATTAAAAGTTGTTTTAATGAGCCTGCATTCACTGCATTTCAATGGGTTGCTGTCGTATTGCTGCTACATTTGTCCGCTAATGGCCGACTACGGTGGCTGTTTTGGTCCAGATATTTCGCTCTTGGACCGCTTTATATGCAGACTGAGGAATTTCAGAGCGAGCTGAAGTTCAGTCAGATTTGAAATGAATCAAGGTCACCTCAAATGATGGATCAGAGGGCAGTTCCTGGTCACACCAGGGTTTGTCTTTGCGTATTCAGACTGAAACTTTGATCCAGATTATCAGCGGAAACAAACTGGTTCACTTTAAGCAACCCAAATTTGTCCAGCCTGAATACATCCTTAATGAACAAATTAATTTTTAATTGTAGAATGCAATGATTCTTTAAAAATCACCAATAAAATTTAGGGGCTTATCACAATAAGTGTCTTTTTACATAAACACAATACATATTAGACATGCCACAGTCCTTGGTCATTCAAGATAAAAGCTGAGGAGAACATTCCTTTACCATCTGTAAAACTACTAACACTTCTAAAGTCTACACTTACAACTCCAGTCTTACATTTACTTTTTCTTTTTATATTAATAAATTCCTCTGAGAGTGCAGCTCTCTCACGGAAGTTTGTTCATACCATTGCAGTCGCTGTAAATACATATTTGTCACACTTGAGTTCACTGAAATGCTGTTGAGTTAAAAGAATGTCACCCTCTTAAAAGACTCAACGACGGCCAAATGCCTTTCCGCTGATCCAAAAAGGTCTCTCAGCTTGCAGGCGAAATGGATTATCAGTGTGGTTTTACCAAAGTGCGGCTGGTGTTTGTAGCTGACTGAAGGGAGGTCTGAACCTGCTGTTACGTGAAGGAAGCCTCGCCCCCTTCTCGCTTTTGGCTCCTCCAAAGCGGTCTTGAGGCAACCCACAGTTAAAAAGTTGTTACACGTTTAAGCCACAATCTGTTCTTTGTGTTCAGTGCTTCTACAAAGCCCACAATCTTAGTTTTCAGCTAAATGGTTGCTTGGAGAAGGCCAATAGGAAGCAGGAAAAGTGATGCAACAGAGCAGAGGGTTACACCACTTTTGTGAATGTGCTGTTAAACTAAGCTGAGCTGTAAACGCTCTGAATGTGACGGCTGATGAATGGTCATTGTGCAACCAAATTCAGGAAATCCTCCATGTGAGACTGGCAAGCAGGTTTATGAACTTAGTAAAGACGACGTAAACAAGTAAATAAAAGCTTGCAAACAAGCGTGTTCTGCCACCGAGCGTACCCTTCACACAGGTGAGGCTCACTGAAACCGTGCTACCGTTTTAACCTCGACCTCCCGTCTTCTCACCTGAGACGAGCATTCAGTCAAATAAGGAGACAAAGAAACAAGGAAGCATTTAAGCCAAGTCATCTGACTGTCAGTCACTCAAACCACACCTCAGAATCAACATCTGACGGCTTCTTTGGAGTGACTCCAGTTGCAAATGAGAATTCAAAAGATTCCGTTCAATTATGAGGACTTTGAAAGTGAAATGCATCGACGTAGTTAACAGCACATAAATCTGTGACCTTATTCCGACAAGTCAGACTGAAAGCAGTCATAGTAAAGGAGTGTATCTCCAAATCAGCCCCAGAGGCAATTCTTGCCCTGGTAAAAAAATAAATGGTTAACAAACAACACTTTCACACACAATAGAACCCCTGCAGGACAAACAAAACTGCTGACTCATATTTTCCCAGACTGAGCTTCGGTGTGAGCCATGATTACCCAAACACGGATAGAAGGAGTATTTTGACTTAGTGCCCAGCGGGATCATCTTGTGACACACACCTGGTTTTGTTCTATGTCCGACTTTATAGCAATGGATTACTCTCTTGGTTTTAATGGAGGGCACGATGAGGGACAAAAAAAGTGGAAGTAATTTGTATAGAAGGGTGAAGTCCAACGACAAAGCACAGCATTTCCCACGTACGTACCACATCTTCATAAGTCTCTACCTTCTTACATCCCTGTCAACTCATAGACATGTTCAGACATCACTGTTGAAGGAATGGCAGGAATGAGAGGAATTCTGGGGCATTCCCAGTAACCTGTGAAGTAAGAAAGCCACTCCCTGGTGTAAAACAAAATTGAAGTGACAATATAATATACAATCAATCTCACTTTTGTTTCCAGAGGGCCTATGCGGAACATCGGGTAAAGATAAGCTCATGTGTAAGTAGAAACATGTATCATTTGACAGGTTGGAGACATGTACACCTGCCCTCGCTACAATCCCTTCAGATAGTCTGGATCAGGTGTGTTCAGTCAATCAGAACCAGGAATCCCCTGATCTCGGTATACTGAGTAGGTGAGGGATGGGCTAAAACCAGCAGGGTTATGGATCTCCAAGAAGGACGCTTCCTGGAAAGGATCCCACTGGAAAATGGGAGCAGAGTGATGTGTCTGGGCAAAGATCTGGCGTCAGAATGTGGCAGAACTCTGCACGCTCAATTTGTTTAAATGTGTACAACTGAGGTAACTGTAGGGTGTATCATAAACAAAAAGTCCAAACTGACAATCAAAACAAAAAAACCTCTTTTTGCACATCATCAACTATAAAAGCCAAATATTTTCGTCTCGGTTTGTAGAGAGCAGTTATTACACACTAACTTGAGGAGATACAAGACGCAACATGCACCTACAACAAAGCAGAGCGCTCTGTCAAACACAAGATGGCCTCAAAAACAGCATGAAGATGCAGGGAAGGAAAATGAAGCCTGTAATTCAGCGAGGAGTCTATATAGTGATTAACTCCCATGTGAAAAAAATGCAAACACACACCACCCACTCTCGCTGGCTGTGTTGCAACGCTTCCTGTCACACAGACCGCTTCAAACTGCAACAGCAAGAGAAGTCTTTTGGCGCAATGAGCGGCGGTATTTTAACTCATCTTTACAGCGAACAAATCAACTGTCTGAGGTTTCTTTTCTTTTAAATCTACTTCTTCAGTTTCCTTCGACTTGATAAATCACGTCACACCTTGTGTCACCGGATCGAAGCGTGTTGGGTGCCAGCTGACAGAAAGATGATCACACAAGCCAGCACCCTCCTCTCCACACAGTCACCATTCCAGCAGCGACTCAACTCTCACAGGTCACGAGGCCACGATGAGCAGCCATACCACGTCCCAACCCCCCTTAACCATGGCAACCACATCACATGACCACCTCCCATGACCAATAACCACCGACGAGCTCGACCATCTGGAAACCTGACATGTGCAGCTTTCAAAATAAACTCTTACAGTAAGAGTTATAAACAGTTTGACCCATTTTGCAATAATAGGCAAACAGGAAGTGAAACTTTCACCTTCTCATTACTTAGAAAAAGATAAAAAGAAAAAAATGAACCAAACATCCTCTTCCTCTGCAAAAAAAAAAAAATGTTCTTCTGACATCGCATGTTTATGCCAAAGCAAGATGCTAAAAATGGGCTGCAGGAAAAGGGGGGGGGGGTGGGGGTGGGGGGTGTACAGATTACATTCCAGTAATACACAGAAATTTAACTTCTTCCCCCTCATCTACTGCAAATTATTCTCTGGTTTCTGCACCATGCTTTTCCTGATCACACCATGAGCGCGTTGAGGCCTTGAGGGAAGGCGCGATTAGCCTTGACTTTGCAGATAGCACAGCTGGAGCGTAGCCACGGCTGGTGGTGGATGCGGCGAAAATCTTCCGTCAACGGCGACACAAAAGGAGAAACTCCTCCGCGTTGAAAGCAAATATCGAGTCGACAGAGAATTCCAAAGCTCTTATTCCCAAAATATGTGCACACTCACAAGCTGAAAGGCACTGCGGAAACATCATTTCATGTATAAACAACAGAGCCCTGCATTCTCCATTTTTAAATTAATAAACCCATTCATCTCAAAAATGCCACTATTTTGATTGCACCTGTTGGACAGAATGCTTACGCCAATGCCCCCTTTACACAACTCCCTATGCTTTCCAGTCACATGGTCCAGTCAAAGCCAAAGAACACATATGATACTTTTGCTTACATTAGCTAAGACGCACAGACACCCAACCCTATGCAGGACGTGCGCAAAGCTCTGACCCACCAAGCATGTTCAGTTCATAAAAAAGCGTAAACAGCACCTCTGAAAGGTACTGGACTCTATAGGAGGCTTGTCTTGTGTTTGTTTACCCTTCAGCCCTCAAGCCATGCTGCGGTCAACCAGCCAGCAAAGTCTAGGTGATTCCTGCAGGTAAACAGCAGCAGGGAGATGGCCTGCTGAGTTCGACCCACCTCTCCACATCACAGCGCTAGACTGAATCTCCACTACACCCACACAAGCTTAAAAAAAATAAAAATGATAAAAGACGAGTCCCTATGACTGTATTGCTTCTTTGGCACCACATTTTAAACTACCAAAGAACCAGAGACATATTCTTTTTCTATAGA
Organism: Oryzias javanicus; assembly: GCA_003999625.1. Classification (NCBI taxonomy): domain Eukaryota; kingdom Metazoa; phylum Chordata; class Actinopteri; order Beloniformes; family Adrianichthyidae; genus Oryzias; species Oryzias javanicus. Next base: position 22,146,417 of record CM012449.1, on the reverse strand, counting down.
TCTGTGCTTTAAAAATGTCCTCTGAGCTATAATATGGCTGGAAATATGTAACCAAAGAAACCTTTAAACTAATCACACCGACAGCCAAACTGTTTTCTTTCACTTTGTATTTTAACGTCACACTGGCTTTTGACCTCAACCACAAAGACAGTTCTGCTTCTGTAAAAGCAGCATGACTCCACAGCCAAAGAACGACAAAAGAGGAATTAACACAGTTTTCAAACAGGTGTTTGGACATTTAGCAACAGATTCATTACTGTGTATTGCTGTGGCAATGATTGATGTCATTGTGAGAATGAATCTAAAACCGTCATCGAGTAGCCAGAACTGACTAATTTAACTACTATCTGTGAAATGTAGACTAATTTTGTGTTCGAGCCCTCAAACATCTGCTCCTGAGGAAAAAAAAACAAACACAGGCCAATTTCTTTTTTTAAAAAATTCAATTTGTATTAAAAGTCCTTTTTTTTTTAAACAGCCAGCCCCATAGTTGAAAGACCAGTCTGAAATTAAATTTACAATCAGGTTAGATTTGTCAACAGTACATCATCACTTTTTCTTTTTACCGTTAAAAACAACAAAATAAAGAGAATAAACAGAATTCCTTTGATTTTCCTGGTCTGGAGGCTCATTGTTGTGTCTTGTTTTCCAGTACCTGTGCATTTCAAGATATCGATTTGGCCAGACCGACAGACATTGCAGCTTTTTCTAGAAGGCCGACTTAAAAACATAGAAAAAAAAAAAAAAATCACAGTTCCACTAGCAAAAAAAAAAACAAACAATAGTTTTTGTCGGCCTTGATCTTTATAAGATGACCCAGAAGAAGAGCTGATGCGTGTGGATTGATTGGCGTTGAAAGTTTTCTTGTTATTTTCAAGTGACACATAAAGGTTGGCACTAAATCTGAATAGTTGATTTCTCTTTTGGAAAGGCACTCGACATATAAGGGCAACTGTGTCCCCATATCACTTCCGTTAGGATCCCCTCGCACAAAAAAGAGGAAAATAAAATAAAAAATAAAAAATAAGAGTGGCACTTGACACCTTCCCACCAGACTTCTTCTGACTTTGGAACAAAGGTGGGATTACGGAGTGTTGAGGGGCGTCGCTCCAGATTAGGTCAGGACGCCCAAAAACGTTAACCTGTGCAGTGGCTTAAACAAAATATACTCTATTCCCTGTCTTCTTCTGATATAGAATTATCCATTTATGAGTTTTTCTCTCCATTTCTTTTTCCGTGTGGGGTTTAGTTCCAGTTGGGAGAACAGATGGAGCCAGCGAGGAGGAGTTCTGCTGAACCTCAGACTCTGGCTCTTGTGTTGACATCAATGGTGCAGCAGAGATACTCCAACCGAGCAGAATTCCTGAAGAGTGGACCCCTCCCTCTGTCTCAGCGGCTCCCCTCCTCCTCCTCATCCAGTCCCCCTGCAGCATTCCTCCCCTTCATTTTCCTCCAAGGCCAGGGTGAGACACCGAGAAGAGCTCAATGGTACAGATTTGCTGCAACGCACTGTCAAAACAGGAGAAATGAATCCACAATGAAGAATAGGATGATCAATAACAACAATCTGCTGATCCAGAGAAGATCCCTGATAGTTTCTGTAGGCCAGGGGTCTGCAACCTTTAATGCTAAAAGACTCCAGTTTCTTACAGACTAAAACCCACTTGATTCACTAAAACCTTGTTTCCACAGAGCGATGCAGTCCAGTATTTTGAGTGATTCTATCATAAAATTGACCCATTACACTGCGTCGAAATGTACCTCTTGGTTCCATCGGATGTAGGTCCACTGAAAAGTGGAACGGAACAGTTGGGGCGGGGTCGCTCTTGCCACCCGTTGATTGGCAGAAAGGGATGACGACATTGGAAGCGTCAATTTAGCGCTTATTTGAGTTTTTGCGGTTTCCCGTTTTTTCCTTTTAATCAGACACAAAAGCCACCACTCGTGTGCGGTGGAACTGCAATCGTTCCGTGCTATCCTTGACGACAGTGACAGGGTGAGCTAGTGGTCTACACAACGCATGCGCAATGAAAACAAACCGCTTGGTGGAAGAGAGGCTTAACTGAGCAGAAATGCTTGCCAGAATTAAAGAGCATCCAATATGGTCCAGTTCAGTAAGGAGTAGTACGACACGGACCAGTCAATTTCCACTAAGTCAAGTCTCGCTCCTACTGAGCGGTTTGTTTTCACGGCGCATGCATACTGTAGACCGCGAATGTGTCATTGTAATGCAATGAATAGAAAAGCAACAACAATGGAGGTCATGCAGCAGCTCGTTTTTTTCCTGCTTTACTTCTGGGACATCGTGTATAACAGGAATTTAATGATGTTTGAAAGTGGAAAACGGAAGCGCTGGCTTGCTTAGCGCTAAATTGCTGCATCATCACTTTCTGACAATCAACAGGTGGCAATAGCGGCTCCGCCCAAACAGTACCCGTTCTATTTTCTAGTGACTTACAGGGGGACCTACCTATCTAGGCGCCCTCAAGAGGTATGGGTCGGAACTGTTTAATGGGTCAATTTTGCAATTGAAATGTTCAAAATACCGGACCATATTGCACCGTACCGCTTAGTGGAAACGAGGGTTAAGTCCTACTTCATTATTTGGAAAAACACACTTTCTTTGTTAACTTTATGTTATTTATTATTTTAAAAATTAAGCTATTCAATTCATAAAATATGACTTTTATTTGCAATAATTAAACTATTAATATTTTATATACATACAACAATTCTAATTTATTTTACTTTAAAAGGCAGCACATATTAGTTTCTTTCACAATAAAATACCCATTTATTTTTTGAAAGCAATTGATGAATAAAAGGTTGCAGACTACGATCATTGTCAGCAGGTAACCAACGGATGTAACTACTTCTGCTCTCAAACGAAGTTAACAACTTCTGCATTAAGTTAATTTAACACTTCCCTAATCTGTCTGGCAAAACTAAAAACAGAAGAGGAGATTGACCTAAAGGGCCACATGTGTCATCATAAAGGTGAAGTGGTTTAATAACACTAATGACAGATTTATTACATTTTTTAATTAAAAGATAAAGAGTCTTCTTACCATTGCAAACGTAAAACTGAGCAAAGAATCAAACTTTAGGATTGTCTGTGTCTCTTAGAGGATGACACAAGCCGAGCAGCACCCGCGGTCGCCATTTGCCGTGGAGGCATAGTTCATCTGTCGGACTATTTCTGCAAACACTTCGTCCACCGAGGTTTTATTTTTGGCTGAGGTCTCCATGAACGGGCAGTTCCACTCCTCCGCCAGCGCCTTGCCCTCGCCGGCCGACACCTCCCGCTCCACGTCCAGGTCCACTTTGTTTCCGACCAGGATCATCGGCACCCTCTCGTACCTTTTCACCCGCGTGATCTGGTCCCTCATCGGTTTGATGTCCTGGAAGCTTTGCTGGTTCACCAGGCTGTAAACCAGGATGAAGCCCTGGCCGTTCCTGATGTAGAGGTCTCGCATGGAGGCGAACTGCTCGGTCCCCGCCGTGTCCAGGATCTCCAGCACGGACGGAGAGGAGTCCACCTCGATCTCCTTCCTGTAGAAATCCTCTATCGTCGGGTCGTATTTCTCTATGAAAGATCCCGTCACGAACTGGACGGTTAGTGCTGATTTGCCGACACCCCCGGACCCGAGAACCACTACTTTGTACTCTCGCATGGTTCTCAAAGCAGCCGACAATCCTCGCTTCCTCTCCGCTGTGAAGCCGCTAGCCGCCCCTGGTGGGTTTCAAACCGCGCACCGTTGTGCCGCAGCCAGCAGTTTTGTAGGGCTCCGGTCTGTGGAAAACAGGGCGTGGCCGCGAACTTATCGCTCTTCGGGAAGCGGGCAGGTTTCTTTCAGATTCAATCTTATCATTGCTCATGTAGCATTGTGAGTTTCCGACGAAAGACCTGCCGGTTCTTGCCCAGGCTTCCCCCGTTTTCGTTCAAGCAGTCACCGTGTGTTGTCGCCCTCTCTCGGATAGTCAGGTTACACATGACAAAAGGTATCCACTTCCTTTTTAAAATTTCAAAGTAAAATATCTACACAGTATAAAACTCTACAAACTCTATCTAAGTACATCTAGATTATTTTTTTATACCATAAATTTTTTGATTTTAAGTAATATTATTTTTCATTTTAAATTTTAAGATTTTTCATTTGTTTTAGGCATTGTCACATTTCTGCGTGACATAATATATTTAACTTCCGGTTGTGACTGAGGTTACTTCCGTTAACTTAATAAAATTAACGTTGAGCGCTTCCTGCCCGCACTCAGCACGCATTCTGCGTCTCACGTCACTCCAGAAGTATTCTCCAGTGTTTAGTTAAAGGTGCAGGACGGTTGTTATCGCACAGTCAGCGCTAAAACACTGCCCCCTGCACTCACGCGGCCCTGCCACACCTTAGTTTTTCGAAATGCACGCTCCGTGTGATGACTCCTGTCTGACTCAGAAGAAAACTTCCTGGAAGGAATTATCTTCAAAAACTTCACGGCTCAGCCAGTTGCACAATGTTTAAGACGTTGAGGGTTTTTTGTGTGTTGCTCAAACGACTTTGACTGTTCAAAACTCAAGTTGCTTTACAATATCAAAACTATTCTATGTGAAAGCAAAAGAGAAATTTGAGGTTGAATGTGGACTTTACCACACTATGCGTCATTAAAAAAGATGTCAACAAAGCTGTCCAGAATGTCATAAGAATGTAGACAGAAACTAGATGACTCATTTTTCTGTAGGTATGACATATTTAGGGCTTCATCTGTCCAGGTTGTGTTTTCCTGTATTATTAACCCCCGTGTTCTCTTATGGGTCCAAATGACCCCGCTTTTAATATAAACATGCCGAGGAAAGCATAAGGGTTAGAGGGCCTTGTGGGGAAAAAGGGCCGGACCAGGACCACATGTGTTTGGTGTTTTGAAAATCCACCTTAAAGAAATAACATCAAACACGTGATCAAAACATTGTTGTTGTTTTCATTTTGAACTAATATGGAACATTTTGGCGGTTTTATTAAAAAAGCTGTCACATTAGTTATCATTTTAGTACCAATTACAACAATGGTTTGATGTAAAACTGAAAAATTAATGAAATACTGGGTCCATGTGGTGTTGGAAGGATTGAAAAAGGACTGTTCAATTCAGAAAGAACACTTAAACGGATAAAATGGCAAATCTTTCAACACAGCAAAAAAGAAGAATAATTTTCTGCATCTAAACAAAGGTCAATGTATTTGTAGTGCGCTATTTATGGGGAAACACCCCAATTATAAGGGAAAAAAGGCCAGATTAAATAGCTTATGCAGGCCATAGTTTGCCCATCCCTGGCCTATATCATGCAATATCAATATTTTTGAACTTTTAAGTATATTAAAATGCTAACTTCTCAGAAAAACATGCTCAGAGATGCATTCATGCATTCTTCTAAAACCTTGCGCTCTGAGCACCAGCCAATACCAAAATAACTCATAAAGAACATTTTTTTTTTTAGTGCACCAAAAGTAATATACTATTTTGTATATGAATTGAGTCTGAAAGATGTAACAATGTCATGTCATAGGCCCTTTAGGATCAAAGCTATAGCCTAAAGCTAGCTGCCCAGAGCTGCACTGAGATGATCCCGTTTGGCACAGAGCATCTTTAAGTTTGAAAATAAGTTCTTTGAAATTCTCTCAAACATAAAAAAAGAAATAGAAACCAAATTTTAAGCAATGCTAGTGTCTTTTTATGTCTTTGCTTTTGTTCGTACCAAAAAATAGACATAATTAAATTTTTTTATGTAAAAAAAGAAGGTAACAAATGCAAATACATATTTCTTATAGGCTAAAGTAAAACTATGAGGCTCCTTCTAGGTTTGATCAATGGAAAATGAGCCCAAATGGCTCTTTTACTGTTAAAGGTTGTAGAACTCTGGGCTAAAAGAACCCGCGTTTAACATGTTCTTGATCGCTTGTTACATGATCGCTGTGTCAGTAGTCCAAGTATGGTTAATTTTTCAAAGAGGTCTTTACATTTCTTTGTGTTGGGAAGCTATTTGCTCATGTACACCATTTCTTATACTATGTACCGTTTCCAATCAGAGCCTGTGAGTAAAGCACAGTGCTGACTAAACCACAATCACGACATTATCCCCTAGAGGACAGCTGGGAAAAGTCCACCAGATCAATAGACGTTTAATTCAACAACAAATCATCACTAGAGATACTGCTCACACTCGTGATACGACTCTAAATAGGGAACTAAATAAGTGAGTTACTGGTGAATTTTGGGGGGAGGGGTTCAGTCACACTTATGCACCCACACACAGGTGGAAGCACAGTTCACGGGATTTTGCCAGAGGCTGGCTCTTGAGGAAATAGGAGATGAAACGTTGTGGATTGGGCTGTCATGCGGGCTCTCAAGTGCCCTGCAGCCAGTCCAAATCCCATTAAGGAAAAACAAGCCGAGCCTATATGAAGACACTCTGCTCCCACGAGGGCCGAGGAAGAATGAGCTACAGCTTTGTGAAGTGAACTGTCACATCTGTTAGAGTAATCACCCTGAATATAAGGATCACCCTGGCCTGATAAAGAAGAGTTTGTTTTCACACATTCCTAATAATTAGGTTGAGGTGGTGAACTTTGCAATGAATGTTGTTCCAATCCTCAGGGGGAATACTTAACAATTTTCATCAGAGAGGAAATAACACTAATGTGTTACTTTTCACACTGTTGCAGCAGTCTGACTTTTAGATTTTCTTTATCAGTCTGCTTGGAAAAAAGGAAATACACTGTGAATGATCGAATAAGTGTCAAAAGTATTCTTTAACACCTTGACGACGATTGATGCAAGTATACATTAGACAGCTTCTGCTCCAAACGTAACTTAATTTAGCAAATACTTGAAAGCAAAACTCAAGATCAAGGATCAAATCATTAAAATTATAATATTTTTTTTTAGTAAACTTCTGTACAAATCCAACACTTTTAATTACTCAAAATAGTACCTAATTTTAAATAAATTTAATTTATTTTAATTACAATTATTCTATTTATCAAAAAACCTCACAGTCAACATTATAGATTATTGACATTCTTGCTCTACAATTCACAAATTAACTCAATTAATTTGGGGATGTACTTAATTTATTTCAATTTGTAAAACTTCACCCTCATTCAAATCAACTTTCATTCTTTTGTAATCTGCATGGGGAGGATGGACTCATAGCTTACAGTAATACCACTTTAATCTCATATCATTCGCATCAGGCTCTAATTGAATTAGCCTGCCACAGTCCTTGAACTGACCTTTTCCTCTGTATTCACAAAAGGTGAAGACCCTCAACACAGTGAGATGTACGTTATTTAATCATTCCTGCTTGTCTGAGTTCTGATGGCAAAAAGGTCATTTTTAGTGTTTTATTAGCATAGAGACAGTTTTAATTAAATAGTTTAGGATATACTGATTACTAAAAAGAAGGACATGTATTTAATTAAATGGAACTTTGCTGATTTTGACTGAACAATTAAACATCTGCAGAGAAGGCCAGTTCCTCACTTTGGGAAATTTAGTATAAAGTTTTTCTAGAATGATTCTAAAACAGTTACAAAACCAAAAAGAAGAGACGTGAAAGCTTCATCTAAAGCAAAGCTTCACACATTTAAAAAAAAAAAGCATGTTAACCTTTATCTGGCATCAAAAAAGGGTAGGAATAAGTTGAAGGTTTTTTTTTTTTTTTTTTTTTGGTTGGTTGCATAAATTTAACATTTCACAACTTTTACACAATAATCAGAATCAAACAAAAAGAAATGGCTAGAATTACCAAGTTTATCAAAGCCAATCCAAAAGATAAAAATTTATGTCATGATTCAGTGCTGAGGTTTTGTCATGTTCTGTTTTCCTGTCAGTTTCACCATGTTCAGGTTAACTATCCACAGCTGTTTTCATTTAGTTAATCAACCTCAGTGTATGTCGGTGTGTGGTTTTCAGTTCTCATTGTCAGGTTATCTGCTCTTCTCTGTTGCCGCACTGGTTTGGGCTCCTGGGTTTGTCATGTTTAAGTTGATTTAGTAAATGTTTAAGTTTCTGCCACCATGTCTTGTATCCTGTGTTTGGGTCCTTCACCACCATCCCTAACAATTTACACAAACAAAGCTTAACATCAAGTTGACAAATATGCCACAAACATAAATGAGAACAAAATTGTAACCAAATACATATTAACTTATATAACAGATAAACCAACTTTAATTATTCTAAATTGCTCTATTTGATGTTTATTACATCAATATTTGTTTTGTGTATACTTCCCCTATTTTACTGCAATGCTGGAAGTATGGAAGAACTAAGGTTAAATATAAAATATGCAAACCTTTTCTACTCAGTGTTCTTTTAGTTCTCTAAAGTATACCTATGGCTTTTGATATTTTGTTTATATATATATATACAACATGTGGTTTCAATTAAGCTGAAGGTCAATAATGACTCCAAGGAATTTTGTTTCATAAATACCTTCAATTTCTATTCCAACTAAATGAAGTTTTATATTATATTTTAAAACATTTTTTTCCTTTCATCTAAAAATAATTTGTATTTCATTTAAAAATAACAAAATATTATTATAATGTAACAGTTTTTCAAGGTTTAGTTCAAATATTTATTTTCTTTTTTGTATCTTCTGATACAAAACAACTCATAATGAACAACAACCTGTTTGACCTTCAGTTCATCAGCATGTTGCTTACGTCACACACCTACTGTATATTGAACCCAAGCTGTCATAAGAAATCCATTATTCATTCATTTACTTTTATTGTTAATTTTAAACCCTTTTTAACCAGGGAAAAAAAGAAAAGAAAAACCTTGTGGGTCTGAAAACAAGAAATTTGAGCTGTTTGACTCACTTTGACCAGAAGAGGGCAGCAGTCTTTCAGTCTCAACACAGTAAAAAGCTGAGATTCTGGTGGTCAGATGCAGTGCTGCTCTGTTCAGCTAACGCCAGGGTTATGAAACATCTGTTATTTTATCACAATTGGTGCAAATTCAATTGGAATTTGTAAAGACTTCAATATTAGTTGAACATTGATTTGTATATTTGCAACTTTATAGAAACAAATATGCATGAAAGAGATCACCAAGGTCGTAATCTTGACACGAAGTAAAATTGAGAAGTCCGTATTGTTCAGAAAGAATGCAACAAAAGGCTTTTGTCCTTTTCACCAACAGTTAGAGTAGTGTTTAGAAAAAAACGGACTGTCATTGAGACCATTTTTCTTTGTAACTGGTGCCAGAGTGAACCAGAAGAGAAAATACGAAATGCAAGCCGGGGCAGAGGCCATAAACGAGAGAAGAGACTGGTCAGCAGCAAGAGAGTGGACACAGAGTCTTTTATCTGGCCCACAATGCCAGCCTGTCATCTGTGGAATTTTGCAATTATTAATACATACAGCTGTTTCCAGCTCAGTGCTGGGGGGTTAAAGTTTATGGTTGAGGCTTCCAGTGAAGAATATGACACTCTAACATCCTTGCAGACGGAGGAAGTTCATTATAGTGAATGATGTTGTGGACAAATACATTCTCTTCAGGGCTCGGGACTTGAATGTCTCTTCACGAGGAATCATCACCAGTTGTTTGAAAGTCTTCAGGCAGACGAGAATGTTCTTGTCATGAGTAGATGCTTGTCAGATGGATGAGAAGTAGGTTGTGCGGGGGTGAGAGACTTACCAGTAGCTGAATAGCTAACAACAGTGCAAACAGATCTTTACTCTGTGTACTGGTATAAGACCTGTCTTTTGCAAAGTATACAAAATATTTAGACTTTTCTTTTTTTTAAATCCTTTATTGATGTTTTTAAAGATCCACATGTTGAAAATTATATGTTTTTAACATGTTCTTGTGTTAAAATGTTCTAACGATAAAGGACATACATAAAGAAAATTAAGATTAAAACTGAATTTCAAAGTATTTCTTATTCAGATCGTTGGGAGAAGACGCAAAAATGCGTTGGTAAAAAGCTTGTAGATGTGTTGTAGAACCTGCAATGACGAGCAACAAGCTCCTGCTCCACTCCATTCTGATACATCTGCTTCTAGACGACTAGATTCATGATCTACGTCTTTGCTGTCCTCATCCAAGCTCTGGCTCAAAATTATATGGCTTGGTAGCTCCATATTGTTCGCCATTAGTCGTGAGGGTTGTAAGCTAGCAGGAGAGTGTGTATGATGCCTTCAGTCCCGCCCTCAAGTCAAAGCTGAACTTCCAATGAACTACTGCAGCTCTACAGAAATAATGTCAGGGAAAATTGCAGTTTTTTGGCTAAAAAAGGATAATCATACTTAAAAGATCAAGCATTTTAAAACTTAACAAAATATGGGTTTAAAGTTTTCTTAGAATTCTACCTCCTTTTTTTAAAAATTATTTTTCAAATTGAGTTTAACATTCAAAGAGCTTCCATACATTTAATACCCGTGTCTCATTTTGATAAATGTAGTAATTTAAAACTGAATCCAGTGGGAAAAGAAAAGATTGCCAGATTTGTCCTTGATCAAACGTATCACTTCAAGCCATGAGTGTCAAGTTACTAAGCTATCAAAACATGAGACAAGTAAAACATCTAGCTTTGTTCTGGGATGATCGTTTGGAATGTTCTTCATCAGCAATCAGGAAAATAGATTAGCACAAGAGTGCAGGTCCAGATGTTTTTTTTTTTCTGTTTGTTCAGATTTTTATATATACATATGCATAAAAGTCAGGATCTGATCTAAATTCAAACCTTTCTGCTTTTCATTGTTTTGTGGCCTTACAGTCACAGATCTCAAAATGAAAATCCAAGTGGACGTCTAACTTCTTAGCTACTGTTTAAGCATTTTGGGTTTGCTCGTTTACTTGAGGCGAAAGACTTTAGATGCATATCATGACTACAAGGTTGTTGTTTTTTTTTTTTTTTTTTTTTTTTAGACTAGCTCAGTGGGCTTATTTGATTAGGTTAGGAATGCAGAAAAGTCCACACTTTGATTCACTGTCATTCTATATCTTCGAACCAAAACACAAGGAGGAGGTGTTAGCCTGAAAAAAAAGAATACAGGGAAGTCCTAGATTAAGCTGGCTTCCTATTCAGGGTGTACACATCTTTGTCAGACAGTAGCTAAGTTGGCTTCAGCCAGGGGTGGACTTAGCAGTTTGGGGGCCCTAGGCAAAACATAAATTGGGGCCCTTTGCACTTTACCTAGATTAAAACGTCAAATCATTTTGTAACTGGTTTACAAGTAGACACAATCAATGTGAAGAATCCAAACGTTTTGACACTGCTTCATTTACCTCCTCTGAACATATGTTCCTGGTTGAAACATATTTCCATAAGGAACTAAAAGGTGCCAAATTGATCCCAAAGCTACCCTAATTATACCCACCCTCCCAAAGTAAATTTTAACCGCAAAGTCAGAATAAAAATTGCCCAATCTGGGAAAACTGAATTCTGTGCTTGGTAACTTGCTGTCAACTGAAATATACCATTGCTACAAATAGACGGGGGAGAACAAAACCGTTACATATGACAAGTCTTATGTCATTTTCGTGATGCTTTTTTTTGGGGGGGGTTCTTATGACAGAGTTAAATAAAATTAACAAAAAATTAAATAATTAATTAATTAATTATTTTTCAAAAAAAAAAAGGGCCCCCAGAGTTTTGGGCCTCAGGCAATCGCCTATCTTTGTCTAATGGTAAGTCCGCCCCTGGTTCCAGCTACCCCGTGTGCCCTAAAAGGGATTTGCCAAGTTCTGAAGATGGATGGATGTATGGATAATTTAGGAAATAAGATGTGATTTTAACAAACACCTTTATCTCACAACTTCACATCTGCTCAAGACATGTTTTCCCAATGAAAGTGTGTTTATCATTTGGTGTCTTTGGTTTGTTTACTTCTCGTTGACACTGGATGCGGAAGCTCCGCGAAGCTGAGCAGAGTAAGCGCGGTGTCCGCTCCGCTCTGCAGTTCACACCAGATGTGCTTTTTTCTGCGACGATCGACAGACTACCTGTTTTGTGTGTGTCTGCGTAAATGCGTGTGGGTGTTGCAATTGTATGTTTATTTTCATGTCAACAGTCTGTTTAGACACAAAAACATGTTACATTTGGAAAATAAACCGTATTTTCTCATGTATCTTGATTTAAGAGCGCTGCTCTTTGGTTTGTGGGCAAGTCCATCCGTGTTCACACTGTATGAACTGCACCAGGGTTCACATGCAACAGAACTGAGGCCCTCATTTTCAACCAGAGCAGACTCAATTTGCTTAGTCAAGTTGTTTTCATACCAAAGTGAATGCAAACTATGACTGCAGATAACAGTAATGAGTTCACCTCTGAAAATATTGAATAATGGATATAAGCTTGCAGTCATTTTAGAAAAGCGCTTCTTTACGTCATTATAAAAAAAAATCACTGAGATTGAGCCAAGTTTTAATCTAATCTCACTAAGTGTTTCTAAAATTACCAGCTCTATTTCAAGTCTGATCATTGAACGAGAGAATGGCAGTGAGCGAACACTGATGACTTTCTGTGGAATTTTGCCAAAATTAGTTGTTATTTGTTTCAGCTCTTCTTACCTTGATGGAATGACCCGCAAAAACATCTGGGCTGACTGTTACTGCAGAATGCAAGATTTTGGGGGAAAGGTTGTAAATGTGGCAACTGACTCACTTTTCTGGTTTCTCATTTCTCAGACCACACTTTGGCCATGATGGATGAGTTTTGATTTTGTCTGGGTGTTTGAAACATTAGATGCGAGCATCTTTAAGAGTTTGGTTCTTCGGTTCCCACTAACGCTTTAGCATCTGCTCTGTTGTCTTTTCAGAGCTCATAGAAACATGCGTATCATTAACAGCAGATTCTTAAATACCCAGAGGAGGGTGTGTGCGGTTGCTTGTCTTCCCTGGCAGAGTCTTCAAAGTCTCTCTCAGGATGACAGCTTGGATGAGCCTGTGAATGCGTACGACCCCAAGGCCACAGTCTGCTCAGAGTGTGAGACTTATGGTTGACTGCTGGATCAATAACCACTTGATTGGAAAAGTCATGCGAGGTCAGATTATTGGGATGAAACAACAGGTGCTCAGGTCATCCCCTTTACTCTGACAAAAGTGAATCAAGCCTGCTGATGGCCACTCCCGGCTAAGTTTAGCAGGGAATCCAGGACAAGCAGATCATCTTACTCACATCCACTCTCACAAACACATGCGTTATAGACGTGCCGAAGGAAACTGGGAAAACAAGTTTTTCCCAGATCTAACAATTAATGCGAAACCATTTAGCATCGCCAACTTTGGGTAAGTCGAAGTACTTTCCTTCACTTAAAACTTTTAGCTTCACAGTCGAATTCCTTTAATGGCGCAAGACTCATTTTGAAAGTACGACTTCCACTTTATTTTCTCTACATCCTCATTTCCGTTCCCTCTGTAAATCAGTCACACGCACACACGCCCAAACGCACACAAAACAAGGGGAAGAAAAAAAATACAAAAAAGACATAAACAGGACACCTGCGGGTGAGCGTGTGTGTACTTGCAGCTCTCTGCATCCTTGTGTGTAATCACTTTTCTTCTCGCACATTAATCATTCGGAGACACAATAGACGCCGCACTCTCGAACTTGACTCCCCCTTCCACAGACGCCTATGAGCGCGCACAAGCACGCCACTGCCACAACGTTAGGTGGAGGCAGTCAGGCAGGATAATAGAGTCTCAACAACAAAGCAAAAAGGGGGAGAGAAAAATGAAGGGTGTGTGGGGTCAGTGAGTGCATCCACTCATCGGGGTTAAATAAGGGGAGTGGTGTGGGAAGGGTCAAAGGTAAACTGACCTCACAGAAGCATGAAACAAAAAAAACATGTACAGAATATTCAAGGTTGTTGACCTTTTAGATCAGCTGGTCTAGATAATATATTGTACCACCTGTTTTCTCCAGAGGTGACTTCTCCCTGAAATCTCGTTTCTCTTTTAAGTGTGGCCTTCGAATGGTGGAGGAAAAAAAAACGAAATGAGATTAAGCTTTTTATTAGCTTGTTCTTGAATTACACGCAACTCTCCAGCTGAATTAATGTCTGCACTGGGAAGCTGATAGACTCTTATCTTGATGTGGTTTTAATGGAGAATGACTAGTCCTTCCTTTGGTACATTTTCTCTTTAAACAAGCCTGAACCAATTACAGGACTGCAATAATGAAGGAGACACCGCCGAGTCACTTACTAAGCATGCAAGGTGTATCTCTGTCGCCTGAGCTTGGAAAAAATAACCGCCTTGTAAGAGGTTAGATTCCAGATACTAAAACTTTATTGAGAGTCAATCATTAACAGCTGGAGCAGACACGGAAGTACAAAGAGTGACCTGACCAGGTATAGAAACTTTTATCAACCATTGAGTAAATTATCATTGTACACCATAGTTCAGGTGAAGGAAGAGAGATTAGTGGTAACAATAGATGGAAAAAAAGAAAATTTCCGTGCAAACAAGCATCAAACAAAGCAGCTTTTCTAAGCTAGTCTTTGAAAGCAGTTTGTTTAAAAAAAAATCTTCTTTCTGCTTTTTTATCAGTCTAAAGATGTTTTTCCTTATATCATTTGTTAAGTTTTAATTTAACTAATAGATTTTTACGATAGTTAAACAGACATGTACAACCTGTCTGTTTATTATGAGTTATTCCAAGAGTTCCTTGAAAAGCTTCACCTGTTTCCAAGATTCAATGAAAAGGAATACATTAAAAAACAGGATTTGTTCTTGCAAGCCTTTGTTAGCGACCTGGATCTTTAAGTGTTTTTTCATCATTTGACTAAATGAACAAATCTTAAGCTTAGGTACATGCACCCGTACACAGGTAGATCTGTCCTGGTGCTATGAGTTTTTGGGTCGTACTGGCTGTGGAGGGTCGTAGCGACTGCATAGGGGAGTGTGTGAGTTCCTTGTGGCTCCCTTGAAGCCAGTGCGGACACCTTAAGGGATGCCATGAAAACAGAACGTATCATTGTTGTGTGAGTGGTAAGTATATTGCGATATATTTGTAAGGATAATTTAAGTTTTCCACACTTATGGCATACAGGTGATGTTGTCATGTGGTGCTGTTACACCACACTCTAGTCGATATCAAGGTACCTGCACTGAATTTTTATTGACAATGCTGCATGCACAGGGTGTGCAGGTTATTTGCAATGGGCGATGGTGGATGAAAATCATTAGCCAGAAATGAAAATCTTCACAAGAATTCAGAGTTGTAGCAATTTTGTTAAAACTTATTTAAGTTAATAAATTGTTCAGGATTAGCTTAAAATGTGTCAAAGAGGGTAAATGCTTTATTAATTTAAACTGTTAAGACTTTTACACTGCTTTAGCTCCAGACCTGAGTCTACGTTCAACTGAAGTTAACTTCAACCCTTTACGCGATCAATGTGAATCAGTTTATTGTGTGGTGGAGAAAAAAATTACATTGATTGTTTTAAGAGTTACGGAGTGTCAAAGAGTTTTGTAGATTTAGACAGATGCTTCAGGTTTTATTGGTTTACATCATAAAACACAAAAAATGTAACTGTTGGAGTCACCGGTTTTATTAGTCTTTTTCGACTTTCTGACCGAAATGTTGGGTTGGTGGGCGGGGAGTGTTATGGTGATGACGTTCCAGTGCTGAACCTCCTTCTAGCTAATGGTTTTCAGCCTCCATCTCGTCTGCAACCAGCTTCATTCAGTAGCACTAATAGGCTTCTTGCACAGTACACGCATTTGGGGTGGGTTGAGAAAATGCAAAAACCTGTACGATGTGTGTCTTACCCACTTCACCCTCACTTACCCTTGCATGTTAAGTGTTCACTACGACCTGTACCCCACAGCATGCCTGTAGAAAAATTATGCATGCGTGGTTGTTTTCACTTTACAAGCTAACTGAGCAGTCTGTGGCTTTGAAATTTTGTCCGGGTCACCTGCATGTTCAGAACATGTTTGTCCATTTTTCACACACAACCTGTTTCCACCGGTAACGGTAATTGTGACTTAGACCCATAAGATAACCTGTAATGGAACTAGCTACCCAGAGGTGGACTTAACATTAGGTAGGCGATTGCCTGGGCCCCCCCAACACTCTGGGGCCCTGAGAGAAACTATTTGAGTGTTTATAGTAAATTTTACGCCCATTATTATTATTATTATTATTTATTTTTTCTAATTATTATTTAAAACTTTGGTAACACTCTTGATGAGGTGCTGCAACTCAATAAAATCTAGACAGAGATAGTTAATAATTTTTTTAAATTGTAAGCAGTTTATTAATATAACCTTTGTAGATAGTGATCTCCTTTAGATGATAAAGAATCTTACTAAGTATGTTAATAAATCTTATTTGGCTTATTGTGCTAATAAATGTCTTACTAACCACCTATAAACACATTTATAATGTTTGTTAAGTGTTAATAAAGCTTGTTAAGGAATTGCATTATAAAGTGTTCCCAACACTTTCATTAAAAACACCCCAAATGAATGAAATGGCAAAAGGTTGACCATGTGAAAGTGTTTCGTCTACCCTCTCCCTTTGCAGGATTGGAGCATTCCAGTGAGGGAAGGGCTCCCTAGTATTATCAGTACAAGTTCTTTTAATGCGAGGACCCT
This sequence comes from Oryzias javanicus, assembly GCA_003999625.1. NCBI lineage: Eukaryota > Metazoa > Chordata > Actinopteri > Beloniformes > Adrianichthyidae > Oryzias > Oryzias javanicus. The sequence continues at coordinate 22,129,809 of CM012449.1, read as the reverse complement.
TTCACCCTACTAGGAAGTGAGCAATTCATAAATCAATAAATTACATTTTTCCCAAGTAAAAAAAAAAAAAAAAAATTAACATTTAAATCTGATTTTAGCTTTAAACATTTTTATCAGAACATTTGGATTCTTGAAATTGATGCCGTCAAAAAGTGGACCAGAAAGGAATTAATTTGATGCTTTATCCTCGATAAGGATAAAAAAAAAATGTTAATAAAACTGCTGCAGAGGGCCCCATGTTAACATCTGCCTGTGGCCCTCAAACTGCCAAGTCCGCCCCTGCTACTACCATTAGAAAAAGAATTAGGGAAAAAAAGCAAAATAAAAATCTTAGAAACAAAGTTTCTGATATAAAATTTGAAAAAGTTTAATCATGGGTAGAATCAGAACCTTTAAATCCTAAGTAGCCTCAGTTTTTGGATTCTTTCGTTGCCCAGAAGTCCATTACACCTCAGGTTACCACTGCCATCTTGAGGGATAATACACAAAAGGTGACAGATGAATACATGCAACACATCACATACGTCTCTTTTTGTATGTATTCAGATTTTAGAACAATTTCAGATTCTTTAAAACAAACCTCATGGCATTTAGCAAATATACTAACTGCTATATGCAAAGCAGTGACACCAACAGTTGAATCTCTAAGATTCGTTCATGAAATGAAGCGTCACACAAACACTGGTACAGGACTGGATGTCAGAAATAACAGCGCTCTTGAAACGTCCAAATCCTCGTCAACAGGGAAAACAAATCTATAGCATAGTGCCTCCCTTTGTGGCGCTGAAGATTTCAGATCTTACTCCAAAGAGTGAAAGGCTTATAGAATTACATTGAAGATGGCAAACTTAAACACATTTCTCTGTTTTGACGGGACAAGTACAAACTTGTTTTATCAACAATGCAGTCAGACTGAAGATGCTCAAGTCTAAGAAGGTGTTTTAAGCCCCAGGGACATTGTCATTCATGAAAAAAAAAAAAAAACTCTCCAGTTAGTAGTATAAAGGGAGTATAAAATATATTTTTTCATACAACTGTTTATTTGGTTTTAGTGTGTTGAAACTCTTTTCAGTTTCACTTTTGGCTTTATTTCTGCACTCTTGGAAATTTCCAATGACAGTTGACTGAGAACACTTGCATCCAGATGAGATGACAGTGTGTAGGTATGCTCAAAGTTTGATCATTGGCTAGACTCAATCTGCTGTACAACTTACCTTTAACATTATAAATGATTTTAGCAGCAAAAAAACCTTCATTCAGTTCAATGCAGTCTTCAATCTGTCTGATTTTTGCAACAAATGTCTGCTTTGCTGCTTTAAGAAAGTAAAAAGCTAATACAGAAATATGCTTCATTTCTAATGAAAATAGCAAAAACATGTATTAAGATGTAGTTTGAAGTCACCCAAAATGCAGAAAACCACTGGATAACAACAAAAAAAAGTCTGTTTAAGCTTCATGCCATTATCCTCAATTACTGCAAATATTTCAAACCATAAATGTTGTTTGTGCAATTATGTAATTTAAAGAAACAGATTTTACTATGCAGAGAGAAAATTGCACTGTGAGTTTCCTGCACTGATCTCCTGAAGCTTTTTTTGTTTTTCTTTTTGCGGGTGTGGTTTCTGATAAAAGCCTCTACTTAATGACTAAATGTAAATGTGCATCTGCTAGCCACATGTTATGAAAGAAACCCAAACACATCTATTTATTTCAAGCTCTGTGCTAATAAAAGATAAAAAAGGAGAAAATTCCAGGTTTTGAATGTGTTGTGGCTGCATAAAACACACACTAAACAAAAGAAAAAAAAACATATTGAGAAGAAGATTAATGGCATTTATTGTTTTGAAGCACAAAAGGAAGCAGGATTGGGTTGCGTTGGTCATGTAATGCAGCCTGCAGTAGAAAAGATGATGACGGCAAAAAACAGGAGTTACTTTAGGAATCTAATTCATTCCGATACATTAAAAAATAAATATGATAATCAGGATGAAGGTTGAATAAAAAGAGAAATTCTGAAGGCAAAATTCTCCAAGGGAAGGCAAAAAAACAGATAAAAAAATTTTAACTTTGACATAAACCTGAAAAAAGGAAAAAAAGCTGATTGACTGAAACAAATGCAAAACACTAAAACAAAGTTTTAAATATTGAATGGAAACAGCTGATGATAAATAATCAAAATTCGGTATAAATATGTTGAAAGCAGCAAGCCTCAATTTAAACATAATCGATACAATACAACTCACAAAGCTTAAATATAAAAAAGAAAGAACAAAAAACTAAACTAAAGCAACTTAACCATTTCTCACTGTATAGGCTGGACACTCTAAACAGCTATTTCTCAGAAGAAATGTAAAGTTTATGTCACATTTGGGTGAAAGAAATGTACAGTTTAAAGTCATTTACAGATGACACTGATTCAGATCTGATCTCAGCATTTCTCTTCTTTCTTAAAGGTCAACTTGTTTACAGTCGCGTCTGTTTCTCTTGCAATCAGCTAATCACAAAGTTGCTGGTTAAATTCTTGGCCTTGACAGTCTGCATATTTGTGTTTTATTGGGTAAAACTTTTGCAGCTTGCAAAGAACTATTTACAGCTTGCAGCTTTTGTGGCTTTTTTTAGGGTTCACCAAATTCTTTCGAGATGTTTTATTTCTTTCTTACTTGCATGACTGAGAAGCTGTTGTTTCCTCTCTGATTGAATTGTGTACTGATAGTTAACCACTTAATGTTTGTCTAAACAGACAAAAAAACCACAGTATGCACAGATATTCTAATCGATTCCATGTATTGTATTGAAGTACTTCTACTAAAAGTGTTGGGTTATTACTTATGGTGTTTTCAGTTCAAACATAATTGAGATGAATAACCCGGCGTCTTTGCTGTAGAAAGCAGCAGCATCTCTGTCGAATTTAAACATAGAGAGTAAAGCCCTCAGGCTTTTTCATTTCCTTCACAACAGGACACATTTAATAATCCAGGAAAGAGAGGCGCTCCGAGTGCTTTTATTCTGGACACAAACGTTCTCTTTTATCGGCAAACATTTGTTTAAGTCGACCTGCAAGGAGTCACATTTAAAAATGACTGTGAAAGGAATCGTTTCGGAGCGCTTTGGAAACACGACATTACCGGATCAACTTTGATTGTGAAATGAAAGAGGTCCAGTAAAAACAGATGTGACATTTGGTGGGAACATTTTCCCACAGAAAAGAAGCTTCTAGAATCCTAAACGTTTACAGAAAATGACAGGACACGAGAAACACGAGCTCTGTCTTATCTTCTCTCTGAAAGAACATATATTTTAAATATTTTAATAAAAATCTACTGTGGAACGGATTTACCCGATGTGGATATATATTTATACTCTTCGTGTATAACTTTTGTACAAATTGACAGCTTTTGAATTAATTTTTCCTGAAATCTTTTTGCTCGTGTCGTATCGTTGTTCACGATCTCCTCTGCTGTCCGCTTCAGTTTTCATAACTTATCTTATCTCCTCCATTTTCTGCAATGCAGCAGGAGCTTTTTCATTTCATTTCAGCTCCATTCTTCTTATCTCAATGCTCATCGGGCGGTCCGGCTTGTTTTCGCTCCGTCTGGCAAGGCTGTCATCACTCCACCCTGCCAAGATGTTTGCGAAACGCATGATTATCTGCTGAAAAGGAAGCAGGTTTTTTTTTAAATTCAATTTAAAAACTTAAATAATTTGGTCCAACAACATCAAAAATACATTTTCACTTAAGTGGATCTCAGGTATTTTTTTACTCTAATTTACAGTATCTAATATATAGAGTCATTGTTTGCAATTGATTAGATTGTCATTCATTTGAATAAACACACAAGCCATAAAATCAAGAAAAATCACAAAGTAGAATCATTCTTTCTTACTAAAATCAGATTTTATAGTTTTCTACATCCCTTCATCACTTTCTTCATCTTTCATTGTTGATTCCAGCAAACATAATTTTTATTATCATAAAAAAATAACATTACACTAAACATTAACCCCTGCTTGCACACGTTCTTGCTGCACTTTAATTTTTGTGCAATGTTCAATTTCACTGTACCCATTATTTTTTTGTATTTTTTAACAAAGAGGTGTTGGGGAAAAAAATAATTGTTTACTGCATAGTGACAATAAAGATTCTTAATTAAAAAAAAGTAAAAAATCGACAGGATGCTTCATCAAAAATTGAACTATTTTTTAATGGTTTACTTCAAGTGTTGGAGCCGACATGCTTAGTAAAATTTGCTGCCATGTATCCCAGCTATGGTCCATTACAGTATGATGAAAACAAATTAAGAACTCATTAAGGAATTATATTTGTCCAAAGGCAGTCATATCTTTAAATGCAAAGAAACCACATCACATAAAGAACGATGACTGTATAAGTTCAAACTGGACTGGACTACTGGTACCTGCTGATTGCAAGAAGTCCAAAATCCCATAGACTTCTACTGAGAAATAGACAGTTATTTCTCAGTCATTTTGATTTTTTATTTTATTTCTTTGCTAAGCACTTTCTTGTTGTCTTTTTAAAAATCCACTCTAATGAAAATTGTGTTTTTGGTGTTGTAGCCTTTTTTCTGATGATGGAGGACATTTATCAAGAAAATCAAGATTAAAACTGTGTTTTTGAGCTGACAAAAAAAAAAAGAAGTTTGTAAAGTATTGTAGTAGTTGTGGCATACAAAATAAAATTGGCAAGCAACAAGCTCCTTGATCTGCCATTCCGACAAATAGATCCATGTGCGTCTTTGTTTTCCTCAGTTTTTCAAAACTGTACTGTAAATAAATGAGCTGTTAGATTTAGTTACCAACAAAATGACCAAAATGAAAGCATGGTTTAATAGCAATATTCTGGAGTTAAATATAGATAAAACAAAAATTGTGGGATTTGGGAATATCAAAAAGGAATTGATTCAATAGAAATGAATGGAGTTCAAATGTAAGTGGTCCATAAAAATTGATTTTTGGGCAGCATTATTGATGATAAATTGAGCTGGAAACCACATATTAATCTAATTCAAAATAAAATATCCAGAAGTCTTGCAATTTTAAACAATATAAAACATATTAAATTGTTGTACTGTTCATTAATTTTACCATATGTTAGTTATTGTGCTGAGATCTGGGGCAATAATTGCATTATATCAATATTGGTCTTCAGAAAAGGGCTAAACGAGTTATACATAAAGATAGTTATTATTATCATACTCGCCCACTTTTTACTCAAAATGTTATTATGTTTTATAGTTAAAATTAGTAAAAAACATGAATAGTTAAAATTATTTTTAACTATATAAGCATAAATAAATGACTATTCAAACGGCAATTGTGGATGTAAAAATATTTGTGCATATATCTAAGTGTACATGTGTATCAGTGTATTTACATATTTATACAATATGTATGGGTAATTACGTATATATGGATTCTTTTTTTAATATACTTATGCTGTTTTTCTTTTTTCTGTGGCTTTTTGCCAGTGTTGATCCAAAGTTAGTGGAAAGGCATAACTTAAGCTAGTAAAAAGTTTTCTTTTTACTTCTTTCCACCCCTTTTTGAACATTATATTATGTTCGTACTTGTTCATTTTTGGGTTACTCTTTTGTTGTCTGTTAAGATTGTTTTTAGTGTTTTAAATAGTGTTTAAAATCTGTTTCATTTAAGTACCCTTTGTAAGTGTCTAAGACAGAATTGTGTACAATATGTTCTTCTTCAGCAAATGCAAATGCAAAATACACTTTAGGGTAAAATATTTGGACATCCAGAATAGAAGGTTGTAGAGGTTAGGCTTAAGCAGCTGTTTGTATACATCGTAACAGACAAGCCACAATTCATTTTAAACTGCTGCTGACAGGTAAACAACCTGAAACACAATCCAAGCACACACGCATGCACACATGCCGGGTTCACCTGCAGCCCTGTGCACAGGTTTGCATGAACACGAGGTTAAAGAGAATAATTCTTTTCTTACCGATCCCGTGTCCATGAAATATTAAACTTTTGTTAGACCTGTAGACTTGCGTCTGCCCGATAATCTTTTTCTGACTGCATCAGCATTTTAGAGCACATTTACAGCTGACCAGCAGTACGATTAAGTGCAGTGCAGTATTATCTGGGACTCCACAGACACACACTTGGATCGGCACATTCTTTGCAGGCATTGCATCAGCAGCGTTTTTGACATTCAATAATTTCCGAGTCCTCTCGACCTGAACATCCGCGTTTAGCTTTTCCATAAGAAAGCTGCTCCATAACCATAACAGCATTTAACTGAATAATCGGTTTGAAAAAAGGTCACAATAATGTCCAGAAATCAGTCATATTAGTAGGAAATTAGCATGTAAGAATAATGACGGTAGCTCTTTTTGTGCTTTGTGGGTAGGTCAACGACTGACTGAGGCAAGTAAACACATGCCAGAATTATCAAAGCAGAGCGGCAGAAAAGTGAAGCATCCAGAGCCACCTAGAAAAATATCCCTGAAACCAGAATACTTGGCTGCCGCAGCTGAAATTCACATTAACAGGTTGTGTGACTTTTTCCTGAGAAAGTAAAGCGTGTTGTGTACGAGCAGACATTACGAAGGACTCCGCGCTGTCTGCCGGGCTGTGCGGTGCAAAAAAAAAAAATAAGCACCACAGGCAAATCTGAATGACAGTGCATGGCAATGGCCCATAAAGAGAGAGAAAAGTCCATTTCCATACATTAGCTGAGCTGAACTGACAGACAGAGAAAGCATCCAGGAGTTAACCGTCATAGTGTTTTATCAGCATTTATGACTCTATTTATTTATGAAACCTGACGTGACTTATTTAAAGTTCAATCCATAATTCGTCAGCTTTATGCTAAGAGCTGCCAAAACATGGATCCAGGCTTTCTGTTTTGACATAGAAAATGTGGTTGGTTGTCTCATAAGTTCAGATGTTATTCTGTTTGCATGACTTTAAAAAAAATGTTCTGTTTAAGCCGCCTGTTTACCTTTGAGATGCAAGCGGTGAGAATCCTAACATTCCTCCAATCCTTAAGGAACATGCTGTTTCCACACTTTTTTTTTTCATATAGGCAATGTTCAGTCAAATTACTTAAAACCCGTTAGGATGCAACACATCACTTTATAAAATGAAAAAAGAAAAAGAAGAGGCAAAATTGGTGGCAGAATGATTGTTTGTGCTGACATGGACCACAGAAAGAGAAAGGGTTTTAGATTACCAACAATCTCTAGTGTCTCAGTCTTCCAACAACATAATAACCTAAAACAAACAACAAAAAGCACTCCAGAGTGGTTAAGAGCCAAACCTTTATCTCGAAGTGGCATTCTCTGAGATGTAATTCCTGTTGAAGATGTGTTCTACGTGTCGAAACATTAGGATGCCTTTCAAAGCTGAGACTACTGGAGCTGTTTTTTTTTGAAGTGTACACCAACATACCTGTTGACAGGTGCAGAAGTTTCTGACAGGTACAACAATTATTTGATGACAGCAACTGTCTCCAAACAATCTACGACTAGTCAAGTGCCAGGTTTATTAGTTCTTTTTTTTAACACTTTGTAACAGTTCGCGTAGTATTTGATACAACCCTTTCTGAGAGCCCTGTATTGTATGCATGATCTAAACTTTCCTTAAAGAGTGGCATAACAAGATGGTTGGAGGCAGACTCCACTTTTAGCCCAGATTTGAAAAATACATTAGAATAACACACACCTCCCCTGCTCAGTGGGGGAGGTGTGGTTTGGATCTGTGATTGACAGTGAGGTTAGGTTGAGATGAGATGAATCATTTTGCGTCTTCAATGTGGAGAGTGGTAGCAGTGATGCCAGTATCACCACAGAGCTTTCTGTGGAGGTTGAGTCCACCAGAAAGTTCTGCAAGTCCCTAGATTTTTGACAATTTAAGGCAATATAGCTACAAGCCATGCTAAGCTAACACAAAACGGCCATTGCAGAATCAAAGATGGGCGGGGCTTTTATACTCGTGCTACAGAGCATGATGATGTGAAACTTCTGAAATGAAATTGGACTGACACCATCTGGTCAATCGCAAAATTCAACTGTGATACCTAATTTCAACCTGTAGGGGGCAGCAAACAAGCAGTTTTTGACTATAATTTCAGGAATTAAACACGTTCATTTTGAAGTGTTTAAAAATATGGCAAGGCCCCCACAGTTAGTAATTTTAACACCCCATTTATAGAGGTCAACAGCCATAAAAAGTTAATTTAGTTTGGTTACTCTTTAAATAGTCCATTGAATAGAACTTGGTTCACGTTTTCTGTCCTGTAGTTCATCATCATTCCACTAGGGGCAGTAGAAAAGCTTTTTCTGCTCTTTTCAAAATGGCTGCTTCTGTGAAATCTCAAAAATGTCTTTGGCAGGAAAAGTTTTGCTAATTGTTTAATACTTTATGGTGAGAATTACCTATTTATTGTTTTTTTAATGACTACTTGCTGTATTAAAAGAAAACAACATTTGTTGGTAAGTAATTCAGTTGCACTGTGTTAAAAATGTGTTGATCAAATTTGAGAAAGTGGGCAAATTATGTTTTTCCTGTGTAGTCGTATCAATATTTTTGCATCTTAAGCAAACGTTGTGAGCAAAAACTTTGCAAATCACCCAATCTAATCATGATTGATTATACTACAAAATGTTTCATTGATTTTATCAAATGATTTAAAAATCATCTTAATAAAAAAAAAAATGTTTGTTGTAATGAATTTCACAGGATTAAGATTAATTTAAACATTTCAAATGAAATGTCAGATTTTTTATGCTCAATTTGTCACTTTCGTCAGTTTCATGTTACATTGTGGGAATACTGTTCTTGACAGAGGAGTATCCATAACTATATCAATGTGTGTAGTTTTATATGCCAGTAGAGTACTATGCTGTGAGATATCGGAAAATGATCTCTCTTTGTGGCTAGCTGTGATATCAAAGCCCCTCTGATAACTTGTTTTGCTTAGAAAAGCTAGTTTTCCGTATCTTGTCATATATTTTTTGCCATTTTCTCATAGTGAAAGAAAAATGTATATTTTTTTAGATATTTGTCTGCGTACATGTCTATGATAACAACAATTAAAAGCAACACAGATAAGAAATGGAGGCAAAAAATAGAAAAAAAATATACAAAAATCACTAATACTGATCTTGTCTATTCGCTTAAATGGATTAAAAATATCAAAAAAATATGGTTATCTTCTGAAACATCCAAGCCTGATAGTTCTGTCAGTGCATGAGTATAGATATTTCCAAACCTTTCCTAAAGCAAAAAGATTTTAGATCCACTTATGATGCCCTTCCAGGGAAACTATCGGTTATTACAAGAATGTAACAGATTACCCAACAGTTATTCCAGACAGGGCAGATTTAGAAACTGAAATCTGTCCTGAAGTGCTCAGTGCAAGAGAAAGACTGAGAATAAATAGCACTAAGACATTTTGTTAATTAACTCCTTTCATGAGCTTCTTCGGAACAGCTGAGTTTAAGCAACATTTAGATGTTATTGTGCAGCTCTGTCACACATTCTTGATTGATGCACTTGAATTTGCAGTCTAACCACATAGCTGCAGCCCTGCTCACGGTTGTTTGTAGCATGAGCAGCTCCCCGGGACCACACACTGACTTTCGATTACGTCCCGTTCTTGTGCGGTTACCGTTTGGTTCTGGCACTGGCAGATGGTGCCCGGGTGATCGATAAGGATGCAGTGCCAGGGCACGCCGTAAATCTGTAAAAAATCAAAGCGCAGCGTCTCGGTGTGTCCGTCCTGTCTCCACGGGATCCCAACAACCATCTTGACGAAACGCAAACTTTGCTGACAGTTACTGTTCCGCCGCTTTGTTGCTGTGTTGTCCTTCTTTAAGTTACTGATGTAATTCACTCTGTGGTGCAAAAAAAAGTTTTTTGATGGTAAAAGGACAAGAGGGGAAAGCTAAAAAAAAAACACATCTTTTTGATCATCAAACAAAGTGTAGAAGTAACGCATTCAACATAATAATCTGCGTGAGGTCCAGATGACTGCTTTGAAAACCAAAACTTTTGTAGCAAACAAACTGCCACCTCCTAGAATCAGGTCTCCGATGCCTTCAGGCTCTCTAACACAAACTATATCCTCAAACACACATTTGCAAGGGCCTTCTATGCAGATCGCACCTTGAAGCCAAAAAATCAAAAGCTGTTTGTAGTAAAGGGCCCTTTGAGGGGGTAGATAGTTGGTTGGTTTTCCTGTGCCCACAACATTTTGCAGCCGCGGGTGTTTGGCAATGGCTTCACACTCCTGTCTGCATCAATAACCACACGGCATTGTGACGCCAACAAAGGCAAGTCTCAGTACAAGCCAAGGGAAAAAGGTGCCACTCTTAATTCCTCCCTCGTCCACTCACTTCCCTCTGGCTTGGTTGAAAGAGAAAGTCAAACAGCCGTGGAAGGAAGGAAGGGACTCTACACAATCGCCCTGAAAATCTACAGCGATCGTTCATTTGCAACCCCACCCAGCCCATTTTAAAATAATTGCCAAGCCTCTCTCCGCTGTACGGCATATCTTAAATACGGAGGTTTATTGACAAAGATGCGCATGGCTGATAATACGTTGCACAAAAAGGGATTTCCTTTCTTAACACTCATCGTCAACCACATTACATTTAGGAATTAGTAGAAGACAAAAACATCAAACATCCACATATGGAAAACTCTGAGATAAATTTCCATAATCTTTACAACAAATACAAAACATCCACAATTATCTGCCCAACACAGACACAGTGCACTACTTACTTTGAGGTATCTCATACAAACGAATCTTCAACATGTTAAATATGGGCTCACAAAGCCAGAGCAGACTTGTGTTCTGTGTGCAGCAGTGAGCGCTGGAGTGGAGCAGAGCTGCTGTGGTGAGTCACATACTGGGTTTGGGACTGGACTCATGCACCAGCAAAATGACATTTAACGAAACCAATCAATCTGGAAAGTCACAAGATCCTGCACAGTATACAAAAAAAAAAAAAACCTAACATTACTCCATCACACAAAAAAATACTGCAAGTACTTTGTTAGGGTTCTCTGAGGCTTGCTGGCTAAGGAGAGAAAGATTGATGTAACAGAACATTTACAGGCTCGTGCCTCTGAGCTGTCGTAAAAAAAAAAAAAAATAAATAAGTAAAAGTAGCCGACCAGATTTATCCTTTTCGCTGACAAAAGACTGAGGATTGATGGGTTGAGCTGAAAAACTGTGCTAATAGTGCATTATAATTTCAGTATGGCACGCAATCATCCAGTTCAGTGCATTCTCTTCTCCAATAAAAGCCATTCCAGGTACATTTTCTTAAGCACAAGCCCTATCCTACTAAATAGTTATTGATTAAACATCAGCTTGTAGTCAGATCTTCAAATTTATCGTCAGCCAAGAAAATTGATGAACAGGATGAAAAGGGAGTCAGTTTCCACCAGCTTTGCCCATCAGAATGCTCATTTGTCCAATGTTTGTACAGTATGTGACGGATGCCTCTAATATTTAAGTACAACACGTTACAGGATAATAATACAATAGCTTATCCACAACGACAGGCTCCACGCACAGCTGTCCCAGGGTTAAATTGAATATTGATCCTACAGTACGTTCTGACAGATTTTACATACAGTCTTTAGTCCAAACAGTGCATTTATTCGTTCCATCATTTTTCCTAGAGGGTCACAGTCTCCGCTCCCCATTCTCCACGTACTCAGCCAGGCTGTTCAGAGCCGTCTCCTCGCTCTTGGACTGCAGCACGTGCTCCCCCTTCCTGGAAGTCTTCTTGGTGGCTCGCGACAGCTTCCTCCTGAACGTATCTCCAGCAAGGAAGTAAAGAATAGGATCCACGCAGCTGTTGAGGCTGGCCAGCCCTCGAGTCACCTGGTAGGTGGCGTAGACGCGGTCGTTGAACTCACACATGTCAGGGCTCTGGAAGTAAAGCCTGGCGCGCATGTTGAGGTTTTTCATCACGTGGAAAGGCAGGTAGGAGATGGCAAAGACGGCAAGAACTATGATGACCAGGTGGATGGATTTTTGCCGCAGGGGAGCGTTGTTCATGTCGTTGCAGATTAAAGACTTTACAATCATGCCGTAGCAACAAAATATGATGATAAAGGGGACGCAGAATCCGAACACAGTCAAAGTCATGCTGTAGATGAAATAACCAGGTAACTCATCCACTGTGGTGGTGTCGTAACACGTGGTTGAATTGCGTTTTAAACCGGTCCTGGAATAATACAGAATGGGGGACATGCCAACAACAACAACCAGCCACACCAACATGCTGGTTATGACAGCGTTTTTCTTCTTCAGCCGGCCCAGGGACTTGAGCGGGTGCACCACCCCTGTGTACCTGTGAACACTGATGCAGGTCAAAAACAGAATACTCCCATACAGGTTGACGTGGAAAATGAAGCGCTGCAGCCGGCACATGACGTCCCCGAAAATCCAGTCGGTTTTGTTGAAGTAGTAGAAGATGAGGAACGGCAGCGAGAGGACGTAGCAGAAGTCAGCCAGGGCCAGGTTGAACATGTAGACAGAGATGCTGCTCCATGGTCTCATGTGGCACACAAACATCCAGATGGCCAAGCTGTTGCCCACCAGCCCCGTGATGAACACCATGATGTAAACGGTGGGCAGGTAATAGAACTGGAAGCCTGTCTTGGTGAGGGAGCATCTCGTTTGGTTGTTGAGATCTGTCACATTCAGCAGAGAGGTCAAGTTCAGGTCTGTGGTCATTGTGTCAGGGGCAGAGGCTGGTCTCCTTACTGCATGAGAGGGAGGATTTCAGGTTTAAGCTCAGAATGAGAGGGACTCTGAGGGCCACCACTTATTCACATGAACGCAGTGGATTACACTGACGTGCAGCTTGAAATGTCAACACTTACCGCGAATTTAGACTTGTGTTCCTCATTCCTACGGCGTTTCCCAATGGATTTCAGTCCAGGCGCCGGTGGGGCGTTTCAGATGTCAGGTGTCTTTACGCACTCCTAAAAAATCTCTTTAAAAAGTTGTACAATCCCTTTGGTGCGCGCAGGAAAACAGAAAAAAAAGTCTGCTTTCGGTTGCGACGTTTTCCCGCTAAAAGGGTCCGATACGCGCCGAAGACAGCTGCAGGATCTGGCACGGAGACGCGCAAACAGGCTCCGTGGAGAGGCGCGGGGACTCTCTGTGGAGTGGGAGGTGCGCGTTCACAGAGGCGCACAGCAGCTTCCCCGTGTCCTGTCTGCGATCCTGTTCCGCCTTCCTCCCGCCGACGACTGGAGGCTCTGACCTGCCTGCACCGCGCTCCACGGCGCCAGAGATGTGCGCGCTCTCTGTTGCTGGAGTTAGGTGGAGCCAGAAGGGAGTTCCGTTCAGTTGAAACTCGCTCGTATTCTGTTGGCATGCAAGACAGCAATTTAAGCAACCCAGATTTACACAAAACGGCACAAAGAAAACACATAAATTAAATAGAAAACAATTCTGGCTTATTTATTCAGCTTTTATGTGGTAACCTTAACTATAAGCAGGGGCGCTGCAAGATTTTCCAGGGGTCAAAGGCAAAAGCTCACAAGGGGGCTCTCAAGAAAAAACATTCAATATATATATATATAAACATATATATGAAAACTGACAAATGAATAAGTTGCACCATAGCTCTAACAAAACATAGCAAAATAAATCAATTTATTAAAGACACTAAAACGTTTTTTTCTTCTAAGAAAATGTGTTCCAAAAATAGGAACCAATTAGATTCATGACCCAAGCAAAACAATTCATGAATAGAACCACAATAAACACAGATTTAGATAGAGAGAAATGGTGTTCGTTACCTTGAAAAAGTTTTTTTGTTTTTGTTTTCCTTTTTTCTGTCAACCCTCTGGTTAAGTTCACCAGCAACATAAACAACATAAAGAGCATAAAAATTACTGCTGTTTTAGATAATTTAACAACAAATCTTGAACATTTTCTCTACAGTTTTTCTATTCTTAAAGAACTACAGCACTTCATGTTTTAAGCATTAAATTTAGGTTCAAATCCAATATAAAATGTTGCTTTTCTCCGTGGCAGAATTAGCTGATTCACATTGATAACAGAGGCTGTTTATCTTCACTTCAGAATCTGCTGGAGTTAAATTAATTGCTTCAACTGTTGAAGAGTTACTATAACCAAAGCAATGCAAACACTACAGCCAACGCTACGGTGTTAAAGATATATTTTTTTCTTTCTTCTCAGGGCAAGATTCTGAAACTTAATTCCATAAAAGGTATTTTGCAAGAAGACAACATTTGATACTTAAAACACGTGATAACTTTTTAGATACCAGAGATGTAGCCAGAATTAGGAAGTAATACATGCTCTTCAAACCTCATGGTCCTTTGTCATCAACATACTGTATATATGCTGCTTTTCTCCTTTTCAGAGTCAACTAGTTTATTTTAATTGGAATTGGGTAAGCACTTTAATACTGAAAAGTGTTTAATGTCAGCACATAACTGCTTTTCTCTTCTTCAGAATCTGTTGGAAATGCGGAAATAGCATAAACGGTTGAAGAGTTATGGTAATTCAAAGAACGTCAACACTGGAGATAAAGCTCTGGTGTTAAAGGATTGTAGAACAGTGACTCATAGTAGTTTAAGAAGTGCCCCCGACTGTCAAAAATATAGTCTCAAACTGTCAAAAAAAAAGACATTTCTTACATTTCAGTTATGTGGCTGAAGTTACTGAAGCATCAGGTGGAAAGCAGCACAACAAAACCCTGTTCTGTAAATGAAGCGAGTCATTTACTGAACTGCATCAAGGACAAAGCTGCAACAGGCAGCAGACGGGTTGAAGATGGTGGAGAATAGTGAAGGCGGTCAGGATGAGCACGAGTGAGCCAAAGGTTATTATGCTGCAGCGGCCTAACGTCTTAAAACTGTGGAGAGTGAATTGAGCCAAGGCAGGAGCAATACTCTAATGGATGATATTCACGAGCCAGAGAATATAATATCCACTAGAACATTATGCCTCCACAGTGTACATTTGATAAGGCATAGTTTGCTGGTCTTTTCATGTCACCATTAAATTGGTTATTCCCTTTAACAATCACAAAGCATGCCCAATAAATCCAGCTGCGTTTCCAGGCACTTTCCTCTGCATGCAAATGAGAGAAAAGAAATGGTTAAAAATGATTCTGTTTTCAATCTGTTATCCGATGGTTTCCTGTATGTAATTAATATGTGGTAATGCAGTTTGAAAGCCTCCTGCAAAATAACACTCTTGGCTCATTACACAGTCACACAAACGTTTACTATAATTGTCAGAGGCAGATCTTTTGATTAAGAAAACTACCAAAAATTCCCCCCCAAATTTCTCTGACTTGGTTGCTATCCTAATTTGTTGTGATACATATTTACACGGATGTGAGGGCTTATTCTATTTTCTCCATTTTGAGTGATACAGCATGGCAATTCTCTCGAATCAATTTGAGATACGTCCCAGAGCTAATCTACCATAACGAAGCAAGGAGAGGAAAATGCTTATCCTTCATCATTTTGTGCAGCGCAGTCCCAGCCAGTGTGCAGCGGCTGGCACGGAGAAAGACTTCCATCAAACAGATTTCTGCAGGCACACTAACCAAGTTTACCACGTGACACGGGGAGCCTCTGCCACGCCAGGAGGAAGTGAAAGAAAAGGCAAAAAAACGGAACGATTTTTGGCATCTGGCAGAGTTAGGATATGTTTCCTGTACTTTGTTGTTACATTTTTGACGAGAATTCTCCAGTTTTTTGCACGGCCCCCATTTGAGGTTGTTGTGACCTTTTAGCCGTTACATTGGCAATTTATTTTAACCTTTTAGGAGAACTCTTTTCTTTGTGCTACAATTTTTTACGACATTATTTTTTTACGCATTTGATCAGTTTTAAAGATGAACCATCAGTAAATTCATTTGATACAAATATACAGAGCTTAAACAGTTATTTCAGTGTATCTTTAAAGTTGTAAAATGAAAAAGTAAACAACTTGGTAAATATGTCTGTAGTTTTTATTTTACAGTACCAGGAGCAGGGGGAAAAAAATTAGCCTACTTTCTTCCAAAAGTAAACAGCAAATTGAAGGCAAACTTGAACTCACGATAGCACACATCTCAGTATTAACAGAATACCACATGGATTTAGAGACACACCCTAAAACAAACCTTTAAGAAATAGGTGACTGAAAAACAATCCGACGCTCCAAAGCTCTCGGGCGAGTGCTGCTCTTTCTCAGCAGATGGAATTTGCATTGCTTACTTGACATTGTTGTTTAGCTGACTTTTGAAAGTGCTGGAGTAGTTTGGGTGCTTTCCCTCTGATTACTTTTTCCTAAGATTATAAAAAAGCTAAAGGGATGTCCTGCCAGACAGAGAGTGATGGGGGAATGGTTTCTCTTCTGGTGTAAATAATCATTAATTTAAGGTTTCAGATTCAGGCTATTCCTCTCAATTTTTTTCCTGCTTGTAAAACTTTGAGTTTTGGATTCAGTAACGCAGAATTTAATCGACCATTTTCAAGGAAAAGTCTCTGTAAATGTGTGTTTTGGTCTTCCTTGTTCACACATACTGTAGCTACAAACCAAATGAACTTTTGACCCTGGTTTCAGAGTTACATGTGGGTAGCCCTCTTATTAATTCAAGGAAGTACCAACCATTTCAAAATTGATCACGAAGGATGAATTAATAAGATAGACACCAAGGCCGCATCCAAATTCTTTCCCTAACCCCTCCAATTGCAGGTGCATTGGGAGGGGTAGAGGTGTCCAAAATAGTTTTTTTTAAAGGCTAACCCCAACAGCGGAAGGAGTTCTGCGTTGCGCTGTGCCGTGGACGAGAAGTCTTTTGCTTCACGCAGACATTAAAATGTAAATAAGGACTTTTTGTTTTAGCATGAACTTTTAAAAGTTATAAAATCGATGTAATGTATTTCTGAGCTCTAGCAGCTCTGCACTAATGTAGCTGGCTGGCGACTAATGATGACGTCATGGAATGGGACTGACAACAGAATTTGAAGACAATATGGCTATGTCAGAATTCCCACCCTAATCCCTAACTGCTAAAAAAACTAAATAGAGAGGGGCTAAATAATGCCCTGGACTTTAAAAACAATTTGGACACAATGCTCACTACTTTTATTTTGAGTTTTTAAACAGCAGATATGACATCACTGATTTCACAAAGTCCGAATCTAATCAATGCAAACATTTAACAATGTCTATTTGTGACTCATCTTGTGTTCTGATGATGATAATGTGGATGGTTCATTAAAAAAATCATTCTAAAATTTTTTTTTGCAACTTTTTTTTGAACGCAATGCATTATGGTCAATATTCACCAATGTAGTGAGGATTGATACACACTGGTTTTTTTGCAAAGACTTCTGGGAAATTTCTTGGTTTGATTTTGGATTTGTAGATTTAGACAGCATCAGAAATAGTGCATGTAGGGAGTAGGGAAGGAATTTTATACAGTATATCGGAATAGAGCTAGAAGAAAAAAAAAACCTGGTGGAGCGGGATTTACAAGATTTACACAACTTCAACATTTTGTGCCAAGCCTCTTTCAACTTTAGGTACATGTTCTAGAAGTTATAGTCCAATGTGAAAATCATGGGCACAAAGTGCGTTCAAGAACACACAAGACATGCCAGGTGTGACCATAGCATTTCACTGTATCTTAACCATTGACTATGCAATATCATGACGAGTGGGACCACTCACATAGAGAAAAATCTCATTTTAAACTGGTAAATATATTCTCTGAACCCAAAAATAAAAATCACTGACTTTATTCCACTCTTTATGGCCCAATAATTGAGGTCATCATGATGTTCTGAACATGTAATGCCTGAGCGATGGTCGCAGTCCACTTGCAAATGCACTCAGTGGGGTTCACTTCATTGTGAATGAAGACAGACTTTCCACTGACCAAACAGGCCAAGCGAACAAAATACGTGTCATGCATTAGAAATGGGGGGAAAAAGGAGAGTATAGGTGAACCTGAAGAAATTCAAATTACATTAATGGAGGGAGATGTCTTGTGGGTTACTACAATCTAGTGCAGGTGCTTTAGCATACCTGGTAGTCTAAAGACTGGCAGGACTTGCTGCTTTTCCTTTGTTCTGATCAGCACCGGTCCCGGCTGGGGAGCAGCTGTTGTAGCTGTGAGGTTTGGTCTGTTTTGGTCTTTGGTTTGCTGTTGAGAGCACTGTGTGTGAAAACAGACCAAACCGCATGAAGGTGGGACATTTTTCTGTTGTCCGCCCCCAATCCTAGAAAGTGGCTGTCGGGGTAAGAAAGCGACCAATGTTTGATTGTTTATGCTCTGACATAAATGGGTGCATTGGAGCATTATTGGTTTATGTCAAACAGTTAAAAGAAAAGAAGGATTTCAGTAACTTAATCATGACTTTGAAAACTCAGTTTTACGAATGACTCCAAGAGTTTAAAAGTGAAATCAATCAAATGCACATTAATAAAGTACTTTCAAGCTTATACATTTTTAATAGCATAACTGTTCCTCTCTATTACACAAATACACTTGTGGATACATTCTGTTTGTGATTCTAGCTTGACTGCTGCAGCTTCAGAAACTATTCATACGTTAAAGCAACAAGAACTGGGAGTTCTTCTGCTCATGTGGACAGCTGCATGGCCTTCTGCTACATTGAATGTCTGCTCATCCAGTCAGAGAAACGCTGTAACAATGGCATGTGTCTTTCATCGCCAGAGTGCCGCTGTGATCTGAACATACAAGGATGGAGCTGGTGGGACTCTCATTTGCCGCTCTCCCCGCTGCTGCAGACACCCGCCGGAGAGAAGCAGGGGCTGCTCTGCACATGCTTCCAGGTGTGAAGCCAGATAAGGGAAAATGCTGAAATTACCTTCTGCACCATGGCCTCACTCTGTGTAGCCTTTGGGCTCCGCTATTTTCAAGCATCCAAGCTACTCATCCATTCAGTTTGAAGTGACTACCATCATTGCAGGCACTTCTAAACAGGTCACAGCTTGAAAGATTCACCAGGAGACAGAGGGGACATTCTTCGCTTTAAAAAGATGTTGAAGGTTTTTGATGTTCCTCTCCATTGTCAGAAGTCTAGGAACTGATTATCAGGGATTGACTTACAATGTCTCACTTGTGTTTGTTTACACTGACCCATCCGATAGCTCTGCTACCGTCAGAGTCGAGATGGTTAACAGTATTTCTCGCATTTGGAATTTTCATTAACTGTGATTAAACTGGACTTCTGATACCACATCAGACGGAGATACAGAGACGCATTAGCATACTAACTTGAAAACACATCTGTCCCAGAGAGAAAATCTAATTTGACAAATTAGAGGATTTGCGGGAAAACAATTTTCCACAAAGCTTTCAAGTCCCTTATATCTCTTGAGCGCCCGTGCATGTGCCCCAATTTTGCTGCTTTGTTCTCCTTGTACCTTTGTCTGTCTTTCTGCCCGTTTTACCAGTCTTTTCCCCACTACACTTACCAGGACTCCTTTCCCCCCTCCCTTCATCTAATTCCAGGCTCATCCCATGCCCTCGACGAGACACATGTGATTCTGATGAGCATCTCAGCTGGTTTTGATCTTTCTTATCAGCTTTCCAACAGACTGAGCTGGAAAATAATGAATTCTTCGTTTGACTCTCTTCTTCTGTCACGCTGCATCACTCCTCCATTGTGTCTCCTTCTCCACTTGCTCTTTCATATTTCCTTGCACCGTTTCTGCCATTCATCTTTTCCAATACCCCCCTCCCCCCATCATTTTCCCCCTAAAGAGGAAAGAGGTGCTGATGACTTTAATGGTAAGTTTTAAAAACGCCGTCACTCTCGGTGCTTCTAATGCTTTCCCAGTTTCTTGCCTAAACGCCCATTACAGACAGACCTCCAGTCTGTGGGTTCTGCGGGTCTGGGAGACATTTAGGCACATTTCCTGTAATAGCATCTGTGGTAGCCTGTTTCACTCCTTTCCCATGAGACCTTCTGCTGTAACAATGGCGCACGGTTCATTTAAAACATACTGCAAAACGCAGAGCGATCGCAGGCTGTAAGAAGTCAAAGATGTTAATGTCTTCTTTGAAGTTGGAAGCAGCAGCAGAGCTCCGGCTCAGAGGAAACTCTTTCTCTCACGCAAATTTAGGATTGCATCATTTCAGTCTTGACTCTGGTGGATTTTATTTTTTTGTGCCAGTTTGAGCCATTAAAGTTATTGGTGTCCAGTCTAAGTTAAAAATAATATTAATTTATAATATTTTAAACAACAAGTTACTTTGCACGTTGCTACAGCACTGGCAACAAATTCTGCTGGTTCCTTTTGTTCCTGACAGTCTTCTTTGTTTGCTCTCAAATTAAATGATTACCATTTCCTGTAAGTCCCTGTTAGAAAAGCTCCAATTCTCCATGAGAGCTGCACAAACAGATGCCCATGAGCACAATGATGTGTTCAACTTTGAAAAAGTCAGATATTTCATGAGCTGGGTTACGGTTAGGGTCTTTCCCAGTTCGCTCACAACACAGGATTATTAAGTTTTTAACCACAATTCCACAACCTAAATGTCTCAAATGCCATTTTTCATGTTGATCTGAAGCCTCTGCATCCAAAATATCCTCTGAGGGGGCGTGGCTTTTGGAGCTGAGCTGAGCAGCTCCACCCCTAACCCTCCCCCTGTCTGATTATGACAACTGTATGTTTCACTAGCGTAAATCTTTCCCGCTGCTACATAAAACTGTCAATATCAAACAATATCGATAATATTGTTTTGACCCGGATGTCATCTCGGACGAGGAAGAGAAGAACTTTGTGGACCGAACTTACTACAAAAACCTGATTTGTTCTCCTTCCAGTTCCCCAAAGACTCTTTTAGCTAATTCTCCAATGTTTATGGACGTTGCTGTGACCAATACATTCAATCCATTGGTTTCTCAGCAGAGTCCTCGGGGAAAATAATGAAAGCTAGCATCAAAATACTCTTTTGTTGATTTACAATCCTTTACAACTGTGGTAAAATGAGCTGGCGTTTGCATTTCCGTGGTCACATCAAGAAGGTCTGCGGAGTCTCGCGGAGTTATTGTATTGCATTAAACTCACACAAATCATCCAGTGAGGGCTAATTTGACCACGGAAATGTGAACGGTGGCTCATTTGACTGCAGTCAGTGGGAAGATGTCGTCTTCTCCTCTCCAGCACCGGAGATCACCACTGAAAGGATAGCCAGTCCTAAGTCACGAGGAAACCTTTGGACACTTTCAGACATCACTACAGCTTCAAATACTCCTACGATTGGAGCAATAGGGAGAAGCCAGAGGAGTAGCGAAGCAATTTGGTGGTCAGTAGTAAATGAAAGAACATTATGAAAGAACACTGTTAAAAAAAAAATCTTATTAATCTTCAGTGCAGATGAGCTGATTTCACTTTTCCCTTGACACATGAGTGCATTCATTTACTGGGCTGCTTGAAAACTTTCACACATTTTTCTCTAAGCAACTTCTGTTTCAGGCTTACTTAAGAAGGCGTGAACCTCAAAGTCTGATTTCAACCAGAGGGAGTGTTTGCTGCATGCCTCTCCCTTTATCTCTTCCCCTGCTTCCTGCCTGACTCCACTGACACACATATTGGCTTCAAATGCCAGAGAGCTATGGTGCAAAACACTGTCTGTTCCCTGTGGTGTTGAGCTCCACTTTTTGGATGGGTCCTTTCTCCGTGGAGTTTGCATGTTCTCACTGTGCCAGCAAGGATTTTGTTGGGGCTTGTTCTGCTCATTGGAGATTGTGTGCTACACATGGTTGCCCGTGTTTCTGTGTTGGCCCAGCAATGGACAAACAAACTTCATGAGGACAAGCTTTGTTGTGTTCCTGTGCTTTTCAAAGAAAGACAGGAACAGAATCTTTTGCATGATAAAAACTGAAACACTAAAAAAGAGATTTCTCTGCTTTTATGACTTTTTCTGACAAACTGTTTATAGGGGACAGTTAAGTAAAACAAAACAAAATACAAACAGCATACTTATTTAGTTTAATTATGAAATTGGGCACTTTCACACTAGACTATTATTGATTTCCTTCAGAGTTTGTTTCCTAGTAAAGTCTGCTTTGTTTGGCAGGTGCAGAGGTCTGCCTGAACCCCGGTGTGGTCCAAAAAAGCAAACCCTGGTCCGCATGACAATGAGGGTGCTGGTTTGTTTGCAGGTGAACCCTGGTGTGGTTCAACAATGGTTTGAATGCAAATGAACTTCACTACAGACCGAAGAGAGGAAGTCAACTTAAGAGAATAAGGCATTTCCTGGGGAGTAAAAGTACCCTAAAAGCTGATTTCCACTGGTCCATCTGCGATGCGTTTCTGTTGCGTTCACACAAAAAATTAAACGTTACTTAATCAGTCCAAATATTTACATCGCCACAGTCAGTGTCTCCATCTGAAATCCATTTCTTCTCATTGCAACGCAAGCTATATATTCTATTTTTCATCCATCGAGGCGTCAATGGACCGGAACCAGAACCGGAAACAGGTGTGGGTTTCAAAACTTCCTTTGTTCTTTCAAAATAAAACTTTGCACCATTTTTATTTCTTTTTAAGGTGATGTACCCATGCCATAAAGGGTGTTAACACCAAGGAAAACACCATCAAATTTAATTTTTGACAAAAAAAATAAAAAATTAAAAAATGGAACTAAGATCCATGCTTTTTACAAGAACTCATTGAGAAAGGAGAGGGCAGGGGCCGGATTCCCCAAGTTTAGGATGAGCAAATACATCGGGAAAATCCACTCCTCCAGGAGCCGGGGGGTAAAGGGATGAAAGGGAATCAATGTAAACTAACCGATGAGACCAGACCAAAAAAAAAAAAAAAAAACCACAACAGAAAAAAGTCAAATATTGAAATTGTAGTCTAGTGAGGTACCACCAGCTATTTTTGTTTTGTAATCAAAGCGTCTGTGGAACTAGTTGTTATTTTCCCTTTCTTTATTACCCCCCTCCACCCCCAATCCTCATCTGGTAAATCGCCCCAAAACAGCTCCCCAGTGAGCAGCATTTGAAATGTGGGATTCTTCCAAGCAGTTTGGTCCACTTCAGTCTTTGAGAGTGTTGTTTCGAGTCAAGCAAATTAAACTAGAAAAGGTGTAAAACGTATTAGCGATTCAAACTGATTCCATGGGTTATCCAAGCCTGAAAGCAGCTGAAGAATTAATTTGTACTTTAAATGGAAAAAAAAAGCTGCCACCTCTCTTGTTGCCTATGGGCTCACTTAGTAACTCATCTACTAGAGATTTGAGAATCCAATCATCTGACTTCAAAGAATAACTTAGAGTGTAATGCTTTTGACAACAGAGATAGGAAATTAGGTTAGAGATATTTTGGAGCCTAAATAGAGTTCAGAGTCAAGACTTTAAACAGAAGTTGTCACTTTTTATTATTTTAGCTTTTATTTTTGATTGATATGATTATTAAAAACTTAATCATGAAAATTTTTCAGTGGTAAGACTGAAACATACGGTGAAGGATCCAAAGTACAAACAAAGCTTAATAACCGGAACTTGAAGATCCACTAAAATGGAAATAGTACTTTTAGGTTGTTTTTTAACATTTTCTCTTAGCATTATTCTCACAATTGAAGAAATGTGTAAAATAATTTAAGAATAAAACTGCATTTCTGATCATTTCTTGATTGATTCAAATTCTGATGCATCCACTTCCAGACAAATAGATCCATTAACATCTTCGGTGTTCCTGTCTGAGCTGGCATTTGGCTCAAAACTGTACGCCTCCAAAGGTCCAATATTGATCACCATTTTCTTTAACATGCTAATGTTAGCTTGGGCTTGTGAGATGCTAAGCTAGCAGGAGAGACTGTAAACTGAGGCTGATGAGAAATTAGGTGTGGCTAAGTTCTGTGTCAATAGTTCTGTCCACAACCAAGAGTCGAATACGTTTAAAAAAAAGCGACACAGGCTTTTTTATTTTGTCTTAAAACAGCATAATCTTAATCAAAAGACCAATGGGAATGGTTTTACAATAGAAAATACTGTAGTTGAAATGGGGCTTCAAATATTTAAATAAATAAACTTAAACATTAGCTAAATGTGGGACAAGAGCAAAACAAAAATGGAAGGATAATGTTAGATGTCCTTAAAACCAGACACTTAAATAAACTTGAGAATGAGTAACTTAAAAAGAGCAGTTATTTATACAGATCAAATGAAAAGCCCGTAAAGAGTAAAAACAAGTTTAAAAACAGGACACTGTCAAAATCAAGAAACATATAACCAAAAACAAACCAAAACAAAGGAAACACTCATCACAATCTTTGGAAATAAATGTCATTATTATTTTCTGAATGTACCTTAGGTCTGGAAAATTCATTTTATCAATCCAATGACCCACAATCATATGATAGCCCCATTCACATTGGCTTGACCTTAAGATAAAGGTCAGAGAAGTTAGGTGTGCTCTTTCAGTAAACAGTTCAGACACACACACACACAAAGGTCAGCTGCCTCCTGGGGCTTCTATGACTGCAGCTGTGATCAACAGGCTAAACCTTATGACCAACTCAACATGCAGCCCCTGCCTCACCTTCTGTCCTTCTTTAATCTCCCTTCCATCTCAATTTCCCTCTCACTCCATCTGCATTTCAGATATCTTCCGTCTGTCCACGTTAAATGGCAAGACATCATTTAACTTTGCGGGCTTACGCGGAGAAACTGACTTTTCACTAATCTGATCAATTCAGCTGAATGCCACTAGCATTTTGTACCAAGTAGTGAGAAGGTCAGTTTGACTGGTTTGCAAAAATACGGCTTTAATGGAGCTTAAGATCTCAAATTCTCCAGTCAGCTTTGACTGTGCAGCCAAATTTTGCAGCAATATTATTTCATTTACTTTGGTCAGTTGGCTGATGATGTGAAGTTCTTTCTTCTTTTGCCTTTTTTTTTTTGCAACAAAGTTTTTAGTTTCTTAAAACCTTTTTTTATATATAAATTTCACAGTATATTCCCTCTCAGGATTAAATGTTTGCCCCAAAAAAAAGGAAAAAGCAAAATTTTTTTTTTAATTCCTGTTTTAAGCCTTTCAGGCAAAAATAAATGTCAGTAAAAACTAAAATAATGTATTTGTCATTATCTTAATCTTTTACATGTGCAGTTTGTGATACATAAAGAAAGACACAAGCTGTTATCAATCAGCTAATTAAGGTTGTGCCTATTACTTTGGACTATTAAGTAAAGTGTTTAAAAAAGTCATTATCAAATTCAAACTGCACATACTGATGTGTAACATTCTTACCCAGACCATCCCATCAGACATTGTATGTAGATTAAGCTTTAAAATGCACTGCTTAACATCCGATCTCTTTTTATTTAAAGCACAAATCCAATTGTGAACAACGGTTTAAAGACGTTCTGCTTCCAGGAAAAAAACACAAATCTGTCTCTAAAGAAGGTAATTTAACAACTGTGAAATAGGTTTTAATGGTAAAATAGTCTGATAGTAAACATATTGGAACAACACTAAAGCTCAGGGGTACGGCAGAATTTAACCCCTCATGTTTCTGAATTCATGGCAACCGTGGTGGGGAAAACAAAATCAATACACTGACTTCAGGGAGGACAGAGCTCAACGTTCAAAATAAGGTCAGTATTAATGATTAGAGAAAGTCCTGGGACTTCTGGAAATAGGAACTATAAAAATGAAAAGGAGTAGATATAGGATGGTTTAAATCAGCAAGTGTGTGTTTGCATTGTGGTACCCTCTTGTATGCCATACATCCACCTATCCTACCCAACCACTATTGAGTTTCAGCTTAGTAGTCCATCACAGAGAAAGAAGACAGACAGACAACACTCGCACTGATCTCACTTAAACCTGTTTTTGGACTGTGGGAGAAAGTCAGAGTGCCAGGAGAAAACCTACGCATGCACACAGAGAACATTCAAACTCCAAAGGACACAGCTGGAATTTGTGGTCAGAGTGCTAACTACTACACCCCGTGTAGCATTCCTTGTGTGTGCATACAAAACAAAACAAAAAAAAAAGCTAATACTGACACTGTCTTGTAAAAAAAATGTTAAAACCTATGTGTAATGTTCATAAGAAGTAATGTCTGTCAGATACTTTTGTCAATAGACTACTAGACTATTGACCACAATATCCAGAGATCAACATAAATCTTTGGAGATGTAGAAACTGGAAGTCTCAGTATAACACTTGATGCATTAAGCCATTATGATTTAGGGGTGAGACAGATGGCAATATTTAGAAGCATACGACTCCCGGCAGAAAGTAAAGCAGCCCAATGACTCGAGACCAGCCAGATAAGTATTAAATACATTAAGAAACGATAGAGGATTAGGATAAACCCAAAACATAGAGACAATAATGTTGATGACATCCATGATGTTTTCCCACGTTTACCGGGATACCAGGCCACCAATGACACAGCAATATGACAACAAACCGAAAAAGTCTAATAGTCTAAGTTTCTGCAGGGTCTGAATGCATTAGATAATTTCAGTTCTGCAGCTTATGAATAAATGTGTGCATTCAGGCACAAAAGCACAAATATTCATAGATTTCTTCTCACCACGATTTATGAAGGCAGTGAGTTGTTGTTTTTCAAGTACAATTCTAATTTACCCATTCAGTATTCATCATGAATAGATGTAGATTCTCCCCAGCTTCATGAAAATAACACAAAGAGGCCCAATTATGAAACCAACAGCAAAGAAAAAAATACATTATTATTCATGTTTTAAAAATTACATCTTGTTAGAGATTTGGAAAAACAAACACAATGATTTGAATTTGAGGCTGTGGTGAAGAGGTATAGCGGTCAACCTCTGATTGGCTAATTAAAGGCTCAGTTCTCGCCTATCCTGATCAAGAGTCAAAGGCCGAATTCGAATTCCTCCCCTACCCCTTAATGTATCCCTCCAAACGGGGAGTCACAGAAAAATGGTATTCAAATTCAGGTGTCCCTCCCACTCGGTGACATCATCAATAGTTGCCATGTTAGCTACGTTAGCAAAAAGTTGCTCAAAAATACATAAATACATAATGACATTGGTTTTATAACTTTAAAAAGGTCACGTTAAAACAAAAAGTTATTATTCACATTAAAATGTACACTTCTGTGTATCAGAGCACACCCACGTGAAGAAATACGCTTCTTCTATGTGGCACAGCGCAATGCGGAACACCCTCACGGGGGTGGACTCGGCATCGGGGTTAGCCCTTACCCTCCAAATACCCCAAGAATTGGAGGGGTAGGGAGAAGCCATAGGGGCAAGGGAGGAATTCAGAGTCGGCTGAAATGTCCTCGGACAAGAACGTGAACCCCACATTGGTTCTGGTGGTTACAGGTTACTGCCGGTACAAGGTAAGGCAGCTGCCATCCATCAGTGTGGGCATAGGCTGAAAACCTTTTGGGTCTTGAGGTAAGGTAGAAAACTGCTATGTAAGTATATGCCAATAACCATTTATATATACATTGAAACATGTATTTATCCCACTCAAACACAGACTCTGGATTGTTTAAAAGGGCAGTGAACTCCACTTTTGTCTGCAGTGTATGAAACTTGACTTATGTTGATTCCTACCGCTGTGGGATCAGTAGAGACAAACACAAATTCCTTCTTTATGACTATAATGGGAGGGTTTTGAAAGGAAATGAGGGGTATTCAAGAGTTTTGTACCTACACATACTTTTATCTAGAGCCTGGAATCCCTAAGGCAAACTTGGATTTGAACATAGAAGAGCATCTGATACATGAGAGTGGTTGTGGACTTTAACTCCATCCTATTGGGTTTAGAGGATTAATGTAAGAATAATGGGCTCTCACTTGAAAGGAATTACATTTTAACCCTTTATAACCATTCATATTATATTTGATACATGCATTTCTGAGACCCTATCTCAGTAGAGGGACCCAAACTTTCCTTAAAAACCCATTGGCCATGGCCTTGGTCCATGCTTTCAGTCCTGTGGTTCATCATCATTCCACTAGAGACAGTAGAGGGGCTTTTTCTGCTCCTTTCAAAATGGCTGCCTGCTTGAAATCTCAAAAACATTTTTGGCTGGAAAATGTTGAGCTTATTTTCAGAACGTAATGGTGAGAATAACGTATCTTTTGTCGTTAATTTTTGACTTCTTTCTATTGAAAGAATTTAAAAAATTGGTGTTAATTCTTTATTATCCAGTTACAACATATTAAAATGTGTGGATCACATTTGAGACAGTGGGTAAATAAAGGGATTTTTTCATTAATTTTCTTGAACACTCATGTCAGTATTTTGGTTCTTGAGTTAACGTTTTTTTATGGATTTCATCAAAGGGCTTGAAAAACATCTTTAAAAAAGAAAATATTCTGTTGCGTCTTTGAGTAGTTGGCTTTACAAGGTTATGGTTGCAAAAAAACACTGTCAATGTTGCATTTGTTGCAACATACTTTAAATTAAGGTACTATCAATTTCATTTTTTTTAGCATTGCGATGAACTAAGTCAGGATTTCTTCCTTTTTATAATTTTTTAAAGAACCACTCCAATAAAAAGTGTGTTTTTGGCATTATTAACATGTTCTTGTGGCATTTTTCTCATGATGGAGGTTTTGTTAAATTAGAAGCATATGAATGATGATGGGAAGTGAGGACAGGCTTACTCTTTGCCAACAGTCCTGCCCAGAACTCTGAGACAAATTTCTAAAGAACCACTGCTGCTCTACAGAAATTCGGTCAAACAAAAAGGACATAGTTTTGTTTTGTTTTTGTTTTTTTTTTAGCTAAAATGACATTATCATAACCAAAAGACCACTTTTAAATAGATCAAAATATGATCAAAGTGGAACTCTAAACCATTTTCCTCCATTTTTTGTCCATGAGAACCATCTAAAGACAAAGACACTCAGTTTTTAGCAACATTTATAAAAGAGAATGCACAAAAAACAGGCTCAATGGAATGATATCTGTTACTCTACGTTTCACAAGTACATATGGAAGGTTAACTGATTCACACAAAGTGCTAGGAAAAGCAGATAATGGTGCTCTCCATTGTAAACCTCAGTGTATGACCATATAGCTAAATCACATCTGCTGGTCAAACATGCAGGCAATGCTTTTTAAAAGCTTCCTGTAGAGACCCCCATTAATGAGAATTCAGCCACCTTCCTACAGTCGAAGCAAATGTTTCTTTTACAACTTTTACAAAGCTGAACAGAGTCCAGTTCTGTTGACCCTCACACGAGAGGAGCTGTCATTGAGGGAGAGTCTATGCACCCCTGAATGGATGCTGCATGCTTCATTTAACATTTTTACCCAGACATAAATAAAAAATTCTTATAAACCAATCTCAACACTGCCAAAATGGCGCAGAGTTACGTATCAAAGTGGAAAAATTGTGAAATGTATGAGATCGCACCATTCCATTAGGCCGTTGCGACCTGTATGAAGAAATCCCCATGGAAGTCCACTGCCACAAAAACCCAAGATTTCTTAGGCTTTAACCTTATTAATTCAAACTCATTTTGTAATATTAGCTCAAACCATTTATTCCAATCTTAACCACACATTCTTTTCTGACCATTTGTGATCTTTCTTGAAGGCA
Organism: Oryzias javanicus; assembly: GCA_003999625.1. NCBI lineage: Eukaryota > Metazoa > Chordata > Actinopteri > Beloniformes > Adrianichthyidae > Oryzias > Oryzias javanicus. The sequence continues at coordinate 22,100,213 of CM012449.1, read as the reverse complement.
TAAGAGTTATTCCTGTATATATTTTTTTCATTAAACAAAAATATTATGCAAGGAAGAGCAAAACTTCTGTTGAACATTCTGCAATCCCGACCAGATTCTCCTGTTTGCAATGAAAACAGTTTATATTTCTTTAATGACTCGTTAAATTGCTTGACTTAACAAATGACTTTTTTTCCACTAAATAATCCATCCATGTAGAATTAAACACTGAACAATAAACAAGGTTGTGGATTTTCTCATTGACTTCCTCAGGTGAAGGTAAGTCGTGCTCAGCGTTTGTCTCAGAGAGGAAGTGTGATAAATGGCTTCCTTGGCGCTGGAGTAGACTGTGTGGTGTGTGAGCGTGCTGGTCTAAACATGCTTCGGAGTGTTTGGCAACAGCTCTATACAAAGGAAGGAGTCAAACCGAAAGATAGAAGTAAAAAAAAAAAACTTGAGGGGTAAAGTCAGTGTGACATGATGCAACATGTCCACTAACTTTGTGTATCACCCTTCAACACATATGGAAAGCTGCGTGAAGACATGCAACTCCTCCATAATTTCATAAATACATTTATTTTTAAAAGGAGTGTTTAAGACTGCAATGCTTTGACCCTTCTTTATTTATTCAAATGAGCATGCAACAGTTGTTTACTTTCACATAAAAAATAATCTGTAATTACACAGGTAGTGGTTTATGCTTTAGCCTCAAAATGCCATTTCAAAATAAAAGCATCATGTGAGGACATAAGGCTGCTGGCTGGATTTCGGTAGCTCAGATAATTACTGGGATGGCACAAAAATAAGAGAAAAAACGTTGGAGGTTTTGCAGCAAAGGCAGCTGTTTCAGCTGTCAGTATTCTACACCACAGTGCACACAGATGAAGAGCAGGATGACAGCAGCTTTAGGAGGACATGCAGAGGGACAACCCTGGAAAAGAGAGTTCTGACAGCAGGAGAATAAGTGGCAGAGACTAGGACCAAAAGGTTGAATGAATAATCGAAAAGAGGAGAGGAGGACCAGAGCAGGAGCCTAAAACAGAGGGAAACTGACAGTTATTGTGGAAAGGGAAGGGAAATGGCAGTGAGTTACATGTGGGGAGAAAAGAGTGCCAAGAAGTGAAACAATCTGTCTATTCTTATTGGCTGCGAGGGAAAAGGACATCAGGGCAGAAATGAACCTTGGAGGCTCTGAGGCTTCATTTATATGAAGGAAGTAAGGAAGGAAGGGAGGAAGGAGGGCAAAAAGGGAGGCTTAAACTTTAGAGAAAAAGCCCCAGATTAAACTATTATTGGCCTTTTGTTCTTGGTTTAAGCCCAGAGGATGAATTGTAAAATAGCAATATAATTTTAATTGTAAGAAAACCACATTTGACTTTAGTAAAATATAACACCAGGTTACCTTACTCGTGGAGGGCACTGCGATTGACCAAACCATGGGATCCACAGTATAGACATTATTTGATCTTATGACCTGTACAAAGTAGTATGTGGGCATGTAATGCAAATATTATGTTGATGTGTAAACTAACAGTGAATACACTAATATCCTTAGTTTTGGTTTGCTTTCACGCACCAAATAATCAAAAGGACCAAAATGAACAGTTATAGGAAGGGAAAAAAAAGAGTCCAGCTCCTCCTCCTCTCATTTTGTATAAATAAGCACATGCACATCCTCCCTTCACTGCACAGGAGGACATTTTCCAACTCTGAACCACTTGACATGTTTTTCCTGTATTTTTCTTCTGTATTTTACTTTTGTTTGTTTCTGTTATTGGGGTGGGGGTTAATATATCATTCACTCTAAAGAAAGTAAGGGTGGATTTAGACTGGACACATTTGGTTCACTTAAAGTGAACCAGAGTTCACCCTGGTCTGGAACCAGAAACCACTCTGATCAATCTTTCAAGGTTGTTTTGGTTAGTTTCTAATTGGACTGAGCTCTGGTTTGCTCTGAGTTTCTTTAATCTGAATAGGCGCCTTGCTCAGAGCTCAACAATGGACCATTATGGCCACCATCACCACATTAAGGGATTTAACCCATAATAAAACGTTCTTATCAACGTACCCTCTTAGCTGTTTCCTCAGCAACCACCTTGCAGCATACTGTACTTGAAATGTTGCACTTGACTGTTTTATTTTCTTCAGTGGGTCAAAGTCTGCCAGACTGGTCCACTCTAAATGAGTAAACTTTTACAATTACTTAACAAAGTGGACAGTCAGTTGAAATCATATCTGGTACAAAGCCTCTGAGGCGACCCTAAAGTTGCAGTTTGTGTGATCCGCATTGAAATCGCCTTGCAATAAAACAACAAGAAAATCATACAATAATGCCTGTATCACTTTGTCCTATTTTCTAAAAGACATCAAAGTTTTCCAGGCCTGAGAAGGTGCAAAACAGACAAACAGAGGAACTACTTCATTTCAACTAACTTGTAAGGAACTTGTTAATTAAAAGATGTTTGAAAATTCTTAAAATTACAAATAATGGAAAAAAGTTGATTATTGTTTCAAGCAACCATTTATTTACATGAAAAACAACATAATCTGCAGCGTTTGTGCTGATGGAGATGGACATTTTAGGGTCTTTGTCATTTTTTCTATTTTTTTTATTTGCTGCACTCCCTAAAATATTGATTCCCCCAGGAATATGGAGATAATGTGACAAGAAGAAGAATACATTGAGAGGAATGCAATGACTGCAGATGTTTTTTTTTTCAGAGACAAAATTAAAGTTGCGCAATTTCAAATATATATTTTTCCTTTTTTTTTTTACCTTCTGTGCTCAAGTTGATGCCTTATGGGTCATGTTCTTTTTTTTTTTTTTTAATTACCCCAAATGTTTGTGGAACTTCTGTTTACAAGACAACTCATGTTTTATCTTACAGACTGTTTCTATCACTTCTCTGCCTTTTGGCTAGGACTGGGATCCTCATCTGTGGAAGTTGTCTCATCCTGCAAGCATCTGTTTGCAGAATATTTCCTTGTATTTATTGTGCCATATGTGTTGAAAATACAGTTCTTTAAAAAAATCTTCATGACTTTTTTTTCCCTATACAGGTATATTAACTTACAAAGATATAGAAAAGATGCTTCCAGTATGTTACCAGTGTGTTTTAGCACTGTGAAGCTCTAATACAGCTCTATCTCCTAATGAAGATATGTTAAGGTTCTTTTCATGTCTAGACTGAATTATTTGATGAAATAGATAGAAAACGGTTAGGATTCCAACTCAGTGATTTAAAAATTGAACTACTAAACAAAAGCTCTGATTTTCAAATTGTATTTTTACAGATTTTATTTTTTCCATACTGCTTTCTAATGTGATGTTCCTTTTCATGTTTTAAAAATATACTGTTTTAACTATCTTTGTTTATGTTTGTTTGTTTTTTTGGGGGATATTTTGTCAGCACTTGGGTTTTGTCATGTTCTGTTTTCTGTCAGTTTCACCATGTTCAGGTTAACTATCCACAGCTGTTTTCATTTAGTTAATCAACCTCAGTGTATTTAAGTGTCTGGTGTTCAGTTCTCATTGTCAGGTCATCTGATTGTCTATGTTCTGTTGCTGCTTTGGGTTGTTGGCCTGGGTTTGTCATGTTTAAGGTGATTTAGTAAATATCCTGCATTTTGGTCCTTCATCCACCTACCCTGACAAATTTACTACAAGTGCTTTTAAAAATGCATTTTTTTTTAATCTCCCGGAAGCTTTTTCTCTAGTGTTATTCCAATGTGATGAGTACAAAGAGCATCCATCCATCCATTACTCAATGTTTTCCAAGCGTTGTGACTACAGTTACTCCATCACAAATCTCTCACTCACCTCACAATTATTGGAACCTTAACTTAACCATAACTGCAAAAAGTTTTTAGATCTACATTCTGATTCTCAAAGAGACCAGCATAGCTCTCATTCCTTAATAGCTTTAGAGAAGAGAAGTTTTTCCACCAGACACACCAAATAAGGTTTCATTATTTTGGAATAACAATCATCCAATTAATTATCTTATTTTAATACAAGCTTATGGGGCCAACTCGAATAGGCCTAGAGCAAAATAAAGCTCAATCGCTTGACTCTTCACCCCATGAAATGATGAAAGAGCTACTTTCCCAGGAAATTGCATAACCAGCTTCCTTTAAAGAACTGAAGAGAGAAGAGTTAAGAGCTATTTAAAATGGTCAATTGAGTCTATTGTGTTTTATTGTATTCGGGCTGCTCTGCTGCTACAATGGGACATTTTAAGGCTTGTGGACAGAATAAGCCAAAGAAAAGGATTTAGAATAAATTTTAATAAAACATTAGCAGGTCACTGAGCAGGAACATAAGCATCTGAACCCATTCACTAGAAGCACAAGAGTAGCTGGAGAGCAAGAGTTTAAAGAAGAAAAGCTGATCATAAAAATTACAACTAAAATTACGTTCACATGTGCTTATGTGGCCACTTTTAATGCAAACAAGTTTTGGGGGCTTCAGTGCTAAAATCTCTTACATTCACTCTTAGCTAGACACTTTTGTGATCATATGATCATACTCTAACCCCAATGGAATGAGACTTGATCATGGCGGAACCACTCGGAGGGAGGAAGAGAATTTGAGGGAGCAGCAACAGTTAGGAGCTCTGAAAGATATGGAGGGGTGAGGTTGAGAATGGCTTTGAAAGTTAAAAATGAGGATTTTGTAGGTGATCCGGTGAGGTACTGGTCACCAATGAAGCTGCTGTAGGACGGGTGTAATATGCTGAATGGAGGGGGTTTGGGTTATGATTAGAGCAGCTGAGTTTTGAATTAGCAGGAAGTCCAGAAAGAAGAGAACTACAACAGTCAATCCGGGAGGTGATGAGACTGTGGACCTGTGGAATGAGGAGTTAGAGAGAGGGACGGACGCAATGGATGTTGCGGAGATGGAAGTAAGAGGGTGATGTTATTGATGAGGGCAGAGAAGGAGAGAGTGCTGTCAAGGATGACACCCAGATTCTTAACCTGAGGGGAGGGAAAGATGAAGAAGATGTCAAGGGATACAGATAAATTACAGTTTTTATTGAGGGTGGATTTAGTGCCAACAATGAGAAGTTAAGTTTTATTGCAATTTATTTTAAAGAAGTTTGCTGTGAACCAGGACTTGTCTTCAAGAAGACATCCGGAAAGGGGAAAAGTGGTGCCAGGTTTGGAGGAGATGTAGAGCTGGGTGTCATCTACATAGCAATGAAACTGGACATTGTGCATCTGAAAACTATAACCGAGGGGGAGAAGGTAGATGATGAAGAGCAGGGCCTCCAGAACAGAACCCTGGGGCACACCTGTGGTGATAGGACCCATGGGAGAGGTAAATGATTTGAACTGGGTGTGACCTGATAAATAGGAATGGAACCAGCTGAGTGGTAGGTTGGTCATACAAATATTGGAAAACCTGTCCAGAATGATGGGGTGGGAGATGGTGTCAAACACTGCACTCAGATCTAGCAGGAGGAGGATGGAGATTGAACCAGACTGATTGGATGGGTAGTGTCACAAACTTGCAGACAGCTGGTTCCATATGCAGCAGGTTTATTAGTTCAGACAGGAACTAAGCACAGCTAAAAGTCAACTAAGCTAAATCAGGGTTAGATGGGGCAGAGGTGTCAAGTGAGTCACAAGCATGGGATCATCCAATAAGAGGCTAGAGGTGTCAGAGTCCAGGCGAGGGTCAGGGCAGGCGGCAGGCAAACAAAGAATAGACAGGGTCAGAAACTGAAGAAACGGTTGGTAATGCAGGAGGTGTGGCATAAACAATACTTCACACTGAGTCAGGCTCTGTGTGGTGCTTAAGTAACAGGTGGGTTCTCCAAACTGAGATAGTACTCTGGAGACTGCTCCTGCCAGTAACCAGAGGGGCAGACAGAGCTCTGACTCCTGACAGGCAGTGTTCTTTTCAGTCACAGAAGGGCTGAAAAGGACTGTTTGAAAATTGATCGTGAAGGATAAAGTAATAATTGTGGTTTATGCCCAGCCGGAATCACCAAGTTCTTGATACATTCCCAGCCAGAAAGGCCAAGTGGGCCACATATGGTCTAAAGTTGGGCAGAAAATGTGGGCCTCAATTGGGTTTGTCCACCGCTTCCATGGTGGCCACCTGTGTTTACCCACACTGGGTTTAGTGGGACCTCAGTGGGTTTGCGCGATACGCTAGCCAGCCACCTGGTGGACAGCTGAGCTTGCAAGTTTGCTACAGCGGAACTTACTTGCATGCTACACTGTCCATAAAATCAATCATCAGCCTCTTCATAAAGCTTGTAAATCTGACTGATGACGTCAGTGCCTCACCAGCTGTGAACCTCACCGCACGTCACTGCAAGATTTGCACCGCTTCAACATTTTGCACCAATTTTCTTCCAACTGCAGGTAGCAGGCAGGCACTAGTTAACAGTAGCAAAAGAACAAAAAGATTCTCCTCCCTCCTTTCCGGTGTGAACACCACAGCATTAAAGCAGGTTGAAGAGTACATGTTTAGCGCACGTTCAAAAACGTATGTCACATCCCCGGTGTGAACATGGCACCGGGACTAACTGATTTATCATATCGTTTAGGTCATCAGAGTAAAACCTCTGAAAGGGATAACCAAAGGGTTTCATTTTTACTTGCTTTTTCACACTAAAAAAACTTTGGAACAAGTGGTAACTCATGCTGATGACTGCTGGAGGATGCAACAATGCAGTGAGCTCATACATGCCTCAGATAAGCAGGAAGGAGTCCGTTCATGGTCATCCTCCTGAAAAAAAAGTCTTTCACAAAGGTAGTCTTTGTTTCCTGAATTCTGCTCAACATTTTCCTCACATTCTGTGAATCGAGAGATCCTTCACATATTCTACTAGGAAGAATTGAGGGTCAAAAATTGAGAAAAAAAAAAAAAATTTGTCGGTACAACAAAACGTTAAAGTCAGAACAAACTCTGCAAGTTAGCTACTCACAATTTAGGGCCTGACTTGTGTGTTGTTTGATTCTGTTTAGGTGTGAAACAGAAACATGGCTAATGAAAAAATACCAAGTTTTTCTTTAAATAGAACAAGAGTGACTTGTAAAATGTACTTGCATTATGTTGTAAGAGGAAAAAGAAGTCTGACTATTATTAGAAAGAAAAGAAAAAGCAGAATAAAGTTAAATGATTGGATGGCAAAAACATTTTTTGATTTATTTAATAAAAATTAGGTATGGAATCTGGATGGGAATGATAAAGAATCAAGAGAAATCAAAGAAGAAATACTTTCACAGTAATTTCACCTCTACTAATAAATGAGTAAATATCAAATTAAAGAGGCTGTCGTGCAGAAAGTGGTAAAAAAAAAAATGGGTTTGGCATGCAATAATGTTATGTGTAAGACTGTTTGTTTTTTTAAGCCCTTTTTTTAAACTGGAAAAGTGAACATTTTATATAAAGAAGGTAACTATTTACGCATAATTGTCCAAGTACCTGCAACCAGTGCTGAACTCATTTCTTGGCCACACTGGCCCAGAGGAAGGATTAGGGTTACGGTTAAGTTTCATTTCCACTGAGCAGTCGGGTCCGGTATTGTAAGAAGTGTTACAGTACAGTCCTGGTAATTCTGGCAAGTGTTTCCACTCATTTAAGCCTTGCTTCCACTGAACGGTTTGTTTTCACGGCGCTTGCCTGGTGTAGACTGCTAGCATGCGGCTAGCTCACCCTGTATCACACCGTCGCCATGGATGGCTGCTGTTGTTTGCAGGCATTTTCAATCGATACTTGTGACCAAACGAAAACACACGAAGCTGCAATGACTCGAATGCCTACAAACGTTGGAAAAGTTAGCTTAAATGAGTGCTATATTTTTATGTCGTCAACACTTTTTGCCAATCAGCTGGTGGCTAGAGCATGTCCACCCCAACTGTTCAATTCCACTTTTCAATGGATCTCTAACTGATGGGACCCCCTGAAGAGGTACGGTTTGTTACTGTTTAATGGGTCCACTTTACAATGGAAAATACTGGACCTAACGCTTCAGAGAAAACGAGGCTTAAGGGTTTGGTTAATAAGTGCGACCAACAACAACATTTAGCCATTCACCCACTTAAAATACGTGCAAGAAATGTAGCAATGTGGCCACAAGAATTATTTGTAGCAAACATGAATTTCCATCAGTTTTTGTGCTTGGTTGAATATAAATACAACAACAATAACATCAGCCTTAAATAAAATAAACCAAAAATGTTTTGTTCTTTTTTTTCTTTGGATGTTCCCTTAAAGCTGAAGTGTTTGTGTCTAAAACCTTTAGTAATTAAAATCCGTCGCCTCCAAAAGGTCAAAGCTGGCATTAATGCTGGGGACATTTTATTCAAAAATGCTAATATGACATTTTCCTTTGGTTTTGAAAGTTCCTAAAAGTTTTAAAATTCACCAATTTACATGTGATCAAACTGTTGTCATTGGAAAAGTCACTGAAGTGCATCAACTAAGCACTATCTACAAAAGTTTGACAAAAACTGCAGAAATCAGTCTGGTCAAGGCGCCAGATCAGTAAGATTCAATTGTGTCCTGATAGGGTCTTGGTGATCTGGGTTTAACTTTTATTCCCTAAAGTTTAGGCCGCTTTAGAACCGTCCCTAGATTAAAGACCAGAGGAGACACTTTGCATTCACTGGGATCGGCCCGTCTCAGCATTGAGCCCTCTCAGTCTTCTTAAATCACAGGACATTAATTACACCCATGGAGAGTTAGACGCCATTTTCCACCACAGCTCCCTTGTAGCTCCTGTTAACAGGATGCTCCATGACATGCACACTTGACACGGACTACATAAGGAAAATGAGCAAAAGCGTCATTCAGGAAAGCCATTATCGAGATGGAAGGATTATGTAAAATTACATTTACAGTGGAATAGCTTTCTGCTGCATCCATGGGGAAGTGTAAATTTATACAATAACATATAAAGCTTTTCTCAGTAGTATAGTCAGCCCTCTTCTCTTCTTCTCACCTTCATAAGTTGCAGTGAGACACCGTGACTGACTTTAATCCATTTTGGCTCCTCATTGACAACTCCTTTTTCATTCTCCCAGCTGTCCGCAGAGGCCTGTCACAATGATGAAATTTAGCCGACACCGCAGACGTTACAGGTTTTTTTTTTTTTTTTTTTTCTCCTCATCAGCTTCCTTCAACAGTGGGCTCTTTCTTCAGGGTGTACCCTTCACACTGCAGTCCTCCACAGTTTCTTCATGTATCCTCAAACGGCACAGAAAGAAAATGACTATCTAATTAACTCTGAATAAAGAACATCACACAGTATGCTAATCAGGGCTACAACATGCCTTCTGACCTCGTCTTTGTGAGCTCCATGTGATGCCAGGGGACATCCTGTCGCCAGCTGAATAGTGACTGTTCATCTCTGGGTACAGCTGTGGCCTCAGTGCCCTCTTTGTATCACCCAGAGTCCAACAGAAAAAGAACTGCAAGTAGTGGGGTGCTCTGCTGCTTTCTGCCATCTAGTTATCTTAAAGGAAAAACGATTAAGCGGGAAATTCTCTTTTACATTAAAAGAGCAAACTGGATCTCAGTCTGATTGGAAACACACCAAGACCACCTTGGAAGATGGATCCAAGAGCAGTTAATGGTCCATCCATGGAAATGAACTCTGGTTCACCTTAAGTGAACCAAATGTATCAAATAGAAACTTCTTATTTGCTCACTTTTTAGTTTAATCAGATCACTTAATTAACTCAAAATAGAAGATTCAGGAAAAAACAATAAATCTAAAATGTCTTTATTACTAAATATAAACATGTACTCTTTATGGAAGAATTTGACACACCTTTATGAAGTTTTTGATTTTTCTCAGACAGTATAAGGCCTAAAAATATCTCTGAATGGAACTGGAAATGGCTTGTGAAAGGACAGTGGCATTTTCACCACAGTACGTCTGACATTTCAGGGCGTCTGCTGGGAAATCTTGTCACTCTTTAGACAGAAAAAGTTGAAATAGGTCTCTATCAGTGTCATTGTTTTGGCAACATAACTGTCAAAAAACAACAAGGTACATTGTCATTGGTGGGACATATGGTGTTAAATTCCAGGAGAAGCTTCAAACGGCCTGATCGATACCTCTCCTCTTTCAGCATATGCGATTAGCCCGACCTGCCACTCTCCTTTTTCCATCAACACGGGGAAGCACTCTCAGACACTTACTGTAAAGGAGAAGACACTCAAGAGCACTTACTATAATTCACACAAACCTGTGTGCAAACATGTACACTAACGCTACAGCTGGACTCCCAGGGGAACCTCGTGAAACGTGAGTGAATGAGAGTCAGATGAGAGGAAGAAAGTGACAGCACGAGGCTTATCATAAGATAAGTGGTTTGTCAAAAGATGATTATCATCAACATCTGAAAGTTTTTCATAGTTTGGGGTAAGGTTGGTCGACCCAATATATACGATCATTTCCATTTCCAGTTTAACTGAAATAAAAGTCAGCAAAAATGTATATAGGAGCATTTTAATGGTCAACCACATGAATGGGTTTATCCTATTGGTCACATACATAAAGAGATTTTTTTTTGATTTGTTAAATACTTCCAGAAGTCATGAAATCGTTTTAGAATATCTATAAATATCTGAGAGGACCATTTATCACAGTTCACCTCGTCTTTTGCGATACTTGTGTGACAGATGATTGTGACGACAATCCACTTTTTATTCTCCAGGCAGTTTGAACACTCTTGTTACTTGAAAAGCAACACTTTACAATCACTTTTTTTTAAACCAGATTCCACACTTCTAATTTATTAAGAGATTTATTATATTTATTGACACCTTTTTATTTATGTGAGTGAAAGGAGAGGAGAGAGGAATTCTAAAATTATTTCATTTAACGGAACGTTCTTAGTTCTTGAGCGTTGTCACTGCATCAGATTGTCTGACTGTTGAGTGTTTTGAAAGTCAACTGAAGACGTTTATTTATTAGGAAAGCTTTTAGCTAAAATTTCCATTTTAGTTTAGCTTCCCCCACTTTTTTAGTTACCATCTCTGCCAATAACACTTGATTGTTTCCCTTTAATTATTTATTATGTAAAGTTTTATTGATTTGTCTTGTATTTTAACTTTTGAGAAGCACTTTGTGAGCAGCCCTCTGTAAAAGTGCTATATAAATAAAGATTTCCTTACTTACTTACAATTAATTTTTATTTTTTGGTTTTTTTTTTTTTATTTTACTGGCATTCAAACATAGCTATTTGACTTTTGGATGAATGTAAAATTATTTTAGAAAAACAAATCAACTAGCAAACATATGTAATTTTCTACTTCAGTTCAAGAGAAAATTTCACCGACACTCCTTTTTTACACTATCTAGAACCGTCCTCACTGAACATCGTTCTGACCTTAAAAAAGTTAAATGCTGATACTTGGCCTCTTTATTTTGAAAAGCTTGTTAGCTTTGGGCCTCCTGGCAATATAGCAAGAAATAAAAAAAGCCTCTTTTTTTTTTTTGCTGGTTAAAATTGAATTAAAATCTATGCGTGCTGAAGGAATGGCAAGCGAGAGTCATGGTGTGTTACGGGATGAGGTTGTATATCACACTCTGTAGAGCGAGCAGCAGAAACGGCCCTAATTGGATCAGCAATGCTCCATTAGGCCTGTGAACTGTGCACAAGGAGATGGAATAAAGAGACAAGGAGAGGGATAGAGGAAGTCTAGGATTGAGGGAAAACTGACGTGAAGAGGAAAACTAAATGGAACAGACAACAAAAAGAAATCTCAGTTGATTCAATGCACATATTGAGCATCTAGATTAAGTAGATGAAGTAACATCTGATACAGATCTTTACTTGACAACAATATCGGATTTGTTAAATAAAAACAAAAATAAAATTCAAGTGAGTCAATTGGTTTTGTTCATCTATTGTCCAGTTTCATCGACAGGTGGAGAACTAAGCTTCAATTTAAAGAGATGGTGCCATCTAGTGGTTTTAGTGATTATCACATCTTAGAAAATTTGGTTCCAACTGTATATAAAAAAATCATGGCAGTAAAAATATTTTAAAATGTAGATTCTCGCTCACTAAATGAATTCTTAAAGCATTACCATGCATTTTTATATTCCTTTTGGGTAAGGATGACAAGTGTTTACATGAGAAAGCCGGGCAAAGTGCTTTGCCATCGGTGTATATGCGTGTAGAAATGGTACTGGAGCTGCACAGGCATTTGGGGCTTGAAGCACAAAAGCGCTTAGTAAGAAAATCCCATTCAGCATTCATTTAATGCTTGAAAAGCTGCCAAACCTCCCAGATCTGGAGGAAAAGTCAAAGGGAAGAAGATGGATTACCTAGTTTGCCTTCTCCCAGGGAAATGTCAGGACAGTTTAGACAGATTTTAAATAATCAAAAACAAAAGCAGGAAGGACGCTCGGTGACACAGTGGTTGGTACGCTTGCCTCACAGCAAGAAGGTCCCTGGTTCAAGTCCCAGCTGACGGACCTGAAACAGAACCGCGTACAGTGGACCTTTCAGTGTGGAGTTTGAATGTTCTCCATGTGCATTGATGGGTTTTCACCAGGGGATTGGTTTATTCTATTTATAGAATTTACTCTAAATTGTCCCTAAGTGTGAATGTAGGTGTGTATGGGTGTGTGATTGAGGCCCTGAGACAGACTTGCAACCTGTATCCTGCCTTTGTCCAGGTTAGGCTCTGGCGACCTTGTGACACTAAAAGGGACAAAACGGGGTTTGAAAATGAATGAATGAAAAACTTAGTTAGAATGAAGGAAAAAGTTACGAGTTGGCAGCATTGGCCAAAAAATTGGAAAATAAGTGTTTGATGGACGGTATACAAATTCAGATATCAAGTCAAGTGGCAACCGAAAAAAACAAAAAGTTCAGATGCTGTCATCTTAAAAAAATCCAATGTCTCTACATTTTGCAAATTAAAATCAAGGCAAAAATGAAAAAAAAAATATAAAAAATCAAACTCTATTGAACTAACATATTTTTTAAAGGATTAAATATGTCTTAACTGTGTCTATAAGTGCAAATGTGGCTATTTATGATTAAAAGTTATTATCTAAGTTACATAATATATTTATATGTATATATTTCTATTTTTTCTTTTAGCTTTTTACACTTTTTTTAAAGTCTCCAACCTATTTATGACCAATTAGGTACATATATTTATTTTGCTTGACTTTTTTAGATATTTTTATGTAGTTATTTGCTTTTGTAGTTCTGATTTTATTTTGATTTGATTTATTAACACAGATAAAAAAGACAAAAAAAAAATACAAGCAAAAATAGAAAATGATTAAAACAAATTTATGTGATGGTGTGTTACAGAAACCCTTCTGGGTTTATTCAAGATGGTAACACACTTCTGTACAAAAAAAAAAACGTAAACAAATAGAGATTTAATTTATTAAAATTAAGTTGGCAAACATTTATTATCATTATTTTTATTGAAACAAAATAAAACCCAATGTTATACCTTGAGATCAAAATTTTTTTTAGGTTATTTTTATTAAATCTTGTTATCAAAAGCATACTCATTTATCAAACCTTTATTTAACCAGTAAGTTATCAAGAACAAGTTCTTATTTACAATGACGACCTTGATTTAATAGTTTGCTGCTGCATTAATCGGAAAGAAGATTTAAATTATGATTTATGAATAGAAGTAGAAGAGGAAGTTCTTTAAAAAAGCATTAAAATTTAGAATGAAAAACCAAAAAAAGTTGTTTTTCTCAGTTGAAAGCAAAATGCTCCTATATGGAAAAAAAATCTATCCCAATAATAATGTTTGACTTTTTTTCTTTTAGCTCTTCCACTATATTAGAAAAAAAGAAATAATAATAAAATTACCCCTCCCACAGACACACATACAGATATTTAATTTGTAAATTTTTATTACATTTTTTTATTCATAACAGCAAGAATCAAATTTAGCAATGCAGGCCCCATGAAAAAATGATTGGGTTTTCTCCTAAGTACACAAACATCATAATCTGGACAGCACCTCATGCTAAGTACCCTTCATGACCCGAGGACAACTTCTGTCCATCCCAAATGGTACCGTGCACCACCCATTTGTCTTTTTTTTTATTTTCCTTCCCACGTTTCTGTCAGACGATTATATTTTATGGCTTTAGAATGTTGCAGTCAATGGAAATCATTCTCTCCCGGTGCTTTCCAGACGGGCCATGCAAACGTGATCCATCCTTTCAGGGGGCCTGGAAACAGTAAAACTAGCAAGAAACAAACCGCAGCAGAAGACAGAACACATCATCTCAGCACTACAAGCATAGAAAAGAAACCCAAAGCAAAATAAATTTTAAAAAAAAAGAAACTTTACGTTTTCTCATAAATGCAAGTGTGCATGCTTGTAGATGTGAAATGACCAAATTCTTCGAGGCAAAACTTCAAACCGACGCATCAAAAGATAAAAACCAGAGAAGGATGTTTCAGTCTTCTTAAGCTCTAACTACATTTCTTTGAAGTCACTTTCATCTACTAGAGGCACAGCTTACATAAACAGAAAGAACATACTTATAGCTATAGTGTTTGTGTTGCATGTGTTTGAACTCTCCAAGAAGTGAAACTTTAGTTAGTATAGTCTGGATTTTTTTATTTTTTTTAAAACCACTATTCTATTTCTGTATCTTTTAAATATATATATATGTTTTATTCCATTACACTGATAGAATATTGTATACTGTAAATACATCTTTCTGTGTAAATGTTCTTATTCAGTATTACTGTTGTTTTTTTTAAATGGTTTCCTTTAACATGCATTCCTCTTTGAATAAAGACAGGACAAGTTGTGATTGGTTGGGCCTGGGAGGGCGTGGTCACGCCGTACAAACCTGTCCACAGGTTAAGGGACCAGACAAACCCAGTCAGGCTCTTATGCTGGAGGGCAGTGGGCGCCTCCTCCGGAAGGTTACCTGGCAAACTACAAGCTGCTGACAAAAAAGAAGAGCAACACTTGGCCTTTCCTGAAAGGGGGACTAAAGAGTGACAACTCAGTGCCCTTTTTAATGCAAGCAATTTTGTTCAGCCTTTTTTTTTGTTTGTTTGTTTGTTATCCTAGCAAAATTCCTTGTCATTATAGACGTTATTTCTTCTTATTTTTTTTTATTCAAAATAATATCTCAATATACACGATTCTCTCTTTTTGGACTATGTACAGAAGTGCAAAAAAGTCAACCTTTTATCACCTTTAGAGCCTCAGTATTCCCCGCCCCGCCCTCGCTCTTTGCAGTGCGGAGACTCGGCGTCCCGTCACCACCTTCACCTCGACCTCACCGCAGCAAACGCCCATAAAAGTGATTAAATATGCAGCTTGATTTCCAACATGGCCCAATTTCCAGGGAGAGTAGAAATATTAAAACAATAGTTACTATTTTGAAATGGATACAGTAGAAAATAATATTTTTTACTCTAAACATCTAAGATCTACATTTTTCATAACTTTTTTTTTTTCCTTATGTGACTAATTACAAACCTTACAATCGTTAAAATATTACTCAGGTATTGGCAACGGTTGCCAAAGTGACAACTCAGTCCTCCTGTTTCTATTATTTCGTAACTGTTAGATACTCATATAAAACATCTTTGTTCAAAGAACACATAAAGACTAAAGAAATGACCAAAATGCATACAGTTCAACAATATGCATAACTTAGAAAATATTGAGTTTACAATCGTAATCATACTAAAATGAACATTTCATGGAATCTGTGCATGATCAACACACAAACACACACTGTACCTTATACTGTATTCATCATAAGAGAGTTAAATAGAATAGGCAAAACTAAAAACCTCAAAAATATTTCCCCAAACAACAAAAACACTCCTCATCTAAGAAAGAAGAATAAAAAAGAAAACCCAGACAAAAAAGTGACAATTCCATAGTGCTGTGTGTGTGTTATTGTGGTGTGAATTAGGCAACTGGATGGGTTAAAATGGCATGTTGCATTGTGCTGACTTGATGGTACATTCTAAGGCTTTGGATGAGTTATACAATCGTTGAATATTTTTTATCACTTTCCCTGTACTATCCGCCGATCAATGAAGCCTAAAAAACACAACAAAAACAAACACCTGAACTTGTTCTTTGGGCAGTTTTTTTTTTTTTTTTTTTTAACACAGCCCTCCTAGCCTAACCACACCGACTAATTATGGTGACACACACAAGAAAAAAAAAAAAAAAAAAATGTCCGACTATCTGAAAAACATATCTCAGTTATTAGAACAAATACTTTCAAATTTGTCAGATTATTTATAGAGATATATACACTCACTCAATCTGGTTTTGAACCTCTCCTTAACATACACTTAAAAAGTGAAACACTGAATCAATCAACAAAAGTTCTGTAATTTGTTACATTTATTTTTTTTTTAAATCAAATTAAATTTACTCAACTCAGAAATGCAATTTGAAAAAACTAATATTTTAAAAAACGCTTTTGTCAATTGATCACTGATGTTTCACTTTTTACAATGTAGATGTAAAATCAAAAGACTGTAAAAACAATTATTTACCACATAAACCCTCCTTTTTTAAGTCACTTGTTATTTTTCGACTTTATACCAGCCTTCTCACAGCAGATTAGACAGCTAATTATCACAAGATCTTCATCATGGAGAGTCTTTTGGTCTCTCACACAGGCCTAGAGATCAACTTCCAGTCATTACATCTTTAAACAACTGACAAAAAAAAAAAAAAAAAAAAATTGAACACCATGGGGTCAATCACAGAATATGAAAATGTATCTGTCGCTAATAGGAATCACAGCTAATGATGATGGATGCAGCATGCTGTCGATTTAAAAAAAAAGGACATATTAAAGGGAATCGTTGGGATAAACAATTGGTTGCACAGTTCGAATATCATTCATGTATTATTGAGATGTATGGCACTGTACAGGACGGCCTGCAAGGTTAAACACATGTGCTTCAGAGATAGAAAGGTAGGCTACAAAGGTTTGAAAGACACCGCGCACAGACATTCAGTTGCTATTTTTGCCTCCGAGTGCACTCAACGTGGATTCCCTTCTTTCTGTTTTAACCAAAGCAAATCTAGAAACTAATAGTTGTGCATGCACATGGTTCAGTCAGAACGGCATTTTCTTTTACTTCACTTGAAGGTGCACGCTTGTGTAAACAGATGAAGTCATTCAGTTTTAAGACCTTTAAACCAATAAACAAATAACAGGTGATTCTTGGTCGAGAGACATAACCGATTCAGTCACTTGTGATCGGCTCCACACATTTCTGTTTATGATAACATTCAAAACGTGTCTGGTGAATAAAGGTTAGTTGCCTCCGCAGATTGAAAGGCAGTCTTAAATGTAATGTATTCTTTTTTTTCTTTTTTTGTCTTACTGTGCATCAACTACACATGAAAACACTACTAACAGACTGTGTCTCCTATGTTAACATGCAGTTTTCTCCCAAACCACTCTTGATTTGGCTTCTGTTCCTCTCTTGACATTAGGGCCATGAAGGGGGACTGCAGGTCTTGGACTGGACACCAGCACGCTCCAGTTTCATCTGGACAGACGTTCACACAAGGGCACAAGTTTAGTGGCAACCAATAATCAATGACAGGAGAAAGAGTAAATGAATCACACATTGGAATTTATTAGCTTACTTTATCAGTGTATGATCAAATGTTTTCAGAGAAAAGCTAAGGTGTGCTGTAATGAAGATTTTACATATTGATTGTATCTTTAACCCTTCTTTTAAATCTCTTTATTTATTCAGTTTTTGTTTGTATATATAATTACAGTGGTAAAAACTCATGTCCATGCAGGTGCATGCCAGGTCTTAAGACAGGGGTGTCAAACTTAATCGCACAGGGGGCCACAATCCAAAACACACTTCACTCGCGGGCAGAACAGGATAAAGATTTATTGAACACACTAAAATTACATTTTTAAAACTTTAAAACCGTAACTTTTTGACATAATTATCAACTAAATATATAGCATTACCTGCAATAATGCTCGTGCGAATGCTGTGAGCTGAATTCGACCACTGAAGATGCTAGTGCTGATAGCTAAAGATGCTGAAATTGATAGCTAAAAACATTGAAGCTGATCGACAGCTAAAATATTAGCAAAATGCCAGAATAGCCTAAAAAAACAAAAAAAAAAAAATAAAAACTTCGAAATATTCTGAAAAACAAACACAAAAAAAGTCTAAATTAGCCAAAACAGCTAGCGTGTAACTATCAGCCAAACTCCAAACAGCCTAAAAAATGTTAAAAGAAGCCTAAATTAGCCAAAACAGCTAGCATGTATCTGAAATATTAGCTAGACTCCAAAATAGCTAAAAAAAAAAACTGTAAAACCGTATGTTTTTAGCATAATCCTGAATAATAAAAAAGCTGAGATTTCATTCCAGAATAAATAAAACTAAACCTTAAATAACTTTCAATCTTTTATTCTCAGTTAAAAAAAATGTTGTCAAAATTATACAAGTTAGAAATTAGTGCAAAATAACATAGGGGCATCAATAACAATAAAATGAAATTATCTGGAAGACTGGCTAGAATTACCTAGCGGGCCGCATCTGGCCTTGACTTTGATGCGTGTCAACAAACAACAGGTTTCTGCTATCTTAACATCCGACTGGACATGGTGGTTTTACAGATGCATTTCATTTTATTGTAATGATCCCCTGTCCTATATATAACAAACTGTGATCTGCTTGAGAGAGAGCGTTTTAGCTCACTAACTTTGGAATGGATTCAGCAGACCATGAAACAGAAGTGAACTCAAGTTGTAAATAAAAAGAAACCATTGGTGAAAAATCTGGCTACAGCACAAATCTAGGAATAACTCAAAAGATGGTAAACTTGAAGAGGTTCAGGCTCTTACAAATGCATGACTATTAGTGTAAAAGGAAGACTTTTTTGGTACTTTTTCTGGCCTCATTTGGGGAAATACTGCCCTCAAGTGAGCAGCTGTGAGATGTTTCACTTGGGGTTTCCCAAAATGCTTTTGTTAAAAGCAAACTAGGCAGAATAAAATTGCAAAAGGTACATGTAACTCTAAATAGCAGCCTCTACCCTAAAATAATTTAACAATCTATTTTTTGAAAAATTAAAACAGCTTTTAGATTTAAAAAAAAAAAAAGTTTAGTTTTGCAAAGGAAGCTTCTAAATTTAGCAATGCTAGACACCTGATGTGTAAGAGTTTTATTGTTAGATATCTTGTGATTTATTTATGATCCTCTCATTTAATCAAACCCTTTAAAAAATGCTTAAAAAACATAATTTTTTTACATTTTACTTGAGATGCACACATTTTGATGTAAAATTGATGTTCTTAGTTTTTACCTTTATATTGGTTGATTGGGGAAGTATACATTTTTTTTGTCTGACTCTTTGCAGTTCTCTATTGAAAAAAGTATCAACTAATGAAAATCAATTCATTCAAAGTGCATATATCATAATTTTGCCTTTTCGGGCGTGTGCTGAGGTGTGTGAGACCACGGAATAAGATAGAGTACATACTGTTCTGAGTGAGACTCCTACATCTGGGTCACATACTTGTGACTAGTCAGATGGTCTGCAGATATTATTGGAATCTAATTTAGAGGGAAGGGGGGTTTAGGGAGAGAACGAGATAACGACAAAAGAGAGAAAAAGACACAGATGAGTCAGCTGAAACAAACATCATTTGAAAACTGACAGTAAAGATAAGGATGGCTTTGACTACAGAATGAGGTCATTTAAATCATAACTTCAAAAAGGCCAAAATATAATATCACAAGTGAAAGAGTGAAAAGAGGCACAAAAAGAGCAAACCTGATTGGCTGTTGCTGTTGCAAAGGGAACACTTGTGGCTGATGTCGTGGCTGCAGACACAGTGGCTGGAGAAGCACCGTGCATCATGGGTACTTGAGGAAAAGACCACACAAGCAGTTAAACCGGAGTGGATTAAGGGTTTGTTTGTGTTTGCCCTTCAACATGTTACTGTCTGAGTAAAAAATGTTAGAAACACGAGAGAAGTTTTTTGGAAGACCTTTCTGCACAATCGTTAACATGGGAGCGTTTTAATTGAAAAGTCAGTTTTATTTAGGTAAAAAAAAAAAATTGCTTTTGCTACTCCAACATAAAAAGAAAAAATATTCACGCTTTTTTTTTTTTTTTTTTTACAGCTCATGTTTATATGGCATTTATTACCAGACAGTAAAATGAGGTGCTTAAGAAGTCAGACAGCTTGCTATGTGGGTGAGTACAGGGCTTTTTGAACTGCAACAAGCATTTGGTGACAGACCTGTAGCAAGCAAAAAGGAACAGACTTGCATATTTCTAAGATGTATTGAAGTAAAAAAAAAAAAAAAAAATCAAACTTAAATTTTCAACTTAATCAAACATTAGGTTGTGACATGAATAGTTCTTTATTCGTACGGGAACGTCCCATCCTTAGTCAAAGCCCAATTTTCTACACCAGAAGGTTTGCTTGGATTGTAAAGTGAGTAGAATGAGACTTGAAAGACTACAACGGACTCAAAGTGAATCAATAAGGAAAGCTGGCACCTACCAACACTTGTTGCAGGTGTCATGCACAATATCGAGCCTGCCCATCATGCATTGCAGCAGGGAGTGGGGTGAATGAGAAGGAAAAGAAGTCAAGACAGAGTAAAAAAACAAAAGCAAAACAACACAATGCACGGAAAATTCTCTACTAATGTTCACCTGATGAATAAACCACAGCAGCCTTGTTGTTTATAGTATTTCAAATTTAAAAGTGTAAAGATTCAGTATAAATTAAAGTGCCAGTTTACCATTCAATCACTTCATTTGATTTCACTAAATACTAGCATTGGCCCCGTTTTCCCATCAGTTAACCACACCAGCTGTTTGCGCCATGTGAATGACCTTCCTTCTTGATTCCCCAAATGTGTCTCAGTGGCCTGTGAGTCCAACACTGTGAGACACATGAGAACCTCAGGTTCTGAAGAACTCACGTGGGGATCGATGGTGAGTTATTCTTAGATGGTAAGCTGAGTACATTAGTCTCAGTGTGAAATCACTATGGGGTGTCTAAAGAGAAGCAATTTAGAAAAAAATGGTATCTTTGGATGAAATGAACTCAAACTGTCTGAAAAGCTCAGTTTTATATCTGTTTAGAAAAACTGTACTTGATTCAGTTACAATTTTATTTGATTTATATAGCCCAATATCACAAAACAATTGCCTCATTGGGCTATTTTTCTTTTTTTTACAGAAGCAGAAGGTCAGTCGTAAAATATAAACAATCGCTAAAGACTAAATAGACTAAATACTTTTTCATGTACAGTGAAAAGTACTGACATCTATCAATTATTCAAAAGATTAAAAAACGTGCCCTGATTTTTTGATTATTAATCTAAGACGGGACTTTCATAAACATAATGCAGTAAAACTACTAGAGTATCAAATCCCACTTCTGCCACCAAAGTTACATCTGAACCTCTGTAGGATCAATGTCATCCATGCAGGGAATTCATTTGCCATCAAGTCACCATTGATGAGCACTTACACTAAACCAATCATTTTAGATGCTACAACACTTCCAGGCAGGGAGAGATGTAATTTGATAGCCATCAGTCGTGTGACCATGGAATCATATTCCTTTGATAGGTATTTTGTGAAAAAAAGTTTTGCATCTGCAAACAAGTCCACTCATGACATGCTATGCTTTAATAAAATGCATTCATTTGATAATTTCCAAACATATCTGACATCAAATGAAAGGAGATGATAAAAGTTTTACTTTGAGCATCATGTTGGTTGCTCTCTCTGACATAACTGTAGTAAATCAAGGACAACAAATCAATAGATTTACAGAAAGCGATCTTGAAGTGCACCTGGCTTGATAAAACCCCTTTTCATGGTTCAGCTGACATCAGTCAAGAAACTTCTTTCACAAACTTCTGTGTTCAGACCGGGAATGTGTCCCGGGTTCAAGAACACGCTTAACGCCGGTTCTTGAATATGCTTTTAGCATATTAACTTATTCAAATTTTATATTTCGCTGACCGGTTTTGACCTGTCTGTTTCAAGGTCCGGCACAACACTTTTTATTGGGTACTTGCTAAGATGGAACGCTGATAAGTCTTTATGCCATACAGATTGCAAAGAAAACAGTGTAAGACGCAATGTGTATCACGTTAAGAGTTATTTTATTGAGACTCCATTAATCCAAACACATAAATGAGTTGCTGTGTTTCGTCTTGCTCAGCCACTGTGTTTCTATGACACAATGCTCTGCTATGGTAGTGAAAAGAGCTTACTGAAACAAACTGAAACCACCTCAAAAGATGAGTCTGAGAGCGGTTCCTGGTCCCATACCAAGGTTTGCTAGGGTGTATTAAGAATTACAATTTTCTTAGGATTATTTTTGGGAAACAAACTAATTTACTTTCAATGAATCAGTCTGAATGCACCCTCAAATAAAACACTTTTTTATGTATGCGCCCTTATGAGTGCCTGAAAATATTCCTAAAGACGGACAACATTTTTGCAAGTTTGCAAGAAAAGCTGTAAATTGTTAACCACAACTATTTTTACCAAAGGACACATTAGTTTCGCACAATTATTTGGTATGGACATCTTTTATAAGTGCACATAATTTGTTTGAAGATGCAAAATCTTTGTTTACTGTGTTGCCCATAAAAAAGGAATATGTCTCCATACACTACACAACCAAGACAGTCGGAGGGCTGAGGCCTTACCTGATGGTATGAAAGCAGCCTGCTGTTGAAACTGCATGTTGGCCAGGGCCTGTTGGTACTGGAATACTCCAGCATTGAACATAGTGGTGGCACCGTTGGCTTTTTCAAGTGCGGGTCTCTTTGGTAAAGGAGGCAAAACGGGAGGGAGCCCCTGAAGAGGGGGCAACGGCAAAATAAAGGATGGACGTGAAAGAAATCAAAGGATGGTGGCAGTGACATCGAAGAAAGAGAGACAGAAAAAACAAATTCCATTAGAAGACAAAGTCGCTAATCCGTACAGTTACAACATGTAACAGCAAGCAAGGCGTGTACTACTCTACTGCTACCAGAGTGTGATGTGAGGAGTGTGATGTCAGCTGGCAAACTGTGACATCTAGCTGGCCTTGCACAACAAAAACGTTAGAAGAGTGTCATTACTATCCTTGTGTAATTTTAAGTGATAGCTGTGATGCATTCAGTTACATTTGCTTAAAGAACATCTAAATCGTTTTGCAAAGAAGACTGGTAAAGATGATATAAGACATAGCAATTATTGTTGGAACATCAACAGAGATAATGTAGTTGGGGAAGGCTGCACTGCTAGCTCCATGATAATAGTACTCAATAAGCCATTTAAAGACTGTCAGCACACCTCTTTAACCATCACTCATGCATTATGGGAAAAGGAAACAGTCATGCAAAGACTACCACATAATAAGCTATCTGACCCTGAAATGCTGCCCAGAAATGGCATTGAAGAGTCACTTAAGGTGATGAACTGACGTTGACAGCGGATTTCTATTTGCGGAATTGATATTTAAGGAATATCTGTATTTTAAAGAGCAGTTTTGACATATAATAATAATCATGCAGCAAAACTGTTAATAGAAGTCAGTTCATCACCCTTCAGTGCTATGTTAATTGTTTACATTGTTGACAAGTCGGTTTATCTATCACAACACAGCCTCATGCCTAGCTAAAAGGTGAAAGATCATAGTACCAGGTCAAAGGTTGCGTCGAGGGGTCGCTTCAGTGATTTGACAGCCGACTGAGTCTTAATTAGCAGGCAGCGAGCACATGATGGCAATGGGCCAATGGGGGTTCAAGCGCAATAACATAAACCAGCAAGCGGAGGTGCATCATGGGGGCAGCAGTGCATTGTGGGTTGGTGAGAAAAACAAACAAACAAAAAAACAAACATACAAATAAAAAACAAATCATTGGAATGCAATATACACCAATTACAAGACTAAGGCATGCAAATAGGGTTATTAAGAAGATCTAAGGCTCTTGTTTCCATTTACCGCTGATAGCCAACATTGATGTGTAGCAGTATCATGCTGCCTATCACAGGAAAAGCTAAAGACATGTGCTTAATTCATTATGATCATTTTTTATCTCTTATTCACTTGCCAGTTAATTATAGCCTTCAGAACTTTTGATTTCTATGAACTACGCTAAGCTTGAACGGTGCCCCAGAAAGAGGGATTAGCCAACGATCTATATCTGCTCATTTCAATTAATGATCGCTCAGAAATACACGGTTTGTTATGTAATGCTGACTAATCCTCTGTTTTTGTTCAACATAAGATAAAATAGTGATGAAATCTGTACTGAAAAACTGCTCTACTCTGATGGATGCTTGATGCTAAAACAGGAACCTTTTCTCTTTAGTCTCAGCACCTTTTGCAGACAACATTTCTTACAGACCCTGAGGATCTGAGAGTTTAAATTAGCTTTAATTCATTTACATTACCTTTTTAATTTACTTATTTAGCTTTTAAGTATTTTGTGTTTTATATGGTTAATCGTTAGTACATTTTTACCTTTTTTATCTCCTAATCTAAAAAGTGCCTTTTCAAAGTATTAACCATAACGTTTCTTTCCATTTTATTTTTGTTTCTTGGTTGCTGTTGATTTTAATCTATTGTGTTTTATCACTTTTTGTTGTTTTAACTTATGTTTATTTTTTTTTTGTCAAGCACTGTCAGCATGTTGATGAAATGTGCTCTAAAAATAGTGATTGATTGATTAATTGACTGAAGTTTCGAGGCTTCAGGTAAAGTCATCTATCTGAATTTACAAGGAAAGGCAACTTTTCATTTGTGTTTCCCATTGACTGTATATGAGAGCTGAACTGAGTAACCCTTCCCCCTCGTACAAAAGCAAAATCCTATTACTATTAAAATTGTCAAAATAACCACCCTTGCTCCACTGTATCTTTTTTAAAAACACATTTTTGCTAATCCAATTTTTTTGTCTTATATTTTTGCTGTAGCCCAAGTTATTTAAGTTATAAACTGACCAATCAGAGATCCCTTAAAGTTTAAGGCCTTGCATCAAACATTTGAAAAGTTCTATGGACGGTTTCTCCTGAGTCCGAGGCCTTTTAACATGCTCACCACTGATTGAGAGAACGGTTGCCGTGGTAACGTAGAATAAGACCAACACAGACCAATCACGGCTTACTGACGTCTGGTTCCAACATGGCGACGGAATCGACTTCATTTGATTGGAACCGGAAGTTAGTCATTTTCTCTGGGGATGGTTCACTAATTCATTCCAGTTCTCTATATACAGTCAATGGTGCTTTACTGCATAATAGACTAAATTTGTAAAACTAAAAAGCCTCTCACTTTTAAAACAAATTTGCTTTTAATATTTATAATCAAATCAAAAACATTAAATCTGATGCCAACACATCTGTGGTCCTTCTTTCTCTGTGGCAGCAGCATTAGCTCTTGTTATGCTGGCACAAAAAGATTATATTATTTTTAATTGAACCTCCCCAGATAAAAGTGTGTGTTCCTAAAAGTCTAACAGTAAGAAAAAAAAAAAACTGCTTAAACTAGTCTAAACCTGGAGAATTAAAGGGAATATGCTGTGAGATCTCACTAATCCTGTCTAAATTACGTAACAGTTTGCTGCACAGATCACTATGATATCCCAAGGGAGCATGATCTCTGCATTGCAGAAACCAAATTAAACTGCACAGTGGCATCTACATATTTGTCTTCTCAGCAAAAATTTAACACAAGCTAACTATTGACTAGAAAACAGCAACATATACAACTAACAAAGCAGCAAGACAAGGATAAGCAGGAGGGGAGCAGAAGGCTCGGTTGCATACAGCACGATCACTGCAGCCTGCTGCTTCATAAGCACTTCTTTCTCTATTTGTAACGCAGCATCATAGTGAGTCAGAGCCAAAAGAGCTGTTTCAAACCCTTCTGTCAATAAAAAAAAAAAAGCTTTTCTACTTGTGCTTTTAAGGGATCTATCAATTATTCAGTGTTTGTTTGGTTTTAAGTTTTTAAATCCTAACTTTGAGTTTTTTTTTTGTTTCGTTTCGTCTTTTTTGGTGTTGCAATTATTGAACAGACACGTACCATGGCTGCAGCGGCTGCAGCCTGGTTGACTTGATGTTGGGCGGCTTTGATTTTGGCCTGCAGGTGAGCCGGAGGGTGAAAGTACTTGCACTTCTCCCTCGAGCAGCGGCCCTTTATGTAGTCCATACACACAGTGACTGTATTGTCGTTGGTGTCAATCATAGTGCTATCTGCTGGGTGGGCAAAGCGACAGTCGTTCTCGCCTCGTGTGCAGTTACCCCGCTGGTATTCCCGACATACCTGGGTCACATATGCAAAAAAAAAAAAAAAACACATTATGGATGTATGCATTAGTGCACACAAACATCAGACTTTGACACTAATCCTGAAGTAAATGTTTGACACTTGATGAAGTGCTCAATCTGTTCAGCCATTTCAGAACTTGACAATCCCTGAACCAGACACAGCTAACCAATCTTAATGACAGTTTAGGCCATTACTATGGATTGATAAACAGAGCAGATTGGAACCAGCGTTTACAGTCTCATCAATCACAGAACATGCATGCATTATTTAGATGGGTCTGCTCCTGACTTTCCAGGGATGAACAGCAGGGGGCAGCAGCCGCACAAACACCAGCCAGCACAGGAGGAAAGTGATTGCTCCAGTATGGATGTTGGGACTCTATGGCTCTTATGGGAAATATCAGGGTTGTTACCCTTAACAGACACTCAAGCTGATGTCATATGCAGCCCACAGATAATAAAGAACCCACATGACAAACACACACAAGCTGGCTGCACTTTAATATTAAGTTAAATTGTTTTAGCATATTTGGATCTTTAGTTGAGGACTGCTTTAACTGCTACCCTCCATCCAGAAAATGCAATTTTATGGTGCGTGGTATTGATTCCCTTTTTCTATAATGATGGAAGACGGATTCCGTCAACAAGTCTGTTTAGTTTATTCACGCATTTCCGATTGAGCACTAAAGGCCACCATCAGACGTTATCTTCAGACAGGTCTTGCTCCGCCTTCTGTCACCATCCATCACTGCTGAGCACGAGGAGCTGAATGGCCGTACATCTCCGTCTGCGTCTTTTGCCCGGATTCGGAAGATTCCTAGCGTTAATTCCTGATGTTATTACCACTACTACTGCTATTTTGTATGTTCTTCTATTTAAAGCCAGACTGCCTTGTTGTCAGGCAGATGTTGGTGAAGCGAGGGAGGAGGGAGAGCGGGAGGGAGAACAGAAGATGTAAGCATGGTTGATGAATGAAGAGAAAAAGACTGACAGATGGGATTGACAAGATGAAGGTGAGTGCAGCTGTCATGTGGGGAGGGAAAAATTAGCAAGAGAAAACCCAAGTGTGGCTATTGAGGCTCAGAGCAGAAGGTGTGAACCAGTTCAAACTGTTAAACATTAGTGTAAGCTAGACTAGTAAAGTGCTTAATTGGAGAAACATACAGTAGGCCTATTAATCATATTTCTGTCTCAGCAGCAACTGTCCCTCTGGGACTTGCTGCAGGTAAGCAATCAAAAAAAACTTACGGTGTGCAGCTTACAGAATGCTGTTTATTGCACAGCCATAAAAGAAAAGAATCAACCAGGTCAGAAAATATTTTCCTGGTGGCGCAGCTTGCAGGATTGTCTACTAAAATAGGAGTTTTTGTCAGCCTCCGGGAGACAGTCTGCTGATAATCTACCGACTGGTATGTGTGTCTGTCCCAAGAATTCTAGCTATGTTTGTTTTGTATGACACACTGTTAAAATGTGACACTTGACTGGAAGATATATATTTTAAAACTCAAGATTTTCTAATGAAAGCAGTTAAGCACTGACTAAAAAAAATAAAAATAACAAAAGAGTTATTTTTGCCTTTACATAGTTCTGCTCTCTCCCAGACTTTCAACATCTATGTTTTTTTTTTTTTTTTTTTTTGTATTTCTTTCCTAAAACTGTCCGCTCACATTCTCAACAGGTGAACAAATTGACTTCCAACCTCCCAGCTCCATCCTTCTTTTCCATTATTGACCCCATCCCTCACTCACCATGTTGTCCACTCCTTCACCACATCTACAGGCATACCTGACTTACCTCGCTCTGGATAATTGCCTAACTAGCAAAGCATCACAGGTTAAATGAAAGCTTCCTAACGTTTTCACGCACCTCCTGCCGGTGTACCACCACAAGCATGTTTTCCAGGTGGAGCTATATAATGAATGAGATTGGCTCACTGTCCAATTCAAAAGGACAGGTTCTACAGCACATTTCAAACAATAAATAGAAAAAGATCAATGATTTTTCTTTGACAATGACAATTATGTTACATCATGAAATTTCATGGGAACAAAGAAGACGTTTGTGCGCTCTGGTCTGTAACCAGTGCAAAGACTAACCTTTTTCTTTTGTCCTGTAACAGATGTTCCAGGGATGTTGTGCTTGTTGTTCTGCTTACTCCTCTGCCCTGCCTGTTTGTCCCATAGAGGATCCTGTATTTTCTTATTGTTCATCTATGTCATGTCCCATCTTACTCTGTCCTTACTGACTCTGGTTCTGCTGGAAGTTTCTTCCCAATCTTCTATTTGGAGGGATTTTTTTTCTCTCCACGGTCACCTTTTGCTTTCTTACTTCAGGAATTATAGTAGGGCCTAAACGTATTTAGTGCAAGTTCTCCCACTTAAAAAGATGAAATAGGCCTGTAATTTTCATCATAGGTACACATTAAATATGAGAGACCAAATGAGAAGAAAAATCTAATTTTTTGATTTTTAAGGAATTTATTTATAAATTATGGTGGAAAGTGAATATTTGTTTTATTAAAAAAAATTCACCCTTTGTTGTCAATGACAGCATTCAAATGTTTCTTTAAATCTTCACAGGTTTTCACAAACTGTTGCGGGTCTTTTGGTCCATTCCTCCATGCAGATCTCCTCTAGAGCAGTGATGTTTTGGGGCTGTCGCTGGGCAACACAAACTTTCAACTCCCTCCAAAGATTTTCTATGGGGTTGAGATCTGGAGACTAGCTAGGCCACTCCAGGACCGTGAAATCCTCCACTCCTTCGTTACCCTGGCAGTGTTTTTTGGGATCGTTGTCATGCTGAAAGACCCAGCCACGTTTCATGTTCAGTGCCCTTGCTGATGGAAGGAGGTTCTCACTCGAAATCTGACCATACGTGGTCTCATTCAATCTGCTTCGATTTATAAATTAATAGAAGCATGACATTTTCACCCCCATGCTTTACAGTAGGTATGGTGATGCAAGTCGAGTTCTTACCAAAAAGTTCTATTTTGTTTTTATCTGACCATAAGTCATCCTCTGCTGGATCATCCAAACTGTCAGGACTCAGTTGGTCATGCAGTCCTCCAACCACCAGGGGGAGCTCTCACCAGAGTTCAAGCTGCTGTCCTCCTCCTGTACTCACCTTTCCTTCGTGTACCAGCCACCAGTTCCGGTCCTCACCAGCTGATTCCATCAGGTCATCAGTCAGACTGTTTATATTCATCTCTCACGCCATCTTCTCTGCATAATTTTGAATCGTTTCTCTCGTACATTCAGTCTGAGCGTTGTTCACATCCTCCTGTGTTATTTTGACCTTTAGCCTGTTTCCCTCACCTTCTGCCTCGTCCCTGCGTTTTACCTTGGATTGTTCCTGACTTTGAAGCTCTCTGTCCTGGTCTGTGCTACTATTTTTTTGTACATTTATGACCCCTTGTTGCTATCCGCTGGTCACATCAAAGGTCATTAGATTATTTGGCCTTACTGGACTGCATTGGTATTGAACAAACATGTTTTTGGCTTTTTGCAAATCACTTTGAAACCATCTCAGTTGTGAAATTGGCATTTTACAAGTTAATTGGATATATAATCTCTTTTTATGTCTCTTCCTCTTTGCTTAAATCCTGGTAATGACTGCATTACGTTAACAAGATGCAGACACTGCAACAGTGTACAAGATGCATAATTAAAGCCTACAAACAAAAAATGTTGAGGCAAGATTTATGTATTTTTTAGCCTGTGCTATTGATATTCAAAAAGGCGAAGCCCACATTTCAAAGTGCAGACTCTGTGTAGATGGGAAAGGATCCACAGTGGGCACGGCATTACTGATGCTTCATAAGTCTTAATTTTAATTTTTTTCAGAGAGTGATTTGGCAAAATAATTAAGCATATTCTCTGGTGTGTGATCAGTCATTTGTCAGTTTTATTAATGCATGTGTTCATTTATTTATTTTTGCCGGCAAGAGATTATTAAAATTGTGTTCTTGCATCCACACACGCGAGTGTGTGCTTCTCACCTCCAGTCTGTCTGTCCTCATGAGCTTCTGTGCGGCGGCGGCCGCGGCGGCAGCAGCAGGCACGGGGACGTTGGGGTTGCTGGTGACCAGTACAGGTGCGCTGGGTAGGATGTCAGCAGGCATTAGGCCGGGTGACACGGGGCCAAGGTAGGGGTTGAAAGCAGCGGCAGCTGCTGCAGCAGCATTGGCGTTGGTTGCAAGGCTGGGCGTGACTGAAAACATGTGCTGGTGGGGTACAGGAAGAAAAAGAGTCGGTCAAATGGGGCCACAAAGTCCACATTTGATTACTAAGCAAGAGAAATAAAAAGTGAAGAGACAAACATGAATCATTGCAGGGCTACACATGTGGAATGTTAATGTTCTCCTTCATTGCTCCGGAATCCACCTAACAGATAGAAAAGGCTTATGGTCAGCATGTACACACTCCCTTTGATCTAACAGACCGACAATCTTCACACACCACGGATCAAACAGATATAAGCAGCAATGATGAGGGACATCAAGCTATGAGTGCGCATGACGTGGTAGAGACGCTACGCCGCGCGACCTTTAAACTGTCCTGCTGGAGTTTAATAACATCGCCCTTACATCTCCTTCCACAATCCTCCAAACTGAATGTGAAGGAGTGTGTTTGCTGACACAGCACGCCACGGTTTTCTCTGCACGTTCCTGACCTCAGCCCCCGGTCTGAGGGTTGTCTTTTGAGCCGCTGCCAAGAGGACACAGCGAGTAATAAAGCTGCAGCAGCATGAGCTGGACAGCTGCATTCTTCTCTAAGTCTCCCCAATGCTATGGCTAGAAAAAAATAGACATTGCAATTCCTCAACTTTTTATTATTGGAAAAAAGGGATGAGCCCAGATATTTAAAGCTCAGGTGAAACTGGCTTACTGAAAGAAGTCTTATGACAAATTAGATAATATTTATCAAAAGTTAGTGTTTTATTTCAATTTATATATATATACATATATACTGCTCACAAAAATTAAAGGAACACTTCTTTTATTGGTCCTGGCATGAATTGAATGAAACCTGTCTGATCATTTTCTTGTTGGTTAAGCAGCTGAGGGCCTCGTGAATCAATTTCAGCTGTATTGGTGTTGATGGAATTAACAACAGGTGCACTTCAGTGGCAACAATCAGAAAACCCTCCAAACAGGACTGCTGTTACATGTGGAGGTCATTTCAAGTTTCTCCCTCTTGATCTTTTTTGGCTGGTTTTCCACTCGTGCTGATTTTGGCTTGTGTAATTCTCTCTACTGGCAGTATGAGGCGATTCATTAACCCTACAGAAGTTCAGGTTGTCCAACTTCTCCAGGATGGTACATCCACACGTGCTGCAGCAAGAAGGTTTGTGTCTCCCAGCACAATCTCCAGAACATGGAGGAGATTTCAGGAGACTGCTGGTTATTCTGGGAGAGCTGGACAGGGCCGTAGAATGTCCTCAACCCCTCAGCAGGACAGATACCTGCTCCTTTGTGCAAGGAGGAACAGGCTGAGCACTGCTCGTGCCCTACAGAATGACCTCCAGAGGGCCACTGGTGTGAATGTCTCTACCCAAACAATCAGGAACAGACTTCATGAAGGTGGCCTGAGGCCCCCATGTCCTGTAGTGGGCCCTGTGCTCACTGCCCAGCCCCGTGGAGCTCCACTGGTATTTGCTCAAGAACACCAGAATTGGCAAATCTGCCACTGGCGCCCTGTACTTTTCACGGACGAGAGCAGGTTCACCCTGAGCACCTGTGATAGACGTGAAAGAGTCTGGAGAAGACAAGGAGAACATTATGCTGCCTGCAACGTGGTTCAACATGACAGATTTGGTGGTGGGTCATTATGTTTTGGTCCATTAGTTGCCGCCAGGTTGCTCCTCAGACTGTACAACAGCTCAGGGATGTCCTCACACAGATCTGAGGGGAAATGCCACAAGACACCATCCGTCGTCTCATTAGGAGCATGCCACAACGTTGCCAAGCATGCATACAAGCTTGTGGGGGGCCACACAAGATACTGAAAAGTATTTTGAGTTGCAGAAATGAAGTTTTGGAGAAAATGGACTATCCTGCCACATCTTCATTTCACTTTGATTTTATGGTGTCTACACAACTGAGCCCTCTGTAGGTTGAAAACTGTTATTTCCATGAAAAGATTTGGCATTCTTTTGTTCCTAAGACACTGCCCTGTCGTTATTTGTATAGATATCCAACTTCATATTGAGATCTGATGTATCTAATGTGTTTCTTTGAAGTACTCCTTTCATTTTTGTGAGCAGTTCATATCTATATATATATAGATATATATATATCTATATATATATAATATATTCTAAACCACAACAACAAAAACTATTTGGTAATTATTAGAACCCTCTTGTCTAATGAGGCAATGTTTTCTTTAGTTTTATTTGATTAACATAATCACGCACAGAATATGAAATTTGAAGGCTTTTAATTAGGAAATATCTTGGCCTATGAGAGCTTTGTAATAAGTGATGTTTTATTACAACATTTATCAAATTTACTCCTCAGTGCAGAAGTGATTCATTTCATGGAACCCTAAAGGGATCATAAATACAGATGTAGAAAACAGCAGTAATGAAAACGCAGCGATGCAAATGCACAAAAAAGTTTTTTGAATGGTTAGAAAAATTAAATATATACATTGATCAAAGAGAGGAGAACAGTTTGGAAAAGTTATTAAACTATTGTTGAATTGTTGTTCTATTAGATATTTACTACAAAATGCATTTTTTTTTAGCAATTAGAGTTTAAAGCTCAATTATTGTTACAGACCCACTCCAATGAAAATTGTGTTTTTGTTGTTTTTTGATATGTTCTTTCAACATTTTCTGACAATTGGACATATTGATTGATTGATTGATTGTACACAATACAACAAAATCAAGCAGATATTTTTAAACAATGATTAAAGAAAAAAACAAATAAGAAAAAATAATTTAAATGTAGGACGAAAATAATTGTTTCATAGTCATAAACAGAGATTTTTGTAGTTAAGCATGCAATACACATTTAAGTCAAATTAGATTGATTACAGTGAGTATAGTGATTAGTAACTAAAATTAAGCAGTTTGATTTATTGTTTGAAAGGGAGTGGAAAGAAGAAAATTCATACCACACTGCTGAGTTATTACATTTTGTATTTCTGAATAGTTGTCATATTTACTTTTTTTTTTTTTGTCGACTAAAAGAATAGCGGTCATTGATTATCCTAAGAAAACATTCTTTTGTGCTTTCAGTAAACAATAATATAAATCTGAGATGTCATTATGTCATGGAATCCAGACATCATTACAGATCAAGTTTTCAAGTAACAAAATAGTTCTTATTGATAATTCTCAGAAAACATTTTTACAGAATTTCAGTAAGCTTCATATGACTCACACTATATGTAACAGATAAGTAAATACTTACTGATAATCATTAAAACACATTATCACATTGATCCCGTAATCATCGCTACAAATTGCAGATCAAGAGAAAAGAAGTTAAGACTGAAGCTGCGTTTCTGAGTATTTCTTAGTTTGAATTGGGGTGAATCAGGGGCAGACGAAGAAATATAGTTTGAAAAAAGTTTGGAGTAGTTGTTACGTACAAACTACAATCAGCAGACCACAAGCTTCTCGCTCCGGTTCATTTCTATGGATCCAACTGCAGACAAATAGGTGATGAATTGATAGATGACAGAGTGACAAATGGATAAAAAAAAAAATCAAATAAATCAAAAATTGCTCGCCATTTTCGTTGCACCAATCATACTAGGTTGTGAGGGACTGTAAGCTAGCGGGAGAGTTTGTAAACAAAAGGGATTATGGGAAATGAAGCTTTGTCCACGCCAACGGTCCCACCCACAAATCAGAGGCACATTTCTGATGAAATTTTGCTGCTCTTCAGAAACCATGTCCTAAATAATCAAAACAAGTTTTGGATTTGGGCTAAAAAACGATATAATCATGATTAAAAAAAACACTAGTAGGAGTGAGACTTTATGACAACTACGTCATAAGAAAAGTCTAAAAATTTACAATTAATTTTGCTCCATCTTCAATAATATTGACTTGATAAGTGAAATATAACTTTACTGTTTCTTTTTAAAACTATTTTAAACTTATTTTGAAAATATCTTCCCAATCCTAAAAGTGCATTGCAAGAAGTTTCTGTGACTGACAAAGCGAATGAATCTATAAGTGCTAGTGAGCTATGCAATTGCATAATGTTGACTGTCAGCTGATTCTGTCTCCACTAAAAAGAGTCACGAGCTTCATCCCTCACAGGCAGATGTAATGAGCCCTCATTCCCTGCATCCTCTGTGCAGTTTCAGTGAAAGCACTCTTTTTTTTTTTTTCATTTATTGTGGGAGGAGGGACAGATGCAGCTGAGCAGCAGATAAAATGCGGAGATGGCGAGGATAGAAGCTGCAAAGAGGATGTCGTTCTTGAAAAGGCTTTCAGCCATTCATACTCTTTGTACCAGTTACACACAACATGCTCCTTTTCAAGCTTTTCTTTCTAGGGCAGGTTTAAAGGTCTGCTGTTGTCCCATCCCCTTTACCTGGCTGCCTTTACTCTGTCCATTTATCTCTTCCTGTTACCTTTCTTCTGGCCTGTCCTTCTCTGTCAGTCTGTCTTTTTCAGCTCCTCTTCTCTTTACTTTCTCCCCATGACATAAACACAAAGGGAAGGCTTTGCAGTCCCTGGGAGATTTATTGCTTGTTTAAATCCTGCTACGGTTTCCTCTGTTGCTCTCAGTGGGCCTCTCCACTCTGCCCTTGTTTCCCGGGTGCGGGTCGATTTGCTGTGGACAGTCTAAGTGAGCACGTGCATATCTGTCTCCGAGCGTGCCACATCCTAAACTGCACCACAGAGTGTGGAAATAAGTGTATTCTATTAAACGCAAGGAGCGAATGGAATAGGAAGGAAAATCACTTTAAGCATGACTGGCAGGTCTCACGGAGTCTGTGAGGGTTCATGCCCACACACGGAGGGATTCATTTGAAGTGACTGACTATGACTTTGGCCATCACCTCAAAGATCCTCAGGGGATTCGGCCTAGTCCCACAGCAATTTCGTAGCCCTGTCCATGTTGGTGTGTGCACACGTGAGTGCGGGGATTTCTGGCCTTGTCACTCTAACATGACAGAAAGCTCCCTGTGTGATGTTAGGTCAGAGACCAGTCCTTCAACCAGCCTAATCCAATTCAGAAGTTCATGAACTCAAGATAATAAATGTATTTAAGTCAACTTCCTTCATTTTCCTCGCAGAATTGATGGCTTCTTAATTTGTTTTTGTGGCGTTTTTCTTCTGTAGCATTCAGTTCTACAGTAAATGTTAAAACACCAAACATCTAAGCTTTATGATTTATGTTTTTAGCATGTTCTTGTGGCATTTTTCTGACGATGGAGACCAAATATTGATATCAAATTAAGCTTCAGTTGCATTTCTGTTTTATTCAAATCATTGTGAAACAGGAACAGATGACAGAATGCTGTGGGGTTGTGCTGCACCAAAGGTCCCGCCCACAACTAAGAGGCAAATTTCTTTGAACTTGATAAAAATTGAACTACTGCCACTCCAGAGAAACTATGTCCAAAAAAAACAAAACTATTTTTTTCTGATGTTTCCTAAAATGGAATGATCATAATTAAAAGGCAGCTGGGAATACATTTAAAACAGATCAAAAGACGATGAAACTTTAATCTGAACATAGAAAAGGTTTTAGAAAACAAAACCTCCATTCTCTTTTTTTTGAGGATTGAACAAGATTTGAAGGCACAACCACTGATGTTTTTTTTCCACATAGTAGTATTCAAAACTCTTCATCGTTGTGCAATGATACAGTTTGCCATGGCTCCAAATTGCTCTCGTCTTTAAATTTTGTCTTTCATGATTGAGTGGGACACCACATTTACATTTGTACATTTCTATTCATTCTATACAATATTTCAACTACTTTGTCATTTTGCTTTTGATTGATTCCTGCTGCATGTATTTAATAAATGTACTTGGTTTCTGTCTAAATGTTTGATCATTTTTGTTTCTATTTAAAATACGGTGAAATATTAGGACAACAAAAAAAATTCACAACACAAGCTTTTTTCTCGTTACTTTACGATTTTTAATCTCATAAATCCAACGACTTTTAATCTAAAAAAATTAATACATTTAGCCTGTGACTTAAACTCATAAGGCTTTATTTTTGTTTTTTAACAGTTGCAACTTTTTTCTCGTAAATTTACAAGACTTAAAGTTATAATTTAAAAAAAATGTTTAACTGTCTCTAATACACTGCCGTGATAAGATACACTTTTTTTTTTTTTTTTTTTTTTGCTTTAAGGCAATGTGGATTCAAACAAGACTTTATTTCATCTTCTGATTATCTTTTATTTATTAAATTATAGTTTGGATCCAGCATGTTAAACATCCCTCACACAAACACATTTCCATCTTGATGCATAAAGTGGACATTATTTTTTTACAGAGAGCAGTAGACACTAAGTTACACCAGCATTGATCCAATGAGAGCCTGAATCCTGAGATGTAAATGCAAAAAATTGGAGAAACAAACTCTGAAGAGAACTGTGTTAGACACAAATCAAAAAGTTTGGAAAAGTGTTTTTAAAAAGGTAGGAGAATTGACGTCATTCATTCATTCTTTCATTCAATACAGCATAATTTTTATTTTGTTTCTCTACAATGAAAACTATAAATTGCAGAAGAAACCATGTAATAAATAAATATCTGTGTCATTATGCTGTGTGATAAAACTCAACATTTCAGGTTAGCTTTTTATTGTAGCCAGTCTGAGACACACCTGTGCCATAATCATGCTGTCTAATCAGTGTCTTGATTGGGCACACCTGTGAGGTGGGATGTGTCATCTCAAGAAAAGGAGAAGTTCTCACCATTACAAATTGTGAACAAAATTGGAGGGAAATGTTTGTTTTGTGATTGAAGAAAATGTTTCAGGTCTTTGAGTTATTATTATGAAAAATTTGATCAAAACAAATGTGTTGCGTCTATATTTTTGGGCTGTGTGATTTAAGGTTCCTGCAAAATTTGCGACCACAACTTCAAGTAACTGTGGCAGAAAATGATGCATTTGTGATTTAGTCAACTACTTCTTTTCTCTGCAGATGACCTGAATGTATTTCTAACAAACAGCTTCACCAAAACACAAGGACAACTATGGAAAAATAAACTGACAATGACAGAAAAATAGCAGATTCCAGATTGTGTTATAAAATCAGATTAAAAACAGGCTTTGGCTTTCACACTAAAATAATTAAAACAACGTTTTGAAGTGTGGAAACATGTCACATTTTGAGACTTTGCAGATGAGAAACAGAACAAAACTTTTTCTTGAATATGTTTACTTACCACTGGCTGTATTTGTGTACCGGGTATCATGGCATTGGCAAGTTGCATCTGCTGGGCCAGCATGGCCATGTTTTTCTGCTGGATGAGGTTATTCCTGCCGTTGATCTCCAACTGTGTCTTTAGGTGAGGGGGAGGATGCAGGTACTTACAGTTCTCCCTAGAACAGCGGCCCTGGAAGAGGGGGAGGACAACAAAAGGAGTAGAAGAATGGTTAAAAAGAAGGCAGAGGAAGATGATTACATAGAAAGTGGTGAATTATTATTTTTCCACTTTAACTGTGGCTTAATGTAAAGAAGTAATGAGCCTTGACTCGAGTTGTTGCCCTCCCATTAAACAGAGCCTGACCTTACATCCTCAGCATCTGGGGTTGTTATACAGAATCTAATGGAGATGTAACCATCATGTTTGCTCACTTTAACTGACATGGGAAGGGAAAACCCTTTCATTTAAAATGTATTACAAAACTAATGCTTGGTCAATAGCTCTTAGGATCAGCTTTCAAAGAAGGAAAACCTTTCACCTTCATACCATGATGCATGTTTTCCATGTGTGGCATGGTGTAAGACCAGCTGAAAATTTGTTAAAGGGCCTATACCGTTCTTTTCTTAAGCCATTTCAGATTAAACTATATCCATATATATGATCACATATACCTTTGCCACACCTAAAAAGAAATTATTTATGAAATATTAGTTATTTTTGTGAGTTTTTTCCCCTATCTGTAGGTACCCAGATGTTCATCCTAGAGCTAGCCTCTGCATCTTGTCTGCGTTTCGCCCAAGAAAGCAAACAACATCCAATATTTTGCAAAGTTGGATGTGCATATTGAGTATCTGCCTTTAGGAACCCCGGCCATCACTGCACTGGATGTAATGATGGCAAAGCTAGCAGCTGAGCTACCTAAGAGAAGCCAGTGGCTGATGACTGCTAGCTGAGCAGCTGATCACCACTAGCCTACCTCTGTATTAAAATGTGTGTTAATGTCACGGTATGACTGACTTAAAATTTGCTGGTGTCATAGAAAACCAGCACTTTTTTTTTTATTTTTTTTAATTGCCACGCCGGGCAACAGCCCAAACTACCCAGACCTATAACCACTGCTTCTCCTTCAGAGTCCCTGAGACTTTTTGTGCAGCTGCCTGCAGTGTCCTGCAGCTCTGAGCTCTCATCTAGTGGTGATGAAAAAAGTCAAATTCTTTCATTTTCTGCTGCAGCTGGAAACCAGTGCAGCCCTCTGTCTCAGCCCGAAATTGTGAAGTCATTTTTCTCTCGCGTGGAGAAAGATCCTCTGCAAGCAAATCCAGAGTCTCCACGTGACCAAAATGTTGCACGCGCTCACTGAGCCTCTGCTGGCGCGCACGCATCACTCGTGCCCGAAGAACAAATTTAGCGCTCGCGGAAGTAGACAGTCTCTCGCGCGAGTACTTTAATAAACAGATCAGAGATTAAACACGCGCGTTGAGGAGCAGAAAGCGCTCGCGGGGGACGGAATTGTCCGTGAGGATTGTTTGTGTGGAGATGTCTTATTTCTGCGTGGAGTTTTGACAAATGTTGATTGAAAAGTTGATTGTGCATGGTAAAAACCATTTAAATGTAAAAAAATATATAACACTTTTAAATAGAATCCAGTAAATAATGCTTAGATTGAGATAAAGCGGTGCAGAAACTTGAATCTCAAGCCAGTAGGATTGAAGCTTTTTGTTTTATGGCATGTTATGTTTGCTGTCTTGTTCAACAGATAAAGAGTTATCATTACACACACAAAAACTCAATACAAACAGAAATTTCTGACTAGGTCGATATTTTAAAGCATTTCATCACACTAAATCTACAAAAACAGAAGGTATTTTTGTTTCCATTGTTGCCATGGTGACATGTTTTCATGTACCAGCTTAAAAAAATGTGAATGCCCAAAAGTGATGCTTCCTCCTGGCCAACAATCAGCAAGAACAGATTGTTTGGTACAAACCAAGTTTATGACCCCAATCAAGAAATGAAAGTGGTTTTGTTGAGAATTATACCTGTCATTTTTGGTCCACTGACACGTTTCTCTAACTCATTTTGTTCACTGATTTACAAAATGTGCGTTTATAATTGCAAATAAGAAGTTTTAAAGGTCTAAATTAACACAAAGACTTGTTTAAACTGTTGTTTTATGATAGTTTGGGTTCAGTTTACCAATGTAAAATGAAAAAGTTATTTTTTTTTATAGAATCATAGATCATCTTCAAAAGAAATGTTTTTCCCAAATTCCTCACAAAGTTTAGCAATTTTCGAGAGAAAGGTAGCTGAAAGGTTATAAAAGAAAATGTATGTATTGATTATTGTTGTTTCTCTGCAACATTAAAAATGGCCAATTGGATGCCGGATGTTTTTTCAAACCTCATGAATCATCATTAATTGCCCTCCATTTGAAGCTAACGAGTTATATGTCAATTTTGACACGATATTTGTAAATAGCAGCCTGGAGAGCCGATGCTGCGTCAATACATGATTGGAGACTTCTGTAACAGCAGCAAAGCCTCACATCAGAGCAATCTAACATTATGTTTGTGTCTATAGACAGAGTGTGACTTTGCTGCTGTGGGTGATTATATTCATCCAGCAGTCTGCAGCCCAAGGGGGAGAAGGAGGGAATGTAATTTACACTCCCATAATGCCTGCTCCACCAAACACTCCCCCAGATAGGTGTAATATCTTAGAATTCTCTTCCTTCCTTTTTTTTTTTTTTTTGGCTCTCCTTCCTTCAATTACAAACTGTTTTAAAATGATGATAGCAGAGCGCTGCAGGTGCAGAGGTGCTTGTTTGTTCATGTATGTGTGGAGCACGTGCGGAACAGCGCCGCGCCTCGCCTTTGTTCTACTACTTCATCAGAATGCATCCTCCGTCCACTGTCTTTCCATAACTACTTTACATGAATTTCATTCTGAGGGGATTTGTGGAGCAGCCCTGCCTGCGACAGTGCCCCACTGCCACCTCCCACGAGGAATTAAAGGCTGGCTGTCATGCCACTGCTTATCTCTGTAAGATTACCTGCTGCTTACTGTGACCCACTGTGACATTTTCTTTCACAAGCTAACACATGCGCTCTTCAACTCCTCTTACATCACTAACACCTCTCTCTCTCTCTCCTTTCAACTCATCTGGCTCGATCTCTCTGTACCTTTTCTTTTCCCGTGAAGTCTGTTCTGCCTGGCTACAGCGGCAAAGATACTTTGCATTGGAAAGCAGCAAAATGTCAAGAGTTTCTCCAACATTTTCATTGGCTAAGAGAGCTGAGGGGAACGGCGCTCCCAGCCTGCCTTCTGGCCTGAAGGCACACATTAACAATTCTCTAAGTTTGGCTCATCCATGTGTGGATGTGACTATTGATTGGTGCTAATTGGTTAATGCCTTTTGATTTTCAGAGCGCGTTCCTTTTCAAGCATGTCATCACCAGCCATGTGTTTGTGTGTGTGAACAGCTATGACCACACGAGGCTGTCTGTTATGTAGATCTGTGTTATGGGAGAGTGTTTTGCTTCGCTTATCAGCAGTTAAAGTTCAGAAATATCTAAATATTTGAACAGGTTAAAAAGCACCACAAGGACAGACCTGGATTGAGAGAATTAGAAGCATTTGGGTGAGAAGAGATGTATTATCTGCGGCATTCTGAAAAGGCGGCAACCTTCATTGGGATTCCGTTAATACTCCCATCATCTCTTACTGTGCCGGAGTCTGATCACTACAATTATGTGTGAGCCTGAACCGACTGCCTGTCAGACTGCTCTTCTGCCCATTTTCTCTGTTGTCTAAATAATGTCAGTACAAGTTAACAGGGAGACTCTCTGATCTAAAACCCCCGCTGGCAGAGGTGTGACACCACCAGATTCTCCTCTCCTTTCATCTATTTGCCTGTCTTGTGCTTAAACCTTCAAAAGTCAGCATACTAATTAAAAATGTCTCTAAGGGTAAAGAGGTGTTTATGTTTAATTAAAAACTGCCACAATTCATTAATAATTGTCTTATTTTGATATAATTCTTTTAAGTAATTTTATTTAAATAATTTTACAGACACCTTTTTGATTAATTTCAAAATGTACTTATTTCACTGATATCTGTGCATCCATTGGTGCATTTTCAATACTTTTGTCTCAGCATCAACATAGTTTCAAGCAGCTGAATGGCTCAGTTGGAGAACTTGCTCATGGGAAACCAGGGTTTGTTTCCTAGAGGGCCCAATGATCTGAATTCAGTGAAGGTCCTTAGGTGAGACCCTAACCACACAGGGGGCAGGTCCCCATCCTGCATACAATACAGGATTGTGTTAGGATGGGCATCCGGCGTAAAAACTCTCTGCCAAACCAAACGTGCAGATCAGGGAAAGCTAATTATCACAGTGGCGACATCTGAGGGGATATGCCGAAAGGTGAACCTCAACATAGTTTCAAGCAAGTGCAAGTGATCCTCTGTGACTGACTGATAAGCCTGTGGGCAAATAAAGTCGAGCTTCTTTGAATGACAAAAGATTTTGCTGGAATAAAGACAGTTCAACAGCTTGATTGTGTTTAAAACCCAAATATGACTCCAAATGTAAAATATATATGTAAAAATGTAATATATATATTATGAAGTTTTATAAAGTGTGAAAATCTTTTTTTTTCTCTCTTTTTTTTTACCTTTTCTTTACCCTTTGTAATGTGACATAATATAGAGTAAAAAAGGACTTTGTAACGTCTAATTTGTTCGCTTTGTCCTACAGTTTCTGACCAAATACAAGATCTGTACTCCGAATGGACAAAAAATATAGAATCATAGATGCAGGATTTGAGTTTCATCTCTATGCTTCATTACTCAGTTGGAGAAGATATTGCAAGGTCATTATATGCAAGATCTCCGTGGTGTTATTGATTATGGAAAAATGCATGTTAAATAATGCATTACAGTAGACCACAGCATTAGCTGATTGACTGTCATCCTGTTCTGTCTCATCCTAGAGGAGCTGAACATAATATGATTGTAACTCATGTTTAGCTACTTTGATTTTTCCTCATTGTAAGCTTTAATATTAGTAGGGTTTTGCCGCAGACGACTAAATGCAGGTCAAGTCTTTTTGATTGTTACCCTGTCAACAAAGGTCCTCAACATGTTTGTATGGTGTGTGAACATGGGAAACCAAAGGGTAATCTTACTGACTTTACTTGAGCTCTTTTATTTTTGTTTCAGAGGTATTTTGATGATATTTCTGACTTTTTTTGTCCATTTGCTTTTGGTTTGCCTTTTTTCATGAAACATGGT
The DNA here is from genome assembly GCA_003999625.1 of Oryzias javanicus. Taxonomy (NCBI): domain Eukaryota; kingdom Metazoa; phylum Chordata; class Actinopteri; order Beloniformes; family Adrianichthyidae; genus Oryzias; species Oryzias javanicus. The sequence continues at coordinate 22,057,258 of CM012449.1, read as the reverse complement.
TTTAAGTTTTTTGTTTTAAAATTAACTTTCATTTCCCTGATTGTTGAAGCTGATTTAAAAACAAAAGTATCTGGAATCAGTTCCGTTGGTTATGCTAGTTATAGTTGCCAGATGCAAGTTTGTTCCTGTTTACTCCAGTTTTTTAACATTCCAACATCCAATATCTCAGACAACTGGACTGGAAGTACATTTTTTGATCAATTTTATCTAAAATTATTCAATGTTGAGATGGAAATTACACGTGTGTGGATGAGGGTGCGATAAATCGACAGCTATCTAAAGCAGTTGAAGACAGGTTTTAATCAACTGTGATGCAAATTTCACACCGGGCAACGCTCAAGAACAAGCCCGTTCTTGAGCGTGTGTTTGACCCATGATGTTCACACTGGACTGTCATTACTAAGGGTGTGTATTGACAAGAGTGTGGTGATACAATTGCATATTCCGATAGTATGACTTGTGAGATGTAATGCATTAGTCACAACTGAGATTTTGTTGTTTTGGTGTGATGTAGAGCTGCTCAAAGTTCTGCCAACTAGGGGCAAGAGTTTAGGTGGAGAACAAAAGTAAGACACTCAAGGAATGTCATGAATTTTAATTAAATATCATGTCAGCATTTTAAATTGATATAAGTATTGCAAAAAGAAATATTGCGATATATCGCCAAATCGATTTTTCCTTACATCCCTAGTCATTATGCAATACTAAAACATGTTTGACCCCTACAGTTTGAAGAGGCTTGGTGCAAAACGTTGAAGCGGTGCAAATCTTGTGAGTCCTACCTCTGGCTTTCTCTTGCTCGATTCTGGTGGTATATAATTGGGACTTTCGTGTTTTAGCCCAAACGTTACTAACAAAGCTGTGTCTCTGATTGGTCAAAGTTTGACCTGATTTTATTTTCATCAAGCATTCAATGGTTACGTGTTTGTATGTAGAGCCCAAAGCTGTTCGTAGAAACCTGTGTTGCGATGCGTGAAAGCGACAGTTTTAAACACGGAAGCCCAGAATGCACATTTAGGCTCAATTACATAGACCTTTCAATGAAAGGGCTCACTTGAGCGCATGTTGCCAGGGGCAGAGTGAACATAGCTTTAAGCAAGTCTGTTCTTCCTATTTGTCCAATTTAGAAAAGTCAAGAGACCAGTGTTGTCACATCAGGCCAAGATGGTGACAATGACAAAGCATAAAAAAATTTAAATCAGCCTAATGCAAACCAAAGCAATAGGATTTTTTTTCCCTCTCTCTAATCACTACGTCACTATACTTTTTGAGACATTTTCCCCTCACACATTGTTTATTGTGCAATGAAACAACATGATCAAAAGGTCACTTTGTCAGAGTTACTGCCTGTGCTGCATGTGGTGTTTTGGTTTTCTGTGAAGCTTGTGAAATTCCACTGTGGCACAGTTCCTCTGATCGACAACAAAGGCAGACAAAACACGAGATGCAGACAGAGTTTCAAAACAGACAGAAGGAGAGATGGAGACACAAGCGAAGTAAGCTTTTCCTATTAGTATTAATCAAAGCAGGCTGTGCAGGTGTTTTGGGCAATGTCTTTGACTGTTTACCCTCCAAAGAATTGAATGCTGTATCCTTTTTTATTTTTTTATTCTTTACAAAATCATTTCTGATATTCACAGCTGTAATCCGCCATTAATATTAAGTGATTTTATTTGTACAAAAATCTACCTCTCTAAAAGACCTTATTCTGACTCATACACACATTTCACAACTTCTTCAATATTTTCTACATTCCCTTTCTTGGCTCGAACTGCGTCTGAGCTGGCGGCTGCTGCACAGTGAGAACCGTGACCAGTGTGACAACTGTAGAGCTGAACGATTCTGAATCTACGTGGATTATTAATTCTCTTTTAACGGCACTATCTCTTTTACTCTCCCTTAGACAAACACCCTTCAGCAAAGCTGTGTCTGCTGTGAAGAGAATACAAGCCTTTGCGTGCACTCCTGTTGGCGAGCATACAACTACAAAAATTATGACATCAGACATGGCACAAAGACCAGTCTGTTTGAGAGTCCAATGTGACTAGCTAAAACCCACTCCCAAAAACACCTAAACTCTCCAAAACACAGAAATGCAGACCAATCATACAGCATTTAAGAAAAAAAACCTGCTGACAAACATGCTTTCTTTTATCAGATAGTTTTCTTTTTCTCATTTAAGAACATTGTTAGCAAATTCCAACTTGAATATGAGTATAAAAAGCCATTTAAAAAGATTAAATTAGATAGGTCTTTGAGACAGATACAAAATCTGATGTAAAAAATGCCAAAAAATGAGACACAGAGATGAGTTCAAAAGTGTAACCAGGATTTAAAACACACACACACACCAGCTCAGTTGACTGACAAATGCAGCCTCAGACAGTAAAGCTCCCACACGCCACAACTAACACATGGTTAGAGGAAGGCTTTTAGCCGCTGTGTTCAATTAGACGAAACTCCATTTACAATCCCCAGCAGCACCACTTAGCCTAGCATGTTTTGGGTGGGAGAGGAAACAAAATCGTTAGCTCGGGAATCTAATAATGGGGCTAAATCGTTAGCCACGATGCGTAATGACATCATACTTGTACAGTTTGTTATTTAATCTAAAAAATAAACTTACCAAACAAAAAAGACCAAATCATATCTTGATCATGAATAAAAAAATCTAAACACTAACTCACAACTATTTAACAGTACACAATATGAATAGATATTTGCTGTTGTACTACTTATCTTTTGAAAGTCAGGAGTGTGTGTGTGTGTGTGTGTGTGGTGGGGGTTGGCATAGAAGAAAGATAAAAGAAGGGAGTTTAGAGGAAAAAGATGGTAACAGAGGATAGTGACATCATAAAACAACCAGGTATAAAAATAGCAATATCTGGAATTGGTGGGCCTGTCTACACACACTCAGTAGTTACACACCTGATGGCTAAATTAGTCTTTACATTTAAACTAGTCAAAATGTACACAATGCAACTGTAGTTCAAACCCACACTTAATCATACAAACGCGCAAATGTAAAGCCTTTCATTCTGTCATGCATACTATTAGTACAAACGTAAGCTGGCACCGTGGCTCAGGTTAGTCTTTGTGTTTTTTTGATGTGTATGATGATGGAATGGACAAGGGGGGAGAGCACCCAGCCAGCCATACACCAAGACCCTCCGCCAAAGTAGCAGCAGTAGCCAGGACCGCCCAACCCCCGCCATGGGGCTGCAGAGGGAATCCGCCCACCTGGGAATCCCACCAAGCACCTAGACCAGGTCATGCAGGACTGCTGCAGAGGCCCCCTATGCCAGAGAGCGGGAAGGCTCAGGAGCACAGAGAGTGCAGGCCCCAGCCCAGCCAGAAGAGCACTGGTCTGACTGTGACAAGCACACAATCTTATGGAGTCGAACCAAGCCAAAGTATTTGCCACTACCTGTTGCCTGTGCCATGCCCATAGAATAAAAAAAAAAAATCTGCACAAACTTTTGACCAAGCGGTCTCCAACTTGATGTTTCATGCGAACCACATGCGAGTTCTGTACAGATTTGTCAATTTTTGTATCCAACCTTGAGGACAGTTGAGACTACTGCATTAGATAACATAAGTGAAAGCATCAATTGGAAAATGAACAGAGATTGACTTGTTCCTTTTACACTGCCACAAAGAGAAGAAAAAAGTAGCCAATCGTGTTATTAAGCTTTGAATTTTAATTTAAGTAACTATTTTTCCAAGTAAAAACACTCATTTTGACACGAAATTTAAGTCTACTACCATCCTTGAGTGAATTTGACGCTAAAGTGCATCATAACTGTAAGACAGTTTTTTTCACATTTCACATTTTTTATAATGTGAACATACAAATAGCTACTTTAATTCAAATGTGAAAATACAGTTTTTACAAGGTATTCATATGATATATGGTTAGAAATCAAAATATATTGTTGTTTTTCATGACAGGTTTACTTTATACACTGTATATATTGTTCCCGATCAATTTTAACTAAGTAATTTTAGTCGAAGAAAATGTGTTTGCCAATAACTTGAGACACAAAGCATGAGTGAGAGGGCTAAAGGTAGATTGTACTGTGACTTCCAGCTGTTTGTAATAATGAGGCGGTCAAATGAGGATGGAGAGTCTGTTGATCCATCCGTTTTCTATACTAGCTTTGTCCTAGAAAAGGTCAGGAGGTTTGCTGGAAAGCATCCCAACTGTCTTCAGACGGAGACAGTCCAATGTACAGATAACTGAGTTAAATTCAGAATTGATTTTAAAACACTGTTCAGCTTGGACAAAAAAAGCCCACATTAGTGCAGTTTGTAATGGAAGCTCATGGGACATGTTTAGACAAACTACCTAAACTAAATTAAGGTTAACAGGATTTGTGAAGCTGGTTAAAATTTGTTTAGATTACTGGAGGCTTAACAGGATCAATCTGTGGTCACGGCGCTGAACAAAACGCTACAATAATGTTGACACTGCAACTTCTAAGGTCACATAAACCAAAATGGGTACATTCTGACCTAATCTTCATATATTAATGTACATTCCACATGAGATCCACAGGAGCAGATGTTGAAAGTGGGCAGTAACAAAAGAGGTGATCATCTATGTGGTGCTCTCTGAGCTCGAACAAATGAGGAAGTGTTGCTTACTGCCCTCAGAGTGGCCATCCTGAGGGTCAGTATTAGAGTTTGAAAATAAAAGACTGCTGAGAGTAAAGGGATTAAGTATAATGTCAAAGCACCAAGTCAGCGGGGAAGATTGGTTTTCATCTTTGCTTACTATTCTCCCCCGCTGACTTGTGACTTGAATATACTTAATCCCTTTACCACAGCAGTCTTTTATTTCTCAAACTCTTCTCCTTTAAACTCGAGATGAATGAGTTCAAATGAAAGAGTCCCTGCAGCTGCTGTTGCTCTCTGGAGGCTGCAATATTGGTGGCAAGTGTTGCTCTGAGTCCAAAGGGATAGTAAGCAGTGAAGTTCTGTGAGGCAAAGTCTCTAATTAGCTTTGTTCCCATTAGATCCACAACACTATCTCCCCTCAGACAGACAAACACACACAGTGGCACACCAGCACAGTCACACACGTGCAGACAGCGAGAAGCGAGTGAGGCCATCCAGAGACCCCTGAGATCTGGCCCTTCTCCTGTCTTTTGCTTTCAATTAACCCTGTTTCTCCATCCTTTCATTCCTTTCTCCCTGTCTTCATCTTTACCTTCACTGCTAGCTTCAGCTTTCTCTTTTCGCAGTCTCTAATGTTTAGTCTAATTCCATTTTATCTCCCATTTACTTGGACAAGGAGGGAAGCAAAGATCAGAGCCAATAAAGTAGATTTAAAGACCTACTCCAATGAAAATTGTTTTTTTATAGCATTTTTCTAAAAATGAAAGACATATATAAAGAAAATTAAGACTAAAACTGCACTTTTGAGTGTTTCTTCATTCAAATCGTGTTAAATCAGGAGCAGACAAAAAATGCAGTTGGAAAAAGTGTGCTATTATTGTATAAAATCTACAGTTGGCAAGACCTGGTTGCTAACAAGATGGCGGCTGAAAATTATTAGCCGTAAACGGAAATTGCCCAACATGATTAGCCTGAAGCGGAAATTCCACAAAATTTCAGAGATGTACCTACTTTCATTAAAACTTTTTAATGTGAACAAAGAGCTTATTGATCAAGATTAGCTTAAAATGTGTCAAAAAGAGGGTAAACGTTTAATTAGTTTGAAAAAGGATATTAACAAAAGTGTTCAGATTGTGTTAAGACTTTTACATTGGAGCTTTAGCTTCAGACCAGTGTTTACGTTTGACCGCAGTTAGCTTCAACCCTTTACACGAACAACGTAAATTAGCTTTTTCTGTTGTGGGGAAAAGCAGCTTTGCGCCTTGATATAACACTTTATTTTAAAACTGTGTTGCATGTCACTAAAAATCTAAACCTTTAAAAGAGCCTTATCATGAAAATTCTACTTTTTGAGGTTTTAAGTGCATTAGAACTACTCATAATTCTCTATAAAGAACCCCAAAGCGGTATTTTGATCCATTCATGTATTTAATTGTAATCTTCTAAAAACCTGCGTTATCATCAGCAGCCCCTCCCATACCCACGAAAACAAGCAGGTCATATCGCGCTGTTGTCAGCACGATGTGAAGCGCCCCCTTCAGGAAGAATCTGCTCTGCCAGCACCGTCCCCAATCTAACACCAACACTCAATTTCTCCACAGGGCTAGCGGTGATTAGCACAACAAAAACCCTTTCATATTAGATGCAGAATACGTACATCTTCAATAAATTCTAGCTCAAACAGGTGAACAGGTGTTCTTCTCCTTGCACCACCACCCTCACTAACCCAGTCGGGCACATGCCGTGCAGATGCCGATTTGTGTTGAAGAATGAAAAACTCTCTGACATCATGAAATTTGCGAAAGCCACACGCTGCAGTAGGTGAGGCCTCAGGAATCGAGTTATTTTACTTCCTGGCAGGAAAAAACTCACACAAAATAACAATATTCTATAAATAATTTGTTTTAGTGTTCAAAGATCATTTATGAACATATATGTATATAATTTACTCTGAAAGGCTTAGGAAAATCATGGTATAGCCCCATTAACTTGTTGATTACCAGCACATGGCGGCTTTTCTCTGCAGATCAGAAAATTCACATAAATCATGTAAGGATTAACGGTTTGTTAAAGAGCATTGTAGATTTTTGACAGAGACACCTCATGTGTTAGGGTCGCCAGTTATTAGTCTTTTTCGACCAAAACCAAAATGTGCGGCACATGTGTGCTTGATGTTCTGGTTCTAGACTTCCATACGGCTTAATGATTTTCCGCCGCCATCGTGTCTGCAACCAGGTACCCCTCACAATCGGCAGGCTCCGTTCTATTCTGATGCATCCACTTGCAAACAAAAATATTAATGCAGGTCTTAGTTTTCCTCATTTGATCTGATATCCAACTCAAAACTGTGCTCCAATATTGCTTGCCATCATGTTGCACAGGAAATGTTAGGTTGGTGTCGTGAGGGAAGCTAGTGGAGGGAGTGTATACAAAGGTTTGGTGGGAATTTATGCAAGGCTTACACCAACAGTCCTGCCCACAACTCACAGACATATTTTTTACTAAAACACTGCCATTCTGTGGAAAATAAGTCAGAGAATTTTTTTTTTTTTTTTTAAATATATGGGTTTAACCGACATAATCATAATAATAAGACAACAAAGGTTTTTACGAAAAATCAATGAGATGTGGGACTTTAGTGAAAGGCACAAGTATTTGGCCTTTATGTTTTGTTGTTTTTTTTTTTTTTCTTTTTCCCTTCTGCTCATGGTGGTGAAATAATGCTGAAGATACGTGCAAACCTTTTTGATTTCTTCATTATACACATAATCTATTATCCCTATTTTTCTCTTTTTTTATTCCTCAATTTGTCTTTAAAAGTGAGTCAAGAGATTGTCTGAAAATGCCTTCTTGAAAGCTTGACAAAACGATGAAGTTGTCGTTGTACCTGAACAAAAGCTGGCACAGACTTGGATCTGTGCCGGATTCTTTAGCAGCTACACAAGAAGCTCTGATATAAACACAAAAGACGGTTTTGGAAACTGGCAAGATGCAGCGCTCAGCTCCAGAAAACGGTATTGTTTCCACTAGCAGTGCATGTACGCAGAGGAAAAAAGGAGTCCAAAACATCATTTGTTTGACTCGTGGACATTGTGACCTCTGTTAGTATCAAATGATTTCTCTTTTATTTTGCCTCGCCCTCCTGATGAGATGAGTCAGGATCAGGCTCAGTGGACTCAGAGGGCAGGAATGTTCTTTTGAGATTCACCTCAGATGAATCATGAGGGATGAGGCATATCATCACAAGACCACACCCTGAGGCTTCCAAGAAACAAAGAGATATAAAAAAAAAAAACAGAGAAATAATTCACAGACGTTGGTGAAGAGATCTCTTCTTACAAGAGCACAGACGCACACTTCCATTCTGCTTTGACAAAGTCTGCTGCTATGTTGGCATCAGCAGCTCCTGTCACTGCCTTAAGGTTAAAGCAGATAAGGGTGGCTTAGAATTCATTACAGCATAAAGTATCAGTTTATCCACATGTGGACAATGCATGAGCTCAGGGCTTTGGGTTTTTTACATAGACAGTGCACTTTTTCTTTATTATAGTGTTACAATCCAACATAGATAGATAGATAGATAGATAGATAGATAGATAGATAGATAGATAGATAGATAGATAGATAGATAGATAGATAGATAGATAGATAGATAGATAGATAGATAGATAGATAGATAGATAGAAACATTTCACAATGTCTACTTATGACTCCACTGTGTTCTGATGATGAAAATGTGGATGGTTTATTAAAAAATTACATTTAAACAACTTTAAAAAAAAAAAATGTTCTATTGCAATCCATTGTGGTCTAGATACGCTAATGTAGAGAGTATCCGTGCACGCCGGTTTTTAGTAAAGACTTCTGGGAAATTTCTAGCACACTCGATTTTGGAATGGACGGCACTAGAAAATGGTGACTATGTAGTGAGTAGGGAAGGAATTCAGATATTGCCTAAGGTAAAAAGGTTCTGACAAACGGACTCCCACATGTCCGACCTCGCATCAGTCAAGCGTCATCTTGACGTTAGCTGACGGCTAGTCAGTGGAACAGTTTTAATCGTGTTTATTTTCTTCCAAATCATGATTTTGGCTTTTTAAATATGTTTTTGTGGCATTTTTCTCACGATGGAGGATGTGTTAAAAAAGGCATTTTTAGTATTTCTTTATATATTATTGTAAATGGGAGCAGACTTGAGTTGTAGAACCTACTACGGCAAGCCACAAGCTCCCAGCTCTGTTCCATTCGGACTCATCCACTTTTTTTTATTTTTTTTTTATTTCATGGATGCATCCACTTGTTGACAAATAGATCCATGAACGTCTTTGTTTTCTTCACCTGAGCTGGCATCTGGCTTAAAACTGTGTAGCTTGATAGCTCTATTATTGCTTTATAAATGCTTTATATTCATATTGTTGTTGTACCGGTATTGTTAGTTGAATTTGGCGGGAGAGCACGTAAACAAAATAATGATGGGAAGAGGGCGGACACGCTCCACACCAACAGTCCCACAACTCGGAGGAAAATTTCTAATGAACTACTGCTGCTCTGCAAAAACAATGTTCTAGAAGACGACATAACTTTTTTTTTATTTCTGTTAAAATTTAGAATTAAAAGATCACTGGGAACACTTTTAAATGAGACCAAAGGAGATTTTGAGTAGTTTATGATTCACCTTGAAACTGATGAAAACATTTGCCTTTGACCAACGAGATGATCCACAAGTGGACATAAGAGTGAAAAGTCATCAAAAACTATAATCCTCCTGCAAAAATACCAAAATGAGCACAGACTCCTCTATACCGTTTATAAAAAGCACTCCAGACAGTCAGCTAGAAAGACGGAAAGCGGGAGGAAAAACACAGACTGAGTCATTTATAGGTTAAGGGTATATTTTGTTAGCTCGATACATCATGTGGGGGCACATGATTGGTGCGTCTTAATACCCTCCCACACGTTCAGTGTGCGACAGAGCCTTAGACCTTCACCTCCCCCACCTTCTCCACCTTCCGGCTGCACACTCATCCGCGTCGATCTGCATTGATCAAAGCCGGCTTGTACCACTTTAGTATGTGGCGGGGGAACAGCAGTTGTGGGGTCATTACCTTTTTTTTTTTTTAGCATTCTAACAATGGACTCATTTGTTGAGAAAGGCCCTGCTGTCACGTCTGCAGCAACGTTTGTCTGTCTGGGCTTAATTGACAAAGTAAAATAGCGTTGAAACAGATTTTAGATTTGAACATAAATTATAGAAAATTGCCATTTAAACTACAAGATCTTAATGTAATTGGGTTTCATTTCATGATATCACCATAAATTATCCTTGTTTTGAGAGTCCAAATCTCTGCAAAGAGCTGTAGTGATGACAGACAGCAAGCTGTCGCCAGACCTAACACAGCATAGAAAGTGCATCCCTTTCGATGGCTGAGCCTGATACGCCTGTAATCCAGTTAAAGCCTCTTGAGGAATTGTTGTGTCCAACAGCAAGCCCTGCAACATGCTCTCAAACAATAATGGGATATTAAAGACATTTCTCAATCTCCGGCGTTCCCAACTGACGACTGACATGACTCCCATTCACTTCCACTCAATGCCTTCCCTTTAATTATTTTAGCCTATCTATGTGGCGTCTATCAGCTGCTCCTTTCCTCTATCTGTGCGTCATTCTCCATCTTTGATCTGTTCAACCATTCCTCATTCTTCCGATCTCTTTCACTCCGTCAGTGACGTCGCTGGGGTTTTAACCGGTTTGCTTGACACCACCCTCCTGGCTGTCCATCTAGCGCACGTTGTTTTGATAATGCCCATATTCAGGTGCATACGGAAATGACATCGGTGTGCTCTGGCTGTGGATCTGCATGTCTCAAAGTGGAAAAGCGAGGGCTTGTTTGTGTGATCAAACGTTCCATAGAAAGCCATCGAGGGCTAAAAAAGCCACGCTGAAAGCGTCTGAAAACATCCGCCCAGTAATGGTCATGGAAGATCAATACTGCATGAAGACAAAGTGCGGCTAAACAGAGCGGTTTCTGTTAATTAGCACTTTAACGATCTATTTCTTTTTCCTCTATCTCTGTTCATGCATCTAGTTTTTGGTTTTTTTTTTGTAAATTCCCTTCATTTTCCACTTCTATTTCAACATTTCTTAGCTCCTCGCTGTGCTTATATACATGCTGTTTTTGAGTTTTATTTTCCAGGCGGGTACAATGAAGAGACAGTGGAAGCTCTGCCACATTGTTGTGATAAATATCCCACTTCTGTGTTTGTGGATGAAGGCTTTCAAGGATGAAGTACTCATCCAACTCTGATTATTTTCTAACTAAAAATGTGAGTGATGTTGGCAATGATGACGGTCTTGAATGCATGTTTATAGCTACTGGGGGGAAACTAAACAACACTGTGAGGACAGATGCAAAGAAAGTAATCACAATTTGTCACATGTTTTGTTTCCGCTCCCTCAGGAGCAAAGATCATTTGACAGAACGACATGCTTACGTGTTTAAGGCAAATGATGTCGCCTGCATCCTTCGTTGTGTCATTCGCATCTGATTACAGTCACTAGGATTTATTATACTGTTATATTGTATGTATTAACACATTATATCCATATTTTGCACTTCTTAGTTTCCAAAGATATAAGCGTATGCCGTGAATAATTTCCATGAATAACACAGCTCTTTCAGTGAATAACTCAAATCTTTATAAGTTGGTAAAAATGCCAGTTATAAAGTGATTTATTACAGATTTTAAATGTTCTTTTTCTGACTTCTCAATGTTAGAGTGGATATGCGGCTTTGTACGGAATGCAAATTACACCAACAAATCACTCAATGCAAAAACGTTAAAAATCACATTGGCAAATAAAAATTAATACAAAAACAGAAAACCAAAACACATAAAAAAAAAAAAAGAAACAAAAGAAAATTGAATATTTTTTCAATGTCCGTTTACCTATAAAAGTTTGAGGATTAGTACAGAGCATATCCGGTATGGTGTCATGCCAAAAAACTTTTGGTTGAAAAGACAGACATCATCATCCAATCAGCAATGTGGTGTCAGTAAAAAAAGAATATTTCTATGACTAAAGTAATTTCCAAAAATCTAAATGAAATCTTAATAAAAAAATAAAAAGAACTTGGAAAAGGTAGATGCTATAGGACATTGTGGTGGTTGAGCCTCAAACCACCACCACATAGGTGTTAGTATTTTCTCTTTCTTTAAAACATTTACTTTGTTTATTTAAAATAAATTATATGGGTGTACACGTTTGATTTATTCTAAGTGAAATTACAGGTAATTTACTTTTTGTTTTTCTGAGTTTCATATCAGGTGCTCCACATCTTCCATAATCAGCAGAGGAGGTTGGGAAATTCCACCGGCAATACAGCAGGGATTCCCAACACTCCTACTGGACTTTATTTTTGTTTCGTTGAGTGTAAAATATTTAGTTTATTCTTTGAAGACTATTTTGATTATTTAGATGCGTTAAGTTTGTATTTTCTCTGTTTTGCTGTTATAGTTTCATTTGTTAGTTTGTGGTTAGTTTGTTTCTCCCCTCCCCCATGTGTCCATATGGTTTGCCCCTGTCTATATAAGTTTCCCCATTGTGTCAGTATGGAGAGTCTGGTCAGGCCTGTTCAGTCAAGTCCTCTGTTTGTTAGTTAATCTAGTTAGATTTTTCAGTTGGGCCTTAAGTTATTTTTGGTTTTTGGAAACAAATGTACTGGTCTTATTAACTTTTACAAAAAAAAGGAAAATAAACTTCTTGCAAGAAGAAACTCACAATGTCCTGGCTCATTGTGAACCTTCACAGACATGAATAAATTGGGACTATTAACACAGTACAAGCAGCTGTTATGGATGGAAGGACACTGAAATCAAACTGTGTTGTGTTTAGCATAGTTTCTTAAATTTCACAGTCAACTAAATCAAATTAAACAGGAATTTCCTATAACTTTGGGTGGCTTTGATTGTTACAGTTTCACCAGCTGGTAAGCACTAACCCCAAAAAACCTGTTTTGTTCAAAATAATATTTCAGAAAACAAATTATTGAAAATGCATGAATATAGAGTAACTAAGCACTTCATTTGTAATTCTTTTCCTTTTTTTTTTGTTTTCCAATAGCTTACTTGTCTTACCTTTGCATCTCATGTTGTAAATAGGTGTTTTTACAATAGTACATCACCAGTAATGCTAAAAGTCCAAATTTGCATTGATCAAATCAATATTGTTAAAGTACTAAATTTACATAAATATTCTGGATAAATAAGATATTTTGCAAGAGAACAAAGCATGAAAAATAAAATGTTTGCGCGTCTTGTAGCAGCAACATGTTTGATTTAAAGGTTTGATTTTAGGACCATTTTCTTCAGCATCCTCCATTGCCTAATAAACAGACTCAGAAAACAACTGAAAAATATAGTTTCACATATATATCCAATACAATCTGATGGATAATCTAGTAAATTTACATTTAGAATGTGGTACTCTAAAAGTGAGGGCTATGTTAACGTTAAAGACGTAAAATTGGGCAAAATTTGTTAAATATTTCTCCTCATTGACATAAACTTCACGGCAGACAAACAGAATGGATTTTATCGTCTTCATTCACAACTGTCGACCAATTATAAATCTGGCGGTCTGCCCGCTGCATAATCATGTCAGTCCATGCGCTATACCATTGTAACAACACGTCTGCCTTTTCGCCACTTTCATCCTGGATGTTTTTATTCTAACTGCTCAATTTCATTATCATGCAGATTTAGAGCTTTTCTGCAATAACATCTACAGGGACGCATGCATGCATAATCATATGAGAAAGTCCAAAGACAGCCGTGAGGGATGAGCCCAGCCCCCCAGCGCTTTGCCTGCAATACCATTAGGAAGACACCAAAGTCACTCCAACATGATTACCCTGCTGAGGCAAAGTGGCACTGTGCTGCAGGCTCGCTGTGGATCTACCGGGAGGGTTTGATGTTTCAGTAGATTTGTCATTTCATGGTAAACGTGTTGACAAATTCTATACATATTGGCATGAGGTTATGTATATGAACCGGACAGCGAGAGAACAATGTGGTGAAAATACTAAACAGAATTATGGCTCTTCCATGATGAAAACGACAAGGATATCTGCCAGATGACGCCCTGTCCTGTGGTGAATAATGCCTCTCCCTGCTTCTCCATTTCCTCTATCTGTCGCTTTTACACCTCACTTGTCCGAAATCTAATTTAGGTGTTTGTTTTGCAGCATAAGAATATTACAAATGGGAAGGTTTAAAAGCAGTAAGAAGACAATGAAAAAAAAAAAAAAAATAGAGGTGAACAGGAAAGAGGAGACGAGGGAGGAAATGATCCATGTCGGTGGAGGTGAACAGGAAGTCAGTGAGGTGGGGATGGATGTGAGGCAAGCCAACAAGAATAGATCAGGCTATCGCTGATTAGATATTCTGTTCACAACAACAGGAGCAGCAGGATCCGAGTGATGGGACATCACACCTCAACTTGTAGAGACGCTGATACTACTGAGGCCGTCTTCATCCGACCCTTCAGCTTTGCAGGAACACACATTCATAAGGGTTGCATTCACCGTCTGCAGAAAATAGCTTATGGTGGAGAAATTGTGGTGTCCAAAAGGTGAAAACGTAGGGATTTGCATAGTTAAGGCTACTACCCAATGCCCTTGTGTGTGTTTTTTGGCACTGGCGTTGTTGTGTCATGTCTCCGTGCTGATGCAGCACATCTAAAGATGGATGTGTGTGTGTGTGTGTGTGTGTGTTCCGATGCTGATGTGGCGTATCCACAGATGGATGCAGGAGTGGTCGCCTCTCTGAGGACAGAGACGCATTTAGAGGAGACATCTCAGACAAAGTTAATAGCCCCTGGCTGTGTTCACTGCTTAGCAATGTGCTAATAAAAGCCTCTTTTTATGGCACCCTGCAGGATGGGTGCGAAGTCAGATATAGACCAGATACAACCTGTTTAGCTAAATGACAAAAAAACAAAACATCCTCATAAGAGAAAAATAAACCCTGTTTTTATGATAGTTTTGAAGCACACTTTATAGTAGTAAAGAGCTTACACACCCTCACAAATCTGCATATTCACATTACTGTGATCACGTAAACAGTCAAAGAGTCACGGCATGTCAAAAATGATGTTATTTAGATGCAGCTGCTGACGTCTCCGGTGTCAAAGAGTTAAACATTATAGAGATCCAGTTTTTGCTTAGTACCTTTATTCCCATTTTATTTTTATTCTTTTATTATAAAGATTTTTACAGCACCATTATGTTACTTTATAAAAATGGCAAACATTAATTGTTGTTACGACATGCAGGTCTCCCATTGCAGGTTCCATGCCAGGATAATATACAGGTTTGTGCAAGGAAGGTACGGTGGCCCTGAAGTGCAAATCACATTAACAAATTACAAAAACACTTTTATTATCATGCAAACTGAAGAAGCGAAACAAATATTAACAACACCACATTACATTTAAAAAAAAAACAAACAAACAGAATTTGCACCGGATGATGACATTTGTCCATTATTTCAGCTGAAAGTTATTGGACATTAAGCAATAACATCATGCAATCATCTATGTTTTACGGTTTCTTATTGAATTTTATTTTTCTAATATTTCATTTTATTTTCCGTAAATTACTTTTCTGTTCCAAAATGTTTTGTCAATTTTGTTTTTATACGTTTCGATTTCTGGAGTTTTTGTTTTGTTGTTTCTAAAATGTAAAGCAGGTTTTTAAAATATTTGTTTTGTTTATCTAATTGTCGTGATCTTTAAAATATTTTTATTTTAAAGATTTGTTGAAATGATTTACACTTCAGGGTCAATGTAGGAAGGGCATCTTGCATCAAACTCAACCAAAACCAGAATTTTCAGATCAGTGAAAGCTGTTTTGCTGCACGCTGTGAAAAGTGAAACAAAATCTTTGGAATTTGTTACATTTGAAAATAATCATTTTTATTAAATCACATTTTTGAGTTGAATAAACCATCAATCCAAAATTGGAATTTGATGAAAACTAAAAATTTGAATAGGACAAATTACAGAACCTTTGTTAATTGATCCAATATTTCGCTTTTTACAGTTTTACATCCCCAAAGTAGATTTGCAGAAAGTTGAACAGCAACAACAAAATATGAGGGTATTTAATGAAAGTAAACATGATTGTTGATTGAATCAACAACATATTGTAGCATTCTATTAACATTGAGACGTGGACATAAATAATGTCCAGTTTGGATTTCCGTTTTTAATAGCTACTGTTAGCCATGATCAACACTGAAAAAGAATAACTCACAAAAACAACTGAAAGCACAATGGCTCTTAGGAAACAGTCTCAAAAAGATTCTGGCCAGACTTCACTCCCTTTATGTCAAACTCATGTCAATTTGGTTACATGACAGGCTTTAGGACCTGGTTCATTCACTTTAACTCAGAACAAAGCAGAAACTCCTCCAGCCAAGCAGCTTCAGCTCAGTCTGCTACATTATTATATAATTGTAGAGACCTAAACGTAGAATATACAAGCCAAGTCATAAGTGTGAAGCTAGACTCCAATGAGTAAATATTACCAGCTGCAGCTTTGTTTGACAACATTTCCCAGAGAATAACTCCTTATAAAGATCAAATGTATTCGGCCTAGAGTGAAAATCTGTCCAGAAGTTGGGGTTCAAGTTTTATTTATAACAATCCTGGTTCATAAGATTTACCCCCTTAACTATTTTACCCTTCCATATTCACCGCTTTCTGCTGACTCGGGTGTCTCTTTATTCTTATTGACTGAATACATGGAAACAGACAGGATGGTGGATATCCAGGACAAGGATTGAGAAACCCTGATTTATAACAGTCGCAAGTTTAAGGGTTAAAACAACCGACTGAAATTTTGTTTTTTAGTTTGGTTTTGAAAATTGCACTCTGTGAAAATATGAGAAAATTGAGATATAGAGACGTAATGTTGGCAATAGGGGAACTAAATAAACCAAAAGTATTTTCTACTTATCAGTTAAACATTTTTACATATTATTTATATATATTTTGAATGAAACTTATTAAGATAGGTTTTTTTTTTGTGGATCAAAACAATTTAATTTATTTTTTTGGGGGGTCATAAGAAAAAAAATTACCTAAAGTTGGTGAAGTTTATTCATGGAAGTTATGTCAGAATTAAATTATTCAAATTATTTAGCCACTGTAAAACCTTTTATGTTATCAAATCAGTAGAATTTGTTGATCCTTATGTTAGTTGTTTCATGCACATAAAGAATATCCGATCACAGACTCATTCTATGCTGCAACCACAAGACAAATCCTCATGGGCACCACAAGAATGTTGTATGAATACAAAATGAGCTGTAGGATGTATCATTTTTATCATTTCATTGAACAATCCTTAAAAAAGGGGTTGTCAAGTATAATTATGCTGCAAAGTTGTTCGAGGTATCCGTAATTGAAATATTTTTCTTTTCTCTTTTAATTGCTGGCTATGTTAAAAAAAAAAAAAGGTTAAATTCAATCAAAAGCCTTCTCGAATGTGATGAAGAGCTGAGAAAGATAAGAATCGCTTTGAGTGAAATGAATATGAAAGTGTCTGGACAAGGAAAAGCAGAGAACAGGAGCGCGAGAACGTCTTGGGTAAAATGAGATTAACAGAGGTAATGAGAGAAGAGGATGACAGCGGGTGCATGGCAGCAGAATACAGATACAGAGCAGATTAACTCTGTTTGAGTAAGTTTCCTTTTCAAAAGGTTCTTATCCAATATACTGCATCCCCACTGCACACTCAAACAGACACTTACACAATTTTCTACTGGGGCTCTAATCCACATATATTACATTAGCTATTCTTCTCTTATCTCTTCTTTTAGCTTTCTTGTGTCTCTCTATCCTTCTGTTCTCACTCCATACACTCTGTGCTTTCTCAAGGACCATAATCTATTGTTTTCTCAGCTGAAATAAGAACTCTTATTTAATTTGAATATTAAAATACCTGAACGGTTGCTTTAGAAGGCATGGAAAGTTTTATTTAGTATTATTTTTCAGGCTCCAGAGCCACTTTCCCCCCTTCACTGTGGCTGTCATGTTGAAGAAAAATAAAATGTTCATAATTTCAATAGGTAGCCTATTTTTCGGACTACACGAGGCGCATGAAGTGAAACGAAACAGTTGAACAAGTCAAATTCTATTCAACTCATTTGCATCAGCAGGCTCCTGACACCCATAATGCTCCAACAATCCAACAGGCGGCGGGCCTTCACAGTTTAACAAAGTTACACTAAAACATTTTGACGTATTTTTGAGCGTCGCGTCCCACAGAAAATCAATGTGAGGTCAGGAAGCATAACCAGAATTCACATTTAAGGCGCACAGGCTCACAAAAGAGATTTTCTGTTTTTGATGTAATGCAAGAATTTTCAACACGGCTTATGATCTAAATACCAAACAAACAAATCAATGGTGATGGTCACAGCTGTAATTTAATTTGAGTTTGTTAGGACTACAGATTCATGAGCATTCTGGGCAAAACTTTTGACTCGTGGGTCACAAACGATTCTAAAATATAACAGAAGGAGCAGTTACACAGAGTGTTTTGGTAATCAACCTCAAAAGAGAAAGAAAAAACTTGGAATCTGGACCAAAAGGTGCTTTAATTTTGATTGAAAATCAATATATATATTTAAAAAAGAACTATTTTTATTTAAAAACTGTGGCCTTTGTTCTTATTTTAGAGCCAATTCCACCAATTGGCTGATGTCCATCAGGGAAAACGCACATTAGAAACATGCTGTGTTCATGTGGCGTCAGAAAAATGACACAGAGAACACATGAACGCCAGAAATGCAACAAACCTTCCAACACCACATATGAATAACTTTCTGCATTCAAACAAAGGTCAATGTATTTGTAGTTGGTGCACCATGAGGAGACAACAGAGAAAATAAGATATTAATACAGATTAATAATAAACCTATTCCAGTTCAAAGGACTAGATTAAGCATCTTAACAGGTCGCTTATGGCCCCTGGGCTGTAGTTTGCCCACTCCTGGCTTACATCGACCTGCTACCACATTAACTGCATTGAGATGACCCTATGTGACACAAGGTGTCTTTTATTTTGAAAGGCTATGTGAACATCTGTCAAAAGTTGCAAACTATTTCATTTTTTGAAAAAACAAAAAAAACTTTTCTCTTTATGTTTAGGCTTTATTAATGTCAAAAACACAATAGTTAATTTATATGTATCATTGTCGTATTTTTCTAAAGGGTGAAGTGAGACTTTGTGGCTCCAACTGGGTTGCAGTCAGTAAAAAAAATCAACACGAATGGCTCTATAAGTGTTGACAGTTGCAGACCCCTGTGTTGAGGGCTGTACGCTGTTGCGGTGGTTCACCTCACACTGCAACACCATCCCGCCAGGGACCTTTCCGTGTGTTTGCATGTTCTCCCTGTGCATGCTTGGGATTTCTGTGGGTGTTCCAGCTTCCTCCCACAGTCCAAAAATATGCATAATAGGGTGATTGGTGAGTCTAAATAGTCACTAGGTGTGAGTGAATGTTGTTATCTGACTGGCAAACCATACGGGGTGAATATAACAAATATCAGCCATTGGCAGAAACAAAATAAGAAATATATGAATTTAAGCATCCAGGCACGAATTAATAAAAGAATACACATTTAAACAAAATTGTATGAGATATGATGTCAGGATATGGCTTAAAAAACAATGTAAATATTTTTTATTATTTAAATTGTAATTTTACTAGGTTAAAACATCTCCAATTTGTTGCTCTCTTTTTATATAATTTCTTTAAACTATCCGTCCATCCATTTTAGAGACCATCTTATTCCTTTTTGGGGTATCGCGGTTGTTGGAACCAATCCAAGCTAGTGTTGGACAAAGGCGCTATTAATTGTTAATTTTTTAATTATTTTTTTTATCATTTAGTTTGTATTTATTCTTTTTTTCCCCTCAAGATTCTCTTTACCTCTTTTTAGTTTGGGATGAGGCACTTTTTGAGAATTTCTTTTATTGCAGTATTTTGTTTTTCCTTTATGTTTTATCATTTTCAGATGTGAAGATTTTTCCGCCCGTTGAGGATTACAGGTTTGTAATATGTGTTCAAATTTTAAAAACACCATCCAATGTGCTTCCACAAAGTCCTGTCAAGAGCGAAACGAGTGCTTGTTGGTACTGCAATGATCTGTTTCCAAATTCTGAAGGACATGTGGAATCCCTTGCTTCATTTTTGCCTCAGAATATCCATCATGCATAATGAAAGCAGTTTTTAATTAACTAGGCCAACATTTCCTTTCAAAGTACTTTATGCTTGCATGTTGCATTCTGCAGATGACCAGGAACTTGATGGAAAAGGAAGATTCTAAGAAACAAGTGTTTTGCAATATTGTCAGCAGATTATCTATTAAAATGTTTGAAATTCTGCTCAGTTTTCAATAACTACTGGTTCCAAGATCATTAAATAAACTGGGTTATTAGAAAACAACTTGATTTCATTTGATAGTTCAGTAATTAAATTCCTGTATTTTAAATTAAATGTAAGATTTGATCAAAATAGTTTTCATTTTTCAAATATGATCTTTGAAATGTCAGTGAAAAAATATTTGATGTAGATGCACACAATTATTTACTGCTACCATTATCTTTAGCACTGGGTGATTTTTTTTTTTATATTAATCATATTTATAATAGATAATCTGATCACATTTAAAGAAATAAGGGAAATTGTTTTCCAATTTGAGCTTTGATCCCTAAAATTCAATTCAATTTCAATTAAATTTGTTCATATATCCCAATTATACAACACATTTGCCTCAACTGGCTTCACATCGGTAATTTTCCAACAAAATAAAATCAGTCATAAAATATAAACAATAGCTGATTGTCAAACTAAACTAAACTAAGCAAAACTGGGCATTTCTTTCCTTAGACCCTCCTTCTTAGTGAAAATGTAATTTTCAAAGAAAAAAAAACAAAACAAAAAATTTAAATCACATTTTTTTAGTCATTTTTGTAAGATTTTAATCAAATAAAAGTATTTTACATGTTTTAGTTTTTAAATCATAAACAAGAAAATGATTAAATATGTGAGCTCTCTTTCTATTTTTCTCATTCACAGAGCATTTCTATAGCATTGACTCTATAAGAGAACTGGAATGTGATGTCACCTACAGAAAATGCCTTACTTCTGGCACCAGCCTGATGAAGCCAGTTCAGTTCCATTCTTTCAAGATATGGACGTCGCCATGTTGGAGAGTCAGACATCACAGTTGGTTTGAGTCACTCTGAGTCTATGTTTTCATGCCAACTACTGTCACCAGTTAGGAGTGAGCTTGTTTGAAGACCACACAACTTCCACTAAAAGCGGGCTCAGGATCAGGAGAATCTGTCAATCAAACATTAGAGGTGAGGGCACCACATGCTTTTAACAAGGTATCTGATTGGTCCGTTTAAAGCTCAAAAAAAACAGTGAAAAAGAAAAAAAACTATCATAAAGAAGGTGTCAGAGCAAGAATGGTTATTCTAATAAATAGAATGACTAGCTGTTCATTTCTCAATAGAAGTCTGTGGGATTTTAGCAGGAACTTCCTGTTTGGAACATGAGGCGAACGGATTATTTAGTCCAGTTCTCTTATACAGTCAATGCCAATTTAGGACTTGAGGGGAAGTCACAGTAATACATGTGATAAGGGAAAATAACATTGTCGACTTTAAATCTTTGACAAAACCAGAGCTGCTCCCAACGGTTAATAATCGAGCTTCTAAATCGTTTTCAAGCCTAAAGGATAAAATTTGTTTTTCCTGAGGATTTCTGGAAAGTATAAAACAGTAGTTTGTTAGAGACAGTTATTGAAAATCAAATTAAGTTTTTTACGGTTTTCTTAAAGGCTTGGTTGTGTTTAAACATTTAGGTTTTCTGGACTGAAATTAGGGGGGAAAAAATGACATCATAAAGCGGATCCCCTCCTTGGACGTTAAGGTGTTGTTGGGGAGCAAATGTGGAAAGATTTAAGTGTAACAAACGCGAGCTGAAGACCTGCTGTAATAGATTCAGAGAGAGAAAAATCCCCTTATCCACTTCTTTACTTGTTGGAACCTGTAAGCAGGCTGATGAATAAAACACAAGGTCTTTCATTTAATAACTTTTATTAAACTTGAGCTTTATGAATACTATGAAAAAGATTAAAAAGGAAGAAAGAATCTCATCTTCCCTTCTGTCTTCTACGCAACATGCCGTCTGCTCCATTGCTAGTCTGATTCTGTAATGAAGGGAGGATGATATGACAAATTGTCCAGGAGTGTGAAGCCACATTTACCAACATCTCTTCCTTTACTGTCTTTTTTCTCTCCGGATCATCCAGCGCGTCCTTCCCATATACCCTTGTCTCTCTCTTCGGGCCGTGCTTTGTGTTATGAATTCATCTGCAGATAAAGCAGATCTATCATTCTGTCATGAAGGCAGGGAAGGGAGGCAGACTGTGGAATGCTCTGGCTCCAAGAGCTGGGAAGGGCTCCGTGAACACCGCTATGCTTCCTTTCACATCCCCGCCGCGCCGTCTATTGCCCTCAGTTTGAACGTCACCGTCATGATCCGTACAATGCCCCAGAAACCACCCGCAACCATTCCTGTCTACCTCCACCAGCTTCGACCAAACAGTCCATAGCTGGAACAACATCCTGCTCGGCTTAACCAGAAATCCCCTCCCCTTACCAGGTATAACATTCAGCATGCCAATCAGATAACAGGCATGTTACAGAACCAGCGAACAACACGGAAGGGGGAACCACAAGATTCATTTCGGGCAAAGTACTCACTGGAGGTTTCATGTCCAACAAATTATGATCTGAGGTTTGTGTTGCTTGTATACACAACGCACTCACTCTCACAGGATTTATATACAATACAGCCGTATACAATACTTTTTCTACAGCTGCTAAATTCTTGCAAGAGCTCACGTCTGCTCGGTATCACACTAACCACAGAGGAGCTGAGGCGGTTGCCTGCAGCAGTGCAAAGAGAGGAAACATAGCCAATTTAACAAAATCAAACTGCTTTTAGAATAAAAATCCTTCCCCCACAAAGGCACAGTGACACTAAATGATTGTCCCTGATGAGGTCCAATAAAGTTTCATTTTAATGCGGAATTTGGTCTGCATCGTAAAAGGCTTTTAGCGCCGGGGAAAAGGTACAACAAACGACAGGAAGGAGGAGAACGTGTACTTTTAAACTCTACTCTAAATGATCAAATTCTTCTATTCACATGATTTTCTACAAAGTATTTAAAAATGGCTGACATAAAAAATAGTTTCAAAATGTTTCAATATAAGAAATTGAGAATTGAGTTAAATTCCCAACTATTACTGTAAGCATGGGGTGGATCTATCATGATGTGGGTTTAAATTCCAGCTAATTTAAAAAAGTATTTTACTTGATTTAAAGGTTATGAACTAAAGATTTTATTATATATCAAAGTTGGTTGAAGATATTAAAGTTGTAAACGTTAAAAAATTTATAATTTATAATAATAATATGTGGGGTTTTTTTACATAGAAGTAGTTTTCTTACACAGTTTACTACTTCAAGTAAAAAAAGACGTGATAACACTTTAGATGAGGTACTGCAAAACATGCAATATAATGTTGATAAAAGCAGTTTATACATTTGTTGAGGTTGTAAACTGTCTACTAATATGGCCTTCATAGACAAGGGTCTCACTTCATATGTTAATAAATCTTACTAAGTATGTTATTCGGCTTATTGTGCTAATAAATGTCTTACTAACACCCTATAAACATATTAATAATGATTGTTAATGTGTCAATAACATTAAGGAATCTTATTATAAAGTGTTACTAAAGACGTTTTAATACATCATGTCTATTTATTTGCAAATGTTTTGTTTAAATAAGTCATCATAAGTTAACCTCCAAACGATCCACGTCTACATAAGGCCATGTCCACACGTAGCCGGGTATTTCTACAAACGCATATTTGCCGACCTCCGTTTTATAAAAACGGTTGCGTCCACACGTGATCGTTTTCAAAATAATTCCGTCCACACGTCCCCGCATACTTGCGCTGCTGGGCGATGTAATGAGCATGCCAGAACAGTAGTTGGCAGTGTTTTCCTAAAAGTCAGTGAAAATCTCCGAGCAGGAGGAAGCGATATTTGTTGTAAAATAGCCGACTGCAAAGCGCTTATTCTCCTTTGGTCCTCGACAAGAAGCAGTAATTGTGTTTGTAAAAAAAAAGCAAGTATAAAGTATCTGTACCAGCGTAATAATTAACACACTCTTCGGGTCCATGCTGAGCATTGTAAACAGCGGCGCATCTATGACGTGTATGCACTAATTGTCGCAAAGAGTGACGTTTAAAAACGTAGATCTCCGGTTACGCATGTCCACACGCAGACGCGAAAACGGAGTTTTCCAAAATCTTTACTTTAGCCGGAGTTTTCCAAAAGCTCCGTTTTCAGTGACTTAAACCTTTGGTTACGTGTGGACGATAGGCCGAAACGGATAAAAAATATATGCGTTTTAGCAGATACCTGGCTACGTGTGGACAGGGCCTAAGAGCTGGGTATCTAACTTAAAAAAGCTCCATTTGTCATATGTGTACAGACTGGGCTCAATCGCTGCACGCTTTGTACGTAGAGCCTGAAAACTGACGACTATATGTCAGTTTACATAAACTGTTTTATTGGACGTGGTCTTTAGGTTTAGCTCAGGTTTAAACATATTGCTTAATTTTATTTGGTGAATACTTCAAGCTGCCATGAGATTGTTCAGCATTTGTGTAAGACAACAATTTACTGCAGTTTGCTCTGTCTCATCTAGGCTGATGATAAATTTGCGATGTATTGTGCAGGCCTACTACTAAATATCCCCAATGTCTATCTATACATACATGGCAGTTAAAATATCTTTGACTTCCTCGCCTGGTCCTCTCTATCCAGCTTTTCCATCCTGTGTGCTGCTCTGTTTGTTTTTCTTCCTCCTTCTCCAGAAGGAGCTACATGGTTGGGAATGTGTTGTTTCAGTGCCAGGGCAAAAATAGACGCTAAATTAAAGTGTTTTCTGAGATCACCCCACTGTGGAGCATGACCTCAGAATAGCACAGATATATACTCATAGAGCCACATACAAATGGGAAATACACGTTTTGCTGTCCTACTTCTGTTTCCCATTCAGTCAGCAGGAGTAACACTCAAACAAAATCCTACGAAATGTGCCAACCGGCAGTCCTGCACTGAAGTTATGTGTCTGGAAAGGAAACTCTGAGTCTGATTTACAGATGTTAGTGGGATTATTGCTTCATTTCATTTTATTTGGACGCACAACCAGACTCGGTTCTTCATGGCCGTCCGCAACTATTAACTTTCATATGACAACTGATTATTTTTCATAAAACAAGTCCTCCTATGTGTCCCACATTCACATCTTGAACCCACGTGAGCATTCCAAAGCAGAAAATCCATGAAACTCTGTCTGTAACAGCACAGGTGTTTGTCACACTCACCTTGAGTGAGTCAAAGCAAGCAATGACTCTGCCATTTTCCACCTGACAGCTCTTGGCAGGGTGGGCGAACTTGCACTCGTTGTCTGGACGTGAACAAGTTCCTCTCTGGAATTCCCGACAGACCTCTAGTGTCAGCCACTTTGTGTCCCGGATCGGTGTCACATTCACTGCCATTTCGAACCCGACAGCAGGGGTCGATTATTAGGAAAAGGTATCCAGCAAAAGGAGCTATGTCTTTGTCGATATGGTTTTAGCAACGCAGAGGGAAACAATGAAAAAAAGTAGGTAAATGACATGAGAAAAAGCTCAACTTGAGTAGTTTTGCTCCCAAAGTTTGATCTGAATAAAACCTGCGATGCCTTGGACTAACTTAGCACCAGTGGTTCCTCCTAGGAGTCAGTTGATGGCTCAAAAACAAAGACCTCAGCACCTTTTACCCAGGACATGGACTAAAAAGGGTCAAGGATGCTAACTTTGCAATCTCTTTCTTTAAAAGCACACCGGCCTTCTTGATCCTCAACTGAATTGTCAGATGAAACAAATAGCAAACGAGATTATCGATTACGCTGGCCCATGATGACGGGATGAAAGGCTGGGGTAAAAGAGGAAAAGGAAGAGAAGTAGCAGGAGACCAGATGAGAGGACAGCCGTAAGACAATTTCCTTCTGCTCACGGGAGCTGATAAAAACTGTTTGTCTTCAGTATCAGCCTTTGTCTTTAGAGAAGGAGGAAGTATCGGGCCACCGCAGCAGAGGGCTGAGTGGCATAGATGGAGAGGTCTGGCAGACACGCGGAGCCAAATTCGGGGAGGGGACGAGGGAGGTGTCAGCGGTGTGAAGACATCCTCAGCGGACCCGGCTGGCAGTCACGGCAGTCTTGATGCTTCTGGTGTAGCTGGCAGCTCCCACGGTCATGAGCTGGCACAGAGGCACAGGCGGCTTCAGTGGAGCCAAACGGCCACAGGGTCAGCAAATGAAGGCACTTCTCTCTGTGGACACACGGGGGGTGGGAGAATGTCAGCGCAGCGCTCCTCAGAAGCTCAAAGACAAAGAACCAACATGCACACACACACATTTTGAACACATTTGTTGTTTAGTTCCATGTAAATCCTGCCTCCTGGAGGCCCTGAGACTAATTTGGTGGATAATCCGACATCAGGTTGTTAACAGTGTAACTCAAGCATTCATGCATGAACTAAAGCAGAAACATGCCAGGAGGGTTGAGAAAACGGCACCATAAACAAAAATTTAAAGGCAAAACTTTTGTTTTTGCTTCCATTTGTCATAAGAAGAACGTAAAGATCTGAAAGATTTTCTACATAACCAAAATAACAGTTTCTCTTAAATAGTGTCCACTAATCTTCCTAAATCTGTCATAGTGATTACTTATCCTTTACTGAAACAATCCCTCCAACCTCACAGGTGTGCCAAATCAAGATGTTAATTAGACAGTATGATTATTGCACAGGTGTGCCAAATCAAGATGTCTGTTAGACAACGCGATTGTTGCACAGGTGTGCCAAACAAGATGTTGATCAGACAGCATGATTATTGCACAGGTGTGCCAAATCAAGATGTCGGTTAGACAACACGATTGTTGCACAGGTGTACCAAACAAGATATTGATTAGACAGCATGATTGTTGCACAGGTGTGCCAAATCAAGATATTGGTTAGACAGCATGATTATTGCACAGGTGTGCCAAATCAAGATGTTGGTTAGACAACATCATTATTGCACGTGTGTTACAAATCAAGATGTTGATTAGACAGCATGATTATTGCACGTGTGTTACAAATCAAGATGTTGATTAGACAACATCATTATTGCACGTGTGTTACAAATCAAGATGTTGATTAGACAGCATGATTGTTACACAGTTGGGCCCTGGACTGTCCACAATGCAGTTAAGAATACCACTGAAATGTGACTGACCAGCAGAAAACTGGTCAGTCTCTGGTGTAACAATCATTTGTCCCATGTAGTGGAAAACATTCTTGCATAGAAATGACCAGGTTGTTGATTGTGGCTGTGGAATGTTTGTTTGTCCACTCCTCTTCATAGCTGTGCAAACCTGCATGACACATTGCAGGAACTGGAACACACTGTCATATACAGACCTGATCTAGAGTGTCCCAAACATGCTCAATGGGTGACATGACCAATTACTATGCTGGCCATGCAAGAACTGGGATGTTTCCGAGAATTACGTACAGATCCTTACAATATGGGGTTGTGTATTATCATGCTGCAACATGAGGGGAAGTTTTTGGGTGTGTGGCACAACGATGGGATTCAGGATTTCATCCATACTGTATATCTGTGCATTCAAAAGGCCACCAATAACATGTTGATAAAGTGTTCTTTATGTATACCATAGGCTCATCCATACCATAACCTCACTGTCACCATGGGATACTTGATCCACAACACTGATATCAGAAAATGATTCATCCACATATCGCCAACGATGCTGTCTGCCATCTGCCCTAAACAGTGTAAACGGGATTCATCCATGAAGAGAACGCTTATGGAAACAGAGCCAAACATAATCCAACGTGACCATTTGCCCTGTCAAATCAGCTACGATGGAGAACTTGATTCAGGTCGAGACCTCAACGAAGATGACGAGCATGCAGATGAGCTTCCCTGAGATACTGTCTGACAATTTGTGCAGAAATTCTTTAGTCATGCCAGTCTATTGTTTAAGGATCTGTACAGGTTGCTGGTCTCAGATGATCTTGGAAGAGATCATGCTGAATGTGGAGATCCTGGGCTGGTGTGGATAGACATGGTCTGCAGTTGTGAGGCTGTATGGACATACTTATGGTAGAGTAATGAACATTCAGTTCACGATCAACAGCTATGGTGGACATTCCTGCTGTCAGCGTGCCAATTGCGTGTTCCCAAAACGTGCAACATCTGAGGCGTTGTGCTGTGTAATATAACTGAACATTTCAGAGTGGCTTTTACAGTGGCCAGTCTGAGGCACACCTGTGCAATAATCATACTGTTATATAGCACGTCTGTGAAGGGGGTGGAATACAACAAAAGAGAAGTGCTCAGGATTATAGATTTTTGAACAATATTTGAGAGAAATAGTTTGTGTGTTTGTGTATGCATGTGTGTGTTTGTAAAAAAATGTTTTAGATCTTGGAGTTCATCTCAGGACAGATGGGAGCAAAAACAAAAATGTTGCGTTTATATTTTTGTTTATTTTGTTAACAGTCTTACTTTCAAGTACAGTGAGTATTAATTCCAAGAATAACATTTTTTAATTTATGCAACATCCATGACTCTTTATATAAGGAAAATGTTCCAATTACAAATGAGCAAATTGACATACTAAATCCAAAAAATCAAGAACTATAACTAGCTAGACCAATTAGCTCATCTCTCTTAAGACGGAAAACTGTTAGTTTTAGTTTGACAGAAAGTTTTACCGCCACAGCTGGCAGCTGCTGAGGAACGACAGAAAGATTAGGATGAAATAAGGTCATTCTCAAGGAGAAACAAAGAGAATGACAGCCTAGTTTATGCATGTTCCTTTAACATTTTGGAGCCAGTTCAGGAAAGCTCTGATTTATGGAGATAGTTTGTGAATGAGCTGCCAAGCTTTTAATTAGAAGGTGCCTGCTCCATCTCTTGAATCGTGCGTTTTGAAATGCAACTGGATCCTCTACAGTTGAACAAAAGTTGTGTTTTTTTTTTTTTTTTAGAATTCCCAATGAGAGAACAGTATAGCTTTTCTGGAGTATAATGATAGATAGACTTTGTGATTTCACTCATTGGATCATGTGAGTCTGATTCCAATTCAGGTTCTGTCATTGATTTTTGGTTTGATACAATGCCACTTGACCCAGAATTTTTAAAGAAAGGTGCAAATGGGCAGGACGATGATCTTTGATAAATGAAACACACTACATGTTGGTTGAATTGCCAAACTGCATGTGAAAAAAATACAATTATGATCCAATTTATTAGATAAAATGATGACCACTGCAACATTTGACCCCCAGTAGAGTTGAATACATTTAACTAGAGGTTAAAACAAACCAGTCACATTGTAAATGTTTATTTCTGTGTTCCTGGACTTCAGTTCAGCGTTCAACACAGTCATTCCTTCACAACTCATTGCAAAACTCACAGATCTTGGAATTGGCTCCCTCATGCGCAACTGGTTACTAGACTTCCTGACCAGCCGCCCCCAGCATGTCCGACTGGATAACCACTGCTCATCCACAATCACCATAAATGCCGGCGTACCACAAGGCTGCATGATAAGCCCCTTCCTCTACTCTCTACTCACCCACGACTGCAAACCTGTCAACAGCTCCAATACCATTAATTTTGCAGACGACACCACGCTGATTGGCCTCATCAAGGACAATGATGAGGCTGCCTACAGGATGGTCTGGCAGAGTGGTGTGACATCAACAACCTGCTACTCAACACAGAGAAAACCAAAGATCTCATCGTGGACTTCAGGAAGAACGGTGACCCACACACGCCCATCCACATCAAAGGGAAGGTTGTGGAGCGTGTGGACAGCTTTAAGTTTCTTAGAGTCCACATCTCTGAGGACCTCACCTGGACGACAGCATGCTCCAGGGTGGTAAAGAAAGCTCACCAATGCCTCTTCTTCCTGAGGACTCTGAGGAAGAGCCACCTGTCCACCAACGTCCTGGTGAACTTTTACCGCTGCACCATCGAGAGCATCCTGACCAACTGTTTTACAGTTTGGTACGGGAGCTGCTCTACTGCAGACCGGAAGGCACTGCAGTGAGTGGTGAAAATTGCACAGCACGTCACTGGAGCACCACTTCCTGCCGTAAAGGACATCTACAAGAGGCGATGTCTGAAAAGGGCAGGAAAAATCTTAAAGGACTCCAGCCACCCAGGACACAGACCCTTCACTCCTCTGCCCTCTGGCAGGCGTTACAGGAGTCTGGACTAAAACCACAGGTTCTGAACAATTTCTTCCCAACTGCTACCACACTTCTGAACTCTGCCTCCTGACAACTTAGCCACAAACACCCTCTAGGCAGAATAAACACCATTCTGGCTGTATTTTTTAACACACTCACAATAACGCATGGCCTGAATCACCACTACCTGCATACTACATGCACTTTATCTGTTGAATTTTCACCTGTACATTTTTCATACTGTAAATACTTGTTGATACCTCTCACTGCTATCTATTCTACATTGCACATTGTATATATGTATATTTATACCTGTTAAAGAACTCTGGATGGATGCAAACTGCATTTCGTTGCTGTGTACCTGAGACATGTGCAATGACAATAAAATTTAATTCTATTCTATTCTATTCTATAATGAGGCGTTTACACTGTTCTGGGAGGACTGACTTGCTTGTGCAACCAGCCACCTATAGAGGATGCATGGTATTCAGACTTTTGTAGTGTAACTTGCTTTGAACAGGAAGTACAATGTTTTTTCCTTTGAAAAAAGTTAGCAATTCTTTGTCTTGAAAGCCATTAAAAAGTTTACTTGTATCTTTCTCATCTATATGGATGTTATTTTTCAACTGATTAATTCTCTATAATTGTCTCTAGTTTAACAGAGAGGTCTAACTCAAATATATGTGTAGTAGATTCACTATAGCTAGCCTCTGATATCTCTACCTGTTTGCAATGTCTGTAATGTAAAAATATTAGATGAAATACATAACAAAGAACAGAAGATATTTCAAAGCTTTAGAAATGAATAATGAATGTCGTGCCTCTTTCTTTCTTGATGTTGAATATATTCATCTTCTAGATAACGGGGAATGAAAATGTGTTCAAGAAATGCTAACAGCACTGGAATACAGTTCTGATTTTATGGCAGACATGAAGCAAATACAGACTGGTGAATGTTTGCTCGCCCGACAGAGAGTTTTTATGTGCTTAAGTGAGATTCGGGTGGGACAAACACGATGCATAGCAATAGTGATGAAAAATGGCTTCAGATCTGTTGCTAAAAATTAAATAAAATAGTTTCTATAGGAAAGAAAGTGGAGAGCTGTTGTACATCATCCATCTACTTTCCTGAAACTGAACTTTAAACCAGCTTGAAGTTAGCACCAAATGGCCAGTGACAAAAAGTGGATGGTTTTCAGATTGATAGGTCACAGCCTCTAACTACCTATTAGTCATAGCCATATCCAGTTCAGTCAGGGTTAGGTGTACAAAAACAGGCAGCACAATATCCTGTGCCATGAAGACAGTGACAGATTCCTGCATCATTGCTCACTCTGCAACGTGGTTAGAAAGTCTTGTGGTTTGATCCACAGCTCTCTCTGTTGAAGAGTCTTGCTGCAAAACCCTGCATGCTGCGTGCCTCAAACATCTCTTTAACAGAGTCATAAACTCTCAGTACTATTTGAATCAAAGACAAAAATAAAGTAAAATGTTTTCCAGCAAACTGACCACAACCATTTTTTTTATACCTGTAAGGCCAAAATTAGCAGAGAAAATAACACCAAATGCTATTTAAACTTCATCTTTTCACTGCAACAGTATCTATAGAGTGAGACGTTGGGGACTGAAAGAGATGTAATAATATATTCTGCTGCAATATAATGAGATTTAAAAATATATTTAAGTAAGGTATTTTTCATGTTAGATACGTAGAAAAACCCTGCTTTTATTGACTCATTGTGACAAACGTTCCAATGTAGAGAGGAAAAACTAAAAAAAAAAAAGCAAAATAAAAGCCTGGGATTTTATATACTAGAAATACATATAGGATCTTTTAAACCGATATTTTAAAGTTTGGTTTAAGGACAATTATTTTAGAAATGTCAAAGTAGTTGACTAAACATTTGTTACATGTTTGTCCCACTCTTCTCCTTTTTTGGGTCAGTTACTGTGGTGAACTACTTTTCCATTCCAAAGCTGATATTTTGGGCAGTAAAGGTCTGTGGTGAAGCACATACATTCACTTGGGTAAACACTATACAAAGAAAGGGCAGCTGAGGCAAAAGAGAAGAAAAACACAACCCTCTTAACTTTTACAAATGGTTTAAGAAACAGTTGAGAAAATAAGCCATCTTTGACCTTTTTTTTCTTTCTTCATTGCATTAACAAACTGATGGACAAAATGTATGGATGATGGCTGATTTCTTTTAATGGAGTCAAATAAGAACATATTGAAGACAGTAATTGACACATTTTGAGTTTATTAAGAAGTCACGGACGTAATGTTTGTTCATCTGAGTGAAATTATCAGGAATCACCAACTAAGACTCTTTTTATAGCATTTCATAATTTATGGTTCTTCCTGCCCCACTTGTTGCTGATTTCCAGTTGTGTTAAGTCAATCAGAATCTAGAATCTTCATATATAGATACCATATCGATAGGATCTCTTCCTCATGAGGGCATCTCAAAGGTTTCCTCTTTTTTTCCTGAATCAGGTTTTTTAGGAGTTTTTCCTTACCGGGACGGAAGTTCAAAGCAGGAGTGTCAAACATACGGCCCGTGGGCCGTGACCGGCCCGCCAGATGGTTAAATCCGGCTCAGTTATGAAGAAAAAATATATAATAATTTTCAAAAAACGTTTCTTGCCCATTCTTGTGGTGAGTTAGGGCTCTTTAAAGAAAGACTGCAACGCGTAATTCCATCACTAGGGGAAGCAAAGGAAACTCAAAAGATCAAGAAATAAATATGATGAAAGCCAAACCATGGGAGAGAATGGGAGATTAACACCAAAATGTTTGCAAGTTTAATTTAGTTTAATTTTTCATTGATTAACTCATTAATATTTTAGATGGGGTATTTTTTTTCCGTCCCCCCCTGTTGAAATTACTATCGAGATTGCTTTAATGCCAGATGTAAAACATTCAGTCTATATACAATTGAATAAACCTTTTTTTATTTTTTATTTATTTATTTATTTATTTTGTGAAATCCATTTTATTTGAAATGCATTGGACTCTGTGAATGAAAGAGTAATAATAAGTGATTAGACCACTTACAAAACAAGACAAAAACAAAGCTACACATAACAAGTTGAACAAAGCTTATTTTGCTAATATGTTCTTTTGATCCCACTTGAGATCAGACGGGTTGAATGCAGACCCCCAAACCAAAATGAGTTTGAGACCCCTGGTCTAAAAGTAGGGAGACCCAACTTTATTTAGTCTATTTCTTTTAGCAATCAGCTATTGGTTATATTTTATGATCAACCTTCTGCTTCTGTAAAATTTCCAGCATGAAGCCCAATGAGGCAATTGTTTTTGCTACATTGGGTTATATGAATGAAATTGAATTGAATTGAATATGTGTGACAATAGTTGGAAAATAAGCAGAAAACTAGAAGTCAATCACCTGGTTTTAGACCAAGAACAAAAATCTTGTTTCTAAATTTGAAGCCAACCTGGAAATATTCAATGTTGCAGTTCTGCACATCCCCCCCACATCTTAGTGTAGTTTACAAGACAAATAATTGTGCCAGTGCTACTAACGTGAATGAAGACAATGGCTCCTTATGAGGCTCTGCTATTAAATCCTTCTAAAAAGGATCTCTAAAGATATTTTTTTCTCATAAAACTTAGAAAGTTAGTCTTGACCATGAGTCCTACATAGAGCTACATTGCTATAGGCTTAGATTGCTGGGGTCATTCAAGGGGACACGTTTTTCCTCTGAACATTTTTTGTGAGTATGGATGTCATTGTTGCAGTTACGAACTCTTCCTACTTTTGTCTTAAAATAGATGTTTCATTGTTCTTGTGTATCTTGTGCTTATCCATCTTTTTCCATCATGGCAGATTTTTTTGTCCTTACGACAGAAGTCCTGCAGGAGATTTCCACTTGTAAGATTTCCTACACACAAATGCTTCATTTTAGCTCAGAACAATATACTGATATAAAGTATATGTAATGTAGGCTGAGTTAAAGCAAACATTACATTACTTAGATGATTGAAATGATCAGAATGAACGGCTGAAATTAGTGGTTTACTTTAACACAGATGAGGTGATGGTGTTGCCTCTAGTCCTTTATCTGACATATAATGATAAGTTGTTTTATAAAAAGAATCTCAATCATTTTAAAATGGTTTCTTTGAATTGTATTTTACTGATTGGTTGATTGATTGATTGATTGATTAAATAATTGTATTTTTGGTACAGTGCATTGCAATCAATCAATCTTTTTGGCTTATATTTACTCCTTGATCCATGGTAGTGTGTCCTACTGTTCCTGAACAGCACCAGAGTTCACTTGCAAGTGAACTCCTATTTTCAGGAGGATCTCAGCTTGCTTCAGTTTGGACCAAGAGTAAGTTCACATTTGCAAAACAAAGTGGAGTATCCAAGAAAACAAACTTTGATGTGGTATAAAAAAAAAAAAAGCAAAAAACACATAAAAAAATATTAAAAGGGTGTCGTGACTCTGACTGCGATGGTTTCCCAAATTGCCTCCAGTTTTTGCTTTTGTAATGCTGGTGGTTTTTCTGGGCAGCATTTAGTTACTTCAGTCATATCATATAGATTAATAAAGCGCAAATATATTTAAAGCATCCTGCTATAAGCAAAACTCGCCAAATCTGAAGACCTGAACCACATTTTGATTGTGTGCAGCAAAGACCACCAGGAATCCAATAGCACTGAACTTTAGCAATCGTGTAAAAGAAAATGCCTTATTTAAGAAAGACCGCATGAATGAAAACAAAGCAAACATCTGGGAAAATCCCAACAAATTTGAATAGAGAAATCTCCTTTAGTCTGGTGGCAATGCGATGCTTTCAAGGGGGTTTCTAGAGGCTTTTATATAATTTATTCCATTGGTGAAGTCATACACAGGAGATAATTAAATATAGTGTGACACAACCTTCTTATGTATTAATAGTCCCAGTCTCACAGAGCAAAGTGAATGAGGCTCCTGACACGAGGCTTCCCTTAAAACAAAAGACTGAAACAAATGAGCGTCACATGTGATTAATGACTTTGCTATTGCAGAAATATATAAATAAAGTAGACATCAATAAGCACCTTAGCATTTGTGAATAATGCATGTGGCCATTTCCCATAGCCAGAGGCAGAAGATATTATTACACCATCAGATCAACTAGCTGAAGTAATAAGTTTGGGCTGAGCGAGCGGCGGGGAGGACTGAGGATATTACGCGCGGGTGAAAGCCCAGACCCCCCCCCCTTCATGTGCATATGCACGGACATTTAAAAATAAACAGGATGATACATTAACATTAGGTATCATTTCTACCTAACTTGAGCTGGTGACACGTGGAAAGCAGTCACTCCAAGAGTATCACCATTGGTTGCCGTCTGATCTTCTGCTAATCCTTCTGCTAAAACTGTGCCACCCATTTGTCTGAAGTCTGGATTATTTCCTAACTCTTAAAGACAAACAAAAACATATCTAAAATTGATTTATTTAAGCCTCGGCGAGTTTTGCCAATGAAAAACTACGTGTTTAGAGGTTTCACCAGTCATTAACTGAGAGGCAGGGTGAACCCGACAGGAATCCATCATCCAGGAGCTGCTAAAAAGTGAGCCAGATCCACAAATGCTGACAGGATTTCACCTGCCGGGGACATATTTCTTTCAGAGTTTGCGCTCAGAACCGTACAACCTGAATGTGTTTTCGGAAGTCACCGTTGATATATAGCCTGAAATGCAACGTGTGGAGCAAAACAACCACATTCACACCGCCGCGGCTTTTTGTTTTCACCATTTTCACTCTGCATAGACTTTTCAGTTCTTGAAGGTGAGAAATAGAAAAGCTCATTTTTTTCCCCCTCTACATCTGTTTTTCACACACTCTCAGCAGAGATTGGTCTACATTTAGAAGGCGGAGAGATAAATCCTTTGGATGCTTCAACTGTCTAGCTGTCATAGGAGTAAATAAAGTAGGTGTTTGGAAAGTGAGGTTCAAAGCCGTGGCTCAGCCACCAGATAGAGTGATAGACCAAATGACAACCAATATTGCCAACTTTGGCACGACCGTAAATAATACTCAGACGAGGGCTTTGTTTACGATGACGTCAGCGGCTCAGCTTCTGCTTGAAGTAGCGGCACATCTTGATATCATTGTGCACTGTTTGGCATCTCCTATTTAGAATTCCAGAGCTAACTAAAGCCACATTCAGCTCTGCATGTGGGAGTAATACAGAAAGGATCAGGGGAGAAAAAAGCGGAGTGAACAGAGGCCAGATCGGAGCCACTTGCTCACCTTGAGTGACTCCAACAAGGAAAATAAAAAGACGAGAAAGGAGTAAGCGGGTGGGTGGGGAGCCAGTTGCTCGTTGCTTGATCTTAAAAATGACGTAGTGATCTATGATAGGAAAAAAAGACACTTAGAAGATAATGAAAGGAAAGGATTTGCTTAGAAAGAAATTTCCCAAGAGAGTCACAGTTTAAACCTCTTAAAGAGCTCGCCACGTGGCTGTCCATCAGTCAAAAAAGTCCTGTTTGTTTGGGCAGAAAGTCGATCCTTCAGACATTCCTGAAGTGTTACAAACACTGCAAATAGAATTCCCTTTCCATTGCAAGATGGGGAAATAGTGCTGATGAGAGACTGAAAATATTCAAATATGTCCAAACGGAATCACGCCACGGAGCGGGTCAGAGGTTTCCAGCTTCCAGAAGCACGACTTTCAAAAAGCTAAATAAGTCTGACAAAAGAGGAAGCGGGGAAAGAGGGAGGGGAGGAAATTTAGTACCGTAAGGGGTTAAAGGGCGCTGACTGCAGCAGCAAAAAACAGATGCTGGCCGCTTCGTGTTACACCGCATCCCCAGCTGACCAGGATTTCATCTATAAGTGACCTGAGCTGCCCTTTAGACTGATACAAGCATTAGGTAAAGTCAGATTGGGAGGGAGGGCTGTTAGCGTTAAATTGAGAAAAGGAGACCTGAGGTGGTGACAGGTAAAGGATAAAGCTTGCAGAAGAAGGATGGGAGGCTTACAGAAGTAATTAGCACAAGCTGGTGAGAGCGAGAGGTTGGCGTCGGGTCATGAGAGGGAGGAATCAAGATTCATGTAGAAAAGAGGAGGAATTAAACAGATTTTTTGGTCAATTTCATGGCAGCATGCTTTCCTCCTTCCTTCTCCCTGTCATTAGCGTTAGCTTCCAATCGTCCACATTTTACTTCTTCTTCTGCTAAATTGTGATCAAAATATCATGTGGCACAAGCATGTCCACGAGCGCGCCTCGTCTTTTAATAGCAGCTGTCCTCGTTTCAGTCGTCCACCGTCTCAGCCCCCTCTCGCTTCTGCGCGTCGCTGCCTCTCCATGTTCACACAACACCTTATGCTGCAGTGCCACAATAATGTGCTGCAAGGTCATCATCACCACGGCAACTAGATAAACCATGCTCAAAGCAAGGACAAAGTGGTTAATGGTGTCAGGTTCAACGCTGTATTATAGTTCTGGGCTGAAAATTGTGTAAAAGCCTCAGTGCTGTGTCACCACCTTATCTGGAACTGAATTACTCTGAAGCCTAACGGAGGTACGATCAAGGCAAAACGTGAGAGACTGAGCCTGATCAGATTTATCCAGTTTCTCTATTTTTACCTTCAGCCCAATCTATACACTGTAATGTATGTGATTGACCTCCAAAGCAGAAAGTCCACTGGGCTCCCTTTCGTTTTACAGTTCAACTCAACTAAAATATTTTGCTTCTGGTTCTAAATGTATGGTGGCCCAGAAGTCCAAATCACAACAACAAATCGCTCAACAACAAATCATATAAAAATACAGTGAATTACAAAGATAAAAGCACATATTTTTTTTAAATTACACTTTAGAGAACAAACCAAAATACAAGTGAAAGCTAAAAAACAAACAAGAAACAATAGGAAACAGGAAAGTGGGTGTACTTGTGGGCATCGCTGATTGGATGGTGATGACTAATTTTTGACATTTGAGTTTTTAAAAGTGTGTTTTCAATATCTACATACTTATTAAAGTTTTATGATTAGTACGGAGCACATTCAGTATCGTTTCATGTGAGAAACTCTTGGTTGAAATGATGGACAAATGTTTTCTTCCAATTAGGCATATCCCCTATAGTACCTTAAAAAAAAGTACTTTACACAAATCCAAATAAGAATAAAAAAAATGAAACAAAAGAAGAAATCTGTTTTGTTTTCTTTTTAAATTATGATTTTAATATTTTTTTGCATTGATTGTTTTGTAAATGAATTGTACTTCAGGGCCACTGTTCACTGTCAATGTTCAGATTATATTAATTAACAAAAAAAAAAAAAAAAAGATTTTTGCATTTCCTGTTAAACAGATAAAGCAACAATTCTTAGCACACATTAGGAAGCAATTTTACCCAATGAGATATATTGCTCATTGGCTAGCCTATTAAGGTTGTCCAAAATACGTAAAGAGAGATGCCAGATTGGGAATGTCAGTAAACAATGAGACACGGTTTAGCTAATACAGTAAAATTACCATAAAATGCTTAAATTTGGTCAGATTTAAAAAAAAAGAAAAAAAAAAAATCTCTGATCCTCACAAAAATAAGACCCAGGAAATGTTTTTGTACAAGATGCAACAGATGAGCAACATTTATTATGTAGGGAACGCGACGCATACATGATCCATTATTGTGATTGTATTCAAATCTGTACACATATGAGAATTAACACAAACTGTTAGACTCCATATTTATAACTGTAAATGTGGAAATAGTGCAAAGTTTTGAGTTTGAATAGGCTACAAGAGCAGCCTAAACATTCTATATTGAGAGTAAACTCACTTAGATCTTTCTAAAACGTTTTCTAGAAGTTCTCCTTTATCGCTGTAAAAGTCACATTCCTGTTTTTCCAGCTCTGTTTGTACAATTGTAGCACAGCAGTAAACAGGCATCTCATCATATCCTATATGGCGTCCAACTTTGCGTATGCATCAAGCTAGCGTGTCCTCACTAGCATATATATATATAACTCATTGATTTTACCAACACTGGAAACTTCCCTTTTACTTGAGATTAGTTACTTTATGTTTGGAATATCTTAATCAAATGAAAGTCTTCCTATTCATTGGTTACAGTTTTATAAACTTCAACAATTCGTTAAGCAGACAAATCAAAACCATATTAATGAAAATATATAAAAAAGCAGACAGGGGAATTTATTTAAAACATTTTAGAAATAATAAACAGATTTAAATGCTGTAACCTTTGTTTTTAGTTTCATTGGATGAACAAATAGTTTCCTAATGAGATGCCCATTATTTGACCTGTAGCTCAACTTTTGAAATTTTTTCCGAACTTTCACACTTGAGTGAGATTGTCTCTAGTAAGACACGCTAAATGCGTGAAATTTAATAAAGGACTGACCACAAACAGTGCGGTGACAGCCCCTCATCCTCTGTGGAGGAAGCACAGCTGCAGAGATGAATGGAAGGTCAGTGGGTGCATTGCTATTCAGCACACAGCAGCACTGTATAAGTAGTATGAACGCATATGCGTAACTATTTCTCATATGCTCTCTTTCTGACACGCACACACAAATGGAGTCGGCCTGTGACTCCCTCCTTCAGCTAGAAGACAAACAGAGGAGAGGAGAGACGGAGAGTGCAGTCAAGTGGCTCGTGTGCAATCTGTCGTGTGCACTGTGGTATCGGTGCGGGCGTTTAAAAAGCCTAATGTGCAGAGTCAGATGGTGAGGAATTTATGGTGGACAGGAGAAGTGAGCTGGAGCATATTTAAACACATAACAACAGATTTGTTTGGGTGCTATGGAGGGAAGTAATTACCTTCCCGCTGTAGATATGCATGCGTATCCCCAACGCGTACAGGTGCATTTCCCTCTCACTTCCACTGCAGTGTGACTACCTGGCTGTTGTGATGGCACTGTGGTGTAATGCAGCAGCAGCGAGGATGTCACTGAGTTCATGGACATAAACCAACCAACTGCCAGACTAGTCTGCTCCTCTCAGGAATAGCAATGGAGGAGGTGTGTGTGAGTGTAAGAGTGTGGGTGGGGAGATTGAAAAAGGATTGGAAAATGACTACAAAAGAAGACGAGTCAGACTAACGGAATGACAGAACGATTTGGAAATGTGAGACGTTCTGGAAAAAAGCCCCCCCACACAACTTTTTTTTTTTTTTTTTTTTTGAAACTCGCCAGTGAAAATATGCCAATTTGACATGTGGGGTTTGAAGAGAAGAGGTTATTATCACTCGAGTGCAAGCAGCAACAGCCTCGTGCTCTGATGCATGTCAGCCTGGACAGACGTGAAGGCTTGAATAAGGAAGGCATAACAACGAAAAAGCCGAAGACAGTGATAGACAGATGGACAGACAAGAGAACAGAAGGCAGGTATCAGTGGCATGGCCTTAAAAAAAAAAAAAAAAAAAAGAGAGATATTCAGCATATAAAAAGATGGATGTGGAGTGAGAGGAAAGTGTCAAACGGGGTGAAGACAAATAAAAAGAATTTCATTTAAAGATGCATACTGTTGAAAATGATGGTTTTGGTGTTTATAACATGTTCTTGTTGTATTTTTCTCTTGATGGAGGACGTATATAAATAAAATTTAGCACATATTTTCATATCTGAGTATTTCTTTATCCATTTTGTTGTGATTCAGGAGCCAACATTGAATGTTTTTGGAAAAAAAAAGCGTATTTGGGATGTGTAAGATTCGCTGTGCAGGCCTGAAGCCCCCTGCTTGTAGCACCGGTAATGTTAGGTTGTAGTTGTGATGTAACAAGTGTAAGGAAAGTGAGGGCAGGCTCACACAACAAGTCTTACAGCTATTTTTCCAATGAACTACTTCTGCTCTGCAGAAATCATGTCCTTGAAAACAACAGTTTGTTCTTTTACAGTCGATAAAAAGATCATCAGAGTGGGACTTTAAAGCCCGGTTTCCACTGAGCGGTCCGGTCCGGTTAATTTCCATTCAGTTAAGCCTTGTGTCCACTTAATTGTTTGTTTTCATGGCACATGTGTGGTGGGGACCGCTAGCGTGTCATCACAGTGGCGCAACTAGAAAGCAACAACAATGGAGGTCATCCAGCAGCTCGTCTTTTTATTGCTTTACTTCTGGTACATTGTGTATAACAGGAATTTAATGTTGTTTTAAAGAAGATTGCGAGCAGCTAAGAAGAATACCGTCGTAAAGAGGGAACAACTTTTGAATTGAATCCTGATTTTGGCGCTTTCTAATGTCGTCAGGACTTTCTGCCAATCAGCTGGTGGCTACAACAGCTCCGCCCCAACCGTTCTGTTCCACGGTTCAATGGACCAACAAACAACAGGGGCCCCTAAAAGTTATGGGTCAGGACTGTTTTATTATTTATTTTTTTATTGGGTTTTCAGAATTAACAACACAAAAACAAGATAAACATGTACGGCACATGTGTCAAAGTCAAGCCCCGGTGACAGGGTCCGGCCCTCGAGGTGATTGTATCGGGCCCGCCACATCATTTTATATTTTTGTTACTTTGTCATCTTCTGCTGGTAACAAACTGCAACACATTTTCATTCCAAGTCGTCACATGTTGACGTTTGGCTAAGATCAAAAACTGACATTTTGGGTATCCCAAAATTGTTGTGTTTTTGACGTGCTGGCTGTTCCCAGAGGTCCCCAACCTCTAAACTGCAAATCGGTACCGCTCCGGTACTGTAATTTGTGGAACCGAACCATTATCCTAACCCAGTACTGACAGTCAGTACAGGACGCAGTTCCGGGCTCGGTTCTGGATGCGGTACCAGACGCGGAACCAGATGCAGACCGGGCTAGGGTTCGGGTACCCATACGGGCTAAAAATGTTACATTTTTAAAGTTTTGAAAATCTAGTATTAGTGTGTTCAATCAATGTTTATCCTGTTCAGCCAGCGACCTAAGGTGTGTTTTTGATTTGGACAGGCTCAAACTTTAAACAAGTTGAACAAATACTTTGAGAAACCAAACTAGATGAATAAATAAAATAAAACCACATGGCAACCTGGATCAGAAAAGCCCCCTTTAACAGAATGGTAGCAACTTCAGGTATCTACATATCTAAAATAAGGACTCCATGTAAAAATAAAATAGCCAATTTTTTCATGTATTCAGCATGTTAGGTATTCCAGTGAACTGACTTCAGTAACACAGGATCGGTTCTGTTTAATGGGTCCATTTTACAATGGAAATGCTCAAAATACTGAACCGGACCGCTCAGTGGAAAACAAGGCTTAAGACTTGTGCTGTGATGCTGTTTTGCTAGAACCTACA
Organism: Oryzias javanicus; assembly: GCA_003999625.1. NCBI lineage: Eukaryota > Metazoa > Chordata > Actinopteri > Beloniformes > Adrianichthyidae > Oryzias > Oryzias javanicus. The sequence goes on along the minus strand of CM012449.1, from coordinate 22,014,879 downwards.
CCTCTCATATAGTGGTAATTTTATGATGAGAAGACTCAAAAAATCCAGAACTTACACTGACCACGGCTTGTCTTTTAAGTTTTCAAGAATTTGAGAGTTTATCTTGGAAATACCGAAGTAGTTATTGGTCACTGAAGAAGGACCTTTTCAAATCACACATCTGACTTCCAGGCTCCCCCACTTGTCGTCAGAGCAGCATATGGCCAAACAGGGATAATCTATACTCTGCGTATGACCAGTGATTCAGTTTGACACCTTAATCTCTGTAAATCACAGAGGACTCCTTTATGGGGCCGGCTGTATTTACTATAGATTACATCTTCCACTGGTGTGCATTAGTCCAGGGCAGCTTTGCGGACTGCAGGGAAAACAGCAATCATACAGTTCTGACAGACTCCCTGTGATTTTCCCTGTGAAGCCAACTGGACTCACAGGACTCCCCAAATAACTTGTCTGGGCAACCGTCTATCTGCCACTTACATATTTTGTGTCAAATTAGCAAAGCTTGGAGCCCCATGTCATCTCCACTCACGTTCTCCTGGTGTCACCTTGATCGGGAGAATTTGCTCTATTTTTCTTGGATAATTGAATCATGGAAATTAGGAAAAGACTATCCGATTCATAGCAAATACTTTCTCCAACAATCATTGAGCTCATTTGCATTCAGCAGACTGCCGATGACAGCAGAGACATGACATCACTTCCACCGACAGACCAGTTGAGGAATGAAAATAGACGCTGCGGAATGCAACAAAGATAAATTATTTGTCAAGCAACACAAATCCAGTCTCAAATAAATATATATTTATTCTGTCTTAACAGTTTGCGAGACAATCGTGCAATTCTCGATTCAATGCCTCTGCACTCTCTCTGCTTTATACTCTAATGACCTTGTAGATCTGCCGTCTCAGATCCGCAGAGAAGTTTTGGCAATCAGAAAGCCAGACAGAGAAAAACACAGGCTGAGCTATAATACATTTGAAAGACAAAGAGTGAGGCGGAAAACTGATGGAAAGAGACAAAGCCAGGATACATGAGAATAAAAATGCTGTGAAAAATAGGAAGAGGTATTGGGTGCGGACCCAAATCAGCAGCAAAATACAGAAAAATGAGGCTACAGCTGAAGACTCACTCCAATGGATATTAGGTTTTTTGTGTTTTTAGCATTTTTCTGATGATGAAGACATATATAAAGACAATCCTGATTAAAACTTGATTTCTAATTATTTATGTAATGTATTGGATATTTTATGGGTGTCTTAAGTCTCTTTTAGGATGTTAACCTTGTCTGACACCGAGTTAATGTGCAAACAACTTCTTCTTGGACGTGAAAAACTGCCACACAGCACATTCAATACCCTTTATGATTTTGGCTATGTTTTATCCCACACGTGTGTGGGATGTTTTCTGTTTTATGTGTTGTGTGCAGCGACTGACACTGTGAGTCAAAGGCAATTTTCCTTAGAGACAATGAAGTGTATTTGATTGATTGATTGAATTTCTTTAATCAAATCGTGAATAAGTAACAAGGAAAAAATTCAGATTGATGTAGAAACTACAATCGGCAGGCCACACCAGTAGATCCATGTACGTCTTCATCTGAGCTGGAATCTGGTTCAAACCTAGGGGTGTAACGGATGACGGATAATCAAGGCTTGGGACACGTGTGTACCGCGGACCACACCAATCCCCATCCCCCGCGTGCGCACACACCTCAGGCTCTCATAATTTAAATTCGTTGTCTGTTTACATCGAATGGAATTCTTGTCAAATTCATGTAAATCCTCTTTGTTTTGACAAGTGCTAAAGTAGCTGCTTCACGGTTATCTTAAAGTCTGTTCACCTGAAGCTCCCACTGCGTGTGGGAGGAGCTTCTGTCAAAAACTTTTCTCAGCTTCATGATGAAGGACGCGGATCAATAGATATCAGGTTTATTTAATTTGAAAAGCTGAATAAAAGCATCGGTATATGTTTCTATTTTTGGATTCAAAGAATCTCCCAGTTAAGAGCAGCAGTTGTCCCACACAGGGGAAAGACGCTTCTCCATAACGGGACTTGCCGGAAGCCAAAGATGTCAAAAATCACCAGGAAAAGCAGGTGCCGAAGTGCCACGTTTTACTGATGATAATTATTTATAAAATCTTTAAATGTTCCCACAGTTAGTTTCAATAAACAATTACAGTAATACCAAAAAACAATTTTAACTGTTTTATTTATGATTTAATTTTGATATTAGGCCAGTGGGACGAGAACATTTGTGTTTTAAGGGGAACTCCAGATAGATTTGGTATTTTCAACACTATTTTTAATTGTTATTTTTCTCTGTTTTTGTAGATTTGGTCTCAATTCATGCAAATGTAATCAGAAACTACATGTTTTAGCATTTTGTTTGTGATCAAAGTTTAAAGATGTTTTGTTTTAATAAGTAGGTCTCAATGACCAAACGTTTTAATTTTGTCTATATTATGTGTTTGAAATACTTTATATGCTTGTTGAATATATGATTTGAAGCATTTCCAAAAATTAATTTTGCTTTTATATCTTTGCCTTTTTTTTTTTTTTGGCTTGACTTTTTCCTTATCCAAAAATGATCCGAACCGTGAGTTTTACACCCCTATTTCTGAGGAACTCTGCATAAACTACCTCGGCTCACACGGCTAGCGTTGCTTCTCAGGTGTGATGCGGGAGCGTTGTAGCTACAGCCGACAGCTCATATTAGCTACAGGTTGGCTGCAGACACGGGCTCTGCTGCCAACCTCGCAAAACTCCAAACTCACATACGTCCAGTAAAATTTGAACCAAACGAAACAGATTTGCAGCGACGCAGAGACCTGACCGCAGACGCAGGACGTGAACGCCTGCAGTGGGATTTCCTCTCACACCTTTAAAGTTATGAAAAGACTGCGGCGCTCGCATCGGAGCTGTAACGCTAGCGGTGTGAGCCCGGGATGAGAACGTTTACAAAATATCTCAGAAGATGATTGGAGTCAGAGTTTAAGGGAATGATATTTGTAATTATGCAAATAAGTATGATACCAACTCCTAAACACTCATAGAAAAGTTTTTCTTTTTTTTTTTAAACGAAATCACCTTTTCTGGCTTACTCCTAACTTCTGTTGGTTGTAATTGTAAAACAGTTGTGCTAATTGCAATAATAATGTGAAAATAATTTTTATTGTTTGATATTAAGAAAAAACTAATTAAAAGTGTGATTCTTACTTAAAAGGGTGAAAAAGCACAGTTTGGGGGAAACAGTGAGCATTTTTACAACAATCTCAAAAGTTTTTTTTTAAGTTATTGGAAAAGGCAAAATAATTTTTTTTTTCAAAATTTTTAATTCTTAAAAGGTTAAAAAAAAGCATGAATTGCTTATAGTCCAGAGCTTTGTCGACAGTTTGATCAGCAAGACTGGAAGTTAAGCATGGTATTTTGGTTAAGAGGGTGACTGTGTTTACCACCGTGACTTTGATGAGTATACATAAGGAAGCATGAGTAAGTCTGAAAAATACATGGCAACAACCTTGTTGTGTTCCCTTCTTTCAGTGTGTGTGCGCGCTCCTGTCTGTGTGTCAGATTTGCACAGACGGCTGGCCTGAGTGTCGCTGGCTTTTGAATCATTTCCTGAGGGCAGCCATAATGTAAACACCATCGCCGCGCTGTTATACAGGAGGAGTGACGAATTGTTCACATGTGGATTGTGTGTAAAAATGACACAGTGTGCGTGTTATTTAATTCACTCAACCGCGCATGTGTTTGCCTCACATTTAACGCTGATATTTACTCAAGCCACAGCCGCGCTCACAGAGGAGAGAAGTAGAATTAAGTGTCTTATTTGCAGATGATTGTGTGCTACTGTAACTATTCGGCGGGTCATTGCACACTGATGTGCTTTTGTGTGCGTGTGGCCTTTTTTCCACAGTAAGAGTCTCCCAACTCAACACAATAACAGGGAAGTGTGGTGACAAATCTGCAAGTGCACAACCTCATTCAACCAGACGACATACAGATGATGAACAAAAAGTATGAGGGGGGGGTGACAGAAAAACATCCGAAAGTGAGCTGAACTTTGTCTAACTGGCATCCAACCACACACAAACAGACAGAACAACAAAGACTTACTGTGTTTCTGTTCATCTGACTGCTGCTTAGGAGAAAAATGGGAAACGCCAAAACCTCATGCTTGCTCCGCAGCACTCCTCTGGTTCACTCCCTCTGTCACGGCCCCCTCCTCCTTCCTTTTTCCTTCTCTTCACCCTTCCCTGCCTCTTTTCCTTCCTCCTCCTCCTTCTCCTCCTCTTTTTCCTCCTTCACTCCTTCCCATTTGGCAGGGCCGTACTGTATTCAGCGAGACCGCTCTCCATATAAGGCAGCCCAGCTAAACATGTCACACATAATTTATCCACAGCAGGCTGCAAGTTCACCTTTCACAGCGTGTACTTGGATCCTATGTAAAAAAAAAAAAAAAAGCAAGGAGAGGAAAAAAACCACAACAAACTTCTGTCGTCACACACTTTTGCAGTGTCTGTGCATTTGTTTATGTTAACAAATGCTGACAATCGGACCGTGAAATGCAGCCAGACTGCAGTTCACCTGCACCGCTCCTGTTTTTTCACCATCTGCGTCTGTGGGCAGTAAATCTTCCTCACATGCTGTTTGAGAAACCCGTGCACCTGCGCGCTCCGTCCTGAGGAGAGCCTCTACCTTTCAAAGACTGCCAGACTGAGAAGGACGGTAAACAAATGTAAAAAGAAAAAGGAGTTGTTTTGTAATTGGAACAGGGGGATGCTGCAAGGAGAGTGCAGCAAAGGTGGGATAAAAATATGTCAGCAAACAAGATGCCCGCAGAGGGCTTTCTGCCCGTGGCCCCTAAGCATCAGCAAAACCCCCTTAGATTATGTGTCGGGTCTTGCACAATCAATGGCTTTAAAAATACATGCTGACCTCTCCTCTGCCTCTGTCTCTTCACTTCCTCTGCCTTACTTTTTGTTTTTATTCTGACCTGACAGCCTATTTTAAAATGCTCAGCAAAAGATGTAAAAGCTCTACGGAGACAGAAGTGAACAGATTAAAAAAATAAAGGATGCAGAGAGATGAGAGAAAGACAGATTGGGAATAATAATAGCCCCTCTCGAGTAGCAGTTCAGCCTGGTATTCTCCTCCCTCCTCCACAGCTTCAGTCCACTCACAGGACGGCAAGAGTCACCGCTCTGTTGCCATGGCGTCTAACTCCATCAAACGCTACGTCAGGTGCTACAATGTAAGCATGGACGAGAGTGTGTGTGTTTTTGTGGCCGTCGAGGTGCGTGTTTGTGTGTGTCAGGTGGGCGGCGCCAAGTGACTAAGAGCCACGTCATTCTGCTGGTCGCTGCAGATCAGGTTCTCTTCAATTTATCACTGTGGGTTTGTGTGTGCAAAAAAAGAAAAGGTGTAAGGGGACGGTGTGGACTGAACGGTAGCCTGCAGCCTCCTCTTAGCGATCCTCATGACTGATCTTAGAGCGGCTCTATGTGTTAACGTTTAGCTCCAGCTTTTATAAATATTTATCAGCTCCTTCAATGAGTCAAAGCGACGCAACACAGAGGTCATCAGGATGGAATTTGGATTTTAGACCTCACAAGTGATGGTTTTGTGCCCAAAAAAGGCCTGCAGTGGCTTTGGAGGGTTACGTTATGCTATGAATGGAATGTAGGGTCCACCAAAATGGGTGCATATGTGGTCACAGAGAAACCAAATAGATCCTGAAATTACAAGACCCAGCTGCTCTGCTTGTTCAGAACCCGTCTATTGGATATATGTGGCATGCTTTTAAAATTATATTTATTGGGATTCAAGATACAAAATATGTCAATGTGTCAGGACCTAGAATAAACAGAACTCTTCAAAGTGGGATATTCAGTCTAATTTAGGTAGAATTAATAAAATAATTATATTATCTGCAAACTGATCCTGTTTCTGTTAATCAAATTTCGTCTTATAGCAATGAAGGGAGTTGTTATTTTTATTTATTTATTTTATTTATACATTTGAAATACAATTGAAATGTTCAGATTGTCTATTCACTTTTACTTGTCATTTCATCTATAGCCACAAGGGGCGCTAAATAATAGTTAAGTGACTGTTCCCAGGGTTGAGTCATATCATGCACATGATACAGAGAGCTCTTCCTAAATGATGCAAACTGCAACTTTATGCATGTGCTTGTTTAAATTTATATCAAATTCATTAAAACATTGATCTTGTTATTAAAAGAATAAACGTTTTATAAACGAGAATTGTGAAACTGGGCTTAAATCACAACTCTAATGTTTTCTTTTGCTTGTCCTGACTTATTTCCTTTGTTGTTGTTACTGTAAGCAGGATTCTATTGTTCTTTTTTTTTTAATTAGGCTGTACACCATCTATCTTTAGTGGTGACAGTAGATAAATTATAGGCTCAAAATGCAGCAAATGAATGGTAATCAGCATCTTAGTAATTTTGTCATCTGTAAAATCATGTCTGATCCAAACACCAACGACTAACAACAAAAGTTCAAATCTTCCAGTTCAGTATTTGTTTTTTGTTTTTCTTTTTATTTCTTTTTTCCCTGAAGTCTCACTCCAGTCATCTTTTGATCAATTTTAAAAGCGTTCCCTGTTGTCTTTTCATTTAATTATGCTGGTTTTAGGTGAAATAATAATACAAAAGGACATAGTTTCTGCAGAGCGGCAGCAGTTCATTAAAATTTGTCACCGAGTTGTGGGCGGGACTTTTGCTGGGGAGCAAGCCTGAGTTCATTTCTAGTCAGCCCTTTGTTGACACTCTCTCCCATTAGCTGACAGAACCCCAACCTAACCATTATGGTTCAACAATGAAATACTGGAACTATCCAGATGTATAGTTTTGAGCTCCTGTATGTCACTGCTACAAGCTTTTTTCAATGGTATTATTTGTCGGATCCTGATTTACAACAATTTAAATAACTCAGAAATTAAAATTTAAGTCTCATTTTCTTTGTGTGTAAGTCCTCCATCATCATTGAAAAACCACAAGAATATGATAAAAACTTCAAAAGCACAATGTTTGTTGGGTTTTTAAAGGGAAATCTGACTTTTTAATTTCTTTTCCTTGTGATAAATATAATGAAGCATAACATTTAGATGTTTAAAGATTGATGTACTTTCATTGACTAAAATGAGAAATACTTCTTTCCTCCATTTACGACAGGATATCAATGGTAATTAGCTGATCAGAAATTAAATAGTTTTGGAGTGTTGGGCCAAAATCTTTGTGATAAAACATCCAAACACCTGCAATCAACATCAAAATACTTCACCTTAGTTGTACGAGAAAGCTTCCGGTTCAGTCAAATTCAGCCAATGTTTTATTTTTTGGCTCAAGTTTTTCCTAAAAAACAAATTTTGACAGTAAAATAGAAAAAAAGTCATTTTTAGTTTTTACAGTTTTTCTGTTTTGTGGCCACTTCACTTTTTAATATTGTGTTCATAAAGTTTAAATATTTTGTATCTATAATAGTTTCACTTTTATCCCATGTCATCAAACATGCTCGGAAATGTCTTAATATCTAATAAGTGATTTCATCTTTACTTTTTTATAAATGCATCCTTAACTGGAGCACTGAAATCTAGACTTCTCTAGAGCAGATTGTATTTGGGGTCAAAGAGCAAAGTAAATGTTAATTTTTTTTTTTTTTTATGTTACGTCACTATCAAATGGATGCCAAAATATTTAGATAACAAGATCTTTCAATTTGATTGTTGATTTTGTAGCACAGGATGTACATTTTTTATGTCACATAAGAGGGTATATGATGACAACAAGGAAAGGATGAATGTTTTCTGATATGGTAGAGCTGCAGGAAGAGAAACAAAATCTGAGGAGGAGAAACTAGACAGAAAAACAATAAAAAAACGAGCAAACTACTTCAATCATTACAAAGAGCAAAAACAAGAAAGTCTGATCTGCTTGGATTCACTAAGCAGTGTTTGGTTGAACTTTGGCAGGAACAGCGAGGCCTCTTTTGATGTTTGCTGTGCGCAACATAACAGACTCCAGAGAGAGAAGCTGTGAGGAGAAACTGCATGCTCTCTTAAACAACCAGGTGAGCGAAAAGTAGGTTTAGCCGCATCCATTTGAATCATACTGTAACCTTGGAGGCAAATAGATATTTCCCTGGCATGGCTGTGTGTTCTCAGTGTTTGAATAAAACTTGACAGATGTATGTGGTAACTCTCAGCACTCACGCTGTTGCTGATCACTGGAGGAGTTTATCCCATTTACACTTTTATATTCTTTCCTCTACTGCAACTGTTCAACCATTTATGTGATTAACGTATTTCCAGCAGATTCTAAAGCAAAGAAAAGCAGCCGTTTATGGTGGCTCTGAAGGACAAAATCACATTAACAAATAATTTAACGCAAAAACATGTTAAAGATCACTATAACAAATAAAGTGATGATAATAATTTAATGATAAAAACGAAAACAAAAATTCCAGAAAACAAAACTTGATCCAAAAAAGCAACAACAAAAAATATGTTTAATAAAAAACAATAAAGTAATGTTTTAGAAAAACAAAGTCTTATCCAGAAATCAAAATGATGAATGTTAATAAATGAAACTAAATAAGAAACTGTAAAACATAGGTATTATGAGACATCAATGGACATTTATTTATTATTTATTTATTTGGCATTTAAATCAAGAATGAGAAGATAAAGCCTCTTGAGATGAAACATCTCGTTTTCGAGAGGGTCCTCTTTTTCAAATAAAAATAAACACATTAAACAAGAATGGCAGAGAAAAAAAAAAAACATCACTGGTTGTATTGTTTGTTTACCTTTTCAATGGTAAGTTATTTAGCATGGTCATAAATTCTGACAAAAGTTGGGTGATTGCTTAATAATCAGTTTACCACAGTTTAGGCAAAACATCCTTCTACTTTCCCTCTTCTTTAGAACTCAAATGTCATCATTCAGTGAGTGATGTCCTTAAGTACCTTCCTTTTGTGTTTGTTTTTTTTTTTTTTTTTAAACAATGAACTTTAATTTCTGGAATTACTTTTTTCCCAAAACAATTTTTCTTTCTACTTTTTGTATTTGGAATTTTTTTTTTTACTTTTTAATTGCCATTATAATCTTTGGTATGTTTTTGCATTGAGTGATTTGTACTTCAGGGCCACCGTAGCCTCACTGCACAACAGTGAAAGGCTTACACAATCAACAGGAATCAACCGATTCTGACGCAGGAAAAACTGGCTTCTGCAGTACTTTATATTAGTTTTGTGTTGCAAAGCTACTCTAAAAATACTGTGTCAGAATCAGTTGATTCACATTCATCTTGTAAATGGATGTTGTATAAGCATGTGTTCTTTAGGTGTTGCTAGTGACATCACCAGTATTAAAGGGTTACCCCGCTATCCCAACATGCCAGAGTAAAAGTTTGAGAATAAAAATAAAGCAGGTGATACTGAAACTATTGGTTTTAAAAATGTCTTTAAAGATGAGCAAAGATTTAAGTATACCTTTATTTTTTTACAACCTGGCAAGCAACATTTGGATTTCTGCAAAATCCATAAACTGGAGACTGGAGAGGATGGCTGCCAGAGTTCTTGAAGCTACTCAGAATTACCTGATTGCATTGATCTTTCTTCAATATTTAATTTTTAATGGACTTCTCACGTTTTTGCAACCGTCTGACCAAGTTCTGCTGCTTAAAAAAGTACATAAACAACTTTACATAAGTGTAAAAAAAGTATATTGTAATCCAATACAAGTTTTAGTTCTGGTTCCTTCTTTTCTGCCAGTCGTCACTCATTAAGTTTTCCTGAGGCAATATGACATGTTAGCTGAATTTCTCAGCCAACATCTTTATGACTAATAAACTCTTTAAGAAAACATCATGGATGGATTCGAATTGATTTTTTCAAAGAAGAACCACAAATTCTCCTAGAGACCCTTTCCAAACAGTTAAAATATCATGAAAAAGTGTATTTATTACCATAATTCCATTCAAAAAAATATATAGAATGTATATCCAGGACCCATTGTTTAACTCTTGCGCTATCTTATGGGGTTCAGATGATCCAAGCCATTAAATTGACGTGTTATCCATCCAATGATAAATGTGGATGAATGTTGAAAATAAAAAAAATTTTAAAAGAAAGTTCAGTGAAATGTCATTCCCAACATCAACATGACAGCACAAGGGTTAATTAATTTTAAGTATTTATTTGTTCAACATCAGAAAGTTAAATATTCCAGAGAAATCTTCTTAAATTTTGCAAGGTAAGAATGTTTTAAACTGAGTTTCATCCTCATCTACTCAACAAATCCGTAGCACAGGTTCCCCAGATGTCATTAAACTCAATACGATGAAGACTTCAGACTTGACAACCAGCCAGAAGAGCATCATTGATCCCCTCCATAGTTATGGCTGAGCCACTAAAGTTCATAGCTAAGGAGGCTAAGTTCAAGCAGATCAGCAGAAAGTCTAATGGAAGGGTGAAATGTGTCAGGAGAAGATGCACCAGCAATAACAATACATTCTCATCTGCAGTCGTCACATATTGATGTTTGGTCAAGGCCCCTCCGGTCACTTTTTGACTTTTTATGTGTCTGCCTGCTCGTAATATCAAGGGACCACAACCCTCGGGACATGGATGCGCAGTGATCCTCGGAATGCATGCAGGACTGGTACCCTTAACCAGTACCCAAACTGTAACCTGGTACTAGTACACATTTGGACCCGATGCGGTACCAGACCCCAACCGGTACCAGACACAGTACCTGGCACGGTACCAGGTGTGGTAGCAAATGCGCACTGGTCCTCGGAACGCATCCAGTACTGGGACTCTGACCCAGCACTGGTACCCTAGCCTTAACTCAATACTGGTTCGTGTACGGTACCACACCAGGTACTGCGCCAGGTACCAGTTCGGGTCCGGAACCGCATCTGGTATGGTGTTGGGTTAGGGCACTGGTAACGGGTTTGGGTACCGGTGTGCTACGCATCACGATACTGGACCAGTACTGGCTCCGGAGGTTGGTGACCCGTGATTTATAGTGGGAACATCCAGCACGTTGAAAAATGGTTACACCCAAAACGTCAAAAAGAGATGCGGAGGGGTCCTTAACCAAATGTCATTAAGTGACGACTTTGGAGTGAGAATGTGTTGGCAAAAGAGACGACCGTGGGATTCAGGGGATTATCAAAGGAAAAAGATTCCAGAACCAGGCAGATATCCAGGCAGAGTGGAATGAGGTGGAGGAACAGCTTGAAAATCCAACACATTCAGAGTCATTTAGGAGATGGACTATGATGTCGAGTTCCTCAGGTCAAGACACTTCTGAGCCTGGACCAACAGAAAAAAGTCTCAACTAAAGAGAAGAAGGACCAGTTAGTGATACAAGGAAAGAATCTTTTATTTGTAAATCTAGGTCCAGTTGTTTGGAGGAAGACTGGTGATGAGCAGAACCCTAAGCTCCTTGAGGTCCAGTGTGAAAATGTTACAGTCAGTCGTGATTTTGGCTGCTGTGTCTTTCTTTAATGCAGAATCGCTGCAACAGTCCAGTAGAAAGTTCTAGAAGACTCCATGATTCCTTCTACTGATGGAGATGCAGACTTCATCTTCTTGCAGTACCTGGCCCTGCCCATACCATTGAAGTATTTTATACACATTAGTTTAAAAAACACTGTTAAACTAAGAAGTAGATGATTTCTTCAGAACATTCTTTTTTTTTTTTAGCTGGAACCCCAAGTTATACGAAAATAAACAAATATATTATTGAAATCAATAACAACAGAAGTTCCTAAATCTATAGTCTATAAAAGTTAATTTTTTGTATGGAATTACAGAATTTAATACACTTACTATGAAATTATAACTATTTGGAGAGGATTTGTATACAAAATATGCTTTTGTAAGTTTAGTGATTTGTGAAAATACAAAAGAAATTCTAGATTAGGTGTGCTCAGGTTATTCAGGTAAATATATATATTTAATGATCTGGAGAACACGTTGTGGTGAAGAAACAATAGTTGTAGATCCCCGCTGCAGTTGCTGGTGATTTAATGCAGAGTAAGGCTTCTGCTGAGTGCTTGTCTAAAATCTGCGTGCAGAGAACAGAATAAAGCAGTTTTGAGGGCCGCCCTCCTGTCTCCAACAGGAGTGGATGTCCCTCATTTTCATCGCATCAAATCGAGGTCACGCATTACCCTTAAACATGTGCCCCACGTGTTCCAGATCATTAAAGGCAGAAATGAGCCCTGGATCCATATATCACCTCTGATCCGTTCTGTTAAGCGAAGCCAGAGCTGGCCCAAGAGCAAAAAGAAGATCTTTTGGAGAGGCTCACAGAGCTCGTGCCATGGAAAATTCCGACAGGGAAATGTGGTGTGGGTCTGACACATTCTCAACATTCAAAGCCGCTGTGCTGGTGAAGTTCTTAACATAAATGCATGACCTTGAAGGAGCCTGTGTTTCTGTAACCTAAATCCAGCAGCTCCCAGTGCATGTACCAAGACTTTCTGCTGACCCAAAATGTCACCTGAGTAAGAAAAGAGACAATATAACGGCCCTGTAACAATTCTTAAAGCAGATGTCTCATAAGAATGATGGAGATGGAGATGAACCAGCATCATTTATTAAAAATATAGTTAAAGTTAATGGTTCTTTATAATGAATTTTTATCAAAGATGGTGAATGTATTCTCAAATCTGCTTTGGATTAATCACTTTTCTTTATTAATTCTGCCCCTTAAATCTTAGAGTTTTTAGAATACTAATTGATATTTTGCAGAGTTATCCAATAATGCACTTCATATATATTCCCAAAGTTTAATTAGTCATTGTGATAGCTACCAGAGATTCGTATTTTTTATAAAAAAAAAAAACAGAGAAAACAAAAATGTTTTCAATTTTTATTTAAGGTGGATTTCAGCACCGCAGTCAAAATAAATGGATTTATTGCTGTGCTGAACGGAGACATTCCTCCTTTAGTTAATCTCCTTTACAGGCCTTTTTTAAAGGCCAAAACTATTTGCATATTGAATTAAATATGCCCATGTAAACAGTCTTTTTCATTAACACAATTCACATTTAATCAAAAAAATAATAAATTCTTGACATTTATTTAGTTAATATTGCTTCAAGGTACTATAATTAATTCAAAAAGTGGATTCTAACATTGAGGAAAAAATGTTATATTGGCTATGCTGAAAACCAGTAACATTGGATTAAAGTAGTCAAGGAATAAAGCATTTTTTTCCTCATTGCACCTTAATTTTAAAGCTTCTGTTTTGCTTCCACACAGCGGTGTTAAATCATGATTTTATGACACGCTTCCAGAGAGGAAGCCTGAAATCTTTGATTCGTGGAGTAATAAAGTTTAAGAGTCCCTCCCCTGAGCATCTGCAATCGCACTTTGCAGCCCGCCTGCATCTCTGGAGCAACTGATATGGTCACGAGTCTGAGTGGCCGTTAAGCCACACAATGACCCATAACTGAGACGCTGTGCCAGTCGGCTCAAACTGCTGTCAGATAAATGCCTCACAATTAAAAACTGTCTTTTTAAAGTGTATTTTTTTTATTTTAATTTGGTTAAATGAGCTGCTGTATTTGCGACTTACTCCATACAAGCCTCATTATGAAGATTTTCATCAATTTAAGGTGGATTAGTGGCTCAGCTAAAGGCAAACTAAATTTGACATATACAGTTAAATTAATTCACGTTTAAATGTTTTATAGTTTTAAAACAGAAGTTTGAGATGGGAGTTCTATGTTTTAGATATTTTTTTAAACTTAAAGGTTCAGTTCAACAGTCGTTCCTTACATTCAGTTAACTGTTTTTGAAAGTTAAGATAACAAACACTCATCAGCCTAAATTCATGCAAATGATCCTACCCTATTAAAATATGACTGATTACACAGAATTTGCTTCATGCAAAGAAGACACAAATACTGGCTTAATCCTAGTTACAGACAACATTGATACTTTTTTTTTTTTTTTTGCTTTTAAAGAATAAGCAACAGGCAAGGAAGTTGTCAAAATCATAGCACATCAAAGATGCGTAACACTCTTGGGTCTGTCTGCAGATGTAGAGATGCGTTCTCCACTTTTCTCCTCTCAGTGACACAAACATCAGCAGATCATCTTGAACTGCAGCAGCAATTCAAACGTCTGGAGTAAAGCCATCTTACCTGCCTGCTCGTCTGTGCGTCTCTCCCGGTCTGGCTGTTATGGGTGTGTGCGTGCCTCCGCACACGGCTCCTCGAACAGGAACTGATGAATCTGCACGACTTCAGCGCTGCAACATGCAGTGCATTATGGGGTTTCGCTCTGGCTGTCTCTCCTCCTCTCTCTGCTGGCACGGTGTGAGAGGGGGGATGTCCTCGCCTCCTATCTGGAGAGGGGAGAGCAAATTTAAACACGCCGTATCCACACGCTCGCTCTCATGCACAAGCGATGAAGAAGCCCCGTGATGACGACTGCAGCGGCTTCGGTTGCTATGGGAACAGCCTCCCTCCCCCTCAATACTCCTTTACTGTAGCTCGAGCTCTTTTAATTTGTAATTTTTGCAAAATAGTAAGGTGGTTTTTAACAGAAAAAAATTACAAAGTGTGCTAACACACCTTTGTGTACACTTCATAAGAATATTTACAACACAAAGAGGCTGCAACACAAATCGTGAACATGTGATCACCAACTGTTGCTTCTGCATTTCAAGATAAAGAGAATTTGGTCACAGACAGAAAGCATGGGCACATAAAGGGGGTTTGTGTGCATGTTTCTCAACAGCGTGTGAGATGGGTTGATAGTTAAAGGGAAGCAAGCTGTGGTTCCTGTTTATGGTTTCTTCCCTTTTTCTCCAGAGCTGCAGTTCGTGCAATTAGGTCTGCAGCCATTTGATAACACAGCAGTGTCATATTACCAACCAGGGAAGTATTGCTGGATTTGTTGTTTAAAAAAAAACCAAACAGGTCATGCACCCACATGCATGGGGCAGGATCATCGTGCCCTACAGTGTCATCAGTTTTGTTTCCATGGCAGTTTCTCAGCCTTCGTTAGTGGATTATATCATGTCTGCGCATGGAACGCTTGCAGAAACAAAGGGGAGAGTTATAAGGTTCGGAGACAGAGTGAGCGAGTGAATAGGAGATGAAAACTTCTCCCTTGTGTCTCTCGTGGAAACAGAGTGGGTGGAAGGCCATGACTGTCCTTTAGGCTTTTGTAAATAAGCAAAGCCTGGTGCAGTCTGGCAGCGCGACTGTCACATTAGTAACCTTCAACACTCAATCTTTCCTCATCCAGCCTGTTTTGTCGTGCAGTTATTAGCACTCTGCTGTGCCACATTCTGCTGGACAACCAATATGACAAGGCAACAACTTTTGCTGTCACAGAAACATGGATGCTGCTTGTATGGATTAGATGGAACACAGTTGAAACTGGACTAAATAAATATAATATATAGTTTGTCTGCTCTGTAGCCATAGTAACAAGAGACAACAGCAATTTCTATTAGACTGATTAATTTCTTTTATATATTCAACATTTTAATTGGGGTGATTAAACCATTGAGTTAGGCAGAGGAAGCTAAGAGAGTGTTAAAGTGTGGGCAGGTTATAGATGTTTACATGTTGAAACTACAACTGACGGGGCAGGTTTTGATAAATTCACTGGAAAAATGAACGGAAAACAATTCCCAAGTCAAAATGCATTAGCTGTGCAGAGAGTAAAAATGAAATACAACACTTATCACATTTATTTCCCCTTTTTGGTGTAAAAAGTACCATATAAAGTATATTAATTGCAGTGGAAGTTGTATTTTTCTCAGTAAGCCTTTGTTGAAAATACACAAGAAGATAATACATTACAAACAGACTTTCTGTCCAATATGCAAAAAAATGTCTGCTAAACAAATGACTTCTACCTGTGGCTATCATATTGTAAATTACTTTTTGTTGTTTCAGTTAATTTTACAAAATATTGATGTTAAGTAAATATTTAACTGAGGTAAGAATTACAGCAAAGAGTTGATTTATTTATAAGGAAGTTACAAAAGCTTAATAGGAAAATGTTGTTGACTTCAAACATAATTTTTATTAAATTAGTTTTTTTCTGCAATGTAATCTATGGTGCAACTGTAGTTTTTACTGAAATTCTCTGAAAACCCCAGCTGCTGGAATTATTCCATCAAAACAACAAGTTTTTTTTTTTTTTTTTTTTCCCAACAGTGTAATATTAGAGTTAGCCAAACCTGTGACAATTCAATTCTATTTCAATTCAGTTTTATTTAAAGACAACTCTTTAATTGTCCAAACAGATAACATAAAACAATAAACAAAAACAATGTAGAGTTGACATATAGGATGAATAAACCCAGTGAGTCATCGACTGGTTCATAAAAAAATGGTTTATGTATAAGTGTGGAGGAAGCATTGTGCTTAAAAAAGGGAAAAGTGTTTAGAGTGTCAGTGGAAAAAGTTCAAATATGACTATTTCCTGGTACAGAACAAGAACCTGTTTGGTCTTAATATGAAGCAAAGCTCTGCTAAGTGTCAGGATTCTGTGCTTGAGTTTTGTCATGTTCTGTTTTCTGTGAGTCTCACCATGTTCAGATTAAATCATCTACTGCTGTCTTCATTTATTTAATAAACCTCAGTGTTTTTAAGTGTCTGGTTTTCAGTTCCTCAGTGTCAGGTCATCTGCTCTTTTCCCCTCATTTTGCTTAAAATGCGCATATAAACTACCGTACGTGAAAAAACAATTGTTTGTTTGGTGTCAGCTGGTACTCAAATCATAGAGTTTTTCCTGTATGAAAATGTCAAGCGGGAAAGAAAAACTTGCCTTAAGCTGCTGGTATTGAGCTATCAGCTTAGTGAGAATAACTGCCTGTACATACATAAAAATGAAACGCGTGAGAGGAAGCCATTGGCTCTTTCACTCGCAAACCTGCTCCCGTCTGATCGACTTCCTGCTTTAGCGGCTCAAATTAACCACAGAGAAGAACTATTACCAATGATTTTATTTCTTTCACTCGCAAAACAATCAATTTGTATATATTTCAATGCATCACACCTATTATTTCCCTTAGTGCTCACAATTGTGTTTCAGTCATAAAATACTGAGCAGTATAAAGATGCAATATCAAGAATGTAGGAGCTTCAGGTTTTCTTCTTACTTTAATACTTGAGCGGAAATTGCATGAGCTTTAAGGAAATTATCCAGATGTTCAGCAATTTGAATTAAAACAAGACGAGGGTCTTTTGAGTCTATATCCGACATCACTGTAGTTCGTTTAACTGAAGATTTTTACATTTAAGGGACACTGAATAACCTGCTCCGATGTGAAAGCCGGCATGATTAGTGTCTTCCTGAGAATAATGGCAGCTGCAGGTGTCCACAGGCTCCATGTGTCCCATCTATTCCATGCATGCATTCACACTAACCACTCACACATGCACATACACACAAAACTCATTTCTCATTGGAAATATTCATTAATGACCCTGTAGTTCCCCTTGAGCGCAATGACCATTGATCAGGCTCATGCATAATGATGGTGGTGGAGCTTCTGGTGTAATTATTACTGCCCCAAAGACTTTAGCTCACCTGTTCTTTGTTTCTTGTTTGTTTGGTTTTTTTTTTCATTATACAGCACACCTGCACCACAGGCAGTAATTGTATGTGTTTTGATTATAAAATGGTCACATGCAAAAGTATGACTCAATGTGTACCATCTTGAAAGCATTTGGTGGGGTACATTTCGTAATTAAAAGAAACAAAAATCTCTTTTAAGCATCAACTTTTGGACATAAGAATGTTAGCTGCTCACTCACATTCAACATTGATTCTGTGTAAGGTTTATGGATTATAATTATTTCATTAAATAAATGTTAACCTCATTTTTTGTTGATTTTTTGGTCTGTTCTTTTACTATTAGGGACAAGTCAGTCTTCTCAAACATTGAGGACAAGCTTCTTTTAAAAGGATTTTGCTATGGTCACAAATCCCAGCATGCCACCTCGCGGTGACTTAAATGTAAGTTTTATTGCAAACTTGACAGGTGGACGCATGGTAGCATTTGTAATCGAGAGCTGGGAGTTGCATTTGTTCCCAGTGCACAGCAGGTTTTAAGAAAGAGTTGAAATGTTATGGTGACCAGAAGATTTTTCTCTTAAAAGCTCATATAAGTCAGTGGCCACCAATGCACATTTCAAGGTTGGTGGCGGTCCAGTGACGGGCGGGGATTTTGAAATCGGACAACAGCTAGGAAGCCACAGCAAGTGCCACCAACCGCCTGGTAACCCGGAGGTATAAAAAAAATGGGCCATTCTGCGCGTCTGATGGCCGCCTGACGACTGCTATCTACATTCATGACTATGCCAATGGTTAAAAAAAGAAGAAAATTCTGCCGACGCGTGGTGGCAGTTGTATTTACGACTGATTGAGACCAAGTTCAAGTCACATACAAGCCTGTACTGCTTCTGCCATTTGACACACAAGTCTCAAAACATACAAAAATTAAAAGGGACAAAACACTTCCTCATACATGACATCCAATTACTCTTTGTGTTAGCTGAATGTTAATAGGTTTACTTGGCAAAAGAGAAAAAAAATCATGTACAGAAGCACGGAGGGCAGGAACACTTTGGTTAGCCAACAGAAAAGTTTAGGCTATGAATTTTACAACAAATTTATTAAAACCTGTTATTTCATCAAGTTGTTCAGTGTAATGCACAAATAGAACTTCAGAGGCTTCTTACTGTCTGTGACAAACAAACTGCATCCCCAATACCTGGTATAAATAGTCGTGGAGAAAAAAAAATTTCTGCTGTCTCGCACTGCCAAAAATTCACTTATTGATCAATAGAAGAAGCTCTTGGTAATACTCAGTAGAATCATGAAACATATTGGAACAGGTATCAACCATGAATCAACTTGCACTGTGATCAGTGTGATTGATCAGTCTTTTGGGTTTTTTTTATTTTTTGTCTACAAACGCTTTTATATTCGCTGTCTGTTTGTAGAACAAGACTAACCAAAGTTCACCACGATCTGAGAAGTCCTTACCATTTCTATGACGCACAGACTTGGGTAAATACTGAGTCGACAACTTTGCTTCTCCTGTGCCAACCGCCTGTGACTTTCTTGACGTCGCTGTTGCAAAATGGTTTCTAAATAATTGTATCCACATAAAACAAGGTTGTCCATCTCACCACCACAGAGAATTCTATTTAACATTTGACTTTTAAAGCTTTTTTGTAAATCTATTGACACAAAAATATACCTCCTAACAAGTAGTTTTACTAAGCTATAAAAGTTACTGTTACTTGAAAATGAAAGAAAATCTATTCTTTTTATTCGGCTATAAGTGGCTGCATTGTTCCAGTAACATTTGTGTCATTATTCTAAACTTTTATGATAATATTGGCAGTGCTCCATCCATCCATCCATCCATCCATCCATCCATCCATCCATCCATCCATCTTCGTCCACTCATCTGGGACTGGGTTGCGGGGCAGCAGTGTAAGCAAAGATGGATCTCCCTGGTGTTACGCCTGGCTCTAGGCCGCAACAAAGAAGCGGGGAGACAAAACCGGTGTAAACGTTAGAATAGTTTATTTTTCAGCATTTGACCAAAATGCCCTGAAGACTGGAAGACAACAGCTGTTTGGCGGCGGTTTTAAACGCCAACGACATCAGAAAGGAGCCACCCTCTTGAGGACCCAAGGCGGGGTTTTTATTCCTAGCTGGGATGAGATGAACTGTTCCCCCTGAACAAGGGGAAAAGAGGACAGGAGACAGACAATACGGCACAGGGCCGTAACACTGGCCACCTCCTCCAGGTCCTTTAGGGGGACCCCAGGCAGCTGAGAGACACTTTGGCCCAGTGGGACAAACCCAGAACACCTCCCCAGGGAGGCATCCAGGAGACATTTGGACTAGATGCTCGAGCCACCTCAACTGGCTCCTATCGATATGGAGGAACAGCGGCTCTCCTCCGAGCTCTCTTCGGGTGACTGAGCATCTCACCCTATCTCTAAGGGGGCGCCCAGCCACCCTAGCCTATTCCAACTGCTTGAAGTCTGTATCTCGTTCTTTTGACTCAGAGCTCATGACTACAGGTGAGCATTGGAATGAAGATCGACCAATAAATTGAGAGCTTTTCTTTCTGGCTCAGCTATCTCTTCCCCACAACGGACCGGTACAGCGACCAGATAACTGCTGATCTCACTCTCCCATCTTCCCTTACTCATGAACAAGACCCCAAGAACTCCTCCAAACCAACCAAGAGTGGGGAAAGTACCTTTCTCCGGTCGAGAAGCATGGCCTTAGACTCCAAAGCATGCTGGAAGTCCTGGTTCGATGAAGCCAACAGGACAACATCATCTGCAAAGAGCAGAGAGGATATTCTGTGGTCCTCAAACCAGTGTAACATAAAATGTTAAATACATTTGTCATGTTTGAATGCAACTTAAATCTTGAGTTGACCAAATTGTGACACAGTAGATGAAATTTGCTGTAAAGTCAACGTCAGGTTTAATGCGGAAATTGTGTGTAGCCATGATAATTTATCTTAATTTGAGCTTTATTGACCCTGGGGGTTAATGCTAAACACCAGTAGGGCATCAACAGCTGTGCAGTTTATGATGTAGCATGATGGAAACCCTCACAAATCCTCTATTAAACAAAAAGCATGTTGAACTGCTTCAACAAAATAATATAAAACATATATTGAAAATAATCCCACGTTTCTCCATGAAAACTGTAAACTCAAAGGTTCTAAAAGTAAAAAAATTTTGGAAGCTCAAGACCTCATCATCTGCGAGGCAGCTTTACTCAGTGGGAATAATACTGAAAGAAAAGCAGATTTACTAACTGAAAACACAGGGCTGGATATTTATATGTGGAAAACCCAGCTAACCCCTAAAACAATGTATGAGAGCAGAGACTGCTTTGCAGACACAGTCCATACCATAAGATATGTGAGACATATACTTCTCTGTTGGAAGTCAGACAACACGGGTTTCTCGGGGGGTTGATCTAAATATCTAAAGCTGCTTAGAGATATTTTAAAAACCTGAAAAACAAAACAAAGAGCTAGCATCTGAGGAAAAAGTATATGTGCAACAAGACAGTGGGAGAAAATCCCCTCAGTGGATGTGTCCTTTACAACTAGGTAGTGTTAAATATTCATGAGCAGACTTCAACACTTATCGAGCAAACTAAATGACATGAATGGATGAGATATTGGGAAAATGATACACGATCAATTTTAAACCGAAACATAAAAACATATAAAAGCTTGCCACCTCAGATATTCACTCTATTTTGAACAATAAATGTATGTTTCTGTCCAATTGGTGTCAGCAATACTGTTTTAGTGTTATGATTAATATGTTGTGTGGATTTAAAATATGCTTTAATGTCAAAATGCATCATAAAATATGCAACTGCATGTCTGCCATTGAATCTTAAAGAGGTCACATCAGGTTTTAAGGCTATCTTGAGTGTTTGTACATTTACTTGTCAAAAGTATCCAATTACATGATTGATTTCAGGTGTTCCAATTACCCCCGTGGGCACAGGTGTGTATAATCATCCGTTTAGGCAAGCATCCCACTCCTGTAAATATTTTTTAGAGGAATGGCACAAGAGCTAGGATGCTCTTGCGCAACAAGTCCATTCATCCTTTTTCTGGGGTCACAGCGTTGGTGCGTGGCTACATATACCCTTATGGGACAATGTAGAATCATAAATTAACCTATTAAGCATGAGGAAGCCAGAATGCCAAGAGAAAACCCATGAACGTGAACATGCTAACTCCTCACATAAACATTACAGCCAGAATTTGAACAAAGTTTTTCTCACTCTGACGCGAGATGTCCAATCACTAAATCAGGGATGTCAAAAATAGATACTTGTCAAAAATTGATTAAGCAACTGTATCGTTTGAAAACCACAAATATGAACAAGATTATGTTGGTTAAAAGGTATAAAACCAATCAAGAAGTAAATAATATATTTCTGTCAAACTGCAGATTCTCTTTATATTTTTTTACCATCTTTGTCTTTTTATGGACATGCGATGCAAACAAAAAGACGTCCAATCAAAAGCCTGCTTCTTCCAAGTCAATACCTGAATGCATTTATCAGTCAAATGCCATGCATTATTATTTATAGCTTTAAATGCCATGTAAAAAAAAAAAATTATCTAGATTTTAGTGTTTTCGGTAAAAGAATCGAACTGTATCGTATCGCCAAAAAGTTAGTTGAATCCTTTATGTATCGAGATCCGTATCGAATTGTGTGAAAGGAAAAGATACACACCCCTACTGTTTAGCCCTGCAACAGGTCAATTTGTGGAATTTAATAACTATTATTAGCTATGGATTAGAAAAAGGAAGTAGGGCAGGGAACTCGCCAGGAAGAAGAGGGGAAGCACCCCAGTGAACTTCCTCAGAACCTGTTATCTTTTCAGAAGGATGGGTTGACATTCATGGCATGGTATCCCTTTAGTGTTGTGTTGTAAGCTGTGATGCTCCACACTAAATGAGAAAAACCTGATTGTTTCTGGAAAAATAAACTGCATCCACTGCAGCATGAATGGAATAGATATATTTTGGGAATGAAATGTTACCCCGCTATATTTTTCAACAAAAAATGCTTCTAAGAAATAACTGTCATTACCTTCAAACAGCGCTGCATAACCTTGTAACCATATATTATAAGCAGAATACATAAAAGTATGATTACTTTCAAAAGAATGCTTCATGCTGTGAAATTATCATCGTGGGAATCAAGCTCTACATATATTGATGAGAGTGTGTTGAGTTGTAATGTATTTCTAATTTGGATTTTTTTCTTTCTATATTTCATAATGCAGTCTGAGTCTCTTTCCCCAAGGGCACCCCGTCGTCTGTAACAGCTGGTTTAAAGATGTGTGATTACGTCTGTGCACCTCATGCTGTGTACTGTCTAACTCGTCCTCCATGCCTGCTATTTCAGTTGTGATAGATCGAATAATTACCTTTAGCTTGCTTGTAGTAAAAAAAACATTTTGTTTTCCAGTTGTAAAAAAAGGCTGGCTTTTGTATTTTTTTTTTTTTTTTGCCCATTGTTTCATGTTTTTCCACAGTTCCCCAGTGTATATTTATTAAACGTGGTTCCTGTTCAGGATCCACTCTTGCACTTGTGGTTTCTCCACAACCACCATTTCCTGACACTACTGTTCAAGCTTTGGTGTGACTTAACTATGTGTTTCTCAATTTCCCACAATGCCCACACCACAGCTTTGTCACCAAAACAAGTGTCCTTCAACTTTTCAGGGCTGTTTATGAAAAATGAGATGTGTTCGTGTAAACCGTGGTAACATGAAGTCTCATGTGTGACAGTGCTTCTGATCACTATAAACCAAGTCTGTGCTCAAGTTAAATCACCAGAGCTGGTTGGAGGAGACAAGCTTAATGTTACAGGTAAAAAAAAAAAAAGACATGGTGTTTGCTAAATAGTGTCATATAAATCAGCAACAAAATCAGTTTTAGAGACTTTTTATGACTTTTAAATGTTTTTTTTTGTGACTTTTAAATTCAAACTCTTTGTCAGTTGAAGTGAGATTCTTTTTATCATAAAAAAAAAAAAAATCAGAAATCCCACGTCTATATAACCCTTTAAAGGGAATATGCAACATCAAAATGATGGGGTTGTATATTATCTTCATAAAATATTCATTTTTCAAAGTGGAAACCAAAACAAGAATTAATTTAATCAAATGAAATAAGAAAAAATAAAAATTAATATATTTCCAGCACGCACATCTTACAAGCAGCATTTGTAAAAAATGATTTAATCAAATTTGCTGTAAAGGCTTTTTTTACTTAAAGTAAACCAAATCCTATATTACTATTTCATTTTATCTTCCTCTGAAAAAATAAAATCCAAAAAATAAATCTCAACTTGAGCTAAAATTAAATCTGTCTCTAAGAGTTACTGACCAGCTTAATAGCCTAATTAACACAAATCCCTGGAGTACTTGAACACTCCAATGAAATTAAAAAAGAACGGCTTACATCAGACTTGAAATGAAAGCATGGTATGCCTTTTTCATGTTTTTTCTTGCTTTGAAAGACAGCACAAATGCAATTTTTTAATCCTTTTTACTTTCATAAAGACATGTAAAAACATGCAAATCTTGATCATGTGCAGATTTCACGGTTCAGTTACTTTGCACGTTTTACATGCGTGTTGCATTCAGTTTGGATACAGTAATCCCAAAATACAGCAGCACTAATAGCTTTAGCAAAGCATATCCAATCCCCTTAGTACCTCAACTATGAGCATAGAGCTCAGACCGGCTCTGAGGCAGACACTCTGAGGGACTACCCCACCATAGGAATCACATTTACATTATTCAAACTCATTAGAGAGAATGAGGCACGGTTGCACAAGTATATTTCAGTGCAAGATGGATAAGGAGGAAAAAACAGCAGGAGGCAAGTTGAACAGGGCCAGGTGTAAGACTTGGTATCACAAAGCCTTTTGTTCTTCAGGGAAATGAGGTGAGAGTATGGAAGATCCAGGAATCTGTTTCCTTTTCTTTCTTTTTTTTTTACTTAAGGTATTAGAATCTTTTTTGCTTCACTGCCTAGATAGTACTGTGTAGATTTTGGCTGTTACCTCAAGGACTAAAATCCTTGTGAATCATGGGTGGGAAATTATTTTTTACTTTGCATTTTGACTTGAAGCATATATGGATTTTCCTGGAAACCTGTCCAAAACACAAATATTAGATTGGTTTATGGCGACGATGATTGGAATTACTCTAACCTACGTCCCACATTAGACAAGAAAAGCATCGACTGCATATCGTGACTCTCTCCCAGTAGGGTTTTAGTCTTCCACAAGACTAGACAACAGTAAGATCTTACTGTAATAGGAATGTCGTAACTGCAACAGAACTGCCTAAATGCACAGTCAGTTGATTGATTAAAGATTGACTAAAAGACTGATATACGACATACAATACAGGATAGGGAATACATTATTTATTAGTATGAAGCTTCTAAGAGCATTTGGATCTGCAGACTGCAGAATGATGAAACATTGATCTTCCACCAGTACTGGAGTTGTGATAAAGCCAACTTCTATTTGTGCCCCTTCGCTCTTTGGACCCTTTGAAATAGAGCTAAGGGGGGTGGGGTAGATGTGCAGCTAAAAGTGACCTAAGAAATAAGATGCCACTACTAAGACTGTTGCCTACATACTGTACGTCAAATGTATATAACTTCCACTTCTTCTACTGCTGTTTTTTTTTATTACTGACTTAACAGTAAGAAGCAAAAAGTAATAGATTTTCTTGCTTTTGTGAATGTGAATTGTATTAGTTTAGGTCATGAGCAGAATATCTCAGAAATGCAACAGACCTAAAAAATACATATATGTTGCTTCCAAGCTAGCATAAATGTCATTAATTATTGTTCTTTATTTAGGCTTTCTTTAGAAATCTTAGAACAAGACTAAAATCTAAAGAAATATACGCTTCTGGAATCTAACTGCATCATGATGATTTTCGTTGAAAGGGTCAGGAATTCTCTGCCACAAATTGTGCCAGCAATTCTTAGAAATAATATATATATATTTAGAGGTAGCATGTGTTTTACTCTATAGTCCAGGGGTCTGCAACCATGAGGCTATTAGGCTTTAAAGAACAACGGTTAACGGTACAACGGTATAATGTGAATAAATATTAAGTTTGTTCAATTTATGCTGCACAGTGGAGTCTTTTCCTTGTCATAATGATAAAAAAAGGTCATGCTTGACTTGGTTTTCTTGCATTTTTAATTTAAGTTAATCTGTAGCAGCAAGAAGGATGTACTTTATTTTGAAAGGAACTTGTGTGTGCTGCTGTCGAAAAGTACATAAATTAAAGCTGATAAATAGAACAATATTGCTCTTTTATAATTCAAGTATTTAAAAGCTACATTTTATAAATGAATGGCCACATAAACATAGAGAAAATGCATTATTCTGAAAGATTAAGTGGGACTGGGAAACTCTGATTTTTGGTCAGTAAGAAACTGGACTGAATAGTAAATATTTTTTTAAGGAAAGCGTGTTTTCTACTTTTTGAAATTTGTTTTAAATGCATTTTCATTTCAGTTTTGCTTTCAAATAAAGAAAAAAAAACTTGCAACACTGTGTTGTTTGTTGTCCACAGAATACGAACATGAAAACCGGTTTATCAAATAATAATTGTATTTGTTGTTAGCATGATTACAGTCCAACATTTTCTAAATAGACTACCTAAAAGGGAGACCTACTATGGAATCAGATAAATGTAGAGTTTAGAGACTATAATTGTGTGTTGTGAGACACAACAAGAATACCTGAGACAGCACTTCGGCTTGGGATCAGGAGTGTCTTCGGTTCTCTGAGTTTGCTGCATTGACCTTCAATTATTAATTTACCCTGTGCTTGTTTTTATACTTGTTTGTAAAAAAAATAAAAAAAACTTAAAAGAAGATTGTCATAGACTCTCAAAGGCCAGTTTAAACTAATCCATTGATGGCAGTGCAACACCGAAACAGCAAATTGTCTGCCTTTACCACCTCCCCCAGAACGCCAGTCTGCCAGGCAGTCTGCTTCTTGACTTGAGTTTAAACCCTCAGCCTTCACCAACTGTTCACAGAGAGTCACTGCCTTGTAAATAGACTGCAGTCTGTCACTGCATTGGTCCATAAGTAATTACTTCTTCTGTGTGAAAAGTGAAAATAGCAGAGACACACAAAAAAATTCAAACACAGAGGAAAGTGAAAAAAAAATAAAAAAAAGTGTTATCAGGCCTAAGAATGAGTTCTAACTTAATGAGTGAAGATGAAAGCTGACTGCATGCGCTAACTCAATTCTTTGCTCGGCTAGTCGCATTTCTCAACCTAATAATATTTGCTCCAGACAACTGATGCGAGAGCCAGAGTCGGATCGCCTTTATTTGGTCATATGTTTCCTGCGTGTGATGTGGCCCTGCTCCTCATTTGCATGTGTGCTGAACTTGGCTGCGCACAGAATGACATCACCCACATTGTGCAGCAAACATCCATTTAAGACATGTTTACAGCGCTCCAACCGCCAGCATGCCTCCATCCCCGCTCGTATAAACACAGAGTGCGGCCGCGGCCATGTGCGCACTTGTCTGCACAGACAGTGTTTACACAGAGCAGATAAAGAAAACACCCAGGGCCAAAGGGAGATCAAGCTGCAATATGTGGAAATGCGGTTAAATATAGAAAAAGAGTGAAGCAACATAAGTCTACGGATTTTCCAGGGAGGTCTTTGTAAAGGGTACCAGAGATTTTGAAGGGCAAGGTGTGCAGTGTACACAGAGGTGAGGAGGAGGTTTTGCTCCTGCCAAGGAATGTGATAAAGCTGTTTATAGAGTCAGCAGGCCAAAGAAGAGGCTTAGGTGTTGGATCTTTGGCATAGAAAAGATGACAATACTGAAGGAAAATGTGTTAGCCTGACAGAAATCTGGATCTCTTTAGAATAACATCAAGGATCCTCCTTCTAATGCTCCATTGACAAGATGGTTTGTGATTCCTGCTCTGTCTTAACCATCTTTAAAGAACAGAAATATAAAAGCTCTGATAGTTTTTTCAGATTAAACTACTGTTTTTATTAGAGCTGGTTTTATAAACTCGATGAATTGATCTAAGCTCAGTAGATTAATAATTGATGCATTAAAGTAGAAAGCAATCTAACACAAAATGCTTAAGTCTGCTAGCTCGATGCTAACGTAATGTGAGATTTCCCATAGAATGGCTAATGCTAATGCTCGGTTGGCCTAGAAATACATTGCTGACTAAATCATTAATTTTCCAAACTCTTTTAAGAAACCTTTTGTGCTTTTTTCTGCTCATACTTTCTTCTTCTTCTGGAGTAACCAGAACCGGTCGCTTCTTGGCGTCAACATTTAGTATTTTACTCCCACTCGAGCTCCAAAATGAAACCAACTCAAGATAGATGACTTCATTTCAAAGGGTTTAGGATCACAGTTTTATTTTTTGTTTTTTTAATATTTCAACAGTTCATTTTTTTTAAGTCTACCTTTTACTGTGTCAAAATGAAAAATAAAACAGCTCATGGCAAATTCCAGCATCCTACAAGGAGTTGCAGCCCCTGCGGCAATTATTATAGCTTCTAAATATTTTCTGCAGCAGCTCAAGGTTTTTCAGCTCCTTTTTAAAGGGATATTTAAGCAAAAAAAAGGCTCCTAGAACTCTAAGCTGCTGGTTGTTTGAGGGATCCTTCTTTTTAAAGTTGTGTTTATATTAGATAATGTTAGTTTTTGATTTAATCAGGATTTTTTTTTAGCTCATTGTTTTTATGATATATTTTTACACCAAAAAGCAAAGAAATTGATTTCCAAAATGCGTCAATAAAAATGTCTTATTGCATTTAAAAATTATTTTTATGCTATATTCAGATCAGCCTACTAAAAACTTCTTATTATGTTTTTTCTTTGCATAATTAACTCTATATAAAACCAAAGGGCAACCACTTTATGAAGCTTCAAATCTCCTCAGAGATTTAGCATGGAGGTGTTCAAGACTTTTGTTTTCCTGCTGCAACTCTTCAAGCTCGAGTTCTTTTACAAACTCTTCCTTCAGAGAAGTCTGCGTGTTCTGTTCATGCAGGTTCATCCTAAATGTATTTTGCCTTTAAGCAAACATCCATCTTGACCACACGAGGAGCATAACTCAAGGACATCGAGCCAGCCAGGGAATTTAATCCATGCTAAGGTTGGATCCACAGAAAGAAAATCAGTGAGATGTGATGTCACTTGGCAAGACCTTCATCCTTTTACCTGCTTGAGGAAGATGAGGAGGAATGTGAAATAGGGAGGCATGAGAAAGAAAAACAAGAAAACTAATCTTCTAGACAGCAGGAACACTGCATTCAGAATTGACCTGTAATGGTATTTCTCTCCGATATGTCGCCAAAACAAACAGGATATCCCCTCTTATCCACAGCACAAACACTTCACTGGTTCTGTTTCCCATATATGAACTCCATTTTGCTTTTTTTTTTTTCATTTGTTTTCCTAGCAAGTAGAACCAGGCAAATCCTGCGGGCGCGCTATTTTGGAGAGCAGTTGACCACTTTGACAATGGCTGGCAAAGCGTTGCGGTCGTTCGGTGCCAACACACACAAAGCAGGAAGTCAAAAGACCCCGTATAAAAGACCGCTAACAGAGACCTTTCACATAGAAATGCTTTATGGGTTATTTTATTGATCATCCCAGATTTTCTTCTGTTTTTGTGTCAACTGTTTGTGGGATTTTGTTAGGGAAGTTATGTTGCTTTTCTCTGGCTGTTCAGGGAGCCAAAAAAATTCAGCATAAAGCGAACTGCAATGATAATGATGAAGAAGGTAAATAACTCTGACAGGAACGGAGGGGGAACTTAAAGACGAGTGAGAAGAAATTAAGTGGAAGCTAAAAGAGGTTTTAAGAACAGTCAGCGTCGGTGCTCCAGAGGCAAGTTTCCTGTCATCAGCCCACGCTGAACTGTCAGCTAACAGAGCTGCTGATTCACTCCAGCAGCAACGCAGTGACAGGACACTAATGTTTGGGAGGAATACATACGAGGGCTGCTTTGCCCCTCGCTGTTTGGAGCCGTGTCTGACAATTTCTACAGACGTTTACAAGACACACATCATCTCCACAGTCTCTGCTAAACCATTACACTGCGCTTTACGTAGCGTAACCTCTTTCACTGCTCCCAGGTTCCCCATCAGCAGGAGTATGATGTCACCAAGTCAAGACGAAGAACAGGAGGCCTTTTATATTCAGCACACTGCTGCTGCAATGCTCTGAGCCAAAAAGAAAAAAAAAAAAAACTGGTGATGCAAATAATGAAAAACTTTTTTTTTTGCAAAAGGCCCTCAGGTGCATGAGTTTATGTGAATGTGCTTGAAGTGGATAAAACACACATCTGCCACCTGTAAGATGAATGATGGGGGCTTACGTAAGGCTGGAGCATGAGCAAATCACAGCCAGATATTGCTGTGTGGACTGTGACATGCCACTGTCGATGTAATACACTCAATACTTACGATTGGCTGGGAGACATTAAAGAAGACAGCGCCTTACCTCATCTGTGAGAATTTACTGTGCAGGAAAGTTGGCAAAGCCTTTCCAGAGAGAGAATCATCATTTGGACTTCAAACAGAGAAGCAGAATTGGAGGTGAGCATTTCTATGAGCTCATAACAGGAGAAGGTGACACAAAAACATGGCAGGGTTGGATTTTACACTCTGCTGAGGTTTGGAAGTCTTAGCTTTGCAGCATGGCTGTTAGCTGACCTGACCAGGGGTTTTGAATTTAAACTTCCCTGTAGAAAGCTCAGGCAATCATATCAGTAACGCTGAGAAAGCCTGATGCAGCACACACCAGCAGCAAGTGTAAAACAAGCCCTCACTGAAAAAGAAATGGAGCCAAAGCCAACAACAAAAAACGCAAAAATAAAAATCCACTTTTGCAATGTAAGAGTGCAGATTTTTTAATTCTTCAAACTGAAAAACATACAAAAATACTTTGATTTGGAGCACGAATGTCAGCCTCAACTTGTCACGTACGACCCCCAGGGGAAAATTCCTCGTTATCATGTTTCAACTCTCAAAGTCCCACGTTGGGATCATTTTACAAAGTACAGAGTAGTCCCAGAGATGTAAATAGAGGTCACGTAACTCACAAAACAGAAGTCCACAGATGATATTCCAGCGACCACCAACCAGGATTTTATTGATGCTTCCAGCTAAGAACTGACATGAACTCTTCACTTTGATTTAGACGCTTTCAGTGTGGAGAAACATCAACATTTGAAATAGTTTTTCCCCTTTCTGCTCACTTCTCCTCAGAAACATATATATTGTTTTTAAATCAGTGGTGGAAAACAATGCATTTTTTGATAAGACTAATTGTTTAGTTAATCCTGTGGACTGCTCTGCTAGAATCTCCAATTGGTATTTTCAATGTTTTCATGGTATTTATTAGTATTCTGATGTTTGATCACTTCCTGCTTTCCATGTGGCTGTGACCTTATGAGAAGCACAGAAACAAATGCGAGCCCTAATCTCATTTTCTGTCCGACAGCACCTGTTGCTCAGACAAACAACAGAAAACGGAAGATGAACACTCGCTATTGCAGAGGTTTTATTGCAAAGGTAATATGATAGAAGAATACCAAGAAAGGTTCAAAACAAGACTTAAACCCCTCAGAGATGGACTATGCACAAAAGACTAAATGAAAAGAGAACTTGATTTGTTGTCATACATGAAAACATTAATAAAGACATGAACTACATCACACTGCAATCCAATTAACACACTGTCAAATGTGAACCGCACTGATAATTAGTACAAAGTTAAAGTGATAAAGCTCTAACTGTGTCACCTTCCAAAACTAGGACATTTGAGTCTGCTAGAGGGGCGACTGATAAGACCAACTCACATGTTGCCAGTAATTGAAGTACACAAACATTCACCATCTATTAGTCCTCACATGTAGGGCTGGGTATTAACTGTTTTTTTTTTTTTTCCAGAATTGATTCGATTCGATTCACCAGAGCCTGGATCAATTTAATCCAATTTTTTTTAATACCATTTTATTTTTTTTACCATACACTGTTACATGGATTCTCAAACAGAGAACCTTCATCAGTTGTTCTGCCTCTCCTAAAGGATGTTTCATTTTGGCCACGAGGTGGCGATCACACTATAGCATTACACCTTATTCCAGAAGAAGAAGAAATTATGAGCGAAAAATGTAGTTTTAGACCACAAATGATTACTTAAAAGAATATTTCCTTAACAAAGTTTGGAAATTCATGCCTGTGGCATTAAGTACGTTCACCAATCGACCAAACATTAGCATTAGTATCTCATAATACGTTAGCATCACGCTAGTGGACTTTAGCTTTATTGATCTCTACTTCTACGGATCAATTATTGAGCTATTAGCTCATATAGTTTCAGATCGATTAATCCATTTTGTCAACCCGACGGTTACCCTACTCACATGTTTTCATTTAATCTACTGAATGTTTCTGATTTGTTTTAGGGCATTTGTTCTGTAATTTCTTTTATTAAAACAATGAAAATTACAGATGGTATAGATGCATACATTTTAATAAGTAAAAGCATAGAAAGTGTCACTTGACCATTCATCTCAAGCTCTTTGCTTTTTTATTTTTTGCACCTTTTAAACCTTTTTTTTTTGTAAAACTGTGAATTTTTTCTCAGTTCCACCTTGATGCATCAATCGTCTATTGTCATTTTTTCCAAAGTTCAAATCTAATTCTCGTGCTATTTTGTTTATTTATCATGATTGTCCCCTTTATTTGCTTCCATTTGTTTCACAAAGGGAGAAACGGCTCAATGTGAGTTCACACTGCCCTCTGCTGGAGCATTCTGACATTACACACTTCATCAACGTCCTTCACCCTCAACCGTGCAAATGGGGCGTCTGGGATTCTCATCCTTTCAGGTCATGTTGTCGCATGACTTCTGTTCTTGAAAGCAACTGAATTTAAAAATTTTATCTAAAATATGTTTTGTTGTTCATCTATGTAGATTTTTTACTAGAGCCTATTTGTCTGCAGAGTGCTTCAGATCCACAGTGAAACCTTCAACAGCTAGAATGTTCGGTGAGCAAATGTCAATGATGATGTTTATCAGACTGGTCTGTCAATGTCCAAAAACACGATGAGCTGCTTGTGCGCCTCAGTAATGGTGATGTACACAGGACACAGAAAATATCTCAAATCCTTGTCTCTGTTGAGAAAAGGTTTCTCAATGTCAACGACTTCCTTGACTCCTACTTTGAACCGTTGGCTCTCTCTGTCCACTGTCTCTGTGCACAGCAGTGTTCACGTTATGTTGGTCTGTTCAGAAGCTATACGTATTGTTTCTTTTTGCTGCTGTACCTCCAGCTTATGCCAAACTGGGAATCAGACATGAAATATTGATCAGGTGAAGGCAGAAATATGTACACCTCGAGGTGCACAGATTCCTGCCATCTTTGCTTTGCGTGGTGCATTCCAAAAACAGCATTTATTCTACGTTTTATTTATTTATTTATTTTTTTCCAATCCAATGTTTAACTGAATTCCTTTCATTTAGCCATGCTAGTTAATTCTAGAATATACATACATGTGAGATTTAGGTTCAGTTTTCTTGAAAAATTATCTTCAAAACGTGTTGACTACATACCATGTCCACTGTTTTCAACCTTACATCTGGCTCAGTCCTGTGTTCAAAAGTAATCAACAACCATTTTTCAGCTCCAGAGATGGCAACGTGTGAAAATAACACTTAGGTGATGACAAGGAGACTGTATCAACATCAGTACCATCTGAGGAAAAAAAGGTTCCAAACCAAAGAAGAATAAAGGTGAGACAAAAGGCATTAAAACCTTAAACCTGAAACACTTTTTTTTAATGTCTCACTTAGCAGCACTTTACAAAGGAAAATAATAGAGGAACCATCTTGGTTTAGAAAAGCAGACTCGAGGAATATTTATTCTGCAGTAACGATATTGTATTGTTAAGTGCAAGACTGCCACACGGGAAATCAGGGTTCAATACCCAGGGTGTGCAATGATCTTTATCCAATGTGGCTTCTTGGGCAGGACACATTGCACTACTGCCTAACTGTGGAGCCACAGGTGGAAGCCTTAGTTCCCTGTATCTGTCCCCAGCCCGATAACAAATTCAACATTGTGTCAGGAAGGCAAGGTAAGTTTATTTGTGTAGCACATTTCTGTACAAATTCAAAGTGCTTTAACTAAAATATTAAAAAAAAAAAAGTAAAAGTCAGATAATTAAAATCTGATTTTTAAAAAGTTGACAAGAATAAAATTTCTCCTTAAAGTGGAGAGACATCTGGCATAAAAGTTATCTGTGAAAACTACCAGCAGCTGTAGCTGTGGATACTAATGATGGTAAAAGGTAAAAAGTGAACAATAACTCTAACAAATTGTATTTGGCATTGTTTCTCTTTTTATTTCAAGTTTAAAAAGTCAAACTTTCTTAAGATCTCTGAGAAATTTGGATGGATTATTTTTTAAGAAAAGCAAAGAGTTTCCATTTGTGTTTAAGTGAAACAAAGTGTACCAGTCTCAGTATAATAGCTAAAAAAAGTTCAAATAAAGTTTGTATTTTGAACATTCTTTTTTTTTTTTTTTTTTTGGATCTGTGAACTAACGCTGTTATAGTCTACCACCAGAGGTCACCCCTGTTTAAAGAAAATGAATAACTCATAACTCACAAAAAAAAAAACTGCTGAAAAATATAACTAAAACAAAAAACAAGACAAATAAAATCTTGTCACCTTTTAAAAAAGTTTGCTCTTCTGCGGAGCTCTTTACTATCAGCACAGAAGATTACTGCAAGATAACAGAATAGTAAACACCCACAGAACACCACTAGGTTTCTTCTGGGCATGCTCTTGCTGCTACCACACGTTCTCTCTCTAGTGTAATGATTTTTTTTTTTTTTTTAATATACCCTGACTTCATCTCACATGTCTCTCAGCAGTTGATCATGTGCTTTTTGAGGACTGACCAACATTGTAAGCTTTGACGAGATGCACTACAGGCTCCTTTCACATCCAGCTTGACTAAGATCACATTGTGAGTCATGAAGAGACAATAACACACTTGACTTTTTAGAATTAAAACCAACAGAAAAATGCGGTAAAGATTCATAGAACTTCAATAGACTGAGTTCATAATCAATTGCTTTAAATGCAAATTCCTTTAAGAAGTTCATATTTTTCTATCTTTTTTAATATTACTGTTCAAATTTTGTGTTTGATTTAATAACATAAAGATGAGTGGATCAAAATGTCACATTTAGTGTCTCAAAATGTGTGTTTACTCTATCAAGCTACACCATCAATGATTTTCTGATCATTTTTTTCTTGATTTTACAAGAAAAACAGATAGAAACTGAATATTTTTTGCTGTGATGTGTGAGCAAACTGTTCTCTCCTGAAGTTGGAACGCATAAATGTATAAGACAGAGGTCAAAAGACGTCTTCTGAATAGATTGTGTCTTTATTATTGGTTTGGAAATGCTTTATGTCAAGCAATCAAAGCAAGAACAATGTACAAACAAGACAATCGACCGAGGTTCATATCCACCATGTGGTTCTGACTTGAACGGGGGGGTGGGGGTGTGTCTCTTCACTTGGCCCATGGTCTTCATTAGCAAGTGAGATTTTTCCAGCCCAGAGCTCAACTGCCAGAAAACTTTTATTTCCACACAATATCTTCACAAGTAAATCTTTTAATTCCACTTTCAAGTTCTCTCCTTATCAAGATAAGTTCAAAAGATTAATTGAAATTGATGAAATACAGTATTTATCTTGGTTGTTGTGGAGTTTAGGGCCATTTGTCCAACTTGAAGTGGCATTAGCATAGCAGATATGGTATAAAACTAGAATAAATGGCTGTTTGGAGTATTAGTGACTCTACAAATGTGGTTTGATAGAATTAGTGAGTAGATCTCTTGTTGTTGGTCAAAAGGCGTTGTACCTCAAGCAACATGGTGCTACTGTTCATTTAGGGCAACATCAAAGCATATGTACATGTTAAGCTATGTTTACACCTGCATCCATCACTTTCAATGAAAAGACATGCAAACATGCAATACTTGTGCAATATTGCGCTTCAGGGGTCAAAACATTTGCGTTTATGTGTCATAAGTTTCTATCCCTATTTTCAGGCTCTATGTACAAAACATAGCAGCCATTACATGTGAGTTGACAGTTTAACCAGGTTGAACTTTGACAAATTAGGCACATTTTTTGTTATGTTTGGCACACTTTTCAATTCACAGAAGTGCAGACCATTTAAAAATTGATCATGCAGAAGAACCGAGTCACGGCACCATGTCTGTGCAAGCATCATTTGATTTTTTTACATCAAGTATATCTGCATTTTTTACATTTTTAGTAAGCTGAATCTTTTATTTAAATCTACTTATAAGTAAGGAAGATGCACAGCAACCAAAACTAGGTCATCTGTTTCTCTTCAGAATATTAACTCTTATCTTCGGAGACCTTTATCACTCTGGCTGAATTGAATACTTTTTCGCTGCACTCATTTCCTTATATTCTGCTTTACCTGCTCATTCATCTTGTACTTCCGTGGAATGTCTGGGGGATTTCTTTCTTACCTGAAGCTGTATCTGAGCTCCTTAATGCAGACTATTCTCTTCTACATTTAAAATTGTACTT
Source organism: Oryzias javanicus (assembly GCA_003999625.1). Classification (NCBI taxonomy): domain Eukaryota; kingdom Metazoa; phylum Chordata; class Actinopteri; order Beloniformes; family Adrianichthyidae; genus Oryzias; species Oryzias javanicus. The sequence goes on along the minus strand of CM012449.1, from coordinate 21,978,582 downwards.
TTTTCCATGTTTCAACATTACTGTATAGTTTCATCTTGTATTTAACCTGGTTTGGTTGTTAAACCTGAATGTAGAGAGAAATATAAGTCACAGAATTTGTTTATTTATCTTCAAATTGGCTTTTTGAAAAAGAAGAAGCTTAAGAAAGTTAGAATAAACAAAAATTGTATGAACATGCGTACATTCCTTTTCAATAGGGTCCTATCTAGCAGTAAGAACTCAACTAAAGGGACATTGTTAGATTCATAATAGAATAATCATTTTTAAATGATAATAATATAACCTTATATAATACGTGTTTAGTTGTGTCATATAGATTATATTATTTTTGCCTTGAAGCTTTAAGTGTGTCAGGAACATGTTCAGATTAAATTAAAAAGACAATAACAATTTGAATAAGCTCATACAATAGATGGGCTTTAGCATGATCTATTTTGTATAATCTTGTTTTCCATGATCTAAATTCAAATGACTGGTGTTTTTTGCTGTAAAACAGCAGTCAGGTGTTCTGTTAATGTCATATCAAAGGCATCATTACCCTCAGCTCTCTGTTTAATGTTTGCTGTATACAAATAGCGGTTCCACTGAGTCATCACTCCACTCCCTGTTCACTTCATCAGAACTTCTGGAATCACGCAATGGTGAGTTCTGTCTTTACATTGTTGTTCTTCTAATGCAAACTTTTTATTTTTGAATTTTGTCTTAGCTCTCTTAAGTAAAAGATCCTAATCCAGGTGCTAGAAGGCTGTTTTAATCCTTCTTAACCGAGTCCTCAGTTGTTCTTATGGTATTCTCTTTTTTTCCCTCTCTATTTTTGACTTGTGTTTCCTCTGTTTTCTAATCGTAGGTTTCTAATTGCACAGAGTTTTCCTCTGTTCTGCAGAAGTATTACCTGTCACCTCTTTATGGACTCGAGTTCTGCATCGGTTTTCCTGGCAACCTTTTGGTTATTCTGGGTTACCTTTTTTGCCTGGAGGAGTGGCAGAGTTGTAACATTTACCTGTTCAATCTGGCTGTCTCCGACCTCATTTTCCTCTGCACGCTGCCATGCTTCTCCTACCTTTATTCCAATGACTTCCAAGAAACCAACGTCTACATTTGCCTCATCAATCGCTATGTTTTGCACGTCAACCTTTACTCCTCCATCCTTTTCATGGTTTGGCTCAGCATGGATCGGTTCTTGCTCATAAAACACCCAACTAGGAACCATTTCCTGCTGAAACGGCGGTCAGCGTTTCTCATGACAGGCCTGACTTGGCTGGTTGTTAATGTGGAAATCACACCAATGATCTCTTTATTGATACAAGACTTCCAAAGAGGAAACTGGAGCGTTTGTAATGATTTTGCCAGCCTCGGAGGAGACATCAATTTGTTAGGCTACAGTTTGAGCTTAACCGTCACTGGTTACGTTCTTCCTCTGCTCGGACTTTGTATTTTTTCTCAACAAATTGCACATTTGCTCCATGCAAAAGAAAAAGTTCTCCAGTTAAAAGTGTCATAACAGCGGCCTCTGCGGGTGGTAAACGTCCGCCGCCGTCTTGTTTTTTTCCTCTACTCCCTTCCACATTCTAAGAAGAATCGTCAGGATCGCATCTCAAACCCGTGGGCGAAGCTGTCTCCGTGTACAATCATGAACATAGATGCGGTGTACATTTTGACCCGACCGCTGGCCTTCCTGCACAGTGTCATTAACCCTGTCTTCTATTTCTTCATGGGAGACAAGTTCAGAAACCTCTTCACCTCCAAAATCAGGAAGATTGCAAACAAGAGGAGATTTAGAAGAGACCAATCTTAATTTATGTATATATATATATATATATATCAATTTGACATTTCTGCTCATGTAGAAGTAATAAAATGTGTAACTTTGTTTTAAGCTTTTTCTCAAATTTTTCTTAAACTGAGGTTTTATTTTTAAATAATAGGATGTTTAAATACTAGATTTATAGGCAACATGTACATTATATGAAACTAATTTTTTATAAATGTCATCTATAAGTACTTCTCTTAATGACATCTTTTTAAGTCTCTTTGTAGCTTTTATACATGTTTTTCATAATATAACTGATTTTATGGCGGCACATAATTTTTCTATACTTTTACCACTGTTGTTCTCTATAATTAGAGAGTAAAAGACTTTAATCAATGGCAAAAGCTTAATAACCGTTTATTCTATGACTTTTTTTTCACTTTTCCCTAGTTATGATTAATATTATATATATATTATAATATATATATATATATATATAATATATATATAATATATATATATATATAATTATATATGTTGTTTGTTTTTTTGTTTTGTTTTTATTATTTTTTTTCTAATTGATGTTTATTGTTCATGTTCTTTTCCTGTTTTCCTGTCACAGTCTCACCTGGTGTAATTTGATAACTATCCACAGCTGTTTTGGGTTAGGTTAACTATCCATATTAAATTTAGTTGTTTGTTATCCTCCTTTTTTTGTTTGTGACTCACTTCTTCTCTTGTTTTTTTTTTTTTTTTTTTTTTTTTTTTTTTTTTTTTTTTTTTTTTTTTTTTTTTATTTGGGTGTGTGTCATACTTTAAAGCTTTAAGTTCCTGCTATGAATCCAGTGTCTGGCATTGTTGTACTATCCACCACCAGTTTCTGTCATAAAGTTCACCTGCCCTTGAAGTTTTTGTTGGTGTTCCTTCCTCTCTGGAGAAACTTCTGCATGTTATTATGGGGTGCCGTTTGTAAATCAGAGATGTCAAATTTTTATATCAATGTTTTTTCAGATATTTAGCGGGTTTTGTTTTTCAAATGCATACTCTCACCATTGAAATTAATATATTTATAAATGTTACATTTAATAATTAAATATTTAGTTGACCAACTAAATATTTTTTTTAAGCTAATATTTGCCTAAAAACTAAATATTTAGTTTTGCAATTAAATATTTAGTTTGCTCATTAAATATTTAAATCAAACCTAAATATTTATTTTTTCAAACTAATATATAAGTTTTGTGCAGCTATATATAGTTAGGATTTAAATATTTAGATTTGAGTTAAATAATAAATATGAATTTATTTATTTTAGATTTGAGCTAAATATAAGTTAGGGTACTTAAATATTTAGATTTCAGTTAATTAATTATATAGTTAAGATTTAAATATTTAGATTTCAGTTAAATACATAGTTCAAGATTTTTATATATTAGAGTTGAGTTAAATGTAGTTAAGATTTATATATTTAGATTTGATCTAAATATATAGTTAAGATTTAAATATTTAGATTTGAGTTAAATATATAGTTGGGATTTAAAATGTAGTTATGTAGTTAGCTAAATATAGTTAGCATTTAAACAAAAAGCGTGTGATTACTACTCTTTTATTATTTACACATAAGAGAGGAAAGACTTGTGCATGGGCCTACTGCGATTTACTAAGCATTTTTCTTAGAAACCCTCAGTTAGGACTTTACAAGGCACATGGGAGAAATCTTCAATAGGTTTGCCTACCAACTACAGTGTGCACATTGTAGCGGAATAGTGAATCGTATGAGACAGCTTCTGAAAATTCACGACAGTTTAAGGCCTAAGTTTCATGAAAGTGAATCAGTCTGACAGGATCTAGAAGACTACCCCTTTTTATATGATAGACACATCCCTTGTACACAAAAGAGAAGGTATTTGTATTTTTTTAATATGTCTCTCTAGCTTCAGGGGTATCTGGGGCTTAACTGATGTTGGTGAAGGTGTCTCCGATCACGAAGATCAGATGAAAGAAAAATAAAAGAAATAAACTTGGGTATGTCAACCCGTAAGAGAAAGAGAAAAGGCTAAATACAACATTATATTTTTCTCCCCTTTATCTACCTATAGGCAGATGTGGGGCCCCTATCTAAATCCCCTACCGGGGTTTTTTTTCATTTTTACATTTTTATTTTTCTATCCCTGTGAAGGGTATATTTTTTCTTTTTTTCTCCCGCAGATTACGGGTTGAGTCTACTGCTAAAAAAATTCCACTTCGATCCAAGTGGTGGAGAGAAGATGTGTTGTCTCATCCCCATCACCGAAGTGGTGAGAATAAGTGAGAAGTTTTTAATAGGCAAAGAGGTGGTGTTTTTTTATACCCCTCTGCACTTAACACGATGCACCTTCCTGTCACTGAGCGCCGTTGCTGGGGTCCGTTGCTTCCTGTCTTCATGTGGTTTTGCAGAGGCACAAACAGCTTGCCTTTTTTGGAAATTTCAAGGGTTTTGTGCAGGCCTCAGCAAACGTCCTGCAATACATGGTCTTTTGCAGGTACAAAAATAACAAAAGGCATCCTGTTTTCTCGGAAATATAACACAAAGCTTACATTAAGAAGAAGAAAACAAGTTCGACAGGATATCATCACACATATAAAATTATTTCTCATACTTATGGTTATTTATTACACTTAACACACAAAGAGACCCCATAGGCTGGATCTTAGCGTGGCAACACTGTATACAAATAGCGGTTCCACTGAGTCATCACTCCACTCCCTGTTCACTTCATCAGAACTTCTGGAATCACGCAATGGTGAGTTCTGTCTTTACATTGTTGTTCTTCTAATGCAAACTTTTTATTTTTGAATTTTGTCTTAGCTCTTTCAAGTCAAAGCTCTGTATAGATCCTAATCCAGGTGCTAGAAAGCAGTTTTAATTCTTCTTTATGACTCCTCAGTTGTTCTTATGGTATTCTTTTTTTCCATCTCTATTTTTGACTTGTGTTTCCTCTGTTTTCTAATCGTAGGTTTCTAATTGCACAGAGTTTTCCTCTGTTCTGAAGAAGTATTACCTGTCACCTCTTTATGGACTCGAGTTCTGCATCGGTTTTCCTGGCAACTTTTTGGTTATTCTGGGTTACCTTTTTTGCCTGGAGGAGTGGCAGAGTTGTAACATTTACCTGTTCAACCTGGCTGTCTCCGACCTCATTTTCCTCTGCACGCTGCCATGCTTCTCCTACCTTTATTCCAATGACTTCCAAGAAACCAACGTCTACATTTGCCTCATCAATCGCTATGTTTTGTACGTCAACCTTTACTCCTCCATCCTTTTCATGGTTTGGCTCAGCATGGATCGGTTCTTGCTCATAAAACACCCAACAAGGAACCATTTCCTGCTGAAACGGCGGTCAGCGTTTCTCATGACAGGCCTGACCTGGCTGGTTGTTAATGTGGAAATCACACCAATGATCTCTCTATTGATACAAGACTTCCAAAGAGGAAACTGGAGCGTTTGTAATGATTTGGCCAGCCTCGAAGGAGACATCAATTTGTTAGGCTACAGTTTGAGCTTAACTGTCACTGGTTATGTTCTTCCTCTGCTCGGACTTTGTATTTTTTCTCAACAAATTGCACATTTGCTCCATGCAAAAGAAAAAGTTCTCCAGTTAAAAGTGTCATACAAGCGGCCTCTGCGGGTGGTAACGTCCGCCGC